>BSBN01000391.1:10362500-11612500 GCA_027924645.1 Cunninghamia lanceolata | reverse complement strand
TGTAAAGGAACGAGATACTATGATCAGATCCACAGTTGATGAAATCATCCAAAAGTGGGAAATGATATTTTTGAAGAAATTGATAATGAAGAACAACCAGACCTTATTTTAGAGGATATCCCACAATTTCATCACTCTTCATCAGTTGCAATTGTTGGTGGCTTCTTGACGACTTCTTCTAACAAGGCCACTCCCTTTAAAACAAATGATGCCTCGCTGGATCTCATGGAAAAGATTCAAAACCATATCAGCACTATGGATGCAGAGACTTTAGAAAATTAGGATGTTGCTAGAGTTTCAAATGCGGTAGAGAAGACCTCTCAAACAAATAGTTGAGTGTCATTCTAGATGATGCGTCTCTTATATCTCAAAATAACTTTAGTGATGATCTAGTGGAGGATATATTCCAAGAGGATTTAGTTCCTCTTTTTCCATCCAAGATTGACAACAACCAAACAATGTCGACATTGAATTCAGTAGGATTCTCACAGGGGCAGCGTAAGGGGTGAAAATCCAGGAATTGTAAAATTCAATAAGAGATTGTATTAGGTATTCAAATCACTATAGAAAAATCCTTGAGGTTGAGGAAAGTGGAGTGTTCTCCTCGAGTATCTTGATCATTTTGATTGAATGTTATTGAGGCATTCTTGCATCAAACACCTTGTTTTCCCCATGATGGTTCTCTCTCTTTCATTGTGGCTGCGTTGAAATTATTTCGGCAGAGTTTTATTCCCTTTCTTCATTTCGTTTGGATGTCAGTTCTGATGTTTGTGAGTCAGATCTATGTGATAAATGTCATTATGCTACTTTGTAGACTAAAAATAATCAGTAGAGATCAACGTAGAATGTAGATCATTTGTTTTGAATGGCAATCTAGAGTGAATTTAACTGTGTGAAATTTTTTTCCAATAGACACCAAATTTCCACAGTCCATGATATTATATCAGAAAGTTTTAGGATTTAAGTGTGTGGAAATTTTATCCCAATGATTCCACAATTCTAGAGAACATGCCATCCATTAAATGGGGGTTTTCTTCCCAAAAGAGCTTATTCAGTGTTACGATTCCAAAAAAATCAACCATCATCAGCAATATGCTTGCAGACTGACCTCAAGATTTGTTATTCACAATGTATATTGCAGTGATTTTTTGAAAACAATTTTACATAGCCAATGATTGCCAATTTGAGCTGCCTTTCAAAGATCAATAGGGTTATCCATACCTTTTTTATGTGCACTAAAACTTTGTGAATAGATTTGCCAACAGAATAGCAAATGATCATGTTTTTGACGAAATGTGAGGAAACATTTCCTACATGAACATATCAAACCTCATACAATTTTCTCATCTAAATTTACTGCAATTTGTTCCTGCAATGAAATAGTTGTCATTCATTCATTCTTAATAGTTCAAATTTTGAAATACATTATATTACAATAGGTAGAAAATTACATTGCAGGGTTATGTAACAAGAGTATGAGGGTTTCTCCATGGAGTTCTCCTTGAACAAAACATCAAACTCCTCTGCAAATAGTTTAATCCTTCAAAGCAATTGAACTGTTTTCCAAATCTTTGGAAGCATTGACAGCAACAAATGAAGAAGGCAAAGAAATCAGTGAATCCATTTCAGAATGCACGATCATTGTTTGAGACACACAATTTTCATCCATGAGAACTTGTAGAGTTCTGGGACTTGGAGGAGTTGAAACATCAACAATTCCTCCTAACATCTTCAGCACATGATAAACTACTCTCCGTCCTAATCTATTAACTGATCATTAACTAGCAATCACATAATGAAAACCCTCCTAATGTATTATCTGATCCGTAGCTTATCATCCCATACCAAAAATATAGTGCAAATGACCATCACAAGCCTCTATTCTCTAATACTTTCTGGTAGGCATGCTTCCTCTTGCAACCAACAAAACATGTGTCCTTTCATACAATGGAATGAATAATTTTAGTGCCTCCAAAGGATCCCCCATACATACAAAAAGCATATATACCTCTTGCATTAAATTGATCCAAAGTAACTTTTTATGGAAGAAGAAACATTAGTGAGTTATCTTTGAGGCTTCAAATGTTGGAATAGATTACTACAAAACATTTCAATCCAGAAATTAAATAAATCTCACAAGATCTATACTTTAAAATATAAATTAATTTTTGTTTCTTCTTTCCATGAGATCATCATTTGTGAGGCTCCAAATAGTGGAACAGAATACTGCTACAGTTCAATCCAAAATGTCAAATCAATCTCACAACATTTGTATTTATAATATGCTGAATTTGTTTTTGGCTTCTTCCTTATGATGAGCTCATACCCTAGGGAGTATCAGTCTTGGTTGTTAGTAGGCATTTTAGAGTAAAATTGGGGTATATTCTAAAGATTTGAATGCAAACATACTTTAATGGATTCCACGTTCTTTATACTACAAATTTATCTTCTTTGCATGCATGGAAAATGAATTATTGATTAAACACAATTGCAAATATTTTATATGATGTGTTGATAATTTGTTTAGTTTTTAGATTTGATTTAATTATTTTCTTTTTTATAATTAGAGTTAGAATTTATAATTTTATTTTTGTATTAACTTAGATTTAATTTCTAATTTTACGATATGATTTTTGTAGTGCTTATCGATGGCAAAAAGGATAGAGAAGAGGCCCATTGTGGAGGAAAAGGAGGTCATGACTCAAAAATCTGTAGAAAAAATAAATAAAAAGAATAAGTGGATCTTTAAGATCTACTTGTTTAAAACTCTCAAGCAAGTGCACTCAAATATCAATATTTTGATCAAAGCTGTGTTAATTATGGACAAGTTTATCAACGAGATGTTTGAGAAAATTGCAACTGAGGCAGCCAAATTTGCTCGCTACAACAAAAATAATATCATCAACATATGAGAGATTCAAACAGCTGTCAAGGTTTGTCTTCCTCAAGAGCTTGTAAAGTGTGCAGCTGCTCATTGTTCCAAGATTGTTGCTGAGTTCATGAAGGCTTGATGTTTTTGTCTCTATTTTGAATTAGGTTTTAGTTTGTGTGAAGGGTTATTATCCTTAACTTTTGTATTCGGCGTACTTTACATAAATAATTTATGAAGAAATTTTTTCTTTTAGATTATTCAATCTTGATAATTTTTTGTTCAAAAACTAAGAATTCCATGATAAATTTTTGGTCAAATATTTAAAACAGTATTTTAAGGATGCTTCTATTAGACATGCTGATGTGGTGAGTTGTGTGATGAGTCACACCTCCAAACCTTAGGTGTAGATAGATAAAAGTCAATTTTGATCTTTTTTTTATCACAAAAGTTTGAACTCAATTTTACCTTTGATGAGCTACATTGCTATTTCAAAATAAGTTCATTTCTTGAAGTTTGAGGTTAATAGTTTCTTTTAAATTAAGTGGGTGATTAAAGAAAACTATCTAATGTTATACTTGCTCATGAGATATGCACTATTTTCAACTTGAACATAATGGCAATTCATCTTGTGCTTAGATTGATATTGTAAGCATAAGGAAATAAAACTAATTGCATGAATCTTGAGGAACATAATTATAGAAGCCTACATATAACTATATATTTCATCATTAAACAATTTCAAACAATACAAGGTTACATACCACTATTTTATAGAAGCCTACATATAACTATATATTTCATCATTACAACATGCATAATTGCAAATAAGTTTAATACCTACTCCATTCATGCTTCATATACCACTAACAAATGAAGATAATAACAAGTTTAGTTGCATCTGTCTATAACTCATTTTCTTCCAACTACTGCTATAAAAATTGGATTATTTTTTATTAAATTTTCCAGATAAAAGCCACATGAATGACAATATAAACAATAATACAATTTCCACAAATAAGTAATGTCTAAAGTTCAAACACACTTCAAACAAATAAAGTTCAAAGACACTTCAAATAAACAATCAATGGTTATCAATATTTAAACACACACACACACACAAAGTAAATGTCAAAGCACAAACACACACTTCACACAAACAATAAATGCAAACAAAGTGAATTCAATTTTAAACATAGGACATGAAACACATATAATTCAATGCTAAAGTTCAAACCCATGCTTCACACAAACAATAAATATATCAAATTAGAGGGACAAAGTGAATTTAATTTTAAAAATACAAAGTGAAAGAAATATAATTCAATTCTAAAGTTCAAACCCGTAATTCCACAAACAATAAGTATATCAAACTAAAGTGAATGCCAAAATTGCACTCCACACAAACAATAAATATATTCCAAATAAATGTGTTTAAAATATAACTTCCTAATAGTATAACACTAATTATGACAATGATAATATATTTCATTGTGGTTGAATGGGAGGTCATAGTTCTCTAATGGTTTCTTTATGATTTATTTCTTTTAATGGTTCATTCAGAATTTAGTTCATGTTGTTATTCATTTAAGCCAAAAAATAATTGAATTTCTTATAGTATTTCATATAGCTTACCATTTAATATAATATTCAATGTGATTTATTAAAAGTTACATTCAAAATATTGATTTATGTTTATGCTGTTATTATATATTTTTCTATTGTCTTCATTTCTCTTTAAAATTCTTGTGGTATTAAATATATTATATAAGTTGTAGATATAGCATAATGAGGCAATCATAAAGGGGGGCAATAAATTTCAACAAGATGAAAAGATCTTGCAATTACTAAATATATAGTTTATTTATGATTTAGTTTTATAATGGCACAGTCATGATTTAGTTCATGTGGTTATTCATTTAATACCATTTCATTATTTTTATTTGCAAAAATGATTTTCTTATAATATTTATAGCCTTCTCCACAACTATTACTTTTAATGATTTTTTAGAAAAAAATATAAATATATACTATTTAAGGATAGGCCTATAAATATTTGTGCCTATCGGCCATTTGATAGCACAAATATAGAAGACCCATCTTTCTAGTTCAATAGCGTATATTTGCAAATGTTTCTCCATTAAAAGCCTCATTTAATGCAATGTTTAGAAGCTTTGCAAAAGCTCCTAAATCCTATTCGTGACTATTTGCATTCATCATCAAATGATGCTTGCATAGCATCAAAACAATCTATACATGTTCCCTTAGGGAGAACTCTTGAAAATCCTCTATGATAAGACTCTAGTGAGATTGCTATTATACCACCAAGGATAGTGGTGTATCATAACAAATTTCGATCAAATAGTTGTCTTTCAAGAAGACTCCTTCAAGTTGGTGATGATCATAATGATAACTTCCGAAACACATTTCCCCATTTCAGAAAAGATCTACAGGATTATAAAATTGACTATGAATGCTGACATATAATTCTTGAACCTCTTGTTGGTGTAAGAACCTTCACTTCAACACTGACTTCCACAAAGAGATCACTCACAATCTGAAACAGCTCTAAATCACAGTTAACACTAGAAATGACTTCACATTTTTGGCTTTTCATTACACTATCTTGGGTGATCACAAGAAACAAAGACCTACACATATATTGGTAGTTTTGATGGTCAAACATGGAGGAGAACAAAGTTATGGAAAAGAGGATTATTGCTTATACACAGATCGAGATAGGAAAAGTTTAAAATGTTCATGTTCAAAAATATGGACAACAGATAGTAAACATTAATTTACTTGTTCACTTACTTTTTAAAACCTTCTCCTAGTTTGCACTCCTTCTTTCTTATACCCAATGATATGATCTCTTGAATGATTCCTCTGAACATACTTTGTTGGAGTCTTAGGGATCTACTATGATTCTTGTTCCTTCTCTTCTTTCTCTTCTTCTTCTTCTTCTTTAATACAAGGAAGTATATCAAATCTACAATCCTCTGGCTCTTGTGAGATCTAATATAAGTCTTCGTCTACCTTCACGTTTTTGCTTTCAATCATCTTTCGCAATGTCTTGTAGCATCTATAGGCCTTGAGTCTTGTAGAGTAACCAAGAAAGATCCTTTCATCACACATTGCATCAAACTTTCCAAGGTCTTCTTCATCTCTCCTAATGTAGTATTTGTTGTCAAAGATCCTAAAGTATCTAATAGTGGGAGGTCTTTCATACCATAGCTCATAAGGGGTCATAGTGCTATTGACCCTCAATTGTACTATGCTAACCAAATAGACAACAGTGTGAATTGCTTCCTTCCAATACATATTAGGCAAATCTACATCATTCAACATTGCCCTAGACATTTCTTGCATAGTTCTATTCTTCCTATCCACTACCCCATTCTACTGAGGGGTCCTAGGAGCAGACAAATGTCTCCTAATACCATGATCTTCACAAAACTTTTTAAACTAATTTGAAGTAAACTCACCCTCTCTATTAGATCTTAAGCATTTGATCATAGCATCTATTTCATTCTTAAATATTGATTTGAAAATCTTAAACTTATCAAAGGCTTCTAATTTTTCTCTTAAGAAAGTAACCCAAGTCATTCAAGAGTAATCATCAATAAGCAATATGACTTGTACCTTTCACCTTGTTGACTCTTTGTTCTTGTAGGATCACATAGGTCAGTGTGAATAAGAAATAGAGGCATTGTAGAAGAATACACCTTGCTCTTGAAATTTATATTTGTCTACATTCCCAGTTGACATGCCTTGTATAATGTGTCTACACACTTGGTTCTCTTAGGCATATCTCTCACCACATGAATAGAGCTGATCTTTACCATATTATTAAATTTGATGTGTCTCATTCATTTGTGCCACAATCAACACTCACTAGATTGAGCCAATAAATAGGTTCTTCCATTTACCTCCTTTAGATGATAGATATCTATGTATGTCTTAATACCTTCTACAACTAATTTTCTAGATCTTCCCTTCTTGATTTCACAACCTTTGACATGAAAAGTAGGATTGTATCCTTTACTACACACCTGACTAACACTAAGGATATTGTTCTTTAGTCCTTTGACATAGAGGACATCCTCAGTCTTATTCTTCCCATCAATAGTTATAGCACCCTTTCCACATATTTGTGTCGACTCATCACCTCCAAACTTAACGACTCCACCATTCCACTTCTTAATGATGATAAACACCTCCTTGTCACAAGTCATGTGGTTAGAACAACCACTGTCAATTACCCAAGCATTTGCTTCTTCTTTTTCATGAAAATCAGTCCATACAACCATTGATTTTTCATTATCTTGGTCAGACTACAAGGTATCATACTTTTCACATTTTCTAATATCACCCTCTTTATCACCAACATTCAAGGCCATGAAAAGTGTTTCATTATTTGAGTCATCATGATCCTCATCTTCTAAACAAAAATTGCTCTCCATGGAGTACAGATTTCTTTTGGACCTCTCTCTTTTGTTGTTATGATTTGAATATTTAAAAAATGACCAATTTTCCCACAATTGAAGCATTTGAAAGGTAACATACCTTTGTATTTGTCAGTGCTCTTCTTCAATCTTCTCACAAATATTCCCTCTACCTCATCAAGGTCATCATCTCGATCTGTTGTTTCATCTTCTATCTTCTTACTTTGAATATTATTTCCTTTTTTGGAGTCCCTTTGTCAAATTCTCTCATTTCAAAAGCAGTGAGAGAGCCAAACAATTGATCTAATGTATAGTGATCCAAATGATCCTGAGTCTCCTCAATAGAAGATACCTTATGATTGTAAGACTTAGGGAAAGATCTTAAAACCTTCTTCACAATCTCATCTTCTTTCACTTCTCCACCAAGACCTCTGATGTCATTAACTATTTCATCCACTCAAAGCATTTAACTGGCAATGTATTCATCTTCTGTCATCCTCAATGTCTCAAATTTTATCTTAAAGATTTACATCTTGGCCTGCTTCACTTTACTATCTCCTTCATACATGCTGCTAAGTTTTACTCAGACATCCCTAGCAGATTTGCAACCCATTACCTTTAGAAGTTATGAATCAGCTAACCCACTCATGATAGAACTCTAAATTCCTTGGCATTGTTTTCATACAACTTAATCTCATCTGCATCTATAGGATCACTAGTAGGAGTAGTGTAACCATTCCTGATAGATTGTCAAACACCAAACCCTAGAGAAGATAAATAGTTTTCCATCCTTAGCTTCCAAAAGGAGTAATTTGTTCCATCAAACATAGGTTCCTTGTGAGATCCATTATGAGCCATCTCGGACCTTCTTCAAGTGGTTAAGCTTCTCCTAAGTAACTTGGATCTGATACCAATTGTTGAACACACTTGGATATTGAGAGGGGGGTGAATTAGTATCCAAACAAATCTCAAATCCTCTTGAGCATATTAAAACTTAAACATTATAGCATTACCATTGACATGAAAGATCAACACAATGCATAAAAACACATAACACCAGATATACATGGAAAACCCCAAAGGGGGGAAAACCACGGTGAGGATTAACTCACAATATATGAAGCTCACTGCTATAAAAAATTACAACATTGTTTTAGGGCTACAACCCAAGGAAGCAACTACTCCATGAAGAAAGATTTTAGGGTCACTCCCAAGGAAGTAACTACTCCCTAAATTGAGAACAAGCTCAGAAAAGATTACAAAATGACAACCCTTCTACTGTCTGAATCTAACAATGAAGCTCAAACCTTTTGATGATTGAACTTCTGGCTTTTCACTCCTCTTGAAATGATGGATTTAGTTAGGATAACTCTTCACTTCCCTTTTGTAACAAAGATGTCTTTAAGATGAATTTGGATAGTCATTATTGTTTCTACTCTATCTTCTTCAATCGCACATTATAATGCATTACACATTTATATTCTGCTTTACACACTCATCCTTACAATCATTCTTCACTTAGATCAACTAGGTTCACAATATAAACATGATTTACAATCATTACATTTCCTTTTGGCTAGAGACAACATGAATGTTACATTTACAAGTCGGCCAAAGATCAAAACCACATGAAACGTGTAGAGGGCAAGCCTTATCATCAACTACACGCACCTTCAAGAAGAGGAACACACCTTGCAAATCCCAACACATGTTTAGTCTAGTCTTAAACATCCTTCATAGCATCATCCTTCACAGAACCACATCCGCACACCTCACACGATTGAATTAAGTCACCTTTAAGAAGAAAAACATGAAGCTTGTAGCACAACTGTCATTAGAACTTGGTGGTGATCATGGATGATTAACCATTGCTTGCACTTATGACCTTCACAACATCTCCAAACACTCCTTGAACTCTGCACATCAACAAGTTTGTGGCGCACACCTCAAACATTCCTATGTAGGCCTCAACTCTTCACAAATTGACTTGAAAGCTTTGTGTGGTATTGGAAACATGAAAGATCTTTACGTGCTTCAAACCTAGGAAACATAGAAACATGTACAATATCCACATAAAATCATATAACTAATCTATACAATCTACACGTAGTGTGAGTACTCAAACATGTGTTCTAAGAACAGTTAGGCATCCATGGTCAACTATAGCACTTCTATCATTTGAAAACTAAACTTGCAGACCATTGAATCACTTGATACTACAAAGAAGCATGCATTAACCATATCTAAGCATTTCCTCAAAACCACATGAACAAATATTCACTTCCAGAGGAATGTGGAGAATTCCAACAAGTCTTCACCATTACTTTACTCTATCAAGTCATAGACCAAAACTCTGTCACTTATGACTTTTATTACAGAAGAGAAAATGATTTCAAACTATGAAAGTAGCGCTATAACAACATACTGAACTTGGTGTAGTCATGGTTACGAAGGTCCATAAAGTGAACTGTCCAGGTTGTGCAGCTAGAGTAAACACAACAGAAACAACTCAAGATATGGAATAAATGTAGATTCAATCATTCTGTATATCATAGTATTCAAATACAAATTGGCAGACAACATGCGGGCTTACAGTTAGGGCTCACAAGCCTGATTATAGAATTGCAGAATATGCACAAGATATATCTTTTAAGCTGCTTCACAAGAATTTCAAACTATCAACTATCTCTATGAATTCCACTATATGAATTGTACATTCCTAGGCATCTATTACACCAATATATATCATCTCTAGAACATATGATTCCTCCACGTCGGCTGGAGGAAGATCACAACCTCCAATGAAGAATTGTAATGTGTGCACATGGATAGGTCCAACATAATTAAATAGAACTCATCTGCAAATGAATGGAATGATGTGTGGATCTCAAGGAAGGTCGGCCATGAACCAAACAACATTGAATGATGTGTCTTTTAAATTTGCAGGTCGTGAAATGCTCTGCAAGTCTTCTCCTTGAGCTAATTATCTCAGACTGTAAGGATGCTCTATTCTGAGAAAATAGTTGATATTCTGGTAGTGCTATCTCACTGGTACCTAATCCAAATTCTTTGAATTTTGGATATGATGTACCTGAATGAATCTAGATGCTAAGTCCAGCTCCGCAGGGTTTGAAATGTAATTGCGATAGAATGCGGACCAAAATACAGAAATTGCTGCTAACTGAACTAACTATACTGAACTAGAAAATTAAAAGAAACAAACTAAAATGTTTGTTCAATGTTTTTGGTTGATGCAAGATTTCTCTTGAACTAGGGATGCTCCTACATCAGACATCTAGGGTTATTGAAAAAGTGAGTCCCTCACTTTGTTGGGGCTAGAGGAAAACTAAGACGGTCCACCTCAGCCTGAAAAATCTAAGATGGGTCTTCTTTCAGTCTGCCTTTCCACTTCACAAGGTATTCTTTGTATTGTCTTCCTCTGGTGTTGCGTCCAACTATGCTGTCCAAATGTCTTCAATCTGCTATGGTGCTTGTTGTTGTAACTACTTCTTCAAGTCTTCTTCAATGCTATCATTGAACTTTGCTTCATGATAATGATATAGGTCTACAATGTTAAATATAGGTGAAATACCCAATGTCTCTGATAACTCCACTTCATATGCATTTCCTGAATCAAACTTTCTAAGTATCCTACAAGGTCCAAACTTCTTCATCTTCAACTTGTTATATGTCCCCACTGGAAATCTTTCCTTTCTCAAGTATACTATTACTTCATCTCCATCTACAAATTCTTTGTGTCTCTTCTTTGCATCTACCTTCTCCTTATACTTGTTATTCATCTCTTCCAAATGCTTCTTAACCTGATTATGCACTAGAGCTCCATGTGTCCTGCAAATTCTTATGCTTCTACACTTCTCTTATCTTCCATACTAATATCTCTCAACTCTGCTACTCCTCTCGGGTTTACTCTGGTAACAATCTCAAAAGGTTTTCTTCTAGTACTCCTATTCACTGAATTATTATTTGCAAACTCTGCTTGTGAAAGAATCAAATCCTAACTTCCTGCCTTCACTCTGACCAAACATCTCAACAAGTTTCCCAAACTCCTATTCACTACCTCTATCTATCCATTAGTCTGTGGATGAAATGCTGAGCTAAACTTCAAATCTGGTTTCATCTTCTTCCAAAGTGTCTTCCAAAAATATCCAAGAAATCTAGTGTCCCTGTCTAAAACTATGCTCTTAGGTAATCCATGCAATCTCACAATCTCCTTGAAGAATAGGTCAGCTACATGCACTACATTAGTTGTCTTCTTGCAAGGTATGAAATGTGCCATCTTTGAAAATTTGTCCACCACTACAAATATTGAATCATATCCTCTCTATGTCTTCGGCAATCCCATTATAAAATCCATACTTATGTTTTCCCAAGCACTCTCTGGTACTGTCAAAGGTTTATACAATCCAGTATTCTGACTACTCCCTTTTGCAATTTGACAAACTCTAGAACTTTGCACAAGTTTCCTAACATCCTTATGTATCTAAGGCCAAAAGTAATTTTCACTCACCAAAGCCATTATTTTATCAATGCCAAAATGTCCTACCAATCCACCACTTTGTTTCTCCTTGATCAAATTATCTCTCATTGAACTTTTAGGTATGCACAACTGATTTCCTCTAAACAACATATCTTCTTGTATGAAATAATCCAACCACTTACTCCTATCTACCACAACAGGTTCCTTACATGCTTTCCAAGGTTCTGCAAAATCAAGATATTCCCCATACATATTCTTCAATTCATCAAATCCCAACACTTCAACTCTCATCTTTTTCAACAAGTTCCTTCTCCTACTCAATGTATCTACAACTTTGTTTGATTTTCCACTCCTATGCTTCAATACAAATGTATAACTCTGCATGAACTCTACCCATCTCATATGTCTCTGATTCAATTTTCTATGACTGTTCAAATATTGCAAAACTTGATTATCTATATACAACACAAACTCCTTAGGCAACAAGTAATGTCTCCACTTCTTCAAGGCTTAAATTATGGCATAGAAGTCCTGATCGTAAACTAAATATCTTCTCCTTACATCATTCAATTTCTCACTGAAATATGCTACTGGTCTACCTTCTTGACTTAACAAAGCTCCTATTGCATTCCCACTTGAATCACAATCTACATGAAATACCTTATTGAAATCTGATAATGCCAAAAAAGGTTGCTTTGTCACTTTCTGCTTCAACAACTCAAAACTTTTGTCTACTCCTAATGTCCACTTGAAATCTTTTTGTCTCCTCTCATTGTCTCTATCATAGGGTTACAAACTAAACTCAAATTTCTGATGAACTTTCGGTAGAAACTAGCCAATCCATTTAATGATCTGACTTCTCCAATTCTCTCTGGTGTAGGCCATTCAACAATTTCTCTAGCTTTCTCAGGGTCCATCTTCAATCCTTCTATAGAAATCACAAATCCCAAGTACACCAATTCTTCCTTCATGAAACTACATTTCTTGATGTTTATCAACAATTTCTCTTCTCTTAGTCACTGCAATACTTGTCTAAGGTGCTGCAAATGTTCTTCTCTTGTCTTACTAAAAATTAGAATATCATCCAAATATACAATAACAAACTTACCCAAGAATTTCTTCAAAACTTCATTCATCAATCTCATCAAAGTACTCAGTGCATTTGTCACTCGAAAAGGCATCACTAACCACTCATATAACCCTTCATTTGTCTTAAAAGCAGTCTTCCATTCATCTCCTTCTCTGATTCTGATTTGATGGTATCCAATCTTCAAGTCTATCTTTGTGAAATATTTTGCTCCACTTAAACAATCCATGATATCATCCATACTAGGTAAAGGAAACCTATACTTAACTATGATCTTGTTTATTGCTCTGGTGTCTGTACACATTCTCCATTCTCTATCCTTCTTTGGTGCTAACACTGCAGGTGTTGCACAAGGACTCAAACTTTCTCTTATCAAACCTTTCCTCAACAACTCCTATATTTTTCTATTCAATTCTTCATTCTCTGTCGTTGTCATTCTGTGTGCTACTTTGTTAGGCAATCTAGCTCTAGGTATAATGTCCATGTGATGACTAGTACTCCTGATTGGTGGCAAATGTTCAGGTACATTTTCTAAAATGATGTTTTCATATTCTATCAGCAACTCAGTTATCTCCTCTGGTTGTGATTCTTCAATCTCCTTCTTCAAGGTTTCAGGATCCTTAGGGATCAAAGCATAACACATATTTTCATGTCTCAAACCATCCATAAATTTTCTTCCATCTACCAAATAGATTCTAGCATTCCTACATACTTTACTCTTAGGATCATCTTCCAAAGGAATCAAGGTAATTCTCTTTCCATTAGATGTTATAGTCTATGTATTCTTTCTCCCATCATGTATAGCTTTCCTATCATACTGCCAAGGTCTACCCAACAAAATATGACATACATCCATAGGCATAATATCACACAAAACTTCATCATGATAAGATCCAATATAAAAATTCACCAAACATTGCTCACTCACCAGTACCTTATGATCATCTCAAATCCATGCTATCTGATAGGGCTTTGGTTGTTTCAATCTTTCCAACTTCAGCTTAGTCACCATCTTTTCTGAAACGAGGTTATCAAAACTACCAAGTGCTGTCAATTACAACTTTACAACATTTATCTCCTTATTTGCATCAAGTTTTGAACAAACATTTTCTCTGCAGTGGTTCCTCATTCATCTCTGCTTGAAATAGTGCTCTCCTCATGACAAGTGATTCTCCTTTCTTAGGTTTGCCAATCAAATTGGGTGATCCAACAGGTTCTTCTTCCAAATAGGCTGCTCTTCCACTGTTCTCTATTCTCTTTCTTGTACTCCCCTGATTACATTCAAATGCTCTATGTCCTTCACCTCCACACTTGAAACAAGTTCCTCTAAATCTTCTCCTATCAGGTCCTCTTGCTTCTCTTATGTATCCTTCACTCTTGTATGGACTAGGGTTTCCTCTGCGGTAGAAAGTTATGTCATCTCTCTGGTGTGCATTGTTATCTTTGTCCTCCTTCTTGAATGTATTTTCCTATATATTATATTCTACATGGGATCTTTCTCCTCTAGAAAATGTTCTACCTCTCTGAAATTTACCTCCTTTGCCTCTCTATCTTTGATCATGCCTCTTATTCAATTTTTCTTCAACCTTCAGGGTAAACTGATATGCTTCTTCCAGTGTTATCATCCTTACCAAACTTTGTTCTTCTTGAATGTTCAATCTCAGTGCATTGATGTATCTAGCCACTTTCTCCTTGCTTGCTTCACTATGTCATGTCCTTATGATCATCTTGTGAAATTCTATAGTATACTCCTTCACATATTTCTCCTTTTGTCTCAGGTTTTGCAATCTCTACAATAGTTCCAACTCATAGTCAGCAGGTATAAACTAATTCTTGAATTTGATCACCATCCTATGCCATTTTGTAATCTTTTCTTTTCCTCTTTTGTTTCTATCCAATTGAACTTCTTTCCACCATATAGCAGCATGTCCTTTCAACTTTGTCTTTACAAATTTCACCTTCTCTAGATCTTCAACTTTTTCATATTCAAAGTATTCTTCCATGTCATTTATCCAATCAATTAATTCTTTAAGATTCAAATTACTAGTGTAATTAGGTACATCAACTCTAGGTCTTTTTCTAATCTTTGAAATAGCTTGCAACATCTTGACTTGGTCAGATTCCTCTTCTTATACATCTCCTAGGGTTTCTCCATTTGGATTAATGGATTGAAATTCTTCATCATCATCACTTTCAACATTAGGTCTAGGTGAAAGTTCTCTTTGCCAATCTTCTTCGATAGCATCAAATCAAACTCGCATTGTTTTCATCATCTCATCCATCCTTCTAGCCATTGTACCAATAGAAGGCATTCTCCTTGGTGGCATTCTTCCTAGGATCAAGTGTAACTACCTCAATTTAGCGATTGGGCTACAAGGTGACGACTGCCTCACAATCAGTGATCAGTTTCAACACAAGTAACCTACCTCAGATTTGATGATTTATTCACAACAAGATCCCTTAGAATTCCTTCACCAACATCACTCAATTCACTTCCAAAGATTCAAACTTTCACTCTGATACCACTTGGTGCAGTCACGGTTAGGAGGATTCACAAAGTGAACTATCCAAGTCTTGCAGCTAGAGTAAACACAACAGAAACAACTCAAGATATGGAACAAATGTAGATTCAGTCATTCAGTATATCATATGATTCAAATACAAATTAGCTGGCAACATGCGGGCTTACAATTAGGACTCATAGGCCTGATTACAGAATTGCAAAATATGCACAAGATATAACTTTTAAGCTCCTTCGCAAGAATTTCAAACTATCAACTATCTCTATGAATTTCACTATATGAATTCTATGTTCCTAGGCATCTATTACATAAATATATATCATCTTCGAAACATATGATTCCTCTGCATTGTCCAATGAAGATCACAAACTCCAATGAAGAGTTGTAACACGTGTACATGGATAGGTCAGACCTAATTGAATAGAACTCCTCCGCAAATGAATGGAATGATGTGTGAATCTGAAGGAAGGTCAGCCACGAACCAAACAACATTGAATGATGTGTCTTTTAACTTCACAGGTTGTGAAATGCTCTACAAGTCTTCTCCTTGAGTTGATTATCTGAGACTGTCAGGATGCTCTATTTTGAGAAAATAGTTAATCTTCTGATAGTGATATCTCACCAGTACTTGAGCCAAATGCTCTAAATTTTGGATATGATGTGCCTGAATGAATCTAGATGGTAAGTCTAGCTCCACGGGGTCTAAAATGCAAATGCGATAGAATGCAGACCAAAACACAAAAACCGCTACTAACTGAACTAGAAAATGAAAAGAAACAAACTAAAATGCAAATGTTTTTGGTTGATACAAGATTGCTCTTGAACCAGGGATACTCCTACATTAGAACTTAAATTCTAAACTACATGACCATATTTTCAAATGCGGAGGAATGTGGAGCATTTTACCAACTAGTCTTCTGACAACTTCATGCAGCAGAAATCTTCACCAACATCTAAAGGCCAGAGTCTTCGTGTAACAATACATATTTCCTTAGGAACAACATGAAAGATCATACAACATGCTACAGACCATTAGCAACATCTTCCAATCATTACTTCTAATTCCCATCTTAATACATATCAACATTCATCTTAATGCTTCTAATTCCCATATTAATGTATCAACATTAATCTTAATGCTTCTAATTCCCATCTTAATATATCATCATGATATCATCTTTGCTGACCACAAACATGCTCAATACAACTTTACTTGACATTAATCAAGGCATGACATCCAACCATGAACATCAAAAACATCACTACTAAATCACCATTGAAGTATATTAGTGATAGTCCAAACTGAGTATTCTAAACTAAGTGTTCCAAACTAAGTGTTCACATCAATGACAACCACACAACCACATTAGTGACAACCTTAGGTAACATGTGTACAACATAGAGGAACTGGATCCTTAGATAGCATGATCTCAAAGGCCTTATACCATCTCCTTGTTGCTTGTAGGTGCATCTACAGTAACACTAAGTAGATAGAAACATCACTCATGGGAGCACATGGTCAAAAGAGGAAGCTTACAATGTTTATCATAAAGTTTCATACAAACACATAGATACATCACTCATAGGAACACACAGTCAAAAGAGGAAGCTTATAATGTTTATCATAAAGATTCATATAAAGCTCTTCATATAAAAATTAGGGTTCTATTTAAAATTTTAAAAATTACATCTTTTTTCTAGGTTGGCATGGAGGTCTTAATTCAACATCTCTCTATTTGGGAAATAGATTCTAACGAAAATTTTCCAAAATCAATAAATTGTATTACAAATCATATGGCAAAAGGATTTTTGTTCAACTTGTCTAGGTTGGAAGCTTTAATAGTTCTAAAAAATAAAAGACATCTAAATCCATCTGTCTAAACCCTTAAGTTGGAAGTTTTTGCAAATGGGTGCATTTTTGGTAGATCCCAACACCCTTACAAGCTTTTTGATTGAGAGGGGAATGCATATTCCCATGGAAATGACAAGCATAGGGAAAAACATTCTCAAGACTATCAACGAGATCCATACAATAGTCTGAGGTTCATAGGACCATTGGGATCCATTTGGCCAAGCAAGTCAATTTCATAGGAGGCTGGAGGACTGCAAGAGGATAGAGGATAATTCTCACTCTTCAATTCACAACTAACTCAAAAATTGGTTCAATGTTTGTGGCAAATTTCAACAAAAAAATTATAAAGCTAAATACACAAATTAAAACTTTGTTTAATGCGTTTATGTGCATCAAAATTATAGAAAATTAAGGCATATTTTCTATAAGTAACCCTACTTTTTATTTAGCATTTTGTCTCGTCAATATTTCTTGAACCTAGATTTACTCCCGTGTATCAGTGCATTAAAAAGCAACGAGTTTTTTTGCTTAAATCACATTTCTTCAACAGAGCGGAGGCTTGAATGAGTTTGTTGCTGTACATCTGCAATGCAAAAACAAAATTAAACCAATAGAAACAAATGAAATGAGGGCATAAGCAACCCTAGTTGTTATTTAGCGTTCTATCTCATCAATATTTCTTGAACCTAGATTTACTCTTGTGTATTAATGGATTAAAAAGCAACGGGGTTTTCTGGTTGAATCACATTTCTTCAATAGAGTGAAGGCTTGAATAAGTTTGTTGCTGCACATCTACAATGCAAAGACAAATTAAACCAACAGAAACAAACAAAATGAGGGCATGTTCAAGTTAGAATACTACAAAAAATCACCATTTCAAACTCATACCAATAGAAACAAACAAAAACATGGCACATTCAAGTTAGAATACTATAAAAAAGTCACCATTTCAAACTCACATTTTGCTACACGAACCAGTGGGTCCAGTAAGACTTGCAAACAAAATGTCAAATGCCATTCCCACAAATGCTTTCTTTACTCCTCTGGTTGCCGTTAAAACGGGTTCACATGTGTCCATGCCCCAAGCCATCCCAAACATACAAATTTTTGCACTATCGCGACTTCAAACACCCAGACATGCGCTTGCCCTAGAAGAAAACTCCAAATTCCCCTATATCAACACCTATCCAGCAAACCGAGAACCCACAAAAAGGAAAAAAAAATCCCATTTTAAGAATAAGAAAAATAAATACCAATGGGCTCAAAAATCAACCACCCAATAAAAAAAACAACTTTCCCGAATAACTTGCTCTCAAAATTTTGCAAAAATTAAAAAAAACCATAGGTAAAAATATTAATTTTTGTTATTGCACATATTTCAAGACCCAACAACTACTAGATGCAAGCACTAAAAAAAACTACACATTTAATAATATAAAATTGGTTGAGCAATAGAAAATCATATTTAGGTCGCAAACACTCTACTTACATATCATCCACTTCAATGGTCAAACGATCAATAGCAATTTTACACCTCATTAACAATAAAAAGTGTTAAATATTTGTTCTACTTTTATTGGCCAAAATTAACCTTTGACTATTGAAGTGAATGATATTTAAAAACAGCCATTTACAAAAAAAACATGCTTTTCACCTTAGGCACACCCACTGCACTTTTCAATAGTGCGATGCTGCTCAAAATCTTCTCAAATTAGGTTAAGTATTGCGATAAGTAAAGTCATGAAACCTCAGGGACAGAATAGTCCACGCTGACAGGCTGGCAGCGACATTACCAAACGCTACATTTAAAAACGTCACATCAACTTCACTCATAACATGGCTTTGCTTTTCATTCCCGATTCCTGATTTTCAATTTGAAGACAAAACATGCAAAGCATCGAGAAGAATAAATAAAAAATGGCACATCGTGGTAGGAATCTCCTTTTCAACAGCAATAAGACACATCAACGGGAATTTGCCAACCTGGTTGCCCATGTCAACTACATATTATTAATATGCATTTGTCCATCAGATTTGTGACCCGAATTCAATCGCACTATCATCCATCTCATTTTTACAAGATATGAAAGCCCATTGTTCAGTACAGCTTTCCTAGTGGATTACAAGTCTTGAGTTCGAGTCGCCGTAGGAGAAGAATGGCCGAAAGATCTCAGAGAAAACACTGCAGAGACACCGAGGAAGAGAAAGAGGAAGACACAGCATCTGCCTGTAAGCGTTTCCGAGGGCTTATCCATATGCTGGAAGATATAGAGGAGGAACCCAATGCGGCCGACGA
Organism: Cunninghamia lanceolata; assembly: GCA_027924645.1. Taxonomy (NCBI): domain Eukaryota; kingdom Viridiplantae; phylum Streptophyta; class Pinopsida; order Cupressales; family Cupressaceae; genus Cunninghamia; species Cunninghamia lanceolata. The sequence goes on along the minus strand of BSBN01000391.1, from coordinate 11,592,931 downwards.
GGAGCTTATCTGTGACGTTATGAAAAGTTTGGAACAGGAGATCATTTCTTGTTTCTCTCTAAGAAATGCAGCGCCAACCGAGGATGAGACTCGATCCCTTGACGTGGAGGAGTCAGGGAACGAAATGAGTTACTTGGTGAGTGCTTCGGATGATGAGCTGGGAATCTCTGTGGCGGATTCGCCTCTTTCTGAGCCCTATTCTATCTTGGGAGGTGGGGAAGAAAGCTGCATAGAGGTTTGGGAGAGCGGGCTATGGTGTTTTGAAGATTATAACTGCAATAACCTGGTCCTGGTGCCTTTGGATGGTGAGTGTGTATATGATTTGGCCCAACACACAGATCTTTTCTAGTTTAATGGAGGTCTCCGAAGGAGATCCAACCCTGTTGTCACCCTGTTCATACTTGCTTTGTATAATTTGTAATATATGTATTTACTTTTTCATTCCTTTTTAGCCGTTATGGTAATGAATATTCTATAATCTAGCAAGGGAACAAACGGCTCCTTTGGAGTCTCGCTAGGGTCATGTGATATGTCTACTAACCGATCCTCAGGCTGTAAATGGAATCGTTCTCACATGAACAGTTGTTTTTTTAAATTATGGGGAGAGGACCCATCATTCCTTATAGGAACCACAACTTGAATAAAACTAGTAAAAGCACCACCAAAGGTGCCACAAATATTTATAGGTCTATTGCTAGATAGTTTATATTTATATTTTTATTGCAAAGTCATTACATGTAGTAGTGGATGGACAAGGCTATAAAATACTTTAAAAAAATATTTTTATTCTTTTGTAAATAACAATAATGGGATGTTATTAAATGAATATTGTGAATGAACCATTAGAGAACTAAGAACTATGGCCTCCCATTTAACCACAATGCAATCTATTAATATTGTTTATTTAGTGTTATACTATTTTTTATTTAGTATGTTTCACTTTGGAATCTCTGTGGAGTGCAACTTTTTTAGTTTAATTTGTGTGAAGTATGGGTTTGAACTTTGGCATTGACTTATATTTGTTTCACTTTGTATGTTTAAAATTGAATTCACTTTTTTTACATTTATTGTTTGTATGAAGTGTGTGTTTGTGCCCTGGCATTTACTTGGTGTGTGTACTTAAATTTTGACATTCATTGATTATTTGTTTAAAGCAAGACATTATTGAACATAAGAAAAATAAATGTGAAGAGTATTGACATCTAACCTTTATATTAAAAAATGGTAAATATTTATCCTATTATTATTAGTCAAAATTAATGGAGACAACTACAATACTTGATGTCAATTAAAAAAAAAATCAATTATTAAAATCAATTAGTTATCTGGTCTTAAAATTCATTTAATGATAAATGTTGTGTTACACAAAGTATTTTAAAATTAGAAAGAGGAGTATTTTTTTATATAATAACAATTGAATTTGGCTTAGTGGTATATTTATAGAGATTATGAAAGTTATTGGTGTTGCTATTTGAAATGTGGACAAAGTTATGTATAGTTGTGAACATAATTATTGTATAATAAGGTTCCACACTACATTAACATTTATTTATTAACTATTATCTAACTATATTAAAATTTAATATTATAACACTTAGTACAAGGGAAAAGGAACATGAAGAAAACATAGAGAAGATGAAAATAAATCATCCCCCTAACTATATAAATTTGTGTGTGGCCTGCATCATTATAGAAGCTACAGTCTTCTCCTACAGCATTGCATGATCCCTAAAACACCATCATTTTAAATTGTAACCCACATTATGTGTACAAATTTTGGTTTTTACTTTTTTTACATGAATTGAAAAATGTCACATTAAGGTCTATTGTGTGTCCCATCATTGTAGATTAATAGTTATTCTCCATAAAAAAAATAGCATGCCAGCCTAAAACATCAATAGCATATTCTTCATAGAAATGTTATGGGACCCACATCGACCAGTATGTGAAATAATCCAATTACATAGTTAAACAAAAAATAAGGATGACGTATTTGCTTAAAGTTTGTTTTTGTTCCTATCCTTAGTTTAGAATTAGGTTTTGTTTAAGGATTGAGTTAGGATTAGGCTTATATATTATTATTAATAATATTATATATAATTTTAATTATTATATATTATTATTATGTACCTTATTTTGATATTTAGAAAAATATTACATTACATAATTTGTTATATGTTATTCTATCTAAATTATTTATGCCTTAAGTGAGGAAGTTATTTGATCTCTTTTCAATAGTATGGAGTAGGTAAAGTATTAGATGCCTAGTTTAAGGTCTGCAATAAAATAAAATTTAAAGTTACTATTTAAATAAAATAATAGTAATAAAATAAAATAAAAACACCTCACACAATTAATAAATTTTAATAAAGTTATATATTAATTTAATGATTACACTTCATAAATTTAATAAGCATGATTATAATTTTTAAAAAATAATAATAAAACATTCAGTTGCTAAAGGAAATAACCCAAATTGGCTACAAATAAGGAACATATCATGTAGCACGACTTAAGCAATAATTTTTTTTTTCTATTTTTGAAACTTCTAATTATTTAAGTGATATAAAACATTTCATTGGCAAGATTTTTTTTATTTATTCTACAATCTTATTTTATTTTTCTCTGCATTCTTTTCAAACCCTAACTATTTTTTTGTCAAGCTCAGATTTGAAGAGTTGCATGTTGTAGGAAGGAAGCTCTGAAATTATTCTATAAAAAAATCAAAAACATTTTCCTGCTGCAACATCTACAACATCCTATTTCATCATCCATCTTGTTAAAAATCCATCCATACTAATTTTAAGTTATTTTGGGGTACAAAAATACATAGATAAAGGCCCAGTTTGAATCCCATAGCATGAAATTCTAAAGAAAATAAGAAAAGAGGTAGTAATGGGGTTTCAGTTTTTCTGTGCTTCTATTTTCCAAGTCATGTGAATGATCATGTTCTAACAACCTCGCATTTTGATTACTATTTTTTTGAATATGTGTAGCTTGGATATCTTGGCCAGTGGGATTGATATTATCCTGAAGAGGTTTGTGATTATAAGGATCAATGCCTGCCATTCTTAATTCCAGTAGTTTTTTATTTGATTATCTCTTCTCCCAGGCAACCACCTTGCTATCAGTGACCACCTACAAGTAGTGTAACAACACTTAATCAATCTATATTTACCATTTCAATGGCTAATACTTAAAATGTAAAAAGAGGGCAAGTTATGATTTTGAATCAATGACAACCACTGTTCTTTATAAAATAGAATTTATATGTAAAATTTATATTTGATACCGATTTCCCAGTAGGCGGTGGAGGCTCTTCTCATCAGCAGTGATGTTTCCTAGTTTTATAGTGGGTCCCAAGTAGTCCAGCCATTGCAACCTGCAACTCTTCCCACACCGGCTGAGGCCTTTCTATCATGAAAATGATGAAAAAAAAATGCATCAATGACTACAATCAATGTAAACACCCAAAAAAAACCTATATATTGCTGCAGTAGGTATTAACATTTTCAAAGGTAGTAGTGGGGTTTTATAAAAAAGGTAGTAATGGGGTTTGCCTAATCAAATCGCAGCAAACATATTTTAGTTTTTGTGCTAAAAAAACAAATAATATATGCAAATACCTTCTAAAAACAAAAAGATTTTCTTCATGCATCGATTGCTCTAAAGGCGAGTCTTCCATTTTTTATTTGCGCTCCTCTTCGGCTCACCTCATCTTGCAATTTGATATGCTCCTAAATATCATAGATGTGTGTAGACAATTTGTAACAAAAACATTTCAGATTAACGGCATAACCTCCACACTCTATAGTCTTTCTGCATACTCCTCAGTATAGCATAAATGCATTGAAAGTTGTTGGTTCTATTATAAAGAAATGAAAATTCATTTAGATTACTTTAGTATTTGCAATGAAAGGCTTTTTCAATGCAATTGACGTCTCAATAACAATAGTAACCACTAAATGTTGTTTACTATTTCTATTATTTGCATTAAATAATAGCTGTTATTTGTATTATTTAATTTTTTTAATAAAGATTTATTTTTTGTATGTTACAAATGTTATTTGGTAATATTTATATGCATGAACAATTTTTTTATCATGTTTTTTAACACTTATTTTCTATGCACACCATGAAAAAAGGAAGGCAAAACATACACCTCAAAAGATGAAAAAAAAATTGAACTACTAATATTTTATTTTTTATGGACTTGGCAGTTACAAGATGTGTGCACATATAGAATGGCCTATCGACCAAATTACACTATAGAATATTTATAAAATAATATATATTAACATACGTATGTATTATTGAAATTGTAATATAATATATTTTGAACACATGATCACTTGAATAATTTGTACATCCAATATAAATTGAAAAAAAAATCAATAAATTATATTATTTTTATAGTAAATTATAATTGAATAAGGTATAACTTAATTTAAAGTCACACAAGTCAAATATGTCGTAGTCACATTTTATATGAATAATGAATGTTTTTGATGGAGGTCATCCACAATTTCATTTCTGCTACTCAATTCGGGAGCACGATCCTTAGGCTGAACCTCTTCAACTCAGAGCTAAGGACTCAGGGGCATACCTCTTCAACTGAGAGCCAAGGACTAAGGGGCATTCCACCAAATCCTCCCTTGGCACGATCCCGGCCTCGTCCCTTATATTTTTAAGGTTATATTAATCCATAAGTATATGCATTTAATGGTCCTTCAAACCATATTTTTCCAAGCAATCTATGGCTTACACTGGCATCTTCTATTTAATTCAAATATCTAACAACAATTAATTGGTGTAAGGTCCACCAATAAAATATCAAAACAAAATAACTTTTAATTCATACAAAATCATTCAAAATTTACAATTTAAAATTCAAATTTTAATTTCAAACTTAATTAATATTAATTAAATACATTCAAAATTTAAAATAAAAAAATCAAGTCAGTCTTTATATTCTTCTCATGAGGTAGGCTACACATTTTTTTACTAAATATTTTCTATTCAAATTTTATAAATTTTGTCAACACTAACCATTAGTAGATATTAGATCACAACCATAAATTTTACTATTGTCCACATATATGTTTATGAATTTTATTGCTAATTCATATTTTCAAGTAGTATATTCACCTATGTGATTATATCTATAAAATTTACTCTTGTCAACATGCGTATTTATGAATATTGTTGTTAATTCACATTTTTTGGTAGGATATTCACTTGCATATGCATTTAAATCCATATGTGAATTTGTATGTATGTATGTATGTATGTATGGATGGATGGATGTGTGTGTGTGTGTGCGCGTGCGTGTGTGCAAATAGTAATTTACATATATTCACCAGCATATACATATACAGTTATGTACTCTTTAAGAGAGAGAGGTGGGCAAGTGGGTAGGGGTGGCGGACAGGAGGGTTGGGGGGATGAGAGAGTTATGTATGGCATATTTGCATTTATATAACCTTAGTTGTCTATTATTTGCATGAGGTATTCCTTTTTTTAAATCTTATTTGTAGGAAAGAATATAATATGTCTTGTTCTAGGTATCAGAGTTTTTGGGTTGATAGTTCAATATTCTTTTAATTTTATTCTCTATCATTTTGATTATTTATAAATTCACAAAGTATGCATATGTCTTCTTCTAAGTATGATAGTTCATAATGTATACCTTCTTCTAGGTATGAGGTTTTTTACTCTAAACAAAATTTGCAATTATAGTCAAGTACAATATTTACAAGTGCCCTCTATTTCAAAACAATGCAAACATTTCATAATATTTGTATTACTTTGTGTGTAAGGGTTCAAATATGTCCATACTTGCAGTTGTAGATGTGCAAGTATAATATTATTTAAAACATTTTGTTGTCATGTGCAAGGTCAAACAATAGTGGGTTACACTTTTGTGAACGAAGAAAAATTGAAGGTGCCAAAAAATTTCTAGCAGGCATCTTTGTTCTAAGGTCTCCTCTTCGAATGAAGGCCTTGTTGGTTGTATCAAGCCTTGATACATGATGACCTTCGTTCGAAGACCGTCTTCGAATGAAGGTAATTGGGTGCCAAATTAAAACAATAAAATAATGCCTTCGTTCGTAGAGGATCTTTAAATGAAGGCATTATTTTATTATTTTTTATAAATAGTTTTTAACTCTCAAATGATATTTTTTATCATTTGAGAGCACAACTATGAAATGAACCCAACAAAGGTGACAGGGCACGGAAAAAGGTCAAAGGGCAGGATGAAGGCGATAGTTGGAAGCTTTGAGATAGGTGAAAGGCCCCACATAAGCATACACAGGTCCATAAAAGTATATGTTTGGACACGTTTCAAGGCCCCATATGCTTGCTAAACTTGTCATAGAAAAAATGTTTCGTTATAGTGCATAAGGTTAAAGAATAATAAAATACAGAAAAAATTCCTTGAGACAGTTAAAAAGTGTCAAACCTACAAAGTTTCAAAAGATGAATTTACTACATTTACTTGGTAAACCTGAGATTGAAGAATGCAAAGTTGTGCCAAACTAGGGTTTGACAAACCCTAGTTTCAAAAGAATACAAAGTTTCTAAAGATGAATTTACTACATTTACTTGGTAAACCTGAGATTCAACAATGTAAAGTTGTGCCAGACTAGGGTTTGTCAAACCCTAATTTGTCAAACCCTAGTTTCAAAAGATTAATTTACTATATTTACTTGGTAAACCTGAGATTGAACAATTCAAAGTTGTGCCATATATTTTACATCAATGTGTTAAGTTTATATATGAACCTGGAAAAGTTCAATCAAAATTTAAACAACTCATTAGAACCCAATATCATATGCACTAGAGTCACTTTGTATTCTTTTGAAACTAGGGTTTGTCAAACCCTAGTTTGGCAAACTAGGGTTTGTCAAGCCCTAACTAGGGTTTGCCTGGTGCAGGAGCACCCCATTACCGTCAAGAGCCCCCTATTATCATTTTAATTATTGTAAGACCTAGTGCCAATTGTTCTGATTCGGATCAATTTGTCCCATATTGTAAAACCACATGGCACCTTTTTGTAAACGGATAGAAAGTAGTTGTAACTGTCTGAGTTGTAACTGTCATGCAATAGATGGTAGAGGTGACGAATCGATTGAGATTCCACCGTGTGTAACTGCCAAGAAGTGAGCCTTTAAAATAGGCAGTTCCTGTTTGTTAAAGCAGGAAGGGAGGAAAGAGAAAAAGAGAAGCAACGGAGACGCATGTAATCTCAGAAAGAGAAATAAAATTTATTGTAGAGCAATCGAGTTTTGATTCATTCCACTGGTCGAGACCTCGGTCGAGACCACTGGAATGCCAATCTGTTTTTAATTTCTCCTCTCTATTGTTCTATGCTATTTTGCTTTTCTGTATTAGTTTAGAAATATGCGTGTGTATAGTTGCAGAGAATGGCCCCGGCATTGTGGAAGACAGTTAGAACCCATCGGGAAGAAAGTCTCATGAGATCTATAGAAGTGATTGCAGAAAAGAAATCTCTGTGTGCATCGGCGTGAGCCTTGGCATCGGGTTGAGGAGATGATTGTTTGGCCGAAGTGTTAAGTCGCAGTGAACCTCACCGTTGAACTTGGCAGTTGAACCATTTCGTTGAACCTTGTGATTGAACCTCACTGTTGAAGTTCAATGGTTCAACGGGTTCATTCTTTTTTGTGTAGTGGAGTTGAAATCGTCGATCATTTTGTTTGAGGTTGAACCTCATTGTTGAACCTTGCATTTTGAACCGCTGTTGAGGTTTAATGTTTTAGCCGGTCATGTTTGTGGAGGATGAACCTCACTATTGAACATTGCGTTTGAACTGCTATTGAGGTTCAATGGTCCAACGAATGGAGTAGTGGGTATATCGGAGTGAGATGCCTATCGGGGTGAGAGGGAGTGTCGGTGGAAGAGCCTCAGGTTAGGCCGAAGACATAGTTCTGGCCAATGGTTCTAACCATCAGGGAGATAACAGACATCGGCGAAGGAATTTAAAACTGGGCCGACAGTAGGCATGTCTTGCCGAAGGTGACGTTAGATGCAATGCATATCGGCATAAGAATTACGATCGGGAGAGAAGATGAATGTTTGAGCGATAGACCTTGTCTGGGAGATGGATGTTAGCCATCAGAAAGAATAGCATATCAGCAGAAGAAGTTTGGAAGTCACCGACAATAGAATGTCTCACCGAAGGGGAAGATTTCCAGCCTGTGTGGAAGCAAAAGGTTCCATCGGGGAGAGATGTGTGTCAGTGTAAGAATGGGAGAGGGAGCCGATAATTGTTTGTCTTGGCGATAGAGTGTTTGCCGTCAGTGTGAGAAGGAATATCAGTTTAAGATTGTGAATGGTGGCCGATAGTTATGTTCTCACTAGTCGGGAAGACGACGGGGAAGTGTGGCCGATGAAATATATGTCAGCATGAGTCACCTCATCGGCAGAAGAGAGAAAGGTGGTTGCCGATAGCCATTGTCTTGCCGATAGGCACTAATATGTATGTTTCAGAGAGAGAATTCAAAGGTCTTGCCAATGGACTCTCAAGTGGCTATTTTGTGAGCTTCAAGGGTTTTCCACCTGTTTGTATGCCCGAGCAGGCTTTCCTCTGCATCAAATTGGTATCAGAGCTAGCGAAAGCTCTGGGAATCTAAGTGAGAGATTGGTGTTTTGGTTTTGCTAATATTTGTGGTTGCAGATGCATGTCCACAAGCTACAAGCAGGCAGATAAGAGATATGTCATGGAACCACAGGAAATGGTTCAAGGGCCTGAGAAGAAGGTCCAGTGAGTGTCGCCAAAAGTCCTAGGGAGAGAGGCAAGAGAGGACTCCCAAGTGAGGGACAGAAGTGTTGGTGCAGCATTGAGGTTGGACTTATAGCAGCATCTGGAGGAGCAGCCAGTTAAACTCCGTTGAGAGGAGTCACCATTGAATGGTACAAGTAGCAAAGGCATCAAGTTTGAAGACACCAAGAGAACAGAGTTGTTGCAATTCTCACCGAGCATTTCCATGGGACATGGAAATTTTTCCAGTCTGGGAGTATGGTGCAGGACCACCCCATTACCGTCAAGAAGCCTCCTATTATCATTTTAATTATTGTAAGGCCTAGCGCCAATTATTCTGATTCGAACCAATGTGTCCCATATTGTAAAGCCACATGGCACCTTTTTGTAAACAGATAGGAAGTAGTTGTAACTGTCTGAGTTGTAACTGTCGTGCAATAGATGTCAGAGGTGATGAATCAATTGAGATTCCACCATGTGTAACTGCCAAGAAGTGGGCCTTTAAAATAGGCAGTTCATGTTTGTTAAAGCAGGAAGGGAGGAAAGAGAAAAAGAGGAGCAACAGAGAAGCGTGTAATCTCAGAAAGAGAAATAAAATTTAGTGTTTTGTAGAGCAATCGAGTTTTGATTCATTCCACTGGTCGAGACCTCAGTCGAGACCAGTGGAATGCCAATCTGTTTTTAATTTCTCCTCTCTGTTGTTCTGTGCTATTTTGCTTTTCTGTATTAGTTTAGAAATATGCGTGTGTATAGTTGCAGAGAATGGCCCCGGCATTGTGGAAGATAGTTAGAACCCATCAGGAAGAAAGCCTCATGAGATCTATAGAAGTGATCGCAGAAAAGAAATCTCTGTGTGCATCGGTGTGAGCCTTGGCATCGGGCTGAGGAGATGATTGTTTGGCCGAAGTGTTAAGTCATAGTGAACCTCACCGTTGAACTTGGCAGTTGAACCATTTTGTTGAACCTTGTGATTGAACCTCACTGTTGAAGTTCAATGGTTCAACGGGTTCATTCTTTTTTGTGTAGTGGAGTTGAAATCACCGATCATTTTGTTTGAGGTTGAACCTCATTGTTGAACCTTGCGTTTTGAACCACTATTGAGGTTCAATGTTTTAGCCGGTCATGTTTGTGGAGGATGAACCTCACTATTGAACCTTGCGTTTGAATCGTTGTTGAGGTTCAATGGTCCAGCGAATGGAGTAATGGGTTTATCGGAGTGAGATGCCTATCAAGGTGAGAGGGAGTGTCAGTGGAAGAGCCTCAGGTTAGGCCAAAGACATAGTTCTGGCCAATGGTTCTAACCATCAGGGAGATAACAGACATCGGCGAAGGAATTTAAAACTGGGCCGACAGTAGGCATGACTTGCCGAAGGTGACATTAGATGTAATGCATATCGGCATAAGAATTACGATCGGGAGAGAAGACGAATGTCTAAGCGATAGACCTTGTCTAGGTGATGGATGTTAGCCATCGGAAAGAATAGCATATCAGTGGAAGAAGTTTGGAAGTCACCGACAATAGAATGTCTCACCGAAGGGGAAGATTTCCAGCGTGTGTGGAAGCAAAGGTTCCATCGGGGAGAGATGTGTGTCGGTGTAAGAATGGGAGAGGGAGCCGATAACTATTTGTCTTGGCAATAGAGTGTTTGCCGTCGGTGTGAGAAGGCATATCGGTTTAAGATTGTGAATGGTGGCTGACAGTTATGTTCTCACTAATCGGGAAGACGACGGGGAAGTGTGGCCGATGAAATATATGTTAGCATGAGTCACCTCATCGGCAGAAGAGAGAAAAGTGGTTGCCGATAGCCATTGTCTTGCCAATAGGCAATAATATGTATGTTTCAGAGAGAGAATTCAAAGGTCTTGCCGATGGACTCTCAAGTGGCTATTTTGTGAGCTCCAAGGGTTCTCCACCTGTTTGTATGCCCAAGCAGGTTTTCCTCCACATCATTGCCAAACTAGGGTTTGACAAACCCTAGTTTCAAAAGAATACAAAGTTTCTAAAGATGAATTTACTACATTTACTTGGTAAACCTAAGATTGACCAATGCAAAGTTGTGCCAGACTAGGGTTTGTCAAACCCTAGTTTGCCAAACTAGGGTTTGACAAACCCTAGTTTCAAAAGATGAATTTACTATATTTACTTGGTAAACCTGAGATTGAACAATGCAAAGTTGTGCCATATATTTTACATCAATGTGTTAAGTTTATATATGATCCTAGAAAAGTTCAATCAAAATTTAAACAACTCATTAAAACCCAATATCATATGCACTAGAGTCACTTTGTATTCTTTTGAAACTAGGGTTTGTCAAGCCCTAACTAGGGTTTGTCAAACCCTAGTTTGCCTAACTAGGGTTTGGAAAACTAGGGTTTGACAAAGTTGTGCCATATATTTTACATCAATGTGTTATGTTTATACATGAAGGAAAAGTTCAATCAAAATTTAAACAACTCATTAGAACCCAATATCAGATGCTAGTCACTTTATAGTGGACACATTTGTTAAGCCACCTTCTGATGTGTCTTATGAGAGAGATGATACAATTCATGATTTATATGTTCCACTTTGATGAGTTAAAAAGAAACCAAAACAAAATTAAGAAAGAAGCATTCTATCCAACCAAAGAGGAGACAAAACAAGAACACATTCAAGAAAGAACAAAATGAGCATGTCCTAGAGAAAGATCAAAAGGAACCAAGTGTTATTGGTTTCAAGCAAAGCAATCAAAATGGAAACCAAAAAAAATGTTCCATCCAAAGAGTATCATTCTACGACAACCACAAGAAACAAAACAAACATAGATAAGAAGATATTACACTATTTTATCATGTATTTACACCTAACATGTGAAGGAGTATCAATCTTAAGAAACACATAATTGAAAAGGCAAGAAAAGGAGAACAATAAAATAGAGAACTTATGATCAAGGTATCCTTTATCAAATGCAGTATTATGTGCACGTGCCTAACATATACTTTAAGGATAAAAGATTGACTTCAAGTTCAATGCCTTTTAAGTCTATCCTATATATTAGGACTTTAATCATCTGTTAGGAAAATAAAAAAATGTCTACTCTAGATTACTACAATGTGTATGAAAATTTTGAAATTTAAAATTTATATTTAATAATGTCCACTTGTAGTATGTGGTGGTTATACTGGAAACATACTTGTATTGACAATGTAAAAGATGTAACTATTGTTTCATAATGTACGGTAGCACTGACAAAGTTTACAAGATGATTATCCATAACTTGGAGACATCATATGTGATGATAAAGTGTGGTATGCTAATGTCACATATGTATGATATATGGTTACATGACTATTGGTATTCTACAAGTTAGTTATGTGGTTGGGCAGTTAGTATTCTTTGAATTTGTCTATTTATCAAATTGTATGAATGCACCAAGGTTGCTAGAGGTGAAGAGTCCATGGTATAGACACTAAAGATATTGTGAATGTTCTTGTTATGTAAACATTAGAGTGACTATTGAAGAAAAGTATGTTGTAGATTGAGACTCATTATCCAAAAGACCTTGGTGTATTGAATCAATCTTTATTCTAAATAATAAAATTGTGAACATCCATTTTAGTGGTGGGTTTTCTCTTGTAAGGGTTTCGCATGTAAATCTTTATGTCTTGTGTAATCTTGTGGCTACATATTATTCTATTACCTTCATATATGTGTTGATATTTAGATATGATCCATGTTGTTGACTATTAATCTAATACATAATGTTAAGAACTCATTATTTTAGTATGTTGGTCCTACTACAAAAGGGTGAAAATCCCTAACATTTGGTATTAGAGCAAGATTGGTTGTTTGGGTGGTGTCAACTTCGTTGGAGTGTAAACCCTAGTGTGTGTAGTAGTGAAACCATATAATGGTTAGAAGGTTGCAATGGGTGTATAATTGGAATAATATGACATCTTTGAAAGATTTTGTGAGTGAGAAAAATAGCATTAAATCTATGGCAAGCACATCAAGAGATGAAATTGACAAGTTTAAAGGTTAAAACTTTGAACTATGGAAGTTGAAGATGATCTTCTGGTGGAAAGAGATCAATGGACTGTAACATCTTCTTTAGCTAAACCCTTAGGTATGTCTAATGAACACTGGGTAAAATTAGATAAGAAAGCTAGAATTACTATTTAGATATGTCTATCTGATTTTGTGTTAATGAATGTATCTCAAGGGTAGAAAAGTATTCATTACATACCAAAATACATTAATGGGGCTGCAAAAAAAAATGTATTTTAACAAAAAAATTGAAAGAAAATTCATAATTCAAGTTATGAGCTTTTAAGAATGCAAAATTATGTTGGGTTGTGTCTAGATAGATGTTCATACAACTGTACACATCTTTAGTCTCACTAAAAAACCTTCTACCCTAATGATTTCTAGTATGTTAAATCAACCAAAGTTCAAGACCTACAACAAGCATTTGTATGGATAATCAAGTCCGTGCAACTTCATGAACTAAGTTTTTTAACCTCCACCAAGATGCTCTAGTAGACCCAATTTAAATCCAACCACATATTTCTTGTCCACCATTTTTTACATTCATATAGCATTATATTCAAAGCAGTATTGATCACTAAACAAAATGATTTTTTTAAATTTAAAAAAAATGATTAATCATTTAAATTTACATTATATGTTTTTAAATTTATCTTGGCATGCAACGAATTTGATGGTAGACAACACATCCATTCAAAAAAGTACATACAACACATGTATCTATCTAGATATGATACAAATTATTTACCATGTGGTCCTTTAAGTTAATGCACTTGTTTCAAACATGTTTTTAAATTTTTTCAAGTGAACTAGAACATTTGAGCTTGGAAGTTAAATTTAAAAATGAATTTAGATACATAAGTAAATGTACACATACATTGGAATAAGTAATTTATTTTTGTGCACAATTCAGGTTGAAATATCATGGCACATGCACCACCACCTCCTGGACCTTCTATATTTACTCATACAGATACTAAGATCTAGAGATTGAGAGGTGTTTTTTCTGACCCCAACACAACACTAGTTTATAGGGACACTTGTCAATCAATTGTATCTAGCTTGCAGCATATCAGGCAGAGTCTAGGAGATACCCATGCTTATTCAAGTGATACTCTTGCTGCTATTCTTGTCCAGATGCGGCAAGAGGTGACTAGTGATGTTTCACTTGCTTTTGTTCATCTTAGTGTCTCAAAAGAGACTATCAAATCCCAATGTTTTCCATATTATGTTGGTAGGTCTAATGTGAAGGACTACCAAGTGACTAGATGTGTAGACCCTCTTATGGCCCCATTGATTTAATCCATGTTTTCTTGTTGTTCAAGGTTGTTATCCCAATATCAACCAAATTCCTTTATATTTTGCACAACAATTGTACAAAGAGGTTCATATGGGCCTCAAGGTCAACTACTTGGATTTGCTAGCATATTTTGGTTAGGGGCGGCGCAAGGCTGCTAATAGAGATGCATATCGTTAAGCAAATCGACAAGCTCTAGCTTATAAGGCCTTGGTTGGGGAGAGGATGCTTGCTATCTCCTCAGCCCTAGCCCCTTTTGCTGATCAGGTTGTCATTGCTTCCCAAAGGGAAGCAATCGACAGTATTAGTGATATTACAACTGCCACATCTAGGATATCTTCTGATCGTGTAGGAAGATATTTGATGAGTCATCCTAGATGATCTAGACCATTAGATCATGCTACTGATCCTTATGCTATCGCGGGTGTCCCTTCACCTGTAGACATAGATGGTCTTACAAGAGACCATATGCTTCAGACTACAGTGAGTTGTTTGTCTAAGGACCTATTGGAGTCATATGCTTTCATTGCATCAGAGCTTGGTATCCCTTTACATACATGAGGTTAGAGGACATGTGGGTAGAGCTTGCCATTCACAGCCTGGGTCATGATCCAATCAGGCTACGAGACCTTCTCATCACCCTAGTAGTACTCCACATCTTGATCCAGTGCCCATAGATCATATAGTTGCTATAGAGGTAGATACACCTACCCCTCCTTTTGCAAGTGTTGAGCATGATTAGACATCCCAGCCCTCCATAGATTCACTTGAGGAGATGCAGTTGTAGATGGGATCATCAAGTTATGTGGATATGCTTCTACATTCATGCTTTCCAAGCTAACTCGTCTGCATAGTCCACTTCACTCATCATTACTGGAGCTAGCCAAGGAGGCATCGGATACAATCATAGCAGCGGATCCTACACCACCTGATACATAGGTATGTACATGTGTATCTGCACATATGCATTATTTAAAAGAACATAAATTAAATTAAGTTAAATTACTTTGCTAGATAGAGTCCTAATGTACACACACACACACATATATATATATTGTAGAGGTTAGCTCATGTTACACCTAGTCTGTGGATGGACTGTGTACATAGGCATGATTCAGATGATGGTAGTAATGTTAGTGGATAGGTGAGGTTTAAATTTTTAAATCACGTATTTCCATATTTGCATATAATTTGTACATGCATGTACATATATATTTAACATTATTCTAATTTAACATAATGTACACTTTTATACATACATGTGTTGTACTATCTCCAGGGCTCTGCACATCCATCAGAGTAGGATGCTCACTCAAAGGGTTGCTCGCCTTACAGCCGACATGATGACCAAGCTACCAGCACTGCCTAGACATGTTTCTCTAGATATTTCTCTAGATATTTGTTTTCAGACATTTCTATAGATACATGTTTGTGGACATTTCTATCTACATTTACACATGTTTGTGGACATTTCTACATGTTTGTGGATATTTCTACATGTTTGAGGATATTTCTATCTACATGTTTTTAGATATTTCTCTAGATCTACATATTTTCATCTATATTTCTATCTACATGTTTGTGGACATTTCTACATGTTTGTAGACATTTCTATCTACATTTACACATGTTTGCATGGACATTTGCACATGTTTGCACGGACATTTCTACATGTTTGTGGACATTTCTACATGTTTGAGCACATTTCTATCTACATGTTTGTGGACATTTCTATCTACATTTGCACATTTGTTTGATGATATATATATATATATATATATATATATATATATATATATATATATATATATATATATATATATTTATGGACATGTTTGTAGACATTTACATGATTGATGATACTTTTGTGAACATGATTTATGTTAAATGATGATACATAATTAATGGAATTGATTACATGTTTGATTCAATACATTTATGGACATTTATATGTTTGATGATATCTATATATATATATATATATATATATATATATATATATATATATATATATATATATATATATATATATATATATATATATATGATAGATTGGAATACATGTAATCACATTGGATAAAAGAATTTAATTAACCCATTTGATAATTTATTGTTCGATGTCCATCAAGAATAAGCCCACATGATTTTTTTAAATGTGTTAAACTTGCCCATGGGTAAAAACACAATAGATATAAGTAGGTATGTTGTTACCTTTTTAGACTAGAGTATGCAGTCAATACACTTATTTATTTTTAATAGAAACTGAAAGTGTATGTTATGCCTTTCTGTACTCAATTAAGTGATTATTTTAATTTAATATATATTGTTAATTTTGGACTAAATGAAATATAATTGTTCCTATTTTACTTTGTTTCTACTTTCCCAATTATGGTGCTTCTAACATTTGTATTTAGGGGGTGTTGGATGGAGGACTAGATATTTCTCATAGTGAAAAGTGCTTTGCTAGATTTAGCAAAGATGATAAAAGTTTGGATGCTGATGTACACTAAAAATATATATTTGGATGCGATGTACACCGAATATATATATATATATATATATTAAAAGCACAAAGAGACAACATCTAGAGTAGCTAAAAAACTAACAAATCTTAGAAGAAATTATTTTTGGTGCAACATGATTATTCAAGTCTAGGAATGCTCCTACATCATTTTGACTTTATTTCCCATTGGATAGGCACCAATGTTTGATGATGAACAATCAAATACTTTTAATAAATCATATTTGTATGTGCTCAAGTAGTAGTGTAGTATAGTCTTAATCTTTGTCAATCTACATAGCTCAGTTTCATAAACATTGTATTTATCAAATATTTTCTAGGTTACATATAATTGAATATATATACACACATATATACATATGTATACATATATATACATATGTATATACATATGTATATATATGTATACATATGTATATGTATATGTATACATATGTATATACATATATAGATATGTATATATATATGCATATATACATATATATATATATATATATACATATATATGTATATATATATAAAGAGCTTGTGATTGTTACAATTAAAGGGTATGGTTTTTTAAATGACTAATAAATGTTCTTATTTCCCTTTAATTATCATGTCAATGGCCTTTATGACCACCCTCATTGGCCTTGTAGATCTATAAGTACAAGTAGCTACTGACTCCTATAAATTGGCTAATTACTACATGTAGCCTAATGTTGAGTCTATCCCCTTGTGTCTAGATCAATGTACATCCCTGAGTCTAGGTCTTGTGTAGATTGTCTATGGTTGTAATTTATATAGTTTCAAATTTAGGGCTAACCTAACCCTCCCAACTAACCATTATCCATCAACTTGAAATGCATGGAATGTTTCTTTTTTCACCTCAAGTAATTTTATATTTAAGGACTTTAACTCTAGTTCATTTGAACACATTTAGCACCTAACACTTAGAGAACTTGTTCAAAGAGCATATAGCATTAAATCAAAGCATTCAAAAATTATCATATCACATGCTTGAATAAGAATCTAGGGCATTCTCTACATGACTTCTAATAGAGAGATCATTTGTTAAGAACAACATGTTGAAATTAAAATTTGTTCACCGAAAGAACTATTAATTTAACTTGCATAAAATTTAAAACAATTAATACATGAACATAGATCTAGATAGTGAATTTAGGTCTTCAAAACATTGAAAATTGTAAGTTCTTCATCCATATTTTTCATACTGGACATCAAGTGGTTCAACTCGCTCTTCAATCACATCTAATATTCTCTGATGATCATCACTAGATCTAGTCTCCACTTACGACGTCCACGTGCATGTGGAACTAAATAAAGAAATAGGTCGGTAGCAATTACTAGGTGGCTATACTGATATACCTTGTTCTCAGGTTGATAATCAATAAAGTGAATCCCATGTTGAACAATCTTGACTTGTTTGAGATATGTCCCTTGCACTACAACTGAACCTGTGGGAAACAACATTCCATGGTAAGACAACATTTTCAAGGTAAATGTAACCTACATAGTTCATGTATAGCATTTTCATTGCTTAGTAAGACATAACATAAATTATAAAATTTAATATAAATTGAATGTTTAAATCACTCAAGGTACTTGACATGTACATATGTAACAAATTCAAAATTATTTAAAAATATATTAAATAAAGTTAAACCTGTGGGAAACAACATTCCATCACTTGTTTCTGGCTTTATTAGCTTTTGCCTCTCTTCTGTGAAATGCAATTAATAATAACTAAGGTCTTCTATATTTCCAGCCTCTGTTATGACTACAAAAACATCTCCTGCACCAAATTTACATGTCCAAAATTTGTAATTTAAAAAATTTAGAGATACCTTATATAATTTATATATATGTACACATACCTTTTTTAATCAATCCTGAAATATGGTTATAATCAATTGAAATCAAAGGAATGTCTTCAAAGCTTTCATCCTCATCTTTGTTGTATGTGTTGATAACAACTAGTGGCACGTTTTTCCATTCACAGACATATCCACGTTGTTGGTTCTTACAATTCTCACAATCTCCCAGCATGAACTCATAACAAAAACAAGAGTAATCCCTAGTGTGCAATGTCCATGTCTGGCTATCTTTACTCATGACACAATGCAAAGATCTTATTTTCTCTACTCTCTTGCATCCATGCATTTATCTTCTATCCACACCTACAAATTTATTATATTGTACATTATGAATATAATATAATTTAATTAAATTCAAACTAAAATAATCAAACTCATGTACACATATAATATATGAATATATATTTAAAGTATTAAATTTTTAAACAATACATACATGATATCTCCCAAAACAGTCTATGTGGAATGTATCAGTTTGTTCTTGAAGATGTGACAACCTCATTTGATGCAAAGTGTGTCTTACGCCATTCAACAACATCATGTTCATCATTTATACAATTTCCCTCAATTTATTTGATGTTTTCTTAGAGCAGGTTTGATGCAATCTCAGGCGCTATCATGTTCACCCTTTCCATGCCCACTCTCAAAGAAACTCCAAACATGTGGTATATTGTCATTTCGATAATATCTACATAGTGCATAAAATGGCCTTGATGATTTGAATTGTGACACACATCCATCTGACCATACAAAATGCTTTTCAATTTTTACACGCCTGCTTGCCAAATATTCAAAAAACTTCTTAAAGCAATGTTCTACAAAATATGTGTCATGCTCTTTATCATCACTAATATAAAAGTGATATTCTTTCTTAATGACTTGTGCTTCAAATGTATTGTCAACACCATCCAAATCTAATTGTGCATATCGATAACACACATGCACCATAATAGTGATCTACTCTGAAAAGTAATATTGTGATTGAATCTCTTATTGATGTACAAAAGAGTAATTTTCTGCAAAGTCGACTACTGATAAAACTATTCCAGGTGGGAAAGTATCTCTTAATCTTTGAAACTATTGTGCTTTCCACTTAACAAAAAAAGCATGATGTATGTATGGTTGTATCAATTTACAAAAAATTTCCATAAATGTTCCAATAGGTATCTCCTCTTCTACATAATCTAACCTTGTAGATTCTTTCCCATTTTTTGTTTTAAACTTTATGTACTTGTAACTCTTGTAATTTACCAACTTCATTGGGTCAATATCTTCATTTCTCAAAGGCATTTTAGCCAAATTTTCACATGTTTCACAAAGACCTTTTATGCAATTTATTTAACTAGTTTGATTATCATCATCTAATTTATCACATAAGATGGATGCTATGAACTGACTTGCCCATTTAGGAGGTGCATTTACAAAACCATCACTATCTTCTCTAATCTTTCAAAACACCTGATAGTAGAGATCAAATTCAATATGATAACGACAACAAGTTTCAAAAACCTTCTTTGTCTTCACATAATATGGCCTTAACCTTTCAAACATTGTTTACCTAATCTTTATATGAGGATTTGAATTACAAAACATCACATACATCTTATGTTGTGTTATGTCTAACCAATGTTTTGTATGTAGTTCATGACTATTGGGCCCAGTTATGTGTTTGACAAAATCTCTACTATTTGATGAAGCACGAATATTATCATTCCAAAAGGTTGAGATAAAGTTCCCAACAACATCTTGAATCCTGTCAGATCAAGGATCTCTACACATAATTACCCAATTGCCTTCTAAGGTACTATCATCCAATAATTTTCTCCTTTTCACATATTGTATTAGTGTCTTTCTACTGAAACCAATCTCAGTTGAAATTGAAGACGATTGTCTTTTTTTGGAATTTTTTCACTTAAAATAGATGTCAACATCACTTTTCTTGAAATGGATTTATCCACAGATCAAGATTGTTTCCCAATGGAAGCCAAACCTTCTGTAACATTTTCAACAATATCTTTTTCTAGGTGTGAATCTTTCCCCTTTTTCAATGACGAATCTACACCTAACAATTGTAATGGCTCATTTAGCTCCTTACTAAGAAGTACAATTTATAACAACTGGGTTCACTCAAGTGTATCAAGATTATTGAAATGAGTAATTATTTCGTTTGCAGTTTTATTCATTGACCTCCTATCAGTACGGCTAGGTTGTCTAGCATAAAGTTTCAATTTCTCCATATCCGTTTCAAGTAAATGATCTAAATTTCTATAAGAAATTTTTCTCTTCACCTCTTTAGCTAGATTCATATGCTCATTCATACCAGTCAAAGGAAGCAATCCTGACCCCTCTCCAACATCCATTGTTTGCAGTTGGGCCTCCTCCAATCTAACATCAACTATGTGTTCTTCATCCTCATTTGCTCCAGTATCTAAATTTGGGTCAACTTTAGTTTCTGTATCACACATCAAGGAAATACATATTAAACAAAACTTATAATTTAGTTCTAAGTATTGATATATTTTAAAGAGCCCCCATATCAAATTACTATAAAAATTAATCAATGTACATATAATCACTAATATTTATGACCACAAGTGATATATATCCTCATGGACAAGTGAAAAATATGAGTACAAGATATATAGGTAGTTATACCATTTAGGATAAGTGTGTAAGCCTACATAAATATTCAAGTAAGATGTACAATTTGATATATATGAAATCTCCTATAAGGGTGATTACCCTCAATATGGACCATACATATGGTAAGATAGCTCTTAGAGCCTTGAATAATTTAACAAAGCACACAATCCTTTGTTGGAATATATAAGATCAAAATTAAATAAGAATACTTGTAAAGAAAAGATAGGGCTTATATAAGTAGCAACATAATGTAGCAAAATAGGCCTAAGATTAAAGTAAAGAGAAACCCCACCATGGATTCAAGGTAGTGAAGTTCATTAAGCTCAATCTGAATTCAAGGAAAATCAAATGAGATAAAAGAAATAGATCTCTTCATTCAAGATGAGCAAAAGAAGAAAATTTTCCTATACAATTTTTTCTAGAGAACTAACTAATGAAAAGAATGATGAGACTAGAAGTTTAAGGACTAACCTTTGGCTCTAAATGGAGTTCTAGAATACAAGATAATTAATCTAGTAGCTAAGTTAGAGGTTCAACTATAAAATATTGTAACAAAATTTAAGCTACCACAAGCAAAAGGTTCCTTTTGGTAATGTTTGGATTAGCAGCATGACACACTTCCTAGGTTTACTAACACATAACCCACTTGTTAAAGATAGAGGTGAGAAAATAGTATAAAAGGAAGAAGAGAGATAAGGTTGTAGAGAGGGAGAGGGATATGGAGAGTTAGAGAGGGAGATAGATATCTAGGGAGGCCCCAACGAGGGAGAGGTAGAGGTAAAGATAGTGGGCAACCTGAGAGAGAGAGAGTGGTGGACAGAGAGGGAGAGGTAGGTAGTTATCTCTAGGTAGAGGGGTGGGGATTAGAGCCAAGAATGAGGAATGACTTAAACTAAATGACATCCTAGTTACATGATATCAATGTGCATATATTTAAGCATAAATCAAGTGACCTAGATTAAATGACATCCTACTACATGATTCATCAATACATGTATATATTTAAGCATAAACAAAATGACCTAGATTAAAAAGAGAAAAGAAAATATGCATACTTTGTTTATGTTTATAATATTTTTGCAATCTTTCTTCATTTAATCTTTGTGTAGTTTCTATGGAATACTTTCATGCAGTCTTATTTTGTTTTCTCTTTTTGTTTCCCATCTCCTTCTTTGTAAAATATGGCTTGAAAATTCTTATCTCAAATATTTCTCATCCCTTGCAAAACAAAAATGTGAATTTATCTTATTACATTGATTTGTAAAAATGAAAAAAAAACATCCTATTTATATGTAATACAAAAAAATTAAAACATTTTAAAAAAATAAAAGTCGGCTAAACCTTCAAACAAAGGTCAGTGGTTAAAAAGTTCAATTTTTTTTTAATACAAGGAACCTTCGTTCAAAGGTGGTCATTATTGTTGATGATTACAATATACAGCCTTCTAGCCCTCCTTCTAGCGCCAAAAAACTGTTGATGATTACAATATACAGCCTTCTGGCCCTCCTTCTAGCGCCAAAAAACTGTTGATGACTGTTTTGATGCAATCATAACAATAAGTTAAAATTCACATATAATGAACTGAAACTATACTTGAAAGATAAGAAGGAATCATTTGAGATTCAACTAATCCCAAGTCTACAATGGTTCGGTTGGTCAAGTTCAGTTGGTCAATGTGAAGTTGTAATGTTCAAGGGGCCTTACGTAGTTTAGGTTTGTTTTGTGGTTTACTGGCCTAAGAATATGCAAAAAAGTCATAGATTTCAACAAGTATTCTGTTCATTTGCATAAAGGTGATACTGGGCTGCAAGTTTCAGAGGGTTTTCTTGGATTTTTTGCAGCTTCTTCTTTATGTACCTATGAAAACTGTCTACTTATAGCTCTGTTATACATGCTTCTTCAGATTTGAGACAATTTCCTTTGGATTTCTACGTTTTCAGCTAAATATTTCAGATGGGTTGGGAAAAGTTAGAAAGATCTAATCTATACCTCATTTAATCTACCGAAGGATCTAATTGTTTCTGTTATGCACTATGTAAATACTACAGTAATTTGATCAAATCCACAGTAAAAACCCTAAATGTAAGTTCTGAGCATTTTCACAAACATACATTTAAAATTGCAAGCTCTCAAAGAAGATATTTCAAAACACAAAGAAGAGAAGGAGAACACTCAGAAGATAGATGCAGAACTCCAGATTCTATTGTATTAGAAACGAATAGTCATACATGATTTACAATGTAAGAATGACTCTTAGTTTCATTGATCATACTACAGAGAACTTACAAGCTTTACAGATACAGTAAGGCAGCCAGACATTCCACGCGCACCTTACTGTAGACAAACAGGCGACCTCCTTCTTCTACTTCTAAACTATGCTAAGCTAACTTGCCGTGTTTTCCTAAAAAATCCCTGTTGTAGCCCCTGTTGTAAAGTATTACAGTGTAGAGAGGCACAATATATAACATTCTGATTGTCCTCACTACAGCAAAAACCCTAACTGAACCCTTGGTTCAAACCCCTGGTTACAGCAATAAATGCAGGTGAACTAGCTCTCAAAAAATATCTCTGAGCAGTGTCAAATCTGGGCGAAATATTGCCCCTTCTGAGAAGTTCCGACAGCTGGGCAATAACTTCTGTTTGTCTGTCGTAGTAATACCTCCAGCTGCAACTCTGTCTTTCACTTGAATGGCCTTGACTTTTCGCACTTCATCCTCATCTTCTTGCTCCTGAGATCAGAGTTTCTTTCCTCCATGAGGTCACTGTGTTGACTTTCCAGCTGCTTCCTCAACTGCAAGCCTGCAAGACAAGACAAGCAATAAGTTTCACATTTATCACATAAAAAATAGCATGAAATTAAAATAAGCGTTTAAATCCAGGTGACTGCGCAAGATTGTGGGAATTGGATCAGAAATCCTCTCAAAACGCATCAAAAATGCGTTCAGACTGCTCAAACTCCATCGGGTCAACCATCGCTGACCGAAAAAATGCCAGAGGCGCCAAAAAAACACTTTAAAACTCCACCGCCTCATTTCCCACCCATCGGCATGATCATCGCCATCGGCATGTCAAAAAAAAACATGTTGGTCGATATTTACTTCATCATCATGATATTCCGGAAATATGATGCTCTCCCTCCTGAAGGTCCGGATGACGTCATCATGATATTCCGCTTCTGCATATCGGGGAAAAGAACAACATCATCATCATGTTCATGCTGAAGAAGAAAAGGAGGATATGGAATATGATCATGTTGCCGAGGAAAGGAAAATGATGGTGACGTCATCATGATATTCGGGCTTCATTGAAATGCTAAGGATGACATCATCATCATGTTCAGTTAAGGTCAGGGGATGATTGTGATATCGGGTCACCTAAGGAGCATGATCAGGATGATGAACGTAATATGATCCTCTTGCGGCCAAGGTAACCCTCTCGAAAGATCATCATGATGATGATGATCATCAGGATATCAGCTTCTTCGTTTAAAAGATCGGGATGATGTCATCATGATATCCAGAGCCTTCGTTAAATTAAGAACATGACGTCATCATGATATTTCGCCAACCGGATCATGTTTGGGAAAATATCCTGCCGAAGGGAAAATGTGATGATGAGGATCATCAGGATATTTTCAAAAAGGTCTTACTTCATCGGCAGGAGGACTTTACGAAATATCGGGTGAACAAACAAGATCATGATGATCTTGACAATCAGGACAGGATAAAAAAATGATGATGACCCTCCCCATCGAATTTATCATGATGACGTCATCATGATTTTTTGTTTTCGAAGCACAAGGATGAGTTGAGGTCATCATGATATTGGCGCTAGGGTGATATTGTAAAATATGATCATGCTGTTGAGGAATGCAATATCGACTTCTTCTGAATCGATAGGGTGATCATCATGATATTGCAAAAAGGCGATCAGGAGGATATGAAGTTGTCATCATCATATTTCAAACTTCAGCAAATATCATGATGATGACCTTGCGATAGGATTATAACATGCGCATGCAAATATGCCGAAGGTGAATTTTCTAAGGGTGATCAGCATGATATGATAAGATTAGGTAATGTTGAAATATCATGATGATGCTCGCGATACAAAGACAGCTCGACTGGGAACTTACCCTAAAGTTGATATCATCATGATATTTGAACCTCAGGATATTATTGGGGGGGGGGGTTCAAATATGATGATGATGCATAATGCGCATAAGGCCATTTGATGGGTAAAAAGCACTACCACCTAAGATTGACGTCCGGATGTTGCGACTGCATGATTTTTATCGGGTGATAGACCAAGATCATGATGACGTTGACAACATGACTTAGGATATAAAAAATATGATGATCCTCCTGCGAATATCAGGTTTGACCAAAACTTTGACCGTGCATAACTTTCACATATGGAAAAATTTTCAAGTGAAGTAAAAGGCAAACCTGCATGGAATTTCAAGCTCTTTCTAAATATGAGGTACAGAAACAAAATATGAACTTTGACAAACTGACCTCATGATGATGACCTACCTCGTCCTATATCATGATGATGATGCACCTGACCTTCATTTTTACCAAATCGCCAGAAAGCAGAAAAAACACAAGCAGAAGCAAAAAGCAAAAAATAGCAGGGGTCCCCATTTTGCTAAGGAGCATAATGGGGCATGTTGTGAACATCACAACAGTTATGAGGATATTGGCACCATGTTTGTACCTTCATTCGAAGGCAACTACACTTCGAATGAAGGACATCACCTACCTTGATTAGAAGGGATCTTCGAATGAAGACCCCCACTAGACATCTTCCCTCCTTCCCTTCCCTTTTCTTCTGCAAAATTTTGGCTTTCGAAGCCTAGTTGAAGGTACAATTGTAATCGCCTTGCGAAACCAAATTGGAGGATCATAGTCCTCGAAATGAGCTTTCTAACAAGTATAGTTTTGATATATTTTGATTTTATTATAATTTTTTTTTAGTTTTACTAAACATAGGTTTTTCACTAAACATCAAGTTCTTTGTTCTACACACATGGAAAATTAGTAAATTAGTGAAAAAATATTCTGAAAAATATATATGCCCTAGGTATTGATGTCCTTGTTTCAACAAAAAAAAAGAATTTCGATACATACAAAAAAAGTTATGTTTTATGGAATAGGCCTATGTCTAAATTATAATTGGTTTGACTTCAAAACTTAATTAAAAAAATATTCAACAAAACATTATGAAACCAAATGCATGCTCTAGATATCAGTGTTACCAATCTAAATTTTAAAGAATTAGAATTTTATCGTTTGTAAAATAAAAGTTGTGTTACAGAATACACATCACTTTAAAAAAATGTTGTTTACTATTAAAAACTAGTTATCAAAGGAGACACAAAAAATTTACAATTTAACTCCAATTTTTTTAAAAAAATATTTTTAGAATCTACAGACAAAATCTCCCAAATCACTAGGTCGCATCATCTTCAAATTCCTAATAGTTTAGCGGCTATAGGTGTCAGAAAGTGAATATTTAGTTCAAAATGTTGATTTCAATGTCAAGTTTAGCCAAAAAGTGTAACCCATTATTGTGGGATGACCCTACAATATTTGTATGCATAAAATTTTGTTGTATATATGCTTAAAAACTATTGTGGTTTTACATAAGTTGACGTCTACATTAGAATTTTATCAAATACTCTTTATTTAATATATATTTTATATAACTATAGATATATTGTATACATGCATCTATATATCTATAAAGTTTGCATCTACGCAACTACTTGGAAGCACAACCCTATCTCACTTGTGGGTCATGTTGAAAAAATCAGTTTACAAGTGTTAAAAGTTGGAAAACTTTCAATTGAAGGTTTTTATTTGATAGGACCTTCAAATGAAGGTTTTAATTTAAGTCACCTGGATGCCATGTCCACTAGACCTTTGATGGGAGAAATGACCTTTGAATGAAGGTCCTTCACCAATCGAAAGCCTTTCTAAGTTAATTTTTAAAGGAATAACATCTTTATATATGGTGATGGTGATGATGTCATAGGACCTTGAATTGATGGTTACCTTCTAATTTGTTTACTCTTTAGATAGAGAGGGAGGGGGGCATGGGCGCCAATTACGTATGACATATTTGCATTTGAATAACCTTATACATGTCTATTATTTGCATGAGTTCTTCCTTTTTAAAATCATACTTGTAGGAAAGAATTAGAAAATAATTTGTCTTTTTCTAGGTATCAAATTTTTTTGTTGGCAATTCAATATTTCTTTTAATTTCATTATCTATCATTTTGATTATATATAAATTAACATAGTTTGCATGTCTTCTTCTACGCATATGATAACTTATAATGTGTACCTTCTTCTAGGTATGAGGCTTTTTACTATAAGTAAAATTTACAATTGTAGTTGTGCAATACTTGTAGGTGTCCTCTGTTTCAAAACAATGCAAATGCTCCATAGTATTTTTGTTATTCTATGTATAAGGTTTTAAATATGTGCATACTTGTAGTTGTAGATATGCAAGTGTAAAATTGTTGTCATGTGCAATATTTGTATTCGTAAAATTTTGTTGTATATATGCTTAAAACTTATTGTAGTTTTACATGAGTTAATGCCTACATTAGAATTTTATCAAATAGTCTTTGATTTAATATATATTTTATATAACTACATACGTATTACATACATACATCTATATCTATAAATTTTGCATCTATGCAACTAGGTGGAAGCATAATGCCCTATCTCACTTGTGGGTCATTTTGAAAACAAATAGCTTACAAGTGTTAAAAGTTGGAAAAAACCGTCGATTGAAGGTTTTTTTTATGATAGAAGGATCTTCAAATGAAGGTCTTAGCAAAGCCACATGGCTGCCATGTCCACTAGACCTTTTATGGGAGAAATGATTTTTGATTGAATGTCACCTTTGAATGAAGGTCTATTAAAAGTTGACTTTGAATTGAAGACATTTTAAAGTTATTTTTTAAGGGAATGTCATCTTTGTATATGATAATGATGTCACATTACCTTCAGCTAAAGGTCACCTTCTAATGAAGGACATTCAATTGAAGGTCCTTTATTAGAAGGTGTATATGTAACACTTTATCTCCCTCCATTTTGTTGGTTTTTTCCCTGACTGGATACTTTCTCCTAGATTTCCCTACAAGGTAGCCATCAGTGATCAACAGCATCTCTGGGCTAGGGGCCAACAGTATACGAGATAGACTCTATTTTAATCTCCTCTTCTTCTTCAGGCTCTACAAAACCTAGGGGGGTATTCCCTATTCAACACCCATGAGAATATGCTTGTGGGTTGGCTTGGGATGTTGATACAAAGCACATAAATCCCTTTGTGTGAAGACCAAAACTATGGGATAAGTGCAAAGGGGCTAGCTTTGGGCTTATGTTCAGTTGTGAATCAGAGGATCTTGGGTCCTAAAACTAATTCTAATATCCTAATGGTTGTTTTAGAAGTTTGAATTTAATTTATGTTTGGATGCAAACCTGGACCTAGTGTATAACCTCAACACAAAGCTAGATTGGTGCCTATCCAGGGCTTGGAGTCAGTAGACATACACCTGTGAATGATCAGCATGAACACACTAAAACTAGAATTCAAGGGGATGTTATGGTATCTACCTTATAGACACCTCCCAAAACAGAATGTCAAGTTATCTCTACTTATGGTATCCCTATCGCAGTATATCCTTCCCAACACTTAATCTGAAAACACTTTAATCTACCCTTTGAGAAGAAGTTGAAAGATCAAGCATTCAATACAGGAATTCTATATTGTAGAATACTAGACATCCCTTAGATATCTAGATTTAGAAGGACACATGCAAATACAGCATTACTCATATAAAATCAATCATGAAATCAGTAGATTCATGCATGAGACATACAACAAGAGATACATAAACTCACAAGACCTCCTACACAGAGCAACCAAAACCAGTTGTTTTTTTATTATAGAGCCAGATGTGTCCAATTTTTCAACAACCTCAAATGGGCAACATAACCTGCTATATATAGCAGTAAGGTCCTCAGCATTAATTACATGGCAAAAGTCAAAATTTGCCAGATACAGCTCATTGAGAAAATGGTGCTCAAACATTCAATGCAGCAGGTGGGAGAGGAGACAAGGAGTGATCTCAAGCCTTGCGCCGCTGCCTGGGGATTCCCATCTTCAGTCAGGTACTAGATCCATCCACGCCATAGCCCATACCCTGCAACCCGCGGCCTTGGGAAATGCAGAATACTGTGCATTGCAAACCTTTCCCACCAAAATGTATCATCCTGATATTTCAAATCATGCAGGATCTAATTATCCCACATGCACCCCACGGCAACCTCCTTAACACTTTATATACTAGGTCGCGAGCATATATGATGTCGGTGCTTTTGCTCCCGACGACACTAGTACAAGCCTTCATCATCATCATCCTCCAGCATGGTATCTTGTTGCTCAAAATATCACCCTGACATCAGTATCATCATCTTGATGACCAACCTCACCTTCATGTGAAATATCAACCTGATATTCACCCTCATCAGCACAACCAGATGCATCGGAGGAAGATCCTCCTGCTTTGCCGATACCATATGTCTGGCCGATGAACATCCTGGATGTCCACAAAAATCCTGATGATGTCAGCATCATATCTGCATACCGCACATCTCCTCATATCTGGATGACATCATCGTCATATTCGCAACATCGGGGGATCTCCATAAGATGACTGATGTTAAAAATATGATCCCCCTTGGATCCTGATGATGTCACCATCATATTGGCACCGGGGTGATATTCATAAGATCACCCTCCGCAGAAATATCAAGGTGCACTGTAGCTCCACTGGAGGATCGGGATGATATATGAATATGACAGATATTTGAAATGATCACCCCCCACTAGACAATGCATGAAGCCAACAGGCAGATATCTCCCTTCGGAAATATCATGATGCAGACAGGCAGAAAAGCGGATATCACCCTGACATAAGAATGACGTCAGCATCATCAGGGTGAGAAAACAACGAACATGAAGTGATAAAGTAACATCAAGATGATCTTAACAAAGATCACCCGATGTTCAAATATGATGACCCCATAGAAGATCGGGTTATACTTAGAACTTTACAGCAACATCATCAGGATGATCTTAACTAAGATCACCCGATGTTAAAATATCACCCTGGCGAAAGATCATGCAGGCAGAAAATATGATGACCCTTAAAAGCAACATCAAGGTGATGTCCAAAAACATGATGATGATGATGACCTCCTCCAACGAAAATATGATGCTGCAGTTGAAAAATGCTGAGGAGGCCCAAAGACTTAGAATATTTTTGGATTTTTAGGGAAGGTGCCTGCATGTTTATATGCTTGAAAACTGACTGCTCATGCAGGCACCAACAGTGGCTCTATCTGGGGACACATGCCTCTTGCAGGCATGGTGAGAACCACAGATCTCTGGGATGCAAACCAGTCCCCTATCCATTGGGCAATAGAGTCATGAAGTTATATTGATCTGCATTGTCAAACACATTATTTTCAAATATTATTTTGGCAGCCCCGGGCAGCCAAAAAGGAAGAACCATAACTTTATCCTGTCAAATGCCAGATTCCAAATTGAAAAACCCCAACCACAACTGAAAACATCAACACAACCTACCCACATGCTGATCTTGTTCATTAAATACTCACCATTTTTGAAAACCTGCCATTGTCAGTACTGCCTCTATCATTCTGTGTCTTAAGATCAAACATGCAGTCATGCATATTATAAAATCCTTTAGCATTAAGCAACATATGCATGCTATACTCCTTAGATGGTATATCCTCCTCATATGCCTGGCTGTTGCACATCATCAGGCACTCATCCAGCTGATCCAAAAACTGAAGGCATTCAAAATATATGAGACCCTCACCATCATCTATATCATTTATGGATAATGGTAACAAAACCTAATTTGCACATCCATAATTGCACATGTCTGAACCAACTGATGATGAACATCCATCATCCACAGTTTACAAATCCATATAATCATCATCAAACAGAGGGTTAGTCCTATACCAATGTGGGTCATGACTCACAACATCAAAGGCATCTGTAGGCTCATCATAAAGGGGATTCATACTCATTGTAAAGGTCTTTGTTTCTTCTTCATGACATTCCATCTCTTTCTCAACATTCTCAAAACTAGAGTCATAAGGAGTACAAACCTGATCCATGAACTGATCATGGATATCATCTCTATCATCTGATTGCCCCACATATAAAATTTCTGCTACTTTAATGCACTCTGAAGTTGAACTACCTATATCACTTTCCATCCCTCTAACACTTCCTGATGAAGTTGATATTGATTGTTGATCCAGATGATCACAACTTTGCACAACTGGATCATTTAAACATGAATGCTCTTTGTTTAGGACTGGCATGCAAATATTACTTAAAAAATCAATACAATCAACTTCATTTGCTGGGCAAATCAAGACATCCTCCTCTATAGCAGAGTCATCATTAACTTGGAATGATGCAAAAAATGAGACAACAGGGGTGTGAGTGCTTTGACATTCATTGTCAACACCTAAATTAAATCTTTCATTAACATTGGGGGCTGCAGGACAACAAATTTTTTTAGAAAAATAACCCTTTTGAATTCCATATCTCCAATTGTTTTCAATATCTATTGCAAACTGATGTGCCTGATGCAATGTGGTGGGCTCCTTATCTCTCAATCTATAACTCATTTTCTTATCAAAGGCTCCCAAATAGACAACTAAGCATAGTGCATCATTAGGTCTCATACACTCTGGTATTCTATTCAATGTCCTCATAAATCTGAGGTTAAAGGTAGGGATCAACCCATCTTCTTCAATATGGATGTACATAAAGTCACTAATGACTGTATATTTAGAAATTCTTTCACCATATTGTTCTAGAAATGCAGATTTATTATCTTGCCAAGAACTGACAGAGTAAGCTGGAAGACAGGAGAACCAGTCCCTTGCATCTTCATCCAGAGATTGAACAAATAGCCTCATGACTACATCCTCATGGTCAATCTCAAAATCATCTATAACATTTATAAACTGCTGCAAGTGTCTCTCAGCTGATTCATCCTTTATACCACTAAATTTAGGCAAATACCTTCTGAGTTTAGGTGGAAGAGCATTTGGATAACTACAAATGCCACTAAAATTTATGGGCTTATATCTATCTATGTTGAAGCCTCTTTTATTACATGGTTGGGACTAACCACTATACATTATTGCATTTGACACCTCACAAGGGTGCATGGGCTAACAATACATTTTTTTATGCTTTTGTAACCCTCTTCTCCACTCAGATTTTCAATCACAATATGACCTTAGGCCCTTAAAATACAAACTGCTATTTCAACCTGCCTAAAGTCCTCTCTATGAGTCTTTTGAACAACATTGCATGCCCTTTTGAAATACAGGGTAGGTTCTAACAAAAGCATGCAAGCTCTTCTTTCACCAATGTTTCCCTTTTAACCAGTGCTATTTCATCAAATAGGGAACTTTTCAAAAAACTTGTACAAATACCTAGATATGTTGCAGCTGCTGATAGGTTCATTCAACAGAGTTGCTACCTCCTTAGCAGAGGACTGAGCTTCAAACTGGCAGAAGCTGAAAATGCATTTCTTTCTTTCTGGGTCCCCCAATAGCAGAGTCACACATACAACTTTTTTCCTTTGTTTGCTACAATAGAACACTTTCCAGGTATGATTCTTCAATCCTTTAGACTCGCACCTTCAAGGATATGACATTGTCTCCCCAGTAGAGTTGCAAAATCTGTTGGTGACTCGGATGGGCCACAAATATATTAGGGATGACAAAATAACAACTTTCAAATCACATCCCCAGTAGAGTCGCCAATTTCTATTGGTTTTTTCCTTGACTGGATACTTTCTCCCAAATTTCCCTACAAGGTAGCCATCAGTGATCAACAGGATCTCTGGGCCAGGGGCCAACAGTATAGGAGATAGACTCTATTTTTATCTCCTCTTCTTCTTCAGGCTCTGCAAAACCTAGGGGGGTATTCCCTATTCAACACCCATGAGAATATGCTTGTGGGTTGGCTTGGGATGTTGATACAAAGTAGATAAATCCTCCTGTGTGAAGACCAAAACTGTGGGATAAGTGCAAAGGGCCTAGCTTTGGGCTTATGTTCAGTTCTGAATCAGAGGATCTTGGGTCCTAAAACTAATTCTAATGTCCTAATGGTTGTTTTGGAAGTTTGAATTTGATTTATGTTTGGATGCAAACCTGGACCTAGTGTATAACCTCAACACAGAGCTAGATTGGTGCCTATCCAGGGCTTGGAGTCAGTAGACATACACCTGTGAATGATCAGCATGAACACACTAAAACTAGAATTCAAGGGGATGTTATGGTATCTGCCTTACAGACACCTCCCAAAACAGAGTGTCAAGTTATCTCTACTTATAGTATCCCTATCGCAGTATACCCTTCCCAACACTTAATCTGAAAACACTTTAATCTACCCTTTGAGCAGAAGTTGAAAGATCAAGCATTCAATACAGGAATTCTATATTCTAGAATACCAGACACCCCTTAAATATCTAGATTCAGAAGAAGGACACATGCAATATTGGAGATAGAATTAACAAAACACATGCAAATACAGCATTACTTATATAAAATCAATCATGAAATCAATAGATTCATGCATGAGACATACAACAAGAGATACATAAACTCACAAGACCTCCTGCACAGAGCAACCAAAACCAGTTTTTTTTTATTACAGAACTAGATGTGTCTAGTTTTTCAACAACCTCAAATGAGCAACACAACCTGCTATATATAGCAGGAAGGTCCTCAGCATTAATTACATGGCAAAAGTCAAAATTTGCCAGATACAGCTCATTGAGAAAATGGTGCTCAAACATTCAATGCAGCAGGTGGGAGAGGAGACAGGGAGTGACCTCGAGCCTTGCACCACTGCCTAGGGATTCACATCTTCAGTTGGGTACTAGATCCGTCAATGCCATCGCCCATACCCTGCAACAACCGCCATTAATGGCATACCAACCTGTAGCCTTAGGAAATGTAGAATACTGTGCATCGCAAACCTTTCCCACCAAAATGTATCATCCTGATATTTCAAATCATGCAGGATCTAATTATCCCACATGCACCCCGCGGCAACCTCCTTAACACTTTATATACTAGGTCGTGAGCATATATGATGTCGGTGCTTTTGCTCCCGACGACACTAGTACAAGCCTTCATCATCATCATCCTCCAGCATGATATCCTATTGCTCGAAATATCACCCTAACGTCAGCATCATCATCCTGATGACAACCCTCACCTTCATGTGAAATATCAACTTGATATTCACCCTCATCGGCACAACTAGATGCATCAGAGGAAGATCCTCTTGCTTTGCTGATACCATATGTATGGCTGATGAACATCTTGCATGTCCACAAAAATCCTAATGACATCAGCATCATATCTGCATACCGCGCATCTCCTCATATCCAGATGATGTCATCATCATATTCGCAACATTGGGGGATCTCCATAAGATGACTGATGTTAAAAATATGACCCCCCTCAGATCCTGATGATGTCACCATCATATTGGCGCCGGGGTGATATTCATAAGATCACCCGATATTTTGGAATATCATGCCCCGCAGAAATATTAGGGTGCACTATAGCTCCACTGCAGGATCGGGATGATATATGAATATGATGGATATTTGAAATGATCACCCCCCACTAGACAATGCATGAAGCTGACAGGCAGATATCTCCCTTCGAAAATATCATGATGCAGACAGGCAGAAAAGCGGATATCACCCTGACATAAGAATGACATCAGCATCATCAGGGTGAGAAAACAACGAATATAAAGTGATAAAGTAACATCAGGATGATCTTAACAAAGATCACCCGATGTTCAAATATGATGAACCACAGAAGATCGGGTCATACTTAGAACTTTATAGCAACATCATCAGGATGATCTTAACTAAGATCACCTGATGTTAAAATATCACCCCGGCGAAAGATCATGTAGGCAGAAAATATGATGACCCTCGCAAGCAACATTAGAGTGATGTCTAGAAACATGATGATGATGACCTCCTCCAACGAAAATATGATGTTGCAGTTGAAAAATGCTGAGGAGGCCCAAAGACTTAGAATATTTTTGGATTTTTAGGGAAGGTGTCTGCATGTTTATATGCTTGAAAACTAACTACTCATGCAGACACCAACACATTCCACATGTTAACCTTTTGTTGGAAAAAAATATTGATTCAAGGAACATTTTTATAATCAAACAAAGTCATCATGACATGAGATTCTACATTAAAACATAGCTCTTAGAGTAGTATAAGTTTTAATTTATTGTTTATTTATTATAAATTTATCTTTTATTTTCTAATCAACATAGTTTTTATACTAGACATAAAGACCTATGTTCAACACACATTGAAAAATAGAAGACAATAAGTGTAAGAACCACTCCACTTAACCAGAATAAAATAATATTATTCTAATTAAATAATGCAAAAAGAGAGCAATTTAAAAAAATTCCCAAATAAACACAAATCATGAAATGATCTTCAGAAATAAATTTCTATAAATATATTCAATTAAAAGAATATTACAAAAGCTAAATAGATTTGAAGTACAAATAGGACTAAGTCCTTTTCAAAATCTCACATCATATGAGTCACACCATACAATATCATTGATAATGAACCTAGCAAAGAGAGCATCATCGAGGTGATTAGCTTCCTAGCCATAAGGATTATGCCTCTCTGGCCATACTCCTAAATTGGAGAAGCCCAACCCTTCATGAGGGGTCTAGAAAACTGAAGCTGACATGCGTGAAGAAATCTAGTGCAACCTTATATCTCTAACATTTAACACCTTAAACTATTACAAATGTACATATATCATGATATGGCAGAGTAAATAAATCAAACCAGTGCAAATACTTAATTTGATCTTTAAAGCTTTGGCCAAAGCATCTTTTTAAGCTGGTGACAACTAGATAGGTTAGAAAACATAGCCTACCCTTCTCTATAGCTCCATATTCAACACTCATCCATGCTCTTTCTCTAAATCTACTTATAGAAAATAACAAAAGTAGAAAATACATATTTTCAATCAAACCATACATCATGTCTAAGATGCAAAAGAATTCTTTACAATAAAAAATGAAAGGATAGTAATGCTGAAGTCAAGTCTTAATCAGACAATTTCACAGGCTTCAATCTATAGTAAAAGTCTAATGAATTTTCTTCTAAGATGTTAATTTCATAATCTAGTCGTCTTCTCATTTATTGACACAATTCACAATTTATATCTAAGGTATAATATTCACACAAGCTTTTCATCTAAAAGTCAAAACACCTCATTTTATTATGTGCTAATGTTGTAAGCCTATCATCATTTATTCTAACCTACTCTCCTATTGCAAATATTTATTCTAGCCATTCCAATAAGGGTGTAACAATAATCAGATAAAACCTATTACTTTCTTTTACTAATCTTGCACATGCAATATGTAAACCGATAATGACCTAAACCATTTGTTAAAATCTAGCCCACTTTTATAATCTTCATTAATATAAAGTGAGAAAGGATCAACACATTTAAATGATCATTCTAACCATGTTGAAATATCATTGCTAATGCAACTCAAGAGTGAACATTGAGAGGGCACAAATAAAACAACAATATTTTTCTACATTCTACCAAATTCTATTCATCACATGAATAAGAAGAGAGAAGTTCAGGTTCCTATGGAAAAACTTAAGTGTTAACTTGATCAATCTTCTTTAACAACTACTAAATTGATCCTATGGATACCAAAATAATCCTACCTAATATAGAGTTCTTCTAGAGGTGTCTACACCTCGTAATGATTACCCTTGAGCTTGTTAAAATCTCTTACCTAGCACTAATCTTAAAGGCATAAACCAATACAAAGCATTCTAACATGCTAACATATCGATTTCAAGAATAGGAAAGGGTTCATTGAGTTCAAGACATAAATATGATACAAAACATTTCCCAACAACAAAGTTAATAAGAACATGAAATTTCTCAAGCACAAGATATAAATATGGCTATAATATCAAACAAAGAGATAACAAACATAACCAAATTCTAATTTGACCTCTCAAGTTATTCATGAGGATAAAATATTATCATGAGTTTATGGTCAACTTTCTAATAGTGTTGGCTATCTTAAGGAACCCAAAACTTTATTATTAAGATGCCAATTAAACCTATGGTGATTGTATGGATGTGTTTCTTAGTTGCATTTGGACAAGGTACAAGATTTAAATAGGAGATAGATCACATCCGTAGATAAAAGATCTAAGCAAAGTTACAGAAATTGGCTTGGAAGACAAAGGCAGTAGTACAATTTCTAGATTCAAGAATTTACATGATGTAGAGGAAGAACAGGAAAATAATTATTTCTCTACCGCCATGGTGAAAATTTGGCATTGCATTTGATTTTTTAAACATGCTCGATGGATCAACTATTAAAATTGTTAAGAACCTTTGAGTTTTTTAAGGTTTCCCTACCACAACTCCAAGATTGGAGCAAGAGATATTGTTGTGAGAAAATCTCATGCTCAAAAGATCTAAAATGGATTCTTATCTTCTGTCTCAAAATTTCATGCGATGCAAATCTAATCCAAATGTTTATATGTTGAGAACATCTAACCCTTTGTTGCTCATAGTACTAGAATGTAGATGATCTACTAATAATAGGTGATTCACCCACAACCATTGCTACAATTAAAACTGCTTTGCATGACAGATTTTCTATGACAGACATGGGTCTCCTACATTTTTTTCTTGGCCTTGAAATCAGCCAAAATCAATCAAGAATCACAGTTGCTCAATCCAAGTATGCACAAGATCTGTTGGTTTGGTTTCACATGACTAACTGCAAGCCAATTGCCACATCTTTCCTATCGGGGGTCAAGCTTGAGGATGGCAAAGATACACCATTGCTTGATTGCACACACTATCATCAGCTTGTGGGGAGTCTTCTTTATCTCACTCACTCTCATCCAGATCTCTCATATGTAGTGGGGGTTGTTTCTAGATACATGCAGGAGCTGCATGAGCTACATTGGAAGGCTGGGTCATCCCACAATAATGGGTTACACTTTTTGGCCAAACTTGACATTGAAATCAATATTTTGAACTAAATCTTCACGTTTTGACCCCTATAGCCACTAAACCATTAGGAATTTGAAGATGATGCGAACTAGTGATTTGTGAGATTTTGTTTGTAGATTCTAAATATATTCTTTAAAAAAAATTGGAGTTAAATTGTAATTTTTTTTGCATCTCCTTTGATAACTAGTTTTTAATAGTAAACAACATTTTTTTAAAGTGATGTGTATTCTATAGCACATAACTTTTTTTCTACAAAGGATAAAATTCTGATTCTTTTTAATTTAGATTGGTAACACTGATATATAGTGTATGCATTTGGTTTCATAATGTTTTGTTGAATATATATTTTTTAATTAATTTTTGAAGTGAAACGAATTATAATTTAGACATAGGCATATTCCATAAAACATAAATTTTTCTGTATGTATCAAAATTCAATTTTTTTCTTTTATTAAAACAAGGACATCAATACCTAGTGCATAGATATTTTTTAGAATTTTTTCAGTAATTTACTAATTTTCCATGTGTGTAGAATAGAGAACTTGATGTTCGGTGAAAAACATACATTCACAAGAAATAAAAAATAAATATAATAATCAAATTAAATATATTTAAAATTATATTTTTTGGGAAGCTTATAATAAGGACTACAAACTTACAAAGCATAAATTTTAAATGAATTCATTTGATCCCTCAAAAGATAAATCAAAACTAGTTTTTTATCAGCATTTTGATAGGTGTAGAGGAGACTCCATTATAGGTATGGTTTAAAACTAGAGGGGTTCTATCCAAGGGGGTTTGAATCTAAGGGGGTTTGAATCTAACCCTCTTCAATTAAAATCCTTTAAATGGAACCTTTTAAGGCTTGAATCATTATATTTTCTAAAAATATGTGATTTCAACAAAAATTAGGATGTCCTAGAAAGTGTAACCCATTATTGTGGTAGCACTCAGCTACCAAGCGTATACTTTGCTATGGGATTCATTATTTAGCAGGTTGTGATTTGGATTTCATTAGATACACTGATTCTGACTACGCTGGTGATGACATTGATCGCAAGTCCACTTCAAGATATGTTCTTAGTTTGGGATCAGGCCCCATTTGTTGGTCAAGTAAGAAGCAATCTACCATTGCTTTATCATCAACAGAGGCTCAATATAGAGGTGCAGTCAATGTTACCATTCAAGCCATTTGGATGCAAAACTTTCTAACTAAGCTTGGTATCCTCTTTCATCATCTGACTGTCATTTGGTGTGACAATCAGAGTACATTGAAGGTTTGCAGAGATCCCACACAGCAGCAGCGGACCAAACACATCGAGATCGACATGCACTTCATCCATGAATTGATACATGGAGTCATCGACTTGCAGTACTATGCCACTTCTAAACAGGTTGCCAATATCTTCATGAAGACATTCACTGAGCAAAAATTTCATTTTCTACGAGACCTTCTTGGGGTGAAAAATACTGCAACACAGTAGCTGCCATGCACAATTAGTGTACTTTTTTGAGGGGGGGTTTTGTTCCCATAGGGTTTTCCCTCTTTCCTCTTTTTTTTGTCTTCTTAGTTAGACTTAAGGGGGGTGTTAGCATCTCTTTAACAATAAGCTAACTAATGAGTTAATTGAAGCGATTCATGCAACATCAGTTGCTCTCTATTTCACTGCCTTCCTTTCCCTTCATGCAAATAAGCTAACGGTGATACAATAGTTCTACTCTCTATTTTCACTACCTCTTTCACCACATTTCTTTTTTGCAGTTACTTTGTTTTTGTAACAATTGTTAACGCTTTTTTCAATTCAGGAAAAATAGAATTCAATGCTATTCTTTGCTCTGTTTTTACTCTGCTTTCAATCTGCAAGTTTCTCTTTTCTTTCCAGCTAGATCTACAATTTATTTTGCAGGTCCACTGCAATTTCACACATTTCCATCATTTTGAACAAAGGCAATATGCTTGTGAAGTCTATTGGTGACACTAAAGAAAACAATTTGCAAATAGGCTTACACTATAATAAATTGTAGAGATTATTGGTGATGCTAAATAAAGTAGTTTGCAAAATAGGGTTGTGCTATAATAATGTTGCACACAACGACTTGTAGAGATTATTGGTGATATTAAAATGAAGCAATCTAAAAATAGGTTTGCTCTATAATAATGTGCCTTGTGATAGATTACCATAAATAATGGATGGATATCCATCAAAGCATAATAGAAGGGGAAAATTTGTTAAACAAGATGTAACAATGCCCTAGTAGTCATGCATGCACATGAGCTGATTCACAAAAGCCAAAATGAAATGTGGTAGTCAAGATGTAAGATGCACAAGCATACATAAGGCGCAGACAAAGCATGGAAAACTATTGACAAAATCTATGGTCTTATGGAATCCCACATCTGTAAGATAAGCACAAAATGGATTTTTTAAAGGCTTAAGAAACTTTCAGGAAAAATAAAGTGACATGCAAGGCCATATTCATGTTGACAATAGTGCCTTAATTATAATAAGATAACATGGAAAAATGTAGGCTTAAATATAATTTGGGATCATTGAAAGGCTTCTAGAACCTTCAAAGAAATGAAATGATGGTGAAGAGATCAAATTGAACAACCTTTGCCAGCATAGACAAAATTTGTGAACTATTTAACAAATTGCCTAAATAATGAATTGGCTAAAGTCTTGCAAATGCATAGGGAGTTGAAAGAAATATGGCTGAATTACCTACAAAAATGTGGAGCCCAAGCTACCGAGATGATGCAAATCCAAGCTTGTTGGAGTGAGTATACTAAAGAGGTGTTGTCCTTATAGATTTTTTTTCGTAAGCAACTACTTTAATCTTGAAGGGATTTCTAGTCAAATGGATTTGAATCCTTGTAAGTACAAAGGTAGAGGCAGAAAGTAGCCAAATAACATTTTCTCAACTTATGGAAAACTCAACTACATAAGTCCTCTCATAAAACTCTTCATGACATTTTTCGAGGAAAAATAAGGAAAATAGAAACCCCAAGGAAAAAATCTCCTCCTCATTCACTCCTTATTTCTTCATTTTTAAATACTCTAATTTTCCTATTATGCCTCCTACAGAACACATGCATTCAAAAGATTCAAAAAAAACAATTAAGATTCCATAACTCCATCTCCACTCATTCTAAAATTATCTAAATTTAGTCTCCATAAAAACACTAAATCCCAAGATTCCCTCATAAAAAATAATTGCCTTTATGAAACTGTCACCTCTTTCTTGTGGTCTAAACAAAATAAACATTAATAATGAAACATAAATGAATCTTTCTGAAAATATTAAAATATCTAAAATAATTCATTCGAAATAAAGCAATTAATATTTAATGCAACTTAAAAAAATTAGACTCGGTCTATTCTTCAAATAATTATTCTAAAATGCAAATAAAATAAATGTAAATATTTTCCATGCAAAAACAAATTTATGCAAGATTGACTAAGTGGTGTTGTGTAGATCCTCTTCAACACAATGCAACTTTAGTCAGGGAAACACCCCCTCCTTGATGATACTCTCTCTCCGTCGAGAGAGTGTCATTCTTGCCATGTTCACATCAAGCTAGTGGATTAATTCCCCAATAAGATTTAATAATAAAAAAATATTTAATTTCATAATTGAATATTTGGAAATTGAGGGTCGTGACAATAAAAAAATCAAACAATATGACCACCCTTCATTGTTTCATCAAAATAATAATCATTGGGTTATAAGAAAAATTTACGCATTAGGAAGAAATATGTATCTAAATAATAATTAATCTCAATTTAAAAGGTAATAACAAATAAAACATGCAACGAAAAAAGGATTAAAAAATGTGTACCCTAGACATCATGTTAATGATTTATGTTTAAGAAATTATGAAAAGATCTTATTTTTAGTTCGAGTTATGGGAAATATTAGTTATTAAAAATATGATAAAGTATAAGAAACAATTTATTAACAAGATTTAAAAATTGAGATAAATTATTAGTTTTAAATTATAAAATCTACATAGGAAATCTCACAAATCATTAATTACATTGCCTTCAAATTCTTAATGGTTTGCTTGCTATAATTGACATAAATTAAAATTTTGGCTAAAATGTTGATTTGGGTGGCCCATTTAGGTCAAAAAGTGAGACACACATTTATGCTTCCACCAGCTATATATCTATAAATATTATATTCAAACATTTGCACACAAGAAAATATTAACATAAATGTAGTTGTGGGTTTACAATAATTGAGTAAATGATGTCGCATGTTTACAAATATTGCGTACATGCAAATACTTTCTTACTTGCAGCTACATATGTGTAATAATTGCAAGTGTAAAATTATTTTAGATATTTTATTTCATGTGTAATATTCTTATGAAAATGAGTTTGTTGTATATATGCTTAAGCTATTACAAATTTACATTAATTAATGTCTACATTAAAGCTCTATCATTTAACCTTTGTACAACTTCAGATATTGCATACATGCAACTATATATCTACAAATATTACATACAATTAATTGTATACCTACAAAATTCATATGCCTGCAACTATATATCTACAAATATTGCATGCATGCAACTATATAGATAGATACTCTATAGATATGAAAATAATGCATTCAAGCATCTATAAAATATGAGTATTAATGTAGCTACATGTTTACAATAGTTACATATATGCAATTTTGTCTTCGTAATATTTTTGTATAAGAAGACTTTGCATGTTTACAATATTTGCATGTGTTTAGTTATTTTAGACAACTTATGTGTCATTCTTCTATACATAGCCTATATGGGTTTGTGAGAATGATAACAATTGAATTCTTTCTTGCTCCAATCACTAATAACCATAATGTATTTTTTTGTAGTTGTAAGATGGGAAAAGGAGATCTAATCAACTAATGAATTAACTAGGTCAATCTTCTCAATCAAACATTAGAACACAAGTTGATGAAGACTTGTACGCTTGGCTGCAGTCCTCAAGGAAGAGCCAAGTTATCTAGGATCTATTTCTTTGTTGTAATTGTAATGATTGATTTGACAGTAGCAAGATCTATGGTTACAAGTGACCAAATAGATGAAACAAGAGTAATAGACCTGATAGGGTTGAAAACCCAAAACAAAGTAGTAGAGTAGAGTAGAGCAACGTTGTCAAATCTTGTCATCTGAAGTAGAGTTATATTTGGGAGGGCCCTAGTGCTAGGTACTAGTGTCCTTAGGGTTTGGCTCTGGTAAATGTTTGTACAAAGATCCCTATGTCTATATAGATTTTGTCTTTCCGTCAATCATCAATGTCTACAATTTTTGATCCCAATCTACACACATGAAGAGATAAAAAGTGTTTGGTGTTGTTTAGGGACTTGCCTAAGTCAAAACCTATAAATGGTGTTCCCACCTTCACAACAACAAATGACGATGATAGAGAGTGTGTTCTCATGATGAGAAAAGGCAAAACCCAATGATAAAGGACTACTATAAATGAAATGGAGTTACCATGAGCATGGAAACCCTAGTTTTCTTGATGTTGCATCACACATATCCTCAAGGAGTTGATGGAGAAGGAAGGAGAATAATCCTTACAAACCTACAAGGGTTAGAAATAATAATCTACAAGTAGAGAGCTTTAGAGGTCATGTAGAGAAGGAGAGAGAGAGAGAGAGAGAGAGAGAGTTCATAGTTAATGTTCAAATGAGGGAGAGAGTTGTTTATATATGATTTCCAAGTACTTTTCGAGGGCCCAATCGAGTTCAGGCCGACAAGGTGCATCACTTAAGGAAAACAAGGCTGCCATATTTTAATTCAAATCTTTTTAGGACCTAACTGGTAGGACACTAGCACTGGTTGCTTCAGTCCTAGACAATTAGTTCCTAAAAGAGTATGTTGTCAGGGGCCTTACCCAAGATCCTTAATCAAGACCTAAAATAGGTA
Organism: Cunninghamia lanceolata; assembly: GCA_027924645.1. Classification (NCBI taxonomy): domain Eukaryota; kingdom Viridiplantae; phylum Streptophyta; class Pinopsida; order Cupressales; family Cupressaceae; genus Cunninghamia; species Cunninghamia lanceolata. The sequence continues at coordinate 11,548,624 of BSBN01000391.1, read as the reverse complement.
CACCATAAGTGGATAGAAACACATACATTAAATAGAGTGCTAAACCTAGTGTGAAATTGTAAGTGGAGACAGTTTATGACACTACATTTAGCCTCCACTTTAGTGGGAGTAGGAACTTAGATCCTGCTTGCACTAATGTATAGAAAAAACAAATCTCTTCATAGAATGTTGGTAAGTTTGAGAGATGCGCTAGCCCCCAAGCTTAGGATCCCATGAGTCATAAAACATACGTCATGAATCATACACATACATACATACATACATACATTTGAGAATTCAACAAACACAAGATAGGATAAATCATACATGAAGCATTCATGGAGAATACACGAGGCATACATGGAAAACATGAAGCATACATGGAAAAAATGAAGTATACATCTGAAAACACACAATATACATCAAAAAATATGAAGCATACATTGGAAAGCATACAACATACATTAGAAAGCATGGAGCATACAATAACAAAGTCGGTAAACCAAAAGCACACAAAAGAAAGATATTGAATTAGTGAGGTAAGGAGACCTCGGTATAAAGGTTGTCTCAATACCATGTGTCATCCTCAAAATATAGAGAAAATAAAAGAAAACTAAAAATAAAGGCATTCTAAAAAGGAGAGAAGAATATAATGAGTCAATTGATTGCACTAAGGGGAGAAGACATACAAATAGATGGGGGATCAATCAATACGAATGAAGGAGAATACATGACTCAAGATCTAGGTTGCTCTGTTTCTAGGGGTCATGTAGATCAAAACATGATCATGGATCATGAGCTAGAAAGCTATGTTATGCTAGGTGACCATAACTGTAACAAGGTCATATGAAGCACATAGGCCAGCAAGTTGTGTTATGCTAAGTGGTTCATAGACTACAAGGATCATAGGCTAGCAAGTTGCATTATGCTAGGTGACCATTTGTTGTTAACACTTGAGGGAGTGCATTAAATGTCAACACCATAGGGAGTGGCCACTTCAAGGAGCATAAAAATAAACAAAGCCTCAGGGGGTGAATTAATAAGCTACACCTCAAGGGATGCGAATAAAGCAAGGTGCATGTATGTATGCACATGTGAGCAATACATATTCCCCCCCTTAAAATAATTGTATGCAATTGATTTTAAGGTAAGTGAGAGGGATTTAGAGAAAGAAAGAGCATCCATAAGAAGGAACAAGTTGTCACTACCCCAAAAATAGGAGTGACGAAAATGATCATTTTGCTTCCATAAAATGTTAGAATCTATTGCAATGTGATGATAGAGGTGGCTCGATGAGTCAATGCCATAATAAAGGAGACTCAATCATGATGTAAAGACAAGAATATTTATTATGCAAAATGGATGAGGGTGATTCTTACCATTGCTTATTATTTGAACAAAGAGGAGGTGCTACAGCATAAGAGAAAGTGTAATCACACATGTCATGAAGGTGTTGAATTTTGTCATGCAACACTCAACATTCATTAGTGGAATGACCAAGCGCTCGATGATATGCATAGAAAGGGAGTTTTGAATGATTGTTTTGTGAATAATTTTTGTGTGTTGTAGGAGGAAGAGTGATCAAGCAGTCCATGAGTAGACTTGGAAAAATACACTTTTGTTGAGATAGAAGAGAAGAAATAGGTGGATTAGGAAGTAACCCTTTTTATTGTGTGGAGCAAAAAGTTTGATTTATGAAAAGAAGAAGATATAGAGACTTTGGGCAATGGTAGACGGGATGTAAATAGAGAAGGCTGGAAGCCTAAATCTAGTTTAGAAAAGTGTGGTTTGGTGTCATAGAAACCTTAACTCCTTGTTCCATGCATCCTAAACCATTTCCAATATATCCAAGTTTCGAAGGAATTTTGAATCCAAGTCTGTAACGTGCCTCCAAATAAAATAGAGGAGGAGGGGCCACATTACCAACTTTATTGAAGTGAGAAGTGTAATTACATGTTGAAGAAGAAGTTCTAGCAGAATTGTCATGAGAAGAAGGATGGATCCTTTTGCATGGACATAGATCCTTGTAGAGTGTTGAGATGTCAGGGTGAGGAGGGTCAATCTTAGATTCAACCAGTCCATGTGGGTTCAAATCTAAAGGGCCCCAATCACCATCAAGGCATGTGTTAGAAGAAGAGGGTACATTATCATGGATAGAAGGTGTTTGAGAAGTTGTTAAAGTAAAAGAAGTTTGAGTTGTGATTTTAGGTTTGTTAGAAGAAGGAATAGATTGTGTAGAGTAAATTGAAGCCACCTTTAGGATCTCGAGTTTAGATTGTGAGATTTTGTATTCTCCAATAAAGGAGGGTGTAAAATCTATTGAACCCTAATCATCACCAAAATATGCACTCAAAGGTAGAGCACTATTGTAATCATCACTATTGTTATCAATGGAGAATAGTAGGTCATCTTTTGTTGAAGAAGGAATCAAAGTGCTAAGAGATTTTGAAACAAGAGGTTGATACCTAGCTTCTGCTTGCAAGAAAATTTCTAGATTTAGATCACCCTCAACTGTATAGAGGTTGTTATTATACATGAACTTCATTGTACGGTGGATACTAGAGGGGACTTCCTCATGGCATGAACCCACAATCTACCAAGAAGAAGATTATATGAAAGAGCACTAGGCATGACATGAATAAGCGTGGGTAAAGTCATAGGTCCTCCCTCAAAAGGTAGTGTGATTTTGCCTAGTGATTGTCTACCAACATTATCTATTAGGAACCCATGTTTAACCCTTCTCTTTACTTTGTTAGTATATTGTTGTTGGATGCATATGCTTTGTAAGTTGTCCCATGAGTATATTGTATTGAGCTTGCTCAAAGGAGGTTGCCCCCTCGAAGTGGCCTGCAATCAATAAATTCCTTGTGTGTTTCTTCTATTTATATATTTTTGTTATTTCGTGCATTTTTTTATTATATTGTTGCAAGAGGTTCCTCTCATCTGGTATCAGAGTGCTTTCTTGGGCTCACTGGGTGGAATTTCTACCAAAAAAAAATTTCTGCAAGGGCCTTCAGGCACTGTGATTATTGCAGTAGTTCTTTTTTTTCACATATGTATTGTTCATTTCAATTGCATGTTCGGATCAGAGAATATCCCTATCCGCTTAACTATGGGAAGTGCCTAGGCATAGCCCTAAAACACATTGTGAGGAGTACCACAGGAACCCTGAAGTAGCTGGCCCATTGAGAGGACCTGCCAGCGAAAAGGGCAGTGGCCCCTACCTGATTGACTAGTTCCCATTCGTGAGGTAAACCAAGAGCTGTTGTTTGTGGTAAAGTGGTTATCAGTTTTACCTGAGCTATGGAGTGAGGGGTACTGCCCCAATACGCAAGCTGTTAGATAGCATTGGTGGCTAAGTGACTCCCCTAAACCTTTAGGCAGCTGAACATACCTGGGGCCCATATCTATTGACAGCCGACAAATCATAGATTGAATCTGTCTAGAGCTGTTTGCAGATCGTTTCTAGAAAATATATATATATATATATATATATCCATTTTTTCACCATATCTTCCTTGCTTTAGCTCCATTTCCTCTGAAAATTCACTAGAATCCCTAAAATTTTATTCTGCATATTTCTTTCCTTGAGGACCCTATCCAAAATTCCACTTATCGAAGCCAAAAATCCCACATTTGTCTATTTTTAGGGTTTGCCATAACTTTTTCAATTCTCGCCCAATAGCCTTCAAATTTTGCCATAGTGTTCATTTCCTATTTCTACTCCTTTGTCCCTCTTAGACAAATTTTCCCATTCTTTCACCCCGCTTCTAAAATCCCCATTTTTTGCTTCCCTATCCCTCAAAAAGTGTCCAAAACCTAGTCAAACCCCAATTACCCATCAGAGTTTTTCCCAAATCCCAAGTTTCCTTTACTAAAAAAGTTTTCGTTTTTGTTTTTCTACCCATTCCCAAAAATAAAAACTCCTAGCTATGGTTGTCACCCGCACAGGAGCAAAAAACATGGAGGATGAGCTTGCTACCCTCAAGACCAAACTCCAAGATCAAGATTAAAAAATTCTCGGCCTCAATCTTCAGCATTTAGCCATGAACAATAGATAGCAGCCAGAGTCTTCTACAGACATTGGGTTATCTTCTTCCAGCAATTTTTGTGGGCCAAAGCTTGATTTTCCTTGCTCTAATGGTGATGGTCCGACTAGATGGATATACCGTGCAGAACAATATTTTAGTTTGCATAATACTTTTGATGTCAACAAAGTCCCATTTGCATCCTTTCATTTGGAACATGAAGCCCTTCAATAGTTCTGTTGGTACATCAAGGCTCATGAAGAACCAAAATGGACAATTTTTTGCAAACTCATTTTGCAACAATTTGGCCCTAGTGCTTTTGATGACTTCACAGGAGCACTCACAAAACTTTGCCAAATAGGCACTATGAGAGAATATTAGATAGAATATGAAAAACTGGCCAATCACACAAAGGGATTGTCTGATGAATTCTTTAGGAGTTGTTTTCTCAGTGATCTGAAGGATGTAATCCGATCTAAGGTTAAAATGTTTCATCTCAACACAATGATGGTAGCCCTAGGGTTGGCTAAGTTGGCAGAGGACAAGATCATAGCTCAATAGCGCTCCAAATCTAATTTTGTTCCATTCAGAAATATGGTTTCCCAAAGACCTCCAATCACACCAGCTTCTAGAACAACTTCTTTCAAGCATTTGACTGAAGCAAAGATGCAGGCACGTAGAGAAAAAGGGCTTTGTTATAATTGTGATGAGAAATTCACTCAGGGACAGATGTGTTGAGAAAAAGCTCTATCTCTTGGATGTGGATTCTCCACCTACAACTAAAGTTTATGAAGATGCTCAAGATATAGTAGATGATTAGGTTGAAACTCAGTAGCCGCCTGTTGACCCTACTTCTCAGGAAGACCACCCAGAGATCTCTCTCCATGCTTTAGCAGGAGTCACCACCCCACAAACCATGCGGGTCAAGGGTTACTTCAAGAAGCTCCCTCTTACAATACTCATTGATTCTGGTAGCACTCAAAACTTCATTGACCCTCGGATCGCTAGATAGGCTGATTGATTTATCCATCCTTACTCCAGCTTTGAAGTCATGATTGTTAATGGGGGCACATTACCTTGCAAAGGGAAGTGTCGCAATGTGTGTATCTGTATTGGAGATTATAACCTATGCTCTGACATGTTTTCCTTGCCCTTAGGTGGATGTGATGTAGTTTTGGATGCTCAATGGTTACACACACTTGGACCCATCTTATGGGATTTTGCTAAACTTTGGATGTAGTTTTCAGACAATGGGCAAAAACACACATTGAAGGGCTTACAACTAGGGTCTTTCAGCATTATAAGTTCACATCGCATGGAAAAGCTTCTTAAGAAGAATTCACATGGTGTCATCACTCAGCTCCATTCCATTCAGATGCAACCATCAGCGATCTACACTATGCCTTTGAATCTACAACAAATTTTGGATAGGTATGCATTTGTCTTTGTCAAACCAATGGGATTGTCACCTTGATGACTAGAGGACCACCATATTCAGCTCCTTCTTGGAAGCATTCCTCCCAACATCAGGCCCTACCGCTACCCATTTCACCAAAAGATAGAGATTGAGATGCTCATTCGAGACTTACTGAAGCAAGGTATTATTCGCCCTAGTACTAGTTCCTTTTCTTCACCAGTTCTTCTTGTCCAGAAAAAATATGGCTCATGGCACCTCTGCATTGACTTTCAAGCACTTAATCACATCACAATCAAGGATAAGTTTCTGATTCCTGTTGTTGATGAGCTTCATTGCGCTCATTTTTTCTCCAAGTTGGATCTTCGTTCTGGGTATCACCAAATTCAGGTTCATGAGGATGATATCCCTAAAATGGATTTCTGCACGCATGATGGCCACTATGAGTTTTTGGTCATGCACTTTGGCCTCACTAATTTTCCTTCAGTATTCCAGGCATTGATGAATAAACTATTCTAGCCCAACCTACAGAAATTCATTCTAGTCTTCTTTGATGATATCCTCATTTATAGTAAAACATGGGCTGAGCATCTCCAGCATCTGGATCTCGTACTGCAACTTCTCTCTCATCATCATCTCTATGCAAAATAATCTAAATGTATTTTTGGCTAGGAAGAAGTGGAGTATCTTGGGCATATTGTTTCAACCCAATGGGTTCGACTGGATCCTGCAAAAATAGATGCCATGAAAAATTGGCCGCATCCTCAGACACTCAGGAGCCTCCATGGTTTTTTGGGACTGACTGGCTACTATCACAAGTTTGTCAAGGATTACGGGAAGATTGCAGCTCCATTAATAGCTATGTTGAAAAAGGATTCTTTTACATGGACACATGTTGTTGATTGTGCATTTGAAAAACTAAAACAAGCTATGTGTACTACACCTATTCTAGCTATGCCATATTTTTCCAAGACCTTCGCTATTGAGAGTGATGCTTGCGGCAATGGACTTGGTGCTATCCTCCTTCAAGATGAACATCCCATTGCGTTCACTAGCAAAGCCCTTTCTAGTAAGAATTTAGTACTCTCCACATATGAGAAGGAAATGATGGCTATTTTGCATGCAGTATAAAAGTGTCGGCCATACCTACTAGGGAATCATTTCTGCATCAAGACAAATCACCAAAGTCTAAAATATTTCTTGGAACAACAGGTCTCCTCTCCAACACAATAGAAATGGGTTAGCAAACTCATGGGTTATGACTATGAGATCACTTAAAAAAAGGCTAAGGACAATATTGTGGCGGATGCTCTTTCTTGCACATTTGATGACCAAGCTTCTCTCTCAACTATTTCTATGCATGTTCCAAATTGGTTGGAATCTGACTAGAAGAGCTATGTCAATGACTCTTCATTATCTCAAATCATCCAATAGTTGGCCAATAACCCTTCTGCTATATGGTATTACTCTTGGGATGGTGCTTCTCTGAGATACAAGGGTCGTCTGGTGCTTCCCCAGAGCATAGATCTTCAACAGGCTATCTTCTATGAACTCCATGCTTTTCCATCAGTAGGGCACTCTGGGTTCCTCAAAACTTATAAGTGGGCATGACGTAACTTCTTTTGGAAGGGAATGAAAAGGGAAATTCAATAGATTGTGGTTGAATGTCATACCTACCAACACAACAAGGGTGAAATGGCACTCCTTCCTAGATTGCTCAAATCCTTGCCCATCCCTACATAGATTTGGATAGATATTTCTATGGATTTCATTAAGGGGCCCCCTAAATCTGGAGGGAAGATAGTGATCTTGGTTGTGGTTGATCACCTCTCCAAATATAGTCATTTTTTTGCCCTCAGCCATCCCTATACCGCCTCCTCAGTCTTACAAATTTGCATGGACCAGATCTTCCATCTTCATGGCATCCCTTCTTCCATTGTCTCAGATCGTGATGCAACTTTCACCAGTCATTTTTGGACAGAACTATTTCAACACACTGGCACCAAACTGAAGATGAGTTTGGGGTATCACCCACAAACAGATGGTCAAACTGAAATTATCAATAAATGTTTGGAAACTTATCTTTGTTGCTTCACCTCAGAACAATAGCATCAGTGGGCAAAGTGGCTCCCTCTCGCTGAATGGTGGTATAATACCTCCTACCACACTGCATCTAAAATGACTCCAAATGAAGCAGTCTATGGTCAGGCACCACCAGTGCTCCTTCCATACACCCCCAGCAGTTCACCAATTCAAGCAATTGACATGGTTCTCCAAACCTGGGATTAGATTCTTCGCATCTTGTAGGACAATCTTCACATGGCAAGAAATCGAATGAAACAACAAGTCGATCAGCACCATTCTAAGCACACTTTTCAAGTAGGTGATATGGTTTTTATTCATCTATAGCCATACAAGCAATCATCCCTAAAACTCAAAGGGTGTCATAAGTTGGCTCCAAAGTTCTATGGGCCATGTAAGGTTCTTTAGAAGATTGGGTCAGTTACTTATAAATTGGAGCTTCCTCCTTCCCGCATTCATCCAGTATTTCATGACCCTCGTCTAAAGAAAGTTCTTGGCACCATCATCAGAGAACAAACTATTTTACCAGAACTGGATAACAAAGGGTTCATCATTTTGGAGCTAGAGGCAATCCTCAATTAGCACACTCATTAGCTTCACTCTCAATCCATCACACAGGTATTAATTTAGTGGCACGGAATGCAACCAGAGGATGCTACATGGGAATCACTCCTTTAGATTCAACAATAATTTCTACATCTTAAGCTTTGAGGACAAAGCTTTTCTAAGAGGGAGGGGATGTTAGGAACCCATGTTTAACCTTTCTCTTTACTTTGTTAGTATATTGTTGTTGGACGCATATGCTTTGTAAGTCATCCCGTGAGTATATTGTATTATCCCACATTCATGGGAAGTAATAGTTGTTTAGATTAGACTTAGTCTATAAGTACGTGTTGAGGCCAATAAAGGCATCCACGAATTTGTTGTATTGAGCTTTCTCAAAGGAGGTTGCCCCCTCGAAGTGGCCTGCGATTAATAAATTCCTTCGGTGTTTCTTCTATTTATATATTTCTGTTATTTCATGAATTTTTCATTATATTGTTGCAGGAGGTTCCTCTCATTATCGAAGCCATGTATATTAAGAGTATCGGGCTTGATAAGATAGGTATCTATGTCGAGCTTATCTAATATGTAAACACCACAAACATTAAGACTCAATCCAATATTGATCATAGTATGCTTTATTCTAAATCTATTAATGATGACCAAGATCATGAGAGGATCATGTTGTTGAACTTTGAGAGAAGGTAACTCATTTTTTTAAAAGATGATAGCTAGATTCATCACATGCATACAATCTAATAGTGCTACTACATCATTCAGTCTAACAAAAGGTGGAATGACTAACTTTTGTAGATCCTCCTAGAGCATCTCATGGTATGTAGGTGAGCTTTGTATTAAGTCCCAAAGTGATATCTTAGTTGGAGTAGCATGAAGCTATTTGACAAGATTATATTCTCTATTAACATGTTGAGAAAGATGAGGAGTTAGAGGAAGAAAAGGTTGAGAAGGTGGAAGAGAAGTGGGAATGATTGGTGTTTGTTTACTTTGTTTCTTGCAAGTGTTATATGTTTGAGCAACCACATGGTAATGAGGTTGTTGCAACACATTTTGAACAAGTTGGTTGTTTTCAGTAAATTGTTTCACATAGTTGAGAATGTAACCAAGAGGTCAAGGTGGGTTTGGAACACATCACACAGTGATCACAGGGTTAGACTGTGGTTTTGGAACATCGGAAAGAAGATGTACAATAATTTTATGTTTCGCAGGTTCTTTTTAGGAACCAAAAATGTAAATTGTGTTGATTAGTTTTGGACAAACATCATTAGTGATGTCCAAGGATCTTGAACATGCAACCAAATGGGGAAGAAAAAAGTTCTCCACATCCTTAATAATGTCCAAGGGGCTTGAACATGCAACCAAAGGAGGGGAAAAAGAGTTCTTCACAGACCTTAGTGATGTTCAAGGGGCTTGAACATGCAACCAAAGGGGTAAGAAAAAGGTCTCCACATCCTTAGTGAAGTCGAAGGGGCTTGAACATGCAACCAGAGGAAAAAGAACAATAGGATGAGACATGGAATCATCATGGACAATGGAAGATGTGGTAGAAATAGAAGTAGTATGCTCAACATCCACTAATGCCTCATCTCTAGAAGAGAGATCATCCAAATGAAGAGGATGTGAAGTAATGTTAAGGAATGTGTCAATGATTTCATCCTCTTATGCCAAAATATCCTCACATAGGAGGAATTTTAGGAGAGGGATCAAAACAATAATGTTCCATAGGAAGAGCTAAGTTAGAAGGTAGAAGTTTTGTTTGGTTTTACTTTCTAATCTAAAAGAAAAGAAAAAATGTTTAAATGATTTGCTTTCTAAATGAGAGTGTCTGATCAATTAAGTAACTAATCAAATACAACTTGATGAAATCAGTAATTGCAAGTGTAAGATACGTTGGGTTCACCAAAATGTAAGATGGGAAAAGAGATCTAATCAATTAATGAATTAACTAGGTCAATCTTCCCAATCAAACATTGGAACACAAGCTAAAAAAGACTTGTATGCTTGGCTATAGTCCTCAAGGGTGAGCCAAGTTGTTTGGGCTCTGTTCCTTTGTTGTAATTGTAAAGATTGATTTGACAATAGCAAGATCTAGTGTTGTAAGTGACCAGATAGATGAAAACAAGAGTAATAGACTTGACAAGGTTGAAAACCTAGAAAACTATAGCAAAGCAGGGCTGTCAGAGCTTGTCACTAGAAATGGGGCTAGATTTGGGAGGACCCTAGTGCTAGATGCTAGTGTCCTTAGGGTTTGGCTCTAGTAAAAGTCTATGCAAAGATCCATGTGTCTATATCTTCCATCTTTTCATCAATCATCATTGTCTGCAATTTCTAATCCTGATTTGCACACGTGAAGAGAGAAAAAGTGTTTGGTGCTATTTAGGGGCTTACCTAAGTCAAACACCATGAATGGTGTTCCCACTATTGGAATGCACAGGACAACTGAGAGGGGGGTGAATCAGTTGTGTGTTAAAACTTTAAACCCTAAAAACATCAACCACTTATAATGCATTAATAGAAGGTAAACATATGAAGCATCAATGCAAACACATCCAAACACATGAGAACACTAGATTTACATGGAAAACTCAATAAGGAAAAAACCATAGTGAGGATTAGCTCACAATATATATGAATAACAACATCAAAAATCAATAGGCTCACTGCCCAGAAGAAAGGCTCACTACAAGGGAAAGGCTCACTGCCCAGAAGAGATAAGAAAGAAGAAGTTTGTTGCAGAGAGATTCACTATATCAAAGCAATAGGATAAATCCACCACTGATACCCTTTTCCATCCGCAACCTTTAGTTCACTGCCTCCAGCAACTTCTAGCACACTAAAATGTAGACACCTTCTACTCACTGCATTCCAGAGTCAGGCTTTTAAGCTCACACATAATTCACTGCCCTTGATTCACATTTGTATCATCTTCTCTATATTGCTCCATTCAACTTCATCTTGCCTTTATACCAACTATAACCAAGACCTATCTCCATTAGGTCAGTCCTAATGAAGCGTGTACATTATAGACATGCAACATTACTTAGGTAGACACTAAACGGTGGAAAGAAGTGAAAGTAGACCATATCAAGGGATATCCAGGATTCAAATTTGTATCATCAAGCTACTTATCAGATTCACAAACCATGACCTGTACCATCGCAAATAGTGTTAGCATGCCAAGTTGGCCAAGACTGAGCTAAGGATCACATCCACGCTTCTCCAAGTCCAAAATCATTATGCGGACCAGAGAGAGACACTCAATAGCACTTACACACCTTCTCAAAACATTCAAAATCATCAAAATTCTTTGTCATACTGCCATAACCACCAAAATCAAAGAATGTCTTCATTATACGCATCAGGACACACTATTACAGATCATTGATGCAAGAACTAAACTTCCAGAGAATCCCAACACTAGAAACTTCAAGCAAAGATTGATGTAGACTTTATAAGCACATTCCTAGATCCATGGGTCACGAAATCTCGATGCGGAGAAATGTGGAGCAATCTCATTTCTCCCAAATAGTCTTCTTCATAGTCAAATACTCTGTCAAACACATCTTCTACTTCCGCACAATCCAGAACCTAAAACTTGAGATATAATACCTCTGAATACATCTGATCAACACTTCCAAACCACATAAGAATATCTTCAATTAGGAAGAAATGTGAAGCATAATATTGATTGTACATCTGTCACACTCCACACCTTTTTATCAAATTTTCTCAAAAGCACTTGGAAACCAAGTGAACCATCTATTGGGAGTTGACATCAATGAAAACACCAGTAAGTTCCTAACAATCTCCCCCTTTGTCATTGATGGCAACACCAACTCTTTGAAAACCCATCAAGACCAAAAGCAGCTCTTACTCCCCCTGATAGAAACAACTCGTACTCTTCACACACTTCTCTGCATAATGGTTTTTCAATCTCTTCGACTCTCTCTCCCCCTTTGACATCAATAACAAAGGGAAGCAACACCAACAAGTATTTTCTTCATTTCCACTGCTCTCACTTTTCTTCACTCTCCCCCTTAAGATCATACCTGATGTGCTCCATCTGACTATACCAACTAACAGTATCTCTACCTACTCCCCCAAGAGGTAGCCTTCAACATCAGCCCAAGTTCATAAAAATGTATCTTGAAATACTTCTTGGATAGCTGCATACAATTATACATCTAATTAAGAGAAGGAGGGGCAATAACCCCTAACTTATGTCAGAGATACTCAAAAGTATCCTTAGGGAGAGCATTTGTAAATATGTCTATAGCTTGATCATTGGTAGGCACACACTCCAACTTCACCTCATTCTCTGCAACCTTTTCTCTTAAGAAGTGATACCAGATTGAAATATGCTTTGTCCTTGAATGCATCACTGGATTTTTTGAAATTTTGATAGCACGTGTATTGTCACATAGGATAGGAATAGGTTCATCATAATGATATGCCACTTTGATATCCTTTAATGTTTGCTTCATCCATAACACCTGCATGAAACAAGATGCTACTGCAATATATTCTACCTTTGTAGTAGATAATGATACTAAGTCTTGTTTCTTACTTATCCAAGAGACAAGTCTACTTCCTAGAAAGAAACCACCACCACTTGTACTTCTTCTGTCATCTATATATCCTGCCCAATCTGCATCTGTAAATGCACTTAGGAAGAAATAAGTATCCTTAGGGTACCATAGGCTGAAATCCAGAGTGCCTTTCGGTATCTAAATATCCTCTTTACTACTGCAACATGTGACTCTTTGGGCTTAGTTTGGAATCTAGCCACAAGACAAACTACATGCATGATATCTAGTCTAATAGCAGTTAGGTACAACAATCCACCAATCATTGATCTGTACTTGCTTTGATCATCCTAAGGAGATTCATCATCTTTTCTTTATTTATAACTAGTAGTCATGGGAGTACATACAGGTTTAGAGTCTTCCATTCTAAACTTCTTAAACATTTCCCTAGCATACTTTGACTATGAAATGAAAATGCCCTTTTCTGATTGACTAATTTGTAACCCACGGAAGAAGTTCATTTCCCCACACATTGACATTTCAAATTCCTTCTAAATTTCTTTTGAAAATCTCTTGCACATACCTTCATTTCCTCTAAAGAATATATCATCTACATACACTTCTACAATTAGGATTTGATCTTCTTCAACTTTGAAGTATAAATTTCTATTTGCAGTGCCATTTTTGAATCCTTGTTGTAGTAGGTACCTATCCAACCTTGCATACCAAGCTCTTGGAGCCTGTTTGAGTCCATACAATTCCTTCTTCAATCTAAAGACCATATTTGGATCATTTGATAATTGAAAGCCTTCTGGTTACTCAATATATACTTCCTCTTCAAATTCTCCATTCAGGAATGCATAATTCACATCCATTTGATAAACTTTGAATTTCTTATGATCTACAAAGGCCAAGAACAATCTAATGGCTTCCAATGTTGCCACTAGAGAAAATTTTTCCTTATAATCTATTCCTTCCACTTGTGAGTAGCCTTTACACACCAACCTAGCCTTATTTTTGACTACCTCCCCATTCTCATTCAATTTGTTCCAGAAGACCCATTTGGTTCCTATCACATTCTTGTCTGCTGGTCTTGGGACAACTTCCCAAGTTTGATTCTTCTCCATTTGCATCAATTCCTCTTCCATAGCCTTGATCCAATGCTCATTTTTGCATGCTTCAGTCACTATTTTAGGTTCTATTTGAGACAATAAGCACAAATTTACTTGGTCATCTACCATAGCAATACTTCTCCTTGTTAAAACACCTTTGTTCTTATCTCCAATGATCTGATCTTTAGAATGATTCTTCTACACATACTTGGGAGTCTTGGGAATATTCTTCAGAGCATCTTCTTCATCTACTTCCTTCTCCTTTTCCTTTTCTTCCTCTCTTTCTACTTCTCTGCAATGGTTCTCATCTAATTCATATCCTTCTAATAGCACTAAACTTTGGTATAGTTCTTCATCCACTTTGACATTTGCACTTTCCACTAGTCTCTTCAGTCTCTTGTTGTATCACTTGTAAGCCTTGCTCTTTATAGAATATCCAAGGAAGATTACTTCATCTGATCTTGTATCAAACTTTCCAAGTTCTCTTCATCTCACCTAATGTAGCATTTACTTCCAAACACTCTAAAGTATTTTACAATAGGAGTTCTTCCATACCATAGTTCATATGGAGTCTTTGAACTATTGACCCTGGTTTGTACTCTATTTTGTATGTAAAATGTAGTGTGGATAGTTAAACTCTCCAATAGATATCTGGTAGATTTTCTTCTTCCATCATTGTCCTTGTTTCTTCCTAAACTATCCTATTCTTCCTTTCCACAACTCCATTCTGCTAAGGAGTCCTAGGTGCTATCAAATGCCTTTTTATTCCATGATCTTCACAAAAAGAAATTAAACTCATTGGAGGTGAACTCACCACCTCTCTCAAACCTTAAACACTTGACTTTCAGATCAATTTCATTTTCTACCATAGCCTTAAAAGATTTAAACTTATCGAGAGCTTCTAATTTTTCTTTGAGAAAAGTTACCCAAGTCATTCTAGAGAAATCATCAATCAATAACATGAAATACATGTCACCTTGAAATCTTCCTACTCTTGTAGGTCCTCATAGATCTATATGCACTAACTCCAAAGGTCCAGTGGTAGAATATTCTTTGATCTTGAAATTCTTCCTTGTTTTCTTCCCAATCTGACATTCCTTGCAGGTTGCATTGATAGGCTTTGTAATCCTTGGAAAATCCCTCACAACTTGACTAGAGTTGATCTTCACTAAACTATTAAAATTAAGGTGACACATTCTTCTGTCATAAGGCACACACCTTCAACACCTTTGAGTTGATATATATTTCCTTTTGTCCTTGTTCCTAGAGCAATCAGAGTTTCGGAGTCTTCTTTTCTGATTTCATAGCCACCATCCTAAGAAACAAGATTATATCCTCTACTACACATTTTTCCTACACTAAGAAGATTATGATGGAGGCCCTTGACATAAAGGACATCATCTATATTGCTTGCCATCAGAATTGATTGAACTTCTTCCATAGATCTTAGCAGATTGGTGCAGTCATGGTAGGAGGGTCCAAAGAATTAACTGTTCAAACCATGTAGCTAGAGTGAACACAATAGAAACAACACAAACGTAGAATGTAATGGAAGATTCAAATGCTTAAATATATCAGATAATCAAAATACTTATCTGCCAGCAACATGCAGGCTACAATCAAAGGGCTCACAGGCTTGCTTTCCGGGTTACAACAAATATGAAAGATATGGCAGAAGTACCTTCTAGAAAGAATCTCCTTATCTATCTTATCAAATCTATTAAATTACTTCCTAATGCATCTAAGATATCTATATATATCATCTTCAAACTCCAAGAATCCTCCGCATCAGCCACAAAAGGTTACAAACTCCAATGAAAGATGTAGCATGTAGAAACAAGTAAGTTGACTTACAACATATGGTGTTGCTCTACAAATGCATAAAACTTGGTGTGGACCTCAACGAAGGTCAATCTAATCCATATGTGCCATGTATGATGTTTCATTTGGTTCCACAAGTCACGGGAGTGCTCGGCAACCTTCTCCTTCCAACTAGCTACCTGAATGCTTTGTTGTGTGAAAACTGATGATCTTCAGATGGTGATAACTCTCAGGAAACAAATCCAAATCACTTGAAATCTGAATATGATGTAGATGACACAATTAAGATGGTAATTCTTGCTCCATACACTCTGATATGAAGATGCGGTAAAATGTGGTACAAAATGTTGAAGCTACAAATGGTTGAACTAAATTCAAAATGAAAGAAAGAGTGCAAATATTTTTGGTTGATGCAAGATTGCTCTACAACCTAGGATGCTCCTACATCAAACACCTGGGGTTATTGAAAAACTGAGTCTCTCACTTTGCTGGGGCTAGAGGAAAACCAAGGTAGTCTACCTCAACCTAAGTAATCCATGATGAATCTTCTTCCAATCTTCCTTTCCACTTTACCAAATATTCTTTGTACTACTTGCCTCTGGTACTATGTCCAACTCTGCTATCCAAGATGTCCTCTATCTTCTCTAGTTGCTGTTGTGGTAACTGATTCCTCAAACCATCCTCAAGGCTTTCACTTGATTATCCCTCATGATACTGGTATAGGTCTACAATGTTGAATATAGGTGATATACCAAATATCTCCAGTACCTCCACTTTATATGCATTCCCTGAATCAAACTTCTTCAGAATCTTACATGGTCCAAACTTCTTTATCTTCAGCTTTTTGTATGTCCCAACTGGAAATCTCTCATTTCTTAGATATACCATAACTCCATCACCAACTACAAATTCTTTGTCTCCTCTTCTCATCTGCTTTCTCCTTATACTTACTATTCATCTCCTCCAAATGCTTCTTGACTTGATTATGTAGTGTCTCCATGTACCCTACAAATTATTCTGCCTATGTACTTGTCTTATTCTCCATATTGATGTCTCTTAACTCTGCTACTCCTCTAGGTTTTACTCTGGTCACAACTTCAAATGGTGTCTTCCCTGTACTCCTATTTATTGAATTATTGTTTGCAAACTCTACTTGCCGTAGAATTAGATCTCAATTTCCTACATTGTCTCCTACTAAACATCTCAACAAGTTACCCAAACTCCTATTTTCCACTTCTATTTGTCCATCTATCTCTGGATGAAGTATTGAAATGAACTTCAGGTCTATCTTCATCTTCTTCCACAATGTCCTCCAAAAATATCCAATGAATCTTGTATCTCTGTCTGAAATTATACTCTTAGGTAATCCATGCAATCTCACAATCCCCCTAAAAAATAAATCAGCAACATGTACTACATCATTGGTCTTCTTACAAGTAATGAAATGTGACATCTTTGAAAATTTGTCCCTCACTACAAATATAGAATCATATCCCCTTTGTGTTCTTGGCAATCCTAATATGAAATCCATGCTTATATCTTCCCAAGGTCTCTCCGGTACTATCAAAGATTTATATAAACTAGAGTTCTAACTACTCCCTTTTGCAACTTAACATACTCTACAACTCTGAACAAACTTCCTTACATCCTTATGTATATGAGGCTAAAGTAATGTATGCTTACTAAAGCTACTATCTTGTCAATCCCAAAGTGTCCTGCCAATCCCCCACTATGTTTTTCCTTGATCAAATTGTCTCTCATTGAACTCCTAGGTATACATAACTATTTTCCTTTGAACAAAATATCATCTTGAATGAAATAATCCATCCACTTACTTCTATGTATCACAACAGGTTCCTTACATACTTTCCATGCTTCTGCAAAATCAAGATCCTCTTCATACATGTGCTTCAGTTCTTCAAATCCTAATACTTCTACTCTCATCTCTGTCAGAAAATTCCTTCTTCTGCTTAATGCATCTATAACTTTGTTTGACTTCCCACTTTGGTGCTTCAATACAAATGTGTAACTCTGCATGAACTCTACCCATCTCATATGTCTTTGATTTAACTTTTCTTGACTATTCAAATACTGCAGATCTTGATGGTTAGTCTACAACACAACTTCCTTTGGCAACAAGTAATGTCTCCACTTCTTCAAGGCTTGAATTATGGCATAGAACTCTTGATCATAAATGGAATATCTTGTCCTTACATCATTCAACTTCTCACTGAAATATTCTATTGGTCTCCTTTCTTGACTTAACGCTACTCCTATTGCATTTCCACTGGCATCACAATCTACTTGAAATACTTTGTTAAAATCTGGTAATGCTAACAATGGTTGCTCTGTCACCTTTTACTTTAGTGAGTCAAAACTCTTATTTGCTCTTGATGTCCACTTAAACTCCTTTCTATCACCTCTCATTGTCTCTATCATAGGTGTGCATACTGAACTAAAATCCCTGATGAACTTCTGGTAGAAACTTGCTAATCCATGAAATGATCTTACCTCTCCAATGTTCATAGGTGTTGGCCACTCAACAATTTCTCTCACTTTCTCAGGGTCCATCTTCAATCCTTCCGCAGAAATCACAAATCCCAAGTATAGCAACTCTTCCTTCATGAAACTACATTTTTTTATGTTTATCAGTGATTTCTCTTCTCTCAAGCTCTACAATACTTGTTTGATATGCCACAAATGTTATTCCCTTGTCTTACTAAAAATCAAAATATCATCCAAGTATACAATGACAAACTTACCCAAGAATTTCTTCAAAACCTCATTCATCAACCTCATGAAAGTACTTGGTACATTAGTCAATCCAAAAGGCATCACTAACCATTTATACAATCTATCATTTGTCTTGAATGTAGTCTTCCACTCATCCCCTTCTCTGATCCTGATCTGATGGTGTCCACTCTTCAAGTCTATCTTTGTAAAATACTTTCTCCACTCAAACAGTCCATAATGTCATCCATCGTT
Source organism: Cunninghamia lanceolata (assembly GCA_027924645.1). Classification (NCBI taxonomy): domain Eukaryota; kingdom Viridiplantae; phylum Streptophyta; class Pinopsida; order Cupressales; family Cupressaceae; genus Cunninghamia; species Cunninghamia lanceolata. Next base: position 11,530,116 of record BSBN01000391.1, on the reverse strand, counting down.
GGCCATGGAAATCTATACTTAACTATGATCTTGTTGATTGCTCTAGAGTCTATACACATCCTCCATTCTCCATCTTTCTTTGGTGCTAGTACTATAGGTGCCGTACATTGGCTCAAACTTTGTCTGATTGATCCATTCCTCAACAATTCCTATATCTGTCTATTCAGCTCCGCATTCTCTATTGGTGTCATCCAGTGTGCTACTTTGTTAGGTGAACTAGCTCTGGATATAAGGTCCATATGATGACTAATACTCTAGATTGGTGGCAATCCTTCAGGTACATTATCTTATATGATGTCTTTTATCTTATATGATGTCTTCATACTCTATCAACAATTCAGTTATCTACTCTGGCGATGGGTCTTCTTCTTTTTCAATAACAGTCTCTGCACTTAGGGCTCCGCACTTCTTAGGAATCAAAGAAAAACACATATTCTTCTTTCTCTAGCTTTCCAATCGAACTAGGTGATCCAATAGGTTCTTCTTCCGCATAAGCCACTCTTGTATTTTTCTCTATGCTCTTTCTTGTACTTCCCTAATGACATTCAAATACTCTATGTCCTTCACCTCCACACTTAAAATAAGTTCCTCTGAATGATCTCTTATCAAACCCTCTTTCATCTTTCCTATAACCTTTCTCGTAGTAAGAATTATGATTCCCTCTGCTATTGCAGTAGAAATTGCCGTCGTCTCTCCCTCTGTAGTATGAATTATTGTCCTTTCCTTCCTTCCAGTATGGGCTATTTTCTTTGTTCTAATCCACATAGGATCTTTCTCCTCTAGAATGTGTCCCACCTCTTTGAAATTTACCTCCTCTACCTCTTTGTCTCTGCTCATGCTTCTTATTCAACTCGTCTTCAACTTTCAAGACAAAATGATATGCTTCTTCTATTGTTGTCATCCTTACCAGACTTAGTTCTTCTTGAATGTTCATCCTCAATTCATTTATGAATCTTGCCACTTTCTCCTTGCTTACTTCACTATGTCTAGTCCTTATGATCTGTTGAAATACACCAGACAACTGAGAGGGGGGGTGAATCAGTTGTCACAAAAACTTAGCATCATATGCATACCAAACTATCAACAACTTAATTATTCACAATTAGATTTAACTATGAAAGCATGAAACCATTAACTTAATTAAAATCACACATCCAACATAGTAGACACAAGATTTTTACATGGAAAACCCTAAAAGGGAAAAACCACGGTGGGTGTTAGCCCACAAGAATATATAAGTTATAGCAATACTAAAAAATAGAGGTTCACTGCCCAAAATGCTCACTGCAAAGAATGGCTCACTGCCTAATGATTGCTCACTGCCGAAGGGTGGTTCACTGCCAAATTGGTGAACTGATTGAATAGCATCTACTCCATGCCAGGGTTCAGTTCCATTGAAGCACAATATGACTCCTCTACTCTACTCTTTCACACCTTCACATTTATCTCTTCATATTTGCTACACACACTTTTTCACAACTACATTACATGTTTTTATACAATTCATCAACCTTGGAATGTACATCAAGATCGGCATTACATTCATCAACCATTGGAACAATCTCCAAGGTCGGCATTACAAACATACATAAAATAGGTCTGGACCCAATACAAATTAGCTAAGGAAAAGATGTAAAGATGTATGTGGATCATGCCATGCCTTAGCTAGGACTTAAACACAATCCTCCACACCACGACATGCTTCTACAATCTTCTATGCATCTCTACAAATGATGAATTCAACCAGGTCGGCCAAGACTGATGATAGCACTAGGTCTGCAAGAACATTCTTCATTCATGATCCAATTTTCTCTTTGCGGACCAATCCAAATGTAGGAACATGATTACGAGACATCCACAAGCACATTGTAATCACCGGGAACAACTGTACGATCTCTAATCACTCTGTCAATAGGATTCTTCAAACTGAGGCATAAGAACAACACTGTCAGCCATTGTCACAAGTAAAAGATAGCTTGCGGACCACCAAATCATGAACCATTGTAGTTAAAGGCACTTAACATCATCGCAGATTTAATTCTAGAACTGCAAACGAAAATACTTAAATGCAGAGCATAACACTTTCTCCCTGTCACTGCTAACCATATAGAAAAAGTTATTTTCACTCTGGTGAACATAACTTACTCAAATCTTCATTCCAGAGGCTCAAACTTGGAATATAACATATTCAAATAGCCTTATAAATAACTTTCAATCTGCAGGAAAAGATATTCATTCTACAAAAAATGTGGAGCATTCTTCTGGACTATTCTTCTACATGTAATGGACTGTTTTCACTGCAATTCTCTATTTTTACCAGATGAGCTAATTTTCTCAATATCCTCAACATCTACAAGCAAGTAACAAAATTAGGGCATAGTTGACACCAATGACAACATAGATATGTTGACATCAATGACAACACTGATTAGGCACATACTTGCAACAATCTCCCCCTTTGTCATTGATGGCAACATATGATGTGAAAAAATGAAAATACCATCAAGAAAAGATTCTCCCCCTTTCTCTTTACACATTTGCAATCTTTCTTCCCCTAACTTTTTCACATGATTTCTCTCCCCCTTTGACATCAATGGCAAAGGGCACATACTTGCATATTGCTGCTCTGATCCACTAAACTTTTTCTGTTATCACTACTTACTTTGACATCTAGCTACTCCCCCTGAGAAGTAGCCATCAAAACATCAATCCAGATCAAAGAATGATACTTTGAGCTCCAGTGGATTGATGCATTCCCATGCATCTTAGTTCAGGGCAGGAGGGATAATGACCCCTAAATTTTCTTTGAGATACTCAAATGTATCTTTGGGCAGAGGCTTAGTGAAAATGTCTGCAATCTGATCCTTTGTGGTCACATATTCCAACTTTACTTCATTCTCTATCACCTTCTCTCTCAAAAAGTGATACCTTATTGATATGTGCTTTGTTATTGAATGCATCACTGGATTCTTTGAAATGTTTATGGCACTTGTATTGTCACAAAAGATTGCAATTGGATCTTCATACACAACTCTTATATCCTTCAAAGTCTACTTCATCCATAACACTTGAGTGCAACAACATGTTGCTACAATATACTCTTCTTCTGCAGTTGATAAAGAGATTAAATCTTGTTTCTTGCTCAGCCATAAAACCAATCTATTACCCAAGAAGAAAGCACCTCCACTTGTACTCTTTCTATCATCAACATCTCTAGCCCAATCTGCATCTATATAAGCACTGAGAGTGAAGTCATTGTCCTTTGGATACTATAAGCCATGATCTGGAGTGCCTTTTAAGTACCTCAGGATTCTCTTGACTACCATCACATGTGATTCTCTTGGATCAGCTTGAAACCTTGCAACAAGACAAATTGCATGCATAATATCAGGTTTGGTTTGAGTTAGATAAAGCAATCCTCCAATCATGGATCTACATTTTTTCTGATCAGCCTTAGGTAATTCATCAGTTCTGCTCAACTTTCATCCAGTTACCATGGGAGTACACACTAGTTTAGAGTCTTCCATCCCAAACTTCTTCAACAACTCTTTCACATACTTAGACTGAGATATGAAGATTCCTTTATCTGATTGATTGATTTGTAGACCTAAAAATAAATTTATCTCACCAAACATAGACATCTCAAACTCTTTTTTCATTCCACCAGCAAATTTCATACACATACCTTCATTGCCTCCAAAGATGATATCATCAACAAAGACTTCAACAATCAAATTTTGATTACCATTAATCTTGAAATAAAGATTGTTGTCAGCAGTACCTTTATTGAACCCTAACTGCAATAAGTACTTATCCAACCTTGCATACCGGGCTCTAGGAGCTTGGTTGAGTCCATACAAAGATTTCTTCAACCTGCACACAACATCTCCTTGGTCTGATAACTTAAATCCTTCTGGTTGCTCAATGTAAACTTCCTCTTCCAACTCACCATTCAGGAATGCAAACTTTACATCCATCTGATACACTTTAAAATCTTTGTGGGCTACAAATGTAAGAAATATTCTAATTGCTTCAATCCGAGCCACTGGAGCAAAAGTCTCTTCAAAATCTATTCCTAAAAATCCATTTGGTTCCAATCATTTTTGTCAGCGGGTCTGAGAACTAATTCCCAAGTATCATTCTTTTCTATCTACATTAGCTCTTCCTCCATGGCTTTTACCCAGGTTTCATCATTACATGCTTCATTCATAGTCTTTGGTTCAACCTTTAAAAGAAAATAGTAATTCACTTGTTCTTCTGCAGCCTTTTTTCTTATCAGCACACCTTTGTTTTTGTCACCTATAATCTGATCTTCAGAATGATTGATCCTTACATACATGGGAGTATTGACAACACTTTTTGGAGCCTCTTATTCATCTTTATTGTCTTCTTGCTCATCTTTCTCTTCATTCACTATAGTCACAGGTTCATCCGGTTCATAGCAACTTAGGTCTGATATTCTTTCCTTTCTTTCATCCACCTTCACATTTGCACTCTCAACAATCTTTTTGAGCCTTTTGTTGTAGTACTGGTAAACCTTACTCTTGGTAGAGTATCCAAGGAAGATTCCCTCATCACACCTTGCATCAAACTTTCCTAGATCTTCATCTCTCCTGATATAGCATTTGCTTCCAAAGATTTTGAAATATTTTACTGTAGGAATTCTTCCATACCATAATTCATAGGGAGTTTGAGTACCATTACCTTTCACTTGAACTCTATTTTGAATGTAGACAGTAGTATGAATAGCCTCTTTCCAAAAGACTTCTGGTAGATCTGCTTCCTTCATCTTTGTCCTAGCATCTTCTTGAACTGTTCTATTTTTTCATTCCACAACTCCATTCTGCTGAGAAGTCCTAGGTGCAGACAGCTGTCTCTTTATCCCATGCTCTTCACAGAAAATGTTAAACTCATTTGATGTGAACTCACCTCCTCTATCAGACCTCAAGCATTTGATCTTTAACTCTATTTCATTCTCCACCATTGCCTTGAAAGATTTGAACTTCTCTAGGGCTTCTGATTTGTCTCTTAGAAAAGTAACCCAAGTCATTCTAGAATAATCATTAATAAGCAGCATGGAGTACATGTCACCTTGTAGACTTCTCACCCTTGTAGGACCACAGAGATCTGTATGCAATAGATCCAGCAAACTGGCAGAAAATTGTTCTTTTCTCTTGAAACTTGTCCTTGTCTGCTTTCCCAACTGACATTCCTTACAAATTGCGTTGGAGGGTTTCACAAGTTTTGGTAAATCTCTCACAGTCTGACCTAAAGTTATCCTTACTAGATTATCAAAGTTTATATGACACATCCTTCTATGCCACAACCAACTTTCACCTACCTGGGCCAGTAAACAATAATCATTAGTCCCTCTTAATTGATAGATGTTACCTTTTTTCTTCTTACCGGTAGCAATCACAGTTCTGGAGCTTTCCATGATCTTACACCCATTGTGTTTGAATCTCAAATCATATCCTTTGTCACACATCTAGCCAACACTCAAGAGATTATGCTTCAAACCCTTCACATATAAGACATTGTCAGTATTATACTTTCCATCAAATAAAATAAATCCTTTTCCACAAATCTTACCAGTTGCATTATCTCCAAACCTAACCAGTCCTTCATCATACTTTTACAAACTTATAAACTTACTTTTGTCACTGGTCATGTGATGTGAGCATCCACTATCAATAATCCATTCATCCTTATCTTTCTCAACCTAAACATCCAAAGCACTTTCTTCCACTGGTTTTTCTTCCTTCACATAGCTAGCAGAATTAGTAGACATAGGATCTTCTTTAATAGAAATAAATAGGCATTCATTTGCACTAGTACTAGCATCATTAGATTCATCATCAGTCACACCTTCATCATCAAAATCTCTAACATAGTAGCATTTCATTGGAACTCTAGGCCTACTCTCATATCTTTTCTTATTTCTTTCAATTCTTTCAGGACATCTAGAAGCATAATGACCTACTTTACCACAAGAGAAACATTTGAAAGGTAATTTACCTTTGAACTTACCAGAGCCTCTTTGCAGCCTATCAACAAAGTTAGCTTTAATTTCACCAAATTCATCATCCACCTTGTATTTCTTAGCTCTGGAAATCTTCTCTGAAGTACTCACTTTAAAATTTCATTCAACTTTCAGCAGGGTATCACCAAATTCTCTCATCTCAAAGGCTATAAGCTTTCCAATTAATTGGTCTCTGTCAATAGTTTTCACAGTCATAAATTCTTCAATAGTAGCTACTGTTGCAAGTATGTGCCTAATCGGTGTTGTCATTGATGTCAACATATTCTTGTTGTCATTGGTATCAACTGTATCTTATTCTATTACTTGTTTAGAAGACTTGTATGTTGAGGATATTGAGAAAATTAGCCTCTCCGGAAGAAACAAGTGAGTAACAATGAAGTGCAATATAGACAGTGAATTGTATGGTGAAGAACAATCCCGTAAACTACTCCGCATTTATTCCTACCTGAAGATCATGGTCTGCAGATTGGAAGTAAGTTAGAAGTATGTCTGAGGATGCTACATTCCAGGTTTGAGCCATACACATGAAGATCTGAGTGAGTTGTATTCACTAGAGTGAAACCTTCTTTTTCTGTAAGTTTAGTTGAGACAGGAAGATAGTATTTGGCTCTGCATTCCTCAGCAATAAAGTACTTTTCTCTACAATTCTAGAGGGAAGTCTGGGATGATGTTAAGTGCCTACAGTTGCAATGGTTCTTGATTTGGTGGTCCACAAGCTCTCTTTCTTTTATGACAGTTGAAGATAGTGAAGCTCATGTGTTCCAGTGAGAAGATTCCTTCAGATAAAGTGGTTAAGGTTTGTGCAGTTGCTCCTGATGATTATAGCATGCTTGTGGATGTCTCCTAATCATGTTCCTACCTAGACTTTGGTCTACGTTAAGAAATTGTGATGGTGTGTGAAGATTGTTCCCAGTTAATGTAGTGTGTAACCAGTCTTGGCTGACCTTGTTGATCCCAGTGATTGCGGAGATCTCTGAAAGATTGAGGAAGCATGTTGTGGTGTGGAAGATCATGTTTGAGTCCCAGCTAAGGCATGGCATGATTTGCATTTCATTCCCTTTGCATGATGTTGCAATAAGTCAGGACCTATTTTGTAAATGTTTGTAATACTAACCTTGGAGATTGTTCTAATGGTTGATGCTGACCTTGATGATCATTCCAAGGTTGACGTAGTGTAATAATACTTGTAGTTGAGTCATGGAAAAAGTGTCCTTGAGTGAAAATGAGAATATATTAAGAAAGGCCCAAAGGCAGAGCAGAGGAAGACTAGAGCTGAGAAATTGTTTATTCACAATACAAAAAAGTGTTGATCATGGCAGTGAGTCTGGCAGTAAGCCACCAGTAGGGTTTAACAGCCCTCAACCTTTAACAGCCCTCAAGGTTTAACAACCCTTATTTTAATCTTGCTAGGTTTAGGGTTGAGGTAGTGAGTCTACTAGACCTAGTTGTTCTTCATGGCAATAAGCCAGTATGTTTAGGCCCGTGGAGTGACCAAGCTTGAACATCACTATTTCAAGATTACAATATATATTGAGAGTTAATGCTCTCCGTGGTTTTTCCCCACCTTGGGGTTTTCCACATAAATCTGGTGTCTCTTGTGTTTAATGTTGTATCTGTGGTTAAGTTTCTGATTTCATGCACTCATTGTTAAATCATAATAATTGTGGATAAGTGATGAATGTTTAATTGCAGAAAGTGTTTAAGTTTTTGTGACAACTGATTCACCCCCCCCCCCCTCTCAATTGCCCAATGCATATCAATAATTGGTATCAGAGCAAGGTTCCTTTGAAGAATGTTTAACAACTTGAGGAAGATCCAAAATGTCTTACAAGAAGGAAGCGCTGCATTTTGATGGAACTAATTATGTTCTCTGGAAGGCTTGGATGAACATCCATCTTCTTTCTCTTGGTGTCAAAGTTTGGAAAGCTGCAGAAATAGAATACACCATACCTCAAAATGGTCCAATGACTGAAGATGAAATCAAAGAATATGAGATAGATATCAAGGCTAAGGATGCTTTTCTAAGCTCATTAACTGACTCAATACTAATGAAAGTGGTGGATCTTGAAACTACAAATAAGGTATGGGAAAAGTTGAAAAATCTGTATGAAGGAGATGACTCTGTGAAGGAAGCCAAGTTACAAGTTTGAAAGTGAAATATGAAAGCTTGAAGATGAACAATGATGAAAACATATCAGCTTTTATGCAAAAAGTTGATGAACTTGTTACAGGGATAAAAGCCATAGGCAGAAATCTTGAAGAAAAGGAAATTGTCATGAAAATACTCAGATCTCTACACAAGTCCTATAGTCACAAGGTAGCCGCGATTGAAGAATTCATGCAAGTAAAAACAGTTAATAGGGATCAACTGCTTGGTAAGCTTACTGTTTTTGAATTGAGGGAGTTAGATGATGCTCTACCAAAAGTTGAGACTGCCTTCAAAGCCAGTACTCCTGAAAGCACTTCCAGATCAGAAAAGTATAAGGTAGAATCCGATGATGAGATAGATGAAGTTGAAGCTAACTTTGTGGACAGGCTGCAAAGAGGATCTGGTAAGTATAAAGGCAAATTACCTTTCAAATGCTTTTCCTGTGGTAAAGTAGGTCATTTTGCTTCTAGATGTCCTGAAAGAATTGAAAGAAATAGAAGAAGATATGAGAAAAGGCCTAGGACCGAAAATAAGTGTTATTATGTTGAAGATTTTGATGATGATGGAGTATCAGATAATGGTGAACCAGATAATGCTAATCCCTCTATAAATGAATGCTTGTTCATTGCTATTAAGGAAGATCTTGTGTCTACTAATTCTTCTAGCTGTATGAAGGAAGAAAAACTAGTAGAAAGTGCTTTGGTTGCTCAGGTCATTAAGGACAAAGATGAATGGGTTAGTGATAGTGGTTGCTCTCACCACATGACTGGTGACAAAAGTAAGTTTGTAATTTTGGAAAGATATGATGGTGGATTGGTTAGGTTTGGAGATGATACAGCTGGTAGGATTTGTGGAAAATGATGTATTTCTTTTGATGGCAAGCATAATACTAAAGATGTCTTGTATGTGAAAGGATTAAAGCACAATCTTCTGAGTGTGGGTCAAATGTGTGACAAGGGCTACGACTTAAGCTTCAAGGACAATGGATGCAAGATTAGGGAAAGCTCCAGAACAGTCATTGAAACTGGTAAGAAGACTAGAGGTAATATCTATCACTTGAAAGGAACCGAGAACTATTTCTTGTTGACTCAGATTGATGAGAATCGGTTATGGCATAGAAGGTTGTGTCACATAAATTTTGATAATATTATGAAGATAAGTACTACACAGATTGTTAGAGATTTGCCTAAGCTTGTGAGGCCTACTAATTCAGTTTGCAAGGAGTGTCAATTTGGGAAACAAACAAGAACAAGTTTCAATAGCAAGGATCAATCAGTTGGAGGACTAGTTGAGCTAGTGCATATAGATTTGTGTGGACCTACTAGAGTAAGAAGTTTGCAAGGAGACAGGTATTTCATGCTACTCATCGATGATTATTCTAGAATGACTTGGGTCAACTTTTTGAAAGAGAAAGTTGAAGCTCTAGATAAATTCAAGACATTTAAGGCAATGGTTGAAAATGAGATGGATTTGAAAATCAAATGTTTGAGATTTGATAGAGGAGGAGAGTTCACATCAAATGAATTCAATTTCTTTTGTGAAGAGCATGGAATAAAGAGATAGCTATCTATGCCCAAAACTCCACAAAAAAATGGAGTTGTTGAAAGGAAAAGTAGAACAATTCAAGAAGCTGCTAGAACCATGATGAAGGAAGCTCATCTTCTAGGAGCATATTGGAGAGAAGCAATTCACACCGCAGTATATATCCTAAACAGAGTTCAAGTAAAAGATAACAGTTCAAAAACTCCCTATGAATTGTGGCATGGTAGAGTTCCTACTGTGAAATATTTTAAAGTTTTTGGTAGCAGATGTTATATCAAAAGAGAAGAAGATTTAGGCAAGTTTGATGCTAGATGTGATGAAGGAATCTTCCTTGGTTACTCCACCAAGAGCAAGGCCTACTAGTGCTATAATAAGAGGCTGAATAAAATCATTAAAAGTGCAAATGTTAAATTTGATGAATGTAAGGAAAGGTCTTCAAAATCAAGTGGATATGAGTCAAATGATCCAGATGTTTCAGAAGTGGTGCAGCATGAAGACATCACTAATGAAGAAGAACAAGCTCCAGTAAGTGCTACCAAAACTCCAAGATATGTAAGAGTTAGTCATTTTGAAAATCAAATCATAGGAGATAAGAGCAAAGGGATCTTAACTAGAAGAAAAACTGTACAAGAACAAGTAAATTTCTATCTGATCTCTAAGATTGAACCTAAAACTGTGGATGAGGCTTGCAAAGATGAGAATTGGATAAAGGCCATGGAAGAAGAATTGATGCAGATAGAGAAGAATTAGACTTGGGATCTTGTTCCTAGACCAGTAGACAAGAATGTAATTGGTACAAAGTGGGTCTTCAGAAACAAAATGAATGAGAATGGTGAAGTTGTAAGAAACAAAGCAAGATTGGTATGCAAAGGATACGCTTAGGTTGAAGGAATAGACCTTAAAGAAACTTTTACTCCAGTAGAAAGGATTGAAGCAATAAGGATGTTTCTGGCTTTTGCAGCATACAAAGATTTCAAGGTTTATCAAATCGATGAGAAGTCTACCCTTTTAAATGGAAAGTTGGAAGAGGAAGTATATATTGAACTGGAAGGACAGCCATCAGAGCAAGGGGACATGGTATGCAGATTGAAGAAAGCATTGTATGGATTAAAACAAGCTCCTAGGGCATGGTATGCATGGTTGGACAGGTACCTGATACAAATATGGTTCAAAAAAGGTATGACAAATAGTAATCTCTACTTCAAGATCAATGATGAACAAACCTGAATTGTTGCAGTTTTTGTTGATGACATTATTTTTGGAGGCAATGAAGGTATGTGCTCAGTTTTGCTAGAGAAATGCAAAGTGAATTTGAAATGTCTATTTTGGGGAGATGAACATCTTTTTAAGTCTACAAATAAGTCAATCAGATAAGGGTATCTTCATTTCTCAATCTAAGTATGTGAAAGAGTTGTTAAAGAAATTTGGGATGGAAGAATCTAAACCAATATGCACACCTATGATAACTGGTTGTAAGTTGAGAAAAGATGATAACTCGCCCTTGGCAGACCAGAAAAAGTATAGATCTATGATTGGAGGATTACTTTATCTAACTCAAACCAGACCTGACATAATGCATGCAGTGTGTCTTGTGGCAAGATTTCAGACAGAACCCAAGGAATCACATGTGATGGTACTCAAGAGAATTCTAAGATATTTAAAAGACACAATAGATTATGGTTTGTGGTACCCCAGGGACAGTGACTTTATTCTCAGTGCATATACTGATGCAGATTGGGCCGAAGATGTGGATGATAGAAAAAGAACAATTGGAGATGCATTCTTCTTGGGAAAAAGATTAGTATCTTGGTTGAGCAAGAAATATGATTCAATATCCTTGTCTACTACAAAAGCATAATACATTGTAGCAGCATGTAATTGCACTCAAGTGTTATGGATGAAGCAGACGTTGAAGGACATCAGAGTTGTGTATGAAGATCCAATTACAATCTTTTGTGACAATACAAGTTCCATCAATAGATCAAAGAATCTAGTGATGCATTCAAGGACAAAGCACATATCCATTAGGTATCATTTTTTAAGAGAAAATGTGACAGATAATGAAGTGAAGTTGGAGTATGTTTCTACCAAGGATCAGATTGCAGACATTTTTACCAAACCTCTGCCTAAGGATACTTTTGAGTATCTCAAAGAAAAGTTAGGGGTTATTACCCTGCCTACTCTAAACTAAGATGTACAATAGTGCATCAGTCTGGAGGTGCTTAGAGGTTTAGATTGATGCTTTTTAGGGTTACTTCTCAGGGGAAGTAGTTAGAGAGTTCAGAAGAGAGATTAGATCAGATAAGATGAGTGTAAGTATGTACCCTCTGCCATTGATGTCAAAGGGGGAGAGAAGTCATGTGACAAACTAAGAGTGCAGATGTGTAAGAGAAAGAGGGAGAATTTTGGAGAAAGAAAGAGTGTAGGTGTGTAAAGAGAAAGGTGGAGAATCTTGTCTTGATAGATGTTGTAGTTTATCACATCATATGTCGCCATCAATGAGAAAGGGGGGGATTGTTGCAAGTATGTGCCTAATCGGTGTTGTCATTGATGTTAACATATTCTTGTTGTCATTGGTGTTAACTATATCTTATTCTATTACTTGTTTAGAAAACTTGTATGTTGATGATATTGAGAAAATTAGCCTCTCCAGAAGAAACAAGTGAGTTACAGAGAAGTGCAGTACAGACAGTCAATTGTATGATGAAGAACAATCTGGTAAATTTCTCTGCATTTATTTCTACTTGAAGATCATGGTCTGTGGATTGGAAGTAAGTTAGAAGTATGTCTGAGGATGCTACATTCTATATTTGAGCCATACACATGAAAATTTGAGTGAGTTGTATTCACCAAAGTGAATCATTCTTTTTCTATAAGTTCAGTTGAGACAGGAAGATAGTATTTGGTTCCACATTTCTTCGCAATAAAATATTTTGCTCTATGGTTCTAGAGGGAATTTTGGGATGATGATAAGTGCCTATAGTTGTAATGGTTCATGATTTGGTGGTCCGCAAGCTATCTTTCTTTTATGACAGTTGAAGACACTGAAGCTCATGTGTTCTAGTGAGAAGATTCCTATGGATAAAGTGGTTAATGTTCATGTGGTTTCTCCTAATGATTATAGCATGCTTGTGGATGTCTCCTAATCATGTTCCTATCTGGACTTTGGTCTGTGTTAAGAAATTGTGATGGTGTGTGAAGATTGTTCCCAATTAACATAGTGTGTAACCAGTATTGGCTGACTTGGTTGATCCTAGTGATTACGGAGATGTTTGAAAGATTAAGGAAGCATGTTGTGGCATGGAAGATCATGTTTGAGTCCCAGTGAAGGTATGCCATGATCTACATTTCATTCCCTTTACATGATGTTGCAATAGGTCAGGACCTATTTTGTAAATGTTTGTAATACCGACCTTGGAGATTGTTCCAATGGTTGATGTCGACCTTGATAATCATTCCAAGGATGATGTAGTGTATAAATACTTGTAGTTGAGTCATGGAAAAGGTGTCCTTGAGTGAAAATGAGAATATATTAAGAAAGGTCCAAAGGTAGAGCTGAGAAGAGGTAGAGGAAAGAAGAGGAAGAGCAAAGTAGAGGAAGAGCAGAGCTAAGGAATTGTTTATTCACAATACAGAAAAGTGTTGATCATGGAAGTGAGTCTGGTAGTAAGCCACCAGTAGGGTTTAATAGCCCTCAAGGTTTAATGTAGCCCTTATTGTAATCTTGCTAGGTTTAGGATTAAGGCATTGAGTCTGCTAGACCTAGTTGTTCTTCATGGTAGTAATCCAGTATGTTTAGGCCCGTGGAGTGACTAAGCCTAAACATCACTATTTCAAGATTACAATATATATTGAGAGTTAATCCTCTCTGTGGTTTTTCCCCACCTTGGGGTTTTCCACGTAAATCTGGTGTCTCTTGTGTTTAATGTTGTATCTATGGTTAAGTTTCTGATTTTATACACTCATTGTTAAATCATAATAATTGTAGATAAGTGATGAATGTTTAATTGCAGAAAGTGTTTAAGATTTTGTGACAATTGATTCACCCCTCCCCCTCTTAGTTGTCTAGCACATATTAACAGCTACCTTGTGGTTATAGGACTTTGGTAGTGATCTGAGAATTTGCATCACAAATTCCTTATCATCAATGGTTCATCCCATTCCGTTTATTTCATTGACAAGTTCATCAACCCCTCGCATGAAGGTTGTAATATTTTCATCTTCATTCATCTTCAAGCTTTCATATTTAGCTTTCAAGCCCTGAAGTTTAGCTACCTTTATAGAATCATCTCCTTCATACATCTTTTTCAACTTCTCCCAAACCTCATTTGTAGTTTCTAGGTCCATGACTTTTATCAACTTAGTGTCAGTCAAGGCACTTAATAAGGCATCTCTAGCTCTTATATTCAACTCATATTCTGTGATTTCAACTTCAGTCCTCAAACCATTTTGAGGCATGCTATATTTTGATTCTACAGCCTTCCATACTTTATAACCAAGACAAAGGAGATGGCTTTTCATTCTTACCTTCCAAAGAGTATAATTTTTCCCATCAAACTGTGGAGCTTCCTTCTTATAAGACATCCTGGATCTTCCTCAAGCTATTAGGCTTTATTCTAAGGAACCTAGCTCTAATACCAATTGTTGAAATACACTAGACAACTGAGAGGGGGGTGAATTAGTTGTCACAAAAACTTAGCATCGCATGCATATCAAACTATCAACAAGTTAATTATGGGTAAGTGCAAAAAGATGGGGGGCCAAAAAGTGGCCAAATTATTTTTAAAAAAAAATAATACAAAACGCGAGCGCGTTATAACGCAAACACATCTTGACTTGCTATAAATAAAAAAAAAGTTTCTATCTCATTTCATTTCTTTCTTCTCCTCTATTCTCGCAGCTTGCAAACCCTAGAAAGCGCGCTCGCATTTTGTAAAACTTAATTCAACACAAAAACCTTATTGATTCGTCACCAAAATGCCGCCATGACGTCGAGCATGCCAAAGGAGTGAGTTATATTTGTTTTTTTTGTTTGAATTTGTTTCTAAATAGGTAGGTTTGAGTTGATTTTTTATGTATATTTCATTAATTGTCAGGAAATGTTAATGCACCTCCTCCTCCTCCTCCTCAAAATCCACAAAATCCTGAGGAGGAAATACCTGTAGAATAACAACCTCCTCTATCCATTCCTCGACATGCCCCTGGAACACAAGAAAATATAATGGGGCAAATTGAAAACAACAAAAAAGAAATTGAAGATATAATTGCAAGGTTGAAAGATCCTTCCACTTCAACCTTGCATAGGTCCACGCTTGCTGAATCTCTTGAATCTATGTTATCGAATATAGATTCAATTAACAAGTAAATAACTAGTTGGACGGATAAGAGGAGAGATTTTAGAGATTATTACGCAGACAAGCTATCATAGCAAGATGTGAAAAAATTACAAATCACAAATTTAGACTTGTGTTCGATTTTCACAAACCCACAAACAAATCAACCTCCACCCATTACATGCAAGAGGTTCCCTATCCATTGGTGCAACAACCAAGTGATAAGGGACAATTTTGGGCAGAGGTGGTGGATGGTTTTTGACCATCCTCCATGCCATAATAATGAGGTCCCGCAATACTTTTTGAGGAAACTCTACTGCGAGTTTGTTCTTAATAAAGTGCCAAACTATTTGGATATGCGAGACTTCCAAGGTAGACATGGGGGGTTAGCAAAAGATAGACCAGGGGCACGTCTTGACCCACAGTGGGTAGTGAGACGAGTAATCAGAAGACTAGCCCATGAGCATGTTTCTATCCCTTCCATTGTGAAGGAGAGTGTTGAGGTCGATACACTTTAGTCCATTAGTGCCTTGACCCCATGCTTGTCAGGCTTGCGGGTCAGCCTGTGGTTATGACCCCATGGATAGTCAGGATGCAGGTGCACAGGCTACATCTGCAGCTGAGCAGATGGTGATGATAGATACCCTCTTGAGTGAGACTTTCAGCCTTGATACTCATGTAAATATTAGCATGTTTATTGAATTTAATTTATTAAATTTTATTTTTGAAATGCAAGATTAACTAATTTAAATTGATGATTTTAATGAAATTTTAGGGTCATAGCGTTGATGCAGTTCAGTGGTTCTCCACCTGCATTTTACACTAGATCATCTACTGTCGGGGTATGTAACTAGTAAACAATTATAAATATTACATGTGAATAGCATCGTTATATGAATGGTATTCTAATATCTAATTTTGGATGTTGAATAGGTTAATATTGTAGATTTCACGGCAACACCTGCCAGTGGTGGTGGACTTCAAAGCTTTACGGAGGTAATAAAATAAATAGTTTAATGAATGAATTGTACTTACTAGATTTTTGTATGTGACTTGTGTGCTTTATTATGTGTACTTCCATGTTTAGATGAACGTGTGCGTATGTTAGGAGCCATGATTTACATCACTATTATAGTTTTTGTAATTGAATAATGTTGTTTTATTTCCAGATGATGCAGGCTACAGAGACACCTCCCCATGTTCATAGGGTAATGGAGCAGGGTGTGGCCTCTGTGATTCATAGCTCCATGGCATTGATAGGGGTATGAGGCAGATTAGTAAATTTCAATTTACATTCATTGTTATAGTTGTCTATTTTTGAAAAATCAAAAGATTATTGATTTGAAGTTTAATTTCTATCTAGATGGTTTCTATAGGACATGACATCACCACAGCCTATTCCTTCTACTGAGGCAAGTGAGGAGACAGATTATATGATAGCGGTAAGTGATTATTTTGTTAAATGTTTCATTTTTTATAACATGTAATTTCTATATATTAATGTCTATACTTTTTATTGTAATAGCTAAAGATGCAGGAAGAACTAAATAGAAGGAGTAGCCCTCGGGTTCGTAGTAGACCACCCACATGTGCGTCTCCATCCCCTAGAAGATCAAAGGCTGCCCATGATCTATTCTCTTCACCAGCTAGAGGGGAATGACTTTTTATTGTGTTCCTTTGTTGTATGCCTATATGGCATTTGTGGACATATATTTTGTACTGTATATAGTTGACATTGTATGCCTATATGGCATTCTTGTAAGCCTATATGGCTATTTTGTGCATATGTTATACTTATATCGACAGATATTGATGTATGCCTATATGGATATTTGGTTAATACAATTTTTTTTAATTGATGGCATCCATACTTACATTATAAATCCATGTTTGAATGGATATTTGTAGATGGCTACTTCAAATATTTAAAGTCCAATTGTATTACATAGGATGTTTATTGATCCAATAAGCTAGCTATTGTTATTAAAGTATCACCTAAACCTTATTTTGGAACTAAAAGATAAAAGTTGTATTTAAAAAAAAATGAATCATCATGTTGAAAAAGAAATATTAATATTCTTTATGAGTAGCATACAATGTCAACTATGTGCAATACAAAAAAATGAATCATCATGTTATTCTTTATGTTTGAGATCTTGAAAATGACTAAGTCTAGTAGCCTAATATCCTGAAACACTAGGATGAATATCCAAGTCATTAGGATGATTGTGCCTTGAGAAAAAGTCATTAAGATGAGTGCCTAAAGGAGACTTTCTTAAACATTCAAACATTGAGAAACAAGCATGAAGGGTTAAGGCACAATTTACAACTCATAAAGCCTCAAAAGGGCACCCAACTTGGAGAGAGCATTCATTTAAGACAAGGCACCCATTGACACCTATTCCACCATAAAAGTGTGCCTAAGGTGGAAGGAGAACAAGCCTCTAGTAAGTGAAGTGCACCTATTGTCTAAACCACTTCATTATGGTGCCCTAGCATGAAGAGGAGTATATAAGTCAATAGGAAATGGCACCTATAATACAAATGAAGGACTAAGTGGCATTTTCAATAAGCATCAATTCACCTTGAGCTTTCAATAAATACATCAAATTGAGCCCCATAAGCCTAGGCGCCCTTTGCCTTCAAAAGAACCTTGTATTGGCGCCTTGGAGGAAATCAACTTACAATGACAAGTCTTGGAGGTTTCTCATTTTGGATGATGTCTTTTGAGATTAACTACAATGATTGAAAGTTAAGATGAGTGGAAAGAACCTATCTTGAACCTTAGGCGCACAACTCCTTGCCGACTCCCATCCTCATGCTTCTGTAGCAACAACACTAACAACGAGAGCAAGCCTTGATAGTTTGATACATCTAATCTATCAAAGTTACCATCATTAATCACTTCTATTGAATAATCCAAAAGTGGGGATGATTCTTGTTCATCACTAGAGATTGCCATATCCATCAACATAGTATGCAATGAGGTCGAATTCTATGCTCATTAGCATTGGTGGATCCAAATGCTCTAACACTGCTTCCAGTTTGCAACATTTCCCATGCCTCAAATCAACAAGAAGTCTAAAGTATTATCATCATGCTTAGCCCTAGGTGCAAACACCTATGATTTTATATTCTACACTGTCTTGCACTGAAGGTTGCATATCAGTACACCAAGAAAAGGACCTTGTCTAACAACCCACTTTTCTTCCTCTATCTTTTGCACCTCATGATTTGACCCTGTCAGAATCTCATGTGTAGATCCTTTCACATCAAAGGTTATTCTCAATGTCCCATTTTGGTTCTAGGTTGGACATTGTAGAAGAGGTATCCTCTCGATCAACAATCACACTGCCATATGCCAAACTAAACTTTCATGACAATTGCATCTCAAAGTTGGCAGTTTGAGATTCTTTACTGTATGCACAAGCTTAAGATTCAAACTTAAGCCAGGGATCTCTTGTTGTATACTCCTGTCCACACATTCTAGAGTCTGTCTAGTCTCTCTTTGATCCATATTTTAGTCAAGTCTACTATGGTAGAATTAGCCTCATAAGGAGACATTTCTTGTATGATCCTCTTTCCACCATCTTCACAATCAATTGACTCCTCAACAACAATATGGACTAGTTCCTTCTCTAAACTTTCTGCAAAGAGCAATATTTGAATAGCCTCATGTGTCAATGTTGTAACACCTGATAAGAACTGTTTCAGACTTCCTCCATAGCAAGAAAGAAGAGTAACAAAAACAATGCCTAATAGAAAAGGGTGCCAAAAGCTACTTTGAAACTCTCTACCACAGCAAGGTTTGTGATTCCCCAATGTCTGCAATGGATCCTTGAAGTTGTCTATAAAAACCTTTGCCCTTTGGTAGATGTCAAGAATCAGAACACTATTTTAAATTTCATATCAATAGGTGAGTACCTTGAGAGAAAGGATCACTCTAGGTCATTTTCAATTGTTGAAAGCACAAAAATGATAAAGATAAAGGCAATTGAGTTAGGCACACTTTAGCCTCTGAGGACACCTCAATGAGCACCTTGGGTGAAATTGCATGAGATGACCTTTTGGAGTGAGTGCTTGAAAGATAGAATTCATTCTAAGACATGTCTCATCATTTAGAATTGCAAAATTGCAAGTATAAAGACATTTAAATCTAGCACACTCTCCATCTGTACAAACCCATTCTAGTGCCTAAGGGAGAAATATGATTGAAAGACACCTTTTGAATGAATCTCTTAAGGGAGATTGATCTCTTTAAGCCATTACAGTTGTTTGAAATCATTTAAAGTGATAAATATGGACCAACTTGTGTTAGGCGCCCTTTGCTCTTCTTTTTACCTATATATGTGCCTAGATTTGTAGTAAGATTATTCCATGTTTAAAGAGGATTCCTAGTCACTTGGAGTCATAAAATATCAAATACAAAGTCAAATTGGACTTAGGCACCCCTTCAAGTAATTTCCCACCCTCATGAGTGCCTAGATCTAGGAAGATCATCCAATTGCATCTAGGAATAAGATACAAGTCCAAGACCTCAAATTTGAGTGCCTAGAAGTGTGATGGATTGAAGAAGCTACATTGGTGCCTAAGAGTAAGTTGTATCTAATGACATCACCTAATTAAGTGCCTAGGAGGTATAAAGCTTAACATTGACATGAGGACAAGCGCTTAGTAAAGGAGAGTTTCTCAAACATTTAAACATGTGAATGAAGTCATAGAAATGCACTAAGTCATCTAGGCACCATTTTCCCCTTGTGTACCCTTACATTTGCGCCTAAGAAGAAGTTGCTTCAGTTCATTGGAGTGTTTGAATATTGAGGATTTCTTAGCAATGCTTTGCAACTTTACACTGCCTCCTTTTAACAATTTTTGGGGCAGCAGAAAACCTTTGACCATGGGCAAACACCTCAGAGACATAAAAAACTAAGAGAGGTTATTGTAGAGGCACTCTACATGATCATGTTGCCTCAGATGAAATGCTTCTAAGTGACACAGTTTTTGAGTAACATCTCGTCAAAGATTACTACCTTTTTGCACTTTGGACTCTTCAAGGATATCGTCGGTACAATGTAGCTTGGACTATTTCGACATGTTTGGGTGAAAAATAAGACCATGCCTAGTGTAAATGTACCCATCCGAATGCGTTGGAATAGTCAGTTTGGTCGCATTAGGAGCAAGACGAAAGTTACACCCCTTTGCAACTTTACACTGCCTCCTTCTGACATTTTTGGGGCAGCAGAAAACCTTTGACCACGGGAAAACACCTCAGAGATATAAAAAACTAAGAGAGGTTATTGTAGAGGAACTCTACATGATCGTCTTGCCTTAGATGGAATGTTTCTAAGTGACATGGTTTTCAAGTAACATCTCAGCAAAGATTGCTACCTTTTTACACTTTGGACTCTTCAGGGATATCGTCGGTACAATGTAGCTCGGACTGTTTCGACATGTTTGGGTGAAAAATAGGACCATACCTAGCATAAATGTACCTATCTAGACGCATTGGAATAGTTAGTTTGGTCGCATCAGTAGCAGGATGAAAGTTACACCCCTTTGCAACTTTACACTGCCTCCTTCTGACAATTTTTGGGGTAGCAGAAAACCTTTGACCATGGGCAAACACCTCAGAGATATAAAAATTTGAGAGAGGTTATTGTAGAGGCACTCTAAGTGATCACATTACCTTAGAAGGAATATTTCTAAGTGACACAGTTTTCGAGTAACAACTCGTCAAAGATTGCTACCTTTTTGCACTTTGGACTCTTCAGGGATATCGTTGGTACAATGTAGCTCAGACTGTTTCAACATGTTTGGGTGAAAAATAGGACCATGCATAGTGTAAATGTACCCATCCAGATGCATTGGAATAGTCAGTTTGATCGCATCAGGAGCAGGATGAAAGTTACACCCCTTTGCAACTTTACACTGCCTCCTTCTGACAATTTTTGGGGCAGCAGAATACCTTTGACCATGGGCAAACACCTCAGAGATATAAAAAACTGAGAGAGGTTATTGTAGAGGCACTCTACATGATCATGTTGCCTTAGACGGAATGTTTCTAAGTGACATAGTTTTTGAGTAACATCTCGTCAAAGATTGTTGTCTTTTTGCACTTTGGACTCTTTAGGGATATCATCTGTACAATGTAGCTCAGATTGTTTTGACATGTTTGGGTGAAAAATAGGACCATGCCTAGCATAAATGTACCCATCCAGATGCATTGGAACAATAAGTTTGGTCGCATCAAGAGCAGGACAAAAGTTACACCCCTTTGCAACTTTACATTGCCTCCTTCTGATGATTTTTAGGGCAGCAGAAAACCTTTCACCATAGGCAAATGCCTCAGAGATATAAAAACTGAGAGAGGTTATTGTAGAGGCACTCTACTTTATAGCATTGCCTCAAATGGAATTTTTCTATGTGACATAGTTTTGAGTAACATCTCGTCAAAGATTGTTGCCTTTTGAACTTTGGACTCTTCAGGGATATCATCGGCACAATGTAGATCGGACTGTTTCGACATGTTTGGGTGAAAAATAGAACCATGCCTAGCCTAAATGTACCCATCTAGATGCATTGGAACTGTCAGTTTGGTCACATCAGGAGCAAGACACCAAAAATGTAAAAGTTGCTTTGTGCAACTTGACAACATTGACACTTTTTTGCAACATGACTCAAAGACGCAAACTGACCCCAAATGACTCAAAGTGACTTAAAATCACCTTGATTTTGGCACCCAATGTACATTATAGAGGTCTAGGCACTCCTTATCATTCAAACATCTTAGATGAATGCCTAGGAAAGGAAAAAACTCTAAGTTTCATCATCATGAGCGCCTAATATCAAGAGACTTTAATGGCTCAAACCTTAGCATGGAGTCCTAAGGCACATTTCATGTCTCCTTTCATCCATTTTGGTGCCCTTATGTAGATTTTTCAACTTGATTTGGCACCCTGTATGTGAAGGAAGATCTAAAGGCATGAAAGTGGATGTCGTTTTGCAAGAGTTTGGATCATCAAAATTGAAAGAAATAAGTCTATTAAGCTTGGGTGCCCTTGGTCTTCTTTTCATTCATTATGAGCACCTTGGGAGAATGGTATATAGGTCATCATCATGATTGGGTGCCCTGGATCCAGATTGTTGGAGAGATCATCAAATGGTGTGTAGAGGAAGTAGGGTGAGTTATGAGTTTGGTCACATCAGGAGCAAGACACCAAAAATGCATAACATGATGATGTAAAAATGTCTATATGTGTAAAACTGTAGGAGGAAATAAAAAAAGACAAACCTTACAAATTAATGTGCATACTTACAACTCAATGTAACATGACTTTACAAAATCAATGTGAATACTTACAAATTAATCCAATGAACCATTCAAATCTGCTCTACTCTTTATTGTGTCAAGTATTGCTTCATGGTCAGACTCACACACCTTCCACAAGATTTTGTTCAAAGGTCTACCCTGATACTTTATCAAATGAACATTGGATGCCACGACAAGGTTTGAGTAATGAAGAATCTTCCGATGCATGTCAAAGTCTTGAAACAACCAAATATTAACACTCTTATGTGGATACCTTCTAAGCCATGTTCCAGTAATAACCACTAAGCCTATAGGGTATTTGATGTTTTCTCCATCTGTAACAGGGGTCTCCAATTTCTTTTTGGCCTCAACATAATGACATAAGTAATAATCTGTTCCCTCTTCATTATCTTCATCTGCAATAACTGCATATATGTGCCCTACATTGATATGATAACAAATTAGATGAAATTAGTCAACATTACAAAAACACTACAAAGTAAGATGACATTATCTGGTTGAACTAGATAAAATTAGATTCATATATGTTTCTTATATTACCTGGTTGAACTAAATTTGATATGTGGTCAAATTCAACTGATGATTCCATCAATGTTAGTTCCAATGCTGTCGAGGGTCGATACGTGTCAAGTGGGCTAAGATAACTTAACTACCATTCGTCAACCCACTCCTTTGACTCACACTCATCCCAGACTTGAATTGTACAGGAAGAACAAAAGTATGACATCTTTCGCATATGGATACTCCATGAACCTACAATTGAGCTTCTGAAAGAGTGCATCTCATTTAATCCTATCAGTGTACAACAGTCCTCATACGGTGCAATGTTAATATCATCTATCAACCAAAAAAATCTACAAACTAAAGACTTACCTTCATTACCTGGACCCATGGAAGCATTACACCACTTGACAATCGATTTTGCATCTGTCAACTTTACATTATCTTTATACTTTAACTCTTCTCATGCTATGGCTCTTTTGATACATGCTCTTGCACCATCATGCTCCCCCTTTCCATGCCCGGCCTCACAAAAGTTCCACATATGCTGAATACCTGTAAAATTATGCCTCCTACTCAGCCAATAGAAATTTGACAAGTTCTTGAATTGTGATGCACAGTTATCCGACCATATGATATGCTGACTGAACAATATGCCCCTTCTAGCCAAATCATTGTAGAACACCTGAAAGCAACCTTGCACAAACTCCATAGAATGTGTGTGATCATCACTAATATAGAAATTATACTCCCTTATGTTCTTTTTGTCATCCTCTGTACTATCATTTGCATGAATGAATGCGATGTGCACAAATATAGAAATCTGTGTGGAGTTGTAATATTGTGATTGCACCTCACGCTGTGGCTGTAGACTGTAGTTCTCTGCAAAGTCAACGACTGAAACAATGCTACCAACCAGAAATGTGTCCTTGCATAACTTGAATTGCAAGTCCAACCATCGATCTCTATGGGCATGTATTGCATACTCATACACTATGTTGTCACGAATTATAGGCATAAACTGATACACTAGAATCTTTTCAATAACCAATTCACACCTCTTTGTTTCTTTACCATCTTTTGTATTGTATGCCACCATTTTATACTTGCCAAACTCCACTAGTTCATTTCCAACTGCATGTGTTCTTTCCATATGTTCACATATTGGCAAATGTTGCAAGCCACCACAATAATAACATGTGCCATCCAAGCATTATTTCTTGTAGAATATTTGACCTTCCTCTCTTTCACATAAAATTCTTGATATGAAGTCTCTTGAAGATGTTGGTGGGGCACATATGGCACAACCCTGCAAAACATTGTTAGTATGAATATCTAAACATATAGACCTATAAGCATCAAAATGGTTAGAAAATTCAATATGTAATCTACAACAACAAGTAGTGCGTGTGTGATTTATCTTGACATAGAAAGGTTTTAGCATTTCAAAATATCTTTGACAAATTTTAATTTGAGGATACTTCTCTAGAAATTTACCATAAAACTGTGTTTGAGTCTCATCCAAAAAATGCTTTGGATGTGGCTCACGGTTCTGACTACCGATTCTCCTTCTTACCACATCCCTTTGATTCAGAGATACCCTTGTGTAATTCTTCCAAAAGTCTTCAATTAGTGATCTTAATGCTTCAACAATTAGTTTATCTTTTCATGGTAGTCTCCACGAGAACGCCCATAATTAATTGGCATTAGTGTCCTCAATTCTTTGGTGTCTTCCAACAGCTCTTGATAAAGTTTTCCTATTAATTCTCAATTCTTGACTCGTCTTTCTAATGAGACAAGATTTCCTCGTTTGACTACTTACTATAGTCAATGTAATCACATGCCGTGTTGCATTACTATCTTTTTTGCGTGAGGTGTTACCCACTCTCTCATACGCACTCATTAGATTCTTGACAATAGATTTTTCACTTGAATCTTCTAATGTTCTCAACCTAATAATCTTCATGATGGACCTATGCTTTATACTTCACATCATTTCAATGAATAGTTGACATCTTGGAGTCTCATTTAACTTTTCAAAGAACAATCTCCAAATCTTATGAGCATATCTTCTACAAGTGTGTTTTGGAATCTTACCTTCCATTGGCTACAAAATATTCTCATCAATATCAATCAAAAAATTTGGCTTTCTATGCAAAATTCTAGGTGGTGTTAAGTTAGGTAAATTCATCTCAACATTAGGAATTTCATCAATATTTAAATGAGATGGGCTAGATGGCATACCTTCAATCAAAGATGGAATAGATGACATACCTTGAGGTTGAGGTGGGAACGATGGTGTACCTCCTTCATCACATGTGAGTGATGATGTACTCTCAACTTGAGATGTGCTAGATGGTGTCCCTACATGTTGACTTGTGGTAGAGGATGTGTCTCCAACTATGGTATTCAAATCTCTCGTAGCATGAAGTTTTTGCATTTGTTCTCTTTGTGATGGTTGTGGTTCCTCTTCAATTTACATGTCTTCATTTATCGTGTCCAATTTCCTATTCTCATGAAGTTCCCTCATAGCCACTTCTTTCTTTGCATTCTTAGCTTCTATCTCTTCCTGTGTTGGTTTAATTCTTGATCGTTTCCTCGGTATGACAGAGAATTTGTCTATAGCATGATAAAGAGACCAATATTATTTCCTAAGAAATGAATTTACAAGATAACAATGGGATTGTATTTTTATTATGTTGTAAGGATTTATTCTTGTATAGTTTGACATCATGGTATGTTAAGGTCTGTTTATTACACATAATTATTAAAGAGCCCAAGTGTAGAAAATATACATGGCATCATGTGAGATTGTAGGTTGCTTTCTTGATTGGGAATGTGTCTATTTTAAACATGTATGATAAAGCATGATAAAGTAATTCAATCTGAATTAAGGAAAATGTAAAGACTTGACATACCTAAAAATGAAGATTCGAATGGAGAGAGTACCCAATTATGTAGGGTTTTTTTCTTCTTGCATCAAACTCCTCAATAATTTGAGTTTTTCACCACTTGCTTCCTTTTCAATGTTAAATTGAATAACACTCAAATATAATTACTAACAACAATGCTATTAACCAATCTATAATGTTAAATTCCTAAAATTGAATCATAATTAACATTGTAACACTACAAAAATTGAAACTTGAATAGATATATATCAAACTTGGTGTGAAAGCTATGTTATTTTCTCCTCAAGTTTGCAAAGCAGAAAAGGGGGTGGAAAGATCATGCAAAGGTGGTACAATGTGTCAAATGTACATGTGAACTTCCCAATAGCATGAAAGCAATTCTTTTTTGTCAGAGCACACACAGAATCAGTATGAAAACAAAGCATGTGGGCCTGGATCACAGGGGTCAACACTTTTTTACCATTTCTATAGCAAGACAAAACACAAGCGCGTTATAACACACTCACGTTTTGTCTTGCTATAGATTGATCACATCCTGTGCATTATCTTCCTTAACACAAGCAGGGATGACCACATCCTGTGCTTCATCAACTGACACTTCCAAGCCTTACAATTCCTCTTAAATACGAGAGGATCCATGACTAGAAGAGCTAAGCCACTTCATCTCGCCTTGTTGAAGGATGACATTCTAGGAGAATTAGGATGACATTCACCTTAAACACAAATCCCTTATCCATAAACCCTCCAACCCTATCCCTAATCCTTATACCCTCCACACTCTACTTTAACCCTAATCCCTTGACCCTCAACCCTATCCCTAAACCCTTGACCCTCAA
The DNA here is from genome assembly GCA_027924645.1 of Cunninghamia lanceolata. NCBI lineage: Eukaryota > Viridiplantae > Streptophyta > Pinopsida > Cupressales > Cupressaceae > Cunninghamia > Cunninghamia lanceolata. The sequence continues at coordinate 11,503,470 of BSBN01000391.1, read as the reverse complement.
ACCTCAACCCTCAATGTCAAACCCCCTTCCCTCAACCCTTAACTATGATCCCTCGACCCTTAACCCTATCCCTAAACCCTAAACCCTAAAGCATCAACCCTCAACCCTCAACGTCAAATCCTAATCCCACAACCCTTCAATCTAATCCCTCAACCCTAAACCCTATCCCTAAACCCTCAACACTATAGCTTAAATCCTAATCCCTCAACCCTCAACCCTAAACCTTATCCCTAAACCCTAATCCCTCAACCCTCAACCCTAATCCTTCATCCCTCAACTCTAATCCCTCATCCCTAAACCCTAAATTCTATCCCTATTCCTAAACCCTCAACAGACTCGATACTATACCTTAAACCCTAATCCATTATCCCTAAACCCTCAACCCTATCCATAATCCTTATACCCTCCACACTCTACTTTAACCCTAATCCCTCAACCCTCAACCCTATCCCTAATCCCTTGACCCTCGAACCTCAACCCTCAATGTCAAACACTAATCCCTCAACCCTTAACTATGATCCCTTGACCCTCAACCCTATCCCTAGATCCTAAACCCTAAAGCCTCAACCCTCAACCCTCAACATCAAATCCTAATCCCTTGACCCTTCACTCTAATCCCTCAACCCTAAACCCTATCCCTAAACCCTCAACACTATACCTTAAATCCTAATTCCTCAACCCTCAACCCTAAACCTTATCCTGAAACCCTAATCCCTCAACCCTCAACCCTAATCCATCATCCCTCAACTCTAATCCCTCATCCCTAAACCCTCAACAGACTCGATACTATACCTTAAACCCTAATCCCTTATCCCTAAACCCTCCAACCCTATCCCTAATCCTTATACCCTCCACATTCTACTTTAACCCTAATCCCTCAACCCTCAACCCTATCCCTAAACCCTTGACCCTCGAACCTCAACCCTCAACCCTCAACGTCAAACCCTAATCCGTCAACCCTTAACTATGATCCCTCAACCCTCAACCCTATCCCTAAACCCTAAACCCTCAACCCTCAACCCTTCACTCTAATCCCTCAACACTATACCTTAAACCCTAATCCCTCAACCCTCAACCCTAAACCTTATCCCTAAACCCTAATCCCTCAACCCTCAACCCTAATCCATCATCCCTCAACTATAATCCCTCATCCCTAAACCCTAAATGCTATCCCTATTCCTAAACCCTCAACAGAATCGATACTATACCTTAAACCCTAATCCCTTATCCCTAACCCTCCAACCCTATTCCTAATCTTTATACCCTCCACACTCTACTTTAACCCTAATCCCTCAACCCTTAACCCTATCCCCAAATACTTGACCCTCAAACCTCAGTCCTCAACCCTCAACCCTTAACTCTGATCTCTCGACCCTCAACCCTATCCCTAAACCCTAAACCCTAATCCCTCAACCCTTAACTCTGATCCCTCGACCCTCAACCCTATCCCTAAACCCTAAACCCTAAACCCTAAATCCTCAACCATCAACCCTCAACGTCAAATCATAATCCCTCAACCCTTCACTCTAATCCCTCAACCCTAAACCCTATTCCTCAACCCTCAACACTATACCTTAAACCCTAATCCCTCAACCCTCAATCCTAAACCTTATCCCTAAACCCTAATCCCTCAACCCTCAACCCTAATCCGTCATCCCTCAACTCTAATCCCTCATCCCTAAACCCTAAATGTTATCCCTATTCCTAAACCCTCAACAGACTCGATACTATACCTTAAACCCTAATCCCTTATCCCTAAACCCTCCAACCCTATCCCTAATCCTTATACCCTCCACACTCTACTTTAACCCTAATCCCTCGACCCTCAACCCTATCCCTAAACCCTTGACCCTCGAACCTCAACCCTCAACCCTCAACGTCAAACCCTAATCCCTCAACCCTTAACTATGATCCCTCGACCCTCAACCCCATCCCTAAACCCTAAACCCTAAAGCCTCAACCCTCAACCCTCAACGTGAAATCCTAATCCCTCGACCCTTCACTCTAATCCCTCAACCCTAAACCCTATACCTAAACCCTCAACACTATACCTTAAACCCTATTCCCTCAACCCTCAACCCTAAACCTTATCCCTAAACCCTAATCCCTTAACCCTCAACCCTAATCCTTCATCCCTCAACTCTAATCCCTCATCCCTAAACCCTAAATGCTATCCCTATTGCTAAACCCTCAACAGACTCGATACTATACCTTAAACCCTAATCCTTTATCCCTAAACCGTCCAACCCTATCCCTAATCCTTATAGCCTCCACACTTTACTTTAACCCTAATCCCTTGACCCTCAACCCTATCCCTAAACCCTTGACCCTCGAACCTCAACCCTCAACCCTCAACATCAAACCCTAATCCCTCAACCCTTAACTATGATCCCTCGATCGTCAACCCTATCCCTAAACCCTAAACCATCAACCCTCAACCCTCAACGTCAAATCCTAATCCCTCAACCCTTCACTCTAATCCCTCAACCCTAAACCCTCAACACTATACCTTAAACCCTAATACCTCAACCCTCAACCCTAAACCTTATCCCTAAACCCTAATCCCTCAACCCTCAACCCTAATTCATCATCCCTCAACTCTAATCCCTCATCCCTAAACCCTAAATGCTATCCCTATTCCTAAACCCTCAACAGACTCGATACTATACCTTAAACCCTAATCCCTTATCCCTAAACCCTCCAACCCTATTCCTAATCCTTATACCCTCCACACTCTACTTTAACACTAATCCCTCGACCCTTAACCCTATCCCTAAACCCTTGACCCTTGAACCTCAACCCTCAACCCTCAACGTCAAATCCTAATCCCTCAACCCTTAACTCTGATCCCTTGACCCTCAATCCTATCCCTAAACCCTAAACCCTAAACCCTCAACCCTCAACGTCAAATCCTAATCCCTCAACCCTTCACTCTAATCCCTCAACCCTAAACCCTATCCCTAAACCCTCTACACTATACCTTAAACCCTAATCCCTCAACCCTCAACCCTAAACCTTATCCCTAAACCCTAATCCCTCAACCCTCAACCCTAATTCGTCATCCCTCAACTCTAATCCCTCATCCCTAAACCCTAAATGCTATCCCTATTCCTAAACCCTCGATAGACTCGATACTATACCTTAAACCCTAATCCCTTATCCCTAAACCCTCCAACCCTATCCCTAATCCTTATACCCTCCACACTCTACTTTAACCCTAATCCCTCAACCCTCAACCCTATCCCTAAACCCTTGACCCTTGAACCTCAAGCCTCAACCCTCAACGTCAACCCTTAACTCTAATCCCTTGACCCTTAACCCTTATAACTTGAACCCTAAAACCTATCCCTACACGCTCGACACTCGACACTATATCTTAAACCCTAATCCCTTAACCCTCATCCCTAAAGCCGCAACCCTAAATCATTAAACCTTCAACCCTAAGCCCTATCTCTAATCCCTCTACCCTTGACACTCTTATTTAACCCTAATCCCTTGACCATTCACCCTATCCCTCAAACTCAACCCTCAACCCTCAACCCTCAACTCTCAACATTATACCCTAATTCATCAACCCTAAACCCTAATCCCTCAAACCTAAACCCTATCCCTAAACCATCAACCCTCAACACTATACCTTAAACCCTAATCCCTATCCCTCAACCCTTAACCCTTAAAACTTAAACCCTATCCCTACACCCTCAACACTTGACACTATATCTTAAGCCTTAAACCCTCATTCCTAAAGCCTCAACCCTCAATCCTTAAACCTTCAACCCTAAACCCTATCCCTAATCCCTCTACCCTCAACACTCTAACCCTAACCTTGACATTAAATGCTAATCCGTCAACCCTAAACCCTAATCCGTCAACCCTAAACCCTATCCCTAAACCCTCAACCCTCAACACTATACCTTAAACCCTAATCCATCAACCCTAAAACCTAATCCCTCAACCCTCAACCCTATACACTATTAATAAACCCTCAACCCTCGACACTATACCTTAAACCCTATGAGAAAAGCTTTGCGTATGGTACATCCACAGTGAGTAATTAACAGTTGAAATCAGAAGGATGATCATTATGAGAAAAGATTTGCATTGGGGTACATCTATGTTTCTTGTTGTGCACTCCGCACTTAGGGAAGGTATATTGTTATGAAACAAGCAAATAATCTCCCATTATTTACTGGCTCTATCCACAAGAACTACTAAACTATGCCTTAAACCCTAATCCCTCAACCCTAAACCCTATCCCTAATCCCTCTACCCTCAACACTCTACCTTAAACCTAATCCCTCGACCCTTAACCCTAAATGCTATCCCTAAAGCCTCAAACCTAAACCCTAATCCCTCAATGTCCTAAACTCTAATCCCTTATCCCTAAACTCTAAATCCTATCCCTAAATGCTCAACCCTCAACCTTAAACCTTAATCACTCAATCCACCACCCCTCTCCTCCCCTATCTAGCTCACTCCCATCTCTACCCTCCTCTGCCCTCGACACTATACATACATACATATAGGCATACATAGATACATACATACATATAGGCATACATAGATACATACATACATACATACATACATATAGGCATACATACATACATACATGATTAATAGCCTTGAACATAAAAAAATTTAAGGGGAACATAACGCGAGCGCATTATAACATGCTCGCCATATGTCAAACATGACAAACAACACATACTTTGGCGGAAAAGGAAAAATGCAAAGCAAAACATAACGCGAGCACGTTATAACGCGCTCGCATTATGTCTTGCTTTGGGAATCCCTAGCCTTGGGCTTGGGATTTTCTTTGGATTTCCAACCCAAAGGCTTGGAGTGCCTTTTGAACAGTCACAGACGTGTTTTTCCATATTCTTCAAGATTTCACATAATTGTGTTCATGCTAACCCTCATATTTGCATGTGTTTCAAGGTCGAACAAATCGAACACCTGGGTAATTTTAGGCTTTCTCTTAGCTATTTAACGATGTGATTTTTTTCACATTTTAATAATGTTAAGCCTTTCATCTTTAATTTCTTTTGTTTGTGTGTCTGTTTTTGGGCAAAAACCATTGTTTGGTCTTTTTTCATTGTAAAATAATTATTCATTGAAATTTCAAAAAATTTACATATTTAGAAACTAGACTCCATTCTACAAATATTAAAAAAAGAAAAAAATAAATTTTAATTAGTTTTCAAAATTTATAGGGGTAGCACGGCCAAAATTCTATTTTTTAGGATGTGTCCACATTGAAAATTAGTAAAAAATCAAATATTCATCAAAAAATTATCAGAAAAATTAGGCATAAACTACATGTTATTAGCTAATTTCTCACTGAAGCGATTTTTAAAATACCAAAAAAAAGTTGACCTTTTGAGGGAGCCACAAAACATGCTATGTTATGTTTTTTTGACAAAAACAACACCAATTTCTGTGGCTCCCTCTTTTGAACCCTTTAATCTATGCCATTTTCAAAAAAAAATAGTAGTTTAGAAAGTAGACTCAGAGCACTACGAACATTGTTTTGGTTGCATCTCCAAATTTTGAGTGTAACTATGCTCAATTTCTCATCCAAGGCTAGTATTTCCTGATTTCAAAAAAAAAGTGGCCACTTAAGACCCCTTTTTGGCCCCCCATCTTCTTGCACTTACCCTTATTCACAATCAAATTTAACTATGAAAGCATGAAACCATTAACTTAATTACAATCACACATCCAACATAGTAGACACCAAAATTTTACGTGGAAAACCCTAAAAGGGAAAAACCACGGTGGGTGTTAGCCTACAAGAATATATAAGTTATAGCAATACCAAAAAATAGAGGCTCACTACCCAAAATGCTCATTGCAAAGAATGACTCACTGCCTAATGATGGCTCACTGCCGAAGGGTGGCCCACTACCAAATTGGTGAACTGATTGAATAGCATTTACTCCATGCCAGGGTTCAGTTCCATTGAAGTACAATATGACTTCTCTGCTCTGCTCTTTCACACCTTCGCACTTATCTCTTCATATTTTCTACACAGTTTTTTGCAACTACATTACATGCTTTTATACAATTCATCGACCTTGGAATGTACATCAAGGTCGGCATTACATTCATCAACCATTGGAACAATCTCCAAGGTTGGCATTACAAAAATACATAAAATAGGTCTAGACCTAATACAAATTAGCTAAGGAAAAGATGTAAAGATGTATGTGGATCATGCCACACCTTGGCTGGGACTTAAACACAATCCTCCATGCCACGACATGCTTCTACAATCTTCGATGCATCTCCACAAATGATGAATTCAACCAGGTTGACCAAGACTAATGATAGCACTGGGTTTGCAAGAACATTCTTCATTCACGATCTAATTTTCTCTTTGCAGACCAATCCAAATGTAGGAACATGATTAGGAGACATCCACAAGCACATTGTAATCACCAGGAACAACCATATGATCTCTAATCACTCTGTCAATAGGATTCTTCAAACCGGAGCACAAGAACAACACTGTCAGCCACTGTCACAAGTAAAAGATAGCTTGCGGACCACCAAATCATGAACCATTGTAGTTGAAGGCACTTAACATCATCATAGACTTAATTCTAGAACCACAAACCAAAATACTTAAATGCGGAGGAATGCGGAGCATAACACTTTCTCCCTGTCACTGCCAACCATACATAAAAAAGATGTTTTCACTCTGGTGAACATAACTTACTCAAATCTTCATTCCGGAGGCTCAAACTTGGAATATAACATCTTTAGACAGGCTTCTAAATAAATTCCAATCCGCATGCAAAGATATTCATTCTATAGGAAATGGAGCATTCTTCTAGATTGTTCTTCTGCATGTAATGGACTATTTCCACTACAATTCTCTATTTTTACCGGATGAGCTAATTTCTCAATATCCTCAACATCTACAAGAAAGTAACAAAATTAGGGCACAGTTGACACCAATGACAACACAAATATGTTAACATCAATGACAACACCTATTAGGCACAAACTTGCAACATGATCATCTAATGAAATTCCTTAGTATACTCCTTCGTAGATTTCTCCTTTTGCCTTAGGTTTTGTAATCTCTTCAACAATTCAAACTCATAGTCAACATGTATGAACTAATTTTTCAACTTTGTGATCATCCTATCCCATTTTATGATCTTTTCTTTTACTCTCCTATTTCTATCCAATTGAACTTATTTCCACCAAATAGCAACATGTCCTTTCAACTTAGTTTTTGCAAATCTTACTCTCTCTGAATCTTCAATTTCTTCATATTCAAAGTATTCCTCTAAGTCATTTATCCAATCAATCAATTCCTCTGGATTCAAATTTCTAGTATAGTTTGATACATCTACTCTAGGTCTCTTACCAATCTTAGAAATAGCTTTCAAAATATTCACCTGATCTGATTCTTCTTCTTCTAGGGCTTCTTCATTTTGTTTAGCTGATTGAAATTCTTCATCATCACTTTCAGCATCATGTATAGGGTTTAGTCCTCTTCTTCTATCTTCTTCTATAGCATCAAATCTAACTTTCACTGTCTTCATCATCTCTACCATTTCTTCCATTCTTCTAGCAACATTGGCCATAGTAGGCATCCTCCTTAGTAGCATCTCTTCCTAGGATCTGGTGCAACTACCTCAATTCGATGATCTGACTACAGGGCTACAACTTGTTAGGAATTGTATGCAGAATATATCAAGTAAATGTAAATAAAGATTAAATAGAGGAATGAAAATACACAGAAATAATAATAACAAAAGACAAGTTTTAACATGGTTCACCCAAACTTGGGCTACATCCACCAATAAAGAGTCCAATATTATTATCTAGTAAATCAAACCGATTACAACCAGCAATCCTTGCAACTTAATATTGCTGCAAAATGCTACAATACATCAATGGAAACCCTAACCCTTAGCCGCTTTTATCAAGCTTTATGTCAGTTACAAAAATATGGGTTTTTTATGTCGGCCAATAGAAAACATAACTCCCAATGCCTTTAAAAAAAAATGTTGGAGGTTTCAGGGATGCTGCCCCCGAGTCCCCCGCCCTGTACCGCGATAGGGAGTGCGCTAGAGGCGCTGCCCCTAGACCCTGCAAGGGGTGCTGCCCCTTCACCCTCTCTTGGGGGCATTGCCCCCAAACCCCCACAACGGGCACTGCCCCCAAATCCCCACAAGGGGTGCTGCCCCTTGACCCCATTAAATAATTTGGGGGGAAACCATGCTGATAAAAGTGGGGTAAATTTAACCTTTGGGTCTAATTAGGCTCCATATAACAACACAACTACCTCACAATTGACACTCTATTGACAAATACAAGTAGACTACCTTAGGTCAACACTCTATTCACCATAAGATCTTATGGAATTCCTTCACTTCCCAAAGGATTCAAAACTTCACTCTGATACTTCTTGGTGTAGTCTTGGTAGAAGGGTCCAAAGAATGAACTATCCAAACCATACAGCTAGAGTGAACACAACGGAAACAACACAAACATAGAATGCAATGGAAGATTCAAATGCTCAAATATATTAGATAATCAAAATTCTTATATGTCTGCAACATGCGGGCTACAATCAAAGGGCTCACAGGCCTGCTTTCCGGGTTACAGTAGATATGAAAGATATGGCATTAAAGTGCCTTCTGAAAAGAATCTCCTTATCTATCTTATGAAATCTACTAACTAAATTCCTAATGCATCTAAGAGATCTATATATCATCTTCAAACTCCAAGAATCCTCCACATCAGCCACAAGAGGTTACAAAATCCAATAAAAGATGTAGTGTGTAGAAACAAGTAGGTCAGCCTACAACATATGTTGTTCCTCTGTAAATGCATGAAACTTGGTGTGGACCTCAAGGAAGGTCTATTTGATCCATATGTGTCATGTATGATGTTTCATTTGGTTCCACAAGTCATGGGAGTGCTCCACAACCTTCTCCTTCCAAATGGCTTCCAGAATGCTTTGTTCTGTGAAAACTGATGATCTTTAGATGGTGATAACTCTTAGGAAACAAATCCAAATCACTTGAAATATGAATATGATGTAGATGACACTATGAAGATGCTATTTCTTGATCCATATGCTCTAATATGAAGATGCAGTAAAACGTGGTGCAAAATGTTGAAGCTGCAAATGACTGAACTAAACTGAAAATGAAAGAAAGAGTGCAAATATTTTTGGTTGACGTAAGATTGCTCTGCAACCTAGGATGCTCTTGCATCATAGATGCATGATCTCCAAACTTAACAAACCCTGCATCAAACTTATCAATCTTCACAAACTTATTCTTATCACCTATCATATGACTTGAACATCCACTATCAATTAACCAGAGATCTTCCTCCTCTCTTGCATGAAAAGTAGTAACCAATGCTCCTTCAATGTAGTGCCCTCTCTCCAGAGCAATATCCTTCATACATCTTCTAGGATTAGTAGAATCAATTCCAACATTCAAAGACATGAACAAGCATTCATTATCATCATCATCCGGATAGTCAGACTCATCATCATGTATGATATCATCTTCTTTAACATAATAGCTTTTCTTGAATGATTTACGTTTTTTCTCCTTATATTTGTCATTAGAGATTTTGATTTGACATTTAGAAGCATAATTACCTATCTTTCCATAGCTAAAACATTTGAAAGATAACTTACCTCTATATTTTCCAAAGCCCTTTTTCAACTTACTCACAAAATTGGCTTCCACTTCATCAAATTCATCTGAACTAGATTCAACATTCTTTTCTATCTTTCTAGCCTTAAAAGAAGTTTATTTTCTTGCATCATCATGACCAAATTCTCTTATCTCAAAAGTAGTTAGAGTACCAAACATTTTATCCCTAGCATAATTATCCAGATCTTGAGTCTCTTCAATAGAAGAAACTTTAGCACTATAATATTTAGGAGGAGTTCTTAGTACCTTCTTTACCACTTCATTTTCCTCTAGCTATCCACCAAGACCATTGATGGAATTGACAATACCATCCACTCTCTACATGTAGATTGCAATATTTTCATCCTCTGACATCCTTAGGGGTTCAAACTTGGACTTTAGAATTTGCAACTTTGATTGCTTGACCTTGTCATCTTCTTCATAGGTGCTTTCCATCTTCTTCTATATCTTATGAGCACTTGTGTAACTCATCACCTTCACTAATTCAAAATTAGAGAGACTATTCAGAAGAGCACTCCTTGCCTTGCCATTTTTCTCATCTTCGTCCTTTAGACCATCTTTAGGTATAGTATATATTTTTTCAACTATCTTCCATACACCATATCCTAGTGAGCCAAGAAAGCTTTCCATCCTAGTTTTCCAAAAAGCATAATTTGTTCCATCAAACACTGGGACATCCATACCTTTACTATATGTAATCTGGATCTACCCCAAGTGGTTAGGCTTCTTTAGGGAACTTGGCTCTAATACCAATTGTTGGAATACACAGGACAACTGCGAGGGGGGTGAATCAACTATATGTTAAAATTTAAACCCTCAAAACATCAACCACTTATAATGCATTCACAGAAGGTAAACATATGAAGCATCAATGAAAACACATCCAAACACATGAGAAAACTAGATTTACGTGGAAAAATCAATAACAAAAAAACTACGGTGAGGATTAGCTCACAATATATATGAATAACAACACTAAAAATCAATAGGCTCACTATCAAGGGCTCACTGCCCATAAGAAAGGCTCACTGCCAAAGAAAGACTCATTTCCAAGGGCTCACTTCCCAGAAGAGAGAAGAAAGAAGTCTATTACAAAGAGATTCACTATCTCAAAGAAATAGTAAAAATCCACCATTTACACCATTTTCCATCCACAATCTTTGGCTCACTACCTCTGGCAACTTCTAGAACATTGAAATGTAGACACATTTTGCTCACTACATTATGAAGTCATAGGCTTTTAATCTTGCACACAATTCACTGCCCTTGATTCACATTTTGCATCATCTTGTCTACATTGCTCCATTCAACTTCATCTTGCCTTTATAACAACTATAACCAATACCTATCTCAATTATGTTGGTCCTAATGAAGTGTGTGCATTACACACATGTAACATTACGTAGGTCGGCACTAAACACTTCTACAGTGGAAAGAAGTGAAAGTGGACTATATCAAGGGATTACCAGGACCTAAGTTTGTATCATCAAGATGCTTATCATATTCACAATCCATGAGGTACCTTTGCAAATAGTGTTAGCATGCCAAGTTGGCCAAGCCTGGGCTAACCATCACATCCACGCTTCTCTAAGTCCAAAATCATTATGTGGACTAGAGAGAGACACTCAATAGCACTCACACACCTTCTCAAAACATTCAACATTATCAAAATTATTTTCCATACTGTGGCAACCACCTGAATCAAAGAATGTCTTCATTATACACATCAGGACACACTGTTACAAATCATCGATGTAAGAACTAAACTTACAAAGCATCCCAACACTGGAAACTTCAAGGGAAGATTGATGTACCGTTTATAAGCACATTCCTAGATCCACAGGTCACAAAATCTCAATGTGGAGAAATGCAGAGCAATCTCATTTCTCCCAGACAATCTTCTTCACAATCAAATACTCTATCAAACACATCTTCTACTTCTACATGATCCAGATCCTGAAACTCGGGATATAATACCTTTGAACACCTCTGATCAACACTTCCAAACCTCATAAGCATATCTTCAATTAGTAAGAAATGTGGAGCATAATACTAATGGTACATCTATCACACTGCACACGTTTTTATCAAATTTTCTCAAAAGCACTTGGAAACCAAGTGAACCAACTTCTAGGAGTTGACACTAATGACAACACCAGCAATTTTATAACACCCACCTCCAAAATAGTAAATGATGATGATGATAGAGAGTGAGTGCTCGTGATGAGTAGAGGCAAAACACAATGATTAAGGACTGCTATAAATGAAATGGAGCTACAATGAGCACAGAAACCCTAGTTTACTTGATGTTGCATCACACATCTCCTCAAGGAGTTGACGGAGAAGGAAGGAGATGAATCATTATAGACTTGCAAGGGTTATCAATAATAATCCATAAGTAGAGAGCTTCAGATATCATTTAGAGAAGAAGGGGAGAGAGAGAGAGAGAGAGAGAGAGAGAGAGAGAGAGAGAGAGAGAGTTGTTTATATATGATTGCCAAGTACTTTTTGAGGGCCCAATTGAGTTGAGACTGACAAGATGCATCACTTAAGGCAAAAAAGACTAACATATTTTAATTCAAGTCTTTTAGGACCCAACTGGCAGGACACTAGCATTGGGCTCTAGAGTCCTAGCCAATTAGTTCCCGAAAGAGTATGTTTCTATGGGACTTACCCAAGATCCTTAATCAAGACCCAAAATAGGTACACCATAAGTGGAGATAAACACATATGTTAAACGGAGTACTAAAACTAGTGTGAAATTGTAAGTGGAGACAATTTATGACACTACAGTAGTTCCATACAACTTCATCATAGTGGTAATGAGGAAGGGAAAGAGAATGTTCAGAAGAAGTGGGATCAATGTGCCAAGGGGATGAAGCTAAATTGTGCAGGCTCAACAAATGATGAGACAATTGTTGGTATAGAACAACATATAAGTGCCAACAGTTTATTCATGTTAGGTGCTAATAATGTTGGATAGCTAGATAATAAGATGGGGAAAGAACATCATTTCAAAGTGATAGTAGGTACAACACCACATCAAAGATGGTTTGTCTTATAAAAGAGTGGATAGATATAGACATAGAAATCACAATAAGGGATGCAGAGGAGAAGCATCTTTCCATTTGGGTAGCATCCAAGATGTGGGGAATGTATTCTAGTAGTTTGAGGGCATGGTTGGTAGATGTGATGACTACCAAATGAAAGGGATAACAAATAATTCTAACAAAAGAGGAGGTGATAGAAATTGTATAGTGATGCAAAGCTATGGTAGATATTATGCATGATCTTGAGGTAATATAGCTCAAGCCTTATGTGGTATGGGTGAACCCACAATAGTGTGTCCCACTTGTGAGAAGAGGCAAGAAAAATGAGCCCAAGGCACCAAAAAATGATAAACATATTTGAATGAATGTCCACCTTCAAATGAAGCTACTCTCATTTAAAATATCTCCCCCCCCAAAATTGCATGGGAATTAGGCTTGGGATTCCAAACCTACCTTCTCCATGCGAATAACAATTAGGTTGTTTTTACATATTTTCCTCCACTTCACACTTGATGCTAATGGACTATTTTTAATCCAAATTTGATAAAATCAAAAGCGTATATTTAGGAAATTATCAAGATTCTAAAAACATAATATATGTCTAATTATAATTTTAATAGGAATAATTTTATACCTACACTATGTTTGAATTCTTGATAGACACACTAATTGAAAAACATCCATAACTTTCAAACCATTTGACCTTTCTCAAATTCAAAAGATGTGTCACAATAGGATTCATTAGCTACAAGCCTAAAAAACATTAAATTTCATATTTTTTGACCAAGTTAGGTTGGCCAAAAAATGACTCTTTAATATTTTTTAAAAATCATAGTAAAAAATTCATAACTAATTATTCACTTACAAAAAAAATCATAAAAATACGAGTCACATATGGGTGTGTGTCCTTTACTTATATCTAAAGATTCAAAAAATATTTTTTTTTTCTCATACTTAGGTTGGCTAGAATGACACCTACTTTTTATTTTTTTCAAAATTTTTAGTAGTGCCTCTTTGAAATATCCAATTTTCACCAACTAAATTTATTTGTTTTAAAAAAAAAGTAGCCCATAAACTACATTCAATTTTCTACAAGTTTTATTTCTACATATTTTTCAAATTATGTAGATAACCCATTCAAATTTTCACGTGAAGTTTCTTAAGTCTACTTTTTAGCATTTTCATTGCCACTTAGAGGTATTGTTTGGCCCATGATGATTGTTGACCCATTTTCCTTTGTCCAAAGTCAAACAGTTCATCTTGAAAACCCCCTAGATATCCCTTGGAATATGGCTCTGTAGGCCTTGATCCTACATATCCTCATGCTCTGCCTTGCAAAAATCCCAAAAATTTCATCCGGAGAATCCTTGCAAGAAACCCAGAAAAACCTAGAAATCCTTAATCTTCAAATGCCTTTCGTCACAGGGATTTCCCATCTTCATACTTAGTCATTTTGATGTGCATATCCTGGTGACGTCATCTAGATCTTAGCTAACATTCAGGATATTAATTTCATATCCAGACTTTAGATAAGGTCTTGATATCCCCCTTCATATTCGGACCTTAGTTAATATCTGGATGTTTTCCTAACATCCAGATCTTAACTAATATCTGGATCCTTCTTAATATCCATGACCTTTTGAATGTCTTGATGATGTCATGTAAGGCCCCTCCCCAAAGAAGTGCATATGATGATGATGTCATTCAGACATTCCACCTCTGGTATATTATCCTGCAGTATTAATATCCTGATGACATCATCAGGATATTCATAAAAGGCATCCAAATATTAAGTTAATATCCAAATATCAGGTTAATATCCATGCGGAGGACGGTTTCTCCATGCTGCGAAGAAAAATTTGATAGGTGCATCCAGATATCGCGAGACTGTAGCATACATCAGAGTGATGTCACCTTCCTTCTATGTGGCTATGAAATTAGGGCACGTGGCCTGTTCCCGACAAGAATGAAAAGATAAAGGGAATGGGGGGCCACGTGGTGGGCTTAGCGTGCTTCCGTGGAGCCCATATGAAGACAACCCATTTCCTTCCTCCTGTCTCTGGAATAATGACATGTGTAAAGTATATGAGGTGGGTTGTGGTGTTGAATCATTGACTCCATCAGACAGTAGTGCAGCGTCATAGATGGATCTTGCTGACATAATAAATCCAGTGTGTGGTTGTGAGATGTTGCCATATGGCAGGTTCATGCTTTCTCTGTGGGATCTTCACAGTGGGCCCTTATTTGAAAATGGCTATTAAAAGGAAGGATTCACCCGTTCAAATGGTACCAGGGGTCAAAGAAAGAAAGGAAGAGGTGGGGACATTATAAATCAATGGTGGCACAATGTCGCGGTGGAATCTTGCCTGCTGGGTAGATTCTTTGCATGCCTGCGAGATCTTGCCATGTATCCTAAAGCCTCAACACCGAAGTACAAGGTAAGTGTATGTTGAAAACCTCATGGGGCCATCAATCTTTGAACCATTCCTTCATCTGATAGCTCCAATTCAAATTCAAATCTTTTGAACTTTCCAGTGGTGCCAAAGCATTCAACCAAGTTGGTTAACTTTGCAGAGGCTGACTATTCATTGAATTCAAGCTGGTGAGGATGCACAAACTCAAGGGTTAAAAAATTTAAAGTGTTGTAAAAGCTTTTTCCTCATGTCAACTCAACATTCAATTTCTACAGATTCAGGCTGATGGGGGTAGATGAAATGGTGAACCCTTCAATGCTAGGGTACAGATGCAGATGCAAAGTTGATTCACCATTAAAAAAAATGAGGACTTTCTACTTTCCTTTATCAATGCACCTGCCACTTATTCTCACAAGAAACCTATTTGCAGGCTTGCAAGCCTGACAGGAGTATGGGTTCCACCCTAATTTGCAGGGGGTTTCTAAGCAGATTCAATGCAGCATGGTCGATGTCCCTTCTCTTTGACTTCTCCTTTTCCCACCATGGATGCTACAGTGGAATGCTAGAAAATGCTATATATACATGTCTCAAAGATGTATTCAGGGTTGGTTGTTCTCCTGGGTTACTATAGGATAGAGAATCTTTGTAATCAGGCCTCTATAATGCAATTGTAGTAACAACTGGATTTGATGGACTGTTCTCTTCTATCGAGCCTCTCATGTCTCTAGTCTTGTTCAATAATGAATGTAATCAATCACACCGTGTCTATATTGCTGGCATTATGTTCTCTTCTGTAATAGTTATTTGACCTCTATAATCAATATAAGTTGTTATTTTTGCCTCTCTTTTGGTTTCAACACTGTGTCTACTCTTTGGATTAGTGTGAGCTATGTATTGTGGATAAAATGATCCCTTTCATTTGTCTACTTCTCTAACCTAGCCTCTGTTGGAATCAATCTAATCTATGTAAGTCCTTCTAGCTATGAGATTATTAGTGTGTTGAGTCAGTTGTAGCCAAACACACTAAATCTGGTGCATCACCTTTATTTCCATTCATGTTTCTTTCTAACCCTTTTCCCCTATAATCATTAGTAGTAGGTTTAGATTTTTTTCTCTAAGCATTATTCTTAGAATGAGGAACCAGCCTTCTCTAGAGGTTTGATCTCAACTTGCAAGGTCCCACACCTTGAGATCATTCCCATTGTGTCATTAGAATGTTTGGATGCTCTCCAAGCTGGGTGGAATTCTATGTGATAATAGTTTATGTCACGCTCAGTGGGACCCTCTACTCTGAGTGAGAGCTGTACAAAGGATTTTGGTGTTGTTCTTGGTTCATTTTCTACTGTGAAAGCATTCATAAGGGACCTGGTGACTTTTTAATCCAGTTCCTATACAACAACTCAACATTTCATGCCTGGAGTGCAAACAAGGTCTTCTTCTAGAGGTAACTTCCAATTCATAGAACTCTCATTTGCTGACAGAAGAAGGAGAAATAGACTCTCTAGATCCCCTATGAGGACAAGTAGAAGCAATAATTCATACAATTCAAGAGTTCAGTCTACTCCACCTCCAGATAATTTTTAGGTTAGGTCTAAGCATTCAGTTAGGACCCTATGTATACCTATAGTCATTAACCTGAATATCCCTAATATGGCTAGAAATCTTCTATTTGTTGCTTTTAATGGGGGTAACCCTCTAGACTTAGCTCAATATGATGACATCCCTACTTCAGCCCTAAAGGCTATCCCATTCTTTACTAGTGAAGACTCTACTACTCCTTTTGGGCACATTCAAGATGTTACTAGTTTCTGCTCAGTCCACAATGTCACTACTGATAATGTGGTTGTGAAACTGATAGCTTCTTCATGCAAGGGAAAGGCCTTATAGTTATATAGAGGTCTTCAAGCCATAATGTGGTTGGGTTAGAATTGGGCAATAAATTGTGCCAAGACTTTGAAGATAGGAGTGACCACTTGTCACTCATGGAACAATTAGCCACCATCAAGAGAGCTCCACATGAATACATGGTGGATTTCAATTATAGATTTCAGAAGAGTTGGGTTAGAATTCCCTTGTTAGTCATGAAGCCCTCTCCAAACACAACATTTATCTACTACCTAAGGTCCTTGAATCCAGATATTGCTATCATGATTCAATCCATGGGTGGTGTGGTCTTACTAGATGCTTATGATACAACCATTAGAGCATAAAATTATTTAATTCAAGAAGCAAAATTTTCTCTAAGGCCACCCATGCCTCTATTTCTAGAGGCCCTTGTTATCTAGCCTGCTATGGCTCCAATTCCTACTATCTCTTATGTTGCTCCTCTAATCACACCTTCAGTTGAATCACTAGAAGATAAATATGCCATGATAAGGATGTTAACTAATTAGTTGGTGCTGGAAAGGAGGCAAAATGTACAATCAAACAGGCCTTATCAGCCCTCCCACCAGACATATCAACCCTTCAATCAGGGTTATCAACAAAACATGCCATCATATCAAAGCAATATGAAAAGGCAAGGGCAACCTAGTTATGTCAAACCTTTGAATGTTGTTAATCCTAATGTAGCAAGCACTTCAGGGCCTCTTGTGCCAATCCAGAACAATCTAGCCCAAGATAGTGACTGGTGTTATCCTTGCAATCAGTGACATGACCAAAACCTATGCCAAAGTGGACAGTTCAGTCATGCCCTGACAGTGCAAGAGCAACCAACGAGTTCAGAATAGTAAGTTAATACTAATCAAGGAATGGTTGGGAGCCAAGGGTAGATGCAAGACAATGCCACCTTGATGAACTAGACCCCTGATGAATATTGTGGTGTCAATCAAGGTGCTGACCCTATAGCATTCAATACAAGGCCAAAGAGAAGAACTATTGAAGATACTTCAGTACCTGCAGCTGGTCATACACCCATACCCAAAGTGTCTCCAACATATACAACTAAAGAGAAGGTTCCTGAAGTTCCTTTAGGGAAAATAGATCAGACAGTTGAAAAGACGGATACAGTTTCAACAATGCAGCCCCAATCCAGTCAGCAGTCAAAGAGTGACCTAGTTGTCACTAAAACACCTCAAAAGGGTAGTCAAGTGCCTTTTAGTATTGTGAACCAGATGAAGAAGACAAATGTGAGTGTCTCTATGTGGGATGTGTTTCTAATTCCAGCCCAAAGGAATCTTCTCTAAGAAGCCCTAACTGATTTCAGTCAACTTGATATGAAAGCAACAAAAAAAAAACTACCCTAGCAAATCTATGTCAGCCAGAGGAAGTAAGTACAAGCAAAATTAGTAAGCCCCCTCCATTTTATGTTTCCCTAATCATAGGTGATAAATTTTTGTACAACTGTATGATAGATTCTGGGGCGGGTACCTCTGTCATGCCTAAAAATATAGCTGACAGGTTGGGTATAGAGTATGAACCTGTGAATAAGGGGTGGTTCAATTAGATGGTATTACTGTTAAGATAGCAGGAGTTATTAAAGGCTTGGAACTCACTCTACATGCATGTCCTATCTGCTCTATTTTACAAGATATATCTGTTATAGATCTCCCTTCATACTTTGGCATATGCTTATCTAGGGATTTCACTCCTAAGATAGGTAGGTATTTATCTTTTGATTGGTCCCACATGTTGTTTAGAACTAGATATGGTACCAAATTCACTATCAATGCTAAGCCTATTGTAAATGACCATATAGAACCCTACTCTCCTAACCCAAACAACATGAACTGCACAATACATGAGTTAGAAGAGGATGATAGCAGCAGGCATGAAGCTACCACACTTGTGGATGAAATATTCGATATATTGTTGGATGAGTGGGCTAATTATTTTTAGTTTGACACTCCTAATCACATAGAGGAGACATGGCTAGGTACTTATTGTATCCATGATGAGGATGCTACTATCCCCAATCTTGAAAAGGAAAAATCAAATCCAGGTGGGATATGGCAGATGTATTTTGATGGTTCCAAAGCAAAAATGGAGTAGTTACTGGGGTTGTTTTGATTTCACCCCAAAAAGAAAGTTATTTCTCTTCATTTAGATTGAAGTTTAGTTGTACTAACAATGTAGCTGAATATGAAGCCCTGATTCAAGGCATACAACTGGCTCAAAAAAGAGGAATACAAATTTTACAAGTATTTGGTGACAGTGAACTAGTTATTCACCAAACCAAAAAACTAAGTGCTTCAAAGAATGATTTGTTAAAATCATACAAACATAGAGTCTGGGACCTGATTGAGGACTTTGATGCCTTCAGTATTTAGGCAGTTCCCAGACAGAGAAATAAGGATGTTGATAGGTTAGCTGTGATTGGTGCCCAGTTTGATATCCCTCAGAATGTCAAGCAAGTTTCAGATCAGCATGTAAAGATTGTGGTTAGGCCTGTTGTGGCTAACAGTGTGATAAGCTAGCAAGTGTTTGAAAATGACTAGGAAATTGTGAATTTCTTACAAGATAAGGCAGAGTTTGGTGCCAAAAATTAATCTGTATTGCAAGAGCAATATGGTGACTAGGTGATCCATCTAAGAACCAACAAATTGCCCAGAGGGATGATCACTTTAGAAAGCATATTTGGTGCTTATGATCAGCAAAGAAATAAAAAATGAACATGACAGTCAAGAGACATGACTATGAAAAGGTGGAGATTACACATGGCAGATTCTTAAAACATGGTAAGGTATGTAGTCAAGTTGAAAGACAAGGTTTCATTGAGCTTTGTAATGAATTTAATGACTTGATATCTTTGGATTATAGGGATTTAAAATGCTTTGATCTTGGTGTAATCCAGCATACTATTGACCTAGATCCTAATGCCAAGCCTATTCGCCAAAAGCAAAGGCTAGTCAATCCAAAGATTAAGCCATTAATGAGAAAAGAGCTATCCAAACTCATAGAGGCTAAAATTGTTTATCCCATCAAACATTCCTCTTGGGTAGCTAACTTAGTTCTAGTTAGGAAGAAGAATGGGGAAATCAAATTGTGTGTGGACTTTAGAGATTTGAACAAGGCCTCACTTAAAGACCACTATCCAGTCCCTTCCATGGAGAAGATTTTACAAATAGGAGCAGGTGCTGAAAGGTTTTCACTCCTAGATGGCTACTTAGGCTACAATCACATTCTTGTAAAAGAATCGGACCAGTATAAAATAGCCTTTACCACCAAGTGGGGTACCTAGGCTTATCAAAAGATGCCTTTTGGATTGACAAATGTTGGAGCCACTTTTTAGAGAGCAATGGATTTGGCCTTCAAAGGCCTGATCAATGATATTATCCTAGTATATCTTGATGATTTGACTATGTATTCTAAGCATGAAGCTGACCACTTGGGTCATTTGAGAAGAGTCTTTGAAAGATGCAGGGAGTTTGGAATATCGTTGAATCCTAAAAAGTGTATATATGATGTCCCATAAGGCAAGATGCTAGGGCATGTGGTTTCCAAGGATGGCTTAGCCATTGATTCAGAAAGAACAAGTGTCATTCTTGCTCTTCCTCTTCCTAATCATAAGAAAGGTCTGTAGAGCTCCCTGTGTAAGATCAACTTTTGTGAGGAGGTTCATACCTAACTTCTCTTCAATAGCAAAACCCCTCACATCTATGCTGAAAAAGAATGTTGCCTTCACATGGTCTAAGGAAGGTAGGGACAGTTTTGAGGCTATCAAGAAAGCCATTGCTCAAGCACCTACACTGATAAACCCAAATTATGAGAAGGATTTCATCCTTTACGCCTGTTGACCTATTTTCCTCTGTGTAGAGTTAAAATGTTCACCTTGTATTTTCCTTGAAAATCCTTTAGAAAATGAACCTACAAGGCTTAAATCCTTCCAATACTCATGTTATGCCTTGCCAAAAATCCCAAAAAATCTCACCAAAATAATCTTTACTGAAAACCCAGAAAAACCCAGAAACCCTTTGTCTTCAATTTTATACTTAGTATTTTGTACATACATTTTTGAATGTATGTTCACATGTACATTCGCCAATGTATGTTCGTATATGCAAAGGAAATGTACATCGGTGAGATACAAGGTACCATATACAAGAGCATATGCAAGGGGTGGAATGCAGGGGTGAATGTATGTTCGCATTGTATGTAAACATACAATTGCACATACAAGGGGAAGATGCAAAGAGAATATACAAGGCAAAATGTATATTGGCAAGTTGTAAGGCCCACATACAAAGCAGAATGTATATCGGCGCACATACAAAATCGACATACAAAGCGCATATACAAAGGGTGTGGGGTCCGCTTCGATACAAAGGTGTTTGTATATTGGGTGGTTGTATCTTACATACAATCGGTAATATACAAAGCGCATATACAAAAGACAAGATGCAATTGGTGGGGTCTGCTAAATGTACAATGGGCGATTGTATCCTATATACAAGTTGCATTGTATATGCGTGATGCAAAGAACAAATACAAGGAAGAGATACAAAGCCTGGGGCCCACCAAGCGCACATACAAGGGGCAGGTACAAGTTCAAATGCATGTTTCTGTGTAGGGTTTGTATGCATGTTTTCCTTTGTATGTTGCGCATTGTATATTGTGATATACAAGATAAATATACAAAGAGAGTATGTAAGACAGACTTGACCCAGAAGTCAATTTTGGCATATACAAAGGTTGAGGTCCGTGGCTTGTATGTTGAGCGCATTGTATATTGCAATATACAAAAGAAATATACAAGAAGAAAGACAAACAAGGCAGATCCGACTGGGGAATCAAATGCAGTGGATGGTCATTTTGGGGTCCGTGAGTTGTATGTATAAGTGCATTGTATATGCTGAAATACAAAGAAGAAGTGATACAAGTCGGACCTGCTACAAAGTTACAATATGGTTGATGATCTTTTGATGTCCGCGAGTTGTATGTATATTTGCGATTGTATGTTTACATATACAATCAGATATACAAAGGTTTTTGTATACGCCAAAATGAAGTGTTTGTATGCAGTTTTCATTTGTATATTTCACATTGTATGTTGAAATATACAAAGGCTAGATACAACGGTGATATACAAGGTAGACCTGTTGTGATGTTCACAACATGCCCCATTATTGCTCCTTAGCAAAATGGGGACCCCTGCTGTCGCTTTGCTTTTTGCTTCTGCTTGTGTTTGTCTGCTTTCTGGCGGTTTGGTAAAAATGAGTCAGGTGCATCATCATCATGAAGGTCGGGATGAGGTAGGTCATCATCATGAGGTCAGTTTGTCAAAGTTCATATTTTGTTTCTATGACCTCATATTTAGAAAGAGCTTGAAATTCCATGTAGGTTTCCCTTTTACATCACTTGAAAATTCGTCCATATGTGGAAGTTATGCACAGTCAAAGTTTTGGTCAAACCTGATAATCGCAAGTGATCATCATATTTTTATATCCTCAGTCATGTTGTCAAGGTCATCATGATCTTGATCTATCACCTGATAAAATCATGCAGTCGAAATATCCGGACGTCAATCTTAGGTGATAGTGCCCTTTACCCGTCAAATGACCTTATGCGCATCGTGAGCATCATGTTTTGAGTGTAACCCGATATTTCATAACAACGAGCATCATGATATTTTTTACATCACCTGATATTATAATATCATGCTGATATTATAATATCACCCTGCTTAGAAAATCCACCATCTGCATATTTGCATGCGCATGTCAAAATCCTATCGGAGGGTCATCATCCTGATCTTTCAAGGGAGGGTCATATTTACTGATATTCGCTAATATGATGATGATGTCATCATATCCTCCTAATCTCTTTTTTTATATGATCATGATGATCACCCTATCTTTTAAGGGGGGGTGATACTCTCAGCAGCATGATCATATTTTAAATATCACCCTAGCGCTAACCTGATGATGACCTCAACTCATCCTCATGCTCCTAAGGCGGAACATGATGGTTACCTCATCATGATATTCGATGAGGAGGATCATATTCCGAATATCACCCGACATTTCATAAAGTCCTCCTGCCGAGAAATATGACCTTTTGCAAATATCCTGATGATCATCATCATCACATTTCCCTTCGGCAGGATATTTTCCAAAACATGATCCGGTTCGCGAATATGATGATGACGTCATATTCTAAGTTCAACAAAAGCCCCAGATATCCTGATGATCATCATCATCCTGATCTTTCGAGAGGGTTACCTTGGCCGCAAAGGGGTCATATTACATTCACCACTTGATCATGCTCCTTAGGTGACCTGATTTTACATTTATCCCCTGATCTTAACTAAACATGACGGTGACGTCATCTTTTGCATTTTAATGAAGCCCGGATATGACGATGACGTCACCATCATATTCCTTTCCTCAGCAGCAGGATCATATTTCATATCCTCCTATTTTCCTTCGACATGATGATGATGATGGTGTCATTCTTTTCCCCAATATATAGAAGCGAAACATCCTGATGACGTCATCTGGACCTTCGGAAGGGGGAGCATCATATTTCCAAAATATCATGCAGACGAAAGTTTTAAGTCTTGCTATCGGCAGTATGTGAAATTGTCACCCCGAGGGGGGTATCTCTCGCCGATGAGGAAGAATACAAGCCACTAGGGCTATATCGGCATAACTCACGCTGATGGCAGAAAACAAAGGAAAAGGGCATCGGCCCAATGGAGAACATCGGCGAAGGAATTTTGGGGCCCGCCGATGGCGATAGTCACGTCGATGGGCGGGAATGTACATAGTGGTGGAATTTTAAAGCATTTTTTAGCGCCCGTAGTATTTTTTTGGTCAGCGATGGTTGACCCGATGGGTTTTGAGCAGTCTGTATGCGTTTTGAACGCGTTTTAAGAGTATTTTGGACCCGATTTCCACAATTTTGCATAGTCACCTGAATTTAAACGATTATTTTAATTTCCTGCTGTTTATGTGATAAATGTAATACTTATTGCTTGTCTTGTCTTGCAGGCTTGCAGTTGAGGAAGCAGCTGGAAAGTCAACATAGTGACCTCATGGAGGAAGGAAATCCAATCTCAGGAGCAGGAAGATAAAGACGAAGTGCGAAAAAGTCAAGGCCATTCAAATAAAGAACAAGGTTGCAGCTGAGAGTATTACTACAACAGACAAACAAGAGTTATTGCTGAGCTGCCGGAACTTCTTAGAAGGGGCAATATTTCGCCCAGATTTGACACTGCTCACAGATATTTTGAAGAGCTGGTGCACCTGTATTTATTGCTGTAACCAGGGGTTTGAACCAGGGGTTCAGTTAGGTTTCTGCTGTAGTGAGGACAATCAGAATGTCTTTATATTGTGCCTCTCTACACTGTAATACTAGACAACAGGGGCTACAACAGGGATTTGAGTATTTTGCCAGAATTGTAGAGTCTTTCTGGGCATAGATTAGAAGTAGAAGAAGGAGGTCGCCTGTTTGTCTGCAGTAAGGTGCGCGTGGAATGTCTGGCTGCCTTACTGTATCTGTAAAGCTTGTAAGTTCTCTGTAGTATGATCAATGAAACTAAGAGTCATTCCTACATTGTAAATCATGTATGACTATTCGTTTCTAATACAATAGAATCTGGAGTTCTGCATCTATCTTCTGAGTGTTCTCCTGCTCTTCTTTGTGTTTTAAAATATTTTCTTTGAGAGCTTGCAATTTTAAATGTATGTTTGTGAAAATGCTCAGAACTTGCATTTAAGGTTTTTACTGTGGATTTGATCAAATTACTGTGGTATTTACATAGTGCATAACAGAGACAATTAGATCCTTCGGTAGATTAAATGAGGTATAGATTAGATCTTTCTAACTTTTCCCAATCCATCTGAAATATTTAGCTAAAAACGTAGAAATCTAAAGGAAATTGTCTCAAATTTGAAGAAGCATGCATAACAGAGTTAAGAGTAGACAGTTTTCATAAATGTATGAAGAAGAAAGCTGCAATAAATCAAGAAAACCATCTAAAACTTGCAGCACAGTAACACTTTTATGCAAAGGAATGAAAAGTATTGACATATCTCATGACCTTTTTGCATATTCTTAGTCCAATAAACCACCAAACAAACCTAAACTACGTAAGGCCCCTTGAACATTACAGCTTCACATTGACCAACTGAACTTAACCAACCGAACCATTGTAGACTTGGGATTAGTTGAATCTCAAATGATTCCTTCTTATCTTTCAAGTATAGTTTCAGTTCATTATATGTGAATTTTAACTTATTGTTATGATTGCATCAAAACAATCATCAACAGTTTTCTGGCGCTAGAAGGAGGGCCTTCCTGAATTAGGTTTCATTTCAAACTGGCTAACGACAGTAATAGAGTGACTAGGTCTAGATCCAGTTCAGGAGATATATTTGTGCAACTACCTGATACAAGGCGAAGTAAAAACCCTTTAATTTGGAATCCAAAGATATCGCAAGTAGGAAGTTCATCTGGAACACCTCCTGGGTCACCTTTTAACATCCGTAGTATTGTAAGTCCTGATAGATCATTGTTCAGATCTTTAAATCTTTGTTCAGGCACTCCTGGAGGTCTCAATCCTCCTGTAAATCCTAATCCACCAATCAATCCAGGTATTCCTGCAAGTTCAAGTCAAGCTCAAAAACCTGCAATGGCTTATTTCGATGTCAATTCTCCCATACTCTTCAATGATTATCATGAGATGCCAAAAATTTCAGAAAAGATATGTCCCAAATACCAGTTGCATCAAGACCCAGAAGATCATATTAGAATATTTAAGGAAGCATGTTTTAGGGCTATGTTAGAGCACGAGGATGTTGTGTGTAGATTGTTTCCTTACACCTTTAATGAGCAGGCCTCTAGCTGGTACGTAAACTTACCCAATGGTTACATTTCTTCCTGGGCACTTATGGAAGAAGCATTTCTGTCAAGATTTAGAGGACCCATTGACCCTTGCGCTTTGTATCATAAATTGGCTGCTATAAAACGAGGTGAGGGAGAGCTAATTGATAATTTCAATGACAGATTTCAAAAGGCCTATTCTAGGCTGGTAGCCCCTTATACCATAGATGATGCTCCCTTGTTGGCTATGTACTATGCTGCCTTGGATCCTTTAACCGCCATGTTTGTCAAAAGAAAACCTGACATAGATTCAATATCCAAAGCCTATAAAGAGGCAGCCTTAGTGAACCAAGAAATGAGGCATATAACTTATAGTCCATTTGTCAATGGAGGAAATTTTGGGGTGCAGAATCAGGCACACCCATGGAATGGAGTCCCTGTGCAGCACGCTCCACTAGTAAATCCGGTTCCTTCTTACACACCGGTGTATAATCCTACTCCAATCCAAGCTATAACTCCTTACACGGCTAGTACTTCCAATAACAGTCAAAATAATGGTCAGCCTTTCTTCCAACTTCCTAGGGATGTAACTGTGGCAAAAGCACAAGAGGATAGGGAAGAAATCAAAGAAATTACTGCACATTTGAAAAGATTAACAACCGAAGTGACACAGCTAAGAAATGAGAACCTCTATGGAAGAAGCAACCAAAACTACAATCCACATCAAAATCACAACCAAGGCCAAAATCAGAATTATAGTCTCAATCAAAATCAGCAGTACAATCAGAACCAAAACTACAATCAGCATCAAGGCCCCAGTCCGGGGCAACCAATGCAAAATAGGGGGCTAGTGATAGATAATAGGACCTGGGGCAATAATAATAGAAATCAGAATCAACCTAGGCCACCCAAGACATGGAACACTGGGCCCAATAACGGTACTCTGGCTTCTCCTTTTGAGAATACAGATAATCATGGTGCAAAACAAACGACTAGCATACAAATGGCCAGTACAGCACCCAAAAATTGGTGCAGATTTCACAATACCAATGCCCATGCTGAGCACGACTGTCCACAGTTCCACTTGGTAGCTAGTATTTTCAACATAGATGTACAGCCTCCTACCTCTGAATTTCTCATTCCTAAGGGTAATGAGGTAGTACCCTCAGAATATGACACAACATTAGTCTTAGAAACGTTTACCTTTGCAACTGCAGAAGAGAAAGAGGATGAATTGCTAGAGGATGAACCATACTGTTGTGAAAGTCTTTATCCTGAATCAGCCTTTGTGTTAAATGCTTTTCAGTTTCCTTTTGAATCTGAAAATGAGATATTAAATGAAACAGAGGAGGTGCAGGCCTTTCAACAAACAAATAAAAGCCACACCTACAATTTGAGGAACAACCCTAGGCCGGGAGGACCTTTCACCACTTCCACTCCTCCGAATAACATCAATACACCCCCAGATCAGAATGCTAGCAACAATCCTGCCATACTTAAAGCTAGTCAGCACACAAATAATGGAACAACAGTGCAAAAGGATCAAACAAGCAAGACAGAAGCAATAGAGACAACAAGATTAATGAATTACTTATCAGAGGAAATAAAGAAAATTAAGGTTAGTATACCTCTAAATGAATTATTGAAGACCCCAGGGATCAGAAATGCCTTTTTAAAATCCCTGGATACATCCATAACAAACAAGGTGTCTGCTGATATAACTGTTCCTAATAGTGATTCACCACCTAAGGAGAAAGGTAAGAAAGTTGAGCAGCCTTCCAATACAAATGTGGTAATACATGTGGATAAGAGGGATACTCAACCTTTCTTGTTAACTGTTAGGTTGTGTGGGAAGAATATACACAATTGCATGGTAGATTCTGGTGCTTCAGCCAACGTAATGCCCTTAGGAATATGTAAAACTCTCGGGCTGACTCCCACCAAATCTGCCAAGGTTGTCACGCAGTTAGATAAGACCGAGGTTAGCGTGATAGGAGAACTCATGAACATTCAAGTGCAATTAGCTTCAGACCCTAGGGTAAGCCAAATCATTGACATTCAAGTAGTGGATATACCCGTAAATTATGGAATGTTGCTAAGTAGGGATTGGTCCAAGACATTAAACGGATATATGGCTACTGACTTTTCACACATGTGGTTACCTTGGAGAGGCATCCCAAACCAGATCAGAATAGAGGCAGAGCCCAGAATGAAACATATGATAACAGAGTATAATTGAACTAATGAAATATTATATGCTGTTGTTGAACCAGGTGTCTATAGAATTACCAACAATGGGATGCAGATTGAAGAGATTATGATGTTAAACATTAGAAAGAAGTGTGTCAGCAATAGAACGGCACTATTCATTGAGTCTGACAGAAATTCTTCAGATGAAGAAAACAATGCAATAGACAAATTTGGTTGTGCCATTAGACAAGAGGTGGAAGAGTGCGTTACACACAATCTCCCAGTCCAATGTAAGCTATATAAAAATAGGTGTAGAGTCTATGATAGGCAACATTCTGAGGAGAATTGTGAAATATGCAAAGACATCATTGAATATGAATACAAAAAGTGCATAGGGAGGGTAGAGTCACAAGAAGAAGATGAGAATCCTGATCCAACACAGAGATATGTTCAAGATAATATAGATGCCTTGATTCCAGATTTAGGAAAAGAAATAGAGGACAAGGGTAGTTATCTTTCTGAGTTGCAAACTAAAAACACACATATGCAAGATAACCAAACGGAAAAACCCATGAATAAACAAGACAACACCCCACAGGCAATAAAAGGGACAAAGTATGCCAAGGTAAAAGATCAGAAAAGTAAAGATGGCATGTGGACGTTAAAATGTGATGGGTCCAAATCAAAACAGGGCGCAGGTGCGGGTATTGAACTCATAGATCCTCAAGGTAAATCACATTTGGCAGCATATAGATTACAATTTTCCTGCACTAACAATATTGCTGAATATGAGGCCCTAATTTTAGGACTTGTCATGGCCATCAAGAAAGGGGTAAAAACCATCAGAGTATTTTCAGACTCTGAATTAGTAGTCAGACAAGTGAGGAAACTATATGCCTGCAATTATGAGAAAATAATTAGTTACAAACATAGAGTATGGGGTTTAATGGATTCGTTTGATGCTTTTAACATAGAACACATTCCTAGAGAGCTGAACCACAGGCCAGATGCATTAGCAGTTGCTGCTAGTACATTAGAACCATTGACACTGTCAGGATTAAGACGATTTGCTGTTGAGCTAGTTAACGTGCCCAATATACCAGACAACGTTACACACTTTCAGGTATTTGGAGGGGATCAGCAAATTATTAATTTTCTGACTTGTAATGAGGCATTTGAGGCCCAAATCATTGATGAACAAGAAAGGCCTGAAGTAACATGGGACGAAGAAGATATGATCAACTTAAAGAGCAACTTCTTGCCAAAAGGAGTGATTGAATTAGAACACATCTTTGACTTCGACGGGGTAATAAGACAGAAAGACTTACCCAAAACAGAAGGGGGTAGGTGTGATTTACATAACTTAGGGACTGAGCTAAATCCACAAAGTGTACTAATTGGGAAAGCTTGCTCTGAGAAAATTAGAAAAGAGGTTCTGGACGTTCTGAAAGAATATAAACATGTCATAGCATGGACTTATGAAGACTTGAAAACATTTGATGAGTCCATCATAACTCACGTAATACCTTTAAGAAAAGAAGTCAAACCATTTAGATAGAAACAGAGGCCTGTAAATGCCATTCTAGAGCCTTTAATCTTTGAGGAAGTTAAAAAATTACTGTCCGCTGGAATAATTTTCCCAGTCAGACATTCTGTCTGGGTAGCTAACTTAGTACCAGTGAGGAAGAAAAATGGAGACATCAGGTTGTGCGTAGACTTTAGAAATTTAAACAAGGCATCTGAAAAGGATAATTATCCTTTGCCCCCAATAGACGAAGTACTGCAAGCAGTAAATGGCGCAAAGATGATGTCTTTTTTAGATGGTTTTTCAGGTTATAATCAGGTCTTAATTGATAGAGAAGATAGACTAAAAACCACCTTCACTTGCAAATGGGGAAATTATGCGTATAGAAGAATGCCTTTTGGTCTAATCAATGCAGGTGCCACTTTTCAGAGGGCCATGGACGTTGCATTCCGTGGATTATCAGGTAAATGCATTGTTGTGTATATGGATGATTTAACTATGTATTCCAAGGATGCATCCACCCACGCTGAGGACCTCAAGAAAGTACTCAAGCGATGTGAAAGGTATGGGATTTCCCTTAATCCTAAGAAATGTATATTTGGCGTAACTGAAGGAAAATTGTTAGGCCATGTCATTTCTGAAAATGGAATTTCAATTGATTCAGATAGAATAGAATCCATAAAAAAATTGCAAATACCAAACAGTAGGAAAGAGTTGAAATCATTTTTTGGTAAAATTAACTTTGTTCGGAAGTTTATAACAGGTTTTGCAGAGATCGTGCAGCCATTGAATGCCATGTTGAAGAAAGATGCACAGATGGAATGGACGCCAGTGGCCAAAGCCACATTTGAAGATATCAAGGAGGCAATTTCTGATGCCCCTGTATTGGCAAGTCCAGACTACATAAGCCCGTTTTACATCTACTCCTTTGCATCTTCTCATTCTGTCGTGGCTGCCTTGACACAGAAAGGTGAAAATAATGGAGAGAGGCCCATAGCATTTATGAGTGCACCTCTGAAGGATGCACA
This sequence comes from Cunninghamia lanceolata, assembly GCA_027924645.1. Classification (NCBI taxonomy): domain Eukaryota; kingdom Viridiplantae; phylum Streptophyta; class Pinopsida; order Cupressales; family Cupressaceae; genus Cunninghamia; species Cunninghamia lanceolata. The sequence continues at coordinate 11,472,798 of BSBN01000391.1, read as the reverse complement.
GCTAAGATATCTAGATATCAAAAGACAGGCATTCGCATTAGTGAAGGCTGTGAAAAAATTTAAACACTATATTCTGCGCAGCCAGATTAAAGCCATAGTACCAGACGCAGCAGTAAAAATGTTGGTGATGCAAAACGAGCCTGGAGAAAAAAGAGCCAAATGGATCACCACACTGCAAGAATTTGACATGGAGATCATCCCCGCAAAGCTGGTCAGAGGGCAGGCATTGGTGCAGACAATAGCAAACATGGATCCAAATCTGATAAAACAATAATATGTATTGAATTCCCAAGACGCATCAGGCTGGTACGATGATTTAAGCACCTTCCTGATAGCTGGAAAGTACCCAAGCAGGATGAAGGCTTCTCAGAGGAGAGCTTTGAAGATTAAGGCACAAAATTATATGGTGCAAGGAGGTCTTCTATTCAGGAAGAACCATGATGGAATTTATCTGAGATGCATAAATAGAACTGAAGCTGATAGAGTGTTGACAGAACTACATGACAAGTACGGAACCGGCCATGGTTCCCATTTAGCTACAACACACAAAATACTGAGGGCGGGCTATTACTGGCCCACTGTGTTCAAAGATACTAAGAGTCACATCAGAAGTTGCCACACCTGTCAGACTGCAGCAGACAAAGGGAGAAATCCGGCCAATCCACTGCAACCTGTGATCGAATCCAGACCGTTTGCACAGTGGGGCTTGGATTTTATCGGAGTCATCAATCCCCCATCTTCTGCAGGACATAGATTTATATTGACGGTAACAGACTATTGTACAAGGTGGACTAAGGCCCCCTGCTGCAAATTTTCCACAACTGAGGTAGTTATCAAGTTCCTTGAAGAAAACATTATCACCAGGTTTGGAACGCCCTATTCATTGGTATGTGATAACGGCCCTGCTTTCTCTTCTTTAAAATTTTCTAAATGGGCATTTGAATATGGGATTATTCTAAGGTTTTCTTCAAATTATTACCCTCAAGGTAATGGACTGGCTGAATCAACAAACAAAATTTTATTAGACATAATCAAGAGGTTAATTGCCAAAAGTCCTAGAGAGTGGAATACCCTGTTAAGATATGCATTATGGGTAGACAGGACCAAGTTCAAAATAGCTTTAGGTAGTACACCTTATCACTTAGTTTATGGGACTGATCCCATACTTCCGGTTAATCTGAGAATACCAACCTGGAAGTTTGCCAATGAATATCTAGGCTTTGATAACCATAGGGAAGCCAGAATAGTGCAAATGTTACAACTAGAAGAGAAAAGAGGTCAAGCCCTCGAGAAGTTTGCCAAACACCAAGTGGTTGTTAAGAGGTGGTTTGACAAAAGGGCAAGAGTCAAAACATTTAGGATATCAGACTTAGTGTTGTGTTGGGATAAAGCACATGAAAAGAAAGAAAACCATGAAAAATTTGATAAATTATGGCTGGGTCCATTACAAGTCTCAGAAATAATAGGAGATAACACCTTTAGACTTAAGACCTTGACTGGAGAAGATATGCCATTACCAGTTAATGGCCAGCATTTGAAACACTACTTCCAGGCTTGAGGTAAAAGGGGGGGCAGTCCTTTTTTCTTAATGTAAAAAGCTGTGGGTAATGTACAGTTCTTCTTTTGTGTTTTCTTTTGGGGTTGGCTATTTGTATAGCTTGTCTTCTGTTTGTTTTTGCTTTTTGTTTCTTTCTGTTTGTACAGTTTTTTCTTTTGTTGTGTTGTTTGTACAGCCTGTTTGTTTGGTTTGTTTGTTGTCTCCTCAGCAGGGATCTTTATTTTACTTTAGAGTATTAAGGGGCAAAACTAGCAACCATTCAAAACAGTATAAAATTTAGGGTATTCAAGTTAATCATTTACAATTTACACATAACTTGTTACTGTCATGAATGTAGAGAGTTGTTCATCTTCTGAAGTTTTGTATTCAATAAATGTGATTGAGAATTCGAAGCAAGTTTCTCACGATGACACACCTAAAATCCTTGGGTTTGTTGAACTTACCAGTGTGGATATTAGGTGAAAAATCAGAGGTCACCCTTGCTACCATTACAATTCTCAGCTTAATTTCAGCAAGTGTCCACTCCTTGCATCATGAAGTTACAAATTGCTATATCTTATGAAATCTTACAAAATTAGAAAACAAAAATAAATAAATAAATAAAGCGGATTATACTGAAAATCCAGATTAAGCCATCTAAGTAACTCTACCGGGGCTATGGACGCTCGCTGGCAGTGGGGCTCTACTTAGGATAATTGTAACGATAACCTTGCCGGGGCTATGGACGCTCGCTGGCAGCAAGGCTCTATCCGGTCGTCTATGAGGGAATATCCTCACCTACGTAGGCTAATATCAGTCACTGGTTTGTTCAACCAATCTTCAAGATGAGGATAATTAATCACGTGCACACAACTAAACTGAAAATGGAAATTCATGCATCTTTATTGAAAACTTTGAGTCTCAAGCTGAATAGTAATTTCCAGGAAAGATAGTCAGAAGTTATGAGTTCATTTCATCTAGTTTTCTTGAACACTTTGAATTTAATTGTTTTGTTTTGGTTGCTAGTTGTTGTGATGTTCACAACACACCCCATTATTGCTCCTTAGCAAAATGGGGACCCCTGCTGTCGCTTTGCTTTTTGCTTCTGCTTGTGTTTGTCTGCTTTCTGGCGGTTTGGTAAAAATGAGTCAGGTGCATCATCATCATGAAGGTCGGGATGAGGTAGGTCATCATCATGAGGTCAGTTTGTCAAAGTTCATATTTTGTTTCTATGACCTCATATTTAGAAAGAGCTTGAAATTCCATTCAGGTTTCCCTTTTACATCACTTGAAAATTCGTCCATATGTGGAAGTTATGCACAGTCAAAGTTTTGGTCAAACCTGATAATCGCAAGTGATCATCATATTTTTATATCCTCAGTCATGTTGTCAAGGTCATCATGATCTTGATCTATCACCTGATAAAATCATGTAGTCGAAATATCCGGACATCAATCTTAGGTGATAGTGCCCTTTACCCGTCAAATGACCTTATGCGCATCGTGAGCATCATGTTTTGAGTGTAACCCGATATTTCATAACAACGAGCATCATGATATTTTTTACATCACCTAATATTATAATATCATGCTGATATTATAATATCACCCTGCTTAGAAAATCCACCATCTGCATATTTGCATGCGCATGTCAAAATCCTATCGGAGGGTCATCATCCTGATCTTTCAAGGGAGGGTCATATTTACTGATATTCGCTAATATGATGATGATGTCATCATATCCTCCTGATCTCTTTTTTTATATGATCATGATGATCACCCTATCTTTTAAGGGGGGTTGATACTCTCAGCAGCATGATCATATTTTAAATATCACCCTAGCGCTAACCTAATGATGACCTCAACTCATCCTCATGCTCCTAAGGCGGAACATGATGGTTACCTCATCATGATATTCGATGAGGAGGATTATATTCCGAATATCACCCGACATTTCATAAAGTCCTCCTGCCGAGAAATATGACCTTTTGCAAATATCCTGATGATCATCATCATCACATTTCCCTTCGGCAGAATATTTTCCAAAACATGATCCGGTTCGCGAATATGATGATGATGTCATATTCTAAGTTCAACAAAAGCCCCGGATATCCTGATGATCATCATCATCCTGATCTTTCGAGAGGGTTACCTTGGCTGCAAAGGGGTCATATTACATTCACCACTTGATCATGCTCCTTAGGTGACCCGATTTTACATTTATCCCCTGATCTTAACTAAACATGACGGTGATGTCATCTTTTGCATTTTAATGAAGCCCAAATATGACGATGACGTCACCATCATATTCCTTTCCTTAGCAGCAGGATCATATTTCATATCCTCCTATTTTCCTTCGACATGATGATGATGATGGTGTCATTCTTTTCCCCAATATACAGAAGCGAAACATCCTGATGACGTCATCTGGACCTTCGGAAGGGGGAGCATCATATTTCCAAAATATCATGCAGACGAAAGTTTTAAGTCTTGCTATCGGCAGTATGTGAAATTGTCACCCCGAGGGGGGTATCTCTCGCCGATGAGGAAGAGTACAAGCCACTAGGGCTATATCGGCATAACTCACGCCGATGGCAGAAAACAAAGGAAAAGGGCATCGGCCCAACGGAGAACATCGGTGAAGGAATTTTGGGGCCCGCCGATGGCGATAGTCACGCCAATGGGTGGGAATGTACATAGCGGTGGAATTTTAAAGCATTTTTTGGCGCCCGTAGCATTTTTTCGGTCAGCGATGGTTGACCCGATGGGTTTTGAGCAGTCTGTATGCGTTTTGAACGCGTTTTAAGAGTATTTTGGACCTGATTTCCACAATTTTGCACAGTCACCTGGATTTAAACGATTATTTTAATTTCCTGCTATTTATGTGATAAATGTAATACTTATTGCTTGTCTTGTCTTGCAGGCTTGCAGTTGAGGAAGCAGCTGGAAAGTCAACACAGTGACCTCATGGAGGAAGGAAATCCAATCTCAGGAGCAAGAAGATAAAGATGAAGTGCGAAAAAGTCAAGGCCATTCAAATAAAGAACAAGGTTACAGCTGAGAGTATTACTACAACAGACAAACAAGAGTTATTGCTGAGCTGCCGGAACTTCTTAGAAGGGGCAATATTTCGCCTAGATTTGACACTGCTCACAGATATTTTGAAGAGCTGGTGCACCTGTATTTATTGCTGTAACCAGGGGTTTGAACCAGGGGTTCAGTTAGGTTTCTGCTGTAGTGAGGACAATCAGAATGTCTTTATATTGTGCCTCTCTACACTGTAATACTGGACAACAGGGGCTACAACAGGGATTTGAGTATTTTGCCAGAATTGTAGAGTCTTTCTGGGCATAGATTAGAAGTAGAAGAAGGAGGTCGCCTGTTTGTCTGCAGTAAGGTGCGTGTGGAATGTCTGGCTGCCTTACTGTATCTATAAAGCTTGTAAGTTCTCTATAGTATGATCAATGAAACTAAGAGTCATTCCTACATTGTAAATCATGTATGACTATTTGTTTCTAATACAATAGAATCTGGAGTTCTGCATCTATCTTCTGAGTGTTCTCCTGCTCTTCTTTGTGTTTTGAAATATTTTCTTTGAGAGCTTGCAATTTTAAATGTATGTTTGTGAAAATGCTCAGAACTTGCATTTAAGGTTTTTACTGTGGATTTGATCAAATTACTGTGGTATTTACATAGTGCATAACAGAGACAATTAGATCCTTCGGTAGATTAAATAAGGTATAGATTAGATCTTTCTAACTTTTCCCAACCCATTTGAAATATTTAGCTGAAAACGTAGAAATCTAAAGGAAATTGTCTCAAATTTGAAGAAGCAGGCATAACAGAGTTAAGAGTAGACAGTTTTCATAAATGTATGAAGAAGAAAGATGCAATAAATCAAGAAAACCATCTAAAACTTGCAGCACAGTAACACTTTTATTCAAAGGAATGAAAAGTATTGACATATCTCATGACCTTTTTGCATATTCTTAGTCCAGTAAACCACCAAACAAACCTAAACTACGTAAGGCCCCTTGAACATTACAGCTTCACATTGACCAACTGAACTTAACCAACCGAACCATTGTAGACTTGGGATTAGTTGAATCTCAAATGATTCCTTCTTATCTTTCAAGTATAGTTTCAGTTCATTATATGTGAATTTTAACTTATTGTTATGATTGCATCAAAACAATCATCAACAAGACCCAATTTGAAAATCAAATTCAGCATATTCAGCATTGAGTCCGCAGTTTGCATGTTGAAGTGATTGTATGTTGGCATATACAATTGGGTATGCAAGGGAGAATGTACAAGGACTGTCAACAGGACAATATGCATCAGCCACTCTATTTTTAGTCATTCCGACCGCCGATAAGAGGATGCAATTTTTCAGCGATGGGTCCCAGCTTCAAAGGCAGCGAATCAAGTGGTGCCACATGTCAAAGATATACAAAGGCTGATTCAAAAGATAAAGACCTGCATTTGTATGTAGGTGCATGCATATTCAAATGCATATACAAAGGCACTTCAAAGGCTGATTTAGGTCACAAATGCAAAGCGATATACATAGGTAGTTGATTGCAGCTTTGAACGCCTGTATCTTCCACATCTTGGCAAATTTTGACATGATTCAAAAGGTAAAAATGCTTGTTTTTGCCTCCTCTTTCATTTGGTAAGCTTTTGAGGAGGATATCTTCACTTTCAAATTTAGATCTGGATTTGCATGTTTTGGTGACTGGACATTTCAGCAGTCATTTTGGCAAGATACAAATGCAGATATTTGTGACATTCATTGCCACAGATTGATGATGCAACAGCTTGCATTAAAGACTCAAAATATCTTCTACCTACCCTATTCCAGATCTTTTATTCAATAACTTCTACAGGTAGACGTCCCTTTAGGCATATATTTTCTGACAGCCCATGGGCAAATCGATTGTAACCGACTGAGGTAAAAAATGTAAAATGCTATATATACATGTAAAACAGATATATATGGTTGTTGGTTGTTCTTCTGGGCTATTTTGTAATGGCTACTTGGCCTCTATAATCAATAAAAATTGGTATTTTTTGCCTCTCTTTTATTATTTTAGCATTGTGTCTGCTCTTTGGATTACTATAGGCTGTGTATTGTGGACAAAGGTCCCTTTCATCCCTCCATTATTCTGTCTTGACCTCTGTTAGAATTAATATGAGTCTGTGTAAGTCTTTCTATCTGTGAGATTATTACTATGTCGATTCAGTTGTAGCCAAACACATTTAAATCTGGTGTATCACTTATTTTCATTTCAGCATTCCTTCTAACCCTTTTCCTAGCAAGCATTAGCACTAGGTTTAGATGCATTTCTCTAAGCATTAGACTTAGAAAGAGGAAGCCAGCCTTCTCTGGAGGTATGATCTCAATTCGTAAGGTCCCACACTTCAAGATCATTCCCATGTTTCTCCAGATTGCTAAAGTTTTACAACTGCAGCAAAGGGTGCAAATCTGAGAGACAACAATGCCTTTGGAGGCAAAGAGGGTATATCAGCTGTCTTAACACAACAAAATGAAGAGAAGTTGGAACAACCAATTGCTTTCTTCAGCCAGCCTCTCAAAGAATATGAACTAAATTATGATTTTATAGAAAAACAAGTGTTTTTTGTAGTGAAGGCCTTAAAAAAGTTTAGACATATGATTTCCAACAGTAAATTTCAATTAATGGTGAGTCAGCCTGGTGTAAAAGAATTCCTCCTAAATAAGGATATGAATGAGAAAAGGGCTGGGTGGATCACCAAGGTGATGGAGTATCACATCAACATCAACATTACCATACTGGTTCATGGCAAAGGTCTATGTGAACAAATGGTAACATATGTCAAAGATAGAAGTGAGGCTGTCTGTGTTCAAGAGCAGACATGACCAGTTGAGCCTCATACTCCAACTAACTCTAGTATCATGACATGTTCATATTTCTACAATCAGGTAGATGTCTAGATGGATTGGATCAGGCCAAAAGAAGGTATTTCAAACTCCAATCCATTCCCTATGTTATTATTGATGGTGTCATGTTTAGAAAAGACATCAATGGAGTTCTTCTTAGATGAATTGCACAAGATCAGACTTATAGAGTCTTAGAAGAATTCCATAGTGGCCCTACTAGTGGCCATTACTCTCCCAGAACAACTATAATGAAAATCATGAGGGCCAATTATTACTAGCCTAGTTTATTCAGTGATGCGCATAGATGGATCAAAAAATGTAAAGGATGTGCATTATTTGCTGGGAAGCAGAGACTGGCAACTCTTCCCCTTCATCCAATCCAAATAGATCAACCTTTTACTCAATGGGGTTTAGACTTCATTGGAGTAATCAACCCACCTTCTAATTCAAGCCATAAGTGGATTCTAATAGCCATTGATTATTTCAGTAGATGGATAAAGGTAGTTGCATTAAGGGATGCTATAGAAGCATCCATTATGGATTTCCTTAAGGGTATAACTACAAGGTTTGGTGTGCCATCCACCATCATATATGATAATGCCAAGGCCTTTATAGGCACAAAAGTCAGTGAATGGGCATTGAACTATGGGGTATACTTGAAAACTTTGTCCAATTACTATCCTTAAGGAAATGGCTTGGCTAAGTCCACCAATAAAAATTTAATCAAAATCATCAAGAAGACAGTTGAAGATAATCAAAGAACTTGGAACTCCAAGTTAAAGACTGCTCTTTGGGCTGATCGAAGCACTCCCAAGAGAGCCATAGGTAATTCCCCTTTCATGCTTATATATGGAAGGGAATCAATACTTCCATTATCATTGGAGTTGCCTTCTCTTGAGTTGGTATAGTAGCAAGAATTAATGGAGAATGATGCCATGACAGTCAGACTTGCAAAGCTATTAGAATTTGAAGAGAAAAGAGATGATGCTATGAAGACCCTTGAAGCTCACCAAGATCAGGTCAAGAGATCTTTTGACAGGAAATCTACTAATAGAACATTCAGTGAAGGAGATAGAGTGTTGAAATGGGATGTAGATAGGGCCAAAGCTAGAAGACATTCAAATTTTGATGTCATATGGAGTGGCCTGTATATCATTACCAGTTGCAAATAGGCCAATGCATTTCAACTCTCTAAGATGAATGGAGAGGTTCTACCAATCCCAGTCAATGGGATTCATCTCAAGCCTTGCTTTTAGCATGGTTGTGAGATCTTGTAAATAGGTTAGGTGTCTGCTTTCAATAAGTGCCCTTGCACTCTACTATATTCTCATTAGGAGGATACATGCTTGATCGTTGTTTTGTTTTGTCCTAGTAGTTTGCCCAGTTGTTTTAGCTCCCCTGTTCTTGTTGCAATTTTTTGACCCCATGCCCAATGGATGTGTAAGGCCACTGGTCTATTGTTTAGCAGGTAAACATCCCTGAGAGGTTGCCAAAATATTGACCCATTTTCCTATGTCCAGAGTCAAATAGTTCATCTTGAAAAACCCCTAGATATCCCTTCGAATATGGCTCTATAGACCTTGATCCTACATATCCCCATGCTCTACCTTACAAAAATCCTCAAAATGTCATCTAGGCAATCATTGCAAGAAACCTAGAAAAACCCAGAAATCCTTAATCTTCAAATGCCTTTCTTCATAGGGATTTCCCATCTTCATACTTAGCCATTTGATGTGGATATCCTGGTGACATCATCTGGATATTAGCTAACATATGGGATATTAAGTTAATATCCAGACTTTAGCTAAGGTCCCGATATCCCCCTTCATATTCAGACCTTAGTTAATATCCAGATGTTTTCCTAACATCCAACTAATATCTGGATCCTTCTTCATATCCATGACCTTCCAAATGTCTTGATGATGTCATCCGGACCCCCTCCCCAAAGAAGTGCATATGATGATGATGTCATCTAGACCTTCCACCTCTGGTATATTATCCTGCAATTTTAATATCCTGATGACATCATTAGGATATTCATAAAAGGCATCTAAATATTAAGTTAATATCCGGATATCAGGTTAATATCTAGATATCAGGATAATATCCATGCAGAGGATGGTTTCTCCATGCTGTGAAGAAAATTTTGATGGGTGCATTTGGATATTGTGATCCCACAGCACACTTTAGAGTGACGTCGTCTTCCTTCTGCGTGGCTGTGAAATGAGGGCACGTGGCCTATTCCTGACAGAAATGAAAAGATAAAGGGAATGGGGGACCACGTGGAGGGCTTAGGATGCTTTTGCGAAGCCCATATGAAGGTGGCCCATTTCCTTCCTCCTGGCTCTAGAATAATGACATGTGTAAAGTATATGAGGTGGGTCATGGTGTTGAATCATTGACTCCATCGGACGACAACACAACATTGCAGATGGATCTTGCTGACATCATAAATCTAGTGCATGACCGTGAGATGTTGCCATGTGGCAAGTTCATGCTTTCTCTATAGGATCTTCATGGTGGGCCCTTATCTAACGACAACTATTAAAAGGAAGGATTCGCCCATTCACATGGTGCTAGATGTCAAAGAAAGAAAGGCAGTGGTGGGCACATTGTAAATCAACGTTGGCGTAGTGTCATGGTGGAATCTTGTCTACTAGGTAGATTCTTTGCATTCCTGTGAGATCTTGCCACATATCCTAAAGCCTCAACGCTGAAGTAAAAGGTAAGTGTATGTTGTAGAGATTGTGGGGCCATTGATCTTCAAACTATTCCTTCATCCAATGGCTCCAATTCAAATTCAGATCTTTTGAACTTTCTAGTGGCACCAAAGCATTCAACCGAGTTGGTGAACATTGCAAAGGCTGATTATTCAATGAATTCAAGCCGGTGAGGATGCACAGACTCAAGGGTTAAGAAATTTAAAGTGTTGTAAAAATGTGTTCCTCATGTCAACTCAGCATTCAATTTCTGCGGATTCAGGCTGATGGGGGTAGATGAAATAGTGAACCCTTCAATGCTAGGGTACAGATGCAGATGCAAAGTCAATTCACCATTAAAAAAAATGAGGACTTTCTATTTTCCTTCATCAATGTGCCTGCCACTTATTCTAACAAGAAACCTATTTGTAGGCTTGCAGGCCTGACAGGGGTATGGGTTCCACCCTAATTTGCAGGGGGTTTCTGAGCAGATTCAATGCAGCATGGTCGATGTCCCTTCTCATTGACTTCTCCTTTTCCCACCATGGCTGCTACAGTGGAATGCTAGAAAATGCTATGCATACATGTCTCAAAGATGTATTCAGGGTTGGTTGTTCTCCTGGGTTACTATAGGATAGAGAATCTTTGTAATCAGGCCTCTGTAATGCAATTGTAGGAATAGCTAGATTTGATGGACTGTGCTCTTTTGCTAAGCCTCTTATGTCTCTAGTCTTGTTCAACAATGAATGTAATCGATCACAGTGTGTCTATATTTCTTGCATTATTCTCTCTTAGATGTAATAGTTATATGACCTCTATAATCAAGATAAGTTGTTATTTTTGCCTCTCTCTTTTGGTTTTAACACTATGTCTACTCTTTGGATTTGTGCGAGCTATGTATTGTGGATAAAATGGTCCCTTTCATTTCTCTACTTCTATGCCCTGGTCTCTGTTAGAATCAATCTAGTCTATGTAAGTCCTTCCAACTATGAGATTATTACTGTGTTGAGTCAGTTGCAGTCAAACACACTAAATTTAGTGCCTCACCTTTATTTTTATAGATTAGGTAAATGTAATAAGGCAAAACACTAAATCAAATGCAAGTAAACACAAGATTATACCTCATAAAACACAACCTAATCCCATCAAGGGAAGGAGGAGCCTTTGCACCCTAAAGAAGCTCCCAAGACCAAGATTTTCCCTAGACTATGGATTCAAATGTGAAGTGTTATTCAATTGTGCAACTCACTAGCTATTCAAAGATGATTTTGGCATGGTAACTTTGCATGGAGTTGGATGATGAAAATGACTTGTGAGAGGTTGTATTTATAGACTTTATGAGAGGATTTTGATCCAAGGGTGGAGATTGATTGGAGAGATCAATGGTGGAGGATGAAAGTGATGTGGAGGGCCTAGATTTGATCTTGGAAGATGGAGGGCTAGGAATAAAAGTAAATCTTTTATTCATGTTTGGGAAAGGGGTGAATAAATGAGGTTGGGTGAGATGGATTATTTGTGAATTAAAAATTCACATGGGGAAGGGTAAAATAAATTAAAAATTTATTTGGGGAAGAGTGGATATTTATTAGCTATGACATGTGTAAGGGATGTGTAAGAGGAGTAAATGTGATGTGTGATTTATTTGAATTTTAAATTTGGGGGATGTGGAGAGAAGTGCTAATGAGGGTTTGACTCACTTAATTAGGGTGATTAACCTAATTAATGTGGCTAGAATAAATTAGTAGAGGGATTAGAGGGAAGATAAGATTAATTAATTAGTGATTTGGTTAATTAATCCTAAGGCTAGGATGAGGTAGGCTAGAGTAGGCAATTAAATAATAGCTATTTAATTGTCTAGGGTAGGGATAGGCTAATTAGTAGGCTGGATTAATTAGTTAACATGGTTTTAACTAATTAATTAGATTTAGGGAAAATAGAGGAATTGATTTAATAAATTTTACATATTTATTAAATCAATTGGCTAAGGTTTGGACTATTGAATTAATAAAATTAATTCAATTTTGGGGATAAAATGGTGTGGATTTAGATGATGAAAGGGGTAATTAATTAAATAGAAATTTAATTAATTGGTTGGAAAGGAAATTGGTATGTTTAGGGATGTTAGGAGTCAGTTTGGTGGTCGAGACATTTTTAGGTGTCTACATTTGCCCCTCTCTGACGTGGCGTCAGGACCTAGGAGGGAAGTGGCATCAGGTTGAAGAAAATTATGCCCCAGCTGCCGGGAAGGAATGAGATGGATAGGGGATGCCCCCTCGAGAGGTTGGTGGGAAAAATAACAATTTTGCAGGTAAGCTCTCGAAAGGATGTGACGGAAGTGAAAGTTGGAGAGGTGCTAGAAAAAGAAGATGGTAGGAGGAAAAACGGAGGAAAAAGGCTGAGATCTGCACCCTGGAAGAAAAAAAAAGAGATGGAGGGATGGCATGGCCCACTATATTAGGCAAAGTGGGCCCAAAGAGTGCCACATTGGCACACTTTTGACTTTGTAGAAGAAAAGACAAAGGAGAGATGGGCGAGCGCAACCCACAGTTCCCGTGACTTCATCACATTTCAGAGCGATTCCGAGAGGTCGGGCAATCACCCGAGGCTGGACCCCAGGTAGGGCCTAACCCAAACTTTGTGATTTTTTATTTTACACACGTTTTTCTAGGTTTTGGGGTATGGGTCAAGAGCACATCGACCAAAGATCGGCAGCTTGAGGATGTGATAAACATCCTCAAGTGTGATAGTCATCTCTCCTGTCAGTAGCAGAAAGCTGGAAGTCTCGCTACGGTATCGCTCCACTGCGGCCGTCATCAGAGCTCTATGAGCTCGCAACACTGGCATCGCTGCCACCATCCAAAGCCCCAGCCTCACCAGTCAAGGCCGCCACTCCTCATCAAACAATGCCATCACGGATCGCACTCGTCGCTCCCGCGACTGCAGTATAAACTGCTCTGTATCCTGCAGCCACCAGTTCTTCGTTAGATACTAACTTATTTCCCCCCACACTTTTTTTTCTTCTGAATGTCTCACAGGCCCAAATCATGTGGCCCCACACAGACAGTCCCTAGTGCTATTTTTCAAATAGCACTACTTTTCCCTATCCATCGCGCCAATACAGACAATGGCGCCACTGCGCGCCTTGTATCACGCCAATGCAGACATTGGCACTACTGCGCGCCCTATATCGCGCCAATCCACATGATGGCGACGCATGCCATTTTCACGTCAAATTCACCTTTTAGCACTAAAACTAATAATAGCGCTATTCCCCATTATGGCGTTATTCCCCATTATGGCGCTATTCCAGATGATAGCACCGTTTTAGCCATAATATGGCGTCAAAATGCCCTATTTCTTTCTCCCTGAGTTTTGGTGCCAATCCAGACGATGGCACCAATATTTCTCCCAAATGGCATGCCAATGTAGATTAGGTAAATGCAATAAGGCAAAACACTAAATCAAATGCAAGTAAACACAAGATTATACCTCATAAAACACAACCTAATCCCATCAATGGAAGGAGGAGCCTTTGCACCCTAAAGAAGCTCCCAAGACCAAGATTTTCCCTAGACTATGGATTCAAATGTGAAGTGCCCTTCAATTGTGCAACTCACTAGCTATTCAAAGATGATTTTGGCATGGTAACTTTGCATGGAATTGGATGATGAAAATGACTTGTGAGAGGTTGTATTTATAGACTTTTTGAGAGGATTTTGATCCAAGGGTGGAGATTGATTGGAGAGATCAATGGTGGAGGATGAAAGTGATGTGGAGGGCCTAGATTTGATCTTGGAAGATGGAGGGCTAGGAATAAAAGTAAATCTTTTATTCATTTTTGGAAAAGGGGTGAATAAATGAGGTTGGGTGAGATAGATTATTTGTGAATTAAAAATTCACATGGGGAAGGGTAAAATAAATTAAAAATTCATTTGGAGAAGAGTGGATATTTATTAGCTATGACATGTGTAAGGGATGTGTAAGAGGAGTAAATGTGATGTGTGATTTATTTGAATTTTAAATTTGGGAGATGTGGAGAGAAGTGCTAATGAGGGGTTGACTCACCTAATTAGGGTGATTAACCTAATTAATGTGGCTAGAATAAATTAGTAGAGGGATTAGAGGGGGGATAAGATTAATTAATTAGTGATTTAATTAATTAATCCTAAGGCTAGGATGAGGTAGGCTAGAGTAGGCAATTAAATAATATCTATTTAATTGTCTAGGGTAGGGATAGGCTAATTAGTAGGCTAGATTAATTAGTTAACATGGTTTTAACTAATTAATTGGATTTAGGGAAAATGGAGGAATTGATTTAATAAATTTTGCATATTTATTAAATCAATTGGCTAAGATTTGGACTATTGAATTAATAAAATTAATTCAATTTTGGGGATAAAATGGTGTGGATTTAGATGATGAAAGGGGTAATTAATTCAATAGAAATTTAATTAATTGGTTGGAAAGGAAATTGGTATGTTTAGGGATGTCGGGAGTTAGTTTGGTGGTCGAAACATTTTTAGGTGTCTACAATTTCCATTCATGTTTCCTTCTAGCCCTTTTCCCTTGTAAGCATTAGTACTAGGTTTATATATTTTTCTCTAAGCATTAGGCTTAGAATGAGGAACTAGCCTTCTTTGGAGGTTTGATCTCAACTTGCAAGGTCCCACACATTGAGATCATTCCCATTCTGTCATTAGAATGCTTGGATGCTCTCCAAGCTAGGTGCAATTCTATGTGATAACAATGATCTTGCACTCACCCTTTATTAGAAGCTTTCTATTGTTCATTTTAGGTTCAACAAAATATGTACACTCCAAATATGACTCACCACTAATATGCACATGACTCACAAATTGGTATGCACACATATGTGTTCTCATGCTTGACCAACTTGTTTAGGGATCACTCCTACTCATGTGGCAAAAGAAAGTGGAGCAAAAGAGAATATAGATGACCACCCTTTTATGTGGAGGTACTGTCTTATGAGTGGTAATGAAATTGATTTTTTTTGCAAACATTCTTGTGGATCTATACTCTTTAGAATAAAGTTCCCTACAAATTTTAGTATTGTTAAGATGAGGTGCATTAGTTGCATTGAACGCAATGACTTCATTTTGGATAGTGTAAATATTTGATGAGCATTTTGAAGGGCAATGTTCACATGAACACCCATTAGCTCAAGAAGAGTTTATTGGATTTGTAATTTGATGACTAATCTATGTTTATTTTCTTCCCTGATGATTTCTAAAGTTGTTTCATGTTCAATAATTTTGATGGTGATAGGGGTGGCAATAACTCTTTTAATTCCTTTTTTTGAGTTTCTTCTAGCCAATCTATTCTCACTTCTAGACACATATAGGCTTGAAATGACAAAGTGTGAATGAGAATGAAGAAGGAGTAGGGGAAATTTTTGCCACTAACTTAAGTGTGTAAGAATATTTGAGTTTATTTGTAAGTGGATGGTTTGTGCTCATTTACATCAAGTTTCTTTGTTTGTTTTGATCATTTTTGTTATGTCGTAAATTGTGCTCCTACTTGGATTAGCACAATTTCACTAAGTTTAGCTCCTACCTTTTAGTATCCCTCAATCCCTTTCTTTATTGGACCTATCTAAACCCTGATTGACATTTACCTTATCGTGGAAATGTTACATTTCAAAGTATTTAACAACAAAACCTAGAAAGAGATGATGGATTCCAGACATTTAGGACACTGTTAAGCTTGATTTGGATTAAAATTTGGGGGCTGGACTTGGGCACCCATGCCCTAGTCCTACCCTAAATCTTGAGATTCCAAGTTTTCTTCTAATGTTAGTTTATGTTATGTTTTGAGATTTTGAATTCAAAATTTTTTTTGTGCAATGTCAGTGTTTTATATCAATCCATTTCCCTCCTAAGGTTAGGTATATAAAGAGAATTGAAAATCATTTTATCGCACACAACTCACATGCAAGCTTACTACACTGAAATTCTACTACAAGTACTATTGAAGTTCTGCAAAGTGTTGAAGCTCATTTAAGAATTGGATCTTTGCTATCATGGAGATATGTTGTGGAGATTAGGAATCAAGATCTTGAGTCTATCTTGCTCTTCCTAGGGTTTTTCAAGCCTTTTGTACAATCAGGATAAGGGTTGAAGTCTCCAACTTGAGTTTTGGAATTCTCTACGGATACGATTGCTCTCCTTCTTGTTCTACAAGTCTTCATTGATGTCATCTCCTTGAGGTGAAGTTGTTGTTTCTTTGAGTGAAACATTTGTGGATCTAATCCTTGATGCTTTAGTCATTTAGGATCTTCCATTTGTTTATGCTTACATATTTGGTTTTCAAGAACACACATCTGCATACTTTCACATTAGTTATTATTGAGGTACAAATACCAAAGATGGGGTTTGACTAATGAAAACTCCTATATAGCCACAACCATCTTTCTTCTTCTTTTGATTGTGCGGGTCAAATTTAGGAAGATTTGATGGAAAGAAGCAAAGAAGAAGTAGATAGTATAGGTACAGTTATCAAGGAAGTTGAAATTTCATCTTTGAAATACCTACAGGACTTTGGAGTAGGTGCCCAAGTCAAACAAGACCTAAAAACTAGGATCTGGAACCGTTAACAGAGATACAGACCCTTGGTGTAGATAATTTTGTTGACAAAAAACTTATAGGACGTTGGTATAGGTGCCCTAGTCTAGTAGACCTCCAGATTTTAGGTGCACAATCACTATTGTATTCAATTTTCATTTCTGTGATCAGTCTATAGGTCTTTGCTCCCGAAATCCATCTGTTCATGCATATCTTGTAACTAGGGTTTGGTTTATCCTTAGCCCGTTGGGGTTTGCAAAACTCTAGTTGAGACACCTTTTCAAGTACAACAAATAGGAATAAGATACTTGTAGCTTATCATTGTCATAGTGATTGAGCTCGGTTCATATTCTGAATGTTGGTGCATGAAAAGAGGGCCTTGACCTAGTTTGCAAATGCTATCATTCTCTCTCTTTTCCACACTAAACAATCTTGTCATTTGAGACTTAGTTTCGGATCTCTTTGGCTCAATTGTGAAAGGACCTAGATGTGGTCATCATGGCTTTTTCTATGTTTTTTGATTTTTTTGTGTTTTGATTGTTTTTGGTGTTTTTGAGTGAGTTAATTTCTTATAGAATGAAGATTACAAATTATGCTGAATGCTAAGATGATCAACATTAATGTATGGAAATTAAATATCATCTATATTTTTGTCTTTTTGTATCTTTTCAAAGAAATTAATATAAATGCAAGTAATCTTTTTGTTCTTTTTTTGTATTTTTGACTAATTGCATGCAACTTAAATGAATTAAACTAATTATGAGAATAATTCCATGACTAGAGAATAATTCCAAGACTAGGATCAACAACTATTCTCTTTCATTTTTCTTAACTTAAAGCACAATTTGAACAATTATTTCAAGAATAGATTAACAATGAATTTGTTTGGGTCTCTTTGTCTATCCTTTTTGTCCAAATTTTCTTTTTACAAGATAAGGATGGATAGTACAATTTGTTGATTTTTTAATGATATTGCAAAATAAACGTTTGTGATTCTTGTTTCATACGTTTTTGTTAATTTGTTCAACTTGATAGTGTTATGTCAGAAAATGTCCCCTTGGGGGCTTTTCCCTCTTAAGGTTTAGCTCATGGGTCTTATAATTGCATTTAGATTATCTTGCATGTTATTTCTGACTCTCGATGAGAAAACCCTTGGGTCTTGTGACAAATAGGACCTAGGGGGCTACACTTTAATGAATTCTAAGCAAAAATGGCAGGGTGGACTTTGGCACTAGTGCCCTAGTCCAACCCTATTTTGGGTCTACTCTAATTTCAAATGTCAGTGTAGTGACCGTTAATTAGGTCCTATGCCAACATCTAAAGTTTGAATTACAAAATTCTTAGCAGGAATCTTTGTGGTTGCATATCTAAGCATGATTAGGTTTCATTTGCAAACTAGATGGGAATTAGAAGAGCATTATGATTTTGTGAAAGTGATTCAAGGCATTCATTGTGTTGCAAAGCAGTACTTTGTTGTTATTGTGTCTGTGTTTGTAGATTTGGCATCCATCTCCTCATGGCATGAAGACATCTTCCTTCCATGAGATCTTCACTACAAGGTGATATCTATTGTGTTTTCAATCATTTATCATTTAGATTTTTGCCTCTATCCTGGCGAGATACGCACTCTCATCTGACAACGGTGTTCGAAAGACTTGAATGTCTCTCTGAGGCTTGACTGAGGCAAGCCTCTAAATACCACAACCCCCTCCCACACTCCTTGTGATTGTAGGTTATAGGTGTTGAGTTCTGCGGGGTGGAATTGCAGGAAGGAGTAGCAGATATCAAGGATTTAGGATCTGCAAAGAAGTAGGACACTAGTGCTTTTCCTAGACTAGGGCGCTAGTCCCCATGTCCTCTGTAGTTGAATTCCTAAAAATGGAAGCTGCAATACAGATCAATGTCAGAAGCAGATCAAGATTCTGCAAAGAAATAGGTACCTTGGACTTGGGTGCTAGTCCTCGTGTCCCTAACTTTTCTACCTTCCAAACTTTAAAAAATACTGAGTTAAATACCTCTATCCCTTATCTTTGTCTAAAAGGATTTGTTGTAATTTGATAACCTGCTTACCGATTTGCATATTTAGGGTTTCTAAGTACAATTAAGCATTAGATAGAGACATTGTTTGATACATCCAAGAATCGACATCTTCTCAAGTGGCTACCCAACCTGATAGGTGATTTCTCTCACTTAGTGGAGATTCAACTCGGTTGATAATCCCTTGAAGTGTTTGTAGTGAGAGGATTACACATAAACCATTAATCAAACAACAACCTTATTTTTTCCCACTAAACATTTTGGTGAACTCATTTTTTTTAACTTTTTGGCACCTTGTTGAGTGTTGTTTGATAAATTTGCATTCAATCATCTTATTGCATTTGAAAAATTACAAAAAAAATAAAAAATTTGGGAAATTTTGAAAAAAATTGTGCATTCTTCATAAAAACCTAGTTTTACATTAGCTAGGGTTTGTAGTCAAAATCTTGTTTTAGATTTAACTACCATTTTAAAACACTCATTAGGACTGATTTCTAATAGTAGTGTTGCATCATAGTGGTCTTCTTGCAAAATCTCATGCCTAGGATTTGAAAACCTTGCATTCTCACTAAATTTGGCCTTATCAACTCTTTAGATTTGCATTATAGACATGTTGTAAGGGATTTTACTGCATTAATTGGTTGTTACTAGATTTATTATCTACTTCCCCTCCTCATATTCCTTAAAACACCCTTTCTACTAGGCCTTTGCATTGAAAAATTGTGAAAAATTGCATATTTTAGCTATATTTTCACTAGGGTTTGACCTTGAGTGGCACTCTAAGCATGTTGTGATGGATGTTTTGGCATTATGTAGCTATTATTACTGTTATAATTTTCTTTCCATCCTCATTTTCCTCACAACACCCTTTTACATACTCTTTTGCATTGAGATTTGGTGTAAAATTGCATATTTTGGCCTATTTTCACTAGGTTTTGACTTATCATCACTCTAGAGTTGCTTCAAAAGCATGTTGTGAAAGATATTTTTGCATAATTGGACTTTTATTAGGCATATCATTTGCTTTCCTCTTTGAAATTTTTAACAACACCTCTTCTTTCACTAATTTTCATTGAGAAAAGTTAAAAAAATAAAGCATTTTAGGTTATTTTTATAAGTTAAAAAAATCAAGCATTTTAGGTTATTTTTATACATGCTTTTGCATTAGTTCTTGCATAAGTTTTGAAAACCTTTATAATCTAATTTGGCATTCATTTTAAAACATACACATGGCTTCTCAATACAACAATAATTCTAGGCTTCTCCTAGGCCGCATTTGAAAAGATGAGCCCCTAAACTTGAAATAACATTTACACCTCATGACAAAGAAATGGTAGATACTAAAGGGCCTCTTTACATTACAATGAAAATAATGGAAATACCTATGCATGGAACACTCATAGACCCTAATTGTATGACTAATGTGGTTACAGAAGAGTTCCTCCTTAAACATGATTTGGCACAAAACTATTATGACCCGTTGGATTTGAGAATTAAAATGCATAATGGATCTTTGATGAGAACATTTGGATTGGTAAAACTTCTAGTCTCAGTTTATGACAAAGCCATAGATCAGTTATTCGATGTTATTCCCTTATCCGACCTCTTTCATGTAAAACTAGGACACCCATGGATTAAGGCTATGAATGTTGTCCCTTCAACTATTCATAAATGTCTAAAATTCCCTTTGCATGGAGAGATCCATATTGTTCGTCGTAATAGATACCAACCTCTGGCTAAGAGCAAAAATTTCACCCTTGATTACTTTTGGCCGCAACCTGAAACAAACCCTGAGCCATGAAGAGACCACTGTTTCCTAAATTATAAATGATACAAAGTAAAATAGCTAGCTAGAGTGGCCAGGCCTTCCTTACAAATAATGAGGGATGAACAACATGTGTTTGAGGATCCCCTTAGAGCAAAAGGAAAATAAATACAAGACTACTATGGATATGATGAGATAATTGGTGTGATAGATGTGGATAAGGAAAAGATTCATAACTCCCCTCGTCCATGGAGAGATGGTATCTATGCTGAGGTTCCTCCTCTGACATCCTTACAAGGATCGAGAGGTTTTCATCAACAACAAAACATTCCACCGAGACCAATGAAATTTGAACATGGTGCTTCCTGTTCTAATGTGCAAAACCCTATAAAAAAACATGATGATGCCTTTGAAGAAGTAAGTACTAAAACAAGAAGGAATAGACAAGAAAAAGAAAGGAGGAGAGGACAAGCTTTTTCCCAATGACTTGCTACTCAACACGAAAATATTCAACCTAACATTGAAACAAACATAGAAAACATCAACACTGAAGAATTAGAAGATAAAGACAAAAGTTGGGCTATGGTACCTTACACACCTCTTTCCTCTAGCATTTGAGATTGGGAAGAGGATGATTTGCTCGATGACAACCCTTAGTTTGGGTATCCCTACAGGTAAGTATTTCTAACCCTGTACCTCTGTGATGTGTTTCCCCTGTGATGTGTTATGTGTTGTTTAGGCCTCATAGGATGACCCTTGATACTCTTGTAAGGTTAGGGATATTGGGTGACCACCTCTTTGTGACCCTTCTTCTATTTGTATCATCATTCTTCTATATTGCTTCTCCTCTATTTTCATTGTTGTGTGTTGTGTCTTACAGACATAGTGTTGTGGTTGGTGATTTGGGGGCACCCTCCTATGTGACTGTCCCTAAGACATTTGTTTCTCCTCTCTTGCTTCATCATTTCCCTTCCTCTAGTGGTTCTATCTAGCATGCGGATGACGAAAAACATTTTATACTGATGTGGACCTAGTGTCCCTTTAGCAAGAAATCAAAAAATGGACCTTGTCCATACATAACGATGGGGTTATTATATATTATACGACGCTTGGCTAGTAGAATCACTCTGTGTGATCTTGATGTTGTCTTATTGCACATACAAAACATAACAATATTGCTGCTCTGTGCACTTTGTCTATCTTGAATCTTGCATTCCTCGGTTCTCTATGCATTGTTGTTTATCATGATTATATGGACACTAAAAATTTTCTTGCAGGAATGTGTTTGTGGGAACATTTGGAGATCGTAATGTACATGTCACCTCCAAGGGGCATCGGCTTGGCAAGAGCTCGTGTTCCCTTGTGTGTTTTCTTCCTACCTTAACGTTCTTGATATTGTCACATGATATCAACCACCTTAAGGTGGGGCATATATAAGGTAAGCCATCTGATATAGATGTTAGCAATTGTGTTTTTGAATCTTGAATCTATTGCAATCACTTAAGCCCTCTATGGAGGCGGGATATCATGCATATCCTTTTTATCTTAAGCCCTCCGTGCGAGGCAGGGATGGTGTGTTTCTCGAGGAGAGTGCACAATCCTATCATTTTCAAAAGTCCTCTGAGTAGGTGGGGAGCAGTTCTATGACTAACCTAACCCTTAAGTGTGTCTTTGGCGCTTGTTGTGGTGAAGCCTAATCATCGGTGTGTGCCTGTAATGTGCTTGAGATGGTGATGAACCTAGAAATAGGTACACTCCATCGCTTGTCTGTCATGTTTTCCCTATGTCTTCCATGTGTGTGTGTATTGTGTGTTCATTCCCAAGCATAGTTTGAAGACCAGTGGCGATGAGTCCCTCCTATGCTTTGGGATTTGTTTGGCGTGCTTGATTTGTATGGCGTGTTTGTTATTAAGTGTAGTCTAAAGACTGGTGACAGTGAATCCCTCCTACACTATGAGATTTGTTTTGGTGTTTGTTGCCCCATGTGCAGTCTAAAGACCAGTGGCGATGAGTCCCTCCTGCATTTTGGGTTGTGTGTTTACTTTTCCTGTACTTGCATCCTACATTTCATATAAATGAGGAAAAGAAAAAGAAAATAATTAGTACATTCACTATATTCACTGTGTTTTGCATGTCTTCAATACTGTCTTCTCCATGTTTTACGTGACTGTAACTGTCTTCTCTGTGTTTTGTGTGCCTGTTACTGTCTTCAATGTGTTTGGCATGTCTTCTTCGTGCTTGGAGTGTTTGCTGTGTTTATTGACCATACTTTAATGCATGTATTGGCCTTGAGTTTATACATACATTAAAGTGGGGGCTAAATGTTATGTCAAAAAATGTCCCTTTGGGGGATTTTCCCTCTTAAGGTTTAGCTCCCATGTCCTGTAATTGCATTTAGATCATCTTGCTTGTTATTTTTGACTCTTGATGAGAAAACCATTGGGTCTTGTGACAAATAGGAGCTAGGGGCTGCACTTTAATGAATTCTAAGAAAAAATGGCAAGGTGGACTTGGGCGCTAGCGCCCTAGTCCAACCCTATTTTGTGTCTTCCCTAATTTCAAATGTCAATTTAGTGACCATTAATTAGGTCCTATGCTAACATCTAAAGTTTGAATTACAAAATTCTCAGCGAGAATCTTTGTGGTTGCATATATAAGCATGATTAGGTTTCATTTGCAAACTAGATGGGAATTAGAAGAGCATTGTGATTTTGTGAAAGTGATTCAAGGCATTCATTGTGTTACAGAGCAATACTTTGTTGTTATTGTGTTTGTGTTTGCAGATTTGGCATCCATATCCTCATGGCATGAAGAGCATCTTCCTTCCATGAGATCTTCACTACAATGTGATATCTATTGTGTTTTCAATCATTTATCATTTAGATTTTTGCCTCTATCCCACCGGGATACGCACTCTCATCTAAAAATGGTGTTCGAAAGACTTGAATATCTCTCCAAGGCTTGACCGAGGCAAGCCTCTAAAGACCACAACCCCCTCCCACACTACTTGTGATTGCAGGTTACAGGTGTCAAGTTCTGTGGGGTGGAGTTGCAGGAAGGAGTAGTAGACATCAAGGATTCAAGATCTGGAAAGAAGCAGGACACTAGTGCTTTTCCTAGACTAGGGTGCTAATCCTCATGTCATCCATAGTTGAATTACCAGAAATGGAAGTTGTAGTGTAGATCAGTGTCGAAAGGAGATCAAGATTCTGTAAAGAAATAGGTACCTTGGACTTGGGCACTAGTCCCCATGTCCTCAACTTTTTCACCTTCTGAACTTTGAAAAATAGTTAGTTAAATACCTTTGTCCCTTATCTTTGTCTGAAAGGATATGTCATAATTTGATAACTTGCTTACCAATTTGCATATTTAGGGTTTCTAAGTACAATTGAGCATTAGTGTAGCACATTTCACAGTTGAGTATATTGTCTTTTCATTGATGTCAAAATATCAGGAAATCAGGATGTTGCATTACAGAGTTTTCACAAGATGCAGTTGACAGATGTGTTGATCACATTATATTTCAGAAGATGCAGTTGACAGACGTGTTGATCACATTATATTTCAGAAGGATTCTTCATAGGAAAGTTTAAGTTATGCTTTCAGTGAAAGTGGCTAAGGTTGGCATTATGAGTGGTCTTCATGCAATTATAACACATTTTTGAATGTGACTTGTTGTAATCACAATGGTTTGATACCTTCTCAGTTTTCAAGTTGTAAAACTCTTACAAGTGGTCCTTCATGATAATGACATCAGTGACACATCAGTGTTGAATCTATGTGAGTTTGTTCTGACTTAGTCATTTCAGAAGATGACACTCATTGCATCAATATTGAATCAGGAGGAGGGCTTATGTCATTTAATAAAAGTTAACTTGCATCATATTAACTTGATGACAGTGGCAGATCAGTTGAAGCTTGGTTTACAAGGTTGAGGTTTAAATATGTGTTGAGGTGTGTTGAGGTTTAAATATGTGTTGAGGTGTGTTGAGGTTAACACTTAACAAGTCATAAACTTTGTGTTCAACATTACCTTATTGCCCATCATGCACTTTATGTTATAAACTCAAACTGACCGATAGAAGTGGTCATCGGGGCTTTAAGTTACGATGTAAAGGGTATCGGGTCGTGAGTTTACCGGCCCCGTTGGTTAGGATGCCCGGTTGCCGGTTAGGTCGGCATTGTATGGTCCGCGGGAAACACAAAATCAACGATTGTCTTTGAATCCTCAGTTGGCGGGCACCGAAGATCGAAAGGTCAGTTTTTAAATGGAAAGTTTTGACAAACGGTCAGTTAGCCCGATTAAACTTGACGTCCTCCTTGTTCTAAAAGGCAATAAAGCTTCTATTTCTATCTTCTCTCACCGAAGTTTAAGAGATTTTTGAATATAGAAATTTATGAAAAGGAAAGAGTAAGTTTTTAGAAGGTTTCTAAATGATAAGAAGATGAAAAGGTAGAATTCTACTAAGGGATTTCATTTTTTGTTTTATGTTTTTTGTTTTTGGTAAGAGAGAAGATGAGAAGTTTGAGAAGAAATGTAATGTTGAAGTTGAACCGGTTTTTGAAGATTTTAGTTTTTGATTGAAATTCTTTTTGCATATAGTGATTTTGTTTGAATGGCAGATATAAGAGGAGTTGCAGATGAGAGATATGAAATGAGAATTTTTGAAGAAGTTCTTTTGGAGAATGGAATTGTTATGTAATTTTTGCAGGAATGGAGAATCATTTTTCAGGGATTTATGTTGAGATTCTTCAATGATCATGATGGAGTAATGTTTGTTTAGAGAAAGTGAAGGTGTCAGAGAAAGTGAAGGTGATTAAAGACTATAATTTTTTAGAGAAGATAAATTGTTCAGTTTGCAGAGAGAGAAAGCTCAAAATGGTGAATTAGTTTGAAATTGTGTTGCAGAGGTATGAAATATATTGAAGATCAAAATTGATTGACTGTAGGAGTTGAAGACAGTTAAAGGTTGATTGAAAAATTTATTTTGTTTATCTTAAAAGGGAGAAATAAGGTTTTGGTTTTTATTGAAACAGGGAAATCCCCTGAGTCATAATTTTTTTTTCATTGAATGTTGATGATGTCAGTGAGACATGCAGAGAGATAAAATTTGCCAGTGAGGCAGAATTGTAATGTCAGTGACACAATTGTAATCTGAATTTTGTGTTAAGCCAGTGAGGCAGTTGAGTGGTTTTTATACCCCAAGAGGGTTTTCCACTCGGGAAATTTCTTGTGTCAAATCTGTGTGTTGATACTCTGCATATTTACTTTGTTCCTTCTGAAGAATTCTAAATTGTGAAATTAGATTAATCAAAAGTAGTAAAAGGTGTTAAAATTGTTAACAACACTGATTCACCCCCCCTCTCAGTGTTGTGTGTATTCCTACAATTAGATAGAGACATTGTTTGATACATCCAAGAATCCACAGCTTCCCAAGTGGTTTCCCAACCTGATAGGTGATTGCTTTCGCTTAGTGGAGATTCAACTTGGTTGATAAGCCCTTGGAATGTTTGTAGTGAAAGGAGGATTACACATAAACCATTAAACAAACAACAACCTTCTTTTTTCCTGCTAAATAGATAGTTTTTCATAAATAAAGGTGGAGGCTTGTGTACAATTTGTAGATGCTCAATTAAGTTAATTTGAAAGAAGTGTGCTACTATTTTTAAACAAAGATTTGCAATATACAATCTAATTTTATCTAAATAACTTCTAAATCTACACTAGATTTGGAGCTTGCAAGCAAATGTTGCAATTATAGAGAAATGTGATACCTACTCTAATCTACCTATTTCTCTATTCTATGAAAGTAAACTATTTTAGTTCAAAAAATGCAATATAAAAGAATCCCACACCTAAGATATTAACGATCTGAGATTCTATTCATTTGTGTTTTGATAATAATGTCCTCAAGGACCCAAATTTTTGCCTTCTAGTCTCTCTCCTTCACGTGGGTTCTTGTTTTGCAAGGGAAGACAACATGTAAGTTGAAGATGTAGAGCCAATAAAGACAAAAAAGGAAATGTAGTGACTGTACTGCTATTCGAAGCCTTTGAAGTTGTAATAAAGTGGCATGTAAAAGAGCCTAGAGGATGCAAGTGTTTTTCTTGGATGCTTAAAAGTGTTGTGAGTTTGTAAAGTGTGACCCTTTTTTCTTTCCAAGAATTATATGTGTTCTAGGTTGTTGGTTGTAGCATGGAGAACCTCTAAAAAATTTCTTTGTATCTCTTGAGAAGGAAGAATTTAAAAAAATGGAATGGAAGAAGGATCCTAAGAAAGGTTAGATTTTTCCTATCTATAACCATGTAGGATAGAAAAGATAGAGAAAACTAGTTCTAGGATTGCTAGGTGCTCTCATCTATCAAACAAAAAGTTAAAAAGTTGAAAGAAGGTTCAGCCAAGGAAGGAAAAGGACGAAGAAAAAAAATAGTGCATTTGTCCTTTCACCAATGATTCGTTCGTTGGGGTAAATCAATATAAAATTGGGTGAGTCAATGGATCCTTGGTCTACTAGTGAAGTTGAATGGTTCTAAATGAGCCCATTAGGGATCAAATCTTTCTGAGTGCAAGGCTTCGACACCATAAGGGATGAGGGCAAGATCGTGCCCCAGGTTAATTTGATGGAATAAATATCCCTCGGTTCTTGGCTCTGAGTCGAAAAGGTTACAACCTAAGGCTCATGCTCTCATATTGAGTAGCTAAACCGTTTTGTGGGTTTGATATAAAACCCTCCAGCAAAAAAAGGGTGAATGTATCATTCAAATAGCAAAAATCAATAAACAAAGAAGTAGAAAGGGATAGACACCTAACAAATGGTCAAACAAGCATGAATACAAGGGGGAAGGTTATAAGAGAATAACTAGATACTTCCATCACTTCAAGATTGGTTTGGACAGAGAGAGAGTTTTCTTGTTTCACACCACATAGGATCGTGTGATGGACTACCAAATCATTATTAGACTTTGAAATGTATGTCTACTTATATTTAGGCACTTACAGGGACCAAAGTGTAAGGTAGGACTATTTCACTAAACATTTGATTTTAATTTTGCAATTAAAAGGCTCAAAAGATCACAATTGTGAGGATGACCTCACACCTACAAACATGACTTGAGTCAAACAACTAGATTGGATATGTGTTCATACATATTAGATTATGTATAGGAATTGAATTTACAATTATATTCAAATAAATAAGCCAATTAAATGAGATTGGATATATGTAAACATAAGGACAAACGATAAAGATAAAATTAGACATACAAACCCAACTATACATTAAAAAAATACACTAAATATAACTACATAAAGAAAACTAAAAACATAACTAAATGTATCACATAATGTGATCCGAAAGTTGATGAAAAACTACTACACAGTTTAATTATAAAACACTCAAATTGCATTACAAATTTACAATAGATTGTGAAAATTTGATGTCGTCAAAAATGTATTTTTACCATTGTAAGCTTCGAGTACAAGTAGAAAAACATGCACTTCATGTGGAACACCTCCAAACTTTTATTGGAAAATGCTACGAGTGTGCTTAGCCATGTGCCTCATGGGCAGGCCATAACAACTAAAGACCCAAAGGTTGTTCGCCGACTCCCTATCTTTTCCACGGTCTAGATGGCCTTCTCCCAATAAAGACTTTATTCCATCCCTCGATGCAAAAGACAAATAATATGATATTCAAAACACGATGATGAGCAAATCCCCGATACAATTAAATCGCACTTTTTAAGATTTCCCACCACCGTTACCATCCTATAATCTTTCGACACTTTCTACTTAATTTATCATTGCCTAGCTGTTGATTTCACCGTCCACAGTTTTTTTCTAAAATTTATTATTATGTTTTATATCTTGATTTACTCTATTGTCGGTGTTTTAGTGATCATTATTAAGTGATTTGTTTTTTTTGGATCGATGTGAAGTTGTTCATAGCCACCTAATCATTTGATTATCCTTTTGCAGCTATAATGCCTTCCGGCTGTGTTTTTCCAGTTTTAAAAGAAAGCAAATCCAGTACCGAAAGACAAAGTAGTGGAGGCGGGTTGCCGCGCAGCCTGACAGATGCTGTAACAGTCAGATCAATATTACAATTACAATGACAGCCACATCAAGTATGTTTCCAGACAAACTAATCAACAAAACGGGAAAAAGACACAGATAATTAAACCGCACATCGTTCAAGTGGAGAATCTTGTGAATCACACTCGAGCCAAGCTGTGTGACCGTCTCGAGTTTCGAGATACGAAGTACATTGAATGTGCCCACATGTCTGGATATCACTACCACTATATTAAAAGAAGTGAAATTGCCCATTCCAATGCCATGTATCAGTAACTGCTCCCCATCACTGGACCACGTCAGCCCATTATCTATTATCTGCGCTTATATATAGGCTCTGTGTTTTGTTTTTCTGTGGAATGTCTTGGATTGAAGGTCTTGAAATGGCTGAGAGAAAACACAGCAGAGACTGCAGAGAAGAAGAAGATGAAATGCAGGGCTCTTCAGCCTGTAAACGTTTCCGTGGGCTGAGCCCTGAAGCGGAGGAGCTTATCCATTTGCTGGAAGATGCAGAGGAAGAAAATGTCGCGGAAGAGGAGGTTGTGTGTGGCGTAATGAAGAGCCTCGAGGAAGAGATCGTCAATTCTTGTTGCTGCACTGAAAATGAGATTCGAACCCGTGACGTGGATGAGATGAGTTACTTGGACGTTGAGCTGGGCATCCCGTCTGTGATGGGTTCGCTTCTTTATCAGCCTTCTCCATTTTCTGGCACTGTTGGCGAAGCGTGCGCAGGAGTTTCGGAGATTCATGGTGATTTTGCAGATGGGTTGTGGCATTTTGAGGATTATAGCTCTGACTGGTTACATGAATATATTCTCTATGATGAAAGACAGGAAAGAGAGATTCGTAATTGTGGGGATTTGCATGAGATTTCCCAAGGAGATCCCACCTTTTTATGGAAGCAAGAGCGTTCTTGTGCCATCTGAAACAATATATAATTGTCTAGACTGGACATGTAGTATATGTTATATTACAATTTGTTTACATTTTGGGGTTTTCGCCTCTTATTTTTAAGGAGAAAACTGTGTAAACCTGCATCTACAAGCTGTGCTCTGTACCAATCTTCTAATTATGAATCATAACTTACCAAATCCGTCTCCTATTACTTAGACGTGGCTGGTGGGCCCTCTTTTCTCCATTTCATCAGTTCTGTTTGCCTTCTGTTAGCAATACATAAACCGCGCGTTTCAACAAACCGTGACTGTCTGCTGTTAATTATAAATTGGTGATAAGTTTAATTTGAACTCCCCCTCCCGCTCTATCTCAGGGGTTCTGTTTATGTGGGTGTTTTTTTATGAGGAGCAAGGTGTAGGCAGCCGCACTGTTTCACCATTTACAACAAACAGGTCTCCAACTCCATCAGTTAAGATTTGCCAGCGTACTACCATCCTGCTGCCAAAATGGGAGCTTTGGAACTATTTAACTGAACGCCTAGAGAAATGTGGTCTTGTCATGTCCCCATTTCCGGAGTGACTTCACATGGAGTTGATGATTAGCCTATCATCCATTCCTGTAGGCTAATGTATGGGTAATGGAATGATTTCTAGTTTGAGCTTGATTCTATACATGGAGAACCGGAATGTTGGCTCAACTAGCATTTTGTTTAATATTGGTTAAGTATTTCCAGGAGATACTAATTTATTTAGCCAAATGTCATAGAGGTTATTGGAGAATGCAATATTCAAATTGTATTTTCATCATACATTGATTGGATCGATTTGGGTTAAGGAAATAAAGAGGAAAATGAAATCTTCAATTACATTTTCCTATATTGATTTGCATGGATTGTTGTGTCATCACCAAAACAAGGGAACACTTTGTTTATTGATCCAACGAATAGAGGTAAGACCTATTCGTCCTTGTTTATTGTGCCAACGGCTTGCTTGAGGGAGTCGATGCCATCATAAGAGGTCCTATATGCCATTCACCCAACTTGTACGAAGGAGTAATTATCATTAGATATTGTGGGATCGACTTGCATGAGCCTTAAATGCAAAATATAGTTTGTTATGGATTGCTTCAGCCAAGAAGAAAGGTTTTAAATACCAACGGCTCATGAGGAGGATCGTCTTGTCAAAGGAATCGACCAGCTAAGAAGAAGATATGATTTTAATGCAAGGAACTTCAAAATCTAATGCTGATTGCTATTCGCTCAAGGAATTGCCATGATCGATAAAATCCAAGTAAGATTTTAAATGCTAAACAAAGGAATTTGAATGCTATTCTAACCGCCGCCAATGATAAAGGGAGCTCGTTGCTAAGAGGATCGATTCATGTGAATAAAGGAGATGTATTTCATTTAATAAAGTTAAGATTGATTTTAAATGATTGATTTCATGGATGTAAGACATTTAAAATTGCTCAAAGAAAGAAGATATCATTGGTGGAATTCAAATCACATTCCAAACCGTCCAAAAGAAGGAGCGCCAATCTTTGGAGAAGATAAATAAAGCTCTTGGAGTTCAATTTGCAACTATTGATGATATGGTATGTTTTCTATCTCTTTTGTTATAGCTAAGAATTCTGATTTTCAGTTGTTTTGCAAGGTGATGACCCCTTGTTTGATATGGTGATGGCCCCATACCCTTGTGTGAGGTGTTATCATTCAGATTTCACCATTAGTGCTTGAATTTGCAGGTTATTGTGAAGCATTTGGAGTGAATTTGATAATCTTTAAAACCCTTCGTCGTTGTGAAGTTGAGCCAAGGTAGTCGATTTGGCAAAAAGTATCATTTTGTGAGGGTTTGCTATTAATTCGAGCTCTGATTTTTGTAACAGCCAATTGGCTATTTCATTTCATGGTTCATATACATGATTTGATTGAAGATCTTGAGAGTTGAAGATGTTTGGAACATCATAGAGGTTGAATTTTGCAGCTAGGAGCCAATCGCTTGGCTTGGAAGGAGTGTTTTGACAAGGTTTTGGCTTCTTCAACATTTTTGGGCTGCTACACATCTTATATCAGTCATAGCAGCAGGAAATATATTGTTATTAGTCCATTGTTTGTTCTCATATAAGGCTGCAACAGTGACATATTGTCTCATTGATCATATTTCATTGATAGTGTTTTGATATTCTAGGATTTGAGTGACATTTGGATGTTATTTTCATGATGTTATCAAGTCTGATATGATTGATACAGTGACTGTAATTTCATGACAGCAGTATGTTATGTGATGTTATTTCATTTCTAATCAATAGAGATGCAATGAGTTTGATAGCTTTCATATATGTTGATGTATGTTGATGTTTTATATTGTTTTGAGAAAGAAATCTTATCTAAAATTTGAGGAAATATTTCAGTCATTTGTAGTAGGGTCTTTGCAGTGGTATTAGAGCCATAATCCTGCCAGCCTATGGGTGATGAATTCATAGATACATTACCACATCATTATAGAAGAAGAACAGGTACAATGGGTGATAGAAGACAAGGTAATCCACAGGATGAGATGGATCGTATGATTAGAGAAATGCTTGAAAATCAAAGGAGAATGACAGATGGTTAGCAATAAACAAATGCAAGCATTTAATGAACAAATGCAAGCATTGATAGGCTATGTCAAGCCTTGATGGGCAACATGATCAATAATAACAGGGCTAATCAAGATGATGCAGGTAGTGTTGCAGGATCACAAAGAACAAGGAGAACACGCACACCAACAGTTGAGATACCCATGGAGCCTACTTTTCTTCCTAGAGAAGAAGAGGTAATTGAGGAGGAGTTAGGATTTGAAGATGAAGAAGTTGATGATTTGACAGCTTTGATTGATGAGTATGGTGCACTTCCTGATCATGTGCGAGATAGAGTGAATCTCAATAATTTCATAAACCATAAGCAACAAAAGAAAAGGGGACATGTGTTTCAACAAAGCTAAAGAAGAGTACCACTTAGCCAACCAAAAGAGTACAAAGATGGATTGAATAAGATTCCTCTTCCTAGTTTTGATGGCAGTGGTAATATGAGTGCTAGAGCGTGGGTGAACAAGTTGGATGTTTTCTTACACTCAAGCCCATGAGTGAAGAAAAGGCTATACACTTTGCTACTATGCATTTAGAGGGATTGGCTTATGAATAGTGGCATCATGGACTTGTGTCTCAACATCATAACATGATCACTTCATATGATGAGTTTGTTCATAAACGCATTACCAGGTTTGACCGCAAGGATGTGGAGGTCTACTACCATGAGCTGGCATAGTTGAAACAGAGTGGTAGAGTGGAGGAATATGTGAATGAATTTCAAAAGATTGCGGTTATGGTTCTTGATATGACAGATAGGAGGATCACTATTGTTTGTTAAGGGATTAAGTGATAGGATTAGAGGGTTGGTAAAGGTTTAGAAACCAACTACACTTGAGGAAGCCATTGAGTTAGCACTTGATTTGGATACTACTCCTACATTCACTCAAAAGAAAAGATTCTTCAAGGGCTCAAGATCTAATCAAAAGAAGACATTTCAGTCTATCAAGCCTAGTCCTACTTTGATGGAACGTGATGAGCTGAGAAGGAAGAAGCTATGCTTTGATTGCAAACAACCATGGGAACTAGGACATAGATGTCGAGGCAAAGGCAAGGTACATCTCATTGAGGTAATTTTAGATGATGAAAGTGAGACACATGAGGATAATTTTAGATGATGAAAGTGAGACATGTGATATTGTAGATGCAGTGACTATTGCTACTATGTCAGGAGTTCCTAGATATCATGCTTTCAGGATTAAGGGAATTCTTAATGGACAGCATGTCACATGTTTAGTGGATAGTGGAGCTATGCATAATTTCATTGATGATGGTTTGGTTATGAGGCATGGTCTACACTCAGAAGATTTTGAGGGTTTCACAGTTATAGTAGCTAATGGTTTTACTATGAGTTGTTAGAAGAAGGTGCTGTAACTTAGCATTCAGATGGGAGATTATACATTGATAGCTGATTTCTACATGGTTGGACTTTCAGGGATTGATGTTGTATTGGGAATGCAATGGTTGCATTCTATTGGTCGATATATACCATATTTGAAGAAAATGGAGATTGAGTTTATTCACAATGGGAAGAAGATAATATTGAGGGCTTTATCAGATGGATCACCTAGAGTTGTTTCAGCTAGGCGAATGGAGACTTTATCTCAAGTCTCTATATCTTCTAAGTCTTCTTCCAATGGTGAGTATCATGTAGATTCCAATCTATATTGGATAAGCATAGTAAGGTGTTTGGTGACATTCCTCCAGGAAGACCACCTGATCATGGATTTGAGCACGTGATTGAGTTGGAGGATGGGACCAAGCCCGTCAACATTCCACCATATTGACATCTTAGACACTTCAAAATTGAGAGAGAGAATACAATCAAGGAGTTGATCGATATGAGACACATTCGCCCATCATCTAGTCCATTTGCTTCTTCGATGGTGTTGGTAAAGAAGAAGGATGGTACTATATGAATGTGTAGTGATTATAGGGCACTGAACAAGAAGACAATCAAAAAAGGATACCCCATACCCAGGATCGATGAGCTACTTGATGAGTTACACAGGGTCGTGTATTTTTCTAAGATTGATCTTCGTTCAGGCTATCATTATATACGTGTTCGTGAGGAGGATATTCCCAAGACAACATTTAGATGCCACTATGGACGCTATGATTTTCTTGTTATGCCCTTTGGTCTTACTAATGCACCTACTACATTTTAGTTTTGCATGAATCATGTGTTCAACAAGCAGTTGTGTAAGTTTCTATTGGTTTTCTTTGATGATATTTTGATATACAGTAATACGTGGGATGAGCATCTTTGACATCTTGATGAGGTACTCAATGTTATGGAGGCCCAATCATTGTATGCCAAGGCTTCCAAGTGTGATCATGCGATGGAGGAGATTCTCTATTTAGAGCATATGATTAGTGCTAAGGGAGTTAGAGTACTAGAGGAGAAGATCAAAGAAATACAGGAATGGCCCACACCATGAAACCTTACTAAGTTGAGAGGGTTCTTGGGACTTTGCAGCTACTATAGGAGATTTGTTAGAGGATTTTCACAATTGGTAGCACCATTAACAAATCTCACTAAGAAGGGGGCATTCCTTTGGTCTTCTAAGGCATAGGCAATTTTTGATCGACTCAAGGAGGTGATGAGCACTAGTCCAGTACTAGCACTACCAAATTTTACATAGTCCTTTGTACTTGAATGTGATGCATCAGGAGATGGTATCAGGGCTGTGTTGATGTAGAATAGGCATCCCATTGCATTTGAGAGGAGGAAATTGAGAGATGTGGAGTGCCTATATTCCACCTGTGACAAGGAGATACTTGCCATTATGCATGCTTTGGCAAAAAGTTTTGTCAGTACTTGGTACGTGTGAAATTTATGGTAAAGACAGACCACAATAGTCTGAAATACTTCTTGGAACAAAAGGATTTGAATGAGAGACAACAAAAATGGGTCTCTAAGATACAAGCATATGACTTTGATATCCAGTTTGTGAAGGGAAAGAAGAATATTGATGCAGATGCACTTTCTAGGAGGCCTACTATTTGTTCCTTGAGTGAGATTTCAGTTGATTGGAAATTTCAACTTTTAATTGAGTATTCCAAATCTACTTTTGCATGTGAGATCATGGATGGCATAATACGGGATGACAGGTATAAGGTTGTGGATGATGTGATATATTATAAGGACAGGATTTTCTTGGTACCTGAGTCAAAACCTAAGCAATAGATTTTGAGAGCCATTCATGACACACCTCTAGTAGGACATCCAAGGTTTTTCAAAACCTATAGATAGATTCATGGGAGATTCTCTTGGATGGGTCTCATGGATGATGTCCTACAACATGTTAGAGAGTGTTTGACTTGTCAGCAAAACAAGTCCAAGCAACAACATGTTAGAGAGTGTTTGACTTGTCAGTAGAACAAGTTTGAGCATACTTTTCTCGCCAATCTACTTCAGCCATTGCCTATCCCTAAGTAGAAGTGGGAGAGTATCTTGATGGATTTTATCACAGGTCTTCCGAAGGTACATGGTAAGGATTGCATATATTTAGTTATTGATAGACTAACAAAATATGCACATTTCTATCCTATTGTAGTAGATTATTCAACTATACAGGTTGCAGAGTTGTTCTTTAGAGAGACATTCCATTTGCATGGTCTTCTAAAGACCATTGTGAGTGATCGGTATAGTAGATTCATTGTTATGTTTTGGAGAGAGCTATTTTGACCTGCAGGCACTGAGTTGACACCTAGCACTAGCTATCATCCTCAAACAGATGGACAGACAGAGATTGTTAATAAGTGGGTTGAGGGATATCTTCACAATTATGTTGCAAGACATCAGCATGCTTGGGTGAAATGGTTATATCTCGGTGAGTATTGTTACAATACCACCTATCACATGTCAGTTGGCATGACTCCATTCAGGGCACTATATGGATATGATGCACTCTCTTTTGTTGACTTGGCTTTTAATGATAGTAGAGCTCCTCGAGCTAAGGAGTTGATGCAGGACACACAAGATATCCTTAGAGTTCTTAAGGATAATATTCAGCATGCACAGAATCAACAAAAAATTTATGCGGACAGGCATAGAGTTGAGAGGTCATTTGAGTTGGATGACTTGGTATTTTTGCGCCTACAGTCTTATAGATAGAGTTCTTTAAAGAAAAGTGGTGTAGAAAAACTTAAGCCAAGATTTTATGGGCCATACAAGATTGTTAGGAGA
The DNA here is from genome assembly GCA_027924645.1 of Cunninghamia lanceolata. Classification (NCBI taxonomy): domain Eukaryota; kingdom Viridiplantae; phylum Streptophyta; class Pinopsida; order Cupressales; family Cupressaceae; genus Cunninghamia; species Cunninghamia lanceolata. Next base: position 11,436,472 of record BSBN01000391.1, on the reverse strand, counting down.
GTTGGCGAGGTAGCATATGAATTGGATTTGCCAACAGGGAGCCGCATATAAAATGTATTTCATGTATCATGCCTCAAAAAGGCATTGATTTAGCATGTGGTTTCTTCTACAGATCTTCCACCTCTTGATGAAGACGGCATATTGATATTGGAGCCTAATAGTATTGTTGATATGAGGGAGCACAATTTGTGTAGCTGAGTTATCAAGGAGTATTTGGTGCGATGGAGAGGTTTTCCATTGGACGATGCTACATGGGAAGGTGAAAAGATTTTAGAGCACCCCAATCTTCGATTGCTTGAGGACAAGCAATCCCGGGAAGGGAGGACTGTCATGTCCCCATTTCTAAATTGACTTCACATGGAGTTGATGATTAGCCTATCATCCATTCCCATAGGCTAATGTATGGGTAAGGGAATGATTTCTAGTTTGAGCTTGTTTCTATACATGGAGAACCGAAATGTTGGCTCAACTAGCATTTTGTTTGAAATTGGATAAGTATTTCTAGGAGATACTAATTTATTTAGCCAAATGTCATAGAGGTTATTGTAGAATGCAATATTCAAATTGTATTTTCATCATACATTGATTGGATCGATTTGGGTTAAGGAAATAAAGAGGAAAATGAAATCTTCAATTACATTTTCCCATATCAATTTCCATGGATTGTTGTGTCATCGCCAAAACAAGGGAACACTTTGTTTATTGATCCAACAAATAGAGGTAAGACCTATTCATCCTTGTTCATTGTGCCAACAGATTGCTTGAGGGAGTCGACACCATGATAAGAGGTCCTATATGTCATTCGCCCAACTTGTATGAAGGAGTACTTATCATTAGATATTGTGGGATGGCTTGCATAAGCCTTAAATGCAAAATATAGTTTGTTATGGATCGCTTGAGCCAAGAAGAAAGGTTTTAAATACCAATGACTCATGAGGAGGATCGCCTTGTCAAAGGAATCGGCCAGCTAAGAAGAAGATATGATTTTAAATGCAAGGAACTTCAAAATCCAATGTTGATTGCTATTCACTCAAGGAAATGCCATGATCGATGAAGTCCAAGTAAGATTTTAAATGCTAAACAAAGGAATTTGAATGCTATTTTAACCGCCACCAATGATAAAGGGAGCTTGTTGCTAAGAGGATCGATTCATGTGAATAAAGGAGATGTATTTCATTTAATAAAGTTAAGATTGATTTTAAATGATTGATTTCATGGATGTAAGACATTTAAAATTGCTCAAAGAAAGAAGACATCATTGGTGGAATTCAAATCATATTCCAAACTATCCAAGAGAAGGAGCACCACTCTTTGGAGAAGATAAATAGAGCTCTTGGAGTTCAATTTGCAACTATTGATGCTATTGTGTGTTTTCTATATCTTTTGTTATAGCTGAGAATTTTGATTTTCAGTTGTTTTGCAAGGTGACAACCCCTTGTTTGATATGGTGATGACCCCATATCCTTGTGTGTGGTGTTATCATTCAAATTTCACCATTAGTGCTTGAATTTGCAGGTTATTGTGGAGCATTTGGAGTGAATTTGATAATCTTTAAAACCCTTGGTCATTGTGGAGTTGAGCCAAGGTAGTCGATTTTGCAAAACGTATCATTTTGTGAGGGTTTGCTATTAATTCAAGTTTTAATTTTTGTAACAGTCAACTAGGCATTTTATTTCAGGGTTCATGTACATTATTTGATTGAAGATCTTGAAATTTAAAGACCTTTGGAATATCATAGAGGTTGAATTATGCATCTAGGAGCCAATCGCTTGGCTTGGAAGGAGTGGTTTGACAAGGTTTTGGCTTCTTCAACATTTCTGGGCAGCTATAAATCATATATCAGTCATAGCAGCAATAGATATATTCTTATCAGTCCATTGTTTGTTCTCATACAAGGTTGCAATAGTGACATATTGTCTCATTGATCATATTTTATTGATAGTGCTTTGATATTCTAGGGTTTGAGTGACATTTGGATGTTATTTTCATGATGTTATCAAGTCTGATATGACTAATATAGTGACTATAATTTCAAGACAATAGTATGTTATGTGATGTTATTTCATTTCTAATCAATGGAGATGCAAGGAGCTTGATGGATTTCATATATGTTAATGTTTTATATTGTTTTGAGGAAGAAATCTTATCTAAAATTTGAGGAAATATTTCAGTCATTTGTAGTAGGGTCTTTACAGGTCTCATGAAATACCACTAGCACTTGCACCCATATGAGGTTTAAGGAATATGCCAATAGAAAATTTTTTGGCATGAACTTTTTTTTACCGCACGAGACAATTCTGAGCATTATAATGCTCACATATAAAAGCCTACCAACTAATGACCAAAACATATGCACACAATGGATTTGTTGAAATGGCTTTAGAAACTTTCAAGCAAATGCAATTGGCTATTGTAAAGCCAAACTCTGCAACCTTTGCTAGCATCCTCCCTGCCTGTGTCAAAATGGGAGCTTTGGAACAGGGTATGAACATCCATCAAAGCATAATGGAAGGGGAATTTTTGTCAGATATTATAGTTGGAAATGCTCTGGTAGACATGTATGGAAAATGTGGAAGCATAGACAAGGAACGTGAACTATTTGACAAAATGCCTCAAAGAAATGTGATCTCATGGAATGCAATGATTCCACGATATGCACAAAAAAGATTTTGCAAGGATGTTTTCAAAATTATTGATTTAACAAAGCACTCTAGAACATATCTCGACATTACAAGCTTTGTTTGTGTTTTATGTGCATGCAACCATGCAAGTTTAATGGATGAGAGCTGCACATGTTTCAATCTAATGAGTAACCCTTATTGCATTACACCTACAATTGATCATTATGTGTGCATGGTTGACCTTCTTGCTCATGTTGCCTATCTTGAGGACACCCTAAACTTTATCATTAAGATTCCAATTAAACTTGTGGTGGTTGTGTGGATGTGTTTTCTTGGTGCTACAAATCACATATGAATATACGCTTAGGAGTATTTATAGTGGTGTTGCTTTTTTTTATTTGGACCCTAAAAATATACTATGACTTATGTTCTCTTAAACATCCATGAATAAGTGGGCAGGTGGTGTGAGGTTCAAATGGTAAGGAGATTGATGAAAGATAAAGGAATTATAAAGATTCCTGATGTATTTGGATTGAAGGCCATAAAATGGTACGCATTTTTTTGTGTAGGAGATAGATCACATCTGCAGACATAGGAGATCTATGCAAAGTTAGAGAAATTGGCTTGGGAGATGAAGACGGCAAGGGATTTTCCATATTCAAGACATTTACTTAGTGATGTGGAAAAGGAGGAAACAAAGTTATTTCTCTACCACCATACTGAAAAATTGGCAATTGCTTTTGGTTTGTTAGGCACCCCCCTTAAAACAACTATTAGCTTTTTAGTTGTTAAGAACCTTCAAATATGTGTTGATTGTCACAATGTAATGAAGTTTATCTCCAAAATTGTTGCAAGAGAAATTGTTGTGACAGATGCCAATTGTTTGCATCATTTAAGACTAGGAGAATGTTGTTGTGGAGATTATTGGTGAAACTAAATGAAGTGATCTAAAAAATAGGCTCACACTATAATAATGTGTACCATGTCAAACCTACACTAATAATGAAGGAACAAGGTTGTGTTTTCAATTACTAGGAAAAAAATGGTTTTGTTTTTTGTTTTGATTATTTGGCAATCTAGATTATGATGTTGGCTTCATAAAATTAGATGCATAGAGTGCAATGGAGATCACTGCTTATATACACTATTGGGTATCTATTAAAGACTTATTTTATGATAACATGGATGTTTAATTGAAATGTTTTCATAAAACCTACATTTGTATGAAATGAAAAGATGGAGGAGGTAGTGGAGAAAGAGTAAAAAACAAAAGGTGAGGAACACTTCAAGTAAAAGGAAAGATGCTTGAGTAGCAGGAAATGGGAGAGGAGGGCTCACAATTACCCTTGCCATTTTGTATAGTTTTTTTTGTTTCGATTAATCATATTGTCTTTTGCCTATGCTAGGTTAAGCATTTAATTACGCGTTCTAGATTCAATATGCAATTTTATATAAGTTTATGTAGATTTTGTCTCATTTATGGTTAGAAATTTCTAATGTTGTTTTACATCCTTTTTCTTGATGAGATAGCTAATAGGTTTGTGAATTCACAGATATTTTTTAATTTAATTTGATTTCAATTTGTTTGGTTTCTATTAGAAGGAAACCACTATAATTTATAATGAAGAAGTAATTTTTTTTTTACAAGTGTGGTTATGCATGGCACTTGAAAAACTCTCATATTGAGGTTTATAGATTGATGTTAGAGAGAGGAGAATAATATTTGTATTTCTAAAAATAAAATAACGATTTATATCACATTGGAATTGCACATTCGTGGCATTACAAAATTGTGCTTGATGAGATTTATAAATTAATACGGATGAGATGAGGGTTTGAAGGTTGATAGGAGAGAGCTAAATATGACATTTCATAAGTGTTTGGAGTGATAATAGGATTTAAAACAAGAGGAACTCAAAGTGATGATGAGAATTTTAGAAAAAACACAATGGAAGACATTATAGTTTTGAAAGGAATGTTATAATTATATTCATAATATTGTGAAATTGACTAAGTTTATTCACCTGTGCAAACCTAACAAATGGTAGTAAAGTTAAATTTTGTTTGGTAAGATAGCAATTGAATAATTTTGCACTAGTCACATTTCTAGCAAATGGTAGTGAAGACTAAATTCCATGAGCCACATCTAATGTTTGTTTACAATCCTTAATCAAAACTACATTAAGAATCTTGAATTATTTTACTTGATTCATATAAAAATTTAATAATGAGGGATTCATTTCATAATGTCCAAAGACTTATTAGTCATGGCTAACAATTTTTGTTTAGTTGATTTAAAAATGGAATGTTATCATAAGCATGTTGGAAATATCAGTGTTAGAGACATTGTTGGTTTGCTATCCATGTGAGGTGTGTTCCCATTGATGGCAATAATGTTCAAAGGTTAGTGGTATGCTCAAAGTTCAAAGGTTGTTTTGCTTTGGAAGGAGAAGACTTAGTGAAGAATTGTCTAAGTATCAGACTGTCTCTTCGATGCACAGTGTTACAGTGTTTTAGTCTACATTTTCTATAGATTGAAGATCTTTAAGTGAGGTTCTAGTATGTTGTCAAGGATTGTGAGGAGCATCTAAATCTGAAAAAATAGTTTCTAGTTGAAGAAGTCCGGCCTGACAGGGTGAAGCCTGAACCAGTACAGAGTACTTTCTTGTTTTGGTCCGCATTTCTCCACAGTGAAATATCTTGCTTTTCATATTTGAGGATATGTTTGTAGATGTTTGAAGAGTGTTTCTTCTAATTTTGAGGTTTTTTGGTGTGCCAAAAGTTGAGATGTAATCTGATAGTTTGTGTATGCTTGTGTTTCTCTTATGAAGCCAACCTGAAGATGTTCGCTTTGTGCAGAGCTTTCCAAAGGATCCAATATAATCTTGAGAGGTTCTATAGGTCTTTCTAACCTAGGAGAACATGTGACATGTGTTTTTTTCCCTCCACATTGGATGTTGTGGCCGACCTAGTGTTGTGCTACACGTTACACTCAAATAAGTTGACCTATTTGGTGTTATGAGTTGAGCGAATCTAAAAGAAAGGTAAAAAATGGCATGTTGATCTAAGTGTGAGCTATTTCAAGTCCACCCTGACCTATTATTCACTTTGAATTTTGGCACAAAGTTTGTGGTTAAGTTCGAGACATGTTTTTGGGACGACCTAGCTAATGTCAAAGGTGAAGTAGATATAAAAGCAGTGATTTGATTTTGATGAAAGGTGATCTTGATATCTAGGGTGTGCGAATGTAATGCAAAGAGATACGAATGTGTGATGATCAAGTTTTTAATGTGCAAATTGAGAAAGAACGGAGCAAAGTGTGTATTTGAATGGCAGAGTAGAGAATAGTTTATGCTTCAATGAAACTATAATTCATGCATGTGTAGATGCAAATGTAACAGTCTCATTTCTCTCTTTCTTCTTTCTTTTTGGAAAGTGAGTCCATCAGCAGTGAGCACATCTGTGATTCTTCTCCTTCTTATTCAGTGGGTAGTGAGTCCACTTGTAGTGAGCAATTCTATATTACCTTAACCTGTTATAATATATTGTGAGCTAACACTCACCATGGTTTTTCCCTTTTGGGTTTTCCACATAAAAACCCTGGTGTTCATGTGTTATGGTTTCTTTGCTTCATGATCTCAAGCATAACTTACTTTACCACAATTGAATATGCTAAATGGTTCAAGATATTTTATATCTGAATGGTTTTATAGAATACTGATTCACCCCTCCTCTCAGTATTCCATGTGTTCAACAATTGGTATCAGAGCCTGGTCCTTAGGAAGAAGCCTAACAACTCAAAGGAGATCTTGGAAGTTGAACTCCTTAGTCCTTGGCTTTGAGCCAAAGAGGTTTTAGCTTAAGGCTCGTGCTCCCATATTGAGTAGCTCAACAATTATGTGGGTTTAAAATAAAACCCTCCAACAAAAAAATGGTGAATGTACAATTCAAAGAGCAAAAACTAGTAAGTGAAGAAGTAGAAAGGGAGAGACAACTAACAAATGGTCAAACAAGCATGAAACTACAAGGGGGAAGGTTTTAAGACAATAACTAGATACTTCCATCACTTCAAGATTGGTTTGGGAAGACAGAGTTTGTTGCTTCACACCACATAGGGTCATGTGATGGACTGTCTGTAGACACTTAAATTTGTCCTCACGATCATCCTATTTTTCTTCTTTTAATTAGATAGATATTATCATCTATTTAATTAATTCATGTAATACTTTCTCCTATTTTTCTTCTATTAATTAAATGGATAGTATTATATATTTAATTAATTCACTTTATACTTTCTTCTATTTATTATTCTTCTATTAATTAAATGGATATATTATTATCTATTTAATTAATTCACTATATAATTTCCTCTATTTTAAATTATTAAAATATCATTTATCCATTTCATTCATACTTTATTTATATAATTATTAAAAATACACATACATTAAAATCATTACATATTGCATTAAATCATAAATTCATTTAATATAATTTCCTCTAATGCACAAATCCCACTTTCTCCATGAATTTCTAAAACTCTATTATTCCATGAATGCTCCATTTATTTCTTTCAAAAATAGCAGTGACAATATTTCTTTTCACCGTGAGATAATAGCACTGACAATATGGACAAATGTCAAACATTCTCAATATGCTCGATGGTTTGATGAATAATTCCATAGATGTAAGAACACATTTCCTATTGGAACTATACTTTCAGTAGTTGACTTTGTTGAAAACTATACACTTGCTCTACAAGAGGAGATTCAATCACAATATTATAACTCAGTACAGGTGGCCATATTTGTTCATATTGTATACAGACATTGAGTTGACAGTACAGAAGATGACAGGAAATTTTTGAGAGTATCATTTCTATGAGTGATAACCGATTACATTCATCAGAGTTTGTAGAGTATTGTTTCAAAGTATTTTACAACTTAAAAGAAAGACAAATCCAGATGACACAACATTTCATATGGTCAGACAATTGTACAAGACAATTCAAAAATTCTCAAATGTTTTTGTGGTTAAGTAGGGTCCATAAAGAAAACAATATCCAACATATTTAGAGTTTCTTTGAAGCTAGACATGGTAAAGGAGAACATTATGGAGCTGGAGCACGTGTGGAAAGGGATCTTGCTAGGGAGCAACTAAAATTTCATGATACAGTAAAGTTTCAAGATGCACATGCAATTGTGGATTGGTGTAATACAAAATTGACTACAGGATCAAGTGAGAACTCTAAACTTCAACAGTTTTTTTGGTTGGTTGAAGAAGAAAATATTGTTGGTAAGAGACACTTCTAGGTATGATAGATGTTGTCATTGATGGCAACTAAGATCATCCTAATCATTTGCATAACACAATCTATTCACACAGGAAGTTAGATTTAGAATGTGTCTAAGTCTGGGCAGTCAGGAATAGAACAGGTGACAGGGTCGGGTATTTTGGTCTAGATCTCTCCAGTACAAAGTCATGATTAACTACAGATCTAGGGAAGTTATATGCATTGTCAAGATAGTATAAATCTAGATATTTGTCCTCCGGTGATGAAGGATTCAAAAGATATTAGCCTCTGAGTACCAGGTTCCAGTTTGTCAGAGCAAACATATGAAGAACAGGCTGACCTTGCAGAAGATCTTGATTCTGGATGTATGGAAGTTGTTTGTTGGACAAATCATGATGATTAGTGATAGTGTCCAACATGAGTAATGATTTCCAAGAGCAATTTTTGGTCCGCACCTCATGGTTTACATCGATCTAGCCGACAGAGTAGAGCATTCATAAAAATTCTAAGTGTTGATGAAGATGACTGATAGAATGATTGTAGATCATGTTATGGATATATATAGCAGATGAAATTGGATGATTTAGTGTGTGTGAAAATGTGAAGAAGGTGTATGTGAGAAGAGAAGAAATCCAAAGTGTGAATGAAGGCTAAACAGTAAGAAGAGCAGAGCAAAGATGAAATGTATAAGATCAGTTTTTGTACTTAACTAGAACTGAAACTCTTGCATAGGACGATGTTATTAATCAGTTCAGATCTCTGTTATTTTATTGTAATATTCTCATAGGTAGTGAGCCTCCATTTGAGCAGTGAGCTCTAAACAGTGAGCCCGAATGCATCTGCATTTGTATTTGTAAAATATTTTCAATAGGGTATTAATTTTTTGTGGGTTAACCCCCACCATGGTTTCTCCCTTAACCGAGTTTCCACATCAAAAATCTTGGTGTCAAATCTGTCATTCATGTTTCAACTCATATGTTATCATTTAATACTGAAATGTTTATATCATTGATTTGATTTTAATTTGTGAAAGAAGATTAACAGTAGAAACGATTAAATTGAGTGACAGTTCTGATTCACCCCCCCTCTTAGTTGTCTGAACCTAAGCCAACAAACATTCCTTCCTGATTTGATTGTGATACAATTAGTGGATCAGCAAAATGGCATTCATTTAAGAGTTCAAATGCAAGCACATGGACTCTATGGACTAGGGAGCTCGCATGTTTTTCTTAGTTTTGTATCGTAGGTGAGTGGGAAGCATGTGAAAATACATATTGGGTTGAAGAATGGCATAAAAAGTCCTTAACACCTCTACAAACACATGATCAAAATGAGACAACATTTGAGGAGGATAATCATTTGCAAGCATTAGATGACTATGACCCTATTTTAGACCTCGTACAAGAAGGTACAAATTCATTCAATATTTCTTTCGATACATTTTTTGGAAATATATATATTTAATTGTACATATGTATGTATGTATATTTTTGTGATTTATTGAATTTGAAATGCTTTTGTAGGACATGTGTATGCTATTGTTACACTTGAGGGTAATGAAGAGGAAACAGAGTATTGGTTGGCTCGGTGTGTCGAGGTAAAACATAAGTCGTTACAACCTAGAGTAGATGATGATAGCTTTGAGTGTCCAATAGTTTCTGTGGTTGTTACTGGCACTTGGCTACTTAAACATTTGATAAGGAGGAATGGTATACCTACAATGAGCCTCCATTTGAGTAGTGAGCTCTGGGCAGTGAGCCTAAATGCATGTGCATTCTAATTTGTAAAATACTTTATTAGGGTATTAATTTTTTGTGGGTTAACCCCCACCGTGGTTTTTCCCTCAACCAGGTTTCCATGTCAAAAATCTTGGTGTCAAATGTGTCATTCATGTTTCTGCTCATATGCTGTCATTTAATACTGAAATGTTTGTATCATTGATTTGATTTTAAGTTGTGAGAGAAGATTAATAGTAGAAAAGTTTAATGATTCACCCCCCTCTTAGTTGTGCAGACCTAATCCAACAATTGGTATCAGAGCTAGTTCCTTTGAAAAAGTTTAACAGCTTAAGGAAGATCTAGGAAGACAACAAAATGGATGAATATAATCTTCAAGGGCAACTTAATCTCGTCTTAGATGATCTTGAGTAGTCCAAGGTAGAAGTTCAAGAGCTACAAGATAAGCTCAAAAAGGCTGAAGACTTCTTTGAAATTTTAAAAGAAAAATTGAGCAAATCCAATTCAAAAGGAAAGGAGCAACCTCTTCAACTGGAAAAACATTATGGAGACAAGGCCCTGAGTGAGAAGACAAAGGAATGTGAAAAGTTAGCTAAAGAAGTTACTATTCTAAAACATGATATGGAAACTGGGGTGATGAGACTAACCAAGGAAATTGAGGATAGGAAGAAAGCTGAAGAAGAGATAAATCAAAATTTGAAAAAGTATTCTGAAGAATGCTATAGATTGGATACGATAGCTGACCTTCTAGAATCTAATCTATAAGAAAGTAGAGACAATGAAAGAGAACTTGAAAGATAGATTATAACTCTTAGGCATGACCTAGAAATTGCAAATGAGTATAAGGAGAAGTTCAAGTAAGGTCAGCTAAACTTGAAGCACTCATTGAAGGGCAGAAAAAGGATGTTGATAAGCATAATATTGGGTATGAGAAAGGTGAAAGCTCTAGATCTAGGCAGAGAAATTATCAACCTAGGAATAAGAGAAACAAAACTAGAAAACCTTTGGTAAGATAGCCTAATGCTCAAATATATCCATCATTCAATGGAAATTATTTTAACTGCAATAAATTTGGTCATAGGGCTACTCAGTGTAGAAGCAAAGTAAATCAAAATGATCCGTCTTTCTCTAGTCAATGCTTCAAGTGTAAAAGTATGGTCATAGATCCAATGAATGCAGAAATATGACAATGAATTATGCTGACAATAAAGGAGCTAGAAATTATTTATATGGTTACTGCTTTGTTTACAATGGGTTTGGACATATGGCTAATTAATGTAGATTAAGAGAAAATTAGGTTTATAAGAAAAGAAATATTATATGCTTTAACTGCAATACATCTGGTCATATTGCAAGATTCTGTAGAAGTAGGAGCAATGAAAGAAGAGGTCTGGTAAATAGAAAACTAGATGATCAGAAACAAAATAGAGGCAAAATGAAAATTGATGTTAATGCGATATGGAATGAAATGAACAAGATTTGGATAAAGAAAGATACAGTAAACAATAATAATGGGTTCGCACCAAAATCTGGTGCTGACAATTCATCCAAGAATTAAGTCAGAAACTCTAGCTCAAGGGAGCTACATAGAACATCAAATTCCCCCAGTTAGTGGGTGCCTAAGTCTAGCACAATAAAATAAAATACTCTGAATTGGTCTAGAACCTTTGAAAGGATTTCCAGAAGAAAATATGTTGATATGAAATACTGCAGAGTGATAAATGAAGAACTATTAAAAATAATGTAGCCAAATATAATTAGGGCAACACATTTATTACAAAGTCAAATTAGGTAATGCTAAGCTTTAAAAGGTCACTTGATCACTCATTTGAATCACCTTGCATTCGAAGTAAACAAGAAGAAGAGCATTTGAGCTGCAAATCTAGAGACTGAGGCAGAAAATGAATTCAACCACCAATTGATCAATCTTAACCCTATGAAAGAAAAACATACCTCTCTGTAAAGCTTTGAATCTAAAATCCTTTGAGATGGCTACTCCTCTTGTTATTGACATTACTGAAAGGCCTTGACCCAAATTTAAGAAGCATCCTCACAAAGCAATTCAAGTCGACCCATTAGGTGCTTTTTCAAGTGTTCCGTATGGTGTGTTGCATGTAGAAGACATTAGGGTTTACATTCATGCAAATATAGATGAGTTTGGAAATTCAAGGTATGTAGACTTGTTTGAAAAACAACTCATGGATGAAAATTACAAACTTAAACCTAAGTACAAGGCACTACAGGATAAACACTTTGTTGAGATTATGGGGTTTCTAACATTTGATGAGGATGAATGGGTCTGATACGTCTTGAGTCGGATGCATGATGAATTCATTTGGTTGTTAAAACCATTCAAGAGTACCAGGGATACTATCATAAATGTAACTAGTTTAAACTCAACTAGAGGATTGCCCATGCTAAAAGCCATGAAAAACCAGATAGTAGCTGATTCTACCGGAGCTAAGTTTGATAGAAGGGTAATGCCCATTAATGATATTATAGAACCGGATGTCAAATTTACCTCCATGGTGATTAGGTACAAGATTTACCACTTGAGAAGAGAAAATTCTATTTCTGGAACAACCATATATGCTACATATAAGATGCTAAAGGAAAATGTTGATTATGACTTGTGTGAACTGCTATAGAATCAACTGATTAAAAATTTAAACAAGATCAAAAAGGATAAGAAAAACACTTTCAAGTATGGTACATTGATTCTAGGTCTATTCTTTTACTTTATGAATGAGGTACCTGGGGTAAAAGGTGTGCACTGGACTAAGGATGAGCTAGTTGCCATTCAAAGTAGAAATCATCTTCACAGCATTGGTGATTTCAATGCTCAGAAAACTACAATATGGGGTTACTTAATTTTTTTTCAAAGTATGATGCACTCAAGGGAAGGAATTCCAAATTCAATTGTTGACAAGTATAAAAATGAGATATGCTTCACGGTTGATACTGATTAGTGTTTAATGAAGGCAGTGGAGCCCAAAACTGTTTGGATCATGCCCATGGGGTATGAAGTAGATGAAGGGATCTTGTATATGTATGCTCAACATCTGCTAAGCAAGCCCAAAGACACAATGGTTGAAAGATTTGTAACTTATGAGGAGCTAATTTTAAACTTGCATACTGAGCTCAGAGAACCTGAAACCAATAGGAGAGTAAGAAAAAAAGTTGAGCAGCTATCTGAAAATCTTGGCCTAACTAAGGAAGTTGTGAAGAAATTCAGAGAAAGAATAGAGAACGATGAGAAAGAAAAACAAGATAAGAAACAAACAAGCAATCTGGTGGAATTCTCTTCCACTTCAAGAACAACTAGAAGATCTGCTATTGCCTCTGCTCCCTCCAAAACTACAAAACTGAAAGAAAAATCATCTAGAAAATGGGAGAAAAGGAAGAAAACAAAAGCATCTCAGACCTATGTAAGCATAAGAGAAGAAGAAGTAGATACAAACTCTGACATTGAAATCAAGGAACTAAAGATCACTGGAACAAAAGCTACAAAGTTAACCAAAGAAAAGTCCTACGGAAGAAAAAGGACTAGCAAAAAGCAAAAGATAAAAGAGCATGAGGAATATGTTGAGAAGCCCACACTTTCCCTAGAATATGTGATAAAATCAGTCACTATGGATGGTAATCTAAAACCCATGATTGAATTCTATGATGAATATAATGATATGGATAAAAGGGTGTTGGAGGAAGCAATGGTCAGATATCTCAACATCTACAAACACCACAAAGTCTAGCAAATATCTTGGAATTGAGAAAAGAAAATGCCAAGTGCAAGGATGTGGATATTAGAGAACATGAGCTAATAAATTTGTGTCCTCAAATTTTTCCTGATCAAATAGATATGATATTCAAGGATGTCAAAGATGACTTTAAAACCAAAAGGAGAATGAACAAGCTCATGCTTGGAGAAACAAGTGAAATAGTTGAAGAAACTCAAGATATTCTTTTGAAAGCATTAAGGAAGTACAATTTTCCCATAGTCACAAAAGAAGTGTTGGATGGTGAAGAAAAGAACATTATTGAGCAACAATCTGAGTTGGGTGAAGCCTTTATTTTGGAAGTAGAATAAGAAAATTAGGAGAATACAGAAATGTTGGATAAAGTAGTTGGTGCAAGAGGTACTCCCAATCCACCTGATATGTCAGAGAAAGAGGATAATATTCTACCTCACAGAGCCCTCTAGATCAGATAGAAAGTGATGAACAAATAAGAAAGAGTTCTTCTGTAGAGAACACAAAGAAAGATAAAGAAGAAGAAGATGGTGCAAATGTTGAAGCACCTAAAACAAATATTGAGAAATCATCAGATTAAAAGGATGGTTATGAAATGACTGCAAGAGACACTGCAAATGTAGGAAAAAGTCTTCTTGAAAAAGAGATGAGTGAGCTTGATGATTCTGAACTACTCCAAGGTCTAGCCAATCTAGATGCTCTCTCTCCAATTCCACTGATGAAAATAGCATCATTCACCCAAGTAAAATCCAGATAAAAGATGTTAAAATTCCACATGGAGGAAAATGAACTACTGGGGCTTACATCCAGAATTCTAGAAAAGTTAATGCCTACCTACCAGAAGACTCCACGTGATTCCCCCTCTAACATCTAAAGAATCTTGTGAGTTCTATGAATACTCATTTTGAGTCCTTTGAGAAGTCTATGGAGGCAAAAGTTTAGAAAGAATTCTTGGATAAAAAAATTTGTGAATTAAAGAACCTTATAGGAAATGATAGAAGAATACTTGGCATTAGCATAAAGAGTATTCAGAATGATCTAAATGATGGAAGTGATATGTACAAATTATGTCTATCATGACCCAAAGTTAATAATGATACTGAGAAAAAGATAAAGGAGCAAGAACAAAAACTTTCAAATCTCTCTCAAAATTTTGATCCTCTAACAGTTTCACCTATAAGTCAAGAATGTCAAGTAATCAGCCTGACAGATGAGATAAAGTGATGAAGGGGGTAAATCAAAAAACACACAACAACAGAAATGGAACATAGAAAATAGAACTTTATTTTATTGATCTGGGCAACTCATTACATTACAGAATCCCAATTACAATCAGAGGATGAATCCCCTACTTGCTGAAGCACATTACAGCTTTCCCAACCTCAAGACTCGAATCTTCAGCCTTCTGTAGCCCCTAAATTAGCTAGAGTTTTTGTTTTCCTACCTATTCTTGACTCTAAACTTGTCCCCTTAACTCTACTACTGCCCAGGGTTCCCAAAATAGCCATAAATAACACTTTTTGGCGCCCTCCAGCTAAATTTTGAAATTTACAACTCCCTCCAAAAGTAGGTCAACTTCCGGGAAGCATAACTTTTGATCCGGGTGTCCGATTGACGAACTGTTTTAGGCGTCAAAAATCTCGCAATGTAAACTATCACACTGAAAATTCTATTTCACTTTTTGGGACGTTTAGGGAATTTTTAGTTCCTCATATCTTGTTTCAAAATTTTTAGGGGCTTTTTGAAAAATAAAAACTTTAATATCTTTCAACTCACAAATGATCTTTGCCTGATTCCTTCACCAAAGGTCTTATATTTCCATTTAGTAACTTTCTGCAAGTTTTCACTTCAATCCGTGCCCAACTACAAACTTTCCAAAAATAGTAGGTAGACTTTCTGAAACAGGCAGGTTGCTATTTTTAACAGTTTTGGAAAAACTGAAAGTCCTACATCATTATTATGGATATTATGGGACCAGAAACACTAATAATGGAAATAAATGAAAACAACTACAATGATTTTGAATTAACTTCTTTTTGGGTGATGCAAGATTACCCTTACACCACTGGATGCTCCTGCATCAGACACCCAGGGTAATTTGAGAAGTGACCTTGTAACGTCTCAGATGTTTGTGTGAGGGAAACCCAAATGGTCAACCTCTGCCTTAGATAACCAAGAGGAATCTTTAATAGGCCTTCCTTTCCATTTTACCAGATATTCTTCATATTGCTTGATTCGAGTACTTCTTTCCACATGGCTATCCAAGATCTCTTCTATCTCGTCCATTGAAGTAGATGTTGGAATACTCCACTGCGCTTCTGTTGGCCCATCCTTTGTTCCACCTTCATGATATTCTGATAAATCAACAATGTTAAAAATAGGGGAAATATTGATCCCATGCGGCAACTCTACCTCATATGTATTTCCTAAATCATGCTTCTTCAAGATTCTACATGGTCCAAATTTTTTTATTTTTAACTTATTGTATGTTCCAATTGGGAACCTTTCTTTTCTCAAGTGAACCATGACTTCATCTCCTACCTGAAACTCCTTATACCTCCTCTTCTGATCTGCCTTAGCCTTGTACTGAATATTCATCTTATTAATGTGCTTTCTCACCTCTTCATGCAAATTCTTCAGATGTTCTGCAAAGTCTTTAGCTTTAGCACTTGTCTTTTCACCTTTGTCCAGCTTCCTTAACTTAGAAGCATTTCTCAGGCTATTGCCATATACAACCTGGAATGGTGATTTACCAGTACTCTTATTGACAGAATTGTTGTAAGCAAATTCTGCCTGTGGTAAAATCAAATCCCATCCCTTGGGCTTATCTCCTACTAAGTAGCAGGTTACCCAAACTCCTATTCACCACTTCGGTCTGTCCACTAGTCTGTGGATGGTGTGAAAAACTAAACTTCAAATCTATCTTCAACTTCTTCCATAATGTCCTCCAGAAATAACCAATGAACTTGGTATCTTGATCTGAAACTATGCTCTTTGGTAGACCATGTAGTCTCACCACCTCTCTGAAAAAGAATTCAACAATATGAATAGCATCATTAGTCTTCTTGCAAGGAATAAAATGTGCCATCTTCGAGAATTTGTCCACCACCACAAAAATGGAATCATGTCCTCTCTGTGTCCTTGGTAAACCAAGAACAAAATCCATACTGATATCATCACATGGCTTCTTTGGTACATGTAATGGCTGATATAGACCTATGTTCTGACTTGCTCCTTTTGCCATCTGGCATACTCTACAACTCTACACAAATTTCTGCACATCCTGCTGCAACTGTGGCCAATAATAATTTTCACCAACAATAGCAATGGTTTTATCTCGACCAAAGTGTCCAGCCAATCCTCCACTATGCTTCTCCTTAATCAGGTTCTCTCTCATGGAACTCCTTGGAATGCACAACTAGCTTCCTCTAAATAACATGCCATCTTGGATTATGAAATCCAAACATTTTGTCCTTTCCAAAGTAGCAGGTTCCATACAAGCTTTCCAAGCCTCTGCAAAATTTGGATCTTCAGGATATAAACTTTTGAGGTCATCAAACCCAACAACCTCTATCTTCATTTCTATCAACAAATTTTGCCTTCTACTCAAGGCATCTGCAACTCTGCTGGACTTCCCACTCCTGTTCTTCAAAATAAAAGTATAGCTCTACAAAAACTCAACCCATTTTAAGTGCCTTTGGTTCAACTTTCCCTGACTATTAAGATACTGCAAAGCCTGATGATTAGTATATAAAACAAACTCCTTTGGCACCAAATAATGTCTCCATTTCTTCAAAGCCTAAACTATTGCATAAAACTCCTGATCATAAACAGAATACTTTTTCTTGGCATCATTAAGCTTCTCACTAAAATAGGCAATGGGCTTACCTTCTTGGCTCAAAATAGCTCATATACCACTACCACTTGCATCACAATATACCTGAAATACCTTATTGAAATCTGGAAGTGCCAAAATAGGTTGTTCTACAACTTTTTGCTTCAATGTATCAAAGCTCTTGTCTACTCCTATAGTCCATCTAAACTCTTTTCTATCCCCTCTCATTGTCTCAGTTAGGGGTACACAAATGCTACTAAAATTCCTAATAAACTTTCTGTAAAAACTTGCCAAACCATGAAAGGATCTTACCTCTGTTGCTGTCATGTTCTGATATTAAGGCATTGTTTAAATTTAAGATTTAAAAATCATGATAGATGAGAAATCACTTTGATAATAACCATGCATGTAATATTATTAATATACAACAATATTAGATAATATAATAGATATATGCTAATATTATCAATTTTGATTATGATATAATATATATTATATAAATAAATATAACTTATATAATATATAATATATAAATATGAAAATGAAATATTAATGATATTAATATTTAAATATTATATATGAGATATTATAAAGTAACCAAAATGCTCTAATTCCTAGCTAACTACAAGGCAGCACCAAAATCCAAGAAAAGAGGTCATCAGATCACTAATAGCGATCAGATTATAATAGAAACGATTGTCATATTAAAAAAATAAAGAGAACCATGAGTTTTTATAGAAAGGTGCCTCCCTTCATAAAGGACGTCTCTTTACAAGAGAGACATAAGATATGTAAAGGAAGTGAGATAGTACGAATGGATCATTCGGGGAGCATCAGGAAAAACATCTACCAAATCATATATAGTAAGTCTCCACCATTCTTCACAGCAGTCACAAGGACGAATCCTAAGGGAATATCAACAGCATCCCATTACCATCATTCTAGCATTCCAATTTTATATCTGCATAGTTGGTTCAAGGTATGACATCTTGTTGTATTGCTGTTACAATATACTGCTTCATGCATTTATCACTAGAATGAGTATAGATAAGTGGTTCTTCCTTTAATAGATATGATATGTAATAACCAATATTTGATGCATAATGAAACCAGACCGATAGCTATTAGTAATAGCATGAAATTATCATAGATAAGATCTGAGTTGTTTATAGAATGCATTGCATTATATGGAGTAGAACAGCAGCCAATATAGTTGGATCATGTAATTATTATAGAACCTTCAGGTGCATTATCAAGATGATCTAGAATAGAAGGTTAAATGATTATATTATATGAGTATAGGAAAGAAATATGATAAGTTAATAATAAAGAAGAGATAAGAAATAGAGGCTCATGGCCCATCAATCAATATTCCAAGGATTGAGACAAAGGAAAGGAGGCAATGCAACATGGTATTTTGGTTGATGCCTAAGTTGGTCAAGAGAACTTTCTGGGCTAAAGACCCAATAGGCCTTATCTCAATGTTGGTCTGTAGGACCCCACGGGGATAAGTTTCCCATTGTCTCATGTTGGTCAAAGGGACCCCACGGGACAATGGATAGGCCCTTGTCTAATGTTGGTCAAGAGAACCCCACAAGGCAAGGGATGGGCCTTTGATTTGGGTTGGTCTCCAAACAAAGGAATGAAATATAGACCCCATGATTGTACCTCCTATAGGCCTTCTCTCATGGGAAAGTGAATTGATGGACATGTAGACCTAAGTATAACTCTCTCAATGGATATGTGTAATAGTTATAGTGAAAGTATAATACATATGGTTTATGTTTATAAAGTTTGAATTAAGATTTCTTATGGTTTATTATGATTAAAATAGAAGAATTGGATTCTAATGTACTCTTTTTGCAAGTTGAAATTGTGTTCAAGGTTGCGAAATTTTGGCTTGTGAAAAGGGGACATTACAAGTGGTATCAGAGCCATCGTCCTACCATCCTGTGAATGATAAGCATTTATTATTTATAACATCGGTGATTGCAGGGATTAAATATGCACGTAGAAGTAACATTACATTCATATTAATTATTATTAATGATGATACTAACATCTCTTACTCAAAATTATTCTTGTTATAGGTTGAGAAATCAAGGATATCCTAAAGAGAATGTTATAAGATTTATATGACTCACAACTTGTGTATTACTTGTATTCTTGCCTTATTTATATGCTCTTTGTGTGTAATTTGTATTTGTGCCATGCTTTATGTCTGTGTTCATGTGTGTTTTAGATCTTATTTGAGTAATCTTGTGTGTTTCCATGCATTGCTTCTTACTTGCATGCTCCTATATATTTCTTGCCTTGATTGTATGTGTGAGCCACTTAGACAATCATGTGTATGTTTTATGTGTATACTTCATTGAGTGTATTTGTATGCAAATGTATACCCTATGACTTTATACTTGTATACTCTGACTTTGTATGCTCTATGATTTGGATACAAAACGTACACCCTATGAACATGTATGCTCTATGAAAATTTATTTACAGTATGCAATTGTATACTTTCTAACTATATTTGTATGCAAGTGTATACTATATGATTTGTATTTGAATGCAGGTGTACCCTTTCTGACATGAAATTCAAGTGTATACTCCACAGTTTGTATCTGTATTTGAGTGTAAACTCTATGTCTTGTGATTGTGTTTGAGTGTATACCTTATGATTGTAATTGTATTTGAGTGTATTCTATATGACTTTGTGCATTCGATTATATAATTATGATTGTGAATTCCATGACTTACATATGTTCAAATGCATGCTGCCTTTCATACTCGTACATTACATTCATGTTTGTGTCTTATGTGTTATACCTTGTGTACATTCCTATGTATGCTACAATGCTTTATGTGTTCATATGCATGCTTAATGTATACCTTGTATGTATATGAACGTTTCATGGTTTAAGTGTATTCGTTAAGTTTATGATCCATTCAATTGTATGCTTTGTGATTGTGCTCTATGACTTGCATACTCTATGATTTGTATTTGCATGATTTGTATGCGAGTGCATACTTTACAAATTGCATGACTTTGTGACTATATTTGAGTGTATGCTTTTGCAATTGTATTCATGTGTATACCCTATGTAGTTGTAATTGAATTGGAGTATGACTTTGACTATGCTTGTGCTCTATGAATTTGTAATTGTATTGTATTTGAAAATTGAGTGAGTGCATGTGTATACTCTACGACTTTGCAATTGTATGAAATTGTATGACTTGTAGTCCAAATTGATTGAGTACATGCTCTATGGCTTGTATTCGCAATTGTATAAAGTGTAATTGTATGACTTCTATTGGTATTTGAGGGTGTACTCTGTGACTTATATTTGTAATTGGGTGCATACTCTGTGAATTTTTATTCAAGCATGATAGTGTTCACAAGTGACTACTTTATGGCTTGTATTCATGCTTGAGTATGTTTGATGACTATGTATTCAAGTGTTTGCTCTATAACTTTGTACTTGTATTCAAATGTATGCTCCATGATTGTATTTGTATACAAATGTATACTCTATGATATGTATGTGAATGTATACCCTATGACTCGCAAGTGCATTCAAATGTATACTCTATAACTTTGTATTCAAGTATAATTATGTATTCACATGTATATTTTGTGACCCCCATTTGTATTTGAGTGGCTACTCTATAAATTGGAATTGTATTCCATGACTTGTAACCATATTGAAGTGTATGCACTATGAAATATATGCTCTGTGAAGATGTATTTGCATTTGAGTGTATGCCCTATGATTCTATGAGTAAACATTCAATGACATGCATACTTATGACTTGTACTTGTATTCAGTGATTCTGTGAATGGTATGACTTGCAATTGTATTTGAGTGTCTACTCTACAAATTTATATTCAAGTGCATACTCTATAACTTTGTATTCAGGTGTATACTCCATGAATATGTATGTTCAAGCACATATTTTATGATACCTTGTGAATTATGTGTGTTCAAGTGTACATCTTATGACTCGTGTAAACAGGTGACTTCATGTTTTCATACTTTATGCAAGTATACTTCATGATCTTCATGTACGTATGCTTCATGTTTCTTGTGTATACATGTTGACTTATGTGTACTCATATGTATACTTGTAACTTGTATTCATAGGTATACCTTGCAACTTGCATACATTCTTGTGACTTATGTGGATAAACTTGGTATATGCCATGACATTGTATGCCTTGTGAATTATGTGCATACATTATGTTGTTATGAGCATGTATTGCATATTATGTGTGAATACTTGTATACTTGATACTTGGGGTATCAAGCATATGTTTCATGTATCATGTATGTATGTTTGTCATGTGTTAAGTGTATGTATACTTCAGGCCTTACGTGTATTGATGTTTTATGTTTTACTTGCTACAATTTGTGCTTCACATACAATTGTGTGTATACTTCACCATATTCAGTATATCTATGTATTTGCTTCATACATGAATCATGTCTACGTAGGGGTATAGCTGATGTCCTACGTACTAAATATGCATTAGGTTAGAGAAACTTGTCCTGAACTACCTAGTTGTGTTATAAGAGATAGTGGGAAATACAAACACACTAATAGATCGAAACACAATTTACCTCACCCTTTGGAGAACACTAAGCATTGATAGTTGTTGAGACAAAAATAATATCAACAATTCTTATTGCTTGAGGACAAGCAATCTTGAGTGGGGAGGGCTGTCATGTTCTGATATTAAGGCATTGTTTAAATTTAAGATTTAAAAATCATGATAGATGAGAAATCACTTTGATAATAACCATGCATGTAATATTATTAATATACAACAATATTAGATAATATAATAGATATATGCTAATATTATCAATTTTGATTATGATATAATATATATTATATAAATAAATATAACTTATATAATATATAATATATAAATATGAAAATGAAATATTAATGATATTAATATTTAAATATTATATATGAGATATTATAAAGTAACCAAAATGCTCTAATTCCTAGCTAACTACAAGGCAGCACCAAAATCCAAGAAAAGAGGTCGTCAAATCACTAATAGCGATTAGATTATAATAGAAACGATTGTCATATTAAAAAAATAAAGAGAACCATGAGTTTTTATAGAAAGGTGCCTCCCTTCATAAAGGACGTCTCTTTACAAGAGAGACATAAGATATGTAAAGGAAGTGAGATAGTACGAATGGATCATTCGGGGAGCAGCAGGAAAAACATCTACCAGATCATATATAGTAAGTCTCCACCATTCTTCATAGCAGTCACAAGGACGAATCCTAAGGGAATATCAACAGCAGCCCATTACCATCATTCTAGCATTCCAATTTTATATCTGCATAGTTGGTTCAAGGTATGACATCTTGTTGTATTGCTATTACAATATACTACTTCATGCATTTATCACTAGAATGAGTATAGATAAGTGGTTCTTCCTTTAATAGATATGATATGTAATAACCAATATTTGATGCATAATGAAACCAGACCGATAGCTATTAGTAATAGCATGAAATTATCATAGATAAGATCTGAGTTGTTTATAGAATGCATTGCATTATATGGAGTAGAACAACAGCCAATATAGTTGGATCATGTAATTATTATAGAACCTTCAGGTGCATTATCAAGATGATCTAGAATAGAAGGTTAAATGATTATATTATATGAGTATAGGAAAGAAATATGATAAGTTAATAATAAAGAAGAGATAAGAAATAGAGGCTCATGGCCCATCAATCAATATTCCAAGGATTAAGACAAAGGAAAGGAGGCAATGCAACATGGTATTTTGGTTGATGCCTAAGTTGGTCAAGAGAACCTTCTGGGCTAAAGACCCAATAGGCCTTATCTCAATGTTGGTCTATAGGACCCCACGGGGATAAGTTTCCCATTGTCTCATGTTGGTCAAAGGGACCCCACGGGACAACGGATAGGCCCTTGTCTAATGTTGGTCAAGAGAACCCCACAAGGTAAGGGATGGGCCTTTGATTTGGGTTGGTCTCCAAACAAAAGAATGAAATATAGACCCCATGATTGTACCTCCTATAGGCCTTCTCTCATGGGAAAGTGAATTGATGGACATGTAGACCTAAGTATAACTCTCTCAATGGATATGTGTAATAGTTATAGTGAAAGTATAATACATATGGTTTATGTTTATAAAGTTTGAATTAAGATTTCTTATGGTTTATTATGATTAAAATAGAAGAATTGGATTCTAATGTACTCTTTTTGCAAGTTGAAATTGTGTTCAAGGTTGCGAAATTTTAGCTTATGAAAAGGGGACATTACAAGCACTCCTTGGCATAGGCCATTCAATGATAGCCCTTACTTTTTCTGGGTCCATCTTAAGACCTTCTTCTGAGACTACAAATCCTAGGTATACCAACTCCTTCTTTGCAAAACTACATTTGTTTAGATTAATCAGCAACTTCTCCTCCCTAAGCTTCTCCAGAACTCTTTTGATATGCATCAGATGCTCATCCCAAGTCTTACTAAAAATCAAAATATCATCCAAATAAACAATAACAAAACTCCCCAAAAATTCTTTTAGTACCTTGTTCATGAGGTGCATGAATGTTCTCGGTGCATTGGTTAGCCCAAATGGCATGACTAACCACTCATACAATCCTTCTTTGGTTTTGAAGACTGTCTTCCACTCGTCTCTTTCTCTGATACGGATCCAGTGATACCCACTCTTTAGGTCAATCTTCATGAAGTACTTGGCTCCACTCAAACAGTCCATTATGTCATCCATTTTGGGCAATGGAAATTTATACTTGATCATGATCTTATTGATGGCTCGAGAGTCTGTACACATTCTCCACTCTCCATCTTTCTTTGGTGCTAGTATTGCAAGTACCGCACAAGGACTTAGGCTCTCTCTTATCAATCCCTTCCTCAACAACTCCTAAACTTGTCTATTCAACTCTTCACTCTCAGCTGGAGTCATTCTATGGGCTGCCTTATTTGGCAAACTGGCTCCTGGTATCAAATCCATTTGATGACTTATTTTCCTTACTGGTGGTAAACCCTCTGGTACATTATCAGAGATAATGTCCTGAAATTCCTCCAACATATCTGAAACTTTTGCTGGTACATCTTCACATTTCTCTTGACTAATCTTAGGAATCAATGCAAAGCAATGATGCTCATGCTTCATACCTTCCAAAAATTTCGTACCATCTACCAAGCAAATTCTGGCAGTACTACATACCTTTTCTTCCACCTCCTTCAAGGGCTTCAACTTATGACGAACTCCATCCTTTGTTAAGGAATATGTGTTTGCAGGACCATCATGGACAGCGCTCCTATCATACTACCACGGCCTCCCCAATAGCATATGACATGCATCCATTGGTATGATATCACACAGAACCTCATCATGGTAGCCCCCAATCTTGAACTTCACTAAACACTGCTCATTGACCAAAGCTCGGTGGTCCTTCTACAACCATGCAATCCGATATGGATGTGGATGCTTTCTTCTTGTCAACTTCAACTTGTCAACCATCTCCTCTAAAACAAGATTATCAGTGCTTCCACTATCAATAATAATATCACAATACTTACCTTCACATTTGCACCTTGTGCGGAATAAACTCTTCCTCTGATTGAGTTCTTTCTCCTCATTCAGCAAGGTTCTTCTGACAACTAGGGTTTCTCCCCTTTCAACATCTTTAGAATGCTCAGAATGTGCATCTTCATCTACATGTGCAACTCATGCATTACCTTCAGGTCTTCTATTTGTCCTTGATGTTACGGACACTCGTATGCTCAATGTCCTCCTTCTCCACATTGGAAGCATGTTCCTCTGAAACCTCCTCTTCCAGGTCCTTGCCCAGGTCTACCTCTTCCTCTTCCTCTTTGCTCACCATTATTTTGGTCATGAGGGCGGTAGGTATTATCTCCTCTCTGATTTCGACTGGTTCCAGCTTCTTCACTTTTCTTTGCATCTTCATTTCAGCCCCCATAGGGTCTTCCACCAGTCCTTCCGCCTTGACCTCTTCCCCTTTGCTTGCTATCAAATCTTTTATTCATCTTCTCTTCCACTTTCAGGGAAAACTGGTACGCATCTTCTATGGTGGTCATTCTAATCAGGCTCAACTCTTCTTGAATACTTGGCCTCAACCCATTAATGTAATGGGCCACCTTCTCCTTGTTG
The DNA here is from genome assembly GCA_027924645.1 of Cunninghamia lanceolata. NCBI lineage: Eukaryota > Viridiplantae > Streptophyta > Pinopsida > Cupressales > Cupressaceae > Cunninghamia > Cunninghamia lanceolata. The sequence continues at coordinate 11,411,047 of BSBN01000391.1, read as the reverse complement.
GCCTCTCCATGGCCTGTCCTGATAGTGATCTTATAAAAATATTCTGTATACTCCTTAACAGACTTGTTACCTTGCTTCAGTCCTTGCAACTTCTTCAGTAACTCCATCTCATAGTCCATAGGAATGAACTGTTTCTTTAGTTTCTCCACCATCTGATCCCATCTGGTGATCTTTCCTTTACCTCTTCTATTCCTCTCTGGTTGGACCTCCTTCCACTAAATATTGGTGTGGACCTTCAACTTTGTTTTTGCAAACTTGATTCGATCTGGGTCCTCCACATCTTCATACTTGAAATACTCCTCCATGTCATTGATCCAATCAATAAGCTATTCTAGATTCAAATCCCTAGAATATGTAGAAACCTCAATCCTGGGCCTCTTTGCGATCTTCAAAATGGCCCTCAACAACCTAACTTATGTAGGATCTCCGGCAGCTTCTTATTCTTCCTCAAATAGCTCCTCTTCAGCTTCATCTTCGCTTTCGTCTCTTATCCTTGGCTCAAACCCTCTTCGTAGCTCCTCTTGTAATGCATCAATTTGCATTTACAGGGCTCTAAAACTCTCTTCTATCAAAGCATTCCTCCCAACATGATTTCTTCGTGGAGGCATCTTGGTCTCCATAGCAAACCCACAACCTTAGGTCCTGGCACAAACTGCCTCACAATCGGCGATCTGTCTGCACACTCAGGAACCCTTGCTCTGATACCACTTGATGAAGGGGGTAAATCACAAAACACACAACAACAGAAATGGAACACAGAAAATGGAACTTTATTTTATTGATCTGGGCAACTCATTACATTACAAAATCCCAATTACAATCAAAGGATGAATCCCCTACTGGTTGCAGCACATTACAGCTTTCCCAACCTCAAGACTCTCGAATCTCCAGCCTTCTGTAACCCCCAAATTAGCTAGGGTTTTTGTTTTCCTACCTATTCTTGACTCTACACTTGTCCCCTTAACTCTACTACTGCCTAGGGTTCCCAAAATAGCCATAAATAACACTTTTTGGTGGCCTCCAGCTAAATTTTGAAATTTACAACTCCCTCCAAAAGTAGGTCAACTTCTAGGAAGCATAACTTTTGATCCAGGTGTCTAATTGATGAATCGTTTTAGGTGTTGGAAAGATCGTAATGTGAACTATCACGCTGGAAATCCGTAAACGGATTTCCATCAACTTTTTAGGATGTTGAGGGAAGTTTTAGTGCCTCATATCTCGTTTCAGAAATTTTTAGGGGCTTTTCGAAAAACAAAAACTTTAATATCTTTCAGCTCACAAATGATCTTTACTTGATTCCTTTACCAAAGGTCTTATATTTCCATTTAGTAACTTTCTGTAAGTTTTTGCTTCAATCCATGCCCAACTGCAAGCTTTCCAAAAATAGCAAGTAGACTTTCCAAAACAGGCAGGTTGCTATTTTTAACAGTTTTGGAAAAACTGAAAGTTCTACATCATTATTATGGATATTATGGGACCAAAAACACTAATAATGGAAAGAAATGAAAAAACTACAATGATTTTGAATTAACTTCTTTTTGGGTGATGCAAGATTGCCCTTACACCACTGGATGCTCCTGCATCATAAAGAGGCTTGTTAAAGAAAAGAATAACATTATGAAGAGGATGTGTGAGATCCGGGGATTGATTGACCCTAAGTTAGAGATAATGTATAATGCCCTATCTGAAGCTTAGACTGCAACTCAAACCAGTGATCCATCAGATCTATAAAAGGAAAAAGCATATTCATTTCTGTTGAGTGGGTACATTTCAATTATGGATGGAATGAAGAGCACTTGAGCCTCCAAACTTATGCAAATAAAAACTAGCTTTGCAGACATTCTCAAGTTCATGTAAGTAGAACTTAATGATTACTTGTACATATGCAGTTTTATACATAGAGGTTTTGGAGATTTTGGCTTGTAAACCCCATCCTTTTCCATTGATGTTGAAGGGGGAGTGAAGGGCAGTGAAAAATGAGGTATTCAGCAAAGGGTGAGCAATGGAATAAGTAAAGTACATGAATGTACAAACAAAGGGGGAGTTGCACAAGACACTTAGTCATTTTTCACTAAGTGTTGCCATCAATGCTAAAGGGGAAGATTGTTGGCAAGAGACACTTCTAGGCATGATAGATTTTGTCATTGATGGTAACTAAGATCATCCTAATCATCTGCATAGCACAATCTATTCACACTAGAAGCCAGATTCAAAATGTGTCTAAGTTCGGGTAGTCTGAAATAGAACAGGTGATAGGGTCAGGTATTTTAGTTTAGATCTCTCCGGTGGAAAGTCATGATTAGCTGTGGATCTAGGGGAGTTATATGCATTGTCAAGATAGTCTAAATCTAGATATTTGTCCTCTAGTGATGAAGGATTCAATAGATATTAGCCTCTGAGTACTGGGTTCCAGTTTGTCAGAGCAGACATAAGAAGAATAGGCTGACCTTGTAGAAGATCTTGATTTTGGATGTATGGAAGTTGTTTGTTGGACAAATCGTTATGATTAGTGATAGTGGCTGACATGAGTGATGATTTCCAAGAGCAAGTTTTGGTCTGCACCTCATGTTTTGCATAGATCTAGCTGACAGAGCAAAGCATTCATAAAAATTCTAATTGTTGATGAAGCTGACTGACAGAATGATTGTAGATCATGTTGCGGATATGTATAGCTGATGAAATTGGATGATTTAATGTGTGTGAAAATGCAAAGAAGGTGTGTGTGAAAACAGTAGAAATCCAAACTATGAATGAAGGATGAACAGTAAGAAGAGCAGAGCAAAGATAAAATGTGTAAGATTAGTTTTTGTACTTAACTAGAATTGAAACTCTTGTATAGGGAGATGCTATTAATTAGTTCAGATCTCTATTATTTTATTGTAATATTCTCATAGGCAGTGAGCCTCCCTTTAAGCAGTGAGACCGAATGCATGTGCATTCCCATTTTTAAAATACTTTTAACAGGGTATTATTTTTTTATGGGTTAACCCCCACCGTGGTTTTTCCCTTAACCGAGTTTCCACGTCAAAAATCTTGGTGTCAAATGTGTCATTCATGTTTCTGCTCATATGCTGTCATTTAATACTGAAATGTTTATATCATTGATTTGATTTTAAGTTGTGAAAGAAGATTAACAGTAGAAAAGTTTAAATTGAGTGACAACTAACTCACCCACCCCTCTTAGTTGTCCAGACCTAATCCAAAAAACATTCCTCCCCAATTTGACTATGATACAATTAGTGGATCAGAAAAATGGCATTCATTTAAGAGTTCAAATGCAAGCACATGGACTCTATGGACTAGGGAGCTCACATGTTTTTGTCATTTTTGTATTGCAGGTGAGTGGGAAGCATGTGAAAATACATATTGGGTTGAAGAATGGCAACAAAAGTCCTTAACACCTCTACAAACACATGATCAAAATGAGATAACATTTGAGGAGGATAATCATTTGCAAGCATCAGATGACTATGACCATATTTCAGACCTCATATAAGAAGGTACAAATTCATTCAATATTTCTTTTTGATACATTTTTTGGACATATATATATATTTATTGAATTGTACATATGTATGTATGTATATTTTTGTGATTTATTGAATTTGAAATGTTTTTGCAAGACATGTGTGTGTTGTTGTTGCACCTGAGGGTAATGAAGAGGAAACAAAGTATTGGTTGGCTCGGTGTGTTTAGGCAAAACATAAGTTGTTACATCCTAGAGTAGATGATGATAACTTTGAGTGTCCAATAGGTTCTGTGGTTGTTACTGGTACTTGGCTATGTAAATATTTGATAAGGAGGAATGGTATACCTAAATTTGAATATTATGAAAGACATAAGAAAATTTTGCACTACTCGTATCTGATTGTGGCAATAAATATACAATTAGTGAGATACAAAAGGAGACCTATCACAAAAAAATTATGGACACTTTCTATCGAAGAGCATGAGGCAATCATAGGTACAATACAAAAATGAGACGATGCAAATGGTACAATGGAGTAAATGTTTTAAATGATTAACAGGTATGTAGAAATTTTTAAACTTTTAATCTTTGTCTAGGATGTGAGTTTAGGATTTAATATGATTGATAACTTAACTAATTGATTGCATCTCCCCTTAAGCCATCCTCTTAAGTCCCCTTAAGTCATCCCTTATTTATGTTCCATAACTTAGGTAAGTCATATCCCCTAATTGATTGCATCTCCCCTTAAGACATTCTCTTAACTCCCCTTAATCCATCCCCTAGCTAAATGATATAAGTTAGTGCAGGTACCCTTACCAAAAATACTATAGTTGATTGGACCATCTCCCCTTAAGACATTCTCTTAACTCCCCTTAAGCCATCCCCTAGCTAAATGATATAAGTTAGTGCATGTACCCTTACCAAAAATACTATAGTTGATTGGACCATCTCCCCTTAAGACATTCTCTTAACTCCCTTTAAGCCATCCCCTAGCTAAATGATATAAGTTAGTGCATGTACCCTTACCAAAAATACTATAGTTGATTGGACCATCTCCCCTTAAGACATCCTCTTAACTCCTCTTAAGCCATCCCCTAGCTAAATGATATAAGTTAGTGCATGTACCCTTACCATTTAAATACTACAATCGATTCCATCTCCCCTTAATCCCTCCTCTTAACTCCCATTTTAATCCATCCTTTTAACTCCCCTTAAGCCATCCCCTAGTTATGTTCCATAAGTTAGGTAAACTGTCATTTCCCTAATTGATTGTATTTCCCCTTAATCCATCCTATTAACTCCCCTTAAACCTTCATATTAATATTCCTAATTCTCGTAAAGATCATTACACATTCTAACCCTTTTACAATACATTACATGGTGCAGGAGATGTTTTTTGCAGTCATAATAGAGGCTAGAAACATAGAACCTATGTTAAATTTCACTTACACTTTATTTTAGGTATTCACTAGACCTATACTATTAATTATTTTAATTTATGCTTCAATAGTTCTTTCCTTTCATTATAATTTCAATGGAACTTCTTAACAAATTCTATCTTTAAATAAAATGATCTCTAGAGACCTTCTAAATTTTTATATATGTTTCATCATGGCCTGACCTCTATATTTGTTTTTACAACTTTTCACATGTAGTGTTGAAAGGATTCAAATCTATTATTTCTTGTTGCACAGGTATGATCTCTACACATGTTTCATATCTAGAGTCTTCAACTTCTAGGTGTCAAGTATAAAATCTTAGATGATCTAGACTTAGAGAATAACATTGGATAAAATCTTGGTGTCTCTAGGTGTCTTGAGTTCTAACTATATAATACCTATGTCTCTACCTATGTCTTAGGTATTCTATATGTCAACTAGGTAGATAAAGACTAGAAAAAGGCATTTAATCTAAACTAGGTGTCTTAGGTAGATACTATATATCAACTACCTGTCTAGAGATATAATATGGAATCTAGGCATGTCTTATGTAGATACTATATATCAACTACCTGTCTAGAGATATAATATGGAATCTAGGCATGTCTTAGGTAGATACTATATATATCAACTACTTGTCTAGAGACTAGAATAAGGTTTTAATTTAATCTAGGTGGCTTAGGTGGATACTAGATATGTCAACTAGGTCTACCATGTAATAGGTGTCTAGAGCCTGTGTCTTAGGTAGAAAGTTATAATTTCTAGGTGTCTATACAATATGTATCTTAGGTGTCCTATATAGAACTAGAATACATGTGTCTTAGGTCTTAGGTGAGGCCACATGAGCTTTCACCTTCACGTGGTTGGCCTTGTCATTATAGAATATTTATATTTCTTGAAGCTAAGGAGAGCTCTTTTTAATGTACATAGAAATTATGAAAAACTAACTAATGCAAATTGATTAAGTTATTATTTAGTGTAGATTGATGAAATTACTAATTTCTGAGTTTGTTACTTTCTTTGACATGAATAAGCTATTTAAAAGTACAATTAGAGAATTCCCTAGTGTCAAATAGGACCCAAATGAGTTAGTGGCCCATTTCATAACTAGGTGGAGAATGATGCTTTACTCTTCAACTAGTGTGCCACACATGGACCACATGGATCTTTGTGATCTTTTCTTGCATGCCCTAAATAGGCACACATAAGAGGAGGTTCAAAATCTCCCATATAAATCCTACAAGAAATCTTTTGAGTGTATTTTGAGAATTGATGGACGTATAATCATCAAAAGAAAAACACTTATTCATGGACACATAATCATCTCTAGGACACCCAGAACCATAATTTCCTATAGGCCATCACCACTCAAAACTCCAATTTGTGGATCTACCAAAATCACTTCCCACCATGTAAGCACAAGAACACTTTGAATCATCCTAATACCTCCACATCAGATCAATAGTTGCCTCTCACCTAGATGGATCTAACACCCCTAAAATGGGTATAAAGGGAGAGACCAAAATGTTGGGATTAGTTGAATTAGTTCAAAATGATGAAAACCAAGAACCTCGGGCATCTCCAAAAGTGGAGTATCACATGCATGTAGTCTCCATGGTTAACCCCACTCCTAATTCTATTGGTCCTTGCAATTTGGTGGATGATCTCAAAAAAATGTTCACAAAAATCTTGTTCATTGAGAGAAAATCCTCATCATACCATGTATCCCTTCTAGAGGCCATCGAATTGAAATATGTAAACCATATAACACCACCCCCAAAAGATGCTATCAACCAAGTTGACCTAATTTGAGCCCACCCAACACTGAGTTACACAATCTAGGTTTCTTTTGAAAACTCAAGCAAATCCCTACAAAGGTTGAGCTAGCTAGAAGAGGAGACCCCTCAACCTATATTTACAAGTATGGATCTATGATAATTTATTTAAGAGGATCCTCATGGATGATGGGGCCGTGGTCAACATCATTCCCTTATCCCTCTTGGACAGTGGGACATTGCCACACCAATATCACTGCATTTAGGGAGACCTTATGTGGCTTCAACAACCTAAAGGTAACCACTATTGGTAAAATTAGGATTTTGATTTCCACTTTTATGGAGCTAGATGTAGGACAAGATCTAGAGTTGGGGTAGTTCTAACTTGAGAAAATGGGAGATAACTCCCATTCCCCTTTTAATTAGACTTCCAAAAATGTTGTTGACTAAAAAGCTCTTTCCTTGGAAGTCATGCTAGCTTTGAAATTGAGAACTTGAAACATTTACCTTTGAAATTCTTAGCTACTGATAAATTAGGTTTCTGATAACTATGAGATGAAGTTGGAATGATTACAACCATACAAAGACATGATTTGAAAGATAATCTAGTAGTTTGTCTACTTTGGGAATGTTATTATTTAATGCTCTTGATGAAATTGATTAAGTTATTAAGTGCTTGAATTGATTAGGTTATTATTATGTTACATGTAAATTACTCTATTTTTCTTTTGATATAATTTAGGGTACACTTTAATTTCTCTAATTTTCAAAATTTCTTAAATTTTAAATTTCAACAGTACAAATATTTCTCTAATTTTATTTAAATTCTTTTCGTAAATTTATAGGGAAGGTATTGATCTATGAAATGTTTAATCTAGAATTAAAAATAAATTGATTAAACATGGTTAGTAGATTGAAAAATCTAATCAATAAAATTTTCCTAAATATTTAACTCAATTAAAATTTAACACAAGTGTCCCAGCATTTGACTCATGTAAATCCAAACATATTCATTCTAGTTCAACAACTTGTTAATTTTCATTTTATTTTTTAAATTTTTTTAGGGAACGTACATTTAGTCTATAAATTATCCAACGTAGAGTATGTATCTAATAAATGTTTAATAAATTAAATCAATTGAATTTTTTCTCTTATCTAATTAGAATTAGTAAATTTACAATTTTATGTAATTAAACACATGATTTAATTTGAACTGTTAAATATGAGATATATGAAATTAAAGTTTGAATATAGATGTATATAGTGGAAATTCAATAAATATCAAAATCTAGTCTAGATGAAATAGTCTATGAGATATAAATACTGACATAATAACAGTCCATGTAAAAATAGTGAAATAGTCACAAAACATATACATGTCTAGTCAATACTGAAATAGTCATAAACAACCTAATACATCATGTCATCATCGCCATCCATCATCCATCCATCAATCTAAAACATGTGTGCACACTAAGTTTGATCATCATCCATTTCAAGCCACCTTTTGGTCCCATGTGGCTGAGAGGGCAACTCATGTTGTGTAAAAGAAAAAGAAGCTTCAAATCAATTTTAATGTCAAAACTGCATCCTAATAAATTTAAATCAAATATTGAAAACCAAACCATCAAATTAAATTTTTAAATCTAAACTTCAAAATGTCTAAGCATACCACGACAGGTTCATCATCTTTCCTGCCATGCTCCTATGCAATAGATGGTGCTGATTCAGATGACAGATTGAATGTCTATTCACCAATTCTTGGATTTCAATAAAACACTTGAATGAACTAGTTAGGCTCTAGAGTATAGATACAAAATGCAAGGTTGAATGATACAAAAGACTTTGAAATCACATAAGATTTAACTATAGGACCTGAAATATGGGAGATGACTCGTGCACCTGTGCAAGCTCATCAATGATACGATGAATTGAGCCTGCACCTAAACTAATCTCATCCTACATATATATGTGTACATGTATATATAAATTCAACTTTAAAGACATGAATATAATAAAATCATGAAATTACACTAGAAATTCAAATTTAAACTAAAAATGTACAATTTTAAGATACAAACCATGACATATGAAGTAGGCTCCTCTATAGATGATGTTGCCACTAGTCCTGGATGACTAGATTGGTTTGACACAAGAGTGTTAGGACCTCTCATCTGCTTTAAATTAAAATGTCACATTTCTGCATTAAATTATATATTATTAAATTAGATATATCCAATTAAATAATCTTTAGAGGTCCCAATTTTATACCTCATTCGTATAACGTCTACCCAACTCTACTGCCATTGACACTAAATGGTTCAGCCATGATGAAGTGGCAGTAATTGATGGAGTCATCTGTACCAATCAACATGAACATATATATTTATTAATATATATTTAATTATTTTAAAAAAGATTGATAATTAATAATTGTATAAATCTATATTAATTTGTATTAATTTTAATTTTATTAAATGTGGCATATAGACCGAGTCCACAGGAGTGAATAATATAGCCAAAAAGGACTCCTTTGAAGCAGATGTAGGACCAAAACATGGTTGATGACAATTCTGACAAAAATGCAACGTGGACCGCAATGGTGTCAATCTAGGTGATGCATCAGGACCAGCATCAAATGCTCCTCCAGGTTGTGCAGGCTCTCCACGCTTGACTTCATCTGCTAAGTGAGTAGCTTGGTTAGTTAAGTTTCTTGAGAGTGATGATAACACTCTGAGTGCTGAGATGACCATCCGCTGGTGAAAGGGCATGAGAATAGAGGGTGGAGAAGGGACAATAGGTGGAAGGGGCAAACATCAATTTGGATTGACATGTGCTCCTAGTCTATGCTATGGTATTCCACCACCCACGCCTTGAAATGATCTCATATCAAAATAATTGGGCTTTCGGCCCATCACAAACTCTGCCCATAATTTCTTTAGAAAATTAAAGGGAACCTCAAAATTAGCATGAAGTGGATGGTCAAAGACCATGCCCCATCAATCCCAAAAATTATCAACTATCTGCTGATGTGTACACCATCTGATTGAAATTCTCTTTTTAGTTGGTGGTATTTGTTGACATGTGGAGGGATCAATGAAATATGGGGCAATTGTAGTTTTGGTAGTATGTAAATCATTGATCCCTTTATATGAGACCATCTGAATAAAACTACCTCCTCTCTTCCCACCATGACTAGAATTTGTCTAGATCCGTGTGGATTGCTCTCACTGAATCAACAATAGTTTGCATCATAGATGCAAACCATGAAATGTGTGAAGAGGTTTGGATTTGTCTTTGCAATAAATTGATTTTTTCTTGCAGAACATGTATATTTTCATCAATTGTGGCTCGCAAATGAGCCTCATCATGCAGTGGTGGTGGTGGTGGTGGGGGGGGGAGGTGTGTTGGGGTGGGGTCATAGGCTAGATCAGCCATGTGTAGAAATAAGGTCTACAAGTAGAGCTGCAATTACAAAAAATATAGATTAAATTAAATGCACAATATATGTTGAAATATACACGTATACATATAAATTGAAAACTTGGAAATATAAAAATTTGTGTAGTTTAAACAATATACATTAAAACATTTAATTTAACATATACATGCATTCAAAATTTAAACTTACATTATAAAATGTTTAAAATCAAAATTTATACATTTAAGAATCATGACATGAATACAAATTTATGTCCTAATATCTAGTCAAAATTTATATGCTCATGTATTACATTCAAACTCCTAAACATGTCACTAAGTTCATGACCTATTGGATACAACTACTCCTAAACACATGTCAACCTATTGGCTGCAACTACTTCTAAACATGTCACTAAGTTCATGTTGACCTATTCAATCTTTGAACCCATTCTATGTACTCTCAACATTATTTTAATTTTTTTCTGGATTGTTGTTGTCTCCTTTACCCCTTTGTTAAGCATCAAGTTATCATAGATATATGGATATATGTTCAAATTAAAGATTTAAATATAATAAAATGACTTCTAGGTTTTAGGTTTAATGGTTTAATATAAGTCATTTAGGTTAGGTCTACAAAAAGATATATTAGGGTCCTATCTTGTCTAATGTGTAGGTTTTTAGCTTCATGTGAAAAGAGTTTTATAGATGGTTACTTTAGGACAATGAGACAAGCATCAGGAACATTAAAAGCCATGAAGACTAAAGAATAAGGGGAAAAGACCTAGTAGGTGAGATATAGGGGAAGAACATTATAACAACATATAACTAGTTCAAAGTCTATATATAAGGGAAAAGACCTAATAGGTGAAATAATATATGTGCATTTAATGCCCAATATTTTTAAAAGTTTAGTAGAGTAGTTATGATTTTAAGATTGTTAGTGAATTGTACTATATAACTACTAAATATTTAATGACTAAATAACCAATCATACATGGTATCAGCCCACTAACAAAGTCTTAATAGATGATTCAATTCAGAGTTCTTTTCATTCCACAACATCAAAAAGACATGAAGTATTCTTCATATTGAAAGACTAGATAATTGACTTGAGGAGAATAGTCTTGATAAATTTTGAGGAGGCCTCTAAAGGAAAGAAATTTATTCCTAGTCAAAAGGCCAATAAAACATATAAGAGGAAAACTATAGGAGCATAAGGAGATGTGAAGGAAGAAGAAATTCCTTTGAGGAAGAAGGTGAGAGGGACAACCAAGCCACCTCCTTAGAAACCTTCCACTATTGAAAACCCTATCTAAGTCCTATCGAACCAGATATATGAATATTGAATGTTTAAATTAAAGATTTAAATGTAATATATATGTCCATATGTTTAAATTAAAGATTTAAACCTAATAAAGTGAAGTTTCTAGGTTTTAGGTTTAGGTTTAATAAGTCATTTAGGTTTTAAAGAATAGGTCAGTTTAGTTTATGAAACCCTAGTTTATGAATTAAGGTTTCTAGTGTTTATGAATTATAGTTTTACATTTTACTGTTTATGAATGTGGTGCCCCTCCATTCTCACTTTGGATGAGAAAGTGGTCGGGCTAAGGAGCATGAAGAAGAAGGTAAAATACTTGGAATACTTAGGGTATGATAGACATGTTGATGGCAGGCTTACTATTATGATGTAGTTGATGACACTCATTGATGTTTATTATGATGACATTGTTGATACTTTATGATTAGTACATTATGCTTATGTTGTGATCAGTTATAGGTTAATTGATTATGTAGATTAGTTTTACTAGGTGATTAATGTGATTATTTGTCTGTCTTATCTGCTTGTTTATTTACTAATAAATTTGTTTAATGTGGATACCTGTGATGTGTTTTTTGAAGGGACAGTGTAGTATTACTCATAATGAGTATCCTACTACGCTGCGATTCCTTGTCACTATGTGCCTGCTTGGATGATTATATGTATGTATTCGACACTTTTGTTTGTTGTAGGTTGCAAGTACTAGACAATGACTCCACCTGAATTGGAAGGTCTGAGCGTGGCTTCATACCAATGGAAGTTGTTGAATGGAGATAACATATGGTCCCCTAGCCTAGCCATCATCCTTGAAGAGGATGAGTATCCAGTTGTGTACCCTATCAGTGTTGTCAGTTTGGTCATGATAGTCAGTCATTGTTATGGTGGTCTTGTTTTCCGATCTTGCATAGTAGTCAGGTATGGTTTGACAATTGGGTTATTTTGTATGTATTGTTTTGGTTATTGTTGCCTTAAAATAAAATAATTAGTTATGAAGCATTTTTGTTAAATAAATAAATATATAAATGTCCTTATGTAAATTTAGTTTATGAAAAATATATTATTTTATAAGTTAAGTTAATAAATAATAATAATAATAATAATAGTAATAAATGTAATTGCAACTAGAGATAAATGAATAATTAATATTTATGTGTTACCATAAAATATATTTATCTTGGTTTGGTTGTAAAATGTTTAAAATAGCAAACTGTAAGAAGATATTGTTCATGCAAGAGTTATTGCCTGTTGTGGGGGGAATCTCTAGAAGATTTTAGGGGATTTCTTTCGCTAAAAATAGGGAGTTTTTGGGCTGTATTTAGGGGGGAGATTTCTCTCTCATAATAATCTTTAGAAGATGGAAATTTTGGGGGAGACTGGTTTGTGGCTACAGTAGTTGAACATGGCATCGAATCTTCAGCCCAGTCAAGCAAGTGAAATCAGGTTCCTTTGGTTCTAAATTCTGTCTCATTTTTTTGTTGAAGCAAATGTTTGATTTATAATTTTTCCTATTGATGGTAATTTTCTTGAGAAGTTAGAAGCCTTGTTATCAGATCCAATTGTGCATGTCTGTATCATTGCATTTCTAGGAATCACCGATTGATGTGATTGTCTATCTCTCACCTATTTCATCTCTATTTTTATAGTCTATTGCGTTAGCCATAACTTTAGTTGTACAAGCTGGGTTCCTCTAAAGTTTTGATATAGGGTGGATGACCTAGTTATCTAAATCATATAAAAAAATCATCCATACCTAGTTTGTCATTTTGGAGATATGAATGTTTTGTGACTATCTACCTGTTGGTTAATAGATTTGTCCTTATTTAAAAATATTCTATTATGACTCTATACCCTTCTTCTTCCAAGAACAAATGAATTAATCAACAAATGGGTGAACTATCAAGAATAGTTCCCCTCTAAATTTAGGTACAGCTCCCTTTAAGATCTTCAATGAATTCAATCTATTTTAAATATTCAAATACACTTTTAACCAGAAAGTGCCTAAAGGCAAACTAACATCCATACATCATCATGCTATGAACGTGATATCTCTTTTATAACATCATTTGCTGATAGAATACATAGATTCTATTTTCAATAATGATCAGACACACACACACACATATATATATACATATACATACATAAATATATACATATACATACATATATATATATATATATATATATATATATATATATATACATATACATATATATTGCTGAACCAATAAATGATAAAACACATACAATGAGTTGTCCAAAAAGAGAAATTACCATATGAAAGAAGATTTCGCATAGAAAACCCAATTTCAAATACTCAAACGCACAGATCTAAGAAGGCAGTAATTGTTTCTCCTTTTCATTCACAGATGAAAAAAATGTTTCAGACAAAAATCATATATGATATGAAAATAATAGCAGTTCAACTCTCAAAAAATTTTATCTTCTTTTTCTTTTCTATCGTCCTCTATCTAGTTTTAGCAACCAAAAACATATATATAGTTGCCCTAATTATCTGATCATGTAAACCAAACCCAGAGTTAAAGTAACTCTGACCCATATGGGATTTAGTTTTTACAAACTGATTTAAAGATCAAGTTCTTGAAAATAATTTTGTAGATTAGATAATGCAAAATGAGAGAAAACACCAAATCAAATGCAATAAAACAAGAGATTATACCTCACATGCACAACCTAATCCCATCAAGGGAAAGAAGGAGCCTTTGTACCCAAAAGAAGCTCCTAAGACTAAGATGATCCCTAGACTATTGATTCAAATGTGAAATGCTCTTCAATTGTGCAACCCACTATTAACTCAAAGGTGATTTTGGCATAGTAACTTTGCATGAAAATGGATGATGAAAATGACTTGTGAGAGGTTGTATTTATAGACTTTTGGAGAGGATTTTGATCCAAGGGTGGAGATTGATTGGAGAGATCAATGGTGGAGGATGAAAGTGAGGTGGAGGGCCTAGATTTGATCTTGGAAGATGGAGGGCTAGGAATAAAAGTAAATCTTTTATTCATTTTTGGGAAAGGGGTGAATAAATGAGGTTGGGTGAGATGGATTATTTGTGAATTAAAAATTCACATGGGGAAGGGTAAAATGAATTAAAAATTCATTTGGGGAAGAGTGGATATGACATGTGTAAGGGATGTGTAAGAGGAGTAAATGTGATGTGTGATTTATTTGAATTTTAAATTGGGAGGTGTGGAGAGAAGTGCTAATGAGGATTTGACTTTCTTAATTAGGGTGATTATCCTAATTAATGTGGCTGGAATAAATTAGTAGAGGGATTAGAGGGGGAATAAGATTAGTGATTTAATTAATTAATCCTAAGGCTAGGATGGGGTAGGCTAGAGTAGGCAATTAAATAATAGCTATTTAATTGTCTAGGGTAGGGATAGGCTAATTAGTAGGCTGGATTAATTAGTTAACATGGTTTTAACTAATTAATTGGATTTAGGGAAAATGGGGAATTGATTTAATAAATTTTGCATATTTATTAAATCATTTGGCTAAGGTTTGGACTATTGAATTAATAAAATTAATTCAATTTTGGGGATAAAATGGTGTGGACTTAGCAAATGAAAGGGGTGATTAATTAAATAAAAATTTAATTAATTAGTTGGAAAGGGAATTGGTAAGTTTAGGGATATCGGGAGTCAGTTTGGTAGTCGAGACATTTTTAGGTGTCTACATTTGCCCCTCTTTGACATGGCGTCAGGACCTAGGAGGGAAGTGGCGTCAAGTCGAAGAAAAATATGCCCCAGCTGCCGGGAAGGAATGAGATGGCTAGGGGATGCCCCCTCGAGAGGTTAGCAGGAATATGAAAATTTTGCAGGTAAGCTCTTGAAAGGATGTGACAGAAGTGATGGTGGGAGAGGTGATGGAAAAAGAAGATGGTGGGAGGAAAAACGGAGGAAAAAGGCTGAGATCTGCACCCTGGAGGGAAAAGAAAGGGATGGAGGGATGACATGGCCCACTATATTAGGAAAAGTGGGTCTAAAGAGTGCCACATTGGCACACTTTGACCTTCTAGAAGAAAAGAGAAAGGAGAGATGGCTGAGCGCAACCCACAGTTCCGCGACTTCATCATATCTCAGAGCGATTCCGAGAGGTTGGGCGGTCACCCGAGGCTGGACCCCAGGTAGGGCCTAACCCGAACTTTGTGATTTTTTACTTTACGCACGTGTTTTTTGGGTTTCAGGGTATGGGTTAGGAGCACGTGGCGCCATAGACAAGGCAGATTAGTGCTATCCGCCTGGCTAGGGTAAGGCGATTTTGTCGTCATTTTGGAGGAATATTGGTGCCATCTTCTGGATTGGCGCCAAAACTCAGGGCGAAGCAAATATGGCATTTTGACGCCATATTATGGGTAGAATGACGCTATCGTCTGGAATAGCGCCATAATGGGGAATAGCGCTATTATTAGTTTTAGCGCTAAAAGTTTAATTGACGCGAAAATGAGGTGCTGCACCATCGTCTGGATTAGCACGATATAGGGCACGCAGTAGCGCCAATGTCTGGATTGGCACGATATAGGGCACGCAGTAGCACCAATGTCTAGATTGGCGCAATACGGGGAGTGCAGTGACGCCATTGTCTGTATTGGCACGATAGGTAGGGGAAAGTAGCGCTATTTTTAAATAGCACTTAGGGATTGTCTGTGTGGGGCCACATGATTTGGGCCTGTGAGACATTCAGAAGAAAAAGGTGTGGGGGGAAAATAATTTTGTATCTAACAAAGAAGTGGTGGATGCAAGATACACGGCGGTTTATACTACAGTCGCGAGAGCGACGAGTGCAATCCATGATGCCGCTGTTTGATGAGACATGGCGACCTCAACTTGCGAGACTGGGGCTTTGGACAGTGGCAGCGATGCCAGTGCTGCGAGCTCATAGAGCTCTGATGACGGCCGCAGTGGAGCGATACCGCAGCGAGACTTCCAGCTTTTTGCTGCCGACAGGAGAGATGACTATCACACTTGAGGATGTTTATCACATCCTCAAGCTGTCAATTCATGGTCGACGTGTGAGGTATGACACGAGGAGGGGGCGGAATGCATTGATCAAAGTATTTGGAGCAGAGCACGTGGTACTTTTGGCAGACGGGAGGGAGATGGATTATGACAGGACGCTGGCGGTGGGTGCAGATCCCTTTGCCTTATATTTGTGTGCGCTGATTGGAGGTGTGGTACTGCCGGATAGGTGAGGCAGGGGTTTTCCTGTGGGCTGGGGTGGGATGATAGAGGGGATGGTGAGGCATGAGACTATCTATGCATGGGGGCCAGTGATGCTAGCACAGTTGCTGCACGAGATGCACACGGTCACTTATCTTCATGACAGGGCTTTATCTGCTGGGGTTACGCTGCTACATGTATGGCTTTGGGAGCATATCCCCGTGACTCGACCGACATGCGGTTATTATCGGCGCCCGTTTGAGGCATTTGTGTTTTTGTATCAGGATGCACTGTATACCTATACTGGATAGGTCCGCCACTGGCGGAGGATACTGGATGACGTGATTAGCGTGGTATACCATCCATATATTGATTGTGAGGAGTGGCCGGATGATGTGATCCATCTCCCATACACATTTCAATAGAGATTTCTTATGGGTCATGCGGATCGGATTATAGAGATGTACCTACCTTCACGGGTGATGCGGCAGTTTGGATGGGTATAGGATGTGCCTCAGCAGATGGCGATATATGCGTGGACACCACAGGATACAGCTTACTAGCCCATAACATTACAGCCACAGGTTGCACTGAATGACTAGGTAGCACTTCGGCTAGTTCAGTGGGATTGGAGGAGCACAGTGATGGATGCAGGTACTACGCCTGCTTATGATGTATGGTGGCAGATGCATCAGCCCACTCGATTGACAGATCCGATAGTGGCATTATCAGAGGATGAGGGGGATGGGGATGGAGATGATCTAGATGGGGGTGGGGATGAGGTCATTGCAGATTTTATTGTGGAGGTGATGGATGATGGGTTGGAGAGGGTGATCGCTAGAGATGGTCAGCTTGTGGATGAGGTGGCAGCAGCGATAGCGGGACAGGGGCCAGTGGGGTAGGAGGTTCCAGCACAGCAGGTTCCTACACAGCAGGTCTAGGCTAGGGGCGGATGGCAGGGTAGAGCACCGTGATGACGCGGTGGACAGCCGAGGACAGAGCAGGGTGATCTATCCCCATCATGGGTGGAGCAGCTACGGGTCGGTAGACATGATGCCGAGGCAGGGAGCTCAGGGGTAGGGATGGAGGCAAAGGTTGAGAGGCTGACGCCTCGGCACCAGTCACGGGAGGAGATGGAGGAGATAGAGACACTACGTGCTTAGGTGGCCAGTTTAGAGGAGACGTTGGGGCGCCGAGAGGCTGAGTTGGGACAACTGCAGGGAGTAGATGGGCGGTTGGCAGTGTCAGAGGCTCAGTTGGCTCAGGCCAGAGAGGATATGGAGGATTCAAGGATAGAGCGGGATGCAGCGCTCGTGAGAGCACATCAGGCAGAGACTGCATTGAGCAGTGCACAAGCTATGGGTGGGGGCTTTGCCCCGATTTTGGCAGGGATGCAGACTCAGCTGGCCCAGGCTCAGACACATGCGCATCAGATATAGGGGCAGTTGAGCCAGGCACAAGGATAGGTAGCTCAGGCACAGGGATAGGTAGCTCAGGTACTGGGGGAGCTAGCAGAGGCCAGAGCACGGACGGAGTATTATCGGGGGTTATACTATGCAGCCGTACCTGTAGCGTAGCGAGCACCGAGTTACAGCCAGGTCAGTAGATCGGGGGCATCAAGATCACATCGATCTAGATCTATTCAGTCGGTTCAGCAGACGATGCCCCCTCCCACATATGTGCCCCAGCAGGATCCTCAGGTACCAGTAGCACCATAGCCATAGCCGCCGCCTGGATCACAGGCTCGACCAGGGTCATCATCTCCTACCCCCTCAGAGAGAGGATCCTCGATGTGATAGTTATACCATGATAGCCCTTAGAGGCATTGTATCAAGACACTTTATTTTTTGCGGTGATTATATATGATGCGAGACTTCTGATGGTTTATGATATTCTATTGTGATGATGCTTATTTGATGGATGCACATGTTATATTTTATATGTTGTGGATGTATGATGTTTTTTTTCAAATGATGTGTGTGATTTGGTGGATCAATTATATTTTTGTGATATATGCATGGTGTTGTGATTTTATGGACTATATGATATAACTAAATATGTGGATTAACAAACATTTATTATGGATGAAAATGTATGGGATTATGTTATATGCCACTAGTTGTTTTAATGGTGATGTTGGTGATGTTGTAATGCAACTAAATGTTTATGAGATATTGATATGTATGGAATGCAATGTGATGATGCTATTTTTAATATGCACCTATGATATGATGTGTAATGATATTCAGCTGAAATGAATCTACTTGTGTTTTATGCAAACTTAAATGGATTTAAAATGAACCTAAAATGAGATGCAATCGGATAAAAATGAACCTAACATGAGATGCAAACGGATTAAAATGAACCTAAAATGAGATGCAATCAGATTAAAATGAACCTCAAATGAGATGTAAATGGATTAAAAATGAATCTATAATGAGATATAAATGGATTAAAAATGAATCTATAATGTGATGCAAATGGATTAAAATGAACCTAGAATGAGATGCAAATGGATTAAAATGAACCTAAAATGAGATGCAATCGGATTAAAATGAACCTAAAATGAGATGCAAACGGATTAAAATGAATCTATAATGTGATGCAAATGGATTAAAAATGAACCTAACATGAGATGCAACTAAAATGGATGAAAAAAAAAGAACCTAAAATGATATGCAAACAGATGGTGACATGTAGTTAAATGATATGTGCTGAATGCAGTATCGGTGATAGGTGGTATGCAAGCTAGGTGATAGGTGGGGTAGCGTAATCCTGATACACATGATGTTCCTTGTGTTGACCCTGAATGGTGAGACTGTGGGAGAATGTGTTAGGTGTTGGGGATGATAGGGGTGAGAGCGTCTAGGGGATGGCGGTGGGGGGATTGGAGGATGGTTAGGTCATAAGATACCACGTCATTGAGGGGGGGGGGTTTGGTTTGGTTCAAGATGTGTTAAGTGGAGATAGGTTGGGATGATGGGGTTAGTGCGGGAGTTAGATTGGTTGGGGGGGGGTTGGAAAGTGTCGATCAAATCTAGGCTGATATGGGATAGGTGACTGAGTGATTAGGATGATGATGTTGAGCTAGTATCAGTGGTTGCACAAAATTAATTGAGAGCATTTCTTAGTTTAATGTAGCAATGTAGGATATAGTTCACAAAGGTATGAAATGACCTAGGTGATGATGTATATCTGACGATTGCATGGACTAGACCCACAAACAATAGGTTGGTTTCATGCATGCCCAAGGTAGTATAATCTTGCCTAGTAGAAGAAGGGGACTCATAGCAGTGAGTGTGAATAATGCATATAAGGTGTTGATACTTGTATATGCAAAATAGGACACATCATGCTAGAACCAACCTGGACTTCAAGATATGAATACTATTCTTGGAGTAATGAAACCAACCCACAAGCATAGCATACCAAAACAATGACTATGTCTACTCCAAGGGCTATCCGCTACATACCATGATATAATGAGATCAAGGTAGCTTTGGAGATTACTTGGAGTGAGACAAAAAGATAAAAATCAATAAGCAAAAAGACCAACGAAAGATACAAATAGCCTTTGTGTGCTCTTGCCAAGAGACGTGATGATAGAATGAGAGATTTTTGTCCATTGTAGGAAAGACGTATCCTAGGACGCAGATCTATTTTTGATTGGAGAGTTTGTGGAAGATGGGCAAAAGAACATTCGGGCCAAATGGAAGATTATAGTTGGTATATTGCTTGATGATTTTTGCGCAAGGGACCATGTTTTCAATGGTATGTGTAGCATGCATATCGTTTCGTAGATCTAGAAAGCTCAGTGAGTGGGAACCATCCCGATGGGTGGGATGGGTGCATCTTAGATACCTGAGTACTGGAAACATCCTTCGTATTCCAGACTGCCTACATACCCTGTGTCCACGGGATCAAGGTACTTTTAAGATGCGGGTGAAATGAATATGTAGTTCTGGCAAGACTTGATGATGTGGGAAGGGTTGGCGATGTGATGTGATGAGGGTTGAGGGGTGTTTAGATGATTGTGGTGGGATGTGAGATTGATGCATGGGGTGATTATTTTTGGATTTTCTAATTTTATGATGTTTTTTTAGATTTTTTGATTTTCTGTTGTTTTTGGATTTTCTGATTTTCTGATGTTTTTAGATTTTCTGATTTTCTGATGTTTTTAGATTTTCTGATTTTCTGATGTTTTTGGATTTTTCTGATTTTCTGATGTTTTTGGATTTTTCTGATTTTATGAACTGTACAAAGGAGAGCTTACAAGGATCCTCATTCCCTGGGTGGGGTTGTGGGTGGGTGAGGTAGTGTGGGATGGGTGAACAAACTTGGTGTTTTAGAATTTCAAGCCATGGGATGTGTGGGTATGGAGTGTTATGCTGGAAAGAGGACTTATTAGATGGTAGAACCGGCCATTACGCATGGCCCCTGAAACAGGTTTTCACCATGGTACTTATCCAAGGCATCACCGAGGTGATTTTCACCATTGGAAGTTTTTATTGCACTCTGATTTTTTCTTGATTTTTTGATTTTTATGGTGTTTTTATTTTTATTTTTATTTTTTTATTTTTTGACTTGTGGTATCAGATGGGTTATGCATAGAATCGCTTGAGATGCAAGATGTTCATTGGCTCATCTAGAGGCTGCCCCTCAGGTGTTGAAAGCTGATAAGCTCCTGACCCTTAGTCGGCGGTGCTGACATAAGGTCCTAGCCAATTAGGTTCAAATTTTCCTTGCTTCGGACGCTCTTGCAGGGTCTTTTGATTTTCCATTAGGACCAGGTCACCTACCTCAAACTTTCTGGTTTTGATCTTTTTGTTGTAGCTTCTTCTGAGGTGGTTTTGGTATGCCTATAAGTGACTTAATGCATTCAGGCGTTTCTCATCCAACAATTCAAGTTGATGCAACCTTGCGATGCGATAGTCTTCATCAGAGATAATATTTTGC
The DNA here is from genome assembly GCA_027924645.1 of Cunninghamia lanceolata. Lineage (NCBI taxonomy): Eukaryota > Viridiplantae > Streptophyta > Pinopsida > Cupressales > Cupressaceae > Cunninghamia > Cunninghamia lanceolata. The sequence continues at coordinate 11,389,483 of BSBN01000391.1, read as the reverse complement.
AATGATACTCGGAGGGACGGGAGCTCAACCTCTATAGGTAAAATGGCTTCTGATCCGAATACTAGTGAGTATGGAGTGGCTCCAGTAGGAGTGTGGATGCTGGTGCGGTAAGCCCATAGGGCGAGGTTAAGTTGGAGGTGCCAGTCGCGGCCAGCTTTATTGACTGTCTTCTTTAAGATGCGGAGGATGGTTTTGTTAGAAGCCTCTGCTTGACCGTTTCCTTGGGGGTAATATGGCGTGGAGAAGCGGTGTTTGATGTCAAACTTTTCGCACAAAGTGCAAACTTCTTGGTTCTTAAATGGCTTCCCATTATCAGTGACAATGGAATGGGGGATACCGTAGTGGTGGATGATGTAATGGAGAATGAACTTGGAGATTTGGATGCTTGTGGTAAAGGTGAGTGGTATTGCTTCCACCCACTTTGTGAAGTATTCTGTAGCAGTGATTATGAATTTATGGCCGTTGGAAGATGGAGGATGGATTTTTCCTATGAGGTCGAGTCCCCACTGTGAGAAGGGCCATGGTGTTGTGATTGGTTGCAGCTCCTGTGCTAGGGCGTGGATGAGATCGCTGTGCTGTTGACATGGGAGACATTTTCTGATAAACTGATGTGCATCCTTGTCCATAGTGGGCCAATAATAACCAGTCCTCAGGATCTTCTTAGAAAGAGCTGGTCCACTTGAATGTGCCCCACAAATACCTGTGTGTACCTCTTCCAAAGCTGCCTCGGCTTCCCTAGAGTCTAAACATCGTAGAAGCGTACCATCAAGACTCCTTTTGTAGAGGGTGTCACCTATAAGGATGAAACGGGAGGCTCGACGGATGAAGGATTTTTTCTGTGATGGGGATAGGTTGTTGGGGAGGATGTTATCATGAAGGTAGAGGTACGTTTCTTGATACCAGGGGGATAAAGGACCAACGATTTCGCACACTAGTTCAAATTGGGGAACGTCATATGCTGGGATGGGGAGCTCTTCGATCAGGAACTCGCATTTCTTGCTGCCTTGCTTCATGTCAACCAGAGATCCAATGGTGGCCATGGCATCTGCCGCTTTGTTGTTTAACCTTGGGATCTGCTCAAAGTGGATGTCACCGAAATAATCTTTAAAGTCATCGACCATCTTCTTATAGGGAAGAAGCTTATCGTCCTTGGTTTTATATTCATTATTGACTTGCCTGATGACTAGTTGAGAGTCGCCATATACAGTTAGTTTTTCTATTTTCCATTGGATGGCCATTCGGAGACCTGTGATGAGGGCCTCATATTCTGCTACATTATTGGTGCATGGAAATGTGATTTTGAATGATTTAGGGATCGTGTCTCCTTGAGGGGTAACAAACAAGACGCCTGCCCCAGAGCCTCTGTGAGTGTAGGATCCATCAAAATACATCTTCCATGTATCTATGGCTGGTGTGATTGTCAAGATGGCCTCGTCTGGAAATTCTACTATTGTAGGATGCTCTGCCTAAATAGGTGCCTCAGCCAGCTGATCTACTATGACTTGTCCTTTGATTGCCTTCCTCTCTGTGTATTCTATGTCAAATTCAGTGAGAATCATGACCCATTTTGCCATCCTTCCTGTGAGAGCTGCTCTGTTTAGCAAATATTTGAGTGGGTCAATCTTAGCATTGAGCTTAGTCTTGTGATTGAGCATATAATGTCTTAACTTTTGTGATGTGAAGACGAGGGCCAGGCATGCTCATTCAATTTGTGTGTAGTTAAGCTCATAGGAAATCAAGGTGCGACTGATGTAGTAGATGGCTCTTTCCTTCCCCTGCTCATCATGTTGTGCTAACAAAGCCCCAATTGTTGTGTCGGTTGCGGAAATATACAAGAGGAGGGGCTCTCCTTGTCTTGGTGGAGATAGAATAGGGGGATTAGCCAAATATGCTTTTAGCTGGTCGAAGGCATCCTGACACTGAGTAGTCCAGGTGAAAGCTGTATCTTTTCTGAGGAGATGCTGGAATGGTTGGCATTTGTCAGCAAATTGAGCAATGAATCGGCGAATAGACTGTAGTTTACCCTGCAAGCTTCTCAATTGTTTCAAGGTTTTAGGAGGTGGCATTTCAGTAATAGCTTTGACTTTTGCTGGGTCCACCTCAATTCCTCATCTGGAGACTATGTATCCCAACAATTTGCCTGAAGTAACGCCAAAGACACACTTTTTTGGATTTAGACGAACATTATATTGCTCTAACCTATCAAAGATCTTGGCTAGCACGTCTAAGTGTTCTTCTCGGGTCTTTGATTTGCCAAGTAAGTCATCAACATAGTCCTCCATGATGTGGTGAAAGAGGTCATGGAAGATGACAGTCATTGCTTGTTGATAAGTAGCTCCTGCATTCTTTAGGCCGAACGGCATTACTACCCAACAGTATGTCCCCCATGGGCATATAAAGGATGTTTTGTGCTGATCTTCTTCGGCAATTTTGATTTGATTGTATCCTGAGAAGCCATCCATGAGGGATAGCATCTCATGCCCTATGGTAAGATCCACGATCATGTCAATGTTGGGAAGGGGGAAGTCATCTTTCGGGCAGGCCTTGTTGAGGTCTCTGAAGTCAGTGCAACAGCAGATTCTGCCATCTGGTTTAGCAACATGTACTATATTCGAGACCCATTCAGGATAATCAATTGGACGTATGAACCCCACATCTAGTAACTTTTTAAGCTCTACTTTGACAAGAAGGGCCACCTGAGGATTCATCTTTCAGAGCTTGTGTTTGACTGGTTTAGCATTAGGACGTACTGCAAGATGATGTACAACCAAAGCAGGATCTAGCCCTGGCATGTCTACGTAGGTCCATGCAAAGTTGTGATTTCTGCATGTGAAGAATGCCAAGAAGTCCTCCTGTTTGAACAGGCTGAGAGATTCTGCTCGATATGTGATTTTCGGCTCTTCCTCTGTCCCTAGATTCATTTCCTGCACTGGTTCAACCAAGATAGGTGATCTGTCAGGGTATACTTTATCTATTTCAGGGAGGCCCATGCTTCCATCTCCTGGTGCCTCATGGAGGTTTTCACCAGGAGATACGTCCTTTATTTTTACTTTTTTAGGATCTAATACTGCCGTGGAACAGTTTTCACCATCAGATCTATTTTTTGTTTTTGTATTTTTACTACTAGAAGTAGGGGTTGTCTCCCCAAAATAGGCAGCCGGATTGAGTTCCATGATGTATCCAGCTCTGTGGTCTCCCAAGGGGAAGTTGTCTCTTACTCCCATCATTTCAGCAATGGCTTCGTCATTAGGTGCGATATCCAAAATAGGAGGTCATCGTTGGTCCTAGTCGATGAGGTTAGGGTATACTAATGGTAGGTCATTAGATGATGAGGCGAGAGTAGTGACAGAGTAAATGGTGCAAATGGAGGAGGCGAAGAAATTGGCAAAGTCACTAAAGGAGTCTTGTAGGTCCGTTTTGTTAATATTGTCGACATCTAGAGAAACTGGAGCAAACTCGGCTAAGGTACATTCGCCGGTATTAAGGATGCATTGTGGTTGACCATACCCTAACCCTTGAGTATAGGGGTTCCTTGTTGCTTGCAGTGGTTCCACAATGCCCTGTTCATGAAGGCCAATGCCACCTTGTCCTTTGTAACCCATGCTTTTGACTATCTCAGAACCTTTGCTGTAACTATTTGTTGGGATGGTGGGGATGTCTTGTTCTGGTTCCTCATCTTTGTAAAGCCAGGATGAAATATCTTCAAGTATGTCCTGATCTAGAAGATGTTTTTTCTCAAAGACGGGTAAGGGTTTGCATTTGATGATGACTGTGTCAGCTGCCTCTGTGTTCAGAGTGCCAAATGTCTTAGGAGTGGGTAATAATCCCACGCAAAAGGTGCTGTGAAGGTTGTATTCCCCACAGCCTTGGTCGCTGATCTTGATCTTGACCTCAGGAGGTGAAGGTGCTTGCGATGAAGTGGTGGCAATGTTGGCAGGGTCGATATATGAAGTGGAAGCTGTTGGGATGATTTGGTTGGTGGCTTTATTGTACGGACAGAAGGTTTGGTTGTGTCCTTCCAGAAAACTGCAGTATTGGAAAGGACGAGGATCGGCGTAGATAGTGACTTTAGTGCTATTGTGGGGGAATATGAGACATTGATGGAAAGTGGAGGGGACAGCCTGCATGGCATGGATCCATGGGCGGCCGAGAAGAATGTTATAGGGAAGGTCAAGATCAAGAACCTGACATTTGGTTTCAAGGATTTTCTATCCCACTTGAATAGGGAGCTTTATGGTACCCTCGGATAGCCTCTCGGTGTCATCATATCCTTTTATTGTTATGCACTCGCTAGCATCCACAACCACATCTAAGTACCCCAAGTGTTTTAGCAATTTTAGAGTGCATATATTTAGGCCGGAACCACCATCTATTAGAACCCTTTTAATGGTGTGTTTGTGAATGCGGACCTCGATGTGTAGTGCATCATTATGTAGGTGTTCAGAAGCAGGAAGATCTTTTTCAGAAAACATGATATGGTGTGGTGTGGCAATATGGCCGACCATGGCTTGAAATTGATTGACATCCAAGTTCGCAGGGACTTGTGTTTCCAAAAGGGCCTTGTCGAGAATGTCCTTGTGACGGGGTGATGTGCGAAGTAGCTCAAGGATGGAGATTTGCGCAGGTGTCTTTACTAGATGGTCTAGGAGGTTGTATCGAGTGGTGGGTGATGGATAGGTGTTTGGATGAGGGGGGAGGGGATTAGATGTGGATGGGGGTGTTGGTTCAGTGGGAGGGGCAGTGCGGATTGAGACACGGCCTCGACGAGTTGTGACGGCGCAATCAAGTGCTTGTGCCCGAATGGTGATTGTGTTGACAGAGTGGGATGAGGGTTCGATGCGGCCGACAATGGAGTCATAGTGTGTGGGTGGTGGAGTGACATTGTGTGCTTGATTGGATGATGAAGCTTTGTTATGGTTGGGTAAGGGATCCTTGTAAGCTCCAAGATTGGCGTTTGGTGATGGCTGTGTACTGTGCTCAAGGTTGACAAGATTTTGATCTATTAGGTCTTGGATACAATGTTTTAATTGCATGCAATCTGCTATTTTATGACCTGTCATGCGGTGGTATTCGCAATAATCATTTTCATTAGACCATGCTGCCTTGAGGTCATTGTCTTGGCGTGGTCTAATAGGTAGGAGTGTGATTTCTCCTTGCTTGAGACATCGATCGAGGATGTCCTCAATAGGTTCTGCTAATGGTGTGAAATTTCGACGAGGTTTGCGGGGTTTATTAGGTCCTCTTTGGTTATTGGTGTTTGCTGCATACGTGTGTGCCGGTGTGTGATTTTGGATGTGTTGGACGGCCTTTACATCGGTGACGCCGTCGTTCAGATTATTCTTGTTCTTCCCCCAATAACGTGATTTATCATTAGATTGCGTGTTGGTATTGTTGTTGTTGTTGGGGGTGTTATGATTGGATTTGTGGTTGTTGTTATTGTTGTTGTTGTTGGACTTGGGATCGCAAAGTTTGATGGAACCCTTGGCAATGAGGGCTCATTCCACAGTGGTGCCTTTGTCGATAACCTCTTCAAAGGTAGATGCACACATAATCTGTAAGTGAAAACCTAATTCCTGATTGAGATTGGCCACGAACATGGTGACAAGTTGTTTTTCAGGAATAGGCCATGGGAGCTTGCTTGCTAGGCCCCTCCACCTTTGTAGGAAAGAAGTGAAAGCTTCGCCATTCTTTTGTTTGGTGTTACAAAGGTCAGTCATAGACATCTCATGTTCAAAGTTGTAGGAGAAGTGGTTGACAAACTTCTCCGCAAGCTCGGGAAATGTTTGAATTCCAGGTGGAAGATGGGCAAACCATTCAGCGGCTTGGCCGCCAAGACTTCTTGGGAAGAGTCTCATAAGATACGTGTCGTTGTGAGAGACTTCGAGGCAAGCAATATAGAATTCCCTTAGGTGGTCCCTAGGGTCTCCCTTTCCCTTGTATTTGTCAAATTTTGGCATTTCAAAGTTTTTAGGGAAAGGGGGCATGTACAAGGTGTGGTCAAATGGGTAGGGACAAATATCCTCAAAAGAATAGTATTTGCATTTGCCCCCAGTTTGTAAGTCATCCACCTTTTGGATTAAGCTTTGCAACGTGGTGTTGAAATCCTGTGGTTGTTGATTGGTGAGATATTAGAGATGAGGTGGGATTTGACATTGGGGATTGGTTTGGTTGAGATGTTGGTATTGTGGGTTGGGATTTGGATTGATTGGTGGCTGTTGTTGTTGATGGGCGCATAGTTGTTGGAGGACATGTGGTGGTATTTGGGGATTGGGATTATGTTGACCTGTGAGATTGACGTTGGGTATGTGGACGTTGGATGGGTTAGATGTGTTGTGGGATTGTTGGTGCGTGTAGAGTTGTTGGAGAATATGTGGGGGTATTTGGGGATTGGGATTATGTTGACTTATGGGATTGACGTTGGGTACATGTATGTTGGATTGGTTAGATGTGTCGTGAGTTTGTTGTGAGAATAGTTGTCGTAGGTATGCAAGGGTGTGAGGGTTTGGTGGGGGCACACTTGTGGAGGTACTTGCTTGTGTGATGTTGCCTTGTATGCCTGTTGTGTTTGAAGCGGAAGGGTTGACGGTAGTTGTGGTAGTAGAAGTGATGACGGGTTGGGAGATGTTAGGTATGGCCGTGGAAATTGTAGGGGTGGTAGCGGTTGAGGTTGTGGAAGTGGTAGATACGTTAGGTGTTGATGTTTGAGAGATGGTAGGTTGGGTATGTGATGTAGATGCTTGGGTATTTGATGGGGTTGGGACAACTATAGAAGTGGATGGTTGTGATGACATTGTGATGGGTGGAAGTTGAGCACCAAGCTTGAGAAGATGGTCAAGATATCTCTTTGGATCCGATCTTAGGACTTTATCAAGTAGGTCCATATTATCAGCATCTTGCGTGAAGGTCAAGACATCTAGGTCATCTTGGGATATGATGGGGACATTTTGTGGTGGTGGTGGGGGTGGTGTTGGTGCTTGTGGTAAGAAGTGAAAAGGGTCGTTGGCGCCAAATGGGGGGATGAAGGAATATGTAGGTGGATTGTATGTTTGATAAATGGGTATGTTGGTACTGTTGGTGTTAGGCATGCCAAAGGGCCATCATTCCACCATTTCTTGATTTCTTTTGTGTTGTGATCTTGTGGTGGGCATACACATATGGATTTGATTTCTAGATGTGGGATGAGGTGGAGACCTTAGAGAATCGAATTCATTGTGTTGGACCCAAAGATGGATGTGGTCATGAGATGGAGTAAAAGGGTATGATGAAGATCAATATGTTTTCCAAAGGTTTTATCCCAAGGGTGATATGAATGGGTGATATTGATATTTTTGCACAAATTTTGGACCAATGATGGATGATAAGAAAGGGATTTGATGTTTTTTGATTTTTTGATTGATTTAGGATGGTGAGGAAGATATTGTTGATGTTTCTCGAATTGAGCTTTTGGATAAGATCTAGATTTTGGTTTGGCACACAAAGGATGATGATTTTCTTTGTTTGGGGTAGACTAATGACCTTACACAAAGAGAGGTGATTTGTTTTTCTTGAAATGTAGACTAATGACCTTTCAAGGAAAACGTGATGTAAATGATAGGATCTAGATCTAACTTTGGCTCAAAAGGGTGACAAGATTTGATTGGTGATTTGATGAGGTTTTGATTTGGATGTGGATTTTTGAAATGATTTTATATTGGTCCAAGGAGATATGCAAAAAAGAAATGAATGGGGATGGATAGATATGTATTTGGGCTGATTATGATGTATCAAAGGGGTCCAACAAGGGTGGTGAGTGATCCTCTAAGGTCAAAGAGAATGTGTAATTTGGAAAACTTTGGAAGAAAATGCCTGGATGGTTGGCGGATTTCTATGAGATGGGTATGGATTATGGCAGAACAGAAGGTGTAGATCACAACAAAATGGGTCTTTGCTTCAAGCAAGTCAATCTAAGAATAGCGCCAATCCACAAGTGAAAAGGTGCTACAATCAGATGGATATAGCGCTAAAACAAGTTACACAGATTTTTGATAGCAAAATTTTGGGACTTTTGAAGCTAGATTTTTGAATTTGTCTGTTTGGGATGTGACCAACTGATTTGTTCTATCTCAGGCACATCAATCTCAGAATAGCGCCAATCCACAGGTGAAAAGGTGCTACAATAAGACAGATATGGCACTGAAACAGAGTTTGACAGATTTCTGATAACAAATTTTGGATCTCTGAAGGTAGACTTTTGGATTTGTCTGTTTGGTATGTGACCAACTGATTTGTTCTGTCTCAGGCACGTCAATCTAAAAATAGCACCAATCCATGGGTGAAAAGGTGCTACAATCAGACAGATATGGCGCTGAAACAGGGTAGACAGATTTTTGATGTGTTTTGTCTCTTGGCAAGTTGTTTGTGAAAAAATCAAAGCACTTTAACACACATTTGAATGCAAAACAAGCAATGATTTTTGTTTGTGAAATGACATGATTTTGTTTAGAACAAGCACATTTTTACAACCTATGGTGAGAATGGGACAGTATTTGTTGAATCCCCTAGCTGCACCTATTCAAAGCAGGTAGCTCCAGGATCTTGGTAGCACCGGCTCCTTACATTTGCACACACTTCTCACGCATACCAAGATCTGGGTTTCTTATAAGGCTTGACCCTCTCCAAACCTTTAGATTGTCCCTGCTACCTTGGCTAAAAACCACATGAATCGGGGCCGCTTCAAGGGTTTTGCCCTCTGCGTCAACAAATAGAAGGATTTTGGCTCACTATAACAATGGCTCTTAGTAAGGGCATCCGTTCAGGTGGTTATACATGCGGCAGTGCTACTCTCCGTTATGGAGTCTCCCAGCCTCCAAGGGTTGTGCCTTGGAGGGTTTATGGGGAGGTTGGCTGTCGGTATAACAAAACAACACCTATTGCTTGAGACTTTCGTCCCAAATGCCTTATTTTATATAGCGGCTTGGAAGAGCTTGGCTTTAGCTTGATGCCACTTGGGTCATTCCCACCTTTCAAAGCGGGGTGGCAGGCCCTCTAAGGATTACAAAAGAAATACAATCATGAAAACACTTTTGATCCCCAAGTTCATACAAAGATGCGAGGGGAGAGCATACGTGTTCCCTATGATTATATCACACTCAACATGGTTCAATTTTAGATCTTTGGATTAGATGGGGGTGATTAATGCAAAGTATTGTGAGAAGTTTTTGATTCCCAAGATCACCAAAAGGTGCGAGGGAAGAGGATACACTTTCTCACTCTACTTGTCACAATCATGAAGACACTTCACACAATTTTATAGATTGTCTTGATTAGATGTGTGGAAATGCAAGTTTGTTGTTCTTTTTATCCAATGAAATATGCAATTTGTTGTTCTTTTTATAGCCCAAATTGAAGTGTTTTGATTGTTTGTTTGTTGGCACACAAAAAGAAGTATATTTTAGAGCACCAAAAGCAAATGTTATGATCACACACTTCAATCAAGGAGTTGTTTGGATTAATTTTAGAACACCAAATGGAAATGTTTGTCTAAGACCTAACAAAGCAAACAAAGGTTCATTTTAGTCTCTAAATTGAAATGTTTGCTAACTAATTAACAAACCATCCTGCAAAAAGATTTCGTTAGTATTTGCAGTACCTGCAACAAACAGAAAGACAAAATAGCGCTAAAACTGACATACACAGGGGCCACTATGGGCAGAACAACCCGACTTATGTAAAAATAGCGCTAAACTAATTTAAGGTGCTAATTACAACCTAAGATAGTGCTAATTAAATTAAAAGCGTTGTTACAGAAGATAGCGCTAATACATCCTAAGTTATGCACTAAAACAGAGGATAGCGATAATCAAAAGTAATGAAGGTGCCACTGTGTGGTGTTTCTGAATCCTCGGGTAGACACGGATAGCGCTAATCTGAAGGATGGCGTCAAAACGTGGAACTGGTGTTGTTTGGCCGATTCTGTCAAAAATTTGCCATAACCTCCCCCTATAATTCCTTGTTTTCCTGCAAAACAGAGACAAAAAACATAGAAAACACTAGGAAAAGCAATAAGCACACGTGAGTACGGTTAGCATATCAAATAAAAATCGCGTAGAAATAGCACTAAAAGGGGAATAGCGCTGAAATACAGCAGTGATGGCGCCGCTGTGACGGTCGAATAGCGCTGATCCTGCAAAAGGCTGAATACTAACACAACAACTCACAAACAAGGATTAGATTAGACCTTGTGGGTCCCACCGGGCGTGCCAATGTAGATTAGATAATGCAAAATGAGAGAAAACACCAAATCAAATGCAATAAAACAAGAGATTATACCTCACATGCACAACCTAATCCCATCAAGGGAAAGAAGGAGCCTTTGCACCCAAAAGAAGCTCCTAAGACTAAGATGATCCCTAGACTATTGATTCAAATGTGAAATGCTCTTCAATTGTGCAACCCACTATTAACTCAAAGGTGATTTTGGCATAGTAACTTTGCATGAAAATGGATGATGAAAATGACTTGTGAGAGGTTGTATTTATAGACTTTTGGAGAGGATTTTGATCCAAGGGTGGAGATTGATTGGAGAGATTAATGGTGGAGGATGAAAGTGAGGTGGAGGGCCTAGATTTGATCTTGGAAGATGGAGGGCTAGGAATAAAAGTAAATCTTTTATTCATTTTTGGGAAAGGGGTGAATAAATGAGGTTGGGTGAGATGGATTATTTGTGAATTAAAAATTCACATGGGGAAGGGTAAAATGAATTAAAAATTTATTTGGGGAAGAGTGGATATGACATGTGTAAGGGATGTGTAAGAGGAGTAAATGTGATGTGTGATTTATTTGAATTTTAAATTTGGGAGGTGTGGACAGAAGTGCTAATGAGGATTTGACTTTCTTAATTAGGGTGATTATCCTAATTAATGTGGCAGGAATAAATTAGTAGAGGGATTAGAGGGGGGATAAGATTAGTGATTTAATTAATTAATCCTAAGGCTAGGATGTGGTAGGCTAGAGTAGGCAATTAAATAATAGCTATTTAATTGTCTAGGGTAGGGATAGGCTAATTAGTAGGCTGGATTAATTAGTTAACATGGTTTTAACTAATTAATTAGATTTCAGGAAAATGGGGAATTGATTTAATAAATTTTGCATATTTATTAAATCACTTGGCTAAGGTTTGGACTATTGAATTAATAAAATTAATTCAATTTTGGGGATAAAATGGTGTGGACTTAGCAAATGAAAGGGGTGATTAATTAAATAAAAATTTAACTAATTAGTTGGAAAGGGAATTGGTAAGTTTAGGGATATCGGGAGTCAGTTTGGTAGTCGAGACACTTTTAGGTGTCTACAAATTTAACTGAAAAACTAAATATAAGAAGCTGAGTAAATAAGATTATGGCTGGGGTAATGGATTTGAATCTCCAGATTTGCTCTGTGTGGTTGGGGAAGTACGTTGAGCTTTCCACTCCTGAAATGCCACAACAAACTCCTAGATTTTTAGAAAATTAGGGATGCCGATGTGTTTTACCCTTGCCCTCCAGACGTCTTTCTCCCTCCAAATTTTCCCCACCTTTTCCTTGTGTTTTGGGAGTGCGTCAACGTAGAGATAAAGAAGTGACTCCACCTTTGAAATCCATGAGAAATCCTTGGTTAATACGTTGTCACTTTCTTTAATGATGCTGATTTTCTCCCTAAAAGATTGAATCACTGTATCGATGTCTTTCTTTGGTTACCCATCATCATTTATATATTTTATATCGATACACTGTAAATCATGCTGTAATGATTGGGTGATTTCGATTATTTCCTTGATCATTTTTGTGAGCTCAAACCACCCTTGCTAAGATACTGAATTCTTCCATTCAATATTCTTCTTACTCACATATAGTACATCCTCATCCAGATCTGTTAAATTCTTTTCTGACAGAAATTTGGCTATCCCATATTTTTGTACTTCATCAATTTGATTCAGCACATTCACCCACTTGCCTTTAGCCTTTACCCAGGAAGCATTCTGTGCCTTAAGGTCATCAATAGTGGCTATAGTTTGATCATATATGTTTTTAAGTTCATGAATGTATTCGGTACCTTTCTACACAGTACAGTCCAACCAATCATCAAATACCTTAGCTACCATCCTGTTCCTGTTTACCTGGTCTAACATCTTCTGGTTAATTGGAGACTTAGGATCAAAAGTCAGAGAAAGTTGTGAAACTGGCTCTGGATTGGGGTTATGAATGGCATCAATGTACTATGCCATCAAGCGCACAGTCTGCTTCAACTCTCTTTTGTCTTTCTCATCTTTCTAGGTCTGACTAACTATCTTTTTAGTGGATACCTCTAGACCCTAATGTCTGTGATGAGAATACTGCCTAAGGAAGCATATTCTAACCTTAATATTACTTCTTATGGGTATTTCTCACTTAAGAAAACAAACTACAGAAGTGTGATAGCCAAAAACTAGTTGCTGAAATTCCAGAAGGGAGGTTCAAGGCTGCGTAGACTGCTTACCAAAGATCACATGATTCAAGAAGTGAGGCATATTGTGGTATTACTACACAGGTTGGAGGGCAGCACACAAACATATTTATTGAGAAGACTGGATGTAATTTTTCATATAGGTTATCCTCCAAGGAGAACAATATTTGGACTGGGCAGAAATTGCAGCTGAATGTTTGCATCAGGGTCTAAGTAATCCTTTGGGCAATAAATATTTTTATATGTCTTCGTACCTTTTCTATTGCCTGGCATCTACAAGACAATGGTTGGGACTACCTCATGCACCCTTGGCTGAGGATAGTAAAATTTATGAATATTATTCACAATTGTAGATGCATAATTGTTATAAAAATTACAAGAGGGTTAATGATGTTTTTACTGGGAGAATGACTTATGAACTGGTAGGTAATTTAAATAAGAGAATGTCTAATGAAGTAATGCAATTGGTTAGCATATATGGTAGTTTCTTTATTCAATTTTCCAAGTTCACTTATATCAGAGTTGGGGGATTTGACGGTGAACCTGTTAAGTTACCCAGGTATGTGTTTGACCATTTTGTGCTGATAGAGGTCTGCAAACAGTTAGTACATGTAGATAAAAAGTTCTCAACAAAGAAGGGATCTGGTATCTCTTTTCCCATTGAATTGGGACATTACTCATGCCAATCAAAATCTGATGCGTTGAATTTAGAAGTGAACCTTAAAAAGTTCAATTTTTAGTTCTTCACTGCCAGATCACAATTTGATAGCAAAGGCTTTGTTAGGGATAACTTGGATTTTGGAACAGGGTTTTCACATATTCCTAAATTGGAGGATTATTGGGAGGACTGTTCAGATGAATTTGAGGTCAGAAGGAGATTGTGGTGCAGGTTCTCTCTAGGACAAATAATTACTCTCAATCTAAATATGGACATTTCTAGAGTTTTTGATAATGAAGAATAGGTGATTGACCCACAATTTGAACAAATAAAACAATCACCTATTCCACAAATTGACTGGAGTAAAAAGGAAGAAGATAGGATTGAGGTGAAGACCCTCTTGGCGATCAGAAGAACCAAGAAATGGTTGAGGGAACAAAAATAGAAAGGATTCAAAAATAAGGATTCCCAGCTATGCACATCAATAGTTGAATCACCATTCCTGATATGCTCCTCTAACCAGCCTATTGCTATCTGTGGTGCAGGTACTTCCAAGTCAATAACTAGAAGGAGCCCTGTCATCAAAGAATCCAAAGGAGCCCTCACAACTATTCTACCCCCTCGTGCTACCAGATCAAGAACCAAAAGTAGGAGGAGAAAATAGGTTTCTGAGAGAATAATTGTAGATTTGAATTCTGAGGAGGATTCATGGGAAGTAATGGGTGATAAAGAATCTGGTTCACTAAGAATAGAGGAGGTTAGTACAAAACAATAGACAGAGGTTATTTTAGAGAACCCTGTACTAATGATGATTTTAGATGTATCCTCTAATCAATTGAACCCTAGAAAGGAAGCCTTAGCCCCTGCACCCAAATGGCTAGAGAGTTTGATAAGTGACAAAAGAAAGATAATTCCATTTTCTTTGCCTTTAGAAGACATGGTGAGTAAGTGTTTGGGAAAAAACACCTAAATCCAAGAAACTGAAAATGACATCCAGGGCAAGTAGTGACCCTAATACTGGGAACTAGAGTGTAGAAATAGCTAGGCCGACGACTGACGAAGAGGTCCAAGACCCCACAGTGCAAGATTTCACAATTGAGAAAGTAGATCTTGGGGCTGCTTCAAGAGCCGCAGATGTGCATCATCTAGAGGTATCCACCAAAAAGATAGTTAGTCAGACCTGGAAAGATGAGAAAGATAAAAGAGAGTTGAAGCAGACCGTGCGCTTGATGATAGAGTACATTGAAGCCATTCATAGCCCCAATCCACAGCCAATTTCACAACTTTCTCTAACTTTTGATCCTAAGTCTCCAGCTAACCAGAAGATGTTGGACCAGGTAAACAGGAACAGGATGGTAGCTAAGGTATTTGATGATTGGTTGGACTATATTGTGCAAAAAGGTACCGAATACATTCATGAACTGAAAAACATATATGATCAAACTACAACCACTATTGATGACCTTAATGCACAGAATGCTTCCTGGGTAAAGGATGAAGGCAAGTGGGTGAACGTGCTGAATCAAATTGATGAAGTACAAAAATATGGGATAGCCAAATTTATGTCAGAAAAGAATTTAACAGATCTGGATGAGGATGTACTATATGTGAGTAAGAAGAATATTGAATGGAAGAATTCAGTATCTTGGCAAGGGTAGTTTGAGCTCACAAAAATTATCAACGAATAACCGAATTCACCCAATCATTACAGCATGATTAACAGTGTATCAATGTAAAATATATAAATGATGATGGGAAACCAGAGAAAGACATTGATATAGTGATTCAATCTTTTAGGGAGAAAATTAGCTTCATTAAAGAAAGTGACAACATATTAACCGAGGATTTCTCATGGATTTCGAAGGTGGAGTCACTTCTTTATCTCTGCATCGACGTACTCACGGAACACAAGGAAAAGGTGGGGAAAATTCAGAGGGAGAAAGATGTCTAAAAGGCAAGGGTAAAACACATCGGCATCCCCATTTTTTTGAAAATCCAGGAGTTTGTTACGACATTTCAGGAGTGGAAAGCTCAACGTACTTCCCCAACCGCACAGAGCAAATCTAGAGATTCAAATCCATTACCCCAGCCATAATCTTATTTACTCAGCTTCTTATATTTAGTTTTTCAGTTAAATTATTTTCAAGAACTTGATCTTTAAATCAGTTTGTAAAAACTAAATCCTGTATGGGTCAGAGTTACTTTAACTCTGGGTTTGGTTTACATGATTGGATAATTAGGGAAACTATATATATGTTTTTGGTTGCTAAAACTAGATAAAGGAGGATAGAAAAGAAAAAGAAGATAAAAAATTTTGAGAGTTGAACTGCTATTATTTTCATAGCATATATGATTTTTGCCTAAAACATTTTTTTCATCTGTGAATGAAAAGGAGAAACAATTATTGTCTACTTAGATCTGTGTGTTTGAGTATTTGAAATTGGGTTTTCTATATGAAATCTTCTTTCATATGGTAATTGTTCTTTTTGGACAACTCATTGTATGTGTTTTATCATTTATTGGTTCAACAATATATGTGTGTGTGTGTGTGTGTGTGTGTGTGTGTGTGTGTGTGTGTGTGTGTGTGTGTGTGTGTGTGTGTGTGTCTGATCATTATTGAAAATAGAATCTATGTATTCTATCACCAAATGATGTTATAAAAGAGATATCACATTCATAGCATGAAGATGTATGGATGTTAGTTTTCCTTTGGGCACTTTCTGGTTAAAAGTGTATTTGAATATTTAAAATAGATTGAATTCATTGAAGATCTTAAAGGGAGTTGTACCTAAATTTAGAGGGGAACTATTCTTGATAGTTCACCCATTTGTTGATTAATTCATTTGTTCTTGGAAGAAGAAGGGTATAGAGTCAGAATAGAATATTTTTAAATAAGGACAAATCTATTAACCAACACTACCTCTTAGCCATTTCGTCTTTGTTTTAGTAGTATGTTACGTTAGCCATAACTTTAGTTTTATGAACTAGGTTTATCTAATTGTTTTATATATAGTACAAGACCTAGTTTCCCAAATCATATCTTAAAATTATCCATACCCAGTTTGTCATTCTGGAGATATGAATATTTTGTGATTTTCTACCTTTCACCTATTTCATCTCTATTAAAACAGTTAGTTGCGTCATGAATAACTCTATATTTTCAAATTGGGTTTCTCTGAAATTTTTATATAAGATTCAACTCTTACCTATGAAAACTATATCCAAAAGAGTTAGCATTACCCAGTTTGTCAATTTAGAGATATGTATCAATTAGTGACAGACATTCCTATTGCATCTTGATTGTTGTTATTAAATCTACAAATCCATTCTATGCATATCCTTTAATCATTGCATTCCATAATTTGACATCTCTTTGAGGTAATTTGCTAAACAGTTAATGCACTTTGTCTGTGCTCTCACTTTTGCATATATGTCTACTAGAGCATTTTCTTTTCGAAGTCTCTTATCATTATCAAAACATTCTATATGTATATTCTTCAAGATATAGTATATGTTCTTTCATATCTTAATCGATCATATTACTATGTTTCTTTCTTAGTGGTTTATTTTAGTGCTTTTGAACATGATATTTGGTTATCTATGGATTGATTCTTGTTTTTAAGATTCTTTTCTTAGGATTTGAAATTAGCAATATAGTCTAATCTAGATTTAATAATAGAAACATAACTTAAAAGATTTTTGAAATCATACATGGGGTAGTGATTATGAAAATGTTTATGTTGGAATTGAATTATATTCTCTTAAATGCATTAGAAATAACATAATGTTTATCAAGTTATATCTTTTATTTAAAAATTAGATAATGGTAGAAGGAAAATGAATTAAATTGGATGCCAATTTTGAGACTTATTGTGTTTGAAGGGAATAGAATCAACCTAGTTCTAATTTAAGATAGAAATATCAATTTTGGGTTTTAAATAGAAATCATTTAATGATGAGCCATTGATAATTGTCCATGACTTTCAACTACTAAATGTTAACCTTGCAATTAGTCTAAGTAAGACTCTTAATATTATCTATTGCCAATAGCATAAGAATGGATTGAATATTGTTACTTATGGCACTTATATCATTTGATCATATTAGTAACTATTACTAGTAGTTAGAATAATATTGTTCTGCATTGTTGAGATAGATTCACTTTATGTTTGTTGGATGATTGACCATGATTGGAATTAATGTTACATTCTTCAAGACACATTATTAGTGCATGAGATCATGCGTTGTATCTATGGTTTTGCTTTTGAAGTATTGATGAGGAATTTTGGTTTATGATGTGTTTTGGAAGTGATTGTGATGTGTGACCATTCCATTTTAATGGTGTCATGCATTGTGTTATTTGGGGAAAGTGGTTTCCAGAGGCCTAGGAAGGTGTGATTGTGTGCATCATGTGAGTTGAATGAAATGTATTCTTGAAATATGGTTACTCATTCATGTTGGATTGATGCATGTGCAAGATGGTTTGTGCCTTGCTCAGTGTACCTATTCTTGTGGTTTTGCCTTGAACTCATGTTGATGTCTTTTTCGAGATGTGGTGGTAGAGTTCTTCTTGAATGTTGGGGTTCATTATTGTTTTGAGCATGGAATAAAGTATTGTGTTGGTTTATGTAATCAGTTGATATTTTTGGAGCAAGAGGACCCATACCTTGCTCTAGATACATTTCATTAATATTTGTATGCAAGAAGGTAAATGCCTTGCCTAGTATATGGATACTTGTTGTTATGTCTTGATTGATGAATAGGGTCTTCTAGATGTAGGTGGGAAAGTGGCTTCCAATGTGGGGTCAGTGCCCAAAGTGGCTGCTAGTATAACCCATTGGAAGTTGCTAATCCAGTGATAACTTAATAATAAATTTGGAGGGCTGGGGGGGGCTTTCACATTAATCAAGATAAAGTATACGTCACTCATAGATCAAGTGCTCATTTAAGCTTAAGATGAGATGAAAAGGCCGTGGTTGGCAAGATCAACTTCCTTGTCCTCACGAAAGGAATGTTGGTTCTGCATGTGTCACCCTATAGGGCCGGTGCCTAGAGAGAGGCTTCTAGGATAACCATAGATGGGGGCTGGTTTCTAGAGAGAGATAGCCTAGATAACCTATGCTAGGACCATGCGATGACACTCTTCCCTATTGCAGTCTAGAATTCCCTAGTTGTACTCTTCCCCTTCATTGTGTGGTTACCTTTAGAAGTGATGTTTGTGTATTGCTCTGTGTTGTTGTGGTCATGTGTAGTTCTTGTTCACCATAGTTATTATCTTCCTAACTATTCATGTTGTGGGACCTTATTGTTATCTCGTAGCATGGGGGTAGACCTCAGGGTTCCACATGGTCAGGTGGTTGTGCATTCTTCCATTGGTTTTCTGGCACCGTGGCTCCTGTGAAAAGAAGTTGTATCTCATGTTTCTAGATTTGTACCTGTATTAGAAGATAGATATTTATACTATTCATATATAGATCTATGTATCAGTGTAATGCATTATGTAATTTTATGTAATTAGAAAGAAAGTGCTTTTGTATCATAGAAATTATGTAATTCCTCTTGTAAGATAAACTATTCTACATTTGTAAACATTATTGCAAAGATGTTGATGTATGTATCTGATGAGGTAATCAAGTTATTAGTTTGAGTTATTTGAATAAACTATGTATGTTGTTGATTATTGTTTAATTTCAATAATGCAGCTATGTAATCCCTGGAGATGTTAGTTTAACTGGTTGTTGATAGATTATGTTATGTTTTAGTTACTTCTTTTTTAGTTAAAAAAAATTTGCCCTTTTATTGCTTTAGTTGAACTTATCTCTAGGGTTGCATGGTGGGGCATTACAATGAAATCCTAGTTTATGAATTATAGTTTAGTGTAAATATGAATTAGGGTTTTATGTTTTACTATTTTTGAAACCCTAGTTTATGAATTAGGGTTTTATAGTTTAGTGTTTATGAAATAGGGTTTACCATTTCTGAATTAAAGGTCTATTGTTTATGCATTAGGGTTTATTTGTTTTAATTTTTTAGGTTGAATATATCTAGCTAAACATTGCAAAAACAACAAAGTACAAAGCAAAAAAAATGATGAAAATCAACAGAAATGGACGGGCAACCAACTTGTGGCACTGGTGAATTGATCTAAGGAGGTAGGAATGGTTTGGAGGTTGAAATTTATGTCAGCAAATGTGGATACCCATTTTTTGGCATCGCTTTCCCTAATGTCTTGTAGCCTGTAGCTATTAAAATGAAGCTACAGGCTTGTTTATTAAAAAAATTATACTTTTCAAAAATGAGTACCTATTTCATAACGAGTACCTATTTTTCATAATGGGTGCCCATTTTTGCTTCAGGTGCCCAATCATAAATTGGGTTCCTATTTCATAACGGGAACCCATTTTGGCTCAGGCACCCATTCCAAGAGACATTTTTCACCCATGAAAAACTTCTACGAAATGTATACTCATCTTCTTGCTTTCACCCTTACAATCATCAACCATTAAAACGATCTCCAAGGTTGGCATACACACATACATTAGAATAGGCTTGGACCTAAACAGATTTGTGAAGGAAAAGAATGAATGCGGACCACACCATGCCTTAGCTAGGACTCAAATGCAATCCTACATACAACAACATGCTATCACAAGCTCCAAAGCATAACTGCAAGTAGTGAAAACAACAAAGTTGGCTAAAACTAGTGTTAACACTAAGACCTTTAGGAACATGCTTCATGGATGATCTGAATTACATTTTGCAGACCAATCAAAAAGTAGAAACATGATCTAGAGACATCCACAAGCATGTTACAATCACCAGGAAATTCTGCACAACCCCCAAACACTCTATCCAGAAGATTTTTCAAACCGGAGCACTTGAACATTACTATCAGCCACTGTTATAAAAGAAAGATCACTTGTAGAGAACCAAAACACGAACCATTTCAAATGAAGGTACATAACATCATCCTAGACTTAATATCAGAACCGCAAACTATAAAACTTAAATGTGGAGAAATGCATAGTAGAATACATTCTCCCTATCACCATTAAATACTTAGAAAAATAGTTTTTACTCTAGTGAATAGAACTCACTCAAATATTCACACTAAAGGCTCAAACTTGAAACATAACAACTATAGACATACCTTAACATAACTTCCAAACTATAGACAAAGATATTCAATCTACAGGATATGTGGAGCAAAACACTATACTATTCTTCTTAGACACTTTCTCAAACTCATTCAAATAGTTTCCTTAGATGTTGACCTTAGGTGTTGACATCAATGATAACACTTACTGCTCATACTTGCAACAATGTCCCCCTTTGTCATTGATGGCAACAAATGATGTGAAAAACCATCAAGACAAACAAACTTGCTTTGCTTCTTTGCTCCGTCTTACTTTATGCTTTCTCTAACTGCAAACTGCAACTTTCTTCTTAAGTTTTTCAAATGAACTTCTCTCCCCCTTTGACATCAATGGCAAAGGGTGCCAAATCTTTTCTCTCTTTAGTTATCAAGGCTCAATTCAGATCTTATTATTGTACTACTCCCCCCTGTCAGAAACACTTACTGCTCTTTATCAGGAACTCATATTAGCACCGTCTACCTACTCCCCCTAAGAGGTAGCCTTCAAAACATCAATCCAGATCAAAGAATAAGACTTTGGGCACCACTGAACTGATGCACTTCTCATGCATCTAAGTTTAGAGTAGGAGGGGTAATAACCCCTAACTTTTCCCTAAGATACTCAAAGGTATCCTTAGGCAAAGGCTTCGTAAAAATATCTACAATCTGATCCTTAGTAGACACATATTCCATCTTTACTTCATTCTCTATTACCTTTTCTCTCAGAAAGTGATACCTTATTGATATATGCTTTGTTCTTGAGTGCATCACTAGATTTTTTGAAATGTTTATAGCACTTGTATTGTCACAAAAGAATGAAATTGGTTCTTCATACACAACTCTTATATCCTTCAATGTTTGCTTCATCCATAGTGCTTGAGTACAACAACATTCTACAACAATATATTTTGCTTCTGTAGTAGACAAAGAAACTAATTCTTGCTTCTTGCTTAACCATGAAACCAATCTGTTACCCAAGAGGAAAGCACCTCCACTTGTACTTTTTCTATCATCAACATCCCTAGCCCAATCTGCATATGTATAAGCACTAAGAGTGAAATCGGTATCTTTGGGATACCACAGTCCATAGTCTAAAGTGCCTTTTAAATACCTCATGATCCTCTTAACTGCCATCACATGTGACTCTCAAAGATCTTCTTGAAATATTTCCACAAGACAAACTACATGCATTACATTTGGTCTTGTATGGGTTAGATAAAGTAGTCCTCCAATCATAGACCTATATTTTTTTTTTATCAATCTTAGGTGATTCATCACTCTTGCCCAACTTGTAGCCAATTACCATAGGAGTACATACTAGCTTAGAATCCTCCATTCCAAAATTTTTCAACAACTCTTTCACATAGTTGGATTGAGAAATAAAAATTCTTTTTTTTGATTGAGTAATCTGTAGTCCTAAAAAGAAATTCATTTCACCAGACATAGACATCTCAAACTCCTTTTACATTTCATGTGCAAATCTCTTACACATACCTTCATTGCCTCCAAAGATAATATCATCAACAAAGACTACAACAATAAGAATTTGATCATCATTACTTTTGAAATAAAGATTATTGTCTGTAGTACCTTTACTAAACCCTAGTTGCATCAAATACTTGTCCAACCTTGCATACCAAGCTCTAGGAGATTGCTTTAGTCCATACAAGGCTTTGTTCAATCTGCACACCATGTCACCTTGGTCTAATGACTGAAATCGTTCTAGTTGTTCAATGTAAACTTCTTCTTCTAGTTCTCCATTCAAGAATGCAGACTTTACATCCATATGGTACACTTTGAAATCTTTGTGTGCTGCAAATGCCAAAAACATTCTTATTACTTCAATCCTTTCCACAGGAGAATAAGTCTTCTCAAAATCTATGCCTCCAACCTGAGAATAGCCTTTGCATACCAGTCTTGCTTTTTTTCTTACTACCTCTCCATTTACATTCAACTTGTTTCTGAAAACCCATTTAGTTCCAATCATATTCTTATTAGCAAGTCTAGGAACCAGTTCCCAAGTTTGATTCTTCTATATCTGCAATAGCTCTTCTTCCATAGCTTTTACCTAACTTTCATCTTTGTAGGCTTCACTTACAGTTTTAGGTTCAATCTTTGAAAGTAAATAGTAATTCACCTATTTTTTTGCAGCTCTTTCCCTTGTCAATACCTGTTTGATTTTATCACCAATAATCTGATCCTTAGAATGATTAATCCTTACATACCTGGGAGTTTTAACAACACTTTCTCTAGCCTTTTTTTCTTCATTTGTTGTAGTAGCAGGTTCATATGATTCATACCCACTCAGATCTAATATTCTTTCTCCATCTTCATCAACATTCATATTAGCACTCTCAATGATCTTTCTCAATCTCTTGTTGTAGCACCGGTAGGCCTTACTCTTACTAGAGTATCCAAGGAAAATTTCATCATCACACCTAGCATCAAACTTACCTAACTCTTCATCTCTTCTGATGTAACATTTGCTTCCAAAAACTTTGAGATATTTAACTGTTGGAATTCTTCCATACCACAATTCATAAGGAGTTTTAGTACCATTATCTTTGACTTGAACTCTATTTTGAATGTAGACAATAGTATGTATAGCTTCTCTCCAATACAATTCTGGTAGGTTAGCCTCCATCATCATTGACCTAGCAGCCTCTTGAACTATCATGTTCTTTCTTTCAACAGTTACATTCTGTTCAGGAGTCCTAGGAGTAGACAACTATCAGTTTATCCCATGTTCTTCATAGAAAATATTGAATTCATTTGATGTAAACTCACCTCCTCTATCAAAACTTAAGCATTTGATCTTCAATTCTAGTTCATTCTCAACCATCACCTTGAAAGATCTGAACATGTCTAGGGCTTCTGATTTATCTTTTAGAAAAGTGACCCAAGTCATTGTAGAATAATCATAAATAAGCAACATAAAGTACCTGTCTCCTTGCAAATAATTCTTGTTCTTGTAGGACAACACAAATCTGTATGCACTGACTCAAACAATCCAGCAGAAAATTGTTCTTTGCTTTTGCAACTTGTCCTTGTATGTTTCCCCAATTGACATTCCTTGCAAATAGTATTAATAGGCTTCACAAGCTTGGGAAAATCTCTCACAGCTTGTACTGAGCTTATCTTCACCAAGTTGTCAAATTTGATATGACACATCCTTCTATGCCACAACCAACTCTCATTTGTCTGAGCCAATAGACAACAATCATTAGTTCCTTTCAAATGATAAACATTACATCTAGTCTTCTTACCAGTAGCAATCACTATTTTGGATCTTTCCATGATCTTGCATCCATTATCCTTGAACCTTAGATCACACCCTTTGTCACACAGTTGACAAACACTTAAAATATTATGCTTCAAACTATTCACATATAGGACATCATTTGTATTATGGTTTACATCAAAAGAAATAGATCCTCTTCCACAAATCTTGCTAGCTGTATCATCTCCAAACTTAACCAGTCCTCCATCATACTTTTCCAAACTTATAAATTTACTTTTATCACCGGTCATGTGATGTGAACATCCACTGTCAATAATCCATTCATCCTTATCCTTCTCAACCTGGTAGACATACAAAGCATTCTCTTCCACTAGTTTTTCTTCCTTCACATAGCTAGTAGGATTAGTAGACACAGGTTCTTCCTTAATAGCAATAAACAAGCTTTAATTTGTACTAGTATCATTAGACTCATCAATTGTTACACCATCATCATCAAAATCTCTAACATAATAGCATTTCTTTATGATTCTAGGTCTACTTTAAAATTTCTTCTTACCTCTCAATTCTCTCTAGACACCTAGAGGTATAATGGCCAATCTTACCACAAGAAAAGCATTTGAAAGGTAATTTGCCTTTGAACTTACTAGTACCTCTTTGCATTATGTCCACAAATTTGACTTCAATCTTATCAAGGTCATTATTTGGTTCCATAGCATACTTCTCAGATCTTGAGGTCTTCTCTAAAGTACTAGCTTTGAAAGCAGTCTCAGCCTTTGGCAAAGCATCACCAAACTCTCTCATCTCAAATACAGTGAACTTTCCAAGCAACTGATCCTTTGTAAACTTGTTCATACTCATAAGTTCTTCAATTGTAGACACCTTGTGACTGTAGGATTTAGGAAATGACCTAAGAATCTTCAATACAACCTCATCCTTATTAATAGTTCCTCCAAGACTTTTGATTCCATTGACAATTTCATCAACTTTTTGCATGTAGATTGTTATGTTCTCATCTTCACTCATATTTAGGGCTTCATACCTTGCTTTCAAGTTTTATAATTTGGCACTCTTTACAGAATAATCTCCTTCATATAAATTTTTTAGCTTAACCTAGATCTCATGAGTAGTCTCCAGATCTATAACTTTCACTAACTCAGTGTTAGATAAGGCATTTAGTAGAGCCTCTCTAGATTTTCCATTTAAATCATACTATTTGACTTCATCTTTAGATGAATGACCATTTGGAGGAAGAGTATACTTGGTTTCTTCCATCTTCCAAATACTATAACCAAGAGAAATGAGATGAATTTTCATTCATGCCTTCCATAGAGCATAGTTTGTTCCATTGAACTGCAGAGACTTCTTCTTGTGCACCATCCCAGATCTACCTCAAGCTGTTAGGATTTCTTCCAAGGAACACTCTCTCTAATACCAATTGATGAAATGCACAAGACAACTGAGAGGGGGGTGAATCAGTGTAACCAAAACTTAACTTCTTTCAAACATCAACACATCAACCACTTAATCACTATTATTATGATTTAACCATGAAAGCAAGAAATTAGAAAATTAAACACATTCACACATGAGACACTAGATTTTTACATGGAAAACCCAATGAGGGAAAACCATGGTGAGGATTGACTCACACTATAAATGATATATCAAAATTTACAAGGATCGCTAGCAAAGGCTCACTGCCTAGAATGCTCACTACAAAAGAAGTGGCTCCCTACCAAGAGAAGGCGCTCACTGCTAGAAGTTGGTGAATTGAGATAGTAGCATCTACACTATGCCAATGTTCAATTCCATTGAAGCACAACAAATATCCTCAGCTCTTCTCTACTTTTTCAATTCGCACTTATCTTCACATCTTCGTATTATCATCATTATTTATGACTTCATTTCATGTATTTATACAATTCATCAACCTTGGAATGTACATCAAGGTCGGCAGTACAATCATCAACCATTGGAACAATCTCCAAGGTCAACATACACACATACATTAGAATAGTTCTAGACCTAAATAGATTTGTGAAGGAAAAGAATGAATGCAGACCACACCATGCCTTAGCTGGGACTCAAATGCAATCTTCCATTGAACAACATGCTATCACAAGCTCCAAAGCATAACCACGAGTAGTGAAGTGTTGATGATGATGTTAGTCATAAACAAACATAGAATAAAAGTTACACGACAACCTTTACTCATCTTGAAAGATACGATGAACTCAAAGAATTCATGATCCCAAGTCTCCATTAATTAGTTCATAATCTACTGACGTTACTTAGTGGTTGATGTGTGTTGTTGTTTTCCATTCAGGGGCCTAATGTTTTGATTGTTCCTGCAAAGTTCCTCAATATTCCTCCAAATATCTTGCTCTTTATTTCTGCCCTGCATAAATCTCCAACAATTCTACCTCTGCACTATGAATTTACTCAAATAATGTGCCTACAGGCTGATATTTACATAATTTTTACCATTATTTGCAATTCTTTGCATGATATTTTCAACATTACATGCATTTAGCTCAAATATGCTAATAATATTTAGTTATCTATGATATGTTAGCATATTTCATGTTACTTGCTTCTTATTTATCATGATTTGCAGTTATGGAAGTGAATTTATGAAATTAAAATGAGAAAAAGGGTTAAAGAATGAGATTCCCAAAACTACTTGACTGAGATCACTGATCCACATACAGGTTCCCATACATGCAATGAAGAGAAGAAAACTAGAATCATACTTCACCAAGACATTCCACAAATCTGCATGATCCAGTGCAAATCTTCAAAGGGAAAGTTGATAACAACATGCAATAAAATGAAAGCGCTTCTATCTAAACACAACATTCACCATTACATATCTAGAAATCAACTCGAAGATTATGTAAATTTTACAATCAAGATGTAATCTGAAGCTTCATCTCCATTCAGTATGCTTAAGAGCAGGTACATTTACAGTGATCTGAAAAAAGAACCTTGACATTTCAACAATTTAGTCCTCATTAGTCTCAGCAATTCGATCTCCTATATTGGCTTGGTCTGATTTTAATGATTGACCTCTCTCATTTATGACAAGTTCTGGCCTTTATATAGGACAAAAGCCAGAAAATGGTTACAATGATCCAATGATTAGGATCCTCTCAAAACAACCAACGGTCTAGATGAACAGCACGTGCCTTGCCAGGCTGGCAAATGTATAGCTGGCACAGAATATTCCAACATCTTTGATCAGGTCCAATATCCAGCTAGTGCATAATGCATTTGACAATATCCTCTTTCGCTTAGGCTCATGCTACCTTTGTGTGCAACTTTGCAACTTTCAGCTACCGTTCCAACATCCTGCAATAAATAGATGAGAATTAAGTATCATCATTTAATACATCAGCAAGAAGATAAAAATTTACTTTAAAATCAGGCTAAATGTGCAAACATAGGTAATCGGGTTCCAAATCCATGAAAATCACGCATTTAAAAGCATATACAACATTAAAACAGTCAGGTCAACTATCGTTGACCAATATCGGGCTTCAGGAATAGGTTAAAAAATCCATCATTTTATTTTCCTGCCTTTTCCTTTTGTATATATCAGGTTATATTATGATCATGCAAGCACAAAAACATACAAGGAATTAACCGCTTTTGAATTTCCTTCGAATCCACGTCTTGTACCTTATCGGGTTGCATATCGGGTT
Organism: Cunninghamia lanceolata; assembly: GCA_027924645.1. Classification (NCBI taxonomy): domain Eukaryota; kingdom Viridiplantae; phylum Streptophyta; class Pinopsida; order Cupressales; family Cupressaceae; genus Cunninghamia; species Cunninghamia lanceolata. The sequence continues at coordinate 11,362,286 of BSBN01000391.1, read as the reverse complement.
ATACCTTAAGATATACAAGTGATAAAACATACAACAAACCTTCAATATTTAACTTTCACTTCGCATCCGCTGGTTTGTATATCCTACACATACAAAGATTCTTGTATGTACACTTTGGACTCCAACTGCATTATAAACCGTAGTTTATTTGCTTTTGATTCCAACATGTATAATGCAACGTATATCAGGTTATGTATCTTGATCATACAAGCGTCCCAGACATACAAGCAATTTGTTGCTTTTAATACCTTTTCGAATCTGGCTTGCATATAGGTAAATGTATGTATACCGTAATGCATATACAACGCAAGACATATCCAACGATTTAACTCTCTTTAATAAATCTTCGGGTCCACCACTTGTATATGTACAATGCATATGACAATATACAAGCCGCATTTATGCAATGAATTTTCACCTTTTAATAAATATTTTGGATCCGAAGTAGTATATAATGTAATGTATATCGACATATAAACCGAAAATATACCATGATTTTACCATATTTCATAAACCTTTCTATTTCGACTTGTATATGGGTAATGTATCTTAGTTTGTATGTCTCAAATATACAAAGCACAAAAACATACAACAAACTTTCAATCTTTAATAAACTTTTGAATCCCGCGGCTTGTACATGGGTGATGTATCCTACAATATGTTACCTCCCGAATCAGCAGAGGGTTTGCCAGCTCCAATGCACAGGCGGATTCAGTCAATAGATACGGGAGGTTACATGAGCTGCCTTCCCTTCACTTCTGGTTCTGCTGCACCAAGGGGGGTATCCCTATAACTAAAGATGTAACCTTGACTAGACCAATGACAAAAATATTTAGCTTGACAGCAACAGGCAGAATACTCTCATGTGTGGACCAAGATTTGTATGACAAATCGCAAGGTTGGCAATATTCTTGGACATATGTGTCTGGTTGTGGATGAGAGTATGTAGGGGTCCTAATCCTACTCCGACAACTAATAGGTTGGAATAATGGAATGGTTTGAACTTGATGGTTTGGATGCAAGACAGGGGCTTTGGATCACAACTACTAACCCAGGAGCAGACTGGTGCCTATCTCAGGGCAAGGAGTCAACTAGACGTATGCAACAGATGGTTTATAACTAGCGTTCAAGTTTCAAGGGGTTTAATTGATGCTTGCCTTACAAACATCACCCAAGAATGGGTATTTAGCTGCCTCTACTTATGGATATCCCTGCTAACAAACAACCTTCTCCATGCTTAACCTAAAACAATTTAATCCTCTCCTTGAATGGAAGTCAGAGATGAAGCATGTGATATAGAAACTTATACCCTAGAATCTGAGAAACCCTTAGTAGCCAGATTCAAAAGAAGGAAATGCATGCAGTGAAGGAGACAAACAGATAAACACATGCATAAGAGCATTTTTCATCTATATCAACATGAAACTGAACATATGTGTAAAATACATTCATGATGCAACTCATAAACTCCAAAATGAGATAAAACAACCCAAGATCATGTCGTGTTCTTCATTATTGACACAAAAATGCCCAAGTCTTCAACAACAACAATGAGTAACATAGTTTTGCTTTTATACCAAGACTATGTACTCATCAAATTAATTACATGGCAAGTCAAAACTTCACCAGATTCAATGCATGATCAAATTGGTGCTCAAGATAGTTAATGCCGTAGAGGGACAAAGAGGAAGGAGCAGGTACGTTTGGGATTTGAGCCGCCGCTCCAAGATTTTCTTCATCAATTTGGGTGGTTGACCTGTCAACATGACCCATACTTCCCTACACAATCTGCCATTATTGCCTCAGCTACCCGCAGCGCCCTCTGAAATGCAGCAACAACATGCCTCTATTGTTTTCCCACTCAAAAAATGACTTCAAACACTCAGGAAAAAACCTTCGCTGTGGTCTCAAAGCATGGCTGTCAATCCAAAATCTATCACTATGATAAATGGCTCCAAAATACCTTAAAAAGTTGCCAACTAGTGAAAACATGCCACGTGGGCACTTCATGCTCCTATTGCTGACTTTTCCTTTCTTCATTTTATCATTTTCGCCCCTGTATATGCAAAAAACATATGCATATACCATCGCCACTGTTCACCTTTCAAAAATCCTTTGTATATGCAAATGCATAATATACATGCAACAGTTTAATAGACAAGGCGGACCCCAAAATGTTATGAAGCAGATTGGAAACTTATTCAGGTCCGACTTGCATCTTGGCCTTTGTATCTTTGCTTGTATATCAGCACATACAAGTGCCCAATATACATGTAGCAGACCCGAAATATTATTAACTTCAGCTGATTTATCTCTCGGGTCTGGAATGTATGCCTTTGTTTTGTATATTACAAATGTATACTTCACATACATTCGCCTTTGTATATCCTATCCGTGAGCCCCTCCAGTTGCAACTCCGCTTCTTTGTATGTTGCCGAACATACAAAGCCCCATGTATGTTTTTCAATGTACATTTCTCTTTGCATGCCGAATATACAAATACAATGTACAAAACCCAATATACAAGCGGGAATCACTTTAGAATATACTTGCAATGTATTTTTTCATTGTATCTAACCATTGTATGTCTGAACATACAAACCAAATATATATGCAACCCAATATGCAAAGCGGGAATATTCTCAGGAATCTAGGAAAGATTTCACCTTTGTATATGCACCCGATATATTCCAAAATGTATAAAACTCATTTTTTCATCACTTTTAGGAGGCCGATAGAGAATTTGCAAGCCCGCCAATGTACATTTTGACTTGCATGTATACACAAACACCTTTGTATATATACAAAGTCACTTGTACCTAAACTAATTTTTTGCATTTTTCAATTGAAACCAGACTGCTCATACAGGCAATAACATAATATACGCTAAGTGGTGCAGGTGCACCCCTTCAACAAGACCAATATACACAAGAGGAAGGAGAAGAAGACTAACTTTAATTTAACATTTCATGTTATCTATAGCATCTTCAAATATAACATCCAATGTTAGCATTTCCTGTTTATAATGTAATGTGAGCATTTTATGTATGAAGTTTCTGACAGCTTGGATTAAGGGGAGGTTAATCAAGGTGTCTTAGCTTTCAGAGTTTTGCTGTCTTAGGCAAAACAGATGTCCTTTGTAATAGATTAAGGGTTTCCACCTATAATTTTGAAAAGATCAAATCCCAGAAACAGAGGAGAATGTCAGTCCCTCGCATTGGGAAAGATAAAAAGGGGAAAACCTTTTGTAGAGAGGAGGGTGGAAATTTTTGTCTGGTCTTTGAACAGTCGAAAATGTAATTTTCTGAATATCAAGAAGGAGTAGAAGTTCTGTAATTTATTTTCTTTCCAGATTCTAAATACTGTGTAGATATCTAGTGTAGATGCTCTATGTAGAAATTCCTTCTGTGTAGGGTTTGTATATAGTTTAGTTTTGTGCTTCTGTGGTCGAAGTAACTGGATAAACCCATTCCACTAGCAGATTTTTGGGGAAATCAGTGGAATGGGCTTGTAGATTAATTCCCCATCTTTGTTTATTCCTTCTAGGTAGGGAAGGTTAGAATTACAGAACCACTTCAAGCACTAGTTCTAAGTGTCTATTGCTTATAATGGATAACCTACGGGTGTATTTCGCATTCAAGCCATCGGCGTAAGGAATGGTATCGGCGTGCCGAAACTAGGCTCACCCGACAGTGAAAGTCTCACCGATTGTGGTCTTGGCCGAATACATCGGCGAGAGTCAAGCATCAGCAAGGAGGATTGTGCTGGTCTGATGGAAGTAAGTCTCACCGACAACAGTTATGAGTTAAGTCTGTTGGGGTGAGACAAGGTATTGGTGAAAGCAAATTGTGCAGGTCTGACCGTGAAAGCCTCACCGATAGCTCTATCATCGGTGAGAGGAAGAAGGGAGTCTGGCCAAAAAGGAGTTGACAGAGGGTCCATCGATGTAAGATAGCCCATCAGAGAACAGGAGGCAAGTCTTGCCGAAGAAACAAGTCCTACCGATGTAAACGTTCGTATGTAGCCGTCGGAGTGGGTATCACCATCGGAGTAAGAAAATTACCTTGGGCCGACAGTTGGAAGTCACACCGATCAGGGAGACCGTTGGGAGGTGTCACCAATAAGAGATATCGGTGTGAAACACACCGTCGGAAAAAGTGATAGAAGCTTTACTGATAGGAATGGGTCTCGCTGATGTTAAGAGTGCATCAGCATAAATATTGTCATCAGCATGAGGGAGATGAGGTCTAGCCAATAAGGAGCCTTGGTAGCTCATCGGAGTGAGTTATGCCATTGGCGGAGGGAGTAGAGGTGTTGCCGATAGTTAATGTCTTGCTAATGGCAAGTCTATCGGTATAATCAATAGCATCAACAGGAGATTTTAAAGAGCTCGCCAACGGATAGAAATCTCGCTGAAGGGGAAGATTTGAACCTATCCATTGAACCTTCTGATTGAACCTATCCATTGAACCTTCTGATTGAACCTATCCATTGAACCTTCTGATTGAACCTAGCCGTTGAACCATCTGATTGAACCTAACCATTGAACCTTCAGATTGAACCTGTTCATCAGTGAGAGGTGAAGGCATCGGTGAAGGAGTCTTGAGCTTGACCGATGGGGTAGTGTCTTGCCGATAGGCAAGAGTGGGTATACATCGGTGAGACAATTCAAAGGTCTTGCCAATATAGTTTCATTTGGCTATCTTGCGGGCTCCAAATAGGTTTTGACTGGGTTCAAACGCTTCTACTAGGCCCTACTCTGCATCAAGTGGTATCAGAGCTAGAGAAAGCTCTGGGAAAGGTTAGTGTGAAAATTTCATTTTTGAAGTTATTTGTTCCATCTAGTAGTAGAAGGAGAAAGCAAAATGTTGGAAGGAGGAGAAGCTTCAGACACTCTTCTAGAAAAAATGACCAATGCTGAATTGACAACCTTGGTGAAGAAGCAAATAGCAGAGAGTAGAGCTAATAGAGCTCAGAATTAGGCATTGAAGGAAGAACTAGAGAAGTTGAGGGAAAGAGTGGAGAAAGGGGAAGAAAACTCTGGTGAACGAGAAGATGGGGATGAAGAGAAGACTCTAAAGCAGGAAGAGCTAGTGGTTCCTACAGACTAGAGACCCTTACTTAATGCCCTCAGGTCCATGGAAAGAAGGACCATGGATGTGAAAATAGACTTGCCAATGTTCGCTGGAAAAATGGAACCTGATTCAGTAATGGAGTGGATAGACTGTTTGAATAATTTCTTTGAGACAGAAGAGATACTAGAACACCAACGACTGAAGATGGCTCAGTCCAAAATGAAAGGAGCTGCATTGACTTGGTGGAATTTCATCAAAGATGACAGGGTGAAAAAGGGAAAGAACAGAGTTACAACATGGAAGTGAATGATGGCATTGGTAAAAGAGGCCTATGTTCCATTGGATTACAACATCCAATTACATAAGAGGAAACAAAATTTGAAGCAAAAGGAGCTAGATGTCAGCTCATACACAGAAGAATTCATGAAATTGTGTGTAAAAACAAAGGTAAGGGAAGATGAGGAAGAGAAGGTAGCAAGATACCTCAATGGATTGAGATTTAACATCCAGGAAGACTTAAATCTACATAATCCAAATACAATTCAAAAGTACTATCAGTTAGCACTCAAAGTGGAAGAAAAACTAAAGAGAAGGCATGAGAAGAACCATAGAGGTAGAGTAAGATAGCAGAGAGGAGGAAGAACTCCTTTTAGAGGCATAGGATTTGGATACCAGAGTGAATCTAACCAAGAGACCAGCAGAGGAGATAATAGTCAGAACCAAGGAGGAAGTTACAATCAAAGGGGAAACTTTAGGGGCAGGAGACCACCTTTTAGAGGAAGATCTCAGGGTAGAGGACCTATCAGATGTTACAATTGTAACCAAGAAGGCCATATAGCCAGCAGATGTCCAGCAAAGGCAACAAGTTCAATAGGAGAAAAGAGGATCAATCTGATCCAAGAATCTGATTGTCAGAGTGTAGCAAGCTCAAGTACTATTCAAAGTGTGAATGCTCCTAGCAGTTATGGGTATCTTGAGAATGGAGAATCTTTGATGATTAGGAGAGCAATGACCACCATGAAAGTTCCTGGAAAAGAACCTCCACAAAGGAAGTCTGTCTTCAGAACTACTTGCAAGGCAGGAGGAAAGGTATGCAAAGTTCTGATTGACTCTTGATCTACTGAGAATTTTGTATCCATTGAGATGGTAGAAAAACTTAAGCTTAGGAGACTGCCACATCCTTGCCCTTATAAAATTTCATGGCTTACCCAAGGACAACAAACAGTTGTAGAAGAACAGGCTTGGGCAGAATTTCAAATTGGCCCATACAAGGATAGGTTATTGTTTGACATTGCCAAGATGGATGCTTGCCATCTCTTGTTTGGAAGACCATGGCAGTATGATTTAAAAGCATACCATGATGGAGTTAGGAACACCTATTCCATCACCAAGAATGGTAAGGTGATAGAATCGATACCATTAATGGAGACAAAGGTGGAGACAAAAGGAAAAGAGGTTAAAGTGATGATGGTAGAAGGAAGACAATTCATGAAAGAGATAAGAGAAGGAGCAGATGCATATGCTCTAATTACTTGTCTAAAGGTAAACAAGGAACAACAGAAAGAAGTCAAGGGAGAAAAGAGGCAAAACTTCATAGACCCAGCTATCCAAGAGCTATTGGACAAGTACAAAGGCATTAGTTCTGATGGGATGCCAGGTTCCCTACCACCTATAAGAGAAATTAGCCATTGTATAGATCTGATCCCAGGATCTACACTTCCCAACAAAGTAGCATATAAGCTCACTCCAGATCAGAATACAGAGGTAGCAAGACAAATTGAAGAGTTGTTGAAGACAGGCCTAATTGGAAAAAGTTTAAGCCCATGTGCAGTACCAGTTGTACTAGCACCAAAGAAGGAAGGCACTTGGAGACTTTGCACTGATTCAAGGGCTATCAACAAGATAACAATCAGGTACATGTTTCCAATCCCTAAGATAGAAGATTTACTTGATTGTTTAGGAGGTGCTAAATACTTCACCAAAATAGATTTAAAGAGTGGTTATCATCAGATTAGGATTAGACCTGGTGATGAGTGGAAAACTACATTCAAGACAAATGAGGGGTTATATGAGTGGAAGGTCATGCCTTTTGGTTTATCCAACGCTCCTAGTACCTTTATGAGATTGATGAATGAGGTCTTGAGAGAGTTCATAGGTAAATTTGTCATAGTATATCTAGATGACATCCTAATTTTTAGTAATATGCGGGAAGAACACCTCATCCATATAGACTTGGTTCTCAAAAGGTTACATGAAGAGCAACTCATGATAAATTTAGCAAAGTGTCTGTTTCTGCAAGAAGAGATCATCTACTTGGGATTTGTTATCTCACATAACAAACTGAGAATGGATCCAGAAAATGTAAGTGCCATATTGTCTTGGCCAACACCCAAAAGCTTGAATGATGTTAGAAGTTTCCATGGATTAGCAACCTTTTATAGGAAGTTTATAAAGGGATTTAGTCATATCTATGCACCCATGCTTGACACTATAAAGGGAGGACAGAAGTGCAAGTTTACATGGACAAAGGAGGCAGAGAATTCTTTTGAAACGTTGAAGAAGAAGATGGCAGAACAACCCGTTCTTGCATTTCCTAATTTCAGCAAGATTTTTCAAGTAGAATGCGATGCAAGTCATATTGCTATTGAAGCAATACTCAGCCAAGAAGGTAGGCCTATTGCATTCTTCAGTGAGAAATTAAATGATGCCAAGAAGAGATACTCATCCTATGATTTGGAGATGTATGCTCTAGTCCAGTCACCTAAGAAATGGAGGCATTACTTGATGCCCAAAGAATTCATAGTGTTCACAGATAATCAGGCCCTCAGTTTCTTAAACAGTCAAGAGAAACTAAACCATAGACACATGAAATGGGTGGAAACTTTGCAAGCTTTCACTTTCACACTCAAGCACAGGAAAGGAGTTAAGAACAAAGTAGCAGATGCTTTGAGCAGGAGAGTTCTGACCATAAATCAGATCCAATTGGAGAGTGTTGGGATTGATTCGTTGAAGACAAGGTATGCTGAGGATGAAGACTTTGGAGAGGTCTATAAGGTATGTACTTCTTTTGGAGACAAATATCATGTTGAGTTTTCTAAATTTCTGATCCAAGATGGATTACTTTTCAAAGGTGGAAAACTATGTATTCCCAGATGTTCTATGAGACTGAATATTATTCAGGAAAAACATTGTGGCGCTCTGTCAGGACATTTTGGTCTTGATAAAACTCTTGATCTAGTAAAAAGACATTACCATTGGCCTAAGTTACAATCAGATGTGAGAAAGTTTGTGGAAGCATGTATAATATGTCAGAAAGCCAAAGGAAGATCCACAAATGCAGGTTTGTATCAGCCATTACCCATTCCTTCTAGGCCATGGGAGAGCATCAGCATGGATTTTGTACAAGGTTTGCCTAGGACAAGGAAAGGATATGATAGTGTTTTTGTGGTAGTAGACAGATTCAGTAAAATGGCACATTTCTTTCCATGTAAAACCACTTGTGATGCTTCATATGTCATTGATTTATTTTTCAAAGAGATAGTGAGAATACATGGTTTACCATTGAACATAGTATCAGACAGAGATGTGAAGTTTATTGGCCACTTCTGGAGAACTCTTTGGAAAAAGCTGGGAACTAATTTATCTTTCTTGTCAACCTACCATCCTCAAACAGATGGGCAAACTAAAGTTGTTAACCGTTCATTGGGTAACCTACTCAGGTGTTTAACTAAACAGCATGGAGAGAAATGGGATAATATCCTCCCACAAGCAGAATTTTCTTATAATGACACCATCAACAGGAGTACAGGAAAGTCACCTTTTCAGATAGTGTATGGAATTCATCCAAGGGGTATTCTGGAGCTGAGAGATCTACCTGTAGGAGAGCCTATTAGTGCAGATGGTGAATCTTTTTCTTCAGCTATTAAAGAAGTACATGATCAGGTCATGCACCAACTCCAACAGGCTACAATGAAGTACAAAACATATGCTGACCAGAAGAAAAGAGATTTACAGTTTGAAATTGGAGATTTGGTCTGGGTAAATCTAAAGAAGGAGAGGCTCCCCAAAGGTAAGTATACCAAGCTAATGTAGAGGAAGATTGGACCCTGTCAAATTTTAAAGAAGTGTGGATAGAATGCATATGAGATCCAACTTCCTTCAGATCTTGGATTGTCCCCAATTTTCAATGTCTACGATTTGACTCCATACAAACCAAGTGCAGATGTAGAACAGGAACCATTGCAGGCAGCAGCTGATGACATTCTGAAGCATGATCCACCAAAGTTGAACCACATCTTAGACTCCCGAGTGATCAAGAAGACCAGAAACAAAAAATACTTGGAGTATTTGGTGGCCTGGCAAGGACAACCAGATTCAGAAGCAGTTTGGATGATTGCTAACTAGATTTCAAAGCATGGTACAGACCTCCAAACCCTGATCTCAAAGGGGCTTGAGATTTCTTCTCCCAGGGAGTATGGTGCACGTGCACCCCTTCAACAGGACCAATATACACAAGAGGAAGGAGAAGAAGACTAACTTTAATTTAACAGTTCATGTTATCTATAGCATCTTCAAATACAACATCCAATGTTAGCATTTCCTGTTTATAATGTAATGTTAGCATTTTCTATATGAAGTTTCTGACAGCTTGGATTAAGGGGAGGTTAATCAAGGTGTCTTAGCTTTCAGAGTTTTGTTGTCTTAGGCAAATAGATGTCCTTTGTAATAGATTAAGGGTTTCCACCTATAATTTTGAAAAGATCAAATCCTAGAAATAGAGGAGAATGTCAGTCCCTCGCATTAGGAAAGATAAAAAGGGGAAAACCTTTTGTAGAGAGGAGGGTGGATATTTTTGGTCTAGTCTCTGAACAGTCAAAAATGTAATTTTCTGAATATCAAGGAGTAGAAGTTCTGCAATTTATTTTCTTTCTAGACTCTGAATACTGTGTAGAAATTCCTTCTATGTAGGGTTTGTATATAGTTTAGTTTTGTGCTTCTGTGGTCGAAGTAACTGGATAAACCCATTCCACTGGTAGATTTTTGGGGAAATCAGTGGAATGGGCTTGTAGATTAATTCCCCATCTTTGTTTATTCCTTCTAGGTAGGGAAGGTTAGAATTACAGAACCACTTCAAGCACTAGTTCTAAGTGTCTATTGCTTATAATGGATAACCTACGGGTGTATTTCACATTCAAGCCATCGACGTAAGGAATGGTATCGGTGTGCCGAAACTAGGCTCACCCGACGGTGAAAGTCTCACCGATTGTGGTCTTGGCCAAATACATCAGCGAGAGTCAGGCATCGGCAAGGAGGAATCATGCTGGTCCGATGGAAGTGAGTCTCACCGACAACAGTTATGAGTTAAGTCCATCGGGGTGAGACAAGGTATCGGTGAAAGCAAATTGTGCAGGTCTGACCGTGAAAGCCTCACCGATAGCTCTATCATCGGTGAGAGGAAGAAGGGAGTCTGGTAGAAAAGGAGTTGACGGAGGGTCCATCGGCGTAAGATAGCCCATCAGAGAATAGGAGGCAAGTCTTGCCGAAGAAACAAGTCCTACCGATGTAAACATTGTTATGTAGCCATCGGAGTGGGTATCGCCATTGGAGTAAGAAAATTACCTTGGGCCGACAGTTGGAAGTCACACCAATTGGGGAGACCATTGGGAGGTGTCACCGATAAGAGATATCGGCATGAAACACACCATCGGAAAAAGTGATAGAAGCTTTACTGATAGGAATGGGTCTCGCCGATGTTAAGAGTGCATTAGCATAAATATTGTTGTCAGCATGAGGGAGAAGAGGTCTGGCCGATAAGAAGTCTTGATAGCTCATCAGAGTGAGTTATGCCATCGGCGGAGGGAGTAGAGGTGTTGCTGATAGTTAATGTCTTGCCGATGGCAAGTCTATCGGTATAATCAATAGCATCGGCAGGAGATTTTAAAGAGCTCGTTGACAGACAGAAGTCTCACCGAAGGGGAAGATTTGAACCTATCCATTGAACCTTCTGATTGAACCTATCCATTGAACCTTCCGATTGAACCTATCCATTGAATCTTTCGATTGAACCTATCCATTGATCCTTCCGATTGAACCTATCCATTGAACCTTTCGATTTAACCTATCCATTGAACCTATCCATTGAACGTTCTGATTGAACCTAGCCGTTGAACCATCTGATTGAACCTAACCATTGAACCTTCAGATTGAACCTGTTCATTGGTGAGAGGTGAAGGTGTCGGCGAAGGAGTCTTGAGCTTGACCGACGGGGTAGTGTCTTGCCGATAGGCAAGAGTGGGTATACATCGGTGAAACAATTCAAAGGTCTTGCCGATATAGTTTCATTTGGCTGTCTTGCAGGCTCCAAATAAGTTTTGACTGGGTTCAAACGCTTCTACTAGGCCCTACTCTGCATCACTAAGTCCTGATGCATACATTATATTATATTTAATTTTCTCCCAATTCTGCGTTGTATGTAACGTAATGCATGCCCCCCAATACATATATACAAAGTCGTAGATATATAATGATTATGTCTTATTTCATAAACATTTTTGGTCCGACGGTTGTATAAAGTGTTGTATATCCCAATTCTATGTATCACCCTTGATGCACATACAAGCCTAACATACAAGCAATGGATTCAACCATTTATTCATTTCAACTTTAATTCTTTTCGGGTCCAACTTGTATGTAAATTGTTAGTATCCAGGATATTAACAAACATGACCCTCCTCGTCGAATGGGATGATGATGATGATGTCATCATCATATCTGGATTTCATTAAAATGTGAAAGATGACATCACCCACATATTGGTAAGATCAGGGCATATTGAGAATATAAGGTCACATTTTAAGATCAGGTGATATTTTAAAGGTGACCCCCCACGACTAAAGTGACCCCCATTCGAAATACCATGATGACATCACCGTCATATTAGTACTGGGGTGATATTTGTAATACGAGGTGATATTTAAAACATGACCCCCCTCAGGAAAATCAGGTTTGACTAGAACTTTGACCTGCCATAACTTTCTCATTTGGTCAAATTTCAGGGTGATGCAAAAGGCAAACTTGCACGGAATTTCATCCTCTTTCACATGGTAATCTTTTTTGAGGATAGATTCAGACTTTGGAATTTGGCTTAGATTTCAAGATCACAAATATACCTGACATTAGGCATATGCATACCGACTGATGCTGCTTTTACCATTACCACCCAGAGCACAGAAGCAAGGGAACAAGCCAACAAAGTTGGGTCTCTATTTTGCTAAGGCAAAATGGGGCGTGTTGTGTAACCACACAACATGAAGAAATTCTATTGAGGAACATGATCTAGAGACATCCACAAGCACATTACAATCACCAAGAACTTCTACACAACCCCCAAACACTCTATCCAGAAGATTTTTCAAACCGAAGCACTTTAACATTACTGTTAGACACTATTATAAAGGAAAGATCACTTGTGAAGCACCAAATCACAAACCATTTCAACTAAAGGTACATAACATCATCCCAAATGTAATCTCAGAACTACAGACTATAAAAATTAAATGTGGAGAAATACAGAGCAAAATACATTCTCCCTATCACCATTAAATACTCAAAAAAATAGTTTTTACTCTAGTGAACAGAACTCACTCAAATCTTCACACTGGAGGCTCAAACTTGAAACATAGCAACTACAAACATCCATTAACATAACTTCCAAACTGCAAACAAATATATTCAATTTACAGGATATGCAGAGCAAAACATTGTATTGTTCTTCTTAGACACTTGCTCAAACTCATTCAAATAATTTCCTTAGATGTTGACCTTAGGTGTTGACATTAATGACAACACTTACTGCTCATACTTGCAACACCAAGGCTACACTTTTGGGTTTAGAACTAAGTATATCTATGAGGTTATACTTTAGGTATCTCAGAACTGAGTGTAGCAACAAGGTGAGATACAAAACAATCCAAAGTGTATAGAAGTAGATTTAGAGTATTGCAAAGGTTTGCTAGAACAAAATATCACAACACAGAGTGATTCTACTAGTCAAGCATCAATAATATATATAAACCCCATCTTCATGTATGGACTAGGTCCATTTTTATGTTCTTTTTGAAGGGACACATGATCCTTATCAGTATTTATTTGTTTTCATCATCCACGAACTAGTAGAACTACTGTAGAATGGAAACAATTAAATGAAAGAGAAGATAAAAGTGACTTGGGTTTACAATGTGGGAAGATGCCCCCAAGACATCCTCCACAATGTTATGCCCCCAAGGCACACTACACAACAATAAAATAGAGGAAAGGAATATAAGAATAGAAAGACAAATAGAAAAATGGTCACAACAGAGGTAGTCTCCTTGTATCCTTGGCCTTACATGAGTATTAAGGGTCATCCAAAGAGACCTAAACAACATTTAGCACAACACGAGGGGAACATAACACAACACATAAGAGAAGGTCATCCATGAGAGAAACTCAAAGAGGTGCTATGTCAAAGATGGCTAAAAGGATGAGAAATATTTACTTGCGATACAAGGCAACCACACTAGTGGCTGTCATCAAGAAAATCATATTCCTCCTAACCTCGAATGTAAGATGAAATAGGTATATAAGGTATTGTGGCCCAAATTCTACCTTCTTCCTTTAATTCTTTGTCCTTTAGCTCCTCTTTCATTTCACTTACTGTTGGTGAAATGTTTTCTTGTTGAGATGATGCTTGTTGAGATAAATCTTGTCATTTTCTTCTTCATTCTCTTGCATTTTGATTCCTTCTTGTCTTGTTAGTGATATTTACAAACTTCTCTCTTTAAGGTTGCCTCCTGATCCTTGTAAGGATGGCAGAGGAGGGACCTCAACAAAATTCCTTTACCTCATGGGTGAGGGAATTCCTTCATCTCGGGCTGCTTTTCACTCTCTATCTATTCATTAGGAGGAATTGAAGTCACATGGGACTAAGAGGGTCTAGGAGTATTCTTGCCAGGTATTTTTGTTATTAATTTTGCCTTGTATCTTTGATATGCCAAAAAGAATTGATCTTCTCTTGGTTGATTAGGTTCAATAGGTTGCAGCCAAAAGTAGTCCAAGTTAAAGTTTCCATGATTGACCAAAGGTTTCCATGTACTATGATGTATGACATGCACTCATCCTTGATGAGGAAATTTTAAACACTTTTGAATTGTAGAAGGGACCGCTTTCATGGAATTGAGCTATAGATGGCCTAACTTCACATGAAATAAGTCCACAATGGGAATGATGACAAATGGTTGTTCCAAGGTTTTTTCCACCACTTTAATTAAGAGTGTAATCTTTCCAATAATTGGGATGAAATATCCATTATGTGCCTTAATCATTATATCTATAGTATCATAAGTGTCTTGTGTGAAATCATGCATGTATATGAACTCTTCAGTTATCACATTCATCATGCAATTAGGATCAATAAGGACTCGTCTTGTAGGATTTCCACATATACGTGTTGTAATGTAGAGAGGACCATCAATATCTCTAATTGTGGTCTCATGTGGTGTAAAGGATATTACAGGTTCATGAATCTTCCTCTTCCTATTAACACAAGGAGGAAACATACCACCCTTGTTTTGATTAGAGGCCATGTATGTGAGACTATTGCACACCAAGGCACTAGTTTTAGGAAATCAAATTTTTTAAAATAAAAAACACACTAATTTTCACTACAAACAAAGTGGGTAGGATGTGAATAGTGCTACACAACAAGGCAATGTGAAAGATTTAAAAATCTTGCTTAAATAAGTGTAAGGAGAGTGTTAAAACCCTTAATGTTGAAATGCACAATGTGTAATTACAAACTTTAAAACTTTTTGTTGTCGTAAAATGTCCCCTAGGACTTTTACCTCCAAAGTTTAGCTCCCGTGTTCCTTGTTTTCAATCTTGAATGTTCATTTTAACTCCCGGAAGAAAATGGCCTGAAACCCATTTCAAATGGGGCTTGAGGGACATTGTGGCATTTGACCCTACCCTAAAATAGGATCTGAGGACTTGGGCACTCGTGCCCTAGTCCTGTGCTATTTTAGGTAGGTCCCAAATTTGAATGTTGGTTATGTGACCATTAGAAGGCTCCATTATCGACATCTTAAGTTTGAATTATGAAATGTGTAGCAGGAATGCATATATAAGCATGTTTAGGGTTTCATTTGTAAACTAGAAGATGATTATGAACTTTTGGTGAACTTATGATTTTAGAGCATTCAAGATATCCATTGTTGCATAGCAGAATATTGTTGTTGTGCTTGTGATTGCAGATTTAGCTTCATCTTCTCATGTGTTGAAGGATTTTCATCTACATGCAAGCTACACCTCTGAGGTGATATCTAGTCATGTTAGAATCATTTATCAATTTGTTTTTGCCTCTAGCTCACAGGGATACATACTCTTTATCTAACAACGGTGTTTGATAGACTTGAATGTTCTTTCAGGGTTTGACTGAGGTAAGCTCCTAAACACCACAACCCCCAACCCCATTCTCCATGATTGTAGGTTATAAGTGGCATATCTAAAGGAGTGGAGTTGTAAGAGATTGGAACAAAGTATCTAGATCCCATATCTCTGAAGAAAAGCAAGACCTAGACTTGGGCACCCTAGACCAAAGTCCTCCAATGTTGCAGACACAAAATCTTTGTGACAATAATAATTAGCATAAGAAAAAGTCCCAAAATCCTAAGGAATATCTTGCCTTGGACAACAATGTGAGCACCAGTGTCCTCCACATCTCTTGAACAAGAAACAGATAGAACAATAATCATCAGTGTCGAAAGGAGCCCAGAACCCCTCGAAGAAAACACTGCATTGGACTAGGGTACGAGCCACGAAGTCCTCAAATAGTCCGCATCATGAAATTTAAAAAATGGTCAATAACTAATCTATGTCTGCTATCTTGGTCTGTGAGCATTTGTCATAATTTATCAGTTTGCTTACGATTTTGCATAATTAGGGTTTTGGGCATATTTGAACATTAAATTAATACATTAATTGATAACTTCTAAATTTCTACATTGTTACAAGTGACACCACAATCGATAAGAGAATCCTCTTGCAAAATTTGTGATTTGACTTAGTTGAAATGTCCTTGAATGTTTGTAGTGAAAGGAGGATCTAGCCAATCAATCCCATCTTATCGCTCATTTTTTTTCCTATTAAACACTTTCAAAGAAAGAATGTTAAATGATGAAACACTACAATTCAAAATCAGATTTGAATGAATGTTTAGAAAAGCAGAAAAATTTGAAATAAGATTTTGACTACAAACCCTAGCTTTCCAAATGATTAGGTTATAGGAAAAGATGCGAGTTTTCAACAAAACCCTAGCAAATGAGATCTTCAAATGCAAAATGTGATATCATGAAATGATTAATTGCTGTAATATGGATAAGATCTGATGTAAAATCATAAAATCAAATGTTTCCAATGATATGCAATGAAAATAATGCAAAACTATGCCTTTATGCAAGCCTAGAATGCTTTTTTTCACATTTTTTCAAATTTACGCAAGATTTTTTAATGAATAATGATAAGTATGATATGAATTAATGCAAGATCTGATTTCAACACTCAACAAGATGCAAATGCTCAATGCTACAGGTTCACCAAAATGTTAAAGAGGAAAAAGGGATGAACATATGCAAGCTAGTTTGTGTACACTAGATCAAATTCTCTTCCTCAATAACATTCAAGGACAAAACCAAGCTAAGCCACTACAAGATGAAACATGAATCAACTACTAATTTTGTGCTCTTGTTTTCTATGGAAATGTATGATTTAACCAAGCCTTTTATCAAACCCTAGGTTAAGTATGAGTAAAACCCTAGTTATGAGATAATCATCTTGTAATAGATAAACGACAATAGAAACCCAAGCTTTGAAAGTACCAAGATGATCAGTGAGATGTCATAATCTATGTCATAGAAGCTAAAATGTTAGAGAAGTTTGGGGTTGGTACCCAAGTCCTTAAAGTTAGGACCTCCAGAAACTTAGAACTGGAAGAATGTTGCTAAGAGTGGCTACATGCCTATTCCAGTGTCTATTTCAACAAGAGGATGATAGGGCGAGCTCCCAAGTCTTCCACAGAGGAATTTCTAAAATCTATTTTTGGATCTTGAAACCCTTTCTATTGAACAACCTCCATGTACCTTCACTTCTTTATTCCTCACACCTATAACCTGCACACAAGAAGAAAAGGGGTTTGGGGGTTGTGGTGTTTAATGATTTGCCTCAGTCAAATCTTGGGATAACATTTAAGCTTCCCAACATAGTTCTTAGAGAGAATGTGCCTTGCAAGGTAAAGGCTAAAGATAAACCAAATGATGAAATTATTCAAATCATAATGATGTTGAACCTCAGAGGTGAAATCCTTAGGAGAAATGAAGATCCTTCAACTCATAAGGAGATTGATGATGATTCCAAATCTACAACAAAACAGACACAATACAAACACAAATCTGCAACAATAACACAATGAATGCTTTGAAGGCTCTTTACTCCAAGATCATAAGTTTGATATCATCAAACTTACTTAAAATGAATTCAAACACTCACTTATATATTCTTTCCAACTAACATTCATAAATTTAATTGAAAGAGCCGAGAAGGAGACACCCATTTAAAGGTCCTATGCCGACATGAATTAAATTCTGCCCCAACCAATCAAGGAGGACTTGGGCGTGGGTGTCCAAGTCCCAAGGAATCTTTTTGTTCTAGATTTAATCATAAAATGGGTCCCTAGTTCCCATTTGACATGGGTTTCAAGGGATTTTGCATTGGGATGAATATTTTGCATGTAGAGTGTTAACACAGGGACCTTGGAGCTAAACTAGGAGGTAAAAAGGCATGTGTCCACTTTTTACTCTTGATTAGTATTAGTCCAATAATGCAGCAATATCTTTCATAACATATCTATCATGCAATTCTAGATGAAGGATGAGTCAAACTCTAGTGAAAAATGAAACAATTTTAAACCCTAATTGTGGTATTAAAGCATGAAACTATGCAAAATGATGTATGAATGAAATCTAATCAGATTTAAGATGTGAAATAGCTCAGCTCAAATCTAAAAATGTTGTCACAAGTTCTACAATGCTCAATTCAAGTGCAATTTTAAGGAAAGATGAGTGAATATGCTAGTTTTTGTTGAAATTGACTATGTGTAAATGCAAAATTTGAGATGTAAATGAAATAACACACAATTATGAAACACTTCAATCAAAAATCAGACCTAAAAGAGCATTTAAAAGAGTAGTAAAATCTGAAAAAAGATTTTAACCAAAATGCTAGCTTTTGGAAAAACTAGGTTATATGAAAAATGCACAATTTCAAGCAAAATCTAACAATTTAAGCATGAAAATGTAATGCAAATGATTATAGTGTTGGGAATTAAGGTTTCTCAACCTTTGCAAGTTCCTAGCATTTATTATTTAATTGTATTTATTTTTTACCTATTATTGTAATTTGTATGCAAATCTTATTTTGTCACTTTGTGGGAGTTGGCACGGTGATGTGTCATCCTACATACAAGGTGAATAGATGTATTTTGTCCTCATATGAGGAGATAGTGTCCCACTTTGTGGTAGAAGACTTTTTCCATGTGTTGGCATCTTTTGGGTGTTGTAAGAGGTTTATGACATGTAAGAGTTATGACATATTCCTATGACAACTTGAAAGGTTTGTTTATTTGTTACATGATTCCATTTGTATTTTTGCTTTGATTTCTAATGTTGATGATCCTATGACCATAAGGGAGGCTATGTGTATGAAAGATGTAGGTTCCTGGAAGGAGACCATTGAAGAATAGATGGCTTCTTTGCAAAAGAATAATACTTGGGACTTGGTGCCTTTACTTGAAGGAAGAAAGCCTGTTGGATGCAGATGGGTGTTTAAGAAAAAGTTTGTATCAGATGGCAGCATTAAGAAATATAAGGCAAGGTTAGTCGCAAAGGGGTATTCACAGGTGGAGGGAATTGACTATGGTGAGATTTTCTCTCTAGTTACAAAGCTAACATCTATTCAGTTCATGTTATCTCTTGTAGCAACATATGATTTAGAGGTGGAGCAAATGGATGTGAAGACAAGATTCCTTCATGGTGACTTAGAGGAACATATTTATATGTCACAGCCAGAGCACTACATTGTGAAAGGTAACAAAATTCTAGTTTACAAGTTAAAAAATTCTTTGTATGGTCTTAAGCAGTCTCCTAGGATGTGGTACCAAAAGTTTGACGCTTTTGTGTTGAGTATTGGATTTCTGAGATCAAAATTGGATCATTGTGTTTACTTCAAGTTTGATAATGATCGTATTCTCATTATAGTGTTATATGTTGATGATATATTGCTAATTGGGAATGGTAATGGTTGGATTTCTAATTTGAAGTCTCAGTTGTTAGCACAGTTTGAAATGAAAAATTTAGGGGTAGATAGGTACATTCTAGGGATGCAGATTAGAAGAGATAGAGAAAATAGACAACTTTGGTTGAGCCAAAGTAATTAAGTGAAGAGCATGTTGGAGAGATTCAGCGTGGCAAATTACAAACCTTTGAATTTTCCTATTAATATGGGGACAAAGTTATCTATTGCAGATTGTCTGAAGTCTCCTTCTAAGATGGAGGATATGAGAAGAGTACCTTACGCTAGTGAGGTTGGTAGTTTGATGTATGTGATAGTTTGTACAAGACCATACATTCCCCAAGCAATGGGAGTCCTTATCCGATTCATGGCTAACCCTGGACAGATACATTAGGATGTGGTAAAGAGAGTTTTCATATATCTATAGGGTACTTCTGAGTATGCCTTGTGCTATCATGGTTATCCTACTTGTTCATAGCATTATGTGAGTATTCATGGATTTGTGGATTCAGATTGTGCAAGTGACATTGACAGCAGGAGATCCACCAGTGCTTATGTGTTCACTATGTTTGATGGTGCTATTAGTTGGATGAGTAAGCAGCAACCTATGTGTTGATGAGAGTTTTAGCACGAAGCAATGTAGGTGTGATTGATGGTTTCACACCTCTCTTGAAAAGTATCCTACCCTAGATAAGACTACTCCAAGGATAATACAACTAGGTCTTAGCTTGCTTTGAATAACTTCAATGGAATGTTTATCTATGCCAACAAGGGGTCTTACATTCAATCTATAGATCTTCAAGTTGGAATAGAAAATACACATAAACCCTTCAAAATTTCAACTGATAAACAATGTAAAATGCTACTGAAATTCCTAATCTAACCAAGGTTTTTTTTAAGAAAATGCAAAAGGTATAGGGTTTTAGAGGAATCCTAAGTGACATTCACAATGCATAGATTTTACTTTAAGTAGACAAATGCTCTAAAATGTAACCAATTTTTTGAGTTAATAAACTAAAATAGGTGTTATAGCATTGCAGAAAATGGTGCTATCTTCAATGGAAATCTAGAGATTTTCATATTACACTCATTCATTAAATACCTAATGATTGGTGCAATTTAACTCATGAAATGTGATTGAACTAAGCACAACTGATAAGTCCAGACTAACTTTACACAGCTATCTAACATCAAAAAATAACCAAAAGTATCAACTAGAGCATTCATCAAATACTTTCACTAAACCATAAGCATTATAAAGCACAACTAATTAACTATGGGAGAGCAAGAAGTGAACCATGAAAACCAAAATGAGTGAATACAAAATACAAATTCTCAAGATAATTGTAGAAACTTGCTTTGCATTACTTCAAATGGCAGAGTCTCAACAATTTGGTATCAAAATCTCTCTTACAAAAAGTGGAAATGGTAGCCCTTTATATAGGAAAGCAGCATACTGAGTTTTTAAATGAACAATGGAGATTAACTCAACACCGACGGTCTAGATTACATCAATAAGTGCCAGCACAATAGCTCATATCAATTCCCAGATTACACTTTGTCTTTTATGAAAAAGATGAAAAACAACCTCCAAATACATTGAATCTAGTCAATTTGACTAGCCAACTCAATATATTAATAGAAAAGAACATTTTTAAAGCATAGAAGAGACAAAATAGAGTCACATGTTGCCTCGAATACAACAATTTACAATTCTGATGGGATTACATTCTTAAAATATTCAAAATAATATCAAGACTCTTCATCTAAATTAATTTTGTCTTCATCAACCAACTTATTGTGGTAGTTTAGCCATGCCTCAAGTGCAAGATTGATCTCTGAGGGATCTGGATTCTTCAAATGATTGATCTGATAATTGATCATCTCCAGTTCCTGGCTAAATCTGTTGTATATCTTTTCTATCTCTGCCCCAAGCTTGTGGAATGCTTTGAATTTGGCTTTGAGGTCACTTACCTTATCCAACCTATCTTCCATACTAAGCTTGGTACTTTCAAAAACTACCTTATGTAATTTTCTTTTACACTTCTTGATATCATAAGGGGCGTAGTCATTATAGGATGTTTCTAGGCAATCCTTCAAAGAATCATTGATATCGTATATAATAGACCCCAGCTCTTCATCTGCTGGCTTATATGCTTCCTTTATTTTTTCAAAAGTTTCTTTCCTCAAAAGTAGCTATTGATACTAATCAATGGCCTTGGATAGCTTGCCTCCAATTAGAATATTCTCTACTACTAGAGTCTGGGCAAGCAAATCCCTAATGCTCTTTATCTGCAGAAACATATGAGAGTAATATTCATCGAAGGAGTCACATTCTTCATGTGGATCTTTCCATTTTTTATGAAGTTCAACCAGCTCCTTGTCTACTTGAGTAGAGGCATCGATAGTCTTGCATCCCTTTTCAAAAACTCTAAACAACCAATTTTTAGTACCTTGGGACTTGACCCTTACGTTTCCTAGTCTCACCATTTCATCAGTAGATAGGAAAGTGGGCACTGTCCTTATATCTCCTCCCGCATCGACTGACTTGATCAAAAACTGGAGACAAGTGTGGAGTTCTTCATTTTGTTGCTTTAACTTCTTCTTCAACATCTCATCTTTGTCTAATTGTTCCAAAATTGAAGTAACTGATCCTTGTTTGTCTGGCATTGTCATAACTATGTGCCATGGAATATCAAAAGTCTTAGCCAGAGAGGGTGGGCTTAATTCAGCTAGGATATCCCTGTTGGTAGTTTGGATTATCCTTGTCATGATATCATATCTTTCTGCACATATTACAATCAACTCTACACACTATACTGAGGTAGGGAAGGTAGCCGCTTGTGCAATTCCATTGTCTTTAAGTGTTTTAGCCCTAGAAGTTGGATTTGAGACAAACATTCTCAATCTAAAGTCATCTAAGTCTATGTGACCTAGATCTGTGTCTCCTACATCACTCCATCGAGAATGAATCTTAGTCTCTGGAGTGATACCCTTGAATTCGTACTTCATGGTTTGAGCTCAGGTAGTCATCTAATCTGCAGGACTAGACCTTATAAGTTTGATACCTTGAAAATTTTCCACAAACTCCTAAGTTTGAGATGAATTTAATGAATTTGCTAATACTACTAATATGCCCTTTTAAAGAATCACAAATCTAACAATTCATTATCATTGCACTTACTTCATAGCAATTCACCACTAATGCATGCAAAGAAAAACATTTAATGTTGCAAGACATCTCATTGGAAGCATGAAAAACATCATTATCAACATTTACAACATTAATTACATAACTTTTGATATTTTCTCCTTTGAAAATTCTTTAAACACAGTCATTTTTCACCATTTGCGCTAGTTTCAGGGTCAACTGACTTGTAAGCAGGAAAGCGCTAAAATTGAGGTCAACCGACCTCAGCAGGAAAACCTAGTTCATTCGACCTAATATTCTATCAATGTTGAAATGTCTTTTCACTTTTGTGCGGGTTTCTTGATTGACTAACTTGCGCAACTTTCAAAGGACACCAACTTTGAGTTTGGCTATTTTCTTAGTTAGTTGGAATTTAGCGCAAGACCACTGAGATCATTTTACCATGTTTGCGCGGGATTTGGCTTTGTCAGACCTGGGCAAGATTTAAGGTCAACCGACCGAGTTAGTGAAGGCATCCTTTAGTGCAAGGTAAGACAAGGTTAATTATAGCGTAGAGCTATTTTTCTTGTTTCCAGTAGGATTTTGGGACATTACCAACTTGTAGAGATATTCTGAGTGTCTGACCAAGTTAGAGATGGAGTCTATTAGCACATGGTTGGTGCAAAAGGTTTTTAGCACTAAGTAAGGTCTTTAAAGTTTGTGGGGTTTTTAGGTCTTGTGATCTAACCAGTTAACATGGCAAAAGCTATGTAGGTCAGATGTTGAAGTTTTCAGCGCTAAATGGGTTTCAAAACACAGCGCGAGTTTTCATGACTGCCGACCGACTGGATGAACTGAATTGTTTATAAGTCGTTCAGTTTCAAATTTGGCACAAAGGCCAAATGATTCCATAGTTTACAAAAAGGTTCAAATTTTATCCTACTGCTTCCAAACTTGGTTAAGTCATTCTATTTAGTCCATTGCAATCCTACTACATTTTCAAGGAGAAATTCAAACTAGGTTTTGAAGAGAACAAAAAATCCATGCACAAAACCCTAGCTAAAACCCCGAATGCATTGCTTAGAAGAAAAATGTACTTTGAATGAAACCCTAACCACTCCTAGCAAATTCTTAAAGAGGCAAAGTATAAACCCTACTTGGTTAGTTGTAGAAAATGTGTCTGAGATACACTGGTAGGAGATGGTCACAGGATCGAGCTCGAGGGCAATGATGGTGAGAATGTTGGACAGGTTTCGAAGGGGCTCTCCAAATCTCTTATCAAAATGCAGAAAATGATCAGAACAATGCAATTTAACCTTTTATTATTTTGGCCAAATCGCCATTAATGTGCAATGTACGCAATGTCAGTAAGTAGATTTAGGTTTTTGCACAATTTTTCGTTCGCTCTGACTTGATGGGGAAATTGGTTGTGACAGACTTGGTCAACAAAAGGTCTTTTTAGCGCTACGACAATAAATTCAATTTCACGTCCTTTGTGGGACTTTAAGGCTCTTCAAACTTGTGGGAATTTTGGTGTCCTCCAACTTAGTCGGTAATCAAGCAATGCAGCGCAAGTCGGAGATAATAGACTTTAGCACTAAAGCCCATTGGGAGGGAAAACAATGCTAAAGTCAGTAGCAAAGGCTTTTAGTGCAAAGTTGGTCAAGCAACAATTCAGCGCAAAGGTTAGTTGGGACTAGATTTAGCACAAAAGGGCTACTTAGAGTCACTGGAAGGGATACAAAGATTTTGACTTAGCAGATTTTGAAGTGATTTTCAACATCATCATTCAAACATGGCAAAAATTTACCTTAACCACTTGGTTACTTCAGAGGTGAAAAAATCTACTTGACACTCTAGACCAAATTGAAAGAGGGGGTCTCTATTTTGAAATGGGGTGTGTGTCCAAGGTACAACAAATAGAGACTCTGCTGGGAAATGCTCCAGAGGATTTTGATGATAAACTTTCAGTTTAAACCAAGAATCTCTGTGTTCCCCACATATTAAACAAAAAAGAAGGATACCTTATCAAAAGAATCCAAGAGCACCAACCAGTGCAACCATCCACATCCTGAAAACCTGAGTGTTTGCAATTGTATTCATTCCCATCCTTTGGCATCTGAGTTCATCCAAAATCCTTTGTGACAAGCTAGGAAGTTGAGACCATTCTACCACCAAGAAATGCTCAAATGTTTGAGATGTGATGAGCCTTGAGGAAAATAAATGGCAGATCTTCCTTTAATACTACTGATATAATGGTAATTGATGATAATTATTTCTGAATAGTATCTTTTGTGAGAATTTTCAATTGGTAGTCTCTTTTCAAGTGCACTGTAATGGGTCTGGTGTTGAAAAACACCTTTTATTTTCACCCAATATAGGCTAGCGACACTTAGTGTCACCTGCCTTCCTTCTTGATTGATAGTGCATGTGGTAGAATAAGGAGTCAACCTTTTCACTTGATACAAGATCACTTAAACTCGCTTAGCTACTTTAGGATCTTTTAAAGTGTGAGAGATATATGGTTAGAAAATAATTCAGGTGCACCAACTAATGGCTCATTGTCTATGAATAGGCATCATACCCTTAGCATAACAGTGGAAACCACGATGAGATTTAAGTTGAACCTTGGCTTTTGAAAGAAAACTCAAGATTATTCACCCAACGAAGAAGCATTTGTAGGTCTACATAACTACCACCACTTTCTAAAAGCAAAGACCCTACGCAAAAGTGAGCAGAGCAAGCAAAACCAAAACCAAAAGGACAACTAACCTAAGCAAAGCATCCAACAACTATGGAAAGCAAAGGCAAGAACGCAAAACTAAACTAAAGGCAACCTACTCTAACCAAAGCAAACAAACCCCCTAACTATGTACACTAAGATGAGGTGTAACTGCCTCTCAGGCCTAGAAGTAGTGCTTTAGGAATTGTCCATTGATAGGCAATGGGAGGTCCTCACCAGTAAGGCTTTTGAGTCTATACCTATTGTCCCCGAGGATCTCATAGATTTGATATGGGCCCAACCAAAGTTTATCAAACTTACCATGTTCTCCTTTCTTTTCATGTGCCTTATCCCAATATAGAACCAAATCAGAAATGCGAAAGGCTTTGACCTTAGCTCTTTTGTCGAACCATCATTTTACTACTCCCTGATGTTTGGCAAAGTTTTCTATAGAAGTGTCACGTTTCTCTTCAAGGTGCAGCAACTGGGCTAACCTGGAGGACAATTGATCATCAGTTTCAAGGTAATCTTGAATGAATTGCAGTATCAAAATCCTCAGATGGATGGGAAAGATGGGCTCAATCCCATAGACTCGGTGATAAGGCGATGTACCCAAGGCAGATTTGTGTCAAATTCTATCAGTCCATAAGGCAAATTTAAGATGAGTATGCCAATCTCTAGGATTTTTGTCTAATAGTTTCTTAATGACTTCAAGCAGAATTGTTTTCGTTGATTCAGCTACCCCATTCCCTTGTAGATAGTAATTAGATGAGAACTTGAGAGTGATCCCATAATCAAATGCCCAATTAGAAAAATGCAATGATGAAAAGGAAGGACCATTATCACACACTAAAGAAAATGGACATCTAAACCTAGTAATAATATGTTTTTCAACAAATTTAATAACTACCTCTATGGTGCATTGTTTACAAGCTATTGCTTCAGACCATCGGGTGCAGTAATTAGAAGAGGTTAGAATATACCTAGGGCCTGTAGAGGAAGGTGGATTGATCATACCAATAAAGTCAAGGCCCCACTAAGCAAATGGTCATACCTCCACTACTGGTTGCAAGGGCATGGCAACGTGTTGCTCTTTGTGCGCAGCGGTCTGGCATATATGACAAGTTCTTACATGTGAGTTTGCATCTTTGAACAAGGTAGACCAATAATATTTGGCATGAAGAATCTAATTAGCTGTTGAGTGGGCTGATCTGTGGCCTGTCCTAAATTTCTCATGAAAACTAGTCAATACTTGATTTACTTCTGACTTGTCTAAATACCACAGATAGATCCCCTCATGATTCTTTTTGTAAAGAACTGATCCCTTAATCATATAGTTGTTACTTTTTTAGTTTGAGTTCTCTCCTTTGAACCGAATTCAGCTACGGTGGACAATAATGATTAAGTAGATAAAATATGATATCTCCATACCATTCATCTTTTGAAACATCTTCTAACAGGTACTACTGGGATACTAAACCTGGTCCTACTTCAGCCATTGTTCTAGTTAGAGCCTGACCTCTTACCAATTTCATGGGTTGAATATCTATATTGAACTCTTACAAGATGGTGACCCATTTTCCTCTCCTTTCTCCTAATTCACTTTGCATCAATAGTGCCTTGACTGCGACATCTGGGACAATGGAGATTACTTGACTTCTTAACATATAATGACGAAACTTCTTGACTACCTTTACCAGAGTGTGTGCTTGTTTTTCCACATTTGGGTACCTTAACTTTGCATCTTTTAATGAAGTACTCATAAAAGTAATGGACCTTTCATCATCAACTAATCTCTTCTACATCAACATTGTAGTGCAAGTATGCTTGGAAGCAAATGAGTAAATTTGAAATGGTAAAGTGTAATCAGGACTCACCAAGACATGTGCATTGGCTATAGCTTGTTTAATTTCTACAAAGGCAGCCTTGGCTTCTAGAGTCCAATCCATTTTAGTATCCTTTTTTAGCATGGGATTAAGAGGTCGAACAATCTTAGCAAAACCTATGATAAATTTATGCATGAAGTTGATCTTACCAAAATATGACTTAAGCTCCTTCTTGCTAGCTAGGGGAGGTATTTTGAGTATTGCTTCGATTCTATCTAGGTCGATAGATATTCCTTGCTCAGATATCACATGTCCCAACAACTTCCCTTCAGTCACTCCAAAGATACACTTCTTTGGATTGAGTGATATACCATAGTCTTTGCATCGCTATAATACCTTCCTTAAATCCGCCATATGATCTTCTCGCCTATTTAAGAACACCGTGAAGTCATCCATGTAGATAATGATACACTTCCCAACTAACCCCTTGAAAGCAATGTCCATTACATGTTGAAAAGTGGCACTAGTGTTTATTAAACCAAATGGCATGCGACGATATGTGTAGATGCCCCATTTGCATGTGAAAGATGTCTTCAATCTATCTTCATAGGCGACCATCACCTGGTTATAACTAGAATACTCGTCTAAGAAGGACATCATCTGTGATCCATTAACAATCTGTAATACCTCATCCAATGAAGGCAGTTGGCAATTATCTTTCTCAGATGCTCTGTTTAAGTTTTGAAAGTCAACACAAAGCCTGATTTCTCCATTTTTCTTTTGGACTGGGACTAAATTTTCTACCCATGCAGAATGTTTGACAGGAAATATTATCCTTCCTGATAACAGCTTCTAAACTTCTTTGAAAATCAGTAGTTCCAGTAAGGCATTCACTAGCTGTTGTGTTTGTCTGAATGGATTTGCCCCAAGTTTTAGTTGGATGGTGTGCGTAATGATTGAGGTATCATATGTCTTTAAATCTTCATAGCTCCATGCTATAACCTCGTGGTAATCTCTTAATGCATGTCTAATTCCTGTCTTTTCTTCTTCAGTACTAGATTTCCCAATGAACACATTCTTAATGTCCTCTCCTATTCCCAAGTTAAATGGATCACACTTTCCTCCTGGAGATTCTCCTTCTTTTCTTTGGGTTCCTAAGTTGTCCGTGTCAAATAGTCTTTCCAGTTCTACCATTCCCCGTGGAATTGTATTTGTTTTTAGGTTTAGTACCCCTTCTAAATCCATTTCAGTAGGTTCCATTTCTTCTTCATCTATTATCTGAGTAGTAAAACTATCAGATGAAGTGAGGAAGTTAATTATATGTTGATCATCCTCGAAGACTTGAAAATTCATAACATTATCAGGTACAGATGGGGTGGCAACAAATTCAATAGAAAATTTCTTTAATCCTGACATGGATGTTGGTTCTAATGTGCTTGTTGTTTGAGCTAGAGCATCTACGACATGGTTCTACCTTCTTGGGATTAATTGGATGTTAAAACCATCGAAGCATTATATCAGGTCTCAGACTCTATTTCTATACCTATTCAACCTCTTATCATTACATGAGTACTTCCTTCTTACTTGTTTCACTACTAGTTCTGAAACTCCAAACACCTGGATGACTTTGGCCTTCCTTTGGAGTGCTAGCAGCAATCCTTACACTAATGCTTCATACTCAGTTATGTTGTTTGTGCATGGAAATTGCAGTCTATGCAATACTAGATATGAGCTCCCTTACGACTAATTAGTTTGACCCCTGCTCTGGACCCTTGTCTGCATCTTGATCCATCAAATCTTAAGGTCCATACGAGAAAGTCTTTGTTGTTATCATTCTATTTTACTGATTTCTTCTTCTCAAGTAGAGGCTTTGGTTCCTCCTTTTCAACAACTGGTACCCTTTTCAGAATGATGGGAATTTTCAATTGTCTTTGCACTTGTTCTACTGCCTCTTGACATAGCTGACAAGTAAATTCAGAATGTGATGCATCATGTATGTAGCACCAACTGGGTAGTAATAGTTCCTCCATTTGAACCTACTTTTCAATAGTACTCTGATCCTTTACGAATTTGGTTATGAAATCATAGAATCCTTCAAATATCCCTGGTTCATCCTCTTCTGATGAGTCTCCTGAATCTGATTGAACATATGCTTCTATACTCTCTAGTTTTTCTATAAGTGGAGGATTAGGGAATCTAAGGCAACTCAGCATAAGAATCTCTTCTGTCTAATTGACGTACAGAAGATAAAGCCCAAAATCAACTTCTGAGAACAAAATCTCGTTGGATTGGTTGTACTCCGTAATAATATGTTTCATCTTTGGTTCTCTTTCAATTAGTATCTGGTTGGCCAATCCTTTCCATGGCAGCCACATATGAGAAGAGTCAGTTGCCATGTAACCATTCAGAGTTCTAGACCAGTCCCTACTTAAAAGCATACCATATTGATCTGGAATGTCCACTACTTAAATATCTAAATATTACTACACCCTTGGATCAGAAGCCAGCTGCATGTGTATCCTATTCAATTCACCTACCACATTCACCTTAGTCTTATGTAATTGTGTCACATTTCTAGAGGACTTAGCTAGAGTGAGACCAAGTGCTTTACAGACTGATAAGGGCATTACATTCGTAGAAGCACCAGAATCCACTAGGCAGTTATGCAGGTTTTTATTGAATATCCTAAGTGTCAAGAGGAAAGGAGGACTTTCCCTCTTATCTTTATACAATGTCATCTTTTGTTCCACATTAGTCACATGTACTCTTTCTTTCCCTTTGTCAATATTATCCTTAGAGACATTTTCCTTTTGTACAAAATCAATTTTGGTTCCAGCACCCATATCTTGAAAGAAGAATGTCCTAACCTTAGGTATTTTAAGTAATTCATATACAGAAAGACTAACCTTCATTTTCTTGAGTTCTTCAGCAACATACTGCCCCATTTTTACTATGTTAGACCATTGAGAACTTTCAGCAATAGCTCCCTGATATATTGGCTGATGCGTGACTTTTGGGGGTTCAAGATTATTAGAAGCTTTTGGGTCTAGTGGAATATGGTAGCTATTTGGAGGGATGGAGGTGGTGAAAAGGACCTTTAGGCTTGCTACTTCTCAGGTTGTAAGGAGTCTTATTATACTATTGATAAGCATTGACTTCTTCAGACTCTTCTTCCTCAGGCTAGTTATCATTTTGAAATGGAAATGTTTAACTATCAAGTACTAGAGTAGTGTCATACCTCTAAGAAGGAATAATTTCATACCTTGTTGGTGAAGTCTCCTGAGTTTCAGCGTTCTGAATCTCCATCTGGAATTCTAGGCAGTCTAGTTCGGAATGGGCATTTGTATTGTGTAGTGTGCACCAAGTAGACAAAGTTGCTTCAGCTAACATCACATGACCATGAGGTCTGGTATCATTGTTCTAGTTCTCCAAGGGCAATGGCACCCCTCCATTGTTAGGTTTGGTGCTCTAGGATTAGTTTGACCATTGTTGAAAATTCTAGTTTTGGTACTAGTTTTGATTTTGAAATTGGGACTGATTTTGGTTCTGGAAATGTTGCTGATTTTGTCCCCTTTGCTGTAGATAAGCATTCTAGTTCTTGAGGTGGGTAACTTCAGCAGTGAGCTTCTTCATCTTCTCAACCAATTCTTTGATATCATCTTTTTCGTCTTTCACTTTGGATGCCTTTGAAGACTACAAGAAAGGTATTTGTACTGGAGGCATTTCAACTACTGGATTGCCTAGTTGGATCACTAAAGCTTGTGTTGTAGCTGGGTTGGGAATTAGATTCATCACAGGAGTATGGTTGGCCAAGGCCTGATTTGTCACAGGTATTTGATTGGGCATGGCTATAGGCCCCATATGGTTTAGTGGACCATAGGTTGTCTATCCTAGTTGGGTGCTTACGATGACAGTTGCAGAATATGCTTGATCCAATGTGGTAGGGATAGGGTCATCTTTCCTTACAAACATGGATGTAAGTTTGTCAAGGACAGCATAGTAAATGTTGGATTTTTTTCTGAAACTGAATGCCTCCCAGTTATCCCTACAAGGTAGTCATCATTGATCAACAAGATTTTTGGGCAAGGGGCCAACAGTATAGGAGATAGACCCTATAAATATCTCCTCTCCTTTACGCTCTGCAAAACCAAGGGGGTATTCCCTATTCAACATCCATAAGATATGCTTGTGAACTTACTGGGATGTTGACACAAAGCAGATAAATCCTCTCTTATCCATAAGATATGCTTTAGGCCTATGCTTAGTTGTGAAACAGAGGATTTTGGTCCTAAAGCTACTTCTAATATCCTAAAGGTTTATATTTGAAGTTTGAGTTTGTATTTTGTAGTTGGATGCAAAATTGGGACCTTGGGTTGTAAACTCAATACAAGACGAGAATGGTGCCTATCTCAGGGCTTGGAGTCAATAGATATACATATGTGAATGATTACCATAAACTTGAATCAATAACTGGGTTTCAAGGGGATTTTTCAGTGTCTGCCTTACAGATACTTTTCAAGACTAAGTATTCAGTCATTCATACTTAATGATATCCATATTGCAGCATATTTTTTCCAATGCTTAACCTAAAACATTTAATTTGTTCCTTGAACAAAAGTAGGAGATTAGACATTCAACACAGAAAACCCATGTTCTAGAATCCTAAATAACCCTTAGCTATGTGGATTCAAAAGAAAAATGCCTACAACTTGGAGACAAATAACCAAACACATGTAACAAAGCATTTCTCATATAAAAACAACATGAAACTAGTAAATTATGCATAAAAAATTCAACATATGATTCATAAACTCACAGGACACCAAAACAGAGCCACCAGCAAAACTATATCTTATTACTCCACCAAAATTTGTCCAGTTTTCAACAACCTCTCAAAAAAATGAGTGACATAGTTCTCTAATACATCAAGAATGTGTACTCAGCACTAAGGTACATGTCATTTCAACATTTTTCCAGATACAGTGCACCATCAAAATGGCACCCAAAATAGTGAATGAAGTCAGGTGACAAAGAGAGAAGGAGCAGGTGAACTCAGGAGATGTGCAGCCACCTAAAGATTTTCCTCTTTGAAGAAAGTAGCTGGCCTATCATTCATCGACCCATATCTCTGCAATTCAATCATTATGGCCAACCTACCAATTTTGAAATGTGGCGATCTGCTTGTTTTGAGATTCTTTCTGCTTGGAATGTAACTATAGATACAAAGGAATCCCTCTTGTTTGAAAAATTAAATGATGGTCATTGATTTCCTCCTTCCCGCCTAGATCTACAGCTTCTATTAGATCAGACATTCCTAGTCACCCATGCTAAAAAGTCATTGACCAATGAAATTACGCCATGCAAGTGTTTTTTTCCTTCGCTAAGTTTTCATATTCATGAGATCTAATTATCCCACATTCATCCCGTAGTGATCCTTTGATCACTTTATATACCAGGTCACGGGTATACTCAATGTCGTACACTTTTCCCTGATGCGACCAGCGAACCACCCGCTAGCGGTCCATCATTCCATCTCTCGCCGATGTGAAGACCCTATCAGAGTGACCTCAAGTGTCAGAGTGACATCCTTTAGGCACACCAACGAAGATTGTCACGCCAACCCACTTTCATATATCTCATCGACCTGTCAGAGAGATGTCGCTCTTGGATGCCAATGTGCATTGTCTTGGCGATGACACTTCAGATGTCTATTTGTACTTCCATTGGTCTATCGGCGAGAACACGAAATGAGCCGCTGATGATCACCATCTTGCCAATCGATGGAATGACCCAACACATCGAAAGGAGACATCCGTAGCACGCTGATGTATATTATCACACTGATGCTCAACTTACATATATCCTATTGGCCATCAGAGAGACGTCAGACCTAGCTGTCGATAGGTAAAGTCTCAGCGATGAGCCATTGTATCTTTCACTGTGTAGATGTATCAGTCCATTGGAAAGAGCATGAACAGAGCCGATAACGGGTGAAGTCTCACTGAAGACCACTTTGTATCTTATCGGCCATTAGAAGGACCCCTATATAGCTTGGCTGCTAATGCGCATTGTCTTGGCGATATGACTTTAGCGACAGGAAAAGGAGGTAACAAGGCAAAGGGGGCTGGTCACCCAACGAGCTAAAAGTCTTAGGATAGAGCTTAAACAACTGGGAACCCGCTACAGGAGGTCAACACATAATTAAAAGATAAAGCACAAGACCTTAGGACTTAGAATTTTGAGGGTTTGAATGAAAAGGCCTGCAGATGTTCTATCTTGAAACCCTAACCCTAAATAGGCACCACCATTGGCTTCGACTGGGAACGTGCAGGCGTAAGGTTGCAGTGAGAACAAGACCCCCTCTGGACAAACCAGGCAAAACGCACAAAAACAAAACCCTAACCACACAAAGATATGTACAAACTATTTACACCTAATTTACAATGTGCACACAAGATATTCATTCATGAGAAATAAGCTTTAAGGAATTTACCGTGCACAAGCAATTCCAGTAATTCACCACTTAGGGCCTGGAGAAAGAAGGAATCTTCTCCATGAGTATTGCTGATTTGATATGGGCCCATCCATAATGGCTCAAATTTACCATGCTTGCCCTTATCTTGGCTCCTTGCATTCCACACAAGGATTAAGTCACTTATCTGAAACTTCCTTTCTATAGCCCTTTTATCAAACAAATATTTTACTTTCTATTGTTTCTTGATATATGTCTTCTGTGCTTCTCTCTTAATTTCGTCCAATGCTTCCAGTTGATGTACCCTCTCATTCATTGAGTCCTCAATCTCCTTATCATTTTCTTGTATGAATCTATAAACTGGCAAGAGATTATTCATAGGTAACATAGCTAGTGTGCCATACACTAGCTCAAAAGGTGACCTTCCAATTGCTTTCTTCACTATTATTTGGTCAGCCCATAGTGCCATCTTTAGCTTTCAATCCCATACCCTTTTGTTTTTGTCTACCATCCTTCTGATGATTTTCATAAGGCTTATGTTACTTGATTCTTCCTAACCATTTCCTTGTGGATGATATGGTGATGCATATGACAAATTAATCCCATAGTTGTTGTAGAAATCAACAAACTCACTAGATCTAAAACACATGGCATTGTTTGTGACCACTTTGACTAGCACTCCAAATCTGATAATAATGTGTTCCAAAATGAAATCCATCACCACCCTACTTGTAGCTTTCTTGGTTGGACTGGCTTCAATCCATTTAGTAAAATAGTCAGTAGCAACCAAAATCCAACTATGTCCTCCACTTGATCTTTATGAAATTTCCCCTATAAAATCAATTCCCCATTGCTGAAATGGAGCTTCCACAGTTATAGTTTTAAGGGGTAATGTACCTTCATACTTAAGTTTTCCTGAGAACCTTTGACAAGGATCACATTTTCTTACCATCCTTTGTGCATCTAAGAAAAGGGTCGGCCACCAATAGCCTGCTCTAAGATTTTGTGAGCTATTGTCTTGGCACTGTAGTGTCCACCACACACTCCTTTGTGCATGTCATTTAAAATATCCATAGCTTAATTTTCATCCACGCACCTAAGTAGTACACCATCAGGATTCTTCCAATATAATTCTCCTTGAATAATTATGTATTTGATAGCATGTAACTTTAAGGTCCTTTTTTGACTATCACTGAGATGGGAAGGACAATTCAAATTCTACAAATAATACACAATATCCTTGTACCATTCAGATTCTAACATGTTAACAACTTCATCTTGAACTATATTTACCTGGCATGCTTCCAAATTTGATTGTGTCATCATATTAGCCAGACCCTGTCCCCTTACCAATTTTGTAATTTGTATCTCAATGTTGAACTCTTGTAACTTGTTAATCCATTTGCATCTTCTTCCTGTCACTTCCTCTTGAGTGAAAATGTCCTTAACTACTGCATGGGGCACATATGCAACTATTTGCTATCCTACCAAGTAAGGCCTGGAGCTTTTGACTGCCTTAACCAATGCATATGCTTGTTTTTCCATGATATCATATTTCAATTCAGCTGCCTGCAATGACATGCTAAAGAAAGCAATAGGTTGTTCAAAACCATCTTCATTTTTCTGTAATAGACATGCAACAATAGTGTGGAAGGAGGCAAATGAGAACAACTGAAGTGGCTTAGAAAAATTAGGAGATCTCAACATAGGAGCCATCTTTATAGCCACTTTGATGTTTTGAAATGATCTAGTTGCTTCACTTTCCCATTTGATAGTTGCACCCTTCTTCAACATTTTAGAAATATCATTTGTAATCTCTACAAAGTTGGGAATGAATCTTTTAACAAAGTTAATCTGCCCAAAGAAAGACTGAATGCCTTTCACTGTTTTAGGAATTTGAATTCTGTCAATTGCGGCAACCCTTTCAGGATCAATCCTGACTCCATCCTTGGAAACAATTTGTCCCAATAGCTTTCCTTCTACTACCCCAAAAGTACATTTCTTTGGGTTAAGTGAAATTCCATATTCCAATGCCCTAATAAAAATTTGTTCCAGATGCATGCAATGTTGCTCCTCCTTTGAATAAGCAGTTAAATCATCCCGATATATAGCCAAAATTTAGTCAATCAATCCTGCAAAAGCAACATGCATAGCCCTCTGAAATGTAGCACATGCATTTGTTAGTCCAAATGGCATTCTTACATATACATAAGTTCCCCATGGAGTGGTGAAGGCAGTCTTGTATTGTTCAAATTCTTTTACCTTCACCTGATTATATACTGAAAATCTATCCATCATGGATAAAAGCTCACAACCAGTTACCTTCTGCAACATAGCCTCCATGTTAGACAGTGGATAATTATCCTTAAAAGAAGATACATTCAAATTTATGAAGTCCACACAAAGTCTTATATCACCATTTTTCTTTCTAACTGGGACAAGGTTGGACACCCAAGTTGAGTGTCTGATAGGTACAATTATTCCAGCCTCCCTAAGCTTTAAAAGCTCTTCTTACATTTTTGGATCCAAAGTTGGGTTAATAGGTCTTTGTTTCTATCTGAATGGCTTAGCTCTAGGCTTCAAAGGAATCTCATGCTGGAATAAGTCTCCTCTATAAGCTTTTAGGTCCTCATATGACCATGCAAAGAAATGCTTATATTTTTTCAATAATGCAATCAACATACTCCTGATGTGTGGCTTGAGCTGTTTGCCAATATATACCCTTTTGGGGGCATGGCATGTCCCCAAGTTTATCTCCTCCAAGTCATCCCTATTTGTAGGAGATGCCTTTGTAACAAACTGGTCTCTATTGTCAAATGCTCTTTCTAAAGAAAATAGCCCTCTGGGGATTTTATTTGTCTTAAGTTGAATTACTTCTTTCCCCAAGAGAATTTCTTTTCCATTCAGAACTTCTACAAAGTTTTGAAAATCAATCTCCTAGTTCTCATATTCATGTATGCAGTGTAGGAACCTCAACAAATCTCTATCATCATCAAACACCTTCCAACTGCATATATTATCTGGTACTGCAGGTCTTATTTTAACTTCAACATTTGTAACATCAGATAGAGTGACATCATCCGGCCTTATGGCCACATTAGCTAGAAGGTTTGCCATGACAATCGTTGATCTTTCTATCTGATTTATTGAAAAAGCATCAAATAATTCAATTGTATCCCATACAACATGCTTATACTGTTTTAACCTTTTATTTTTTGAAGCATATTTATCTCTCACCTAGGAAACAATTAATTCTGAATCTCTAACCACTTTTAGCATCTTAATCCCATGCTTCAAAGCAACACTTAATCCTAGTAGTAGAGCTTCATATTATGAAATATTATTTGTGCAGGCAAACTTTAAGAGGAAAGAAAATTTTAGAAGCTTACCTACTGGAGACAAAAACACAACTCTAGCACTACAACCTTCCTTTGAACAAGCTCCATCAAAATACATAGTCTAGAGACCCTATTGGTCAAGTTCTTGAATGCAAATGTCTCTTCCTTCTCTTCCTTGATCATCTGAGACAACTCTAAAATTCTCACAGTCAGTATCCACAAAACAGATATACTCTTCTGAATCTTGATCTTCAACTGTTTCTAGTGACCTCTCTTGTCTGACTAGTTTGATGTCTCTACCATTCATTGGGATCATGGCATATGATAAATCTAACTACATACTTCCTCCAACCAATGCTATCCATCTTCTTGACAATAGCATACCATACTGTGGCTTTATGTCAACTACTATTATGTTCATTCTGTAAGTCTTTTTTGAATATGCTGCTAGCATAAAATCCACATCCTTCATGATTCCTATAACTGGTACCTCCCTAGCATCTATTGTATAGAATTTTCCACATGCCTTGTCTATTTTCAATCCAGCTTGTTGCATGATATCCAGAGGCATAATATTTGTTGATGCTCCTGAGTCAAGCATACAATTCTTGATTACTTTTCCATTAATAACAAGGGAGACATAAAAGGTTTCAACCTATGAAGGGCATTTTGTCATTATTACTCCCAGATTGACTTCAGGAATTTCATCCTCATCAACACACAAGGTTTGTTTCTTACCCTAAGTCTCAACATTCTGCTCGGCCTGACAAGCTACTCCTGAAATTAGAGAAAATGCTTTATTCCTTAATTCTTCAACTTTCATCATCTCCATCAATGGAATAGAGACCTTTATCTGGGATAAAACCTGAGTTATGTCAAAAGGAGAATAATTTTATATAATAGTTGTAGCTTGAGATGTGGTTTTATTCTTATCCTCAGCTGATCTAGCCTTAATTTTAATGGCCTTCTGACTGTCATCCATGACCTGAGAATTCTTATTTTGATCCTCACTTTGGGGAACTTCATTTTTTGATCCTTGAGAATCATAACTTGGTTTTTGCTTAGAATTTTTCTTATTATTATTCCATCTTGTCTTATGTAGTTTATCACCTTTATGGTTATGCATTGGTTGATTCACAAAGGTATCTTCTAGTTGATGTGGATCACCTACCTAAGCCTTACCTCTAAGGTTATAGTTGATTTTGACTTGAGCCACTGCTGCAGCTGTGAGAGCTCTAATCTCTTCATCGGAAGGCCTTCTCAAGTTATTTAGAAAGATACATGAGTCCTGAGCATAAGCATAGTTATCTTCATCATCCTTATCATAGGAAATCTACTAGCAGACTTGAGTCCCATAATTTGTGCTTTTATCAGCATCATAAGAAGAATACTCCCTATTTGTGAACAACATATTGACACTATCATCCTCCAT
The DNA here is from genome assembly GCA_027924645.1 of Cunninghamia lanceolata. NCBI lineage: Eukaryota > Viridiplantae > Streptophyta > Pinopsida > Cupressales > Cupressaceae > Cunninghamia > Cunninghamia lanceolata. Next base: position 11,323,912 of record BSBN01000391.1, on the reverse strand, counting down.
ACAATGTGGCTCAATGCATTCATCATAGGCAACAACATTGTTATACAAAGATTGAGTAATCATACATTGTGATTGTGAGTGAGGCATTTGACAGATTATGCACCATGGGGTATCATCAACAATGTTAACAGCTTTCTTCAAACGATCAGGAGTCTCCTTAACATTTTGAGCTCTTTGATTAGTGTTGCTATTCGGGAGAACTGGTTTACCATTATGTCAATTAGTGTTATACGGCATATCATGCAGTGATAGTCTCTTCTCTTGTCTTTGGTAAACCTGCCTTTCAGGACCTATCCCCTTTTCATTTTTAGCAAGTCTATAACTTAGGTCCTTAACAATAGTTGTCAATTTATCCAATTTCTCTTCAGAAGTAGATGCATTACCTTGAGTACTTTGAGACTTATTATTTGGATTTTGTAGAATCTTTACATCATCCCTTCTATTTGTCTTACCAGATCCTTGATACAGAGTGTCAAGCAGAAATGTGTAAAATGTCTATGTCTTCAATATCAGCAAGAGGCTTCCAATGTCTCACCGAAACTATCCTATCTTTATCCTTATCGACCTGACTTGCCTTGTTGGCCTTCCCACATTCTTTCTTCCCGACGGTTTCTCTCTCACCAAAACCGTTATGCACATCGGCCAAACAATTGTTATCGGCCTCCCTCATAAATGTTACCCCCAACGGCTATTGTCTCTCTGACATATCAGTCACATACACCCCCTTGGCAACCAGTTGCAAACTCCTACCAATGCACTCCCATTACACTGATAAACTCTTCATCGGTGACACTTGCGGTTGTCACCCTGATTGGTAAAAGTTTCTACTGTCGGTCCAATGCAACTTTCTCGACTCGACGTCCTTACTCACACCGATGCATACATTTCATTATGTATGTGTGTGGTCCACCATCTCACTTAGTTTTTTGAATGAACACTTGTATGTGTCTCTAACACCATACCAATCTTCGGCAAGATGAGATCCATTTGTCACCGATGCCCACTCATCGGTTAGATGTTGTGATTTGGAGAGACTTCCAAAGGCCCTCCCGACATCTATGTCACGCCGATAGCCTCGTAGGTGCTTTATGATAGCACAATCCTGAACCTCAAACATAGAAATGAAAGAACCTTTATGCAGAGATGTCTGACTCCTTTGCAAACCCTTGGTCACTCTTCTCTCATCAATTCCACAACTAGTCACATAGAGATGCCTAGTCGGATCAGATCGGGTTTCCTGGGTTCCTAGGTGATAACATGGAAGGTACAAAACTTGTGTAGCATTCCTCCATCACACTGATAATAAAGATGATTTCAGTGGACAGAGGAATGAGTTTCCATTTGTCAATCAAACCCTAACTCCTAGGTTACCAACCAGTCTTTGCAAAAACAACAATATTTCACCGTCAATATGTTACAAAAACACTAGGAACTACCAGGTAGAATCTAGTTTAGGGCATGAATGTTTACGATCTGAATAGAGATACAATCTCAGAAAATACATAGACAAGATAATATGAAAAACACCCAAAAAATCCACTTATCATTCATTCAATCTTCATCAACATGCCTCTATCCTCTTACTGCTTACCTATAAAAAGGTTTATGACAATAGTTTTTAGTTTCCAACTGTGCAAACTGACTTACAATCAGTTAGCCATTGGCGTTCCCCTCATACAAGAAAAACCACATGTTTTCCTTGCACAATAACATCAATATGATCAAATTGACCCTTATTACAACATGAAATGGCTTAAGAGCCTTATGAAACAACAAAAGAAAATATGACCCTGTACTACAGAGAAGGTGCTCCTGCACCATACTCCCCTACAAGAAAAACTCAAGTCCCTTGAGTTGCTAACTGCTGAAGTACTGTCCCATGCTTCAGAATATCTGCTTCACTCATCCAAGTCGCCTTTGAATTAGGAAGATCCTGCCACTTGACCAAGTAGTCCTTGTACACACCCTTCCTTGTCTTCTTGACAACTTTGGAATCCAAAATACATTCCAACTGTAAAGGCTTACTTGGAGGTAAATCTTTGATCCAGTCTTCATCTTCAATCACAACATCTAATCCATCTTTAGCATTCAATGGAGGTCTGAAAGGAAATAGGTCTGCAACATTGAAAATGGGAGAGATACCAAGACCGGATGGCAATTCTATCTCATATGCATTTGGACCAAATTTATGCACTACCTTGCACGGTCCTATCTTCTTCATTAATAATTTGGTTGGTTGTCCCTTAGGCAACCTTTCCTTCCTGAGATAGGCCATCACCAAATCTCCTACCTTGAACTGTACCTCTCTTCTTTTTAGATCTGCCCTATCCTTGTACTTGGAGATGGTTTTCTCCAACTGAATCTTGACCTGATCATGGATTGCTTTCATGGTAGTAGCAAAGTCTTCTCCTAGAGCACTCCTTTTGTTCCAACCTTGTAGGTCTTTGATTTCAAGTGGTCCTCTTAGGTGGAAACCATAAATGATTTCAAAAGGACTTTTCCCAGTATTTCTATTCCTTGAATCATTATAAGCATATTTAGCTTGACTGATCACTATATCCCATGCCAACCCATGTTGTTTGGTAAGGCATCTCAAAAGGTTTCCCAAGGACCTATTAACAACTTCATTCTGACCATCAGTTTGGGGATGGTAGGCTGATGAAAAAGATAATTGTGTGCCCAATTTTCTCCATAGGGTCCTCCAAAAATGACCAACAAACTTGGAGCCTCGATCCGTGACAATTGAAAGGGGCAAACCATGAATTCTGACCACCTCTCTGAAAAAGAGACCAGCAATATGAGATGCATCATTTGTACATTTGCATGATACAAAATAAGCCATCTTACTGAATCTATCCACAATGACAAAAATACTGTCTACACCCCTTGCTGTCTCAGGAAGACCAAGCACAAAGTCCATACTAATGCTTTCCCAAGGTCTGTTGGGAATAGGAAGTGGTTGGTACAAACCAACATTAGAAGACATACCTTTGGCCTTTTGACATATGGTACAGCTTGCAACATATCTCCGCACATCTGTCTGTACCTTTGGCCACTAGTAGAACCTGGTGACTTGTTCCAAAGTCTTGTCCAACCCAAAATGTCCTCCTAAGGTTCCATTGTACTTCTCCTTGATGATATTGTCCCTCATTGAACATTTAGGAACACATAACAAACTGCCTTTGAATAGGAGACCTTCTTGCAACACAAAATCAGAATACTCATCATGAAAAGTGTTAGCCAAACTTGCACACACTTCATAGGCAGCCTTGAAATCTGTATCTTCCTTGTACAACTCCTTCAGACATTCTATACCCATGCTTTCCATTTGTACTTCCTGTATGTCCAGCATCCTTCTACTTAAAGCATCTGCCACTTTGTTGGCAACACCTTTTTTATGCTTAATAGTGAAAGTATAGGCCTGCAATTGTTCCATCCACTTGACATGCCTATAATTCAACTTTTCTTGACTATTTAGGAAGCTAAGAGCATGGTTGTTAGTAAAAACAATGAACTCTTTTCATAGTAAATAATGTCTCCACTTCTTGAGAGCTTGCACCATTGCATACAGTTCTAGGTCATAGGTAGAATACCTTTATTTAGCCGCATTCAACTTCTCTGAAAAGAATGCCATGGGATGTCCATCCTGACTAACAACAACACCTATTGCTTGCTGACTTGCATCACATTCCACAACAAAAACTTTGTCAAAATCTGGGAGTACCAACGTAGGTAACTCAGCCACTTTCTTTTTCAATAGTTCAAAACCATCATCAGCTTGCTTTGTCCATTGGAATTTACACTTCACTCCACCCTTGATGGTATTGAGAATAGGAGCACTTATGTGACTAAACCCTCTAATGAACTTCCTGTAAAAAGTTACCAAACCATGGAAACTTCTAACTTCTCCTACTGTCTTAGGAGTAGGCCAATTGAGAATAGCCTCAACCTTTGTGGGATCCATTTTCAAATAGCCAATGGAAATCACAAAGCCCAAATACACCAGTTTAGTTTTCATAAAATCACATTTATCTAAGTTGATCATCAACTTACTCTCATGCAATCTCTTCAACACCTGTCCGAGATGCTTCACATGCTCTTCTTTGGTCCTGCTGAAAATTAGTATATCATCAAGATAAACAATAACAAATTTTCCAATGAATTCTACAAGTACCTCATTCATCAACCGCATGAATGTGCTTGGAGCATTGCTAAGTCTGAATGGCATGACAAGACACTCATAGAGACCTTCATTTGTCTTGAAGGCAGTCTTCCACTCATCTCCCTGCCTAATTCTGATCTGGTGATAACCAGATTTCAAATCAATCTTGGAATAGTAGCATGAACCACCAAGATAGTCCAACAGATCCTCAATCCTTGGCATAGGAAATCTATACCTTATGGTGATCTTATTGATAGCCCTTGAATCTGTACATAGCCTCCACTTTCCATCTTTCTTAGGAGCAAGTACACTAGGGACTGCACATGGATTGAGACTCTTTCTAATCAATCCTTTCCCCAAGAGTTCTTGAATATGTCTACCTACCTCTTCATTCTTCTATGGTGTCAACTTGTAGGCAACTTTGTTGGGTAATGTGGCTCCGAGAATCAAGTCAATCTAATGACTTATGTCCCTCATAGGTTGTACTTATCCAATAATTGTTGTACTTCTAATGGAATCTCCTTTTGCTTCTTATTTTGCTGTCCTCTTACATCTATAGGCTTCATCATCAGGGCATACCCATGGGTATCCTCCTCCCTCAGGAGTTGTAGGAACTCTTTACCACTAACTAACATGACCTTGTTGTCACTTCTCTTATCTCCAACCTGCTCTGGTAAGGGATCCATCTTAATCTTCTGACCATTTTTGGTGATCATATAGGTATTCTTTTCACCATCATGTTGTGCATTCACATCATACTGCCAAGGTCATCCAAGAAGAAGGTGACAAGCATCCATAAGAATAATTTCACATTGTACCTTATCCCTATAATCACCTAGTTCAAACTCTACCCAAGTCTGTTCCTCTACCATGTAGTTCTGATTCTTATTCAACCAAGATATTTTATGAGGACTAACATGGGGCAGCCTTTTCAGTTTACATTTTTCTACCATTTCAGCAGACACTACATTTTTAGTAGAACATTAATCAACAATGATTTTACAGAGCTTACCATATGCTACTCCATGGGTTTTGAAGAGATTCTTCCTCTATGGAGGCTCCTGCTTCAATGGCATCTTCACCAAGGCTCTCTTAATCATCATGCTCTCACCGTCAAGCACTAGTACAGCACTACCAATTGGTGAATTTACACTTTAGCAATCATCATCCTTCAATAGCTGGTTCCTTCTCCCACCATCATGGGAGCTAGATGCCTTCTTAGGGCATTTATTTGTAGTATGGCCTACTTGATTGTAGTTGTAGCATCTACCAGTGAAGACTCTAGGTCCTCTGCCTGCACCACCACCTCTGCCTCTACTATTAGATCTTCTCCAACCTCTAGAACCACCACCTCTCTATTTTGTATTAGAATGAGATTCTTGCCGACTTGAATTTTCACTTTTGTATGGCTGTCCTCTACTAATATTACCTCTTCCTTTGTTATTTTGATCACCTCTCCTTTTCAGCTTATCCTCTGCCCTAGAGGCTAATTGGAAACATTCATCCATAGTCTTGGGAACCACCATACTGAATTCATCTTGTATATTATATATTAGACCATCAAGATATCTGGCCACCATCTCTTTCTCCTCCTCCCTGTGATTGGCTCTCATGCTCAATCTGTGGAATTCTTCAGTGTATGTAGCCATGTCCATATCTTTCTATCTGAGATGATTAAATTTTCTGATGGTCTACAACTCATAGTCACATGGCATGAACTTGGTTCTCAGCATGGCCACCATTCTACTCCATTTGGTGATTGGACTCTTTCCAACCTTCTCCCTTTCACATTGTGTGTAGTTCCACCAAACCAATGCAGAACCTCTCAATCTGGTTTTTGCAAATTTGATCTTCTTACTATCACTGTACTCCTTGAAGTCAAAGTAATTACTTATGGCTTCAATCTAGTCCACAAGAGTATCCCCATCCAGTTTCCCATTAAATGTGGGAACATCCATTTTCAAATCACCACCATCTCCATGACCCTTGAGTGCATTTAGGAATGCCTTTTGATCAGCAGACATACCTTCTCCTTGAGGATTCTCCTCTGGTTCTTCTTCTTCATCTTCTCCTGACTCAGAAGTGCTTCCATCTTCTTTACTCTTACTCTTGGATTTCTCTTCCTTCAGTCTTTCTTCAAGCATCTCCTCTACCATCTTCTGGATGGCTTCTTTGCTCATCGACTTGGGAGGCATTGTGCTAGCCTCTGTTTCTATCTCTAGCTCTTCATCTAACATACACAACTCTGATTTAGATATTGGCTCTGATACCAATATGGGTACAGAGTGTCAAGCAGAAACGTGTAAAATGTCTATTTCTTCAATATCAGCAAGAGGTTTCCAATGTCTCACCGAAACTATCCTATATTTATCCTTATTGGCCTGACTTGCCTTGTCAGCCTTCCCACATTCTTTCTTCCCGACAGTTTCTCTCTCACAGAAACTGTTATGCACATCGACCAAACACTTGTTATCGGCCTCCCTCAGAAATGTTACCCCCGACAGCTATTGTCTCTCCGACGTATCGGTAACATACACCCCCTTGGCAACTGGTTGCAAACTCCTACCGATGCACTCCCATTACCCCGATAAACTCTTTATCGGTGACACTTGCGGTTGTCACCCCGATCAGTGAAAGTTTCTACTGTCGGTCCAATGCAACTTTCTCAACCCGACGTCCTTACTCATGCTGATGCATACATTTCATTATGTATGTGTGTGGTCCACCATCTCCCTTAGTTTTCTGAATGAACACTGGTATGTGTCTCTGACACCATACCAATCTTTGGCAAGATGAGATCCGTTTGTCACCGATATCCACTCATCGGTTAGATGTTGTGATTTAGAGAGACTTCCAAAGGCCCTCCCGACTCTATGTCATGCCGATAGCCTCGCAAGTGCTCTGTGACAACACAATCCTGAACCTCAAACACAAAAACAAAAGAACCTATGTGCAGAGATGTTTGACTCCTTTGCAAACCCTCGGTCACTCTTCTCTCATCAATTCCACGACTAGTCACATAGAGATGCTTAGTTGGATTAGATCGGGTTTCCTGGGTTCCTGGGTGATAACATGGAAGGTACAAAAATTGTGTAGTATTCCTCCATCACACTAATAATAAAGATGATTTTAGTGGATAGAGGAATGAGTTTCCATTTGTCTATCAAACCCTAACTCCTAGGTTACAAACTTGTCTATGCAAAAACAACAATATTTCACCATCAATATGTTACAGAAACATTAGGAACTACCAGGTAGAATCTAGTTTAGGGCATGAATGCTTACGGTCTAAACAGAGATACAATCTTAGAAAATACACAGACAAGATAATATGAAAAAAACCCAAAAACTCCACTTATCATTCATTCAATCTTCATCAGCATGCCTCTATCCTCTTACTGCTTGCCTATAAAAAGGTTTAAGATAGCAGTTTTCAGTTTCCAACTGTGCAAACTAACTTACAATCAGTTAGCCGTTGGTGTTCCCCTCATACAAGAAAAACCACATGTTTTCCTTGCACAATAACATCAATATGATCAAATTGACCCTTATTACAACATGAAATGGCTTAAGAGCCTTATGAAACAACAAAAGAAAATATGACCCTGTACTACAAAGAAGGTGCTCTTGCACCAATCCTTTCCTATTATTTTCAATGTTGGTTGTAATTATGAAAGCATCCCTAAGGGTAGTAGGACCCTTATCTCTTAACCCATAAGCTATTTTAGCATCAAAAGCATTTATATATAGTACCATGCACATTGGTTCATTTGGCCTCATGTAAAGTGGTAATTTGTTCAGTACTCTAGTGAACCTGGCATTAAAATCTGCAACCTGCTCATTTGACCCCTTAGTAATACCAGTGAACTCATTTATAAAGAAGCTTGGATTAGTCTTATCACCATATTACTCTTTGAAAATCCTTCTGAAATCATCCCATGATGAGACACTTTGGTCAGGCAAACTTTTATACCACTCTCTAGCTTTATCAACCAAGGACTGCATAAATAATTTCATAAAAAACATCTTCATGTTCAATCTCAAAGTTGTCCATAACATTATGAAAGGCCTTCAAATGATCTTCCCCTGGCACATCATTGTTTCCTAAAAACTTTAGTATCTGAGACCTTACATGTTTATCAATGGGATTAGGGTAACCAAGAATACCATTAAAAATTAGCTGCCTGAATCTATCCAACTGCATAGGCTGTCTACCAAACTGATTAACATTTGCATTCCTATTAGTGTTATGATTTCTCACATTGTTCAATGGTACCCTAACATTGTTTGAATTTTGGCTCTGATCATTCTGTTGATTCTTAACTTCATTTCTTTGCTAGTTTCTCAGCACATTTGCATTATTAAGGGTGGGAACTGAATCATGTTGAGCAATTTTTAGAACCTGCACCTTTTGTCTCATATCATCTCTAATCCTCAAAGCCTACAAATATTCTAATTCAGCCCTCAGATTCTTAATTTCTTCAGCTAATTCATCTTTAGGCATAGAAGAGGATGGTCCCTTTCCATATTGGTCATCATCATCATCCCTTAGGGACTCAGTTTCTTCAAATCTATCAGGGCGATCTAGGAAAGGGCATTCCTGAAACACCTTTGATCTCATTCTCAATCTATCACCCTATTGTCTTTCATATACATCTTAAATTTTAGCGTCTGTGTTTGAAAAATAAGGTGCCTACTATTCTAAAGATCTGGGATTATCTTGGATATTATCATTGTTTCTAGAGATGGGAGAACCTTCTTGGCTAGCTTGAATGGTCCCTTTTTTCCTATACATCATTTTTCTAGGTAATTCTTCAAACAAAGGATTATGCAGGGATCTTCTCCCTTGCATACAAATTTCCCTTTACTGGTTGGGAGATTTGTTCAGAGTCACCACCTATAACTAGGAATTAGTTTTTCTTTTAAAACAAGGTTCTTACACAAAGCACCTCCCCAGCTGAATCACCAAATCTGTTGTGACTCGGATGTGCAAGAATTCACTAGGGATGACAAGATAACACTTTCACTTCAATTCCCCAGTAGAGTCACCAAATATTTTGGATTTTTTTCCCAAACTAAATGTTTCCCAGTTATCCCTACAAGGTAGCCATCATTGATCAATAGGATTTTCAGGCTAGGGCCAACAGTACAGGAGATAGACCCTATAAATATCTCCTCTCCTTCTTTAGGCTCTGCAGAACCAAGGGGGATATTCCCTATTCAACATTCATAAGATATGCTTGTGAACTTACTAGGATGTTGACACAAAGTAGATAAATCCTCTCTTATGCAGACCAAAACTGTGAAATAAGTGCAAAGACGCTAGCTTTGGGCCTATGCTTAGTTGTGAAATAGAGGATTTTGGTCCTAAAACTACTTCTAATATCCTAAAGGTTTATATTTGAAGTTTGAGTTTGTATTTTGTATTTGGATGCAAAACTAGGACCTTGGATTGTAACCTCAATACAAGACCAGACTGGTTCCTATCTCAGGGCTCAGAGTCAGTAGACATACATATGTGAATGATTACCATAAACTTGAATCAATAACTGGGTTTCAAGGGGATTTTTCAGTGTCTGCCTTACAGATACTTCCCAAGACTAAGTATTCAGTCATTCATACTTAATGATATCCCTGTTATAACATATTTTTTGCAATGCTTAACCTAAAACATTTAATTTGTTCCTTTAACAAAAGTAAGAGATTAGACATTCAACATAGAAAACCCATGTTCTAGAATCCCAAATAACCCTTAGCTATTTGGATTCAAAAGAAAAATGCCCACAACTTGGAGACAAATAACCAAACACATGCAACAAAGCATTTCTCATATAAAAACAACATGAAACCAGTAAATTATGCATAAAACATTCAACATATGATTCATAAACTTATAGGACACCAAAATAGAGCCACCAACGAAACTATATCTTATTACTCCACCAAAATTTGTCCAGTTTTCAACAACCTCTCAAAAAAATGAGTGACATAGTTCTGTAATACATCAAGAACCTGTACTTAGCACTAAGGTACATGTCATTTCAAAATTTTGCTAGATACAACGCACCATCAAAATGGCACCACAAACATTGAATGCAGTGAGGTTACAAAGAGAGAAGGAGTATGTGAACTCATGAGATGTGCAGCCGCTTGAAGATTTTCCTCTTTGCAGAAAGTAGCTGGCTTGTCATTCATTGACCCATACCTCTGCAATTCAGTCATTATGGCCAACCTACCAATTTTGAAATGCAACGGTCTTCTTGTTTTGAGATTCTTTATGCTTGGAATGCAACTGTAGATACAAAGGAATCCCTCCTGTTTGAAAAATTAAATGATGGCCGTCGATTTTCTCCTTCCCTCTGAGATCTACAACTTCTATTAGATCAGACTATCCCAGTCACCCATGCTGAAAATTTGTCGACCAATGAAATTGTGCCACGTAGGTGTTTTTTTCCTTCACTGACTTTTCATATTCATGAGATCTAATTATCCCACATTCATCTTGCAGTGATCCTTTGATCGCTTTATATACCAGTCCACGGGTATACTCAACGTCGCACACTTTTCCCTGACGTAACCAGCGAACCACCCGTTAGCGGTCCATCGCTCCATCTCCCACTGATGCCAAGACCCTATCGGAGTGACCTCAAGTGTCGGAGGGACATCCTTTAGGTACGCTGACGAAGATTGTCATGCTGACCCACTTTCGTATATCTCATCGGCATGTCGGAGGGATGTCGCTCTTGGCTACCGATGTGCAATGTCTTGGCGATGACACTTTGGATGTCTGTTTGTATTTCCATTGACTTGTCGGCAAGAACACGAAATGAGCTACCGATGATCACCATCTCGCTGATCAGTGGAATGGCCTAACACATCAGAAGGAGACCTCCATAGCATGCCAATGTATATTATCACACTGATGGCTCCACTTGCATATATCCTATCAGCCATCAGAGAGACGTCAGACCTAGCTGCCGATAGGCAAAGTCTCAGCGATGAGCCATTGTATCTTTCACTGTGTAGATGTATCAGTCCATCAGAAAGAGCATGAATAGAGCCACCGACAGGTGAAGTCTCACTGAAGACCACTTTGTATCTTATCATCCATCAGAAGGACCCCTAGCTTGGCTACAAATGCACATTGTCTTGGTGATATGACTTTAGCAATGGGAAAAGGAGGTAACAAGGCAAAGGGGGCCGGTCACCCAACGAGCTAAAAGGATTAGGATAGAACTTAAACAATTGGGAACCTGCTATAGGAGGTCAACACAAAATTAAAAGATAAAGTGCAAGACCTTGGGACTTAGAATTTTCAAGCTTTGAATGAAAAGGTCTACAGATGTTCTAGCTTGAAACCCTAACCCTAAATAGGCACCACTAGTAAATAGGCAAGTCAGCAACCTATCCTGCAGAATAAGGATCTTGCAAATGACTGAAAGCTTTCTAAAATCTATTGTTAAAGGAACTTATCATCTCACCCTCGCCTCGATGAATTTCTACAAAAGATCGGTAGAGATCAGCTGGTGTGGTGGGCATTCAAAACCTATCCAAAAATGTGCTTTTCAAACCCCTCCATGAGTTTATGGATTCTGCACGGAGGTTAGAAAACCAATAATATGCTTCATCTTTTAAGGAATAAGGAAACAACTAGCATATCACATCTTCTTACTGTACCTGCAGCATAAACATGTTACTTTCAAAGATTTTAATGTGCTCATCTATAGTTATGTCTAGGTCATTCACCCTAAACTTGGAACATAACTTGTTGGGGTTCTTTGGCATGTCATGATAATCATTAAACCAGAACGGGGACTGATTGTTTCCTGTGAAGAAGGCCATGACTAGGGGTGCAGTGGCATTCCTTGGGGATAATCAAGCTCTTCATGCCCTTGGTATCCCTTGATCCCTTCTTGCACGTCTAAATTCTATCAAAGACAATAGCTCTTCTCCATCTGAGTTGGATCTAGTATGCCTTTGTCTAGTGCCTAGACTTGCTAATTTTTTAACAGAGGGAAATAGTTCTTTGTTTTCCCTCCTTCTAGTGCCAATTTTGTTGATGAGTGTTTTAGCACGCAGCAACGCAGGTGTGATTTCTAGTTTCACACCTCTCTTGAAAAGTATCCTACCCTAGGTAAGATTACTCCAAGGATAATACAGCTAGGTCTTAGCTTGCTTGGAATAACTTTAGTGGAATTTCTAGTGATGCGAACAAGGGGTCTTACATGCAATCTAAAGATCTTCAAGTTGGAATAGCAAATACACATAAACCCTTCAAGATTTCAGTTGATAAACAATGTAAAATGCTAGTGAAATTCCTAATCTAACCAAGGTTTTTTTTAAGAAAATGCAAAAGGTATAGGGTTTTAGAGGAATCCTAAGTGACATTCAAAATGCATAGATTTTACTTTAAGTAGACAAATGCTCTAAAACTTAACCAGTTTTCTAAGTTACCAAACTAAAATAGGTGTTACAACATTGTAGAAAATGGTGTTATCTTCAATGGAAATATAGAGATTTTCAGATTACATTCATTCATTAAATACCCAATGACTGACACAATTTAACTCACATAATGCGATTGAACTAAGCACAACTAATAAGTCCAGACTAACTTTACATAGATATCTGCTAGCAGTAAATAACCAAAAGTATGGACTAGAGCATTCATCAAATACTTTCAGCAAACCATAAACATTATAAAGCACAATTAACTAACTATGGGAGAGCAAGAAGTGAACCATGAAAACCAAACTGAGCCAATACAAAATACAAATTCTCAAGATAATTGCAGAAACTTGCTTTGTATTACTTGAAATGGTAGTGTCAACAATTCGGTATCAAAATCTCTCTTACAAAAAGTGGAAATGGTAGCCCTTTATATATGAAAGTAGCATACTGAGTTTTTAAATGAATGGTGGAGATTAACTCAACACCAAATGTCCAGATTACATCAATAAGTGCCAGCACAATAGCTCATATCAATTCCTGGATTACACTTTGTCTTTTATGAAAAAGACGAAAAATAGCCTCTAGATACATTGAATCTAGTCAATTTGACTAGCCAACTCAATATATTAATAGAAAAGAACATTTTTAAAGCATATAAAAGACAAAATAGAGTCACATGCTACCCCAAATACAGCAATTTACAATTATGACAGGATTACATTCTTAAAATATTCAAAATAATATATAGACTCTTCATCTAAATTAATTTTGTCTTCATCAGCCATCTTATTGTAGTAGTTTAGCCATGCCTTGAGTGCAGAATTGATCTCTGAGGGATCTGGATTCTTCAAATGATTGATCCAATAATCAAACTTCTCCAGTTCCTGGCTAAATTTGTTGTATATCTTTTCTATCTCTACCTAGCCTTGTGGAATGCTTTGAATTTGGCTATGAGCTCACTTACCTTATCCAACCTGTCTTCCATATTGAACTCGGTACTTTCAAAAATTACCTTATGTAATTTTACACTTCTCAATATAATAAGGGGCATAGTCATTATAAGATGTTTCTAGCCAATCCTTCAAAGAATTATTGATATCATATATAATAGACCACAGCTCTTCATCTGCTGGCTTATATGCTTCCTTTAAGTTTTCAAAAGTTTCTTTCCTCAAAAGTAGTTGTTGATACCATTTGATGGCTTTGGACAACTTGTCTCCAGTTAGAATATTCTCTACTACTAGAGTCTGGGTAGGCAAATCCCTGATGCTCTTTATCTGTGAAAACTTATGAGAGTAATATTCATTGAAGGAGTGACATTCTTTGCACAGATGTTTCCATTTTTTATGAAGTTCAACCAGCTTCTTGTGCGCTTGAGCAGAGGCATTGATAGTCTCGCATCCCTTTTCAAAAACTCTAAACAACCAATTTTCAGTACCTTGGGACTTGGCCCTTACCTCACCTAGTCTCGCCATTTCATTAGTAGACAAGAAAGTGGGCATTGTCCTTATATCTCCTCCTGCATTGACTGGCTTGATCAGAAACTGGAGACAAGTGCAGAGTTCCTCATTATTTTGCTTTAACTCCTCTGACATCTCATCTTTGTCTAATTGTTCCAAAATTAAAGTAACGAATCCTTGTTTGTTTGGCATTGTCATAACTGTGTGCCATGGAATATCAAAAGTCTCAGCTAGAGAGGCTGGGCTTAAATCAGCTAGGATATCCCCGTTGGTAGTTTGGATTGTCCTTGTGATGATATTGTATCTTTCTACACATATTACCATCAACTCTGCACACTGTACTAAGGTAGGGAAGGCAGCCGCTTGTGCAATTCCACTGTCTTTAAGTGTTTTGGCCCTAGGAGTTGGATTTGAACCAAAGATTCTCAATCTAAAGTCATCTAAGTCTATGTGACCTAGATCTGTGTCTCCTACATCATTCCATCTAGAATGAATCTTAGTCTCTGGAGGGATACCCTTGAACTCGTACTTCATGGTTTGAGCTTGGGCAGTCATCTAATCTATAGGACTAGACCTTATAAGTTTGATACCTTGAAAATTTTTCACAAACTCCTAAGTTTGAGATGAATTTAATGAATCTTCTAATACTACTGATATGCCCTTTTAAATAATTACAAATCTAACAGTTCATTATCATTGCACTTACTTCATAGCAATTCACCATTAATGCATGCAAAGAAAAACATTTAATGTTGCAAGACATGTCATTGGAAGCATGAAAAACATCATTATCTATATTTACAACATTAATTACATCATTTTTGACATTTTCCCCTTTGAAAATTCTTTAAACATAGTCATTTTTTACCATTTGCGCTAGTTTCAGGTTCAATAGACCTATAAGCAGGAAAGCACTAAAATTGAGGTCCACCGACCTCGGTGGGAGAATCTAGTTCATCTGACCTAATATTCTATCAGTGTTGGAATTTCTTTTCACTTTTATGCGGGTTTCTTGATTGATTGACTTGTGTGACTTTCAAAGGACACTGACTTTGAGTTTGGTTGTTTAGTTAGTCGGTTGGAATTTAGCGCAAGACCACTGAGATCATTTTACCATGTTTGCACAGGATTTGGCATTATCGGACCTACGTGAGATTTGAGGTCAACTGACCAAGTTAGTGAAGGCATGCTTTAGTGCAAGGTTAGACATGGTTAATTATAGCATAGAGTTGTTTTTCTTGTTTCCAATAGGATTTTGGGACGTTACCAACTTACAGAGATATTTTGAGTGTCTGACTAAGTTAGAGACAGAGTCTGTTAGTGCATGGTTGGTGCAAAAGGTTTTTAGTGCTAAGTAAGGTCTTTAAAGTTTGCAGGGTTTTTAGGTCTTGCCAATCTAATCAGTTAATGTGGCAAAAGCTATGTAGGTTGGATGTCAAAGTTTTCAGTGGTAAATGGGTTTCAAAACATAGCGCAAGTTTTCACGACCGCTGACCGACTAGATGCACTGAATTGTTTATAAGTCAATCAGCTTCAAATTTGGTGCAAAGGCCAGATGATTCCATAGTTTACAAAAAGGTTCAAATTTTATTCTAGTATGTCCAAACCTAGTTTACTCATTCTATTTAGCCCATGGCGATCCTACTACATTTTTAAGGAGAAATTCAAACTAGGTTTTGAAGAGAACAAACAATCCATGCAAAAAACCCTAGCTGAAACCCCAAATGCGTTGCTTAGAAGAAAAATCTACTTTAAATGAAACCCTAACTGCTCCTAGTGAAAGATTAAAAAGGCAAAGTATAAACCCTACTTGGTTAGTTACAAAAAATGTGTCTGAGATACACAGGCAAGAGATGGTCGTGGGATCGAGCTTGAGGGCAATGGCGGCGAGAACATTGGATAGGTTGTGAAGGGGCTCTCCAAATCTCTTATCAAAATGTAGAAAATGATGAAAACAATGCAATTTAACCTTTAATTATTTTGGCCAAATTGCCATTAATGTGTGACGTATGCAGTGTCAGTTAACAGATTTAGGGTTTTGCATGGTTTTTTGTTTGCTCTAACTTGGCAGGGAAATTGGCCATGATAGACTTGGTCAGTGAAAGGTCTTTTTAGCATTGCGACAATAAATTCAATTCCATGTCCTTTACGGGACTTTGAGGCTCTTTAGACTTGCAGGAATTTTGGTGTCCTCCAACTTAGTCTGTAATCAAGCAATGCAGCACAAGTCGGAGACAATAGACTTTAGCACTAAAGTCCATCAGGAGGGAAAACAATGCTAAAGTCAGTAAAAAAGGCTTTTAGTGCAAATTCAGTTAGGCAACAATTCAGCACAAAGTCAGTCAGGAAGCAATTCAGCACAAAGATCAGTTGGGACCAGATTTAGCGCAAAAGGGCTACTTAGAGTCACTAGAAGGGATACAAAGATTTTGACTTAGTAGATTTTGAAGTGATTTTCAACATCATCATTCAAACATGGCAAAAATGTACATTGACCACTTGGTTACTTAGGAGGTGAAAAAATCTACTTGACACTCTAGACCAAATTGAAAGAGGGGGTCCCTATTTTGAAATGGGGCATGTGTGCAAGGTACAACACTATGGTCGCTTTGTCCATGACTGAAGCAGAGTACATGGCAGCTACTCATGCTTGTAAGGAAGCCATTTGGCTTAAGAGATTCTATTCTGACATTGGGTTTGATGTAGGGAAGATTACCATTTCTTGTGATAGCCAGAGTCCCATATGTTTGGTGAAGAATCCTACTTTCCATGTGAGGACCAAGCACATTGATGTGCAGTACCACTTTGTATGTGATATGGTAGATGATGGGAAGGTGAATTTGGAGAAGGTTGATACTTTGGTGAATGTTGTAGATTCCTTGACGAAGCCCGTGAGCATAGAGAAGTTCAGATGGTGTTTAGAGTCTATGAGTCTCTTGGGCCCTAGCAGTTAAGTCCTATCATTCTGTTGGCTCTTGAAAGATGTTTGACAAGTGGGAGAATGTTTGGAATTAAGGTGTCTCAACCTTTGCAAGTTCTTAGCATTTATTATTTAATTATATTTATTTTTTGCCTATTATTGTAATTTGTATGCAAATATTATTTTGTCACTTTGTGAGAGTTGGCACGGTGATGTGTCATCCTACATGGAACGTGACTAGATGTATTTTTGTCCTCATATGAGGAGATAGGCATCCCACTTTGTGGTAGAATATTTTTGCCAGGTGTCGGCATCTTTTGGTTGTTGTAAGAGGTTTATGATGCGTAAGAGTTATGACATATTCCTATGATAGAATCTATGACATGTAAGATCCAGAAATAGAAGATCCTATGATAGGTGAAGACAAATGTCATAAAGCATCTTGCATGGAGGAAGTAGGTGACCAAGTTTGACTATGACAGGTTGTAAGATAATTTTCTAGTAATAATCAGTTATGATAGATTTTCTTACAGCTGTAAGAGTTATCATATATGACATATTTTATGACATTGTAAGAGCATCTGTCATACCTTAATTGGGAAAATTTGGGTTGCCGAAGTTGGGGGGTTGTAAGGGATGAAAGAAAATTTCTTACAAGTGTCATACACATGTTTAATGGCCTTGGAAATTGGGCCACAGGATTTGGATGAGTTCCTTGTGTGACTTGCCCCAGAAGCTACCTTCGTTCGTACTACTTCTCTATATATATAGGTGCTTAGAGTTGGATTTGTATGTTTCATTTGCAGGTATCATTATGCTGTTAGAATTACTCCAGATTTGACATTGTGACAACTCTTGGGAGAACTTGCATTGCAAGTGTGTTGTAATCTCCTTCAAATTTGATAATAGATTGTGCAGGTTTTGGAGTGTGGGGTTTTTTAGCTGAAAGGGTTTTCACCACATATATCTTGTGTCATTACATTTATACTTGTTTGTGAATGTTTGTTAATCTCTCTATTAATGTGAAACATAACCGTAACTGTAAATATCCAAGAAAAATTTGCACTACTTCCCCTCATTATGATGGTGTAGGAATCTATTTCTGCTTACCTTGCTTCCTTTCATATAGAATGATTTATTACTATAATTTATATCAGATCTGATGTAAAAATTAAATATTAGATGAAATGCAATGAAATTAATACAAACTATGCAAATATACAAGCCTAGAATGCCAAATGTTTTTCAAAATTTTTAATTTTTTTTGTAAATTTTCAAATGCAATAAGATGAAAATGAAAGAATGAATGTAAATCTGAAGTATAACACTCAGCAAGGTACAAAATTCAATTAAAACATAGGTTCACCAAAATGTTATGTAGGAAAAAGGGGAATAGGGTTGATTTGATGATATGCCTTGATCCTCCTTTCACTACACACATTCAAGGATATTTAACCGAGTGGAATCACAACTTTTGTAAGAGAATTCACCTACAGGTCGGTTGTCACTTGTAATGATAGCAAAATTTGGAAATTGATGTTTAATGTGTTAATTTAATGCCCAATTATGTTTAAAACCCTAATTATGTAAAATTGTAAACAAACAGATGAATTTTGACAAATCCTCACACATAGAGATATTATATTTAGAGTAGATACATACCAGATTTTGAGATTTAGGATGTAGAAAAGTCAGGGGCTAAAGAGTAGGCACCCAAGCCCAAGGTAGGAATTTATTCAAGGATTTCTAGAAGTTGTCTTCTATTGTTCACCACTATCCTAGAGGTTTTCAAGCCTGTAGATCCGGAGGGCTTCGAGGCAGGCACCCAAGCCCTCGCAGTACTTTTCTTCTTAGATCTAAAATCTACACACTCTCTCACAACCTTCTGCAACTCCACTCGGCAAGATATGACACCTATCACCTACAATTAAAACAAATGGGGTTGAGGGTTGTGGTGTTTAGGAGCTTGCCTTAGTCAAGCCCCCAAAAGGCATCCAAGCCTTCCAACACTGTTGTTTGATAAAGAGTGTGTATCCTTGTAGGATAGAGGTAAAAACAAATTGATAAATTGATAAATGATTCATTCAACACAAATAGATATCACCTCGGAGGTGTAGCTCACATATAGATGAAGATCCTTCAACATATGAGAAGATGTAGCCAAATCTACATAACAAACACAACAACAATATTCTGCTCTACAACCATGAATGCTTTGATTGCTCTAAATCATAAGTTCGCTAAAATATCATAATCATCTTCTAGTCATCTTGTAGTTTACAAATGAAACCCTAAACATGATTATATATGCATTCCTGCCACAAATTTTGTAATTCAAACTTAAGATGTCAGCAATGGAACCTTTTAATGGTCACAAAACCAACATTCAAATTTGGGACCCACCTAAAATAGGGCAGGACTAGGGCACAAGTGCCCAAGCCTACGGGTCCTATTTTAAGGTAGGGTGAAACTCAACAATGTCCCTCAAGCCCCATTTGATAGGATTTTAGGCCATTTTGTCTCAAAGTTAATTCTAACATGCATGATGAAAAAGAAGGGACTCAAGAGATAAACTTAGGAGGTAAAAGTCCTAGGGGGACATTTTACAACATAACAACTCCATAACACAATCTTTCACTTTTGGGCTAAAAATCATCATTTTTGGGGTCTAATCAGTGGATTTTTCACAACTTTATCAAGATAACATGTTATATGTCATCCTAACCCTTAATTTTGACCTCTAACCATATTTTTTTCAGCCCAAAATCTCATTTTTCTGGCCCTAAACATGGATGAGCATTTCTGTATCTGGATATGCACCTCTATATCTAGGAGGTATAAATCTCATTTTTCTCAAATTTGGGTAATCTAACTCTTCTTTTTTGGAAAGGGATATTATGTAAAAAAAAATTAAAATGCAATTCTAACCCTCTATTTTCATCTTTTTTCATCAAAAATCATGTGTTTTGTGCTTGTTTTCATACACAAGCATCTCTGTCATGAATGAGCACCTCGTATGTAAAGAAGCACCACTTTTTTCGCTAAAAAAGTAAATCTTCTATCTTGGGATTGAAATCTTCTAACTTCTAAATGTAGTCAATTGATGCATGTGCCTAATTTTCTATCATTTTGTGTAGCTATCACTGGTCCAAGACAAGAAAAATCAACTACTAACTTGTGTTTTGTAGCACACTTGTCCATGGAGTTATCATTTTGTACTAATCACAGGAACATTTGATTTGTAAGGAGTTAATGAACTTTGTATGCTTTTCTTGGATCAAGTCATAATCATATGCTCTCTCCTTGCACCATTGGGTGAGCTTGGAGATTAAAAGCTTTGGCTTGTGTTGTGCCTCGTACACATGCCCCATTTCAAAATAGGGACCCCCTCTTTTAAATTTTCGTCTAGGATGTCAAGTGTATTTTCACCTTTTAAGTGGTCAAGTAGTCAAAGTACATTTTTGCCATGATTGAATACTGATGTTAAAAAATCATTTTAGGCATTTGCTAGGTTGGATTTTTATATCCCTTTTGATGGCCTTGAATAGCCCTTTTGCACTAAATTGCTCTCCAACTGACCTTTGTGCTAAATTTATCTTTAACGGACCTTTGCGTTGATTTGCCTCCCAACTGACTTTGCGTTAAAACCCTTTATCACCGACTCTAGCACTAGTTTTCCTCCCAATGGATTTTTGCACTAAAATCAATCGTCTCTGACTTGCACTATATCATTCAATCACTGACTAAGTTAGATGAGGCCAAAGTTCCTGAAAGTCTGAAGGACCATAAAGTCCAACAAACTACATAAAGTTGACCCTAGGGTCACAGTATTAAAAATATCTCTCATCGACCAGGTCCGTTGCATCCAATTTCCCTACCAAGTCTGAGCAAATGAAAAGTTGCGCGAAAACCCTAATCTGTTGATTATATGTCACGCATTAATGGTGATTTGGACAGGATAATAAAAGGGATAACCTCCTTTGTTTAAATTGTTTTTGCACTTTGATAAAGATTTCAGAGCCCCTTTGTAATTTCTGCAGCCTATTGAGCATTTTTCACCGCCATTGTCCCGAGTTCGATCCTGTGACCGTTTCCTACTTGTGCAATCCGGACCCATTTTCTGCAACTAACCAGGTAGTGTTTTCACTTATCCCCTTTGAGTTTTCACTGTATGCAATTAGGATTTGGTTTCAAAGTACATTTTCTTCTGAGCAACGCATTTAGGGTTTTCAGCTAGGGTTTTGTGCATTAACTACTTATTTTTCCTTTAAAACATAGTTTGAATTTCCCCTTGAAAACGTAGATGGATTGTTATGAGCTAAAAGGAAATACTTAAACAAACTTGGCCAAAGTTTTCATAAACTAAAAAGACATTTTGTCTTAGTGCTAAACTAGAATCTAACTGACCTGTAAACATTTCAACTCATCCAATTGGTCGGTGGCCATTAAAACTTGCGCCGCTCTCTGAAACCCGTTCAGCGATGAAAACATTGACTTATGACCTACATAGCTTTGTCGTATTAACTAATTAGATCGGCAAGACCTCAAAACCCTGCAAGCTTTGAAAAGATATTTAGCGTTAAAAACCTCTTGTGCTGACCACGAGCTAAATGAGCCCGTCTCTGACCTGGTCAGATACCTCAAATATCTCTACAAATTGGTGACACCCAAAGTCCCGCTGAATATAAGGAAATGGCATTGCACTAAAAATGATGCCATCTGACCTCGCACTGAAATACTCTTTCACTGACTTAGTTGATTGACCTCAAAACTCACACAAGTCAAACAAAGCCAAATCCTACACAAGAGTAGTGAAAGAGATCTCAAAGAGACTAGCGCTAAAACCCGACTGAGTAATTAAACAACCAATGAAAGGTTGGTTACCTTCAAAAGTCGTGCAAGTCGATAACATCCAAAACTAGTGCAAGAGCCAAAAGAGAATGAACACTAATAAAACCTTGAGTCGAACAAACCCATTTTTCCCACTGAGGTCGGTAGACCTCAATTTATTGCTTTTCTACCTACAAGTTGGTTGATCCTAAAACTAGCGCAAATAATGCAAAATGACTGTGTTTTAAGAATTTGCAAAGAGAAAATGTCAAGAATGATGAAGTTAATGTTGTGATACATAGATAATGATGATTTTCATGCTTTCAATAAGATATTTTCCAATATTAAATGTTTTCGCATGCATTAATGGTGAATTGCTATGAAGTAGGTACAATGGCAATAACTGTTAGAATTGTGATTCTTTAAAAAGGGCATATCAGTAGTATTAGCAGATTCATTAAAGTTCATCTCAAACTTAGGAGTGTGCGAAAAAATTCTCGAGGTGTCAAACTTATAAGGTCTAGTCCTATAGATTAAATGACTGCCCGAGCTCAAGCCATGAAGTACGAATTCAAGGGAATCCCTCCAGAGACCAAGATTCACTCCAGATGGAGTGATGTAGGAGACACGGATCTAGGTCACATAGACTTAGATGACTTCAGATTGAGAATCTTTGGTCCAAACCCAACTCCTAGGGCCAAAACACTCAGAGACAGTGGTATATCACAAGTTGCTACTTTCCCTACCTCAGTACAATGTGTAGAATTGATGGTAACCTATGCAAATAGGTATGATGTCATGACAATGACAATGCAAACTACTAATGGGAATATCCTGACTGATTTAAGTCTACCCTCTCTAGCTGAGACCTCTGCTATTTCATGGCACAAAGTCATGACCATGCCAGACAAACAAGGATCAAAGGGGACTTACATCAAAGATGTGGAGGGATGCAAGAAGCATAGGAATGACCATTGGGCCAAAAATAGAAGGTCTGTGCTCAATAAATTTCCCCAAGTGCTAGATAGGAGTGATTTCCATGATGAAATTGGAGACTTGATAACTTTTCTAAGCAGAATATATGGATTACCCACAACCTCCACTTTTGAGGGGTGGATGTTTGTTATCATAATTGAGATATTGAAAGGGACTAAGTTCCACTGGGCCAAAATTCTTAGTTACAACATTCATGAGGCCTTCAGCAACTTCAAAGAGAAGAGGTACTTCAGATGGACATCTTATGTTGTCTATGCATTGGCAAGGAGAAATCACTATATTGGGTTATCCAAGATTGGAGAAGTTGGAAATGATGAGCAAACCCAAATACAAGTATATGAATGTTACCCACAATTGACCTCATCTCAATCTTTGATACATTTTAAAAGGGTAAATGATGCTTTCACAATGCATATGGCCAGACTACTACAAGGTAATACATCCTTGAGGATTTCCACTGAAGCAATGAATGGAGTAACTAAATATGGGAGGTGGTATATTCAATTTGAAAAATTCATGTATCTAAGAGTACAAGGCTTCACTAGGATGGCTTATAGACTTCCCAGATATCCTGATGACAAGACAGTGCTTCTAGAGTTGTCTATATAGTTGATACCCTATGCTGAGAAACTCAAGCACTTACACAGGACCAATGTTCAGTTTCCTATCAGATTTGGCAAGGGAAATTATCCATGCCCTTCTTTAGCTTTGGAAAAACATTCTGACAAAGAGCTTCAACTCCATAATTTACATTACTACTGTTGGGATAGAAAAATTTAAAATTTTCCTGTCTTTATACCCAATCATGTCTGACCAAACCAAAAAATATTCTACCCAAAACTAGAATAAACAACTGATATATCCCATAAAATCCTATGACTTTTATCACAAATAATGTAAAGGGCCTCAAATTCTTAACATCGGCAAGACCTCATGTTAGTCATACCGATCCATGAGAAACTTGTTGAAATGGCTATTAGCATGAGAATAGGGGTCGAGGAGAAGATTTTAATGATCACCGATGGAGAAAATGATACCGATGCCCTTTCATCAGAGAGAAAGTTACCCTTCACGCCAATCGGTATAAGATGTTACTATCGGCAAATACTCTACAAGCCCTTCCGATACTATAAATCATGCCAATGAGAGAAGTTATGACAATGTGACATTTCACAATGATCAAGAAAATTGAAGTGCTCAAACAATTAATTATAGACGAAGAAGAAATCCTCTGAGATAATATCTGAAATCATTGCAATTAAGTTCGACAGAATTGTTTGAGAAGAGAAAGCAAGCGGAGACTTGAAGAAGAAAATAGGGGAATTCGATCAGAGCCACCGATAATAGAGTGTCAAAACTCTACATATTGTTTCAGTCGCAACAAGTTCATGGGTCTTTTTTTGTTTCTATGCAAGTTTAAAAGGAATCGCTACATGAAATAATACGCTGCGCAGAAGCTGCCAAGTGTCAAGCCACAGTTAAAGCCACTAAATATTAATTTTTGTGTGGAGCATGCCACGTAGCAAATATTTTCAATGTTTCAAGTTTCAGCTTTGTTGCGGGTGTCACCACGTGTAGCATGCGGAGGTAGTCCCTAAAGTTCTTTGTTTTGTTCAGAGTTTGCCGCATGTCTCTTTATTTGGCTACAGAAGTTGCCACATGTTTCTTTCCATATCATGTTTGATGCTAGTAAAGAGGATGGTGGGCCATAGTATGTTTCAAGTTCCAAGCTGTGGAGAATGCCATGTGGTGGTCACAGAGATAGAGTTATTTTGTTTATGCCCCTTTTAGTGAGAAACTTAAATATTTTAAAGTGATGCAGGTTGCGCCAAGTGTTAGGTTCTGTGGGGAGTTTCAAAAGCACAGTATGTTTCAAGCAGTAATGTGGGTGCCACCATGTGTTAGCTGGCATGCGTGTAGAAGATGCCATTTGTACCAGTTTCTTCCTTTGAAATCTAATGTGTGATGAAGGCTGTGGGTCCCATTTTTAATGTGTTTCATATTATAAATGATGCAGACTATGACAGATTTCATAGGCAGAGGCCGCCCGAGCATAAAGACCCAATTTTGAGGGCTTTGCGAAGGAAGACACATAGATAGTTTTGAAGGCTACAGAACGTGACAAGTGTCATTTTCCTGTTGACTTCTGAGAGATAAAGGAGTTTCTCGTATTGATATGGATGCTACCATTTGTCATAGTAAAGTTTCAAGTTTCAAGTGCATGGGTCTCGCCATGTGTCTGTGTCTTAATGAAGGAGTTGTGCCACATATATTTTGCCCCAACTAATGAGCATGTAGGAGGAGATGGCAATTTTAGATTTAGAGGATCATAACCACCAGGGACTTCTAGTTATCTTCAGTTCTGTTGGGCCGTTGGAGATTTGGTTGTTACAGACAATCTAGAGTCAGATCTTAGGTTATAAATATGTAATATTTGTAATAGATCGAGACACATATATAAAGAGAATGATTATTTAAAAGAGGTTATTAAGAGCACCTTCGGGGGATCAGTAAAGAGACTAACTCAGGGTGAAAGCTCACAGAGTGTCCAATCTCTATCTAGAGATCGAGTAGCTTAAATTTGGATGGATACACTTGTCACAGTACTCCAGAATAGGCCTACCAATATGATGCATTGGCTAAACCAATTTTGGGATAATTATTCTCAAAATTATAAAGCAATCCAAGAGCATGAGAGGCTTGAAAAAAGGTTGTAGGAGAAACTTAGTGAGACATGTGGTAAAGATACTTCTGACATTGCAGCCCTTAAGGCAAGAGTGCCCACATTGTTCAAGAGCAATAAAGAATTAAAAAGTAAAGAAGAATGGAGTAGAGACTGTCAAGCAATATTGCATGAAGCATTAGGATCTCTTAACGACAAAGACTCTGCATCTGGGGAAGCCTACAAGCATTTGGAGAGGATGGTTACAATGGATGTGATCACAAGGAACACCATTGAATTTACTAATTCACATTGCAGCCAGGAGTACTTAGACCATATTGCTTAGTTATACTTGTGGTTAAATAGGGCCTAAGCATTGTTGTTTTATGGTTGTTCTATTAATCTTGTTAATTCCCAAAAGACTTCTTGAAGAGTTATGTCTCTTCACAAGTATTTCTATATAAGTTCAAACACTTGATGCTGAATTATCATGAGCAATAGAATAAAATACATGAAATTTACAATGTTTCTCAAAGACCATGTTGCAAGTATATTATTGAAGAAGTAAATTGGAGTTCTCTGATCTTGTGGTTTTATTCTGGCATCAATTATTTGTTAAGATTACTCAATTGTGTGGTTGTCTCTAGTTTAGTATTTCCTTATTATTCAAATTAATATATCAAGTATATAGTTAATTTGTCAATGCACATTTGCTGCATCTGTGTGATTGAATTAATTATTTTCTATTAGAGGAATTAAAAATCCTTCTAATCAGTCACAGTAACCTGGAAGTGTTAGTTTGGATTATTAAGAAGAACCATATAACTAGGATTGCCATTCTATCTCCAAGTTAATATTATCTATTATTCTTATGTATTTCATTCAATTGGTTCCTTCAAGAAAGGATTAAATTACCTTCTGGTGAATAACAAGAAATCTGATTATATTGGTTGGATTATTAAGAAGAGTTTGTCAGTCATCTCCTTGCATGTTTATACAAGTTATAAACTAAAATATTTTGCCAAACAGTTAGAATTATTACCCACTATAAGCCACTAGTCTTAGTCCTCCATTTGACTCTATTTATCCAACAAGGCACTGGTCTTATTTCAATCCATTATTTAAAAACTTTTATTTAGTTAAGCATTGTCATAAAAATTCACCTTGATATTGCTTATACAATTTATACCAACCATTCACTAGATATCAGAATTAGTCAATAGGCTCTCATCTAGCCTACACCATTTGCCACTGTAGGAAGATCCATTTTCTTAGTCGAAATAGTTACATTCAAATATGCTTTAATCTCCAAGGTTTACCCACCTAGGTGTAGCAGGACCTAAAGTGTAGGAAATCATCAAACCCTAAAGAATGATTTCATTGAATTAGTTCAAACAAGTTGCAAGTCTAATCATAGAGCTTGGCATCCTCTTAGGGCTTGAAACCTGCATTTTTGAGACCTAACAAAATGGTGACTCTACTGGGGACTTAGACAAAAGACCTTAGTAATAAACCATTCCTTTTGTAGAGTCATTTCAAAAACTTTAATTTGGTAACTCTGCTGGTAAGAAGATTCTAGAAAGATAAATTATAAATTTTTCCTATTTATAAAATAGGTGGAGACTCTAGTGACCGTTATAACAGAAAATCAATACCAAATGGATGGTAGGAGATCCAAGATGGAAGGCAAGAAATTGCAATCATCTCCACCAATTAGAAACATCTCTGAAAGAAATGGAGCTTCAAATTATTCTCACCAGGATAATAACCAGGAGGCTCAAGACGATAATGCAAAACAAACTATTGAAATTCACAATAAGTTTACACCTCTGCATGATTCAAATGAAAATCTCAATGGGGTAAATGATGACATATTGGCAAAATACAGACCAAGTCCTCAAGAACAACTTGAGTGTGAAGCACAGACCAAGAGGAAAATGGAGCAGATACAAGCTGAATATGATTTAAAATGTCATTACAACAAGGAGAAGGGGTAAAACATTGATTATTAACTCAAGAAAGCCCAAAGAATTCTAGAGTTATGAATCAAGCATGACAGGATCTGCTTAGGCTCCAGGAAGAACTTGAAATTGTCAAGATAGAAGAAACTAAGAGGTTGTTGCAACAAGAGATTCAACAGATAAAGAGTAGGGCTAAAACAACCTCCCCAAAATATGTACCTCCACATAGGGGAAACACTTCATGGAGTCCACAACCAAATTTACACCAAAATACAGGTGGTGCTTCAAATTCACAAGTACCCGGAAGCCATCAAAATACCATTCTTAAAATTCCTAGACCACCTCCCATGCACAACACCCATCAACAAATGGCTAATCCTTACCCACCCCCTGGCCAACAATATTATAGACCACAAAATCCTTACATAAATCCTGACATAAACCCACATCAGTAATATGCCTATCATCAGCCTCCAGGTGGATATAATTACTATCCTAATCCAGCACCCATGAATTTTCCACCTCAAAATCTCACAAATAGATGTAGCCAATTTGATCTGATTGGATATCAGTTGTATCCATATCCTATGGATAGTAATTGGAGGAATATAATTCCCAAATTCACTGGGAACAATGCAATATCAGTTGAAGATCACATCAAAGCCTTCAATGCTTTCATAAAAGATATTGGTATGAACTATGAAGATGTTAGAATGAGGTTATTCATGATGTCCCTGACTGAAGATGCAAGAGACTGGTTCAACAGTTTACCTGATGCTTCAATCAGTTCAATAACTGATTTCCACAATTAATTCAAGGAACAGTATGGCAATCAATACACCCCTGAGTTTCCATTGCACGAATTGATAAGCATCCAGAAATACCAGAATGAATCAGTGTATGACTTCAATCTAAAATTTTCCAAATTACACAACAAAGTACCACACGGATCCAAACTGTTTGACCCAACAACATTAAACATTTATATGAAAGCATTTGATCCCAAGACAGGGTATGAACTTAGAAATCGGTGCCCTCCGACCCTAGCTAAAGCACAGAAAGTGGCATTAACTATTGAGAACAATAGGAAAGTTGTAGGTATGGTTAACAAGAGAGATAACCCTAGAAATCCTTAAAACCCACACGTTCAGTAGACTAAACAAGAAGGTCAGCATAGGCATGAAAGGCCCAGGTTGCATGATATGTCGTATAATATAAATTGGAAATATGGGAGACCCATTGATACTAGTAGAAAGCAAGAGTATGGCAAGGATACCCCTGACCCTCTAAAAAGGAATATGGCACATATGGTAGAAGATAAACCTTGGTGTCTGGTGTGTAATTTACCACATTCACCTAAGTATTGTGAGGTGGCTAAAACAGTACAACAAGAAGAAATGTTATACAATTATAATAGAGATAATCACACTATAAACATGATGCAAGATACACCATATTAGCTGAGTGAAGACTATTCTTCTAGAGAGGAAGAGGGATATGATTATGATGTGGGAAACTAGAGACATCATATCAATATGGGAGAACAAGAAGTGTTCTCAGATCAGGAGGATGGTTATGAGGAACCTACTTATTATAACAATCAGTCATGTAATCAATGGAGAAACCCCACTAAAAATGAAAGAGAGGCTCTTACAATAGATCAAGCTAAAAATGCCTATAACTTAAGGAACCAGATAGTGAACGTTGAACAAGGAACACCTGGGAGTGTATTTATAAAAGATCACAATTACAAAAAGAATAATGCAAAGTCATCATTTAAAGAAGTCAAAAGTAAAATGGACAACATAAACAATAGAAGCATTTGACACTATCAAGAGGGAAATTAAAGAAGCCCCTATCCTAATATCCCCTGATTTCAGTAAACCATTCCAACTATTTTCATTTGCCTGATATCATACAACTACAATAGTATTATTGCAAAAAAATAATGAAGGATATGAACAACCCATTTCATTTTTCAGCAAATCCCTTCAAAATGCAAAATTAAAATATGGCATTGTTGAAAAATAGGCATATGCATTAGTGAAGGTAGTTAAAGCTTTTAGGCCATACTTGGTGGGAGTTGAAATCATAGCATATGTGCCTAATGCTGCAATAAAAGATGTATTGGTCCAAACTGAAGTCATAGGTAGATGATACAGATGGATCAATAGAATTCAAGAGTTCAATGTTGAAATCTAGATCACTAAACTAGTGAGAGGACAGGGTCTTGCTAGGTTGATGGCTGAAAGTAATCTTGAAGCTTCCCAGATATGTAGTACTAATGATGTTGATAATACAAGTTCTAGCATTGAGCATACTCCATGGTACACTGACATTATATTTTATCTAAAGCACATGAAATGTTCTGAGGGGTATGATGATAACAAAAGAAGGAGACTCAAATTACAAGCCTCAAAATATGTATTTATTGATGGAGATCTTTATTAGAAGAATAGAGATGGAATTCTACTATTATGCCTAGATGAGCATCAATCAAAACATATCATGAAAGAGTTACATGAAGGCATGTGTGGAGGTCATTTTTTGGCAAAGACTACAGTCCACAAGATCCTGAGGGCTAGATACTATTGGCCTAAAGTTTTTAATAATTCATATCATTACACTAGGAAATGTGAAGCATGTTAGAAATTTTAAAGAAAGTTGAAATATCAGGGAGCACTACCCATAAAACCCATGCAAGTGGAGGCTCCATTCTATCAGTGGGGTATTGACTTCATAGGAGAAATTGCAGAAAGTCAAGTGGTGGACACAAATGGATTTTAGTGGCAACTGATTACTTCACAAAATGGGTGGAGGCAATTCCAACCAAACAAGCAACAAGCAGGGTGGTGATTAACTTTCTGATGGAAAATATTATATTTAGATTTGGCACTCTAGTAAGGTTAATTACAGATAATGGAATGTGTTTTAGATCTGATGAATTCAAAAAAAATTGTAGTACACATGGCATCACTATGTCTTATGCTGCCCCTTATCATCCACAAGCAAATGGACAGGCAGAATCCAACAACAAAAGCCTTTTGAATATTATAAAAAGAATGCTGGATGGAAACAAGAAAGCATGGGATTCAAAGTTAAGAATGGTGGTATGGGCTGATAGGATTACTATCAAAAGAGCAATTGGAAGATCTCCTTTTGAACTAGTATATGGAACACAAGCAAGAATACCATTAGAAAATCTACTACTAGTTTACAAGTTTGTTCTCCAGGAAGACTTAAACGATCCTGAACCAATGGAGGAAAGGCGAGAATAGCTTGCAAAACTTGATGAAACAAGGAGACTAGCCCAAAGGCAAAATGTCAAGTTGCAAACACAAGTGAAATACCTTTTTGACAAAAAGGCCAAAGTAAAGAAGTTTGAGATAGATGACTTAGTACTGATGTGGAATGCTAGGTGCCAAGAGAAAGGAAAACATGGAAAGTTTGAAGCTTTATGGCTAGGTCCTTTTGTTATAACTGGCAAAGGAGGTGATGACTCTTACTATTTGCAAAACATGTCTAAGGAAGAGTAGGAACTACCTGTGCATGGGCAATATCTGAAGCCTTTCTTTTCATAATCATGCATGAAGAGGATTGAGTGTTTCCAGTGCATGGACAACCCTTAAGTAATTCTCAAAATACTTCTATTCCATGCACAGTAGTCTAGGAAAATCAAAAGAGATTAGGATCTGCCAATACATGGATAGTCCTAAGAATCTCTATATAAAAAAAAATATAAATTCCATGTACAGTAGCATAGGATCATCCCAATTCCCCATCATGTTCACCTCCACTTCCCATTCTCATAAAATCATCATCCCAAATAAATAAAGCATATGGTGTACTTCCCCAAGAGATCTGAATTCTTCTTATACTCACAAGGAGTATACATCCCAGACAGAGCCACTATTGGGACAGGAAAATTTAAAATTTTCTTGTCTTTATACCCAATTATGTCTGACCAAACCAAAAAATATTCTATACAAAACCAGAATAAACAATTGATATATCCCATAAAATCCTATGACTTTTATCACAAATAATGTAAAGGGCCTCAAATTCTTAACATCGGCAAGACCTCATGTTAGTCATACTGATCCATGATAAACTTGTTGAAATGGCTATCGGCATGAGAATAGGGATCAAAGAGAAGATTTTAATGATCACCAATGGAGAAAATGATACCAATGACCTTTCATCAAAGAGAAAGTTACTAGTCACGCCGATCGACATAAGATGTTACTATCGACGAATACTCTACAAGCCCTTCCGATAGTATAAATCATGCCGATGAGAGTAGTTATGATGATGTGACATTTCACAATGATCAAGAAAATTTAAATGCTCAGATAATTAATTGTAGATGAAGAAGAAATCCTTTGAGATAACATTTGAAATCATTACAATTAAGTTTGACAGAATTGTTTGAGAAGAGCAAGCAAGTGGAGACTTGAAGTAGAAAACAGGGGAATTTGATCAGAGCCACCGATAACAGAGTGTCAAAACTCTACATTTTGTTTCAGTCACAGCAAGTTCACGGGTCTATTTTTGTTTCTATGCGAGTTTCAAAGGAATCACTGTATGAAATAATGTACTGTACAGAAGCTGCCAAGTGTCAAGCCATAGTTAAAGCTGTTGAATATTATTTTTTGTGTGGAGCACGCCATGTAGCAAATATTTTCAATGTTTCAAGTTTCAACTTTGTTGTAGGTGTCACCACGTGTAGCATGCAGAGGCAGTTCCTAAAGTTCTTTGTTTTATGTGGAGTTTGCCGCGTGTCTCTTTATTTAGCTACGGAAGTTGTCGCGTGTTTCTTTCCATATCATGTTTGATTCTAGTAAAGAGGATGGTGGGCCATAGTATGTTTCAAGTTCCAAGCTGAACAGAATGGCACGAGGTGGTCACAGAGATAGAGTTATTTTATTTCTACCCCTTTTCAGTGAGAAACTTAAATATTTTAAAGTGATGTAGGTTGCGCCAAGTGTCATCTTCTGCGAGGAGTTTCAAAATCACAGTATGTTTCAAGTAGTAATGCAGGTGCTGCCATGTGTTAGATGGTTTGCATGTGGAAGATGCCATCTATCCCAGTTTCTTCCTTTGAAAGCTAATGTACGGTGAAGGATGTGGGTCCCATTTTTAATGTGTTTCATATTATAAATGATGCAGACTATGACAAATGTCATAGGCAGAGGCTACCCAAGCATAAAGACACAGTTTTGAGGGCTTTGCGGATGAAGACACGTAGATAGTTTTGAAGGCTATGGAACGTGACAAGTGTTCTTTTCCTATTGACTTCTGAGAGATAAAGGAGTTTCTCGTATTGATACAGACACTACAATCTATCATAGTAAAGTTTCAAGCTTCAAGTATATGGGTCTCGCCATGTGTCTATGTCTTAATGAAGGAGTTGTGCCACATATATTTTGCCCCAGCTAATGAGCATGTAGGAGGAGATGGTTGTTCTAGATTTGGAGGATCATAACCATCGGGGACTTCTAATTATCTTCAGTTCTATTGGGCCATTGGAGATTTGATTGTTACAGACAATCTAGAGTCAGATCTTAGGTTACAAATATGTAATATTTGTAATAGATTGAGACACATATATAAAGAGAATGATTATTTAAAAGATGCTATTAAGAGAACCTTCGGGGGATTAGTAAAGAGACTAACTCAGGGTGAAAGCTCACAGAGTGTCCAATCTCTATCCAGAGATCGAGTAGCTCAAATTCAGATGGATACACTTGTCATAGTACTCCAGAACAAGCATACCAACATGATGCATTGGCTGAACCAAATTTGGGATAATTATTCTCAAAATTATAAAGCAATCCAAGAGCATGAGAGGCTTGACAAAAGGTTGCAAGAGAAACTCAGTGAGACACGTGGCAAAGATACTTTTGACATTGCAACCTCTAAGGCAGGAGTGCCCACATTGTTCAAGAGTGATAAAGAATTAAAAATCAAAGAAGAATGGAGTAGAGACTATCAAACAATATTGCATGAAGCTTTAGGAGCTCTTAAGGACAAAGACTCTGCATCTAGGGAAGCCTACAAGCATTTGGAGAGGATGGTTATGATGGATGTGATCACAAGGAACACCATTGAATTTACTAATTGACATCGCAGCCAAGAGTACTTAGACCATATTGCTTAGTTATACTTGTGGTTGAATAGGGCCTAAGCATTGTTGTTTTATGGTTGTTATGTTAATCTTGTCAATTCCCAAAAGACTTCTTGGAGAGTTATGTCTCTTCACAAGCATTTCCATATAAGTTTGAACAGTTGATGCTGAATTATCATCAGCAGTAGAATAAAATACATGAAATTTACAATGTTTCTCAAAGGCCATGTTGCAGGTATATTATTGAAGAAGTAAATTGGAGTTCTTTGATCTTGTGGTTTTATTCTAGCATCAATTATTTGTTAAGATTACTCAATTGCGTGGTTGTCTCCAGTTTAGTATTTCCTTGTTATTCAAATTAATATATCAAGTATATAGTTAATTTGTCAATGCACATTTGCTGCATCTATGTGATTGAATTAATTGGTTTCCATTAGAGGAATTAAAAATCCTTCTGATCAGTCACATTAACCTGGAAGTGTTAGTTTCAATTATTAAGAACCATCTAATTAGGATTGCCATTTTATCTCCAAGTCAATATTATCTGTTATTCTTGCATATTTCATTCAATTAGTTCCTTCAAGAAAGGATTAAATTACCTTTTGGTGAATAACAAGAAATCAAATTTTATTGGTTGGATTATTAAGAAGAGTTTGTCAGTCATCTCCTTGCACATTTATACAAGTTATAAACTAAAATATTGTGCCAAACAGTTAGAATTATTACCCACTATAAGCCACTAGTCTTAGTCGTCCATTTGAATTTGTTTATCCAACAAGGCACTGGTCTTATTTCAATCCATTATTTAAAATCTTTTATTTAGTTAAGCACAGTCAAAAAAAGTCACCTTGATATTGCTTATCAATCTATACCAACCATTCATTAGATATCAGAATTAGTCAATAAGCTCTCATCTAGCCTACACCATTTGCCACTATAGGAAGATCCATTTTCTTAGTCAAAATAGTTACATTCAAATCTACTTTAATCTCCAAGGTTTACCCACCTAGGTGTAGCAGGACCTAAAGTGTAGGAAATCATCAAACCCTTAAGGTTGATTTCATTGAATTAGTTCAAAATCATTGCAAGTCTGATCATAGAGCTTGGCATCCTCTTAGGGCTTGAAACCTGCATTTTTGAGACCTAACAACTACAATGCAAGGGATCACTTCGATCCAAATAAGGTAATGGAAAGGTTCGTAAGTAAGAAGTTATGAAGAAGGCACACTCAATGCTGCCTCTAGCCTTCATAAAAAACTTCCATATCATTGCAGTGCCAGATCAGTTAGAGGATGATGAAAATGTTATTTTTAGAGGACCTTGGGAATCTCAATACCATCAACCCATCCCACTACTGAATTGGTAAAATGCAGAAGAAAGCTCTTTGGATACCATAATGAGAGAACCCATTAGATTGAGCAAGGCCTGGGTAAGGGGTTAGGGGGCTGCTTTGGAAGGACAAGTAGTACAACTTACTTATAGCACATTAGAGTCAGATAAGGACTTTGGAGGTAAGGAGGATGAACCAATAAATGTCATAGATGAGGCAGAGCCAGCTGAGAAAGAGAAATTAGATAGTGAAGAATAGATATCTCTGGCAGAAAAGGTAAAGAAAATTAAGAAGCCATCTGCAAAGCCTCCTTCAAAGAAAGACCAACCTCCCTCCACCAAGACAAGGTCTTTCAAGAAAATAGATATGCCAAGTGGCCCTAGAGAAGGTTCTAAGACCAAGAAAGCAAGGATGAAGGAGGTAACTAAGGAGGGTGCTATAATACAAGGAGTTACTAATCTATCAACCTCCCTATCTGCTACTGCTCAAAGTGTTAGCATGGCTGCCCCAACTTTTGTAGCTTCTACTACTGCATCCATCTCACCTATGACCTCAACTTCCATTATCCAAGAAACATCCCCTGCTGCCACCTCTCCTACTTCTACCATTTCCACTACTTCCTGCCCATTGGCAATTTCATCCAATGCCCCTAGTAGCCCTATTTCCTCCACTGTTGCCACTTCATGTCCCTCTACTACTACTTCACTTACACCTTCTACTTCTTCCACTCAATTATCCACCCTTACAACATTACCTCCTATTTCCACCATCCTTTAACCTTCCCTTCCTCCACCTTCACTACCTTTTCCTTCACCTCTTATCATCTCTTCTTCCTTGTCGGTAGTATTAGCTAATCTAACACAGATTAATATGCCCTCACTACCCATATCCTCTATAGTTGCTATTTCACAAATGCCTGTAGATTCTTTGGATGTACCTCTGCTACACGGAATTGAGAAAGTATGTGCAAAGTTGGGCTTGTAGGAGCCTAAGGTAGCGTTATTACCTAGGGGGAGAAAGATCCATTAATGGAAGTAGGTAATGAAGACTCCAAAGAACATCTGACCAATGTTGAAATCATTGATGTATCTGACAGTCCTCCAAAGAAAGGTCAAATGGAGGAAGTTTTTAAGTCAGCCCAAGAAAATATAGTGACAAACTGGGAAAACATAGCCAAAGAAGGAGAAAAAAAGAGGAAATGAGTATAGATAAAGATGGAGAACTAGAGCAAGAACAAGAACCACTTGAAGAGTCGGCTACAACTAATAATGACAAAGCCCTTGAATTGAATAAATCCTCAACACCCAAATGGTTGCAAAGCATAGTCGGATATCCTGAGCCACAAGTAGAAATAATGCAACTAGATTTGAGTACCATTTTGTCTCAAGCTCAGAAGCTTAAGAAGGAAAAGAAGGCAAATATATAATCCAGGATCTATAAGGATGAATCAGGATCCAGAATTGCAGAGATTGTAGTCCCGCCAACTGATGCAGCCAAGGAACAAATTAGAGCAGAGGATTATTTAATCTGCATAGTTGATTTGGGACCTGCCACTCATGGTCAAAGAGTGGATGATTTTAAAGAATCAGTTACATCAATTTTGGAATAGTTAGATAAAGACGAGATGTCTAAAAAGGAT
The DNA here is from genome assembly GCA_027924645.1 of Cunninghamia lanceolata. Taxonomy (NCBI): domain Eukaryota; kingdom Viridiplantae; phylum Streptophyta; class Pinopsida; order Cupressales; family Cupressaceae; genus Cunninghamia; species Cunninghamia lanceolata. The sequence continues at coordinate 11,287,374 of BSBN01000391.1, read as the reverse complement.
TTAAAATAGAAAAATGAGGAGCTCCACACTTGTCTCCAGTTTTTGGTCAAGCCAGTAGATGCGAGAGGAGATATAAGGACATTGCCCACTTTCCTATCTACTGACAAAATGGCAAGGCTAGGCAAGGTAAGGTCCAAATCCCAAGGTACTAAAAAATGGTTGTTCAAAGTTTTAGAGATGGGATGCAAGACTATCAATGCCTTCACTCAAGTGCACAAGAAGCTAGTGGAACTGTATATGAAATGGAAAGATCTGCGCGAGGAGTGTGACTCCTTTGATGAGTATTACTCAAATAGGTATCTGTGGATAAAGAGTATAAGGGATTTACCCACCCAGACTCTAGTTGTAGAAAATATTCTAACTGGGAACCGGCTGCCTAAGGCCGTTGAATGGTATCAACAGCTACTTTTGAGAAAAGAAACTTTTGAAAACATAAAAGAAGCATATAAGTCAACTGATGAGGAGCTATAGCCAATTATATATGATATCAATGATTCTTCAAAGGATTGCCTAGAAAAATCCTATGATGACTACACCCCTTATGATATCAAAAAGTGTAAAGGCAAATTACATAAGGTAACTTTTGAAGATAGCGAGCTCAGTATCGAAGACAGGTTGGATAGGATAAGCGACCTCAGAGCTAAATTCAAAGCATTCCACAAGGCAGGAGCAGAGAGAGAAAACATATACAATAGATTTAGTCTAGAATTAGAGATGTTTGATTATCAGATCAACCATTTAAAGGATCCAAATCCGTTAGAGATTAATCCTGCACTTGACGCATGGCTGACTTACCATAACAAGTTGGCTGGCGAAGACAAAATTAATTTAGACGAAGAGTCTTGATATCGTTTTGAATATTTTAAGGATGTAATCCTATCATAATTGTAAATTGATGTATTCGGGGTAGTATGTGACTCTATTTTGTCTTTTCTATGCTTTTAAAATGTTCTTTTGTATTAATATATTTAGTTGGGTAGTCAAATTGACTAGATTCAATGTATCTAGAGGCTATTTTTTATTTTTTTCATAGAAGACAAAATTTAATCCTAGAATTGATATGAGCTGTTACAAATACATTTATTGATGTAATCTGGATTGTTGGTGTTGAGTTAATCTCCACTGCTCATTTGAAAACTCGGTATGCTACTTTTCTATATAAAGGGGTGCCATTTCCACTTGTTGTAAGAGAGAATTTGATGCTGAATTATTGACATTCTACCATTTGAAGTAATACAAAGCAAGTTTCTGTAGTGTTTCTAAGAATTTGTGTATTGTGTTCCTTATTTGGTTTTCATGGTTCGCTTCTTGCTCTCCCATAGTTAGTTAGTTGTGCTTTTATAATGTTCATGGTTTGTTGAAAGTATCTGATGAATACTCTAAGTCCATACTTTAAGTTATTTGTTGATGGTAGATAGCTGTACAAAATTAGTCTGGGTTGATCACTTATGCTAAGTTTAATTGCATTTCACAAGTTAAATGACGTCGTCTATTGGGTATTTAACAAATGAATTTAATCTAAAAATCTGTTGACTTCCATTGAAGATAGCACTATTTTCTGCAGTACTATAACACTCATTTTAGTTTGGTAACTCAAAAAACTAGTTAAGTTCTAGAGTATTTGTTTACTCAAAGTAACCTATACATTGTGAATGTCACTTAGAATTTCTCTAAAAACCCTAACCTTTTATATTTTCTAAAAAAAAAAACCATTGTTAGATTAGGAATTTCAGCAACATTTTGCATTGATTTATTAGCTAAAAATCATAAAAGGGTTTATGTGTATTGGATGTCTCAACTTGAAGATATTTAGATTATATGTAAGACCCCTTATAAGCACAGCTAGAACATAGCAATTAAGAAATTCCAAGCAAGATAAGACCTAGCTGTATTATCCTTGGAGTAGTCTTACCTAGGGTAAGATACTTTTCAAGAGAGGTGTGAAACGAACAATCACACCTACGTTGTTGTGTACTAAAACCACCATCAACAGAATTGGTGCTAGAAGGAGGGCCAAAGAACTATTTCCCTCTACTTTAAAAATTAGCAAGTTTGGGGACTAGACAAAGGCATACTAGATCTAGCTCAGCTGTAGAGGAGTTGTTGTCTCTGACATAATTTAGACGAACAAGAAGGGATCAAGGGATACCAAGAGCCCCAAGAGCTCAGTTAGCCCTGAGGAACACAACTGCAACCCCTTTTAATCCTCCTACCATGGCTTTCTTTGCAGGAAATAACCAATCTCCTTTTCTGTTTAATGCCTACCATGATATGCCAAAGAACCCAGATAAGTTCTATTCAAAGATCAGAGTAAATGATCCAAACATGACTGCAGATGAGCATAATAAAATCTTTGAGGCTAACATGTTCATGTTGCAAGTACAGTATGAGGATGTGATATGCAATTTGTTCCCTTATTCTTTGCAGGATGAAGCTTATTATTAGTTTGCTAGCCTCCCTACAACAGCCATAAACTCATGGCTGAACCTAAAGAACACATTTCTAGATAGGTTTCGAATGCCTACCACTCCAGCTAATCTTTATCAGTATTTTGTAGAAATTTGTCGAGGTGAAGGAGAAATGATAAGTTCCTTTAACAATAGATTTCAAAAAGCTTTCAGTTATTTGCAAGATCCTTACATTGTAGGATAGGCTGCTGCCTTGCACATTTACTATGTTGCCCTAGACAAACTTACCTCCATGTTCGCAAGAAGAGCTGATCCAATCCTGGATACTTTAGCTCAAGCATATTCTGTAGCTATCACTTTAAGTACCCAATTATGACAAACAGCCTCTAGTCCACTCAACCATATGAGCCCTGTAGCCATGCCTAATCAAATACCAATGATAAATCAAGCCTTGGCCAATAATACTCCTGTGATGAATCTGATTCCAAACCTAGTTGCAACGCAAGATTTAGTGATCCACCTAGGTAACCCATTAGCTGAAATGCCTCCAGCGCAAATGCCTTTCTTACAGTCTTTAGGAACAACCAAAGCAAAAGAGGACAGAGATGATATCAAAGAACTAGTTGAGCAAATGAAGAAGCTTACAGCCAAAGTTACCCACCTCAAGAACCAGAATGCTTATCTATAGCAAAGGGGACAGAATCAGCAATATTTCTAGAATCAAAATCAGTCTCTATTTCAAAATCAGAATTAGTTCCAAAATTAGAGTCAGTACCAAAACCAAAATTTTCAACAGCAGTCGAACCGATCTTGGAACACCAGACCGAACAATGGAGGGGTACCATCGCCCTTGGAAAATTAGAAGAATGATACTAGACTTTCTGGTCGTATGATGTTAGTTGAAGTAGCTTTGTCTACTTGGTGCAGAGTGCATAACATGAATGCCCATTCTGAACTAGACTGCCTAGAATTTTAGATCACATCCAGTATCTTCTAGATGGAGATTCAAAACGCTGAAACTCAGGAGACCCTACCAATGGGATATGAAATTGTTCCTTCTTAGAGGTATGACACTGCTCTAGTTCTTGATAGTTATACATTTCCATTCCAAGATGATAACCAGCCTGAGGAAGAAGAATCTAAAGAAGTCAATGCATATTAGCAGTATAATAAAACTCCTTACAACCTGAAAAGTAGCAAGCCTAAAGGTCCTTTCACCACCTTCATCCCTCCGAATAGTTATCAGATTCCACCAAACCCAAAGGCTTCTAATAACCTTAAACCCCCAAAAGTCACTCATCAACCAGTATATCAGGGGGCTACTGTTGAAGGTTCTCAATAGTCTGACATTGTGAAAATGGGGCAGTATGTTGCTGAGGAACTCAAGAAAATGAAGGTTAGTCTTTCTGTATATGAGTTACTTAAAATAGCTGAGGTTAGGACATCTTTCTTCCAAGATATGGGTGTAGGAACCAAAATTGACTATGTACAAAAATAAAATGTCACCAAAGATAATGTTGACAAAGGGAAAGAAAGAGTACATGTGATTGATGTGGAACAAAAGATAGCTTTGTATAAAGAGAATAGGGAAAGTCCTCCTTTCCTCTTAACACTCAGGATATTCAATAGAAACCTTCATAACTATTTAGTAGATTCTGGTGCTTCCACAAATGTGATGTCATTATCAGTCTCTAAAGCACTTGGGCTGACTCCAGCCAAGTCTTCTAGAAAGGTGACACAACTAGATAAGACTGAAGTGAATGTAGTAGGCAAGTTGAATAGAATACACATGCAGCTGGCTTCTGATCCAAGGGTGCAACAATATATAGATATTCAAGTAGTGGACATTCCAGATCAATATGGTATGCTTTTGAGTAGAGACTGGTCTAGAACTTTAAACGGTTACATGGTGATTGACTTTACTCATATGTGGCTACCATGGAAAGGATTGGCCAACTAGATACATATTGAAAGAGAACCCAAGATGAAACATATGATTACGGAGTATAATCAACCCAACGAGATTCTATTCTTAGAAGTCGATTTGGGACTTTATCTTCCACATATTAATTAGACAGAGGAAATCCTTATGCTAAGTTGCCTAAAATCCCCTAACCCTCCACTTACAGAAAAATTGGAAAGTACAGAAGCATACGTTCAATCAGATTTAGGAGACTCTTCAAAAGAAGATGAGCTAGAAATATTCAAAGGATTATGTGATTTCGCAGCCAAATTTGTACAGGATCAAATTGTTGTTGGAAAGCAAGTTCAAATGGAGGAGTTATTACTACCCAATTGATGCCGCATACATGATATATCACACTATGAATTTACTTGCCCGCTATGTCAAGAGGCAGTGAAACAAGTACAAAGATGATTGAAAATCCCCATAATTCCAAAGAAGGCACCAGTTGTTGAATAGAAGGAAGAACTAAAACCTTTGCTTGATAAGAAGAAATTAGTAAAACAAAATGATAATAGCAAAGACTTTCACCTATGGACCTTAAGATTTGATGGCTCAAGATGCAGACAAGGGTCCAGAGCAGGGGTTGAATTAATCAGCCCTACTAGGAGTTCATATTTGGCATCGCAAAGATTGTAATTCCCATGCACAAATAACATAACTGAGTATGAAGCGTTGGTGCAAGGATTGCTACTAGCACTGCAGAAGAAGGTCAGAATTATCCAAGTGTTTGGTGATTTTGAATTAGTGGTAAAACAAGTAAGAAAGCAATAGTCATGTAATGATAAGAGGCTGAATCGGTATAGGAATAGAGTCTGGGATCTGATATAATACTCTGATGGTTTTAACATCCAATTGATCCTGAGGAGACATAACCATGTTGCAAATGCTCTAGCTTAGACAATAAGTACATTAGAGCCAACATCCATGACAGGATTAGAAAAAATTTTATTAAATTTGTCGCTACCCCATCTGTACCTGATAATGTTACGAATTTTCAAGTTTTTGAACATGATCAGCACATAATTAACTTCCTTACTTCATCTGATGTTTTCACTACTCAGATAATAGATGAAGAAGAAATGGAACCTACTGAAATGGATTTAGAAGGGGTACTAAACTTCAAAACAAATACAATTCCATGGGTAATGGTAGAATTGGAAAGATTGTTTGATGCGGATAATTTAGGAACCCAAAGGAAAGAAGGAGAATCTCTAGGGGGCACGTGTTGGTGCAGGAGCACCTTCATAAACTGATGCTTCATAGACTAAATTTTGGAGTTTGATTAAATTTTAATGCTTCAACATTGTAATAAGGTTATTTGAGTCATCTTTCATGTGTTAAGATCCTAGGAGGGGTCTAATGTTTAAGTCTTATGACAAGTTGTCATACAAAATGTAAAATTCCTAAAAATGTAAAATGAGGGAAGGTGAAGAGTCATTTGGCTCTTGGTTCACTCCAAGTCAGTGAGAAACTAAAGAGACATGTTTTAATGCCTTTAAAATTTGTAACCTTCACAAATTCATACGTGATTGAATTTAAGAATTGGATCAATAAAGAAGACTATTTTTTAGGCATTTCTACAAAAAATTGCTATTTTCTGATACTGTACGGCCCTGTATAGGCAAGGACTAGTGGAAAGTTGGTTGTAAGTGATAGTTCTATCAATCACCCTCCATTTCCATTTTATTTCATGCATTTTGGTTTTGATTTGAGGTAGATATTGGGAATTTGGTAAAAAATAGTCAAAACCCTGTCTTAGGGTAAATAGTGACATATAAGTCTGTGTTTCTCTCGTTTTATGCATTACATGTTGCTAATCCTCAGTGGAAATGACCTTAAAAATGTCTACTTCCATGTTTATGAGGTTTTGAATCAAATGGTTGAGTTCTATGGAGTGTGGGATTCAAGTTTTATGACTGTATCTGTGTGACAGTCCAGAAAGGCAGAGCTTGAAGAATAGTTAAGAGGTATAGGCATAGGGTTTGTTAAAATATCAGATGAAAAGATACTTTTTATGATTCAATGAGCATGTGCAGACCTTGTGTAAAGTGTTCCATGCATTGGTAAGGTGTGGGGAGTCGTGGTATACCCATTTTCAATAAGCCCTTGGTAGGGTAAAGCCTAATAGGCCTAGTTAGCACGCTGTCAGTCCAGATTTGAGACATTCTTTTGAAAGCAACATATAATGAATTTAGGATATGTTTTAAAATGCCTTAATGGGTACTTAAAAAGACCAACACAGTCTTAAGAAGAGATCTACAGAAAATGTTATGCTTGACAGTCTTCTGTGGCAGGCCTACAAGGAACAAACCTGTCTAGGTGCTGTCAGAATGCAGTCAGTCTACAAGTCACTGTCTTTGAAGGTGTAGAATGAAGTAATTGGGTTAGACACCATGTCTTGGTCATGTTGTATTTACTCTTTAAAAGTTGTTTCAAATATTGAGTCACTCTTGAAAAGGCAAGGTAGGGGTTTGTGGTTGAAAAGTGTCATTATTATTCACTGTAGGTAGTCTGACAGAAGTGATCATAAATGAATGCATGAAGGTCTTTGAAAGGAGTTGAGTAAAGTAGTTGGAGTCTCTAATGAAGATGAAAAAAGGGTGTATACTCTTGTTTGGGTCTATGAGACTAAGAAATAGAAGTGTCAAGTAAATGAAAGTTGTCTAGAAGATTGATTTCCTAGAAGGGTGAAATGGGAGAAGCCCATTGTTATGCAAAATGCTACTATGAATTTGATTTGTTCTTCTTTCCTCTACATCAGATTGGTATCAGAGCTAGCAAAAGCTCTGGGAGGAGATGTTATTTCTGAGATGAAGAGTTGAAACAATATGTTTGGTTGGTGACCATTATTTTGTTGCTAAGTTGTTTGGTTGCAGGTGCTTGGTCCATCTAGCTGCAGAAGGATGTTTTCTAAGGTTGTGTGTGTGGGCAGACAAGATGAGGTCTGTCATGACCATTCTCCAATGGAGATTAGGCTAGATAAGGGTACAGAGAGAAACCACTGAGGAGAGAGTGGTAGGTGCATCACCAGGATCTGTTGTTCGGTGAGATGAATGGTTTGGCGAGTTGGTTTATTGTGAAGCAGTAGAGAGATGTATACCTGACTGAAAAAGCACTTGATGTTGCAGCCTGAAGAGTACTCCACTGATGGGAGTAGATGGAGCCTAAAGAAGCTCTAAAGATGATGGTAGTTTAGATTTTGTTGGTTGATTGGTCACCTTTCTATGAATGAGAATATTTGAAGCCTGAAGCTAAGAAGATTGAAGATAAAGACAGAGGAAAAAGACTTTTATTGTAGGTACATTTCCAAGGGACTTGGAAATTCTGTTGGTTGGTTGTATGGTGCAGGAGCACCTTCATAAACTAATGCTTCATGAACTAAATTTTGGAGTTTGATTAAATTTTAATGGTTCAACATTGTAATAAGGTTATTTGAGTCATCTTTCATGTGTTAAGATCCTAGAAGGGGTCTAATGTTTAAGTCTTATGACAAGTTGTCATACAAAATGTAAAATTCCTAAAAATGTAAAATAAGGGAAGGTAAAGAGTCATTTGGCTCTTGGTTCACTCTAAGTCAGTGAGAAACTAAAGAGACATGTTTTAATGCCTTTAAAAGGCCTTGTAGCCTTCACAAATTCGTGGGTGATTGAATTCAAGAATTGGATCAACAAAGAAGACTATTTTTTAGGCATTTCTACAGAAATTTTCTATTTTTTGATATTGTACGGCACTGTACGGGCAAGGACTAGTGCCAAGTTGGTTGTAAGTGATAGTTCTATCAATCACCCTCCATTTCCATTTTATTTCATGCATTTTGGTTTTGATTTGAGGTAGATATTGGGAATTTGGTAAAAACAGTCAAAACCCTATCTTAAGGTAAACAGTGACATATAAGTCTATGTTTTTCTTGTTTTGTGCATTGCATGTTGCTAATCCTCGGTGGAAATGACATTAACAATGTCTACTTCCATGTTTATGAGGTTTTGAATCAAATGGTTGAGTTCTATGGAGTGTGGGATTTAAGTTTTATGACTATATCTGTGTGACAATCTAGAAAGGCAGAGCTTGAAGAACAGTTAAGAGGTATACGCATAGGGTTTGTTAAAATATCAGATGAAAAGATACTTTTTTATGATTCAATGAGCATGTGTAGACCTTGTGTAAAGTGTTCCATGCATTAGTAAGGTGTGGGGAGTCGTGGTATACCCATTTTCAATAAGCCCTTGGTAGGGTAAAGCCTAATAGGCCTAGTTAGCACACTGTCAGTCCAGATTTGAGACATTCTTTTCAAAGTAACATATAATGAATTTAGGATATGTTTTAAAATGCCTTAATGGGTACTCAAAAAGCCCAACACAATCTTAAGAAGAGATCTACAGAAAAATTTATGCTTGACAATCTTCTGTGGTAGGGCTACAAGGAACAAACCTGTCTAGGTACTGTCAGAATGCAGTCAGTCTACAAGTCACTATCTTTAAAGGTGTAGAATGAAGTTATTGGGTTGGAGACCATGTGTTGGTCATGTTGTATTTACTCTTTGAAAGTTGTTTCAAATATTGAGTCAGTCTTGAAAAGGCAAGGTAGGGGTTTGTGGTTGAAAAGTGTCATTATTACTCACTGTAGGCAGTCTGACAGAAGTGATCATAAATGAATTCATGAAGGTCTTTGAAAGGAGTTGAGTAAAGTAGTTGGAGTCTCTAATGAAGATGAAAAAAGGGTGTATACTCTTGTTTGGGTCTGTGAGACTAAGAAATAGAAGTGTCAAGTAAATGAAAGTTGTCTAGAAGATTGATTTCCTAGAAGGGTGAATGGGAGAAGCCCATTGTTATGCAAAATGCTAGTATGAAGTTGATTTGTTCTTTTTCCTCTACATCACGTGTGACCCATTTAACTTGGGAACAGAAGAAAATGCTAAGAATGTGTTCATTGGGAAAGCTATTACTGAAGAAGAAAAGACAGGAATCATACATGCATTAAGAGATTACCATGAGGTTATAGCCTAGAGCTATGAAGATCTAAAGACATACGATAACTCAATCATCACGCACACCATCCCGTTGAAACCAAGATTGAAGCCATTCAGACAAAGACAATGGCTAGTGAATGCCTTACTGGAACCGCTAATTTTCAAAGAAGTTCAGAAGCTATTATCAACAAGGATAATATTTCCAGTCAGACATTCTGCATGGGTAGTGAATTTAGTTCTAGTCTGAAACAAAAATAGAGAAATTAGGCTTTGTGTTGACTTCCGTAACTTAAACAGAGCATCTAAAAAGGGTAATTACCCACTGCCTTCATTGGACAAAGTATTATAGATTGTTTATTGGATCCTAGATGATGTCATTCTTGGATGGGTATTCTGGTTACAACGAGGTGATGGTGGAATATGAAGATAGATTGAAGACGTCTTTCACCTGCAAATGCAGCATCTATGCATACCATCGAATGCCATTTAGTTTAATGAATGCTAGTGTAACTTTTCAACGTGCAATGGACATTGCTTTCAAAGGATTAGTTAGAAAATGTATTATCATCTACATGGATGACCTCATAGTATTCTTAAAAAGGTGAGAAGATCATGTAGCAAATATAAGAAAGGTGTTGCAGCGATGCAAAGATTATGGTATATCATTCAATCCCAAGAAGCGCATCTTTGGAGTAACTAAGGGGAAGTTGCTGGGACATGTGATATCTGAGCAAGGAATATCTATCATTCCAAACCAAATCCAAGCAATACTCAAGATACCTCCCCTAGCCAGCAAGAAGGAGCTTAAGTCATATTTTGGTAAGATCAACTTTGTGCATAAGTTTATCGTGGGTTTTGCCAAGATTGTTCGACCTCTTAACACCGTGCTGAAAAAGGATGCTAGAATGGATTGGACTCCAGAAGCCAAGACTGCTTTTGTAGAAATTAAACAAGCTATAGCCAATGCACCTATCTTGGTAAGTTCTGATTACACTTTACCATTTTAGATTTACTCATTTGCTTCCAAGCACACTTGTGCTACAATGTTGACATAGAAGAGATCAGTTGATGATGAAAGGCTCATCACTTTCATGAGTACTCTATTAAAAGTCATACAACTAAGGTATCCAAATGTGGAAAAACAAGTATACGCCCTGGTGAAGGCAGTCAAGAAGTTCCATCACTACATCTTAAGAAGTCAAGTAATCACCATAGTCCCAGATGCAACTGTTAAAGCATTATTGATGCAAAGTGAATTAGGAGAAAGAAGAGTGAAATGGGTCACCATCCTGCAAGAGTTTGAATAGATATTCAACCTATGAAGTTGGTAAGGGGTTAGGCTCTAACCAGAACAATGGCTAAAGTGGGACCAAGTTTAGTATCCCAGCAGTACCTATTAGAGGATGTTTCAAGAGATGAATGGTACAGAGATATCATATTTTATCTACTTAACCAATGTTGTCCACCACAACTAAATTCAGTTCAAAGGAGAGCACTTAGACTAAAAAGCAACAATTATATGATAAAAGGATTGGTCCTTTACAAGAAGAATCATGAGGGGATCTATCTGAGGTGTTTGGATAAGTCGGAAGTAAATCAAGTATTGATCAGTTTTCATGAGAAATTTGGTACAGGTCACAGATCAGCCCACTCAACAGATAATCATATCCTTCATGTCGGATATTATTGGCCCACTTTGTTCAAAGACGCATACTCGCATGTAAGAACTTATCATATATGCTAGAGTACTGCACACAGAGAGAGACATGCTGCCATGTCCTTGTAACTAGTAGTGGAGGTACGACCATTTACTTAGTGGGGCCTCAACTTTATTAGTATGATCAATCTGCCTTCCTCTATAGGCCACATGTATATTCTAACCACTACTGATTACTACACCTGATTGTCTAAGGTGATAGCTTGTAAACAATGCACCATAGAGGTAGTTATTAAATTTGTTGAAAAACATATTATAACTAGATTCAGTTGTCCATTTTCTTTAGTTTGTAATAACAACCCTGCTTTTTCGTCATTACATTTTTCTAACTGGGCATTTGATTATGGGATCACTGTCAAGTTCTCATCTAATTACTATCCACAAGGGAATAGGGTAGCTGAATCAACGAACAAAAATCTACTCGAAGTCATTAAGAAACTATTAGACAAAAACCCTAGAGACTGGCATACTCAACTTAAATTTTCCTTATGGGATGATAGAATCTGACACAAAGTGGCCTTGGGCACATCGCCTTACCACATGTCTATGGGATTGAACCCAGCTTTCCCATCCATTTGAGGATTCCCATACTGCAATTCATGCAAGACTACCTAGAAACTGATGATCAATTGTCCTATAGATTAGCCCAATTGCTGCACCTTGAAGAGAAACATGATGCTACTATAGAAAACTTTGCTAAACATCAGGGAGTAGTAAAATGATGGTTCGACAAAAGAGCCAAGGTAAAAGCCTTCTGCATTTTTGATTTGGTCCTATATAGGGATAAGGTACATGAGAAGAAAGGAGAACATGGTAAGTTTGATAAACTTTGGCGAGGTCCATATCAGATCTATGAGATCCTTGGAGATAACACGTATTGACTCAAGAGCCTTATTGATGAGGAGCTCCCATTGCCTATCAATGGCTAGTTCCTAAAGCACTACTTCTAGGCCTGAGAGGCAGTCATGCCTCATCTTAGTGTACATAGTTAGGGGTTTGTTTTCTTTGGTTAGCATAGGTTGCCTTCAGTTTAGTCTTGCTTTCTTGCCTTTGCTTTCTGTAGTTGTTGGATTCTTTTCTTAGGTTAGTTGTCCTTTGGTTTTGCTTCTGCTTGCTACACTTGCTTTTGGGGTCTTTGTTTTAGGAAGTGGTGGTAGATGTGTGGACCTGCAAGTGCTTCTTTGATGGGTGAATAATCTTGAGTTTTCTTTGAGAAGCAAAAGTTTGGCTTAAATCCCACCGTGGTTTCCACTATTAGGCTAAGAGGTGCCTATTCATAGAAATGAGTCATTAGTTGGTGCACCTAAAGTATTTTCTAACCATATATATCTCTCACACTTTAAATGACCCTAAATTTACTAAGTGAGTCTGAGTGATCTTGTGTCAAGTGAAAAGGTTGACTTCTTATTCGACCACATGCACTATCAATCATGAAAGAAGGTAGGTGACACTAAGTGTTGCTAGCCTATATTGGCTGAAAATAAAAGGTGTTTTTCAACACCAGACCCATTACAGTGTAATTAAAAAGAGACTACCAATTGAAAATTCTCACAAGGGGTACTATCTAGAAATAATTATTATCAATTACCATTGTGCCAGAAGTATTATTTAGCATTTATGTTTCTCAAGGCTCATCACATCTCAAATATTTCAGCATTTCTTAGTGGTAGAATGGTCTCAACTTCCTAGCTTGTCGTAGATGATCTTGGATGAACTTAGTTGCCAAAGGATGGGAACGAATATAGTTGCACACACTTAGGTTTTTAGGATGTGGATGGTTGCACTAGTTGGTGATCTTGGATTCTTTGATAGGGTATCCTTCTTTTTCATTTAATATGTGGGGAACACAGAGATTCTGAGTTTGAACTGAAAGTTTATCATCGAAATGCTCGGGAGCATTTCCCAGTAGAGTTGCCATTTGTTGTACCTCGCACACACGCCCCATTTCAAAATAGGGACCCCCTCTTTTAAATTTTGGTCTAGGATGTCAAGTGGATTTTCACCTCCTAAGTGGTCAAGTGGTCAAAGTGCATTTTGGCCATGATTGAATGATGATGTTAAAAAATCATTTCAGGAATTTGCTAGGTTGGATTTTTATATCCCTTTTGATGGCCTTGAATAACCCTTTTGCACTAAATTGCTCTCCAACTGACCTTTGTGCTAAATTTCTCTTTAACTAACTTTTACATTGATTTGCCTCCCAACCGACTTTGTGTTAAAACCCTTTATCACTGACTCTGGTGCTGGTTTTCCTCCCAATGGACTTTTGTGCTAAAACTAATCATCTCTGACTTGCACTGTATCATTCAATCATTGACTAAGTCAGATGAGTTCAAAGTTCCTGCAAGTCTAAATGACCATAAAGTCCCACAAACTACATAAAGTTAAGCCTATGGTCGCAGTGTTAAAAAGACCTCTCATCGACTAGGTCCATCGCATCCAATTTCCCCACCAAGTCCAAGCAAATGAAAAGCTACACGACAACCCTAATCTGTCGACTATACATTGCGCATTAATGGCAATTTGGATGGGATAATAAAAGGGATACCCTCCTTTGTTTAAATCATTTTTTCACTTTGATAAAGATTTTAGAGCCCCTTTGTAATCATTGCACCTTGTTGAGCATTTTTCATCGTCGTTGCCTTGAGTTCGATCCTACGACCGTTTCCTGCCTGTGCAATCCAGACCCATTTTCTAGAACTAACCAAGTAGGGTTTTCACTTATCCGCTTTGAGTTTTCACTATATGTGGTTAGGGTTTGGTTTCAAAGTACATTTTCTTCTAAGAAACACATTTAGGGTTTTCAGCTAGGGATTTGTGCATGAACTATTTATTTTTCCTTTGAAATATAGTTTGAATTTCCCTTTGAAAACATAGATGGATTGTTATGAGCTAAAAGGAACAACTTAAACAGACTTGGCTGAAGTTTTCATAAACTAGAAAGAGATTTGGTCTTAGCACTAAACTAGAGTCTGACCAACCTGTAAACATTTCAACTCATCCAGTCGGTCAGTGGCCATTAAAACTTGCGCTATGCTTTGAAACCCATTCAACGCTGAAAACATTGACTTCCGACCTACATAGCTTGTTGTATTAACTATTGGCAGGACCTCAAAACCCCGCAAGATTTGAAAAGATATTTAGCACTAAAAACCTCTTGTGCTGACCATGCGCTAGATGACCTTGTCTCCAACCTGGTCAGATACCTTGAATATCTCCACAAATCAGTGACACCTAAAGTCCCGTTGAAAATAAGGAAACAACTTTGCGCAAAAAATGATCCCATCCGACCTCACGTTGAAATACTCTTTCACCAACTTAGTCATTTGACCTCAAAACTTGTGCAAGTTAGACAAAGCCAAATCCCATGCAAGAGTAGTGAAAGAGCTCTCAAGGAGACTTGCGCTAAAACCCGACCAACTAACTAAACAACTAATGAAAGATTAGTGACCTTCAAAAGTCGCGCAAGTTGGCAACATCCAAAACCCATGCAAGAGATAGAAGAGAATGAACACTAATAAAACCATGAGTCAGACGAACCCAATTTTCAAGTTGAGGTCGGTAGACATCAATTTTAGCGTTTTTCTACCTATAAGTCGGTTGATCCTAAAACTAGCACAAATAATGCAAAATGGTTGTGTTTTAAGAAATTTCAAAGGGAAAATGTCAGGAATGATGAAGTTAATTTTGTGATACATAGATAATGATGATTTTCAATGCTTTCACTAAGATGTTTTGCAATATTAAATGTTTTTGCATGCATTAATGGTGAATTGCTATGAAGTAGGTGCAATGGTAATAATTGTTAGAATTATGATTCTTTAAAAAGGGCATATCAGTAGTATTAGCAAATTCATTAAAGTTCATCTCAAATTTAGGAGTGTGTGAAAAATTTTTCGAGGTGTCAAACTTATAAGGTCTAGTCCTACAAATTAAATGACTACCTGAGCTCAAGCCATGAAGTATAGATTCTAGGGAATCCCTCCAGAGACCAAGATTCACTCCAGATGGAGTGATGTGGGAGACACAGATCTGGGACACATAGACTTAGATGACTTTAGATTGAGAATCTTTGCTCCAAACCCAACTCCTAGGGCCAAAACACTCAGAGACAGTGGTATATCACAAGCTGATGCCTTCCCTACCTTAGTACTGTTGGCAAGAGACACTATATGGATTCATGTTTGTTGTCATTGATGGAAACAAAGTTCATCCCACACATTCGCAGGACATGGTGTGTCTCTACCGGAAGTCAGAATGAAGATTGTTGAGGTCTAGTAAACAAGAACAGAGCATGTGGCAAGGTCTGACAGACAAGTCTAGATCTCTTAGAGGAAGTATCTTGGTGAAGTGCAGATTTAGGAAAGTCAAGAGGACTACCTTGAGTAATAGATTCCAAGGATTTAGCCTCTGGTGATGGACAAGGAAAAAGATATGAATAGTTGAGTACCGGATTCCTGAGTGACAGTGTGAACAGAGGAAGAACTGACTGACAGAACATCAGATTGCTTTTCGAATGTGTTTCTGATAGTGGTAAAGGTTATGAAGACATGAATTATGTTTGGCTGACATGATTAATTATTTCTACAAGTATATGCTTGATCCGCATTACTTGATGTGTAAGGATTCAGCCGACAGAATAAAGTTTGTGAGAAGATTGACTGTTCCGGGTGCCGACTAGAAAGATAATGAAATCACTTGTGCGGATATATATATAGGATGGATTTAGTTGTGAGAAGTTGTGTGGTGACATGTGGTATGTGAAGAAAAGCAAAGCAGAGAAGAAACAATAAGAAAGGTCTGGTATGTGAAACGAAAGCAGCATAAGAGAAGAGGAAAGATGAAGTGCAGCAGATTAGTGTACTAAGCCTAACCGAAACTGAACTCCAGCATATGTGGATGCTTCCAATCAGTTCAAGTATTACATAACATTCTTTTGTAGACAGTGTGTCTCCTTGTAGGCAGTGTACCTCCTTTGTGAGCAGTGTGCTCGGGTAGTGAGCCCTAATTGGCAAGTGCCATTTTTGTATTTCCTTATTCTTCTAATAGAGAATAATCTTTGGGTTAATCACCCCATGGTTTTCTCCCTTAATAGGGTTTCCATGTCAAAAATACTGTGTCATGTGTTTTTCATTTCATGGTAATGTTTGCTTGTTTGAATTAATGCTGCATTGATTAATAAGAAAGTTCAGAAGAAGAAATAATTAGGATAACTGATTCACACCCCCCCTCTCAGTTATCAACAATTGGTATCAGAGCTAAGTTCCTCCTAACAGAGTCTAACAGCTCGAGGAATATCTGGGAGTCCACATGAATCCATATGGTTTAAGGGAGCAACTCAAGACTGCCCTTGAGGATCTTGAACAGTCAAACTCTGAAGTCAATGAATTAAAGGAAAGACTCAAACAGGCTGATGATTTCATGAGAGAACTAAAAGACAAATTAAGTCTCTCTATGAAAAAGAGAAAGGAGCTACTTCAGCAATTGGCAAGACAAGGTGAAGAAAGTAATGCAAATGAAGAGCTGACTGAGAAAACCAAGTTATGTGAAAAGTTATCAAAAGAAATCATTATGGTAAGACATGAAATGGAATTAGGAGTTATAAAGTTTACTCAAGAAGTTGAAGAGAAAAGAAAAACTAAAGATAATCTAAGACAATCTCTCAAGGAGAAATCAGAAGATTGCCACCAGATGGATAGAATTATCAGACATCTTGAATCTGATCTTGAAGATGCTAAAGATAATGAAGAAAAACTTGAGGATCAAATTGTCTCTCTAAAAAGGGATCTTCAAACAACAAATGAGTATAAAGAGAAATTCAAGATAAGTTCTCCTCAACTTGAAGTTCTCCTTGGAAGTCAAAAGAAGGTAGATGACAAGTGTGGTTTGGGATATGAAAAAGAAGAAAGCTTCAGATCCAGTCAGAAGAATTTTGGATCAAAAAATCCAAGGAACAGGCCTAGAAGACCTCCGGTAAGACAGCCTAATGCTCAAAGATATCCATCCTTCAATGGATACTGCCACAGTTGCAATCACTTTGGTCACAAAGATAATTAGTGCAGAAAGAGAATGAATCAGACTAATTCATCCTTCTCCGGATAGTGTTTTAACTGCAAAAGGTATGGTCACAAGTTTCATGAATGCAGAAATATGCAAATGAAAAAATCATTCAATGGTAGATGCTTTGCATGCAATAGAGTAGGTCATATGGCTAATCAATGCAGATCAAGAGGATATCAGTCAAATATGCAAAGAAATGTTGTTTGCCAAATCTGTAATAGGTCCGGTCATAATGCAAAAGTCTGCAGAAGCAAGAATTAGGACAAAAGAGGTCTAGTATATAATCAGAATCAAGATAAGGGTAAACAAAAGATGAATGTGGATGAAGTTAGGAATGAGATGAACAATATTTGGGTGAAGAAAAGTTTAGAGAATGTAGAGGTTGGATCCGTACCAAACTTTGGTGCTGATATTCCTTCCAAAAATTAAAAGGTGAGCTCTAGCTTAGGGGGAGACACAAAGAAAACCTTATTCCCTCAGCCTGTTAAGTGGTGCCTGAAATTGGCACATGAGAAGCTACAGATCAAAGGATTTCTAGAAAAACATGTAAAGAAGGTCAAGTAAAGATTTGAGAGATCCGCAAGAAGATTTAAAAAGTTCAATTACTTCAGAATTGGTCCGGTTAAGCAAGTCTTTCGGTAAAATAGGTTTCTCAGAAGATTGGCCCGGTATGAATCCAAATTGATACAGCTTGATTTGTGGATACATAAGATGATTAGAAGGACAAGTGGATATGATGATTCATCACTAACATTGATCACAAGGGAATCATAATGATCCGGATGAGTTTCTTCCTCCTTGAACAAGGAAAACAAGGCAAACTGGAATGAATTAGGTTGTGCATTTATTGCAGGGTGAAAATTAGGGCTTCTTGGAATAAAAGAGTTCATTTGTCTATCATTTACACACTTGTACACTCACATGCGAAGAAGAAAGAAAAGGAGCTCTGCAAACAACTTCTCCCAAAAGATCAAGGCAACTCTTCATACAACTCTATTCGGATTTCTTCATGTGCCCTACCCTGCGTAAAAGGTATTTATCATTCTTGATATCCTTCAGTAAGATTGTTTGATGATGGCTACTCTAAATATAGTAAAGATCTCTGATAGACCTCGGCCCTCATTTAAGAAACATCCATATAAATCCTTGGAGGTAGATCCCCTAGGTGCATTTTCCAGTGTTCCACATGGCGTGTTGCACACCGAAGATATTAGGGTTTATATACATGCAAATGTTGAAGAGTTTGGGGAATTCAAACTAAGAGATATCTATCACAAACAACTGTTAGATGATTCATTTGAGCTCAAACCCCAATACATTGGCCTCCGGAACAAGTACTTTGCACAATACATACATTTCTCATGTTTTACAGAGAATGAATGGGTTAGGTACATTTTGAGCAGAATACATGACAATTTCATGTGGTTAAATGGACCATTCAAGATCACTAAAGATGCCATCAGGGCAGTTACCGGATTACACTCATCCAGTGGGATTCCTGTTCTTAAATCTATAAAGAACCAAACTGTGAGTGATGCTATCGGATCTAAGTTTGACAAAAGAGCAATGACAGTAGATGACATCACTGATCCGGATGTCAAGTTTGTTTCTATGATCATTGGATATAAGATATATCATTCTAGCAGAGAAAATTCTGTACCTGGAACTGCCATCTATACCGCTTATGAAATGTTAAAAAAGGATATAGACTATGATCTTTGTCAGCTTCTCTTGAACCAACTTTTGGAGAATCTACAGAAAATAAAGAAAGATAAAAAGAATTCATTCAAGTATGGTGGATTGATATTGTGCTTATTCTTCTACTTTATGAATGAGCTTCCCGGATCTAATGGCTAGGTATGGGAAAATGATAGACTGGTAGCTATCCAAATCAGAGATTATCTACATGGACTTGGTGACAACAAAGCACAAAATATAGCTCTGTGGGGATATTTCAAGAACTTTCAGAGCATGATGCAAGCAAGAGAAAGGATTCCCCAGTCCCTTGTTGAGAAATACAAAGACACAGTCTGCTTTATGGTAGAGATTGATCAGTGCCTAATGGAGGCAGTAGAACCAAGGACAGTCTGGATCATGCCCATGGGGTATGAAGTGGATGAACAAATGGTGGAGCTGCATGTTCAACACATGCTAAGTCAGCCTAAAGATCCAAAGGCAGAAAGGTTTGGAACCTTTGAGGAGCTGAGTGTAAAGATCCATGTGGAACTCAGAGAACCAAAGATGAAAAGGAAGGTGAGGAAAGAAGTAGAACATATTGCACAAGGCCTTGGGATCTCAAAGGAGGCACTTGATGCCAACCAGGAAAAGAGACAAAAAGATGAGGAAGAGAAGAAAGAGGCAGAAAAGAAAAGCAAGGAAAGTGCTCCGGTAGAAACCTCAACTCGGACCAAATCATCAAAAAGATCTGCACCTGTCATAGCCAAAAGCTCAAAATCAGAAGTCCAAGCATCCGGTAAAAGAGAGAAAAGATCTAAGACAAAAGCCACAAAAGCTTATGCAAGTCAAAGAGATGAGGAAACCGAATTAGATGAGGGGGTAAAGGAAATAAAGAAGTAGAAGAAGAAAGGATCCGGTAAGCCCTCCACAGGCCAAGACAAGGAAGAAATGGCAGAGGAATTTGTTGAAAAGCCCACCCTATCTCTAGAAAGTGTAATCAAATCAGTCACTTTGGATGGAAACCTTCAACCAATGGCTGAATTCTATGATGATTACAATGAGGCTAACCAAAAGATCTTGTAGGAAGCTACAATCAGGTATCTGAACATATACAATAAGGCTTTCATTGAGATTATATCTCTAATTCCTAAAAGCTTAGAAAAGGAGTTAGAAATAAGAAAGAACAATGCAATGGCAAAAGACATTGAGATTCAGGAACAGATAGCTATTCAGCTATATCCTACAATTGATCCCAAAATAATGAATATGATATTCAAAGATTGCAAGGATGAATTCAGGAGCAAAGCAAGGATGAATCAGCTCATGCTTGGTGAAACTAACAAGGTGGCAGAAGAGACTGAAGAGATTCTTCGGAATACTCTTAAAAAGTTCAACATTCCTATCACAGAGGACTCTGGTAAAGACAAGAGCTCTGAATCCCCTATTTCGGAAGAAGTGATTCATGGACAAACAAATATCTCTCCTCCAGTTTCTCCTACAGCTTCCGGATCCAAAGGAGAAGACACAATATAGGAGAAAGAAGCAGGAGTGAAGGAAAAAGAAGCTGATAGTACCAAGGCTGCAGAAGAGAAGAAACATCTGTCTCTGGCAAGAGACACTGCACAAACTATCCAAGAATTCCTGAACAAAGAAACCATGGAGATTGATGAATCGGAGCTTCTACAAGGTCCATTCAATTTTGATTCTCTTTCTCTGATACAGACAATGAAGATAGCTTCATTTGCAAATGTTAAGGCAAATGAAAAACTTCTACAGTCTCATATGGAGAACTATGAGTTGATAGAAGCTGCTTCCGGAGTGCTTGAAAAGATTATGCCATCAGTTCAAAAAGATCCCACAGCCTCCACTTCCGATAATCTCAAAACTCTAGTCAGTAGTGTCAATACACATTTTGATTCACTAGAGAAGTCAACAGAAGATAAGGTCCGGAAGGAATTTCTTGCAAAAAGATTATCAGAGGTACAAGGTTTGATAATTAATGATAGGAGAAATATGAGTATAGGGATAAAGAGCTTAGAAAATGCTCTTAAGGATGGTGGTGAAATATACAAATTTTGTATCTCCTGGTCCAAGGTAACAGTGGAGATTGAGAAGAAAATAAAAGAGCAAGAGGATAAACTACTAAGTTTGTCTCAAAGTTTTGATCCTCTCTCTTCCTCCATAGTCAATCAAGAGTGTCAGACTATTGCAATCAAAGCTGCAATAAAGAATTTTGAGAAGGAAAGGAAGAACATGATTAACCGGATGAGTGAACTTAGAAGGATTATTATCCCTAAGTTAGAGTCCATGCATGAGGCCATAAGTGAAGCTCAAATCACAGCCCAGACAAATGATCCGACAGATCTAAAAAGGGCAAATGCGTTTGCATTCTTGTTGAGTGGGCATATCTCTATTTTGGACAGGATGAAGCAGAGTTAGGCGACAGAAGTTGTAAAGTTGAAGACAACTTTTGCAGACATACTTAAGTATATGTAAGTATGCCATATGTATATACTTATGCAGCTAAGTATAGTAAAATTTTTGAAAATTTTGGTGTGCGGACCCTACCCTTTTCCATTGATGTCAAAGGGGGAGTGAGGAGCAGTGAAAAATGAGGAATCCAACTAAGGGGGAGCTCCAAAAAATGTATATAAAGACAGAGCATCAGCCAAGGGGGAGCATAGTGTAAACACTTAGTCATTTTTCACTAAGTGTTGCCATCAATGCCAAAGGGGGAGATTCTTGGCAAGAGACACTATATGGATTCATGTTTGTTGTCATTGATGGCAATAAAGTTCATCCCACACATCTGCAGGACATGGTGTGTCTCTACTGGAAGTCAAAATGAAGATTGTTGAGGTTCGGTACACAAGAACAGAGCATGTGGCAAGGTCCGACAGACAGGTCCGGATCTCTCAGAGGAAGTATCTTGGTGTGTGGATTTGGGAAAGTCAAGAGGATTACCTTGAGTAATAGATTCCAAGGATTTAGCCTCCGGTGATGGACAAGGAAAAAGATATGAACAGTTGAGTACCAGATTCCTGAGTGACAGTGTGAATAGAGGAAGAACTGACTGACAGAACATCAGATTGCTTTCCAGATGTGTTTTTGATAGTGGTAAAGGTTATGAAGGCATGAATTTTGTTTGGCCGACATGATTAATGATTTCTACAAGTATATGCTTGATTCGCATTACTTGATGTGTAAGGATTCAGCTGACAAAACAGAGTTTGTGAGAAGATTGACTATTTCGGGTGCCGACTAGAAAGATAATGAAATGACTTGTGTGGATATATATATAGGATGGATTTAGTTGTGAGAAGTTGTGTGGTGACATGTGGTATGCGAAGAAAAGCAGAGTAGAGCAGAAACAGTAAGAAAGGTCTGGTATGTGAAAGGAAAGCAGCATAAGAGAAGAGGAAAGATGAAGTGCAGCAGATCAGTGTACTGAGCCTAACCAAAACTGAACTCCAGCATATGTGGATGCTTCCAATTAGTTCAAGTATTGTATAACATTCTTTTGTAGACAGTGTATCTCCTTGTAGGCAGTGTACCTCCTTTGTGAGCAGTGTGCTCGGGCAGTGAGCCCTAATTGGCAAGTGCCATTTTTGTATTTCCTTATTCTTCTAATAGAGAATAATCTTTGGATTAATCACCCTGTGGTTTTCTCCCTTAACAGGGTTTCCATGTCAAAAATACTGTGTCATGTGTTTTTCATTTTATGGTAATGTTTGCTTGTTTGAATTAATGCTGCATTGATTAATAAGAAAGTTCAGAAGAAGAAATAATTAGGATAACTGATTCACCCCCCCTCTCAGTTATCAACAAGTACAATGTGCAGAATTGATGCTAACCTATGAAGGTAGGTATGATGTCATGACAAGGACAATTCAAACTATTAATGAGGATATCCTAACTGATTTAAGTCCACCCTCTCTAGCTGAGACCTTTGATATTTCATGGGACAAAGTCATGACCATGCCA
The DNA here is from genome assembly GCA_027924645.1 of Cunninghamia lanceolata. Lineage (NCBI taxonomy): Eukaryota > Viridiplantae > Streptophyta > Pinopsida > Cupressales > Cupressaceae > Cunninghamia > Cunninghamia lanceolata. The sequence goes on along the minus strand of BSBN01000391.1, from coordinate 11,264,596 downwards.
GAGAAACAAGGATCAGAGAGGACTTAGAACAAAGATGTGGAGGGATGCAGGAGGCATATGAATGACCATTGGGCCAAAAATAGAAGGTCTTCCCTTAGTAAATTTCCCCAAGTGCTATATAGGAGTGATTTGCATGATGAAATTGGAGACTTGATAACTTTTCTGAGTAGAATATATGGATTACCCAGCCTCCACTTTTGAGGGGTCCATGTTTGTTATCATAATTGAGATATTGAAAGAGACTAAGTTCCATTGGGTCCAAATTATTAGTGACAACATTCATGAGGTCTTCAGAAACTTCAAAGAGAAGAGGTACTTCAGATGGACATCTTATGTTGTCTATGCATTGGCAAGGAGAAATCACTATATTGGGTTATCAAAGATTGGAGTAGTTTGAAATGATGAGCAAACCCAAATAAAAGTATATGAATGTTACCTACAACTGACCTCATCTCAATCTTTGATACATTTTAAAAGGGTAAATGATGCTTCACAATGTATATAGCCAAACTACTACAAGGTAATATAGCCTTGAGGATTTCCACTGAAGCAATGAATGAAGTAACTAAATATGGCAGGTGCTATATTCAATTTGAAAAATTCACGTATCTAAGAGTACAAGGTTTCACTAGGATGGCTTATAGACTTCCTAGATATCTTGATGACAAGACAATGCTTCTCAAGTTGTCTAGACAGTTGATACCCTCTGCTGAGAAACTCAAGCACTTACACAGGACCAATGTTCAGTTTCCTATCAGATTTGGCAAGGAGAATTATGCATGCCCTTCTTTAGCTTCGGTAGAACATTCTAACAAAGAGCTTCAACTCCTCAATTTACATTACTACAATGCAAGGGATCACTTCGATCACAATAAGGTAATGGAAATGTTCTTAAGTAAGAAGTTGTTTCACAAGGTACATATTGAAGACTTTTGGACAAATTACCTAGATGATTATGAAGTTATGAAGAAGTCACACTCAAGGTTGCCTCTAGCCTTCATCAAAAAGTTACATATCCTTGCAGTGCCAGATCAGTTAGAGGATGATGAAAATGTTATGGTTAGAGAACCTTGGGAAGCTCAATACCATCAACCCATCCCACTACTGAATTGCGCAAATGTAGAAGAAAGCTCTTTGGATACCATAATGAGAGAACCCATTAGATTAAGCAAGGCCTGGGTAAGGGGTCAGGTGGCTGATTTGGAAGGACAAGGAGTACAGCTTACTTATACTGCATTAGAGTCAGATAAGGACTCTGGAGATGAGGAGGATGAACTAATAAATGTCAAAGATGAGGCAGAGTTAGCTGAGAAATAGAAATTAGACAATGAAGAATAGATATCTCTGGCAGAAAAGGCAATGAAAATTAAGAAGCCATCTGTAAAGCCTCCTTAAAAGAAAAACCAACCTCCCTCCACCAGGACAAGGGCTTCCAAGAAAAGAGATATGCCAAGTGGCCCTAGAGAAGGTTCTAAGACCAAGAAAGCAAGGATGAAGGAGGTAACTAAGGAGGGTGCTACAATACAAGGAGTTACCAATCTATCAACCTCCCTATCTCTTGCTACTCAAAGTGTTAGCATGGCTGCCCCAACTTCTATAGCTTCTACTGCTACTTCTTCCTCTGCTAATTCTTCTACTAATGTATCCATCTCACCTATGACCTCAACTGCCATTGTCCAAGAAACATCTCGTGCTGCCACCTCTCTTACCTCTACAATTTCTACTACTTCCTACTCATTGGCAATTTCCTCCAATGCCCCTAGCAGCCCTATTTCCTCCACTGCTACCACTTCATGTCCCTCTACTACTACTACAATTACACCTTCTACTTCTTCCACTCAATTATCCACCTCCGCAACATTACCTCCTATTTCCACCATCCTTTCAGCTTCCCTTCCTCTACCTTCACTACCTTTTCCTTCACCTCTTGTCATCTCTTCTTCCTTGTTAGTAGTATTAGATAATCTAATGTAGATTAACTTTCCCTCACTATCCATATCCTCTACAGTTCCTAGTTGACAAATTATTGCAGATTCTTGGGTTGTACCTCTGTTGCTAGGAATTGAGAAAGTATGTGCAGAGTTGGGCTTGCAGGAGCTTGAGGCAGTGTTATTACCTGGGGGGAGAAAGATGCATTGATGGAAGTAGGTAATGAAGACTCCAAAGAACCTCTAACCAATGTTGAAATCATTGATGTATCTGGTAGTCCTCTAGAGAAAGGTCAAAGGGAGGAAGTTTTCAAGTCAATCCAAGAAAATATAGTGATAAACTGGGAAAACTTAGCCAAAGAAGGAGAAAAAGAAGATGAAATGAGTACAAATAAATATGGAGAACCAGAGCAAGAACAAGAGCCACTTGAAGAGTCAGCTACAACTAATAATGACAAAGCCCTTGAATTGAATAAATCCTCTTTACCTGAATGGTTGCAAAGTAGAGTGGCATATCCTGAGCCACAAGTAGAAATAATGCAGCTAGATTTGAGTACCATTTTGTCGCAAGCTCAGAGGCCTAAGAAGAAAAAGAAGGCAAAGATACAATCTAGGATCTATAAGGATGAATCAGAATCTAGAATTGTAGAGATTGTAGTCTCGCCAACTAATGCCGCCAAGGAACAAATCAGAGCAGAGGATTATGTAATCTCCACAGTTGATTTGGGACCTGCCACTCATGCTCAAAGAGTGGATGATTTTAAAGAATCTGTTACATCAATTTTGGAATAGTTAGACAAAGATGAGATGTCTAAAAAGGAATTAAAATAGAAAAATGAAGAGCTCCACACTTGCCTCCATTTTTTGGTCAAGCCAGTAGATGCAGGAGGAGATATAAGGACAGTGCCCACTTTCCTATCTACTAATGAAATGGCAAGGCTAGGCGAGGTAAGGTCCAAATCCCAAGGTACTAAAAAATAGTTGTTCAGAGTTTTTGAGATGGGATGCGAGACTATCAATGCCTCCGCTCAAGAGCACAAGAAGCTGGTGGAATTGCATAAGAAATGGAAAGATCTCCGCGACGAGTGTGACTCCTTTGATGAGTATTACTCACATATGTATCCACGGATAAAGAGCATCAGGGATTTACCCACCTAGACTCTGGTTGTAGAAAATATTATAACTGGGAACCAGTTGCCTAAGGCCATTGAATGGTATCAATACCTACTTTTGAGAAAAGAAACTTTTGAAAACATAAAAGAAGCATATAAGCTAGCCGATGAGGAACTATAGTCAATTATATATGATATCAATGATTCTTTGAAGGATTTCCTGGAAACATCCTATGATGACTACCCCCTTATGATATCAAAAAGTGTAAAGGCAAATTACATAAGGTGATTTTTGAAGATACCGAGCTCAGTATGGAAGATAGGTTGGATAAGGTAAGCGATCTCAGAGCTGAATTCAAAGCATTCCACAAGGCAGGTGTAGAGATAGAAAAGATATACAATAGATTTAGTCAAGAATTAGAGATGTTCGATTATCAGATCAATCATTTGAAGGATCCAGATCTATCAGAGACTAATCTTGTACTTGACACATGGCTGACTTACTATAACAAGCTAGATGGCAAAGACAAAATTAATTTAGATGAAGAGCCTTGATATTGTTTTAAATATTTTAAGGATGTAATCCCATCATAATTTTAAATTGATGTATTCAGGGCAGTATGTGACTCTATTTTGTCTTTTCTATGCTTTTAAAATGTTCTTTTCTATTAATATATTCAGTTGGCTAGTCAAATTGACTAGATTCAATGTATCTGGAGCTTGTTTTTCATCTTTTTCATAGAAGACAAAATATAATCCAAGAATTGATATGAGCTATTACAAATACATTTATTGATGTAATCTGGACCATCAGTGTTGAGTTAATCTCCACCGTTCATTTGAAAACTTGGTATGCTACTTTTCTATATAAAGGGTTGCCATTTCCACTTGTTGTAAGAGAGAATTTGATGCTGAATTGTTGACATTCTACCATTTGAAGTAATACAAAACAAGTTTCTATAGTGTTTCTGAGAATTTGTGTATTGTGTTCCTTATTTGGTTTTCATGGTTTGCTTCTTACTCTCCCATAGTTAGTTAGTTAGTTGTGCTTTTATAATGTTCATGGTTTACTGAAAGTATCTGATGAATACTCTAAGTCCATACTTTTAGTTATTTGGTGATGGTAGAGTGTAAAATTAGTCTGGGCTAATCACTTATTGTAAGTTCAATTGCATTTCACAAGTTAAATTGTGTTGTTTATTGGTTATTTAACAAATGAATGTAATATGAAAAACTATTAACTTCCATTGAAGATAACACGATTTTCTGCAATACTGTAACACCCATTTTAGTTTGGTAACTCAGAAAACTAGTTAAGTTCTAAAGTATTTGTCTACTCAAAGTAACCTATACATTGTGACTGTCACTTAGGATTTCTCTAAAAACCCTAACCTTTTGCATTTTCTAAAAAAAAACCATTGTTAGATTAGGAATTTCAACAGCATTTTGCATTGATTTATTAGCTAAAAATCATAAAAGGGTTTATGTGTATTTGCTGTCCCAACTTGAAGATATTTAGATTACATGTAAGATCCCTTGTAGGCATAGCTAGAACATACCAATTGAGAAATTCCAAGCAAGCTAAGACCTAGCTGTATTATCCTTGGAGTAGTCTTACCTAGGGTAAGATACTTTTCAAGAGGTGTCAAACCAACAATCACACCTGTGTTGTTGTGTGCTAAAACCACCATCAATAGCTTGATAAATCCTGTTATCATTGTTAATTTAAAGAACCTAGTGTGTGTATGCTCTCTCTTCGCATCGTAAGGCAATCTTAGGGATCAAAATCACCTACGAGATTCTTTCCTCTAGTAGGCCTACACAAGGATTTCATCACTTTTGGGGATGACCCAAACCCACATGTTCCAGTGATGTATACAAATTTGGGAGAGAATTGAAAGACTCTCCCATTGGAAGAAACTTGTCATTTTTGGCTAAGCTTGCAAGAAATTTACATACCTTGGAAAGTAAAGGTGAAGTGTGGGTTACCCTCTTGTATCATTCCTTAGATATACCCCTCATCACATAGACATTAACCTCAAGCACCTTGAATGCATCAAGGACACCTATAAGACCTTTTGTTCATCCTTCCTTGTGGTGCATTGAATATAGGTTAGGCCGAAGAAGTTACTTACATTATACTTTCATAGTGGGGAGATAGAACTCACTTTGGGCAAGGCTTTGGCCTCCAAGGTAAGGGATGTATAGGTGGCACATGACTTCACATTCCCTATCTATCCATCACTTGATAAATAGTATATTGTGGGCCCACAAGGATTGACACTCCCACTTGAATAATTTAGGATGTTATTGTGCTTGGTGTGTTTTCATTTATCAAACCCATGCACTCCCTAAATCTAAAATCAAAATCCTTTGCAAAAATGTACATGTTATGAGTGAAATTTATTGTTTGTAAAGTTGCCCAAGGTTAAGCTATCCCTAATCACCTTCTAATTATCCACCTCATCTTAATCCAAATCCAAATTATCCATCTTACCTTAATCATCCTAATCACTCTATCCATATCATTCCAATCTATCCTAATCCAATCTTGATCCATCATTTAGGACCCTTATCCAAATTAATTAACTTAATCCAATCAAGGCCCTAATCTTAATCCATTGTATGTGCCTAATCACCATCCTAATTTATCCCATCTTTTTGCTTAATCAAGTACCCCATCATTCTAATCACTTTCTAATAGTCTTTAGTCTATCATCATTCATCCATTATCGTCCTTAATCCCGATCCTAAACCACATTCATCATTCATTCTTATCCTAATCAAACTTCATCCAAATTATCATCCTTAATCCACATCATAATCCATATCCTAATCTAATTTCATCATCCATCCTTAACCTAATCAAATCCTACCCATTATCTTTCCCTAGTACAATTTCATTAGTCACCTCTATCCTAATTAAATCCTAGTCCAATTTCCTTAATCCAATTTCATCTTCATCCTAATCCAATTCCATTATCCTAATCATCTCATCCATTATCCCTAATCCTATCCATTATCCACCTAAACCAATTTCGTCCTTAATCATAATCCGATTCTATCCCCTAATCCTAATCATTCTATCCTTATCCTAATCCATTTCATTATCCCTAATCAAATCCATCATCATCCTTAATCAAACCCCCATTTACCATCCTTATCATCCTTAATCCAATTTCATTCTAATACCTAATCTATCTAGTCCATCCCTTTAATCAAACCCATCATCCTAATAATCTCCATCATCATCCTAATCCAATCCCCTTATCCACTTTATCTCATTTCACCAAAATCCTAATCTAATACACTTATCTCTTATCTAAAATCAATCATCCATTATCTATCTATCCATCCCTTGTCAACATCTAATCACAATCCTTAATCAAAAACCATCTTTTGAAAATAAAAAATTGGTTAAGGACTTAAACTCTTTCAACCCCATCCAATTTCATCCAAAACCTAATCATTTCCCTCAAAATCACCATGAAATCCATCATCCAAGGGTCCTAGACCTAATCCCTCATCAATACCCATCAAATCCATAAAAAACCATCAAATTCAAGCCCTAACATCAAGCTTGAGGCCCTATTTTCATAAACAAGTGCCTATGTCCCTAAGAAAGCACCTTTGTGAACTACATGAGTGTTTTTGGTAATATACAACCACATCTATATATAAAAAAGTGCCTATGTAGATAGGCACCTTTGTAAAACTCAGGTGCCTTTGTAACCTACTTGGGTACCTTTGTCAAAACAAGCAAATCATCTCCTCCTTCAACCAAACCTCAAAAGGTCCTCTCACCTAATCAAATCCATTAGCTACATGTGTCACTCTCACCCACACTTGGGTAGTTGAGTTTCACACCCTCTTTTGGATTTATATGCCACAACTCATAACCATTTGTTTTTTTAATCTAAGTAGGTATAACCATGTATTTTGGCTTTTAGCAAGTAGGTAAAACTCCCACTTTTTTTGGGTAGTTGGAGTTATTACACCTCTTGGATGTATTTGCCCATTATTTGTTATCTATATATATACACCTCTTCTCTCCCATCTTGGGTAGTTAGTGAGAGTAATATAAGTATTCTCAAAATTCTCTTACAGTTGTCTTTTCTTTTCTCTCTTTCAAGATAATCTCTCCATTCCACTATTTTGATCTTTGATCATCTATCGATTGGAGTGCATGTGATCTATGACCGACACTAGATCTTGGCTTCAAATCTCATTTCTCGCAAAATCTAACACTTTGACTATTGAAGTGGATGATATGTAAGAATATCTCAATAAATTGACTCTACTTAAATTTTTAGTTTTGATATCTTGCACTATGAGCACTTAACTGCTACACAATACAATTATTTACTAACCAATAAATTTGAAGGGCAAATATAAATGTCCTATTTAAATATATTTAGAATGTTATACCATAAAGCATTTTTTTAAAATAAAGTATTTATTAAATATCTTATATTTTTATATCAAAATAATTTTATAATATTTTTTTGAAATCTATATTAAAAAATAAATATTAATAAAATTTAATAAAATGATTTAAATATCATAATTCAGAAATAATATTACAATCACTTTATTATTATATTAATTTTTAGTTCAAACAAAAAATAACAAATTTGTTTATTTTATACACTTAGATATGGCCTACAAAATTTGTACGAATCTAGACACTCAATAAGTTAGCCAAATCAATCCAATCTACAAGATATAAAATAAATAATTTGTATTAACAATATTTTAAAAGGTTGCTTTCTAGTATCCTAAGAAAATTTGAAGGAATTTGAATTTATTAGTAGCCTAACTATTTATAAAATAATTGCCTAAAGTGGCTCAAATAATTCTTGTATGAGATGATGGACTTGCACTCCAAGCTCTTAGGAATAAATCTACATTATATCTTATCTCAAATTGGTATAAAATATATTCCCCTTGATACAATAATCAACTTATAAGTACCACCTAATACAAAATTGTCTAGAATAATCACTTGAGCTACACTTCAATGATGATATGTTCCTTCTATGTGACTTTAGTATTGATGAATGAATACAATGTAAATTCAAACACATTAGAAAAAAATTTCAACAAAAAAATTCAAAGCACTATGGAGTGGACTAAGCACAAATGTGAGCGATCTACTAAGCACAAATGTGTGTGGGCTAAATGTGAAATCAGGTGGGCAAATTCCTCTTCTCCTGCTGAATGGGAGGATTTAAACGAGTTTCAACCTTCTATTTGGGATGTAGGGGTTAAGGCAAGAACTAGACTCTTTGCATCTTTTAATAATGAGAAGGTTTGATGTATAACTAATGGAGGATAACAAACAAAATCACCAATGAACCAACCTTTCAATTTTTGAAACCCTTACTTGGTGGGTTTTCTAACAAACTCTTCAACTTCTCTAGTAGTACAACAAACGAGGTTTTCTCACCATAACTTTTGAAGAAGGTTTCAAAACTAGAACCTAATCACTATTCTAGATACCCTTTAAGCCCTTTGAAAACATATCAAGATTACAAATATGGTTACTTTGGAAACAAGCCTTCAAAATTTGACTGTTACGCTGTAATTAGGCCTAATAAGACAACAAATGAGGTATTTTTGACATAATTCGAAGAGAAAAACTCAAACCCACAATCTAAAAACTATTTTGGATGCCCATTATGACGCTTGACAACATACCAAATTTGGAGGTGGGGTTGTTTTGAAACAAAACCCTTAAAAATTGACTGTCACACTCCAATTGAGCCTAATTAACCCTGTTTTACAAAGCAAGTATATGCAATTCAAAACCCAGATCACAAAATATTACCTCAATGCTTTCCTCACATTACATGGAGTCTGAATATGTCACTTTTTTCAACTGGAGCTATGAAATGGTTCAAAAATACTCATTTCTTCAATTAAATCCTCACAACCTAGGGTTTTCTGACAATTTTTAGAAAAACTGCTCTACAATACTCAAAACATGATGAAAATGAATGAAACCAATTGCAAATGTTAGAGAATTTGACACTCCATCCATTCCAATGAAAATTAGATCATTTGTAGGCTGTACTAGGCCATACAATTCACTGTAGCAATAGAAAACACTAGAAAAACACATAAATCAAAGTATATTTGATTGTTTGGTCTTCAAAAAACATCTTCAGCCATCACCCATGAGTTGTTTCCAATAAAATAAGGTATATACAATCACTCCCAACCATCTCCCATCATTTCCAACTAGCCTTTGAACTACTTGACTATTCAGCTTCCTCTAAAACACAAGAATGCCACTTTTTGCAATCTAAACAGTACCTTATGTCCTAAGACTCAATCTAGACTCTTACAAGCATAAAATAATCCATGAGGACCTTATTACAAGAGAAAAGTAAAAAAAATGGCACTTTTTCCTATTGGAGACATGAAACTTGAGGGTACCCCGCACCATACTCTAGGGAAGAACAAAATTAAAGTTCCACTTGAATTTAGATCTGCAACAATGTATCCCTACATGATGACATGGTTCTCAACCATCCAAGTGGTCTCTTCATATGGAAGATCCTTTCATTCAGTCAAATACTAAAAATAGGCTTTGTTTCTTGGTGTTTTGAGGGCCTTAGTGTCTAAGATGCATTCCAATCTTGGTGGGAAGTCGTGGACCCCTTCATCATGTGTAAATACTTGAGAACCTGCACCATGACCTATAATAACAATCACTAGAAAAGAGTACAAAGAAAAAACTAAATCTGCCATCTTGAAATCAAGTGCTCCTTTGTTCACATCTACCCCTTGGTTGCATATGTCATCTCCAACCTGTAGATTCTTCCTTTCTTCTGATAGATGGCATATAGTGCCATATCACTTTGCTCTACATCCACAACTTGCTTCATTTTGACCTTAGGCTGCTTACCCATCAACTTTGCAATCTCAACAAAAACATTGTGTCTTCTTTCTTTATCTCTAACCAATAGGACACCAAACATGGTTCCTTGTTTAGTTTCCCTGCCCTTCAATAGCCCCTTATGAAATGCTTGCAATGAAAGTGTATAGCCTTCACCTTTAATGGGACAGAGAAAATATTGAGTTCTATTTACCTTTTTAATGCCATCAATGCTTAGGTGTGGAAGTGGCTTAGACTGAAAACCAACCATACATCTCTTATCACTCAAACCTATAATATCCAATGTTGCTCTCTCCTTATGGTCTGCACAATCAATAGACCTTTCTCTTTCTTTGTTCATTTTCATTTGTAACACAGAAAATAGATCCTCTTGCTTGAAACTGAACCTCTTGATTTCATAATGTATAGGATTACTTTTCCCAAACTACCTAAGCAATGCAAATATACATTGGGTTGCATCCTCATATCTCATCTACCCATGCTGAGTGTTTTCCATCACCTTGAAGGGTTTGTCTTCCCATCCTAGAAACCTTGCATGAGGACTAGTACCTTTCCTTGGGGAGTTATCCATTATCAAATCAACATGTTCTTGTAACAAGTCTTGAACCTGTATTGGCAATTGATCAATCCTAGTTGTTGTCATAATAGTCCTAGATTTTCTCACCATTGTATCACATACTTCTTCATCTTTCATTAGCTTCAAAAAATCTTTTGTACCCATTGACATCACTCTAGACTCCACTTGTTTGTCTAGGCCTTCATCTTGCAATGGTGTGAGTGTAAATGAAATCCCATCCTTTTCTATCACATAACTATTTTTCTGCCCATCATGTTTAGCCTTTCTGTCATGTTGCCAAGGTCTTCCTAAGAGCAGATGACAAATATCCATTGGGATGATGTCACATAATATTTTATCTCTGTATCCTCCTATGTTCAATTCCACGAATGTTTGCTCATTAACTAGGACTTATTGTCCCTTTTTCAACCAAGAGACCTTGTAGGGAGTAGGATGTGGGAGTCTTTTCATTTTTAATTTTTCAACCATCTCTAAAGAAACCAAATTATCCATGGAGCCAGAATCAACAACAATTTTAAACACCTTACCTTGAGATTTGCAAGTGGTTCTAAAGAGGGATTTTCTTTGTGTAGGCTCCTTCATCATAGGAACTTTGAGTAATGTTCTTCTCACCATCAGAGATTCACCTATTTCTAGAGCAACATGTAGGGATGGAGAGTTGACACTCTCATTATCTTCCTCATGCACCAACTGAGTTCTCCTTTCTCCACCATGTGAAGTTGAAGGTTGTTTATCAGGACACTTCCATGCTTGATGGCCAAACTGATTACATTGATAGTATCTTCCTGCGAATGTATTTGATCCTCTTCCCTGACCACCAAATCTGCCCTATTATTGGGCCTCCCTCCTCTAAAGCCACCTATTGAATCTACAACTTGTTCTTGAGTATTACTTGCCTCTCCTTGTTTCTCATATGACTGTCCTCAATCAGTAAATGTACCTCTTCCTCTAGAACTCCTTCCTCTACCCTTTCTTTTCTTATCTTGCCTTCTTTTCAATTTGTCTTCAGCTTTGATGGCTAGTTGGTAACATTCTTCCACCATTCTTGGAGTGGTGAGGCTCAATTCAGCTTGAAGGTTATACCTTAGACAATTGAGATATCTTGCCACTATTTCACCATCATCATCTACATGGCCCGTCCTTATGCTCAGTTTGTAGAACTCCTCAGTATAGGCACTCACATCCATCTCTTTTTTCTTGAGATTTTGAAGCCTCTTAAATAATTGAATATTGTAATTAGCAGGTAGGAACTTGCCTTTGAGTTTAGCCATCATCCTATCCCAAGAAGTGATTTTGGACTTTCCCTTCTTCCTCCTTTCACTTTGTACATAATCCCACCAAAGCAAAGCGTGACCCTTCAATTTTGTCTTGGCCAACTTCAATTTTTTTTATCATATGGCACATCTCCATAGTCAAAATAGTTATCCAATGCTCCTATCCAATCTAGGAACTCTTCACTATCCATATTTCATCCATACATGGGTAATTCCATCTTGATCTTATGCTCATCTCCCTTAACTATTTTCAAGAGCTTTACCATCCTCAAGTCATCAAGATCCATCTCTTCCTCGGACCCTTGGAAACTTTCCTCTACCCCTTCTTCTTGGTAACTCACATCTTTGGTGACCATACCTCTTTTCTGACTTGTTTCCAAGGTAGCAAGCCTCTCCCTCAACTCTCTCATCTCTTTCTCATCTCTAGCTTGTTTCTCGTTCAACTCAATCAATTCTCTAGCAATGACATTCCCTTTTGGAGGCATCTTGTTCTTTCTTCAACACAACTTCATATCAAACCTATGCTCTGATACCAATATGATATAGAGATAATGGAGGATAACAAACACAATCACCAATGAACCAACCTTTCAATTTTTGAAACCCTTACTTGGTGGGTTTTCTAACAAACTCTTCAACTTCCCTAGTAGTACAACAAACGAGGTTTTATCACCATAACTTTTGAAGAAGGATTCAAACCTAGAACCTAATCACTATCCTAGATACCCTTTAAGCCCTTTGAAAACATATCAAGATTGCAAATATGGTCACTTTGGAACCAAGCCTTAAATTTTGACTGTTATGCTGCAATTAGGCCTAATAGGACAACAAATGAGGTATTTTTGACATAATTCAAAGAGAACAACTCAAACACACAATATAAAAACTATTTTGGTACTCATTATGGTGTTTGAAAACATACCAAATTTGCAAGTGGGGTTGTTTTGAAACAAAACCCTCAAAAATTGACTGTCACATTCCAATTGAGCCTAATTAGCCCTATTTTACAAAGCAAGTATATCAAATTCAAAACTCAAATCACAAATTCTCACTTCAATACTTTCCTCATATTACACAGAGTTTGAATGTGCCATTTTTTTAACTAGAGCTATAAAATGATTCAAAAAAACTCATTTCTTCAATTAAACCCTCACAACCTAGGGTTTTATGACAGTTTTGAGAAAAAGTGCTCTAAAATACTCAAAACATGATGAAAATGAATGAAACCAATTGAAAATGTTAGAGGATTCGATACTCCATCCATTCCATTGAAAATTAGATCATTTACAGGCTGTACTGGGCCATACAATTCATTGTAGTAGTAGAAAACACTAGAAAAACACAGAAAAATAGAGTATATTTGATTGTTTGATATTCAAAAAATGTCTCCAGCCATCACCCACAAGTTGATTCCAACAAAACAAGGTATATACAATCACTCCCAACCATGTCCCATCATTTCCAACTAGCTTTTGAACTACTTGACTATTCAACTTCCTCTAAAACGCAAGAATGTCGCTTTTTGCAATCTAAACAACACCTTATGTCCTAAGACTCAATCTAGACTCTTACAAGAGTAAAACGACCCATGAGGACCTTATTACATGAGAAATACCTTATTACATGATAAAAGCAAAACAAAATGACACCTTTACCAATTGGAGGCATGAAACCTGAGGGTGCCCTGCACCAAGGTTCCATCTAAGCCAGACCCTATTTGAAACTCTTCAACTCAGTGGACTAGAGGTACTCAGTCCTACACCCCAATCTGCCCTCAAAAGTTGTTTATTGATGTTATAAATATCTCAGGAGCTCAGGCATGCCCATAATAGGCTAGGGTTAGGCCATTGCCTTATGCTCGTTCATCTTCAGTGGTGGTATGTGGCCTAGAAGTTTCAGAAAATGAGGAGTTTTATCTTAAGCGTGGAGTGATCTACAGATTCAATAGTTTATGGCCCTCTCTTCCTAATCTACATAACTAGTTCATAGAATCTCAAAAACCCTTTTTGGATGGAAATATCAAGCTTTATCCTAGTGTTAGGGGTTTCTTCATAACAACTATTGCTTCCTCAGAGGAGCGGGACTTAGTGTTGGATGTGGGGTGAACATTCACTCTCCATCAAACCTTGGGATCATTCCTTGAATCCACTCATTGAGCCACTTAATATCAGACCAATATGGGTTCGACTCTCGAATTTCCCTCTTCAGTTTTGGAAGGATTCTTTCTATGAGGCTATTGGCAATTTGCTATTGGTCACTTCTTGAAGGAAGACTCTACGATCTCATATATAGGGCATACAATGGTTGCTTACATATTAGTGGATATTCACATCTCCAAACCCCTCCATGGATATGTACTTTTGATGGTAGGGGATAGCCCTTGGACACAATAGTTAGACTATGAGGGTCTCCATTTTTAGGTGGACAAGGTGTTTCTCTATTGGTCACTTAGCCTTAGGTTTTCGTCACTCTCACTACACGGGTGCGAAAACTTGGTGGAAGAATGCATTCATTGATCATTTGACTATTACTACTTCCCTAGAGGATGGTTTCTCCTAGGAGGGAAACCCTTCCCAGGAGGGTGGTTCCTCCCAAGAGGATGATCCTTTCTAGAAAACTTTTCCCATCTTGCCCACTCCCCCTGTGGAACCTATGGTGGATAAGGTGGCTACTGATTCTGATCATGCCAAGTCTCCTTCATTGGCTCTAGTTGTTTCTTTGGCTCCTATTCGAGGCTAGATTGCTACTTCATCTATTATAGTCATATCTTCATCTCTACCTACTTCTGGTTTGACCTCTTTGTGCGAGGGTTCTTTGGTTGCGGCGACTGGTGACGATCCACTCCTCTAGCCTCACTTTGATAATTTTGACCCGGAGTTGTCTTGGATAGTAGTCCAACGTAGAAAGAAAGGACTCCCCAAATCTGTTGTAGATTTGTGGCCTATGGCCAAGGGATTTAGATTTGATAGCTAGTTCAGGATCTGGTGTTGTTTAGATCCCTTGTTTAGTTTCTATTTTTTAGTAGGTTGTGTGTTGTTTGTGTGTTATTGTTGGCCTGTTTGTGGGCTATTTTGTTCTTCCCTAGGGGCCTTGTGTAAAAGGGTTCAACACCCTGGTATGCTGCTTACTTAATCAATAACATTTTTCAACGACAATAATATACATTTCCTTCTCAACAAGAATAGCCCTTACCAAGTTCATTATTAACCATGCTTAGTTAGACATCAATAAAAATGAATATCAAATCTTCAAAATAAACATGTATTGAAGTGGTCACGATACCATTTATCTTTTATTTGAAAACTCATACACAAAACAAGCATTGGCATAACAAATGAAAACTCATATCATGTATCAAATATAAATTGAGGAAGCACATGTACCATCATATCAATAATTGCATGTTCATTTTATTTTATTTCTAAAAATTCTATACATACATTCTTATAGAGAGAAGAAATATGACAAATATATTGCATATTTGAAAAACAATGAAACTAAAATGAAAAATAAATCCAACAAACAAAATAAGAGATGATACAATGCATACTATTTTAGTCCCATTTACATTAAATATTTCTATTACAGAACAAATTCTATTATTACAATATTTCCAAAGTAAATACTAGTAAAAAAAATAATTGTGTGGCTAGGGTAATGGCTTGGCCTAGTCTACATCTTTGTGCCCATGTCATTCCACTGTCCTCGTCACCCTTATGTCGAACTACTTTCTAGAGCATGAGAACTCTGCATTTTTTGTGGGTTTCTTTAGTTCCCTCACCTTTGGGCATTTTTTCCTTTTTATATGACAACCAATCCAAACAACCCCACTTTTGATGTTGGGGCTTTAGACTTGGATGCATAGGAAAATGGCCCCAAAATGGCTATTAAATTTCATTCCAAGATTATTTCATGAGGTAATGCTATTGTTCCTTATGTTGTTTTACCAATTCATGATTTTAAAAATGCATGTAAGTGGCTTGAAAATTATACCTTGTTGGATATTTTGTGGGTCATATCTCTTATGAAATAATTCTATGTAACTAGGTTAACTCTACCTAGGTCCCTCATGGAGTCCATGTATAGAGGCTATCTAGAATCTTACCAAGGGATTTTTTCTTTCTCACTTTATTGAGTTTAAGTTTACCGTATATGATAAATTTGGATTAGCTGAAATGATGAAACAAATACATACATTACCTGAACCCAAATTCTCAATATACCTCAAAGGATATGTACAAGATGATGGCTTGATCGATACCTATAAGATGATGGATGCAATATGATGAAAGATGCAAGAGGGAGATGGAAATGGATGCAAGGGAGAGATTGATGGATATGGTCAAATGTTGGTTGCTCAGGATTTTGGCAGCATAACATTATGAAATCAACTTTTATATGACAACCAATCCAAATGGCTTAGAGGAGGCTAGGTTTATAGGAAATACCTAGTTAGAATGGATGGACAAGATTGATTAGGGTTTAGATGATATGGATGGCTAGGATTGATTAGGTTTCCTTGCACATCAAGAAATTGTAGTCATGTGACAAGTGTGTGAAGGAAAATGAAAGGAATCTAATTCAAATATTTTATTTGAATTAGCTTGCACATGTGACTTGTATTAAATGCAAGATGTACTACCCCATATGAAACAAAAGAAAAGTGGACAAGTGTTTGATTGTGATAAAATGAATCTAATTTAAATACAAGATTATTTAAATTAGTTGGACATGTGAAGGGATTAAGTGGATGATGGAGATATGTGACATGTGTCGCAATGTGATGAGATGTGAGGGAATAATTCAAATTTTTAATTTGAATTATGTGAGACATGTGATTAGGGAATAATTTAAATAAATATTTTATTTATTTAAATTAGAGGAAAGGGGAAATTAATTAAATAAATGGAATTTATTTCATTAATTGGCTAAGTGATTATGATAGGATTAGGAGTGGGGTAAGTGGGATTTGTGAGTGGGATGAGGTTGGATGAACTGGGACCTAGGGAAAAACACACAAGGTCATGTCGACAAGGTGTTATGTTGAGACATGGACATTTTTTAGTGTCTACATTTTGCCCCTCTTTGAGATGATGTTGCGAGATGATAAAATTTATGTCGAGTAACATCATTTCAAACAAGTTAAGGAAGCATATAGAGGAAAAGGATAGGATGGTGATGGAAAGATAGGATCATGATGCCCCCTCGAGAGGCTAGGCGAGTTGGACAAACACGGGTAGGCTTTCAAAATGAAATGGAATTGGCTATGGAAGAAAGATAACGAAATGGATAGAAGAAATGAATGATAAGTTATGATGCAATGAAGTGAGCAACCATGATGTTTGATATAGCACTAGACATTATCCACGAAGGTATAAGGACCAAGCTAATGATATGTCTCGTGCCCAACATAATACAACCTTTTCTAGATACAAGATATGAATATTAGCTAGGTTGATACCAATGGGGTGCAAACGTAGGATAAAAAGATAACACACACAAGAAAGCATGCACAAATGATACAAAAACAAACAAGGTATTGTGCCTATCAAGATGTAAACCAATGATTGATTATTTGATTGATTTGATTGATAGTGTTGTCATTGCGAGGAATGATATATCCCTAGATCAACACAAGGATGTGGGAATGATATATCTCATTGATGATGATGATAATTGATTGATTTGGTTTATGGCAACATTAGGATCAAGATCATTGATGTGATTGGATAATTTGACTTGATTGATTGACTTGATTGGTATGGATAAATGATGAGTTGCATTTGGATCACTACTTGGATTGGATTGATTGCATGATGAATTGATGATTGGATTTGATAGAGATTGATTTGATGAAGTGATTGAAGAATTGATTGATGAAGTGATGAAGATAGATGATAGAAGAATGATGAAAGAAGAAAGAGGAATATCCATTATGCCTGAATCTAGGTACTTCCTTCATATCCTAGATTGCCTACATACCCTGTATCCAAAGGATCAAGGCACTTAACAATAGAGATGAGATGTAGTTCTGATTGGTGTTTTATTGATGATGATGAAGGTGGTTGGATTGATCAAGTTATGGATTGATTGGGATTGATTAGATGTTTGATTATATATGATGTTATTGATGAGATGATGTGGATTAGATTGATGTGATTTGTTTGATTGATAGATTGGCTTGATTTGATTATTTGATTGGATTTGTGTTGATGGATTTGACGAATGCTTTGATTTGATTTTGATGAAGTTGATTGATTGAATTGATTTTAAGTTGATGAAGAATTTGAAGTGATGTGAATTGATGATTGAATTGATTTGATGTGATGGTATTGTTTGATGATGGATTTGTGATTGATCTTATTGCTTGGATTTTTTGGTTGAATATTTGATTTTTTGTATATTTGATTTTTTGAGTCTTTTTGGGAATATTTTGATTTTTTTAAGTTTTCGAAATGTTTTGATTTTTTTGTATTTTTTGAAATATTTGGGTTTTTTTGGGTTTTTTGAATATTTCAATTTTTTTGTCTTTTTGTATTTTGAATGTCAATGGATTTACAATTTGAGTAGCCTATATGTTAAATACCATTGACAAGGGGAACCAAGTCTAGGTGCAAGGGAATGAATGGGATCGGACAAAAGGATGGACGATAGTGGATGGATGAAAGGATTATAATAAATGGATAGGATAAAAGGATAGGCTATGGAATAGAATGGAAAGCTCATGATAAATGGATGGATACAAGGATAGGCTATGGAATGTAATGGATGTATGTGTAAGAGAGCAAGGATGCGATCTCCAATGACTATGTTGCATGGGAATAACATGCCCCAGTCTAGGTAGTAGATTTAGGATTTTTTAGGACAATGCTTAAGGCAAGAGCATGATAGGATTTGACATGACAAAGCTTATGAATTGGATGATAGGGTTTGTTTGGAAATGATGGAAAAATGGGTAATAGCAAGAGGGTAATGATAGGATGGGTTGGATGGGATGAAGTACATCAAGAGATATCGAAAACATGTTTCAACATTGCCCCCAATCTTTGTCAAGATCAAAAGAGGAAGGGAGGATGAATGGACCCGATATGATAGGTACATGGGTGTAATGGATAAGGATGGTAGGATAAGATATGGAAATGGTAGGACATGATAGAAAGTGATATGTTAGGATAGATAGTGTGGATGAGACAAGGTGCCCCCAAGTGTAAGTGACATAGAAGATCAACCTACACATGACGCATGTTTGCTAGGTTTTCATCATGGTACTTGTCCAAGGCACTTGTTTACTAGGTTTTCACCATTGGACGAAGGGATTTCTATTTACTTTTATTTTTTATTTATTCTTTTCTTTCTTTTTTGACTTTTTTTTGTGTGACTATTTTGACTTTTGAATGGGAAAAGGCGGGATATGGATGGGTGGGACTCAAGTTAGTTCCATATAATGTTATAGTCCCATTAGAGAAGCATGTCATCACAAATGGACCATGTCAAGTCATTATGCTCAAGATGTTGGTAGGGTGATTGCGTGAAAGTGAGATAGATAAGGTAGATAGTGGATTATGATGTGGATTATGGAGGGATCGAAAGTGGATTATGATGTGGATTATAATGGACTTATGCAAAATCATGGACCATAGGAAGGTGATGGGGGAGATATGTAGGATAATGAGTGAATGATAGAGGTATGGAAAGGAATCATGACCAATGGCTACACACATCGTGTTAAATATGGAAGCTTTTGATTGGATGGTGGTGTAGGAAGCAATGGTGATGTTTGCTTAGGAGATGGATGATTTTGGACTTTTGGAACCCACATGGACTTAGTATTTTTCTGATTTTTTCTTTTCATGTGGGATGTTTGAACTGTTTGAATGGAATGGCATTTTTGAATGGAGGGTGATGGTTGGGATTTTTGAGAGGTGGTTGCCTCATTTGACTTGATTGATTTTTGTTTAGGGACCCATATCATTTTAGTTTTTGACTTTTCTTTTGGAGCTATGGGCTTGGATGGATTTTTGAATGTACATTGCTTTGAATTTTTGGATTGATTTCCTAAGGCATTAGGACCCTTAAGATTTGTGGCTTTTTGAACAGAGGCATCCAAATGTTTATTTTTGAATCCAATGTGGTGGATGAAATGAGTGGAAGCTTCTTGTTTATACAATATGTACATTTGTTGGTCATGATTAGGATATTTAGGGTATTTATGAATGATTGGGTAATGGGGTGTTGGTAGCAATGGTGGTAAATCGGATGGAGGGATATTAGGAGTTGGAAGGAGTGGAGGTAAAGTGGATAGTGGAAGGTGAATAATCACATGCTTTTGACATTTGTAGGATGAGGGAGGTGAAATAGCAACATATGTTTTAGGAATATGATGGGGTTTATGATGGAAGGAAGTGGATTTAGAAAGTGTGGAGGAAGTACCAACATAATTATATTGTTGACCTTGGGGTGTGTATACTGTTGGTCATGATGTTAGTCATAAACAAGCATAGAATAAAAGTACACATTAACCCTTATTCATCTTAAAAGATTTGATGAATTCAGAGAATTCATGATCCCAAGTCTCCGGTGATTAGGTCTTAATCATCTGACGTTACTCAGAGGTTGATGTGTGTTGTTGTTTCCATTTAGGGGACTTACGTTGAGTTCATCATCATGACACTATTTCTACAAAGATTCTTCATAGAGAGGTCATTTATACAGTTATTTGATCAAATGATGCAGTTATATTCAAATCTTTGCATGATATTTTCAATTATACATGCTTTGTCTCCAAATATGCTAAAGATATACTATTATCTACGAGATATCTGCATATTTTGTGTTATTTGCTTGAGATTATCAGTTATTTGCAATTATGATAGTGAAATGTTCTGAAATTTAAAGAAATTGAAAGAAATGCTTCAAATTAATGTTGATCCTTCAGCTATTGAACCACATGTACATCAGATACAGTCATGAAGAGAAGAAAACCAAACCATATGTTCACCAAGACATTCCACAGCTAGATACAGTTGATGCTAACTTCAAAGGAATTGTATGAAAACAATATATGCAAGTAGACATGCACTCCAAGGGATGCAGCAAATCACAGCATATATCCAGAATTCACACATTGATTATTCAAGATTTACTATGAATTGTAATCAAACACAGTCTTCTCATTCATTAAGTATGCAAGGATATAAATGTATACAAAAAGCTTTGAAATGAGCCCTGAATATTTCAGTAGATGGATTTCAATTAAGTTTCTAATATTTGAAATGAGACATTCCTACACCTTTTATAGAAAAAGGTGAGGAATCCGTTACAAAAAGATCAAAGATCTTGATTTGTCTATGAATATCTACGGTCAGTATTTCATTTGACTTTGACAACATTATTAAAATGGCACAAGTTGCCAGTTGGTAACTATCTGAAATACTCATCTTCACTAAGTATCAGACGCTGATATTCACTTTATGATGCATCATCATCTACTTTATCTGACTTGCATCATTCTCTGAATCTTCATCATCCTGATGATGACGACCCTGTACATGAGGCTGCATGATGATCCGGACCTGTTCATACAACTACACAATTTTATCTATTTCTCCGCCATCTTGTGTCTTTATTTTGGTGATGGTGTGCTTATGTGCCTGATATTTATTTCTGATGTTGTCTAGCTTATTTTTCCTATTGTGTAGCATCTCATTATAATGTTCCATTTTCATCTTGGTCCTCACCAGTCTATCCATGATTTCCTCTGTCAGTTGGCCTAGTGGATCATCTGCAACAAATTGGAAGTTATTATGTAGAGCTTGGATTGCAAACTCTTCATCTTGATTATCTATCTTCCCTTCCACTTTTCCCTCTAAGGTCTCCAAAATTTCTGCCTCAAAAGACATCATGTCATGTAATTTTATTCTTATCTCCCTCAACTTATTGTTACACCTTTTGAGGACATCACATTCAAATTAAATGTCCTTATACCATGTATCAACCAATAATGCAGTGTTATTATTCAGTACCCCCTTGTTGATGAGCAGTTGAGGATTTATCCTCTTTATTTCTCCCAGGATATCTAATATCTTTTCCAATTGGAAAGACCTTTTGCCCGCCTACATTTGCAACTTGTCTACGTTTTGCCTAGAGTCACTGAGAGTACCTCACCTCTTCAAAGAGGCCTTTACTAGCTCTTCTGTAGTATCAAATGTGGAACACATCCACTTTCTCAGTATGGATGACTCATGTTTCATGAGATCCAACTTATACACCTCATCTTGGGAAATAGCAGTCAATGGGACTGCATGTTGAGTGGAACTATCCTCAGGATTAGTCAACTTGGCTATATATGCATGCAACTGAGCAATGTGCTCTTTGTGTTGCTTATTTTTCTCCTTTTCCCTCTTCACTTTCTGAATCAAAGAATCAATGATGTCTTTACCTTCTTGACCCTCCTGGTCTTCATTTGCAAACCCCAGATAAACTGTATTAATCTAGAATTCTTCCAGAGTAATTTTACCTTTCTCTTTCTCTACAGTAGGGATTGCAATTTGTGCAGTCCTCCTTCCAGTTGTTGGGTCTCTTTTAATGGCCGAAGTCATTCTGTCCTTCCTCTTTGGTTTCATTATATTTTTAGAAAACAAGGTAGATACATCAAATTCTTGAATCACAAAATCTACCTCTGTGTTTTCTTCTTTCTCCAACCATCGAGGTACCTGATCATGTTTCCCCGCATCATCATGCTGTTCACCTTGATCTCTAGTATCCGTCAACATATGTGATGGAGAAGGTGATTTCCTCGTTTCTTCTTCATGATGCTCACTTTGAGGGTGATCCTACGGTACATCCTCCTGCTGAGGAACTTCTATTTCTAGAGAAGCATCATCCTGAGGTGGAGGATCTTGTGACGTGTCCATATGATGATCATGATGATCATGATCCTTCTCTGTTATCACCTCATCCACTTTTGACTTTTCCTCCTGTTGAGGCATATTCATAGCGGTGGATATTGTGGAATCCTCCTTAGGTGCTGGTGCTTGTTATTAAACAAATATGTATTCTACACCTGTGCCACTTACTTCCTAAACATTGGAAGCAGGATCTTCTACTACATCTTTCTCATCAGCTCCCTTTTCCTGAACTTCTATTAGCATGGGCTTTGCTGATGCATCTTGTTGGCTTTGTTGACTTATTTCTGAAGCATGGCCTTTTGGTTCTGCCATCTTCACTTCTTCTATATGTTTCCCTTTGTCAGGTCTACCTGTTGGATGTTTAGGACTTGCATCCTATTTACTTGTCAAATCTACCACTACAGGGCTTGTCACCTATACAATTAGTGTATCAAGCCCCATTTCTTGGGCTATCTTCTCTGGACTCTTTTCTTTTTCTATTTCCACTTGCTTCATCTCCTCCAGTATTGTTTGAACTGTTGAAGTCTTGTGAGGGGTCATGTGTGTACCTGCAGCAAGGGTCTCCATCTTTTGTGAAGCTACTTCCTTCACAACCTCATCATCGGATAGATTAATTGTCTCCTCTAATGAGATATGACCTCCTTGAGAGGTTTCTTTCATCTGCTCTTCAGCAAGTTCAGTTTTGAACTTCACAATGGTAGGAAGTGGAACATTGTGCTGAAATTCCTTGTGCACAACTTCGCTACTTGCCCCTTTCACTAGTGTAGGGGATTGCTTTATTTCACCCCTCATGGTGGTTCTTGGTCTCTTAGATGGCGTAGCTACCACTACCTATGGGGCTCTTCTCATCCTTTTGAATAACAAGGGGGCCTCCTCTTCTTTAGGCTCTTCGTCCATGAGGATATCTTCTTCCTCTGCTAGTTTCCGTGAGGATTGACCCTCCTCTTGGGTCTCAGTAATTACTGTCCTTGCTAGGTAATCTTTCTTGGACTTCTATTTCCTTGTCCGTGGAGGTGATGCTGATCCTGATTCTAATCCTGATGTTGCTGCCTCCTCAACTGGAAATACTGCCCTTTCAATAATCACCCCCTTGGGTTCATTATCAATTTTCTTACCCCTACGGAGTCTTTTTCTTTGTTGTTGCTGTGAAGGCAGTCTGTCTAGTTTAGATTTTCTCTTTTCACTTATAAAATCATCATATTCCTCATTAGGAATATCCTACCCTTTCTTCTTGTTGTCCACAGTAATGGCAACACCTTTCTTCTTCAATGCCTCAATCTGTTCATCAACCCAGGCTTGGGTTAGCTGTAAGGTCCTGGCAATGAAAGGATCCAAGGATATGTCCTCCTGTATAGTCAGGTCAGGTGCAGATATGGTATCATTATATATTTTCTTTTCCTCATATTCATCTGCCATTATCTTGCCATCATCCTTTTTCAACTGTTGAGGAATGGGGATGCAGTCAAAGGTTTTGATTTGGTTCAATGTCAACCTTTGGTATCTTCTTCTTCTGGCTTCTGCTTCATCCTCACAATCTACCCAGAAGTCTTCCAGGTGCCTTTGATGAATAGGTTTCCCTATTATTTTCTGTATCCTTCCATAAGGATCATATGGCCTTATAAGTGGGAATGGCTGCAGTTGCATTTTCTTCAAATTGATCATCACCTTCTTGATACCATCTGAGTCCGGGCACATGTACCATCCAATGGTTACTGGGAACAGGATTGGTGGTATTTTCTAAGCATCCTCATATGTTTTTAGCATTGTGGATCTCTGCCTTATGAATTCCATCAATACCACTACATCAGTGGGGTATCTTGGCAGCATGAGGGGATGTTCTTCAAAACCCTCAATTATCATATAGGAAAATGTGGCAAATTGAATATACCAGACTCCATGCCTATAGATGATTTCTTGAGCTTCCATGCTTAATCTTTTTGTCCTATCTTCCTCCATGGTCCTTACCAGATGCATAGAGAATGCATCATTGACCAGTTTGTAATCTTGGAGGTAGTTAACTCTTTGTAATTAGGGATGATGATCCCAAGTATGCACAGCGTTGATTGTGCCTGTGACTTTTCCATCTATAACCAATGCATCAAATGTGCCTTTGTAAGCACATGAGTAAATAATGTATGATGTCATGTAAAAAGAATAATTTGAACCTCCCAGGTTCGTCAGCTGCTAATGTAGAGCATCACTTATCAACTGGCCCCATAATGGCTTGATGTCTGCATATATGCACATCATGATCACACCATACATCTAGTCCTTGAAACTACTAGCATTAGGCTGGCCTATTACCCTACTAAGTAATGCAATCATGTATTGATACTTGTCATCAAAATCATTTTTGAACAGGTGCACAGGAAGTTTGGCAGCTGCCATATATGTGCTATTCTTGGCCCTCCATTGATACATGTTCTTCCTGGCCTGTTTCTTGTTATTTTCATACTCAGTTTCTGATTTCTTCAGGTCCACACTATTAACCTTTCTGCCCAATGGCAGCCCAAATGTATTGGAAAGACCCTTAATGGATAGGTTTGCATATATTCTTCCATGTTTTACCACCTGTCTAGTCTTTGGATTATAATTTCATGCACATTCAATCACCAGCTCTGGAGACTCCATGGAGTATGAAAAACTGGCCGCATTCCACAATCTGGATACGAATATTGCATCCAACAAGGGGCTTCTGTTCTTCTTATCATTCATTTTGGCCCACTAAGCCTCCAAATTAGTGCTTCCTTGATGGGTATCCATAATGGCCCCATATTTAAACAGGATTCCTCTTGGAGATGAAAACAGGAGCTTGCTAAATTCAGCCTCACACTTTGCTAACCTCTTGTCAGCCACAGATATCTGCAATTAACACAATTTGTCTTACAATGGGCATTCACATGCATGCAGATAGCAACTTATCTTTACTAACATCATGTCAATTGTATTTACTTAGCATTAACTTATCATGGGGTGCATAAACTAGAACTGGCAGCATCATACCTGACTATGCAAAAGCAACAGGATGAGGGTTTCAATTACTTACCTAGTTATGCAGATCCTTTTATACCAGTGGTTTTCTAGAAATGCTCATAGTTGTACTGATAATCACGTGCTTCCTCCTGCTTGTGGGCTCTGTTCGTACAAGTGTTGCCTGTATGAGGGTTTGGAAGCTGGTGCTCTGTAAAAATGATTTTCTCGCAAGGTAAGTTTGAAATGGCGGTGAATTTACCTTTTAACCTTGCAATGAGGGTAAAATTAGGGCAACCCCTGACAGATTAGATTCTATTCATTAATTTTTGCATGGAAACTCAGGATTTCGCCCAGTGTTTCATCAGGTTTAATGGTCGACGGGAACTACCTACCACCTCTGTGTGCATTAAATGTCAATGGCAGCAACAGGACCGGGGTGATATTCGCATGACAGGATGATGTTTGAATATCGGGGTGATATTCACAAATATCATCCTGAGTGCAATGTGATCATCCTCCGCGAGAGGAAAAACATCATCTTCGACAAGATCGGGTGATAAATGCACCCTCAAGTCATACTTAATACATCAGGAGGATATTTCAATATATTGGGTGATGTTACGAGATGATAATCACTGGATAAACTATAACATCTCTCTTTCGGAATATCAAGGTGACATCATCTAGATATTCGCTCACTGTATCGCTAAGGCATCATGACATCATCGTCTTGTTATGGGAGCAGGATCATGTTTAGGAAATATGCCCCTGAGAAGTAAGTATGATGATTACGTCATCATCATGTTTGCCACTTTGGTTATCGGACTCAAATGAAGTCATCAGGATAATGGTTTAGGGGGATATTTTGCGGCAGGAGGATATTGAGAAATATCAGGTGACATTAAGAAATATGATCCTCGCGGGAAACATAAGGCTATTGATGGGTAAAGGTCACTATCACCTAAAATTGATGTCTGGACATTTGGACTGCATGATTTATCAAGTGATAAATTATATCGGGATGACCTTCTGTAATATGACTGATGTTTACAAAATATGATCCTCCCCCTCTGAATATCAAGTTTGACTCGAACTTTGAACATTCATAACTTTCACATCTTAATGAATATTAGGGTGATGTAAAAGGCAAACCTGCATGAAATTTGATGCTCTATCTAAATATGAGGTCATTGGAATGAAATATGAAATTTGACAAAATGACCTCATGATGATGACTTACCCAGCCTCCTTGCATGACGATCCACATGACTTACTTTTACCAAAACCACCTAAAAGCACAAACAAGCCAAGCCAAACATTGAGTCCCTGTTTTGTCAAGTTAAAATGGGGCGTGTTGTGTAACCACACAACAACTTGCCACCAAAGAAAACAAACAAATTCCAATGATTCAAGTGATGTGATCACATTTATCTATAGTATTCTAATTCTTTCTAAGCATAAGCATCATGATCTTCTGAATGATAAAAGTTCACTATGGTAACAATTTTAACAAAGGATCATGTGTGTGCAAATGATTAATTATCCTCATCTTGAAAGCAAATTGAAAACATAAGTAACTGGTGTTAAACTACATAGTTGGAGATCATCCCTCATAGCCAACCTGGATAGAGCCTTGCTGCTAGCAGGCGTTCATAGCCCCGGCAAGGTTATCTATATAATCTCCCTAAGTAGAGCCCCACTGCTAGCAGGCATCTATAGCCTTGGTAGAGTTACTTAGATGGCCTATTTTTTATTTTTTTTATTTTCTCTTAAAATTTGTTTCTAATATCATCATGTCAGCTCATTTGTACAAGGTACAGTCACTTGCAGCTTTAGGTTGGAGATTGTATTGGTAGCAAGGGAGTCCCTTTAGATTTTTCACTTAACACCTATACTTGTATGTTCAACAAACCCAAGGCTTTTAAGTGTTTCATTGGGATTGATTCACTTTGATCAAGAAAAGGCACCCTGATGAAATGATATCATAGACCTGATCATGAATACTTCTTAGAATGAATCATAACCTATGTCTAAATCTAGTTTCATCACTTGAATCCTAACAATTTAGTTATTTTCTGTGGTGATGAGTGCATCATCTTGACTAACCAAAACAAGGGCTCAACAAACAGACAAGACAAGACAAACAAAACACAACTGTACAAACAACTATACAAATGTACAATATGATACACATGACTGTCATGAAGTCACTTAGGCCTGGAAATAATGTTTAAGGAATTGTCCATTGACTAGCAATGGGACATCCTCACCTGTCAGGTTCTTAAGCCTATAAGTGTTGTCTCCTAGTATCTCAGAAATTTGAAAGGGGCGTATCCATAATCTGTCAAACTTGCCATGGTCACCTTTCCTCTCATGGGCTTTATCCCACATCAGGACTAAATCAGATATCCTGAAGGCTTTGATTCTAGCTCTCTTGTCAAACCAGCATTTGACAACAGCCTGATGTTTTGCAAACTGGTCAATTGCTTGACTTCTTTTCTCTTCAAGGTGCATCAGCTGAAGCAACCTGACTTCTTGTCTATTGTCTATGCCGAGGTATTCTTGGGCAAACTACAGGGTAGGAATTTTCAAGTTTATAGGGAGGATAGGATTTACCCCATATACTAATTGGAAAGGTGAGTTTCCTAATGCAGTTTTCATTCTAGTTTTGTCTACCCATAAGGCATATTTCATAAATGAGTTCCATTTCCTAGGGTTCTTCTCTATTAATTTTCTTATGATATTTAGCAAATTTTTGTTGGTGGATTCTGCTAATCCATTCCCTTGGGGATAGTAGTTGGATGAGAACTTGAGTATGATCCCATGATCAAAAGCCCAACTTGACAATTTGGTTGAAGTGAAAGCAGAACCATTATCACTTACTAAAGCATAAGGAGTTCCATACCTGGTGACAATGTTGCTCTCCAGAAATTTAATAACATCATCTACAGTACAAGTCTTACTGCTGACAGCGTCAGTCCATCTGGTACAATAATTAGCAATTGTTAAGACATACCTATGGCCTGAGGATGATGGAGGATTGATTGGTCCTATGAAGTCCATGCCCCATTTGCAAATGGGCGCTCTTCCATCACTGGCTGCAAGGGTTGTGCAGCATATTTCTCTCTGTTGGCAGCAACTTGGCATACATGACAACATTTAACATGATCAGCTATATCTTTAAAAACTGTAGGCCAATAATATCCTTCTCTGAGGATTACATGTGTTGTGGCCAAGGCTGATCCATGTGCTATTCCGAACTTGTCATGTAGTTCTGACAAAACCTTATTTGCTTCTAGTTTTTCTAAGCATCTCAGGTATATCCCTTCATAATTCTTCTTGAATAAGGTTCCTCCTTTCATCATATACTTTTGTGAACTTATCTTCAAGGCTCTCCTCTGTGAAGCTTGCATTCTTGGAGGACATCTTCCAGTGATCAGGATGTGCCTGATATCTGCATACCACTCTTCATTGTCCTTAGCATTAATAACATATTGTTGGCTTGTTATGTTTGGGTCAATCTCTGATATCATTTGGCTCAAAGCCTGTCCTCTTACCAACTTCATGGGTGTAATCTCCATGTCATAATCTTGTAATATAGTAATCCACTTGGCTCTTTTCTCACTAGGTTCACTCTGCATTAGCAGCATCTTCACTGCTACATTAGGCACTACTGCAATCACTTTGCTTCTTAGTATATAATGCCTAAATTTCTTTACTGCTCTGACCAATGCAAGTGCTTGTCTTTCAACATCTACATATCTCAATTCAGCATCCTTGAAGGGACAGCTCATGAAAGCTATTGGTTTCTCTTCTTTTTCCTCATTCCTTTGAGTCAACACTGCTGTAGAGGTATGTTCTGAGGCAAATGAATAAATGTAGAAGTCCTTTGTGTAATCTGGACTGATGAGGACAGGAGCATCTGATATGGCTTTCTTTATGTCCTCAAAAGCAGCTTTAGCTTCTGCTGTCCACTCAATCTTGGCATCTTTTTTCAGCATAGCATTTAATGGTCTAACTATTTCTGCAAAACTAGTGATAAATTTTCTTACAAAGTTAATCTTACCAAAGTAAGACTTAAGTTCTTTCTTACTTCTAGGGAGTTGTATTTTCATGATGGACTCCACCCTGTCAGGATCAATGATAATTCCATTTTCAGTTATCAGGTGGCCTAGCAACTTTCATGTTGTCACCCCAAATATGCATTTCTTGGGGTTCAAGGATATCCCATACTCCTCACATTTCTTTAGCACATTTCTAAGATTTGCTACATGGTTCCCCCTTTCTTTGGATAACACTGTGAGGTCATCCATGTAGATGACTATACATTTTCCTATTAAGCCTCTGAAGGCTATGTCCATTGCTCGCTGGAATGTAGCTCCAGCATTTATCAGTCCAAATGGCATACGTCTACAAGCAAAGATCCCCCACTTTGTGGTGAAGGCAGTCTTCAGCCTGTCAATCTTGTCAACCATGACCTGATTGTATCATGAGAAGCCATCTAGGAAGGACATCATTTTATCTCCATTGACAATCTGCAGGACTTCATCTAATGAGGATAAAGGATAATTATCCTTCTCTGATGCTCTATTCAGGCTCTTTAAGTCTACACACAATCTGATGTCTCCATTCTTCTTTCTAACTGACACTAGATTTGCCACCCAAGTGGAGTGCCTCACAGGAAAGATTATCCTGGCATTTAACAGCTTCTTGACTTCTTCAAAAATTATTGGTTCAAGCAAAGCATTGACTAGCCTTTGCTTCTGTTTGAACGGTTTAGCATCTGGCTTGAGAGGTATAGTGTGAGTTATGACAGATGTGTCATATGTCTTCAGCTCATCATAAGTCCATGCAATTACATGGATGTAATCTTTTAGGGCCTGAGTTATTCCTTCTAACTCTTTTGGTGTGCAAACCTTACCAATCAAGACATTTCTCTTATCTTCATTTTGTCCAATATTCACTTGTGAATATTGACCTCCATCAGTTTTAGGAAGATCCTTTTGCTTAAGCATATTATCCAAATCAAAGGCTCTTTCTAATTCAATCATACCTTTAGGAATCTTGTTGCCAGGCAACTCTAATATTTCATCTTCTTCCCAAACGTGATCTTCCACATTATTCTCATCTATGATCTGAGCATCAAATATATCCCTGTTAGAGATGAAATCAAGGATATGCTAATCATCATCAAAGACCTGAAGATTAGTAACATTATCAGGCATTGATGGTACATATATCAGTTCTACCAAAAATCTTTTTAGACCTGATATAGATAGTGGCTCCAGTGTACTGGTAGCCTGGGCAAGTGCATCTGCCCTATGGTTCTGTTCTCTAGGAATGTGGGTGATATTAAATGCATCAAAGTCTTCAATCAAATCCCACACTCTGTGTCTATAATTTGACAATCTCTTATAATTGCAAGAGTAGATTCCTCTTACTTGTCTAACAACTATATCTAAGTCTCCAAAGACATGCAGAATTTTTACCTTCTTCTTCAGAGAAAATAGTATCCCATGAATTAGAGCTTCATACTCTGTCACATTATTAGTGTAGGGGAACTATAATCTATATGCAGCTAAGTAGGATTTTCCTAATGGATCAATAAGATCAATCCCTACTCCAGCTCCTTGCTTAGATTTAGATCCACCAAATCTTAGAATCCAAGATTTATCTTTAGCATGAGGTTTAGCTGAACCTTTATTTTTCTTTGTAGCTCTGGCAGCTGCTCCACTTGATATCCATTTTAACTTAGGAATGTCAACCTTCTTAGAATTCATCTTTTCTTTCTCCTGAGAAACTGATTCTTCTTCTTGTTTTCTATCATCAAGAGGATGATATTTTGGATCAGGCTCTGTATGTTTCTTTAAAATATGTAGGCACATCAAACAGGTAGTTTCGGAGTGAGGTGCCTCATGCAACCTACACCAACCTTCAGTTAACACATCTTGTGGCTATTTCTTTTGTTTTATCATCTTCTTAAATTCTCCTGATAAAAACTCTTCAAATCTGGTCAGGTTACTACCTCTGTCTTCATCAGACAGCTCATAGTCTGGCTCCATAAAACAATCATTACCAGGGGTGATCCTCTCTTTCTTCTTAACATTTATCTGGTCATATACCAAAATTTCTTCTATTTTCTGTATATGATCATCATCATGATCTATCACCTTTTCTGTGGTTCCTGCAGAAGACAAACAGGAAACAGTATCATCATCATCACCTGATGTAGAACTTACCTCAGAACATGATGATGATGATGCCTCACTGCATGTCTGTTCCAGCATCATCATATCCAGGCATATTTCACAAGTTGTCTCTAAATGTGCTTCGTCGTGTAACCTGCACCAACCATCAATCAGAATGTCATGAATAGGAATATTCAATAACTGACAACGTTTTACGTGCTTAGACAGATGCATCTCAAATTTTCTAAAGCGATCTATTTCATTTTTGTTCTCAAAATTACTATCGGGTTCTACAACCAGTATGTCTTCCTGATGATCATGATGATGATGATGATGAAATTCAAGCATCAGGATCTCTTCTATCTTGATAGTCTGTGGTCTAATGGCATAAACTCCAGGCTCAATGTTTACATACATGATCTCATTCGTTTTGTTATATTCAGTGATCATGTGTTTCATTCTAGGTTCTACATCTATTCTTATCTGGTTAGGTATACCTTTCCAAGGTAACCACATGTGACTGAAATCAATAGACATATATCCATTCAGAGTCTTTGACCAGTCTCTACTAAGCAGCATCCCATATGTGTCAAGTATGTCAACTACTTGAATATCAATGTAATACTAGATCCTGGGATCAGATGCTAGCTGCATGTGTATATGAGTCAGTTCTCCTATTACACTCACTTCTATCTTATCCAGCTATGTCACCTTCTTTAGGGATTTAGCAAGATGCAGTCCTAAAGCATTACATATAGACAAGGGCATGACATTTGTAGATGCACTTGAATCCACTAAACAGTTGTGTAAATTCTTTCCAAACATCCTTATAGTGAGGAGAAAAGGTGGTGACTCACTTCTATCTCTGTATAATGTCATGTGGGAGGTTTTTGCAGCTTGGACAGTAGCTGGCATTTTAGGCATGATATTACTATCTCTAGTAGCATGATCCTTACTACTAGACTGACCTAGGGAATGATTATCCTCTTTAGGAGCAGGATCATCTAGTGACTTCATGAAAGCCCTCTTAATTGCAGGAGTTTTCAACAATTCTAATAGAGACAGGCTGATCTTTATCTTTTTCATCTCATCTGCCAAATATGTAACAAGTTTATCAGACTCATGAGGTAAGCCAATAGTCTTTGACACTGTATCCTGAGGTGACAGACATTGTGCATTTACCTTTGGAAATCCTGAATTGTTACTTGTCTTGGGATCAGGAGGTGTGTTCAAATCATTTGGAGGCAAGGAACTGGTTAATGAACCAATAGGTCTGTTGGAATTGCTCCTCAGATTGTAATTATGTTTACCAGCATATTGCTGCTGGTATGCATGCACCTCTTCATGTTTAGTGGAAGGCTCATTTTCATCCTCAAAGGGGAAGACATAATTTGACTCAAAAGCCATGGCAGATTCTTCACAAGCCTGGGTATAATGCTGGTGGGAAGACCCACTCTACTGATGATACTAATTAGTATAACTCTCTAATACAAATGCAGAGTCATATCCACAAGGAACAAGTTCATTTCCCTCTACCGGAGGTGGATTTCCAAAAGTATTAGATACTTCTATTTGAAAAATGCTAGCAACAATTCTGAATTGTGGACAGTCTAGCTCTGCATGAGCATTTGTATTATGGATCCTACACCAATTGGTGAGGGCTACCTCAGCAAGATTGACTCTAGTAGTCTGTTTGGATTCACCAGGTGGCTGATTATCTAAGAGTGATGGTAGTGAACCATTATTTGGCCTGGAGTTCCATACTCTAGGCTGTCTTTGAGGATTATTGTTATTTCCACCACTATTGTTGAAATTACCATTATTATACCCTCTGTCAGGATAATTTGGTCTGTCATTGAAATAACCTCTATTCTGGTTAGGCTGAGAATAGAAATTTTGGTTTCTCAAATGTGTCACTTCTGTAGTGAGTTTTCTTAGCTGAGCTGAGATTTCCTCTTTCTCTTCTTGAGCTTTGGCCACTACATTTTTAGTTTGAGACTTAAAGAAAGAGGATCCATGGTTATTATTGGACAGGTCAGCACCCTGAGGTGTCTGAGTTTGTGCAGGATATTCTGGCATCTAGCCATTCCCATTAGGAGGTGGCATGATACTTAATGGAGGTACTTGCAACGGTGCAGGCATGACTGCTGGAGGCATCATTGCTCCATTAGGATATTACTATGCAGGATATGCAGGATATGATGCAGGATAAGTTGGACACATGCCAAGCAATGTAGGGAATGCTATGTTTGGTGTTGGAGCAGGGACTAACTGCTGATTTACTTTGATAGCTTCTTGAAAAGCTCCTGTCAAGGTAGTGATTTCAGGATGTGTTCTCCTGATGAACATGGAAGTCAATGGATCCATAGCTGAGTAATAGATACTCCTAGCAGTAGCATCTGCTACTACATATGGGGCAACTAACTTGGATAGCATTTTCTGGAACCTAGCATTGAAATTGGAAATAGGTTCTCCCTCAAACCTTTTGATTGTGGCAAATAGGTGATAGTTCATTGAAGGATCAATTGGTACCTTGAACCTATCAGTGAAATCTTTCTCTAAGACAGCCCATGAACCAACAGAACCCTGACCAAGACTAATCAACCAATTATAAGCCTCTTCCCCTAAGGAAAAAGGAAATAATCTGCATACAACATCTTGATGTTCTATTATGGCCCTACAACAGGCTTCTTTAAAGGTTCTGATATGATCATCAGCATCCTGATAAGGATGATATTTTGGACAAAGTTTGTTCGGATTCTTTGGCAACTCATGATATGCATTGAAATTTAGAGGTGACTCTGCTGCAAAGAAAGACATTGCAACTAGAGGAGGTTGAGCCTGTGGTATAGTTGGCTGAGGTTGGACCTAGGGTTGAGGCCGAATAGGAGGTGTCACAAATATCCCAAAAGGTATTTGTAAGCCAACTGGAGTTACAAGAGGAGGTTCTGGTGAAGCTCCTGATGCACTAGACCCTGGAGTGTGATGGATGTCCACAGTTCTAGGTCTGAAGCCTCTAATAGGTAATTCTTCAAAGATTCCACTAGGCCTAGTCCTGGTATTTATCCTGTGAGCTAGGATTTCTCAATTTTGGGGCAAATTGGCTGGAGCTTTGCAAATATTAGTTAAATTTCACCAGCTAAGGTGATATTTATGATCGGATGACTGATCTAACTGGATATTTGTGAAATATTTGCAAAGGTAGTGCAAATATGAGGTGATAGCAGGGTATGATGATTCTTACCATGGGATATCAGGCTTCTAAGGCAAAACTCTTCAATGCTTGAACGGATTTACTTAACATTGGCTGATATTTGTGAATTCATGATGATCTACTATAAAGCTTGCAATATTTATGACTGATTTCAGAAACTTTACACAGAATGAGAGCATCTACAAGCTTGCTACAGTAAATATTTGAGCAATATTTGAAATTCACGAACGCATTGGGGTTACCTTACTCTCTGCATCATCAAACCTGAAAAATAATGATGATGACCATCTTCTTTCAGATAAGACCCTCCTTCTAGCACCAATTTATGTTGGTCATGATGTTAGTCATAAACAAGCATAGAATAAAAGTACACATTAACCATTATTCATCTTGAAAGATACGATGAATTTAGAGAATTCATGATCCCAAGTCTCCGGTGACTAGGTCTTAATTGTCTGACGTTACTCAGAGGTTGATGTGTGTTGCTGTTTCCATTTAGGGGCCTTACGTTGAGTTCATCATCATGACACTGTTTCTACAACGATTCTTCACAAAGAGGTCATTTTATACAGTTATTTGATCAAATGATGCAGTTATATTCAAATCTTTGCATGATATTTTCAATTATACATGCTTTGTCTCTAAATATGCTAAAGATATACTATTATCTACGAGATATCTGCATATTTTGTGTTATTTGCTTGAGATTATCATTTATTTGCAATTATGAT
The DNA here is from genome assembly GCA_027924645.1 of Cunninghamia lanceolata. NCBI lineage: Eukaryota > Viridiplantae > Streptophyta > Pinopsida > Cupressales > Cupressaceae > Cunninghamia > Cunninghamia lanceolata. The sequence continues at coordinate 11,228,788 of BSBN01000391.1, read as the reverse complement.
AGTGAAATGTTTTGAAATTTAATGAAATTCAAAGAAATGCTTCAAATTAATGTTGAACCTTAAGCTATTGAACCACATGTACATCAGATACAGTCATGAAGAGAAGAAAACCAAACCATATGTTCACCAGGACATTCCACAGCTAGATACAGTTGATGCTAACTTCAAAGGAATTGTATGAAAACAATATATGCAAGTAGACATGCACTCCAAGGGACACAACAAATCACAACATATATCCAGAATTCACACACTGATTACTCAAGATTTACTATGAATTGTAATCAAACACAGTCTTCTCATTCATTAAGTATGCAAGGATATAAATGTATACAAAAAGCTTTGAAATGAGCCTTGAATATTTCAGTAGACAAATTTCAATTAAGTTTTAAATATTTGAAATGAGGCATTCCTGCACCTTTTATAGAACAAGGTGAGGAATCCATTACAAAAAGATCAAATATCTTGATTTCTCTATGAATATCTACGGTCAGTATTTCATTTAACTTTGTCAACATTATTAAAATGGCACAAGTTGCTAGCTGGCAACTATCTGGAATACTCATCTTCACTAAGTATCAGACGCTAATATTCACTTTACGATGCATCATCATCTACTTTATTTGACTCATGTGCTCCATCATCAGGTGCATCATTCTCTGAATCTTCATCATCCTGATGATGACAACCCTATACATGAGGCTACATGATGATCCGGACCTGTTCATACAACTGCACAATTTTATCTATTTCTCCGCCATCTTGTGTCTTCATTTTGGTGATGGCGTGCTTATGTGCCTAATATTTATTTCTGATGCTGTCCAGCTTATTTTTCCTGTTGTGCAGCGTCTCATTATAATGTTCCATTTTCATCTTGGTCCTCACCAGTCTATCCATGATTTCCTCTGTCAGTTGGCCTAGTGGATCATCTGCAACAAATTGGAAGTTATTATGTAGAGCTTGGATTGCAAACTCTTCATCTTGATTATCTATCTTCCCTTCCACTTTTCCCTCTAAGGTCTCCAAAATTTCTGCCTCAAAAGACATCATGTCATGTAATTTTATGCTTATCTCCCTCAGCTTATTGTTACACCTTTTGAGGACATCACATTCAAATTGAATGTCCTTATACCATATATCAACCAATAACGCAGTGTTATTTTTCAGTACCCCCTTGTTGATGAGCAGTTGAGGATTTATCCTCTTTATTTATCCTAGGATATCTAATATCTTTTCCAATTGGAAAGACATTTTGCCCGCCTGCATTTGCAACTTGTCTACTTTTTGCCTAGAGTCACTGAGAGTACCCCACCTCTTCAAAGAGGCCTTTACCAGCTCTTCTGCAGTATCAAATGTGGAACACATCCACTTTCTCTGTATGGATGACTCATGTTTCATGAGATCCAACTTATACACCTCATCTTGGGAAATAGTAGTCAATGGGACTGCATGTTGAGTGGAACTATCCTCAGGATTAGTCATCCTGGCTATATATTCATGCAACTGAGCAATGTGCTCTTTGTGTTGCTTATTTTTCTCCTTTTCCCTCTTCACTTTCTGAATCAAAGAATCAATGATGTCTTTACCTTCTTGATCCTCCTGGTCTTCATTTGCAAACCCTAGGTCAACTGTATTAATCTAGAATTCTTCCAAAGTAATTTTATCTTTCTCTTTCTCTATAGTAGGGATTGTAATTTGTGCAGTCCTCCTTCCAGTTGTTGGGTCTCTTTTAATGGCCGAAGTCATTTTGGCCTTCCTCTTTGGTTTCATTATATTTTCAAAAAACAAGGTAGATATATCAAATTCTTAAATCACAAAATCTACCTCTATGTTTACTTCTTTCTCCAACTATCGAGGTACCTGATCATGTTTCCCCACATCATCATGACGTTCACCTTGATCTGCAGTATCTGTCAGCATATGTGATGGAGAAGGTGATTTCCTCATTTCTTCTTCATGATGCTCACTTTGAGGGTGATCCTGCGGTACATCCTCCTGCTGAGGAACTTCTTTTTCTGGAGGAGCATCATCCTGAGGTGGAGGATCTTGTGACGTGTCCATATGATGATCATGATGATCATGATCCTTCTCTGTTATCATCTCATCCACTTTTAACTTTTCCTCCTGTTGAGGCATATTCATAGCGGTGGATATTGTGGAATCCTCCTTAGGTGCTGGTGCTTGTTCTAAAACCAATATCTATTCTGCACCTGTGCTACTTACTTCCTAAACATTGGATGGAGGATCTTCTACTACATCTTTCTCATTAGCTCCCTTTTCCTAAACTTCTATTAGCATGGGCTTTGCTGATGCATCTTGTTGGCTTTGTTGACTTATTTCTGAAGCATGGCGTTCTGGTTCTACCATCTTCACTTCTTCTGTATGTTGCCCTTTGTCAGGTGTACCTACTGGATGTTCAAGACTTACATCCTATTTACTTGTCAAATCTACCACTACAGGGTTTGTCACCTATGCAATTAGTCTATCAAGCCCCATTTCTTGGGCTATCTTCTTTGGACTCTTTTCTTTTTCTGTTTCCACTTGCTTCATCTCCTCCAGTATTGTTTGAACTGTTGGACTCTTGTGAGGGGTCATGTGTGTACCTGTAGCAAGGGTCTCCATCTTTTGTGAAGCTACTTCCTTCACAACCTCATCATCAGATAGATTAATTGTCTCCTCTAATGAGATATGACCTCCTTGAGAGGTTTCTTTCATCTGCTCTTCAGCAAGTTCAGTTTTGAACTTCATAATGGTAGGAAGTGGAACATTGTGCTGAAATTCCTTGTGCACAACTTCGCTACCTGCCCCTTTCACTAGTGTAGGGGATTACTTTATTTCACCCCTCATGGTGGTTCTTGGTCTCTTAGGTGGGGTAGCTACCACCACCTGTGAGGCTCTTCTCTTCCTTTTGAATAACAAGGGGGCCTCCTCTTCTTCAAGCTCTTCCTCCATGAGGATTGACCCCCCTCTTGGGTCTCAGTAATTACTGTCCTTGTTGGCTGATCTTTCTTGGACTTCTGTTTCCTTGTCTGTGTATGTGATGTTGATCCTGATTCTGATCCTGATGCTGCTGCCTCCTCAGCTAGAAATACTACCCTTTCAATAATCAGCCCCTTGGGTTCATTATCAATTTTCTTACCCCTACGGAGTCTTTTGCTTTGTTGTTGTTGTGGGGGCAGTCTGTCTCCTTTAGATTTTCTCTTTTCACTTATAAAATCATCATATTCCTCATCAGGAATATCCTGCCCTTTCTTGTTGTCCACAGTAATGGCAACACCTTTCTTCTTCAATGCCTCAATCTGTTCATCAACCTAGGCTTGGGTTAGCTGTAAGGTCTTGGCAATGAAAGGATCCAAGGTATGTCCTCTTGTATAGTCAGGTCAAGTATAGATATGGTATCATTATATATATATATATATATATATATATATATATATATATATTTTCCTCATATTCATCTGCCATTATCCTGCCATCATCCTTTTTCAACTGTTGAGGAATGGGGATGCAATCAAAGGTTTTGATTTGGTTCAATGTCAACCTTTGGTATCTTCTTCTTTTGGCTTCTACTTCATCCTCACAATCCACCCAGAAGTCTTCCAAGTGCCTTTGATTAATAGGTTTCCCTATTATTTTCTGTATCCTTCCATAAGGATCATATGGCCTTATCAGTGGGAATGGTTGTAATTGCATTTTCTTCAAACTGACTATCACCTTCTTGATACTATCTAAGTCTGGGCACATGTACCATCCAATGGTTACTGGGAATAGGATTGGCAGTATTTTCTGAGCATCATTTTATGTTTTTAGCATTGTGGAGCTCTGCCTTATGAATTCCATCAATACCACTGCATCAGTGGGGTATCTTGGCAGCATGAGGGGATGTTCGTCAAAACCATCAATTCTCATTTAGGAAAATGTGGCAAATTGAATATACTAGGCTCCATGCCTGTAGATGATTTCTTGAGCTTCCATGCTCAATCCTTTTTTCCTATCTTCCTCCATGGTCCTTACTAGATGCATAGAGAATGCATCATTGACTAGTTTGTAATCTTGGAGCTAGTTAACTCTTCATAATTGGTGATGATGATCCCAAATATGCATAGCATTGATTGTGCCTGTGACTTTTCCATCTGTATCCAGTGCATCAAATGTGCCTTTGTAAGCACAGGAGTAAACAATGTATGATGTCATGTAAAAAGAACAATTTGAACCTCCCAGGTTCATCAGCTACTCATGTAGAGCATCACTTATCAACTGGCCCCATAATGGCTTGATGTCTGCATATATGTACATCATGATCACACCATACATCCAGTCCTTGAAACTACCAGCATCAGGCTGGCCTGTTACCCTGCTAAGTAATGCAATCATGTACTGATACTCGTCATCAAAATCATATTTGAATAGGTGCACATGAAGTTTGGTAGCTGCCAGATATGTGCTATTCTTGGCCCTCCATTGATACATGTTCTTCCTAGCCTATTTCTTGTTATTTTCATACTCAGTTTTTTATTTCTTTAGGTCCACACTGTTAACCTTTCTGCCCAATGGCAGTCCAAATGTATTGGAAAGACCCTTAATGGATAGGTCTGCATATATTCTTCCATGTTTTACCACCTGTCTGGTCTCTAGATTATAATTCTGTGCACATTCAATCAGCAGCTCTGGAGATTCCATGGAGTATGGAAAACTGACTGCATTCCACAATCTGGATACGAATATTACATCCATCAAGGGGCTTCTGTTCTTCTCATTGTTCATTTTGGCGGACCAGGCCTCGAAATCAGTGCTTCCTTGATGGGTATTTGTAATGGCCCCATATTTAAAAAGGATTCCTCTTGGAGATGAAAACATGGGCTTGCTGAATTCAGCCTCACACTTTGCTAACCTCTTGTTAGCCATGGATATCTTCAATTAACACAATTTGTCTTACAATGGGCATTCACATGCATGCAGATAGCAAATTATCTTTACTAACATCATGTCTATTGTATTTACTCAGCATTAACTTATCATGGGGTGCATAAACTAGAACTAGCAGCATCATACCTGACTATGCAGAAGCAACAGGATGAGGGTTTCAGTTACTTACCTGGTTATGCAGATCCTTTTATACCAGTGGTTTTCTAGAAATGCTCTTAGTTCTACTGATAATCACGTGCTTCCTCCTGCTTGTGGGCTTTGTTCGTACAAGTGTCGCCTGTATGAGGGTTTGGAAGCTGGTGCTCTGTAAAAATGATTTTCTTGCAAGGTAAGTTTGAAATGGCGGTGAATTTACCTTTTAACCTTGCAATTAGGGTAAAATTAAGGCAACCCTTGACAGATTAGATTCTATTCGTTGATTTTCGCACGGAAACTCAAGATTTCACTAGGTGTTTCATCGGGTTTAATGGTCGGTGGGAATTACCTACCACCTCTGTGTGCATTAAATGTCAATGGCGGCAATGGGACCAGGGTAATATTCGCATGACAGGATGATGTTTGAATATCAGGGTGATATATGACTATCGAGGTGATATTCACAAATATCATCCTGAGTGCAATGTGATCATCCTCCCCGAGAGGAAAAACATCATCTTCGACAAGATTAGGTGATAAATGCACCCTCAGGTCATACTTAATACATCAGGAGGATATTTCAATATATCGGGTGATGTTACGAGATGATGATGACCGGATAAACTATAACGTCTCTCTTTTGAAATATCAGGGTAACGTCATCTAGATAATCGCTCATTGTATCGCTAAGGCATCATGACGTCATCGTCATGTTATGGGAGCAGGATCATGTTTAGGAAATATGCCTCCGAGAAGTAAGTATGATGATTACGTCATCATCATGTTTGTCGCTTTGGTTATCGGACTCAAATGACGTCATCAGGATAATGGTTTAGGGGGATATTTCACAGTAGGAGGATATTGAGAAATATTGGGTGACATTAAGAAATATGATCCTCGCAGGAAACATAAGGCTATTGATGGGTAAAGGTCACTATCACCTAAAATTGACGTCTGGACATTTGGACTGCATGATTTATTAGGTGATAAATTATATTGGGATGACCTTCTGTAATATGACTGATGTTTACAAAATATGATCCTCCCCCTATGAATATCAGGTTTGACTCGAACTTTGACCATTCATAACTTTCACATCCTGATGAATATCAGGGTGATGTAAAAGGAAAACCTGCATGAAATTTGATGGTCTATCTAAATATGAGGTCACTGGAATGAAATATGAACTTTGACAAACTAACCTCATGATGATGACTTACCCAGCCTCCTTGCATGATGATCCACATGACTTACTTTTACCAAAACCGCCAGAAAGCACAAACAAGCCAAGCCAAACGTTGGGTCCCTGTTTTGTCAAGTTAAAACGGGGCGTGTTGTGTAACCACACAACATATCCAAGGCCAAATGACTGAGGAGGGACCTTGATGTGGATTGGATGCAAAATGCCTTGTTCATGTAGGCCTAAATCTTTGCCTTGGTAGTTCATGTTTTGGAGCATGTGATTGACTATAGGACTAGGTGTAGTTTTGACACTAGACTTAAGTTGATTATTGGATGGAGAAGGTAAAGTGGATAATGGTTGTTGGTGTTCTAAGGAGGAACACTCATGAATGAATGTGGATAGCCTAGTAGGATATGGTGGATGTGGAAGGATAATTACGATCTTTCTTATGTTCATTGGGATCCAAGTTATTGGTTTGAGCTTCTATGTTTTCTTTGCAGGCACATATGTCTCATCATGACAAGTGGGAGTTGTAGGAACATAGATTGGGCTAGATGGAAGATGACTAGGAGCAATTTGGATGTCTTTCTCATAGATTATAGGATTATGGATAGGATCAAGGTGCTCATGGATAGCTTCTTCATAGGTATCATCTTGATCATAAAGAAGGTAAATGATATGGATAGGTTGAATTTGGATAGCTTTCTCACAAATAGTTGTTGGGAGATAGATAGGATCAAGTGGCTCATGGATAGGTTCATTATTATGGATATCATCTTGATCATGGAAGAGATACATGTTATGGATGGGTTGCATAAAAGTGATTTGACCTTGAGTTGGACTAGGGAAAAATATTTCCACATGCTTAAGATTAAACTCTTGACATACCTCTTGGGTTGCTTGAATGAAAGTGGATAACTCTTGGAAAGGCTTGACATGTTCCTGAGGGTTATTGACAAGAAGGTACAATAGCTCCTGACTTGGGTTTGTGATAGGCTTGATTGTTTATGGATCACATGATGCTGTAGGATAGGACTAGGCATGGTGTAGGACCCTTTTATAGGCTCAAGAATAGGTGTTTGATGACATGGCAATGTTTTATTCCTTACTAGTAGCCAATGGATCACATCCTTTGCAAGGGTATGGGTAAATGGAAAATATAGGATTAGATGGATTGGGACTTGGGCTAGATGGAAAGATAATAAAATTAGAGGGATTAGTTTTATCCAAGACAATCTTACCACAATCTTCTAGGTTCTTGACCAATCTTTGAAATCACATACAAGTGGATATGGTATGGCCCCTATACCTATGGTATGCACAATACACATCATCTTTATACAACAAGGTTTAAACATAGATGGAGAATATTCTTTGAATAGGTATAGCTCAATCAAATTTTCTTGGACCAATTACTCTAAAAGTATCTCCATGGAATCTTTTAATGAAGGATTAGTGGAGCAAGGGGATGAAGGTGATGAAGGCGATGAAGGGCTTGATAAAGGTGTTGGGATAGGACTAGTTGGCTTATGTGTTGGCATATGATTGGATGGTGAAGGTGACTCAAAGGAGGCACTTGCTAGGTTGGTTTCTCCCTTGTCAAAGGATTTTAGATCTTGCACAAGATGACTTAAGTCTAGCAATGATGTTTGTTGCAAAAGTAAACTTGGGCTTGCTTGGTTCATGTACATAGGGCAATTTGGACTTGCATGTTGTTATTGTAAGGACATTTGATTTCTATGTGGATAGGTTTGGTGATGAGGTGTCATGATAGGATTTGTAGGTGAAAGGGTTTGTGAGGTGGATTGTTGTGGAGTTTGGTTGATGTTGGTAGAAGTAGGGTATGGTGATGTGGCATTGTTATGGAATGATGTTGAATAAGGTGATGTGGAATGGCCTTGATAGGATGATAAAGTGGGATTAGGTGATATGGCATGAATGTGATAAGTGGGTGGATTAGATTGGTATGAAGTGGGATGGGTTGACACAAAATTGATTTGATGTGTGGATGAATTGGGTTTTGGACTTGTCTCATCCTCATAACTAAAGGGATGGCCTCCTTGAAGTATAAACTTGGTCTTAAGAGGAGAGGCTATTTTGATTGTGATCTTTGGTCTTGGATTGTCTTCATGACTTGGATTAGGAGGATAGCCACCTTTAATTGTGACCTTGGTTCTTGCAATGTCTTCATGATGTGGATTTGGAGGATAGCCACCTTTAATTATGACAATGGGTCTTGGTTTGTCCTCATGATTTGGATTAGGAGGGGCTCCTCTAATTATGATTATAGGCTTAGGTTTTGTTTCATTATGTGAATTAGAGGGGTATCCTCCTTGAATTGTCATTATAGGCTTAGGTCTTGTCTCATGATTATAGGGATAAACCCCTTGAATGATTATGACCATCTTGCCAAGTGTTGACTAGGACTAGGTTGGTGATGATGTGGAGATGATTTGGAATGAGAATTTGATGATTGGATGATGTGTGATGACTAGGATGATGTCTAGAATAAAGTGCCAAAATTTATATGATAAATTTGGATTAACTGAAATGATGAAATAAATACATACATTACCCAAACCCAAATTCTCAATATACCTCGAAGGATATGCACAAGATGATGGCTTGATTGATACCTATAAGATGACAGATGCAATATGATGAAAGATGCAAGAGGGAGATGGAAATGGATGCAAGGGAGAGATTGATGGATATGGTCGAATGTTGGTTGTTCAGGATTTTGGTAGCATAACAATATGAAATTAGATTGCATCCCCCAAATGGCTTAGAGGAGGCTAGGTTTATAGTAAAGACCTAGTTAGAATGGATGGACAAGATCGATTAAGGTTTAGATGATATGGATGGCTAGGATTGATTATGTTTCCTTGCACATCAAGAAATCATAGTCATGTCACAAGTGTGTGAAGAAAAATGAAAGGAATCTAATTCAAATATTTTATTTGAATTAGCTTGCACATGTGACTTGTATTAAATGCAAGATGTACTACCCCACATGAAACAAAAGGAAAGCGGACAAGTGTTCGATTGTGATAAAAGGAATCTAATTTAAATAAAAGATTATTTAAATTAGTTTGACATGTGAAGGGATTAAGTGGATGATGGAGACATGCGACATGTGTCACAATGTGATGAGAGGTGAGGGAATAATTAAAATTTTTAATTTGAATTATGTGAGACATGTGATTAGGGAATAATTTAAATAAATATTTTATTTATTTAAATTAGAGGAAAGGGGAAATTAATTAAATAAATGGAATTTATTTAATTAATTGGGAAAGGTGATTAAGTTGGACAAATGGGATGGGGAATTAATTAAACAAATATTATTTATTTAATTAATTGGCTAAGTGATTATGATAGAATTAGGAGTGGTGTAAGTGGGATTTGTGAGTGAGATGAGGTTGGATGAACTGGGACCTAGGGCAAAACACACAAGGTCATGTCGACAAGGTGTTATGTCGAGACATGGACATTTTTTAGTGTCTACATTTACCAAGAGTATCTTCAAAAATGGCCCTTGGTATATTTGGTCATCCTTTCTCATCTTTTCTCATTGGTTTTCAGACTTTACTGTCTCTAAGGAATGGTCTCTTCATGTCCTGGTTTGGGTCAAATCCCCTGGCTTACCCTTGCCTTTATGGCCTTTCATGGACTGCATTTCTATATCTCTAGGACAAGTGGTTCATATTAAGTAAGAGTAATTTTTCTCTACTCATCATCAAAAGAGGGTTTGTGTCTATGTTGATTTATCCAAAGACCTATAGGTGTTCATAAAAGTGTAATTGGGTACCAAAGGGTCATGTACCTTAACTTGCCAAGCACTTATTATAGATGGCAGTCCTTGGACAACAAATTTTGTGACTATCCTCTAGTTGTTCAATGTGCCAAGTCTATGTCTAAGTAGACCTCAGTGGATCCTCCACCTCAAAAGGATGGGGATGGTTGGACCACCATGGGCAATAAAAATAATCCTTGTACATATCTAGTTCAAAAGGTGGTGGTTCATAGCCTTGGTCTGTTGGGCTACAAATGTCTAATCCTTATAAGGAGACTGAGTCTTGTGACCCTCAGTCCAAAGGAGATTTATCTCATGTGGTTGCGAAGACATGGTTCAATTAAAGTACTATGGAAACCAATGTGCTCTCTTCTCAATTATAGAATTGGCCTCCCTCTACTTTAGCTTCATGTCATTCTTGCAACCTAACTTGTGACCTCAAGGAAGGATAATTTATGCTAGAGAAGAAAATGATTCCTCAATTTGTCTAATTCAATCTCCAATTTTGATGTTGCTCATAGAAGAATATTTCCTACAAAAATGTTTTGGATCTCTTAATAAGCTTCCTAATAATGACATGACCCTTGACTACCACTTTCCATGAATTCCATTTAATGGAATGTTAAGGGTCTTATGAATCCCAAAAGGAAATATTGAATGCAATATTTTCATCAACAATTTCTTGACTCTAGTGTTTTGTGTTTATAAGGGTTGAAAATTGTTGGTTTCATAGTTTCTATAATTTGTTGTGTCATCTAGCCAAAAAGTCACCTTTTCCATAGTGCTCATGATATAGGTCATGGAGGACTTTCCACCTTCATGTTGCCTAGGTGGTAGCCACATATGGTGGCCCATGGATGTGACCCCACCAATTGTGTTTTCTGGGTTTTATTTAATGTTAACAACCACTCTCTTGGGCTTGTTAGTATTTTTGCCTCTGATGATGTTATTGAAAGATCTCTTCTTTGGTGATGGATTATAGAGTCACTACCCACTACCTCTTGGATTGTGTGTGGCAATTTTAATATGGTCAAGTTGGCATCTGATAAATGTAACAATTTACCTATGCATTGGATAGTTGGTGAGTGAGAATCTTGGTACTACATGCGTAATAAATTATATCTTTTTGGTCCAAATGTTGGTTGTCACCACCATGATTGTTCATGGTTTACGTAGAACAATATATAGGCTAGTACAAAAAAAAATTCTTAAACACCTTATCAAAGCCATGATGTTTGGACAACCCATCTTTTCTTTTTTAACTATTACAAAATTCCAATAGATCCTTTATTAGATATTCTCCTTTATGATCACTTTCCAATCTAATTTTCTATTGAATGGTAAATGCTAGTGCCTAAGGCTCCTAGGATGCAATTCTTTATAAACACATCATTGCTAAATTGCAGATATTTTTTAGTGGCTAATATTCGCCAATTGGTGAATATCGCAGATCGGCCAAGTCAGAATTGGTGAATAAATCACATCCAACAAGGTGGTCAAATCACTTAGATTTAACGTATTATCGGTCAAATCCATATCCATTCACCATCGATTTATTTTATGACAATCAATGAAGCAAGATTTTTGCCATAACAAACTACACATTTCAAATGGGCCAACTAATATTTTTGCCTAGAATTTTGGAAGCAAGTACTAAATCAACTATATATTCGCCAATACTATTAAAACAACATTGTGTATCGGAACACATTTTTCCAACTCCATTAAATGGTCACTACACATGAGGACCCATTTCACCAACCCCATTACATGGTCATTGTACGTGAGGACCCATTTCACCAATTAAAATTTACAAGTAGTTGATTATGAGGGACCATTTTGCCAATTTCTATTACACCTCTGTGCTAATCGTAGGGCCATATTTGCCTTGGAAATTATAATGTATGTAGTTCATCGAGGTTTGATTCACTGACACTTAAACATATTCCTTATATAATCACGTAGGATTCACCAAATCTTTTTAATATACCATATAGAATTCCTACAGAATTTGCCAAATGTGGATTGATATAAATACAATCAAAACTCTGATTTATTCTTACACATTTTGTTTAGTTCTGAACTTGTGAGCTCTCGATTTGGATTTTAGAAGTTGGAGTTGGCACCTTGAAGTTGATCATAGGCAAAGTTACAAAATTACATCAGAGGAATTCCTACATTAACGAATAGAAAGTTAGTGAAAACCCAAACTGAAAGGTGAGTAATCATTTCTTCATAGTATTAGTGTTTTAAGATTTCTTTATCTCTCTTCCATTCTTGATTCAATCTTAAAGAAGATATTTAGTAGGGAATGGGATCTATATTCTATGACTATGTCCTTAAACAAAATGACATTTTTTCTAGCTTTTATTTGAAGTGGGAGATCAAGATGTCGAGCTGCAAGTATGACATGGGTAAGACTCCTCAGGATGGTGAAGGGACTGGGAGGCCATCAAAATACCAAAAAGGTGGAGTTAGTATATAGTCTTACTTTGGAACTAGCAATGTTTCTAATCCATCAAATCAAGATGGAGCTACACCATCAACTCTTGCACCAAATAATAATGAAGAAGCCATTTGCAATACCTCACCACCACCAAAAATACCACATAAGATGTTCCAAGGGATACCCTGGTTAGCCAAAATGAAGATACCAATACCATAGAAGATGTTCCAAGGGATACCCTAGTTAGCCAAAATGAGGATGGTAATACCGCAAAAGATGTTCCAAGAGATACCCTGGTTAGCCAGAATGAGGATGGTAATACTGCAGAAGATTTTCCAAGAGAAACCTTGGTTAGCCAGAATGAGGATGGCAATACCACAGAAGATGTTCCAAGGGATACCCTGGTTAGCCAGATTGAGATAATTGACTTGGATGAAAAAGAAAATGCTAGCGTTGTAGATGATGTTGGAAAGAAGAAAAGAAAAGGCAAATCAAAAGATTCAAAACTGGGGCACAAGTGGGAAATGTCAAGGAATTTTTAGCTTGATTGGGTGTCAAAGTACCCATTCATTGAACTAGTAGAGAAAGCAAACAAAGATGAACAACCAACATAATGCAAGTGTGTGATTTGTAGTTGGAAATGTAAAAGAGACAAGAAATTGTAGCTAAACCTTGACACTATAGAAAATCATATAGGTAAAGTTTATGAAAAACAAGTCATAGATAGAAAGGAAACATTAGTAGTAAGATGGAAATCAAAGGAAGAATGTCTTCATGTGAAGTATTCCGCAGAATATGATGAGCATAAGAAAAGAATGACGAAGCTTGCTACAAGTGGAGGTACAATCAAGGCTCAATTTGGAAAAGCAATGGAACGAGCACAACTGGCAAAAACTATTCAGATGATTGTTGTTTTTCATATTTTGTCCAGAAGGCATCCTATGATAAATGCTCGATGGGAATGGGCAAACTACCAAGAGTATAGTAATTTATTATCTTTTTTGAGTGTTCCTCGCTATCCTAGCACACATTGGTCAATAAATGGTAGATGGGAATGGGCAAACTATCTTGCTGCAATGAAAAAACAAGATTTAAAGGAGAATGTAAAAGAGTCAAACTTCATTGCATTATCTTTAAATGAAGTTACTGCGGTAGATAATACTTCTTGGGTCTATATTCATGTGTATACTGTAAAAGAACATGTCCACTGAGCTCATCTACTTTGTGTTCATAAAATGAAGGACAGTTCAACATTACAAAATCTATTTGAACTAGTTAAGAAGTCTCTAAATGAAATTACAAGTATGGATGACTTGACAATTGCCAAAAAGTTGGTGTGTGTAGGAGTTGATGGAGCTGCAGTAATGTAAGGTTAGAGGACCGGTCTTTGCATAAAATTACAAATTACATGTGCACCATACATGCTTGCCATTCACTACATGGCCCACAGAATGAATTTAGCATTTAAAATTGTAAGCAAGTTTCCTATAGTATCAAAAGTTGAAAATCTAGTCCACAAGCTCCATGCATACTTTTGCCGAAGTCCAAAATGTTTTGCAAAATTTTAAAATTTTGTTGAGGGAATAATAGTAGGAAACAAGCTTCTTAAGGATGTTGATACTAGATGGATCTCCTTGCATGGACTAGCGCAATGAGTTCTTTCAGAATATCCATCCTTGATTGGAACAATGTACAAGCATCGCAACACAGTAGACAAAGCTCCTAACCTCTTACATAGGTTAAGTGATATAGAGACACTCTTAACTTTAGCTAGTCTTCTCCCCATGTTGGATGAAATGAACAATCTGATGAAGAAAGCCCAAGATAGAACTATGTATATCTATGATTATACCAAACTATGTAGAATGACATGCATGGCCCTCGATAATCTATATCTAGATCTAACTTCTCAAAGCCCAAATTTTTATAGGTGGTAGATAATTATAGATTTGAATCATCCTGAAAATTATTTACAGTTTAATGCAAGTGGCGAGTTATGTGTCTTTGTATATGGATTTGAGATACCAATGCACCATTGTAAGATAGTTAGTCGCTCTATCAGAGAAGTACCTGTTAGAAAGGAAGATTTTGATAGCATTGTTGAATCTATTAGTAGTAATTTGAAGGAAATTGCAAGCAATCTTTCAATAGAGATTTATAATCAATTCCATCAAGATGAAATACTTGATGCCATGTCTATTGTGTATTCTCAATTTTGGGTTCAAGGCCACCGAGATAGCCCAAACTTTTTTCATCAAAAAGTAACTTCCTTGACCACATACTTTTCAAAAATTGTAGAATGCAATGGATAGAAAATAGAAGGAGTTATAGATGGAAATAAGCTTAAAGGACAATGTAGTCAGTTTGCAAGAAGTATCATAGACCAGTCTAATGCCATGGAGAATCCCTTCGAAGCGAGATCAATAACAAAGGCCTGGAATGTTGGCAAGAGACACTACAAGGCATGTCATGTGTTGCCATTGATGGTAACTAAGTCTATTCCAAACATCCATAGTGCAGTATAAGATCATACCGGAAGTCAGTTCCAAGATTTGTCAAGCCCCGGATAGACAGGAATAGGATATATGGCAGAGTTTAGTATTTTGGTCAGTGGATCTCTTCAGTTAATCATTGTGTTGTACGAATCTGAGGGAGTGTAGAAGAATTTTAGGACAATCTAAATCCAAGATTTTAGCCTCTGGTGACAAAGGGATTAAAAGTTATGAGCATCTGAGTATTGGGTCCTAATATGACAGAATAATTCAGTGAAGAACAAGCCGAATTTTGTTAGATTCTTTTGCGGATCTAGTAGAAGTGTTTTGGTGAGTTATGTATGGGATATAATGTTAGTTGCTGACATGTATGGTGACCTACAAGTGAAATTTTTGGTACACATCAATATTGGTGTTTAGCTGATAGAATAGAGTACTTGTATTGTTTGTCAAGTTCTTCATCCGGCCCACAGAAAAGTGATTGAATTTCTTAAGGCAGATATATATAGCCAATGGATTCAAGTGTATTGGAGATAAAATTATGAGAGATGATGGAATAAGTACAAAAAAGGTAGATTAAGGAGCAAAGAGAAGAGATTTGAGGTCCAGATTATGGCAGAGCAATAAACAGGGAAGAATAAAGATGAAGTGTGTAAGATCTGTATTATATGCTTAACCAAAATTGAATTCTTGCATTGGCATATTCTACTCATTAGTTCAAACAATCTATAATCATTTTTAAATATTTTTTGTAGGCAATGAGCCTCTCTTGAGCAGTGAGCTTTGGATAGTGAGCTCAAAGGTATGTCCCTTCCCCTTTTGTAATACTTTTAACCGAGTATAATCTTTGTGGGTTAACCCCCACCATGGTTTTCCCTTAACTAGGTTTCCATGTAAAAATATTGGTGTCAAGTGTGTTATTTGTGCTCCTTCTCATGTGTTATTGATTCTTGTTTTTCATGATTACATTATTAATCTATTAAAGAAGTAGTAAAGAAGAATTAATTGCAGCAAATTTTAAAGTTTTGAGACAACTGATTCACCCCCCCTCTCAGTTGTCAGCTCTAATTCCGACATGGAAAAACTTGGTTCAGAGTGAAATATTGTGTGATTAGATATAAGAATATTTCAAACTTGCTAATTTATGTCAAACAATGATATTGGATTGGGTGGAAGATGAGAGATTTTTTAGTGCATTGTGCATTTTGAAATCAAAGATAAGAAAAAAACTAGACAAGAATTTGGAAAATTGCTTGAGGGTGTTAGGATGTGTGTATAATGTCAACTTTTCCTTATGAAAGGCCAATTACAATCTGGAAGTCCATATGCCAAAGAAGAGGTTTGTACAACACTTCAAGTTCAAACGCTGGTAGCGGTGGGACAAATGACAATGACACAATGACTGATGAATTTGAGACTTGGAATCAAGACAAAGAAAATGAAGACGAGACTCAGAATCAAGACGAGTCTTTTTATTTATCTAAACTTTAGTTTGAGGACCCTAACTCAATTTGGGAAATGGAAGTGAGTTAGTAGTTTTTAGGTATTTATACTGCATTTCATGAATTATATTCCAAAACTATAGTTGATGATATTTTATATTGTATTCCTTGAAATTGTGAATCAAATTGAATACATTAACATATTATTAATTATTTCATATTTGAATTGTGTCATACTAATAAGTTTTACATGTACTCGGTGATTCATCATTCAACTCAATGCTTAATATTTCCTTGCTAAAGTTGATTTGTGCATAAAACATAAAATTTGTAGTAAAGTAGAATTTTGGTTTTTGATTTGATATGTGATTCTACATCATTTTTCACAGTTTATGAATTATTTTGATTAGTGCCTTGTCTGCAATTAAGTCATCCAAGTTCACACTTAATCCATCAAACCTATCAGTATTACCGGTCCCCTTGCCTTGTCTCATCGATCATCACTTGGTTAGGAACATTATGCCAGAAAAATGTTAAGCTCTAAACATTGGTGAAGCCAGAGGGATAGTGGCCGGTCTCAATGGCATGTGAATAAAACATTTGAAATGGTAAATAAAATTACCTTAACACATTAACAATAGTAGGATATAGAACAATGAACATCAACAATCGTTGAATGTGTATTTAGTAGTCGAAACCAGAGTTTATATTCAATTGATAAAATAAATAATGCAAATAATTGAAGATCAACACATTACTGAATTTGAATTTTCTATTGATTTTTAAATGAAGGAATACATAGAGGCAATGTAAAATCTTGCTCAAAGAAAACTCTGCACAGAGCTGAGTTGGAACTTGCAAACTCATATTATCAATATCAAATCATTCTAACAATGTTTTTAGCAAATTCCACTATTTGGGTGGGGGGATTGTCATTTCTTCTAGCTGATGTTGTCTAACTTGAAATTTTATTAACAATGTATGATCAAATTTCAATTTGGATCCTGGGTTTGACTTGAATATTTCATCCAAAGATACATTCAAGATTATCTGTTGTTTGATGAAATCCAAAAAGTTTGCCTCATCTGGGTTCTGAGGAAACTGGTCCAAGTCAATCTTCCTTGCATCCTCCATCTTCTTTCTAAAATTATCCTTTCCAATGAATCGGTCATTTGTGTCAAAACCTTGTGGCAAACCAAGCTTTGTCAAGTTCCTTACATTTTCATCCTCCTTCTTAATCTTTGTTGTAGCCTCAATCATAAATTCTGTTGTTTCATGCATTCTTGAACATGTTTGGATGATAGATGTCACCTTCATTGAGGCTTCAATCTGATTAGTAATGCCTTTTGAAATCAATTCATTGTCACTAGCTTTGTAGACTATTTCTAGAACTTGATTTGCAGTTTTCTCTCCTGCCTGCAGTTGTACATTTATGTTGTCCATTAAATATTTGCTCAGCTTATTATGATGTAGTCTCATGGCATCAATCAATTGAAAGAATTCACACAAATGATCAATCCTCTGCATTATTTCCTCCCAGATCTTTTGTTTCATGTGCCTTATTGTTTGTCTACAAAATTTAGTTAATGTTTTTTGACAAGATTTTATTTCTATGATTAGGAAATCCAAAATCAAAGGTAAAACATAAACTAAATGCATACAAATGAGAAGCTATACCTTGATAAGGAGACCAATCTCATCAAAGGGGAAGAATCTTTGCACCCAAGAGCTCCTAAGATATACCCTAGTTGATGAATACAAATGTGAAATGCTCTATCCTAATTGCAACTCACAAGCTAGCTCAATGGATATTTTGGCATGGTAACATTACATGAAAATTGGATCCCCAAATGGCTTGGGAGAGGTTCTATTTATAGATTTTTTGGAGGGATTTTGATCCAAGGGTGGAGGTTGCTTTGGAAGATCAATGGTGGAGGATGAAAGTGAAGTGGAGGGCCTAGATTTCATCTTGGAGAAATGGAGGGCTAGGAATAAATATGAATCTTATATTCATTTTGGGAAAAGGGTGAATTCAATGAGTATGGGTGAGATGGAATATGTGTGAATTAAAAATTCACATGGGGAAGGGTAAAATGAATTAAAAAATTCATTTCAGGATGAGTGGACATAAATGAGGCATGGCATGGGTAAGGGGTTGTAAGAGATGTAAATGTGATGTTGGACTTATTTAAATAAAAAAATTGGCTTATGTGGATATATTCCAATTTTTTATTTGGAGGATGTGCAGAAGGGTGTTAAGCTAGATTTGACCATTTGAATGGGAGGTTTAAGATTAATTAAATAAGGTTGTATTTAATTAATCCTAAGGCTAGGATGAGGTAGGCTAGGGTAGGCAATTAAATAATAGCTATTTAATTACCTAGGGTAGGGATGGGTCAATTAATAGGCTGAATTAATTAGTTAAACATGATTTAGCTAATTAATGGGATTTAGTGAGGAGGAAGAAATTGACCAAATAAATATTACATATTTATTAAATCAATTAGTTAAGGTTTGAACTATTGAATTAATAAAATTAATTCAATTGTTTGGGGATAGAATGATGAAAAATCAGGTGATGAAGGGATAATTAATTAAATAAAATTTAATTAATTGATTAGAAGGGAAATTGGTATGTTTAGGGATGTCAGGAGTCGGTTTGATGATAAAGACATTTTTAGGTGTCTACATTTGCCCCTCTTTGATGTGGTGTCAGGACCTAGGAGGGAAATGGCGTCAGGTCAAAGAAAAATATGCGCCAGCTGCCAAGAAAGAATAAGATGGGTGAGGGATGCCCCCTTGAGAGGTCGGTGGAAAAAATAAAAGGTTTTTTAGGGAGAGCTCTCAAAAGGATGCGACGGGAGTGAATGTTTGGTAGAGGATGGAAAAAGAAGATGACAGGAAGAAAAACGGAGGAAAAAAGTTGTGATCTGCACCCTAGGGGGGAAAAAGAGTGGGTGGAAGGATGACATGGCTGACTATATTAGGACTAGTGGGACCTAAGGATGCCACATTTGTACACATTGACTTGGTGAGAAGAAGGAGCAGAGGAGAGATGGCAGAGAGCAACCTCCAATTCCCGCAACTTACACACCTTTCCAAGCGTGTTCAATTGTTTGGCCGGGTATTGGAGGCTGGACCCCAGGTAGGGCCTAACCCTGGCTTTGTGAATTATTTATTTTGTCGCATTTTTTGTGTTCAAGAATTGGGTTTTGGGATTGTGGTGCTATCGCAAGATCGCATAGTGCAAAAACTAAGCGGATTAGTGCAATCCTTTGGATTGGTGCTATCTGCTAGGGTAGAATAGAGGTGGATTGTCGCCATGTATTTAACATTTTGGTGCTATCTTCTGTAGTAGCACAATGTGTGGAAGACTTAGGGTTTTAGCGTTTTTGCACCAAATGCATGGTAGGGTAGCGCTATGTTCTCAACTAGCGCTATTTCAGGTAGTAGCGCTATATTTTGTTTTAGTGTTATGTAATATATGCACTATTGGGAAAATTGGTGCTATTCCTTAGATTAGCACCAAGTGACAGGGTGGCGCCATTTGTTAAAATTGCACTAAGTATCTTGCAAAGTAGCATTATGTTTGAAAGTGGTGCAAAGTGTCTTGCGCAGTGGTGCTATTATCTATAATATAGCCATGAGAAGAAGTAGTAGCACCATTGTTAAAAATGATGCAAAGTATGGTCTATTTTGGTACCAAAGTGTTTTTGGCTTTCAACTATAGAGGAAAGGGTTGAAGATAGGTAGATTTTTGACCAGAAAGTTGTGGATACAGGAGACGAGGTCATTCATAGTGTCCTCATAGGAGTGACGCATGCCATCTGTGATGACACTATTTGACCAGTTTGATGATGCCACCTGGGCCCAACTAGCTAGGTTGGGGCTCCTGATAGCTGCGTCAATGCCAGTGTTGCAAGCTCATAGAGCTCTGATTACCGTTGTTGTAGAGTGATATTAGCCAAAGACTTGTTCCTTTTTGCTACCGACTGGCAAGATTTCTATCACTCTTGAGGATGTTTATCGCATCCTCAAGTTACCTATTCATGGCCGTCGGGTGAGATACGACATGAGGAGAGGACAAAGGGCATGATCAGATTGTTTGGCTAGAATCCCATGGCTTTATTAGTAGACAAGTGAGAAATGAGTTATGAGGGATCACTAGTGGCAGGTGCAGACCACTTTGCCTTATTCCTATGTGCATTGATTGGTGGGGTAGTGATGCCCAATAGGAGGGGTAGGGGATTTCCAATTAGCTGGGGAGAGATGATCGGGGGGATGGTCAGGCATGAGACCGTGTATGCCTGGGGACCGGAAATGCTGGTGTAGCTATATCACAAGATGCATACTATTGTCTATCACTATGATTCAGCCTTATTAGTTGGGGTTACTCTATTGCACGTCTGGATCTGGGAGCATATTGTAGTTACTTGGCTGAGATGTGGGTATTATCAACATCCATTTGAGGCCTTTGTGTTCTTATATCAGGATGTTGAGTACACCTGTACTAGATAGGTTCAGTATTGGAGGCAGGTGCTAGATGATATCATTCAGGTGACCTGGCAACCTTACGTTAGAGTGGAGCCATGGCCAGATGATGATGTACACATGTCGTTTACTTTTTAGCAGCAGTATTTGATAGGTCAAGGAGACCACATGATTTATATGTATCTATTGTCATGAGTTATGTGACAGTTTGGGTTGCACCAGTATACTCCATAGTAGATGGCCATTTTTGCATGGACCCATCAAGATGTGCGTTATTGGCCTGCAGCCATACAACTACATGTTGCCCTGGAGGACTTTACGATTTTACATTTGTTACAGTGGGATTGGAAGAGTACCATCAAGGATGTAGGCACTACTCCTATATATGAGACATGGTGGCAGATGCAATGACTGACTCAGTTCATAGGCCCATCAGACGAGGTAGTCCCTGCAGAGGAGGCAGTGGGATCAGGGGATGAGGATTCTAAGGAGGATGGGGATGATGATTCTGATGGAGATGATTTTTTGGAGGAGGGTGAGGAGATCATTGTAGACTATCTCGTGGAGGTTGGAGGGGATGGAAACAAGGAGGAGGTTGGGAGGGATGGTTAGCTGATTGATGTGCTAGCAGTGGCGGCAGCTAGACAGGTGCCCCAGTAGCAGGTGAGATAGTAGGTACCTATACAGCAGGCACTTTTACAACAAGTGCATGTTGAGTAGGTTTAGATTGGGGTGGTGCGGTGGCATGGAGGGCCTTGATGGTGTGGGGGACAGCTGAGGGTGGATAGGGGTGTTCTACCCCCACCGCAGGTAGTGTAGTAGGCAAAGGTAGGCACCTCAGGGGCAGGTGGAGAGTCAAGGCTTCGAAGGTCAACCTCTAGTTGTCGGCCTCAGAGTGGAGAGGAGGAGGTGGTGGAGACCCTACGGGCACATGTAGCCAACTTATAGGATGCCTTAGAGAGCTGTGAAGTAGAGTTGTTGCAGCTGTGGGGGATAGTGGCTTTATTAGATGGCTCAAATGGGTAGGTGGCTACATTACAGACATAGTTAGCCCAGGCTTAGGGTGAGATAGCCACTTTGATAGGGGAGCGGGATGCAACACTTGCAAGAGCCCGACAGGCAGAGGCTACAGTGAGTAGTTTACAGGCTTCAGGGGCTGGTCTGGCCCCAGTTTTGACATTGATGCAGACACAGCTATCTCAGGCATAGGGATAGTTGTCAGAGGCTAGTTGATGGGTTGATTATTATCGGGTTCTTTATCATGTGGCAGTTCCAGCCGAGTAGCATACAGTAAGCTTTAGTGAGCTTAGTGGGGCCAAGTCATCTAGGTCACATAGATCTAGATCAGTTAATTTTTTCCAACAGGTGATGGGTCCTCCATCACATGTGCCCCAGCAAGTTCCACAAGTTCAGGCTCAGCTGCAGTCAGAGCCACAACCATAGGCAGGACCATAGCCACCTCCAGGGTTAGGATCCCCCACTCCATTAGAGAGAGGGTCCTCTATGTGATAGTTGTATCATGTTCACCCTTAGAAGCATTGTATCATGACATTATATTTTTTTATGTACATATATGAGCGATGTATTTTTGGCGATGATGCTTTTTGATGGCCTATATGTTTGTTAATGATGATTTTATATGATTATGATGATGCTTATGTTGATGGATGCAATATGTTTTTTGGATTATATGCTATGGATGTGTTGTGTTTATGCAATTTATTTTGTTGATGTTATAGATATACCTATTGATGTAACCTGATGGATGTAATGATGGTTTAGTTGTATGCATATTTGCGATCTATGGACTATGATGTATAATGCAAAATAAATGTTTAGATTAATAAACATTTATTATGGATGTAAAATGTAATGCAATGGAAATATATGTTTATTTTAATAAACACATGTTATGTATGGAAATATGGATATGCAACTAAATGATTATAAAATGCAGCTTAATGATTATGATTGTGATTATGCAATGTAACTAAGTGATAATGCTATGCAAGTAAATGTAACTAAAGGATTATGAGATGATATATGGAATGCAATATGAATGTGATGATTTATGATTTTACAATGTACCTATGTGACTACAAACTAAATGATTATGATATGTAATGTTAAATGATATATAATGTGCAACTAAATGATCCTAAAAATGGACTAGAATGAAATGCAAATTAAATGATTATGATATGGAAACTAAATGACTCTAAAATGCACCTAAATGAAATGCAAATTAAATGATTATGATATGGACACTAAATGACTCTAAAATGCACCTAAATGAAATGCAAATTAAATGATTATGATAGCTAAATGATATGTGGGATTGAAACTAAGTGATTTAAGAGATGCAAACTAGGTGATAGGTGGGATGCAAACTAGGTGATATGTGAGATGGTTAAGTCTTGATACACATGATGTTCTTTGTTGGACCCTGGGTGGTGGCGTTGTGGGATAGGGGAATAGGGCGGGTGGATGGGTTATGGGTATGATTCACTGTGGCTAGATTGGGGGGGGGGGGGGTTGGGATGGTTAAATGAGGGAGTTGCTAGGTCATGAAACACCACGTCATTGAGGGGGGGATATGATTTGGGTCAAGATGTGTTGAGTGAGAATAAGTTGGAGGAGTGGGATTGGTGAGGGGATTTGGTAGGGTGAGGGGGGGGGGAGGGTAGGTGATTATGAAATCTAGAACCAGATGGTATAGTTGAATAAATGATTAGGATGATGATTTGAGATAGTAACAGTAGTTGCATAACATTAATTGAGAGCATTTCTTAGTTTACTATAGCAATGTAGGATACAGTTCACAAAGGTATGAGATGACCTAGGTGATGATATATATCCCACGATTGCATGAACTAGACCCACAAACAGTAGGTTGATTTCATGCATGCCCAATGTAGTATAACCTTGCCTATCCTAGGAAGGGGACTCATAGTGATGAGTGCTAATAGTACATATAAGGTTTTGATGCCTGTATATGCAAATGAGGCACATCATACTAGAACCGACCCAGGCTTCAAGATATGAATACTATTCTTGGAGTAATGAAACCAACCCACAAGCACAGCATACAGAAACAATGATTGTGTCTACTCCAGGTGTTGTCTGCCACCTACCATGATATAATGAGATCAAGGTAGCTTTGGAAGTGACCTAGA
This sequence comes from Cunninghamia lanceolata, assembly GCA_027924645.1. Taxonomy (NCBI): domain Eukaryota; kingdom Viridiplantae; phylum Streptophyta; class Pinopsida; order Cupressales; family Cupressaceae; genus Cunninghamia; species Cunninghamia lanceolata. The sequence continues at coordinate 11,204,701 of BSBN01000391.1, read as the reverse complement.
GTGAGACAAAAAGATAAAAATCAATAATAAAAAAGACCAACGAAAAGATACAAATAACCTTTGTGTGCTCTTGCCAAGATACATGATGATAGAATGAGAGATTATTGTCCATTGTAGGAATGATATATCCTAGGATGTGAATCGGTTGGATTTAGTTGGATAATTTTTGAAAGGTGGGCAAAATGATAGTCAAGCCATGTGTAGGATTATAGTTGGTATGTTGATTAATGATTTTTGTGTTAGAGACCATGCTTCAAGTGTATACTTAGTGTGTGTATCATATATTGGGTCTAGAAAGCTCAGTGAATGGGGACCATCCAAATGGGTTTGATGGGTGCATCTTATGTACCTGAGTACTGGAATCTTCCTTTGTATTCTAGACTGCCTACATACCCTATGTCCACAGGATCAAGGTACTTTTCAAGATGCGGGAAAAATGAATATGTAGTTTGGGTTTGACTTGATGATGTGGGACTGGTTTAGGATGGATGTGATGCTGAGAGTTAATAGATGTTGATGGTTGTGTGTTGTAGTGAAATCAGTGTATGGGGGTGATTTGCAGTGGATTGTTTAGGAAGGATTGTTTTGGATATTGATGATTTTGTATTGTTTTTAGATTTTTAATTTTGTATTGTTTTTTGATTTTTTGATTTTGTATTGTTTTTGATTTTTTGATTTTGTATTGTTTTTGGATTTTTTGATTTTGTATTGTATAGAATGAAGCTTACAAGGATCCTCGTTCCAGGAGTTAGCCTTGGGTGGGATACTGCGGGGTGGGTGATAGGACTTGATGTTTTAGAATTCCAAGCCATGGGATGGGTGTGATATGGAGTGTTGTGACAGAAAGAGGACTTATTAGATGGTGGAACCGGCCACTACACATGGTGCCTGAAATAGGTTTTCACCATGGTACTTATCCAAGGTGTCACCGAAGTGATTTTCACCATTGGAAGTCTTTATTGCACTCAGATTTTTCTTAATTTTTTTGATTTTTTGATTTTTTGATTTTTTTGATTTTTTTGATTTTTTGATTGGGGTACTTGATGGATTATGCGTAGAATTTCTTTTGATGTAGAATGTTCATAGGCTCATCCAGAGGCTGCCCCTCAGGTGTTGCAAGCTAGTATGCTCCTAATCCATAGCTGGTTGTGATGACATAAGGCCCTAGCCAATTGGGTTCAAATTTTCCTTTCTTAGGGCGCTCCTGCAAGTTTTTCTGATTTTCCATAAGGACAAGATCACCTAGTTCAAATTTTTAGTTTCTTATTCTCTTGTGCTAGCTTCTTCTAAGATGATTTTGATAGGCCTATAGGTGGTTCAATGCATTTAGATGTTTCTCATCCAGTAATTCTAGCTGATACAACCTTACGCCCTGGTATTCCTCATCATTGATTATATTTTGTAGGGAGACTCTTAAGGATGGGAGCTCGACCTCAATACGTAAAATGGCCTCATTTCCAAATACAAGGGAATATGGAGTGGCTCTTGTGGGGGTGCAGATGCTTGTGCAATAGGCCCATAAGGCGGGGTTGAGATGGAGGTGCCCGTCACGACCAACTTCATTAACTATTTTCTTTAGAATGTGGAGGATGGTTTTATTTAAAGCTTCTTCTTAACCATTTCCTTGAGGGTAATATGGGGTGGGGAAGTGGTGTTTGATTTCAAATTTTTCACACAAAGTGCGAACTTCTTGGTTCTTGAATGGTTTTCCATTGTCGGTGATGATGGAATGAGGGATACCATAATGACATATGATATAATGGAGGATGAACTTGGATATCTGGGTGCCAGTGGTGAAGGTGAGTGGTATTGCTTCCACCCACTTAGTGAAGTATTTGGTAGTTGTGATGATGAACTTATGGCCATTGGATGATGGTGGATGTATTTTGCCTGCGAGGTCGAGTCCCCATTATGAAATAGGCCATGACATCGTGATTGGTTATAATTCCTGTGCTGGTGCGTGGATGAGAGCTACATGCTATTGACATGGTAGGCTTTTTTGATAAACTCGTAGGAGTCTCATTCCATGGTTAGCCAATAGTATCCAGTCCTCAGGATCTTTTTAGCAAGAGTGGGTCCGCTTGAATGTACCCCATAGATGCCTACATGTACCTCTTGCAAGGCCACTTCAGCTTCCCTAGAGTCTAGACATCGTAAAAGCGTGCCCTCAAGACTCATTTTGTATAGGGTATCTCCTACAAGGGTGAAGCGGGAGGCTCTGCGGATAAAAGATTTTCATTGTGAGGTGGATAGGTTAGAAGGGATGATGTTATCATGGAGATATAGATAGGTTTTGTGATACCATGGGGATAGGAGACCAATGACTTCGCACATGAGCTTTGATTGAGGAACATCATATGATGGGATAGGGAGTTCTTCTATCAGGAATTCATACCTCTTGTTGTCTTTCTTCATGTCGACCAGGGATCTCATGGTGGCCATGGCGTCTGTAGCTTTGTTGTTTAGCCTTGGGATTTGTTCGAAGTGGATGTCATCAAAATAGTCTTTGAAGTCATCGACCATCTTTTTATAAGGCAAGAATTTATCATCCTTGGTCTTGTAATCATTGTTTACCTGTGGGATGACTAGTTGAGAATCTCCAAACACTGTCAGCTTCTGAATTTTCCATTTGATTGCCATTCAGAGACTTGTGATATGGGCCTCATACTCTGCCACATTATTGGTAGATGGGAATGTGATTTTGAATGACTTGGGGATTTTGTCACCTTGAGGGGTAACAAACAGGATGCTTGCCCCCGAGCCTCTATGTGTGTATGATCCATTGAAGTACATTTTCCATGTTTCTGTTGCTGGTGTTATATTCAAGATGGCTTCATCAGGGAACTCTGCCAGTGTAGGATGTTCTGCAGGGATGGGTACTTCAGCCAGCTGATCAACAATAACATGTCCTTTGATGGTTTTTCTCTTGGTATATTCAATGTCAAATTCAGTGAGGATCATGACCCATTTTTCCATTCTCCCAGTAAGAGCAGCTCTGTTTAGCAGATACTTTAGTGGATCGATCTTAGCGATGAGCTTGGTTATGTGATTGAGCATGTAGTGTCTTAGTTTTTGTGAAGTAAAGACTAGGGCTAGACATGCTCATTCAATTGGTGTATAGTTTAGCCTCATAGGATATCAGAGTGCAGCTGATGTAATGGATGGATCTTTCCTTTCCTTGCTCATCATGTTGTGCTAATAAGGCTCCAATAGCTGTCTCTATTGCTAAGATATATAATAAGAGAGGTTCTCCCTGCCTTGGTGGAGTTAGAATAGGGGGATTAGCTAGGTATTCTTTTAGCTAATCAAAGGTAGCTTGACACTGATTGTTTCAGACAAAAGCTATATCTTTTTTGAGTAGATGCTGGAATGGTTGACATTTATCAGTAAGTTGAGCAATAAACTAATGAATGGACAGGAGTTTCCCTTGCAGACTTCTTAGCTGTTTTAAGGTTTTTGGAGGAGGCATTTCAGTGATGGCCTTGACTTTTATAGGATCTACCTCAATTTCTCTTCTAGAGACTATGTATCCCAAAAGTTTTTCGGAGGTGACCCTGAAGACACATTTCTTGGGATTCAGGCAAACATTGTATTGCTCCAATCAGTTGAAGATCGTTGCCAATACATCCAGGTGTTCCTCCCTTGTCTTTGATTTTCCCAGCAAGTCGTCCACATTGTGTCCCATGATGTGGTGGAAAAGATCATGGAAGATGACTATCATGGCTCATTGATATGTGGCTCCAACATTCTTTAGGCCAAAAGGCATTACCACCTAGTAGTATGTCCCCCATGGACATATAAAGGATGTCTTATGTTGGTCCTCTTCTGCGATCCTGATTTGATTATACCCTGAAAAACCATCCATGAGAGATAACATTTCATGTCCTATTGTAAGATCCACTATCATGTCAATGTTAGGTAATGGGAAGTCATCCTTTGGGTAGGCTTTGTTGAGATCTTGGAAGTCAGTGCAGCAATGGATTTGGCCATCAGGTTTGGCTACTAGTACTAGGTTGGAAACCCATTCAAGATAATTAATTGGGTGAATGAACCCAACATCCAGTAGTTTCTTTAGCTCTGCTTTGACTAGGAGGGCCACCTGAGGGTTCATTTTTCTATGCTTTTGCTTTACTATTTTTGCATCAAGCCGTATTGCAAGATGATGGACGACCAAAGCGTGATCAAGCCCTGGCATGTCTGCATAAGTCCACGTAAAATTGCAATTTCTACATTTGAAGAATTCTAGGAAGTTTTCTTTCTCTACTATGCTGAGAGATTCTACCCTGAAAGTGATTTTTGGCTCTTCTTCCGTCCCAAGATTCATCTCTTGAGCTGGCTCTACTAGGACAGGTGATCTATTAGGATATACCTTGTCTATCTTGAGAAGGCCCATGCTTCCATCTCCTAGTGCCTCGAGCAAGTTTTCCCTAGGAGATACGTCCTTTATTTTTATTTTTTTGGGATTTGACACTACCATGAAGTAGTTTTCACCATCAGATCCATGTTTTATTTTTATATATTTGTGACTAGAAGTAGGGGTTATCTCCCTAAAATAGGTAGCCATATCAAGTTCCATAATGTATCCTACTTTGTGATCTGCCAAGGGGAAGTGATCTCTAACCCCCATCATTTTAGGAATGGCTTCATCATTTGGTGCTATGTCGAAGATAGGAGGTCCCCATTGGTCCCAGTCTATGAGGTCCACATATACAAGGGGTAAGTCATTAGATGAAGAGGCTAGGGTGGTGACTGTGTATATGGTGCATATGGATGAGTTAAAGAAGTCAGCCAAGTCACTAAGGAGTCTTGATGGCCCATTTCGTTGACATTATCGAATTCAAGGGAGACTGTAGCGACCTCGGCTAAGATATATTCGCTGGTAGTGAGGATACATTGTCATTGACCATATCATAACCCTTGTGTATAAGGATTTCTTGTTGCTTGGACTAGTTCCACAATCCTTTATAGCCCATGTTTTTGACAATTTCAAACCCTTTACCATATATTTCTGTTGGTATGGTGGGAGCTTCTTGCTTAGTTTCTTCATCCTTATATAGCCAAGATGATATTTCTTCGAGCACATCCTAATCTAGGAGATGTTTCTTCTCAAAGATGGGTGATGGTTTACACTTGATGACGACTGTGTTGGTCATTTCTATCTTTGGGATGCCAAACATTTTAGGGTTGGGCAATGTGCCCACACAAAAGGTACCATGTAGGTCATATTCCCCACATCCCATGTCACTGAGCTTGATCTTGAACTCAGGTGGTGGAGGTGTTTGGGATGAAGTGGTGGCAATGTTGGCGGGGTCAATGTATGAGGTGGAAGTTGTAGGATTGGCTTTGGTGATGGCTTTGTTATATGGACAAAAGGTGTGGTCATGGCCCTCTAAGAAACTGCAATATTGGAAGGGGCAGGGATCGGTGTAGATAGCTACTTCCATGTTGTTGTGGGGGGAACTTGAGGCATTGATGGAATGTAGAGGGGACTGCTTGCATGTCATGGCTCCATGGTCAATTGAGAAGAATGTTATAGGGGAGATCAAGATCAAGGACCTGACATTTTGTTTCCATTATTTTTTGTCCCACTTGAATAGGGAGTTTGATAGTGCCCTTAGATAGTTGTTCAGTGTCATCATACCCTTTGATTGTTATGCACTCACTGGTGTCTACAACCACATCCGAGTATCCCAAGTGTTTTACTAATTTAAGAGTGCATATGTTTAGGACGGAGCCACCATCTATTAAGACACTCTTGATGATATGTTTATGGATGCGGACTTTGATGTGTAAGGCATCATTGTGTAAGTGTTTAGAAACGAGAAGATCCTTTTCTAAAAATGTGAGATGATGAGGTGTGGAGATATGGCCCACCATGGCTTGGAATTGATTGACATTCACGTTGGTGGGGACTTGGGTTTCCAAGAGTGCTTTGTCAAGGACTTCCTTATGAAGAGGTGACATGTAGAGCAGCTCAAATATGGATATTTGTGCAGGGGTCTTTCCCAGATGTTCTAGGACGTTGTACTGATTGGTAGGCAATGGACTTGTGGTTGGACAAGGGGGTAGTGAGTCAGACGTGGAGGTGGGGTTTTGATTAGTGGTAGGGGTTGTGTGGATGGACATGAGGCCATGATGGGTTGTGATGGCACAATTGGGTACTTGAGCCCGAATGGTGATTATGTTGACACAGTTAGATGATGGTTCTATCCACCCAATGATAGAGTCATAGGATACGGGAGGTGGGGTGATGTTGTAGGCTTGATTGGATGAGGAGGCTTTGTTGTGATTAGGCAGTGGATCCTTGTAAGCTCTGAGATTAGCATATGGCAATGGTTGGGTGCTTTGATCAAGGCTGACTTGATTTTGATCTATGAGGTCTTACACACAATGTTTCAATTTCATGCAGTTAGCGGTTTTATGGCCCACAATGCGGTGGTAGTTGCAATAATCATTTTCATTGTACCACGCAGCTTTGAGCCCATTCTCTTGATGGGGTTTAACAGGTGGGAGAGTTATCAAACCTTTCTTGAGACATCTGTCAAGGATATCCTCGATGGGTTCCCCTAAGGGTGTAAATTGTCTTCAAGGTTTATTTTATTTAGATTGCCCCCTTGGATTCTTTACATTGGCGGTATATGTATTTGCGGGTGGTTGATTCTATACATGTTGGATGGCTTTCACATCCATGACACCATCGTTCAAGGTGTTTTTGTTCTTTCCCCAATAGCGTGGCTTGTCGTTAGATTGTTTGTTGGTGTTATTGTTTGTATTAGGGGCGTTGATATGGAGTTTGTTGTTGTTGTTGTTGGACTTGTTGGACTTGTAGTCATATAATTTGATTGAGCCCTTGGCAATGAGGGCTTGCTCTATGGTAGTACCTTTGTCAATGACTTCTTCAAAGGTAGACACACAAAGGATCTGTAAATGGAAACCTATTTCTTGATTAAGGTTGGTCACAAACATGGTGACTAGTTGTTTTTTAGGAATTGACCAAGGGAGTTTGCTTGCTAAGATTCTCCACCTTTGTAAGAAGGAAGCGAAAGATTATCCATTCTTTTGTTTTGTGTTGCAAAGGTCTATCATAGATATTTCATGTTTGAAGTTATAGGAGAAATGATTTACAATTTTTTTCGCGAGCTCAGGGAAAGACCTAATGCCCGGGGGAAGATGTACGAACCACTCAGCGGCTTGACCACGGAGGCTTCTTGGAAATAGTCTTATTAGATATGTATTGTTGTTTGAGACTTCTAAGAAAGTGAGGAAAAACTCCCTAAGATGATCCCTAGGGTCTCCCTTTCCCTTGTATTTATCAAATTTGGGCATTTCAAAATTTTTGGGGAAAGGGGGCATGTACAATGTCAGATCAAATGTATAGGGACAAATATCCTCAAAAGAGTAATGCTTACGTTTGCCCCCAATTTGCATAATTGTCTACCTTTTGAATCAAGGCCTCTACAATGCTTGTGAGATCAGAGTTTGGTGGTGGTTGAGGTGTGTAGTTTTACTAATGGATGAGGTGTTGGAGATTAGGTGAGGTTTGATGTTGGAGGTTTTACCATAAACTAAATGCATACAAATGAGAAGCTATACCTTGATAAGGAGACCCAATCTCATCAAAGGGGAAGAAGCTTTGCACCCAAGAGCTCCTAACATATACCCTAGTTGATGAATACAAATGTGAAATGCTCTATCCTAATTGCAACTTACAAGCTAGCTCAATGGATATTTTGGCATGGTAACATTACATGAAAATTGGATCCCCAAATGGCTTGGGAGAGGTTCTATTTATAGATTTTTTGGAGGGATTTTGATCCAAGGGTGGAGATTAGTTTCGAAGATCAATGGTGGAGGATGAAAGTGAAGTGTAGGGCCTAGATTTTATCTTGGAGAAATGGAGGGCTAGGAATAAATATGAATCTTATATTCATTTTGGGAAAAGGGTGAATTAAATGAGTATGGGTGAGATGGAATATGTGTGAATTAAAAATTCACATGGGGAAGGGTAAAATGAATTAAAAATTCATTTGGGGATGAGTGGACATAAATGAGGCATGGCATGGGTAAGGGGTTGTAAGAGATTTAAATGTGATGTTGGACTTATTTAAATACAAAATTGACTTATGTGGATATATTCCAATTTTTTATTTGGAAGATGTGGGGAAGGGTGTTAAGCTGGATTTCACCATTTGAATGGGAGGTTTAAGATTAATTAAATAAGGTTGTATTTAATTAATCCTAAGGCTAGGATGAGGTAGGCTAGGGTAGGCAATTAAATAATAGCTATTTAATTATCTAGGGTAGCGATAGGTCAATTAATAGGCTGAAATAATTAGTTAAACATGATTTAGCTAATTAATTGGGTTTAGTGAGGAGGGAGAAATTGACCAAATAAATATTACATATTTATTAAATCAATTAGCTAAGGTTTGAACTATTGAATTGATAAAATTAATTCAATTGTTTGGGGATAGAATGATGAAAAATCAGGTGATGAAGGGATAATTAATTAAATAAAATTTAATTAATTGATTAGAAGGGAAATTGGTATGTTTAGGGATGTCAGGAGTTGGTTTGATGATAAAGACATTTTTAGGTGTCTACAATTTCATTTTTTGCTTCCATAAGCTCTGCGTCCAATGTTTCCTTTTTTGCCTCTCTTTCTCCAATTTTTGTTCCCACTGCTCATTTGCTTTCCCAATGCTTTGTCTTAATTTTTCTGTAGTGGATTTTTGCTCATCATATTTCTTTTTGATCTCATCTAACCTTTGCTTCAGTCCATTCAATTCCACCTTTGTTTGTTTATCATCTTTGCTTGTTGATGTAGATGCAGATTTTTTTATTCTTTTTTCTAATTCATTGCTCTTCTTATCTACTACTTTCCTCTTTGCTTTCTCATTTGCTAAGTCTACCTGTAATTTTTCTATTTGATTTTGCAACTTTTTTTCTCTCTATCATGCTTTAACAAGGATGTGTACACCAATTCATTATTCTTCTTTGATATATTAATTTTGTCAGTATTTTTGAATCCAAAAAAATCAAATTGCAAACCACTCACCTGAAATTTAGATTGATCCATCTAATTTTCTAGTTTATTTTGAACTATTGGAACAACAATTGTGTACTCCATGATTTTTGTATTTGTGTCAAATGTGGGTAATATCATGGTTGTTGCAAGATCTGAAGTTACAACAGACACACTCTCCATTAGTTGCTTCTTTTCCTTTTTATACAATTCTAATTTCTTTTTAAACTCTTGAATGTAATCAAAACCCGGGGACGTAGGAATAAGGGAATGCTTGAATGGTGAAGGAATAAGAGTACTTGCAATTTCCATTATAGCCACACTAACTAGGGGAGTACCTAGAAATAATTCCTTTGTAGTGGAATTGGTAGTTGGACTTGGGCCTATCATAATCCCTTGTCTCTTATGTGTCCCTTGATCACTGAGTGTTTGTGTGGTATCTTGTATTGGTGTTCTCTTGTGTGTAATTTGTTGTTGGACCTATTTTTGTAGCACATGTTGACTAAATTCTCCACCATTGGCAGTGCTAGTCGCAATAAGCTCTCCACCATGGGCATGTCCAAGTTGTGATTTCATCTGACCATGAGGATTATGTTTTGAAGTTGTAACATAATCAATTCTTTTATTTCTACTTGTATGACCTTGGTGTATTTTATTAGCGGATTCATCTCCAAGTCCTCGTTTATCAAATGGTTTTCTGGGAGTGGTGACTACATCTATTGGGGTCCAAATGCCTTGTCCTTAGGACCCCAAACCACCACCTCAATAACCCAACTTTTTACCTATGACTGCTCATGAAGTATGTGTTTTTTTTTTGCCTGGACTTAAACTAGGGTTGAAATTGCTTTGTTCATCCCTATCATCATCAGGTTCATCATCACTATTAGTTTCAGTTTCTTCATCTTCACATTCATTGGGATGCTCTATATTCCACAATTTGCTAAACTCTTCATGTTCATCAATTTCTCCATAGTCTAGATTAGTTCTTGGTTCACCTAGCTCCTTCCTCATAGACCAAAATGTAGTAATTTTTTATCATGACCAGTATTTTTTTTAAAACACTCATTTAGAGAATGTGGCATTTTTACTCTAATAGATGGTTTATCACTTTTTCTATAAAAATTGTTGTACCTCATGATTTCATTCTCTACTAGTGCTCCTGTAATTTGGACCTAGTGCAATGCCATAATTTCTACTGACAACTATTCAAAAGAAATACCTTTCTTAACAACAATTTTCTCCATTCCTATTTTGACCTCATCCCAGGAATCCTTGTTTCTCAATTTTTCAAGCAAGGGTTTACTTTGATATTGATTCTACTTGCAGCATTCCTATTGGACACAATCATTGTTTTAATTGTGTCACATGGATCATACTGCTAGTGATAGACAACATCAAAATTAAAAAAATTCAAAAGATCTTGTGCCACCTTAAATGCTTTTCTCTCAAATGTAAACCCTCCACATGAAAAAGGCAAAGAAAGAAATAAGGTCTTCTTTTGCTGATCGACAAAGTGTAGTTCATCAGTACTCTACATCTGCCTTACATATTCCAATACTAAAACCCTTTCTATCACATGTATTGGAAGTTTGTATGGCTCTACTCCTGATCCATAAAATCTTAGCATAGTATATTCTTCCAATAATTACCAATCAGCCAATTGTATTTATTTTCCTAGTTGAATGAAATATCTACATGATATAGGCAATCTAGGCATTGGACTATTTGTAATTGGTTGATGCAATGGAGCCAAAAATTAGTCTACAAAATGATTGTAGTTCCTTCAAGAATCATGCATCCTTATCTTAGTGGTCCAATCATATACTGGAGCCATTTTATTTTCCTCAACATTACTATAAGGCTGAATTTGAAGCTTGTTGGTCTAAAATATTCCACTAAATTTGAATAGAAAAAATAACACAAGTAGGTTGTGAACCTAAATGTCTTGGTGGAACCTCTTTTAATCATTAAAAAATGTTTATGTATGGATTCTACAATGTGCTCAATAAACTTTATATTTGACATGTACACCAATACCATAATGGATATTATATACCATTTCAAGGAGGCTTGCATCCACTTCCCAATTGCTATCCAGTTTGAGGCAAAATGCTAGAATGGAAATAGTATCCTGAGCCCATGATTTAAAATTTTTCAAAGGATAAGGAGGCTTATGGTTTTCTTTCAAGTTGTTTTTTCTTCAACTATTTTATTTAGGAAATCTTCTTTGCCCCTTTCATCTGCTGCTTCATAATCACTAGCAAGCTTTTCTAGGTCAATGTGGATGTCTCCAAATTCTATGGTTGTAAACCCCAACACTTTTCCAAATTCTTCTGCATTAATGGATAAAATTTATTCTTTGGTATCCTTATTTACAATTTCTCTTTTGTTACCATCATAATTCTGGGCATAGACCATGATAAATTCTGGGCAAGGGGAAACCTCATGTAACATCATGCGCCCTAATCCAGTTACCCATGGTGCATTGATACTATCAAGTTTCTTTTTATTTTCCTTGGCATCCTTATTCTCACATGAAAATCTAAGTTCTGAGGCAAATTTACCAAACATGTTAGGATCATAAATATGATGGTATTCATTAGTCAAACTTGAGGTTTTAAGCAATTCAGAATAATCTATTTTTTGATTCGTACTTGCTCTACCTTTCCCAAAAACTTTGTCTGGTCTGATAGTGGTGGTAGACATGCTTATAGAGTGTGAAATTGTGAATTCCCTCTTATGTTCTCCTTAATTATTCTTAAGTCTCTCAACCCTAAACACAAAGTTTGACAAAATAAGTTTTTAAGGAAAAAGTTTGACAAAATAAGATTTTAAGAAACGATGAAATGTAGCCTAGGGATTCTTTGTTTTGTCTTACCAACTATGTTGAAAATGGCACTGCAATGAGCAATCTAAAATCTCCCTACTATACTGCAATGAGCAATATGAAATCTCCCCATGTTCTAACCCTCTTAGCTCTCACTTAAAAATAAAATCACTTAGAAGTGAAAAGTAGAAACTAGAAAGTTTTCTTTTTTTATAAAGTGAATTTTTTAGTGAATGAAATGTCAAGTCAACGTGTTGCTTCCAGACTACACAATTAGTACATGTCTAACAGTTGTCCTACATTAACAACTCACAGCAATTTCTAAATTGTTGATCTTTGTAAATCTAATGGTTATAGGGTGATTCTAGTTATTTAAGTTCGCAAGCCTAGAGTTCTATGCATTTCATTCCAAAATGCAACTACAACCATCCATCAAATTGTTCATCCAATGGTCTGGGTTGAGTAGTTTATGATATAACCAATAAACATAATTTACATCAGCAAAATGGGTATTCACACTTATCATTTAATTACATTCTATTTAATATTAATAAAAAATTTATTCACAGTTTTTGGTCTCATGGACGTCAATAAAAACTTTCATTCATTCATTCATTGATATTAATTCAAAAAATTATTATAGCTGGGGGATAGCTATGCCCTTGGCATATCATTATGTTATAAAAAATTCCCATACATATTCTTTCCCACAATAATATAATATATTACATCAATATTACATAGCAAAAATCAAAAGTTCAAAACACTTGGCCACTAGCTAAGGGAATCCATAAAAATCTCCTGTTTCCACTAGGTATGCAAAGTGTAGCACCCATTCCACATTCGGTTCCATGTCAAGACATCAAGAGTGCCTTAAAAAATTAAGACTGATGGTGGCCCAGTGACAGTGGCAGGCAAGAGCCCCATCTATTATGTTGAGTAGAAAGGGAAACTGCTTAATCCCCACACCCATCTCTCCCCCAAATAACACCATTGATAGGTCAGAAGACCATGGAATGCCCACACCCATCTCTGACCCAACAACCACCTCAAAATCATTACCCAGAAAAATTGCCTTGAAAATATCTCGCAACAGAATGAGAATATCTAACTTCACACCTCAAAGGTCTAGCAATGATGCCAAGAATAAAGAGGCTATGTCAGAATTCACTCTATATCTATTTCTATCTATTAGAAAGTCCCTCCCAAGCACCATTTTAATGGCTTCCAACTCTAGCAAGTGCAAATGGATAATTTTGTGAGGGTTTGTTATAGCTCTAAGCCTCAAGTCTGTTATGTAACCCAAGAAAGCAATTTGCCTTCGCAGTGCTATAAGGCAAATTGGCGTATCCATTTTCTTTGTTAAGAAGCAAGCTAGCTTCAAACTTTGGTATGACTATGAGGCATAGTTGGGCTCCACTAAATAGAGCTAGGCTTAATTAATGGCACTTGGCTTCAAAGCTTTGATATATCTTTCCAAGCGTGCCAATAGTTAAGTGATATGATATATCTTTTCAAGTGAATTTAATCTTCATGCAAATATTTATACTTGATTTGACATAAGTAATAAGTATATAGATAGTACTTAATAGTGTTTCCAAACTATGTTCCACATAGTCATACATCGTATGCAATCCATGACACATGTCACCAATTTTGAATTAATAGGAGCACAATATTTGTAAATTGATGTGTAAGATCTGACCAATTTTATATATAATAAATTTTAAACTTTTAACTAATAATAAATATTATAAAAAGAGGGAGTAATTCTTTTTGTTCTAATTTCAATAAAAGTCATCTCAGATCAAATATATTCAATAAATGAATAATGTAGTAATCATCAAAACATTATGAACCTTTCCGTACAAAATAACTCTATCTAATTTTGAGGTATGTTGAAATATGGCCAAATGGGTATTGTAAACATGTTTCCATTCCTAGAGATCAAGGCTGCATAAGGAGTTATGCCATTTTTGTCTTTTTGAAAGGCTATAAGGAAGACCAAGGGTTTGTGAAGGAAAACCCACATTTTGATGACCAAAGGCATTTGTTTAAGGTTTTTCTAAGTTTGATTACCCCTACTCATCATCAAATTGGTTCTAAAACTACTCCTAAATCCTAAAAGTTTATGAATAAGATTTTGCTTTTTGTTTTGTATTTGGATGCAAGACTATGATCTTGAATCATAACCTCAATACCAAAATAGACCAGTGCTTATCTTGGGGTTTGGATTCAATAGGCATACATATGTGAATGCTTACCATAAATTTTAAATCAATAATCATATTTCAAGGAGATTTTTTAGTATCTACATTACAAATACTTCTCAAGACTAAGTATTTAGTCACCTATGATTACAGATATCCTTCTTGCAATATATTTTTTCCCAATGCTTAACCTAGAACATTTAATTTGTTCCTTGAACTAAAGTTATAAGTAGAAGATTAAACATTCAACACAGAGAGCCCATGTTCTAGAATCCTGAATAACCCTTAACTATTTAGATTTAGAAGAAAAACACACACAACTTGGAGACAGATAACCAAATACATGCAACAAAGCATTACTTATTTAAAAACAACATGAAACTAGTCAATTTATGCCACCCAGGAAGACTGTATCTTATTATTCCTCCAAAATTTGCCAAGATTAAACAACCAACCCTATGAAATGAGAAAGACAATTCCTTTATAGACCAAGAACATGCTCTCAGCATTGAATACATTGTACTTCAAATTGTTACAGATACAAAGAACAAAAGCTTGTCAATCCTTAGATCCATGTATGTCCTTCCGCTCACCATATGTCTCCTCTGTCAACCAAGGGAATAAAAGTATTTCTGTAATATTATCATTATGGCTAACATACCTGGCATCTAGCATACTTTTTACTTGGTTATAGAACATATCAAAACTTCTTTCAAGAGTGTGCAGTTTGTCCAACGATAAGCTCAATACTTGCATAGTTGGATCACTTGCAATTGCATCACAACAAGTGGGAATTAATTGATAAATATTGTCTAACATCTCCTTTCTCCACTTGTCCAAGTATTTTGTTTTGTCATCACCCTCCAAGATGGGAGGTGACCACTTAGTGTCCAACCTTTGAAAACCCTGCAACCTCTCTTTCACAACTGAATCAAATTTCAACTAGAAATTGGCCACATCCTGAAAATACTGTTGCAAGTATGAGGATAACCAGTGTTGTCATTGATGTCAACATACTCATATTGCATTAATGAGAAAGATTGTATGAGCTGTGTGCTGAGGATATTGAGGAAATTAGTCTCAATCAGAAACAGTGATGACATTAAGGTAAAAGTCCAAGATAAGATAAATATTAGAGGATGCGGTTTAAAGGGTTTGTAGATATGAGTCTTCAGATGCTCCTATCAAGATTTCAAAGGTCTGCATGAAGATCTGAAGAAGTTATGGTTACTCAAGTAGAACTGGTTCCGACAGGTGTTCAGTGGTGACAGAGTGTCACAAATTGGTCTGGTGAGCTTCGAAATTGCATTATCTCATTCTACGGATTAGAGAGAGTGTTGAAGAAGTCTGTGTGAGGTGACAACCAGATTTGTTCATGGTTTGGAGGTCTGGAAGCACCTTTTTTTATTATGATAGTGATGACAGACTGTGTTCTTGAAGTTCTGGGTGAAGAAGAGAAGAATTCCAGTAAGCTGATAAAGTGTGGATGTTCTTGATAACTCAGGAAAGGTTTTGGTGATCTTTGGATTGTGTACAATTCTTATTGGTGGTCTGCATTGAAGTTTGAGTTTGCATTTGAAGAATAACCATGGATATTGGTGTTCTTCTTGAGACTGGCCGACTGGATGTATTAAACGTCTTGCAAATGATCTTGTAGGTGTTTGCCGACTTAGATGATTTTTCCTAAGTCGATGCCTTGTATAAATAAGGGATTGTGAATTCATTTTGAAGTGTATCTTGGAGCGGATGAGTGTGATATAGTGAAGGAGAAGAGCGAAAGGTAGAGCAGGAGTTTTTGGCCTTAAATGGAACTGATCCAGGCATGGTAAAGATGTCAATCTCTAGTTCAAGTTTGTGATACTTGTTACTCTATAGACAATGTATCTCTTGTAGGCAGTATGCCTCTTGTGAGTAGTGTGCTCAGGTAGTGAGCCCTAATTGGCATGTGCCATCTATTTTTCTTATTCTTCTAACAGAGAATAATCCTTGGGTTAATCACCCTGTGGTTTTTCCCTTGACTGAGTTTTCCATGTCAAAATCTCAGTGTCTCATGTGTTGATGTGTATCTTCTCTGGTGTTTATGCTTAATGCTTTCATATGTGATTAATTGATATGCTACTAAATAACAAAGAGGATTTAAGTGTTTGAATTAAAAGCAAGTTTTGTACAACTAATTCACCCCCCCTCTCAGTTGTATGCCCTAAATCTAACAATTGGTATCAGAGCCTGTAGACACCCAAATTTGTCCATGTCTAGCAACACCTTCTTAAAATATTATCCTAGACATCTTGTAGCATTTTGTCCTAATTTCCCTAATCCATTAAGCCAATTAATTAAATAAATTTTATTTATTTAATTAATTCCACATCATATCCCAATCATATCCTATCCTCATCCCAATTAATTAAATAAATTTTATTTATTTAATTAATTTCCACATCATATCTTATCCCATTTTATTCATTTATCCTATTAATTAAATAAATCTAATTTATTTAATTAATATCCAACTCATATCCCAACTAATTCAAATATTTTATTTGAATTAAATACTCATCTTTCATCACATTCCAACACTTATCCAGTCAATCATGTGTTGTAAGACAACTTTCACTCATATCCTTCACATGCACAACTAATGGAACCTAAATTTAGTATCTTTCAATCCTAGCCATTCACATAGCCTCTGAATCTCCACCATTGATTGATCTTGGTTGAGTCCTATATAAACACCCTCTCATTCCATATGAGGGGGGGGATCCAGCAATCATATAGCACCTACATTATCATCTTGAGCATCTTGAGCATCTGAGCATTCATTGAGCTTTTATCATCCATCATGGCAGCTTTCAGCATTGTAATTGTTCATTGTTGAAGAAGCAGTCCACATCTCTCAAACAAGGAATCGCACAGTCTAGGTGATGTTATGCTTGAATTGCATTGTTCTTTGATTTCATTTAGATTAGATTCCTTGATAATGGTAGGGTTAGGGTTTCATGACTATGTCTGATCTGCTAAACTTGACTTTCACCCATCACATTTTGGCACGCCCAGTGGGACTCATGTCCTTGATTAACCTCTCTTGTTTGAGTTGTTTTTATGAAGTTTAGATCTCTTGGAGCGCCAATCTTTCTTTTTTGCAAGCTTTTGTAGCAAAAAATTGCATTTTTCTAACCCTAGTTTGCAAAGATTTGGCTAAAAATGTATGTAGATGATCTCTTAGCCCAAATCTAACCTCACCATTGCGTCTGGGATGCCATTTCCATAAACTTTGAGTATAAATTTGCCTAAATTTGATGAAAAATGGAGCGTTTGGTGAAGAAAACAACAACCAGACTGCAACAATGTGCTTCTGGTAATTCAGGTCGCCTCTGATCAAACAGCAGTCGCCTGGGCTAAATCAGCTCGCCTTTGGGCAAACAGCAGTCGCTTATGGTCAAATTTGGTCCACTTTTAAACAAACAGTGCTCGCTTTTGAACAAAAAGAGACCGCATATGGTAAAATTGGTCGCTTATGGTTAACATTTGCATTCTGTCTCCTGTAACTCTCCAGATGGCTTTTCGGCTATTATGTCTCACTTTTGGGCTTTTGTTAGTCACATATAAGCTATTACTTGTCACTTCCATCCATTTTACATCGCTTATGAGCAAAAATCTGCCGCTTTCTGGATATCCGCATCGCTTTAACATTGGGATCGGCCGCATCCATCATTTTCTGGATCGCTTTTACATCGACAGTGATCACCTAAGGTATGAAATGCATCGCTTTTGCTTCAATAGAATTCACCTATGTGCTTTATGATGTTTGACACTATTAGTTTCACTTTTGAAATGTGTTGCTCGCTTATGAACTAACAGTGGTCGCTTTTAACCTGATGCACGTCGCTTATGAATTAATAGTGACCGCTTATGAGTTTATGCGCGTCGCTTTTGATTGAACAGTGGTCACTTTCAAACTGATTTACATTGCTTATGATCCTACAGAAGCCACGTTTAAACTACTAGGCATCACTTATGAACTGACAGTGATCGCCTGTGCAGGATAGGGTTTTGACTGTGTTTTTGTAGATACAGGTCGCTTTTAGCCCGCAATCGGTCGCTTTTGGGTATATCCGCATCGCTTACAAGCTAATAGGAACCGCATCTAGTATTTTTTGTGTCACATTTGATCTGCAGTATCCCGTCTGTCGCAAAATATAGATTGCCTCTAATCAATAGTATATCGCATCTGGCAACTGTAACTTGCTTCTGGTTGCTATCATTGTGCATCTTGGTATTTCTATCATAACTTTCACATATGGAGGCCAAATCGCACAAACAAGGACTCGCTAGAAAGCTGAGAGGATGAACTACATAGTGGATCAGGTTTTATCAGGGCATCTAAGGAGCTGGAGCAGCATTGGCATCAACATCTACAGCAAATTGGAAAGCGATTGTATCAGGTGCACTCATTCTAATCTTTCATCTCTTAATCTTGTTTGATCACACATTTGGACTTTGGGCATAAAACAAACAACTTGTTTGCAATCATACCATTGAAATTGGGCTAAAACGAACTATTGTCTTTCATCACATTTAGATTTGGGCTTTAAAACAAACAAGTGCTTGCATTGTCTTCCACACATTGAATCTCTAAGGTTAATGAACCCCATGCGAGTGTGACCAAGTAAATGTGTATGCTCTCTCCTCGCATCCCAACACAAACTTGGAGATCAAAAAAATTTACTTGTGTTGCTTTTGTTTAGCCTTAGACAGGCTTTCCTTGGTATCCACCCCAAGGGAACGACCTCAAGCGGTACTTTCATCCGGTCCGCTATAAAAATCAGAGGATAAGGCGAAAGCCAAGTCTAACCGGTATTAGCTCTCACCATACAGTGCTAACTCGAAAGGAGGTGTACCATTGTGTATATTAAAACTCCTAGTAGGGTTAGTTAAAGTCTTAAGAGGCTTGCTGGATGCTCGTGGGGTGCCGGTCCCCCAGATTTTCACCAAAACCTCCTTGTGATAGTGGCCTTGCCTTAACTAGGACTTGTTGAAGTGTCTTCATGTGCTTGCTTAACCATCATCACATTCTTCCAAACTAAAACTTGCTTATGTGTCTTGTGTGAGTGATTCATGTGTGTATATGCATAATCATTTGTTTGAATATTGCCACATCAAGCTCTAAACACCCAAACACATAAAGACAAGTCATCCTACACATTCTTCTAATAACATTCAAACCCAATCACTTTCATCCCAAACATAGCCTAGTTATCATCCAGCCCTTCATATCCACATCATCCAAACAATCCACATCATCATCTAAATCCCTAAACAAGCACTTGTTAAAAGGACTTAAGACAAACACTTGGTGACAACATGTCTACACTAGAGGACCTAGAAATCAAATTCCAAAGATTCCTCTAAAATATTTATCAAGGATCACAACCCCTAAGCCAAGATGCCATTGAAATACAACAATTTTTCATCCAAAGAGCTCAACCCCATGCAAGCCAATCACCTTAACTACAAAACTTCATAGCCCAAGTCCAACACCTTTTAGCCACTAGTCAAGCTCAACAAGTACAGCAATCCTTAGCCATTCACTATCAAACTAATCCACTTCATAGCCACATGTCATATCCATCAACTTCATATCAACCTAATCCAGCTATCCACCAAGTCAATGCCACATCAACCTATCAACCTCCACCTCAAGCTTATCCAATCCCTCATACCACCATTCCAATGCGCTACCAAGCCCATCCACAAAGCAATCAAGTGATATTACA
The DNA here is from genome assembly GCA_027924645.1 of Cunninghamia lanceolata. NCBI lineage: Eukaryota > Viridiplantae > Streptophyta > Pinopsida > Cupressales > Cupressaceae > Cunninghamia > Cunninghamia lanceolata. The sequence goes on along the minus strand of BSBN01000391.1, from coordinate 11,184,865 downwards.
AGAACAACATCCAAGTCCCAATGGCTCTTTGTACATAAATCAAGTAAGTCCAAATACACCTTTTCAACAAGACCACCAAGCACCATTGATAGATCTAAATCCACCTTTCCAACAAGAATTATATCCAAATCCCAATGGCCCCTTGTATATAAATCAAACAAGCCCAAGTTATCCTATGCAAGATCTAATAACCTTTGACAAGGGAGATACCAATCTAGAGTGGCCTCCACCATCCAATCACATGCCATCACATGAGCCAACTAAGCCTATCCCAAAACTACCATGTGATCCTATTCCTAGTCCATTGGTCCATCAACCCTCCAAATCACCAAGCCCTTCATTACCTTCCTCACCATGTCATTCTAATCATTCACCAAAGGATGTGGCTAAGAGAGTTTTACAAAGGATGCTTGAAGCAAAACTCATTGAACTTCCTAAAGTCAAACCATGTGAAGAAAGTCCATATGATGAACATGATTATTGTGCATACCATAGGACCAAAGGCCATAATACAAATCAATGCCATATATTTGTCTCAATTGTTTGCAAGGTGTACCCACCTATAATGGGAAATCGTGCCACATCATCCCCATCTAGTCCTAATCCATCCAATCCAATTAGCTCTCAACCTAATCCTCGTCCTAATCCTAATCCAACACCATCTACCATTATCATCCATCCATTATATTTCCCATCCACCCATACACTTGTAAAGGATGTGATCCATTGGCTACTAGCTAGGAATAAACTACCCCCATGTCAAATACCAATTCATGAGCCTACCAATGAACTTCCAAAGGTCATGTCCAATCCTATAATCTCATCATGTGGTTCACATATCCTTGAACCTCTTCAAGAGCCTTCCATTAACATACCTAGCCCTTTAAGCCCATCATGTGACCTACAAGCCAACAAGTCTATTCAAGAGTCTTCAACCACAAGCCTAAGTCAAGAGCCATCATGCCTTCATGTTGATAACTATCAAGAGCCTATCAAGTCCACTCAAGAACCTTCCACTTCCATCCAAAGTCAAGAGGTATGTCAAGAGCATAATCTTAAACATGTGGAAATATTGAACCTTAATCTTAATCAAGATCAAAGCACCTCTAAGTTCCACCTATCCATGACCTACTTATGGTTTGCCCTCAAGCTATTAGCCATCACCATGACCTCATTCATGAGCAAATTTATCCCTTTTATAGCCCACTTAATCCTATTTTTGTTCATAGTTATGATCAAGGTTCTAGCTAAGATCATGAAAACCATGATGATCCATTTGGCAAAACTTTATCTATCTCATGATCACGATGATATCTATGATGAAGAACCTATTAAAAAGTACCTTGATCCTATCCATAATCCCATAACCATCCATGAGCAAGATATCCAAATTGCTCCTAGTCATCCTCCATCTAGCCCTATCCATAATGAGCAAACATCCACTTGTCATAATGAGACATCTGCCTCTCAAGAAAACATAAGCATAGAAGATCAAACAAATAAATTGGATCTTAGTGAACACAATGCTAATGATCCTCCCTCCACATCTACCATCGATCCCATTTCAAGTCCACCATCATGTCCTAGTGGTCTTACCACCTTCGTCCATGCATGTTCTTCCTTGGGACAACAACAACCTTTGTCCTCCACTTCATCTTCTCCATCCAATGAAGAACTCAAGTCTAGTTCTCAAAACACATCTAGTCCCATAGTCAATCGCATCCTCCAAAACATGAACTACAAAGGTAAAGGCCTAGGCCTTTATGAACAAGGTATTTTGGAGTTGAACCATGTCAAGATTCCTCCATACTCATATGGCCTTGGATACACACCCCAAGGTAAACAAGCCAACGATGTTGGTAATCACTTCATGCATCCTAAATCTACCACTTTCCATTGCAAACCTTATCATCTACCAAAAACATATGTAGCCTATCCACCTCCATCAACTTACAAACTCCAAAAGCATGTGATCATACACCTTTTGCCATCCACTTTACCTCCACTTTTACCAACTCCAACTATCTCTCCATCCACCTTGGCACCATTTCTTCCAACACCTAACATACATATCATTCATAAGTATCCTTACATCCCTAATCATGACCAGCAAAAGCACACATTGTTTAAGCATAAAGCTTCCAATCATTCCATCCCCTCCACCCACCCCATGGGATTCAAAAGCAAAAATTTTGATGCCTCTATTTATAAAGCTAAAAATCCTACCAAAAACCCTAAAAGTCTTCATACCTTAGAACATAAAAAATCCAACTCAAAGCAAAGTTCATCTAAGAAGCCATCTACACCCTTACCTCCAAAAGAAAAGCCCAAAAGCAAAATGGTTTGGGTTCCTAAGCAAACAACTAGCAAAGCGAATGAGGCATCCTCATCCACATCTAAGCAACCATCTAAACCCTTACCTCCAAATGCAAAGCCCAAAAGCAAAATGGTTTGGGTTCCTAAGCAAACAACTAGCAAAGCAAATGAGGCATCCTCATCCACATCTAAGCAACCATCTAAACCCTTACCTCCAAAAGAAAAGCCCAAAAGCAAAATGGTTTGGGTTCCTAAGCAAATAGCTAGCAAAATGAATGAGGCATCCTCATCCACATCTCAAGAATCCCAACCACCTATATCCATCCAAAAGCCTACTTCCATCCAAAACTTCCATTCCCTTCAAAAATTCCACAAGCAAAACAAAAGCACTACACATACTAAATCTATGTGGGTTCCTAAATCACTTCATCAACCATCTCCTAAGCAAACATCTCCATTGCTTCCTACACCACCATCTAATCAAAAGCTTCAATGTTTATCATGGTGTGTGCAGCCGTTGGTCATGGTTCCCTTCCACTCCGCAGCACCTCCACATAACTACATCTCCCCATCTTCCATCCATTATCCTACATATCTCCCCCATGCTATCCCTATGGTCCATGATTTGGCATAAACTTTTCATCCATCTTCATTCCATAAGCCTATATATAAGCCACTAGCCTACCCTACCATAATTGCACATCATAATCCACTATCTACCTAATCCATCTCCCATCCACGCAATCCCTTATCAACATCGATGAGCATAATGACATGGTCTATGTGATGACATTCATCTCTAATGGGACAATATCACCTCTCATAGCACTAGCCACTTGAGTCCCTCCTATTCATTACCATGGTGAAAACCTGGCAAACAGGTGCCATGTGTAATTGTCAACCCATCTAAAAGCAAAAAAAAAGAAAATAAAGCAAATAAAAAAAGAAAAAATCAAAAAAGTAAAGAGAAATCCCTTTGTCCAACGGTGAAAACCTAGTAAACAGGCGCCTTAGATAAGTACCATGATGAAAACCTGGCAAACAGGCGTCATGTGTAGGTTGATCTTCTATGTCACTTACACTTGGGGGCACATTGTCTCATCCAACCTATCCATTTCCAAACTATCTATCCCATTATATCATGTCCTACCATTACCATACCATCCTACTGTCCTTAGCCATTACATAAACAAGCCTATCCTATTGAACCCATTTATCCATCTTCCTCCTTTTGATCTTGATGAAGATATAGGGGCAAAATGTTGAAACATGTTTGGATATTTATTGGCATGCCTTCTTTCCAAACCAATTCCTATCCATTGACCATTCATCCATCCCATTCAAATCCAATCCATCATTAATCATGTAAAAATCCTAAGCATTACCACCTAGAATGGGGGCAAGTTCTTACTATGCGACATAGCTTTTGGAGATCACATCCTAGCTCACTTATGATCCATCCACTATGGCATATACTTATCACGAGCTTTCCATCTTATAGCTTATCCCCATCCATTTATCATGAGCTTTCCACTATAGCCTACCTATCCATTTATCATGAGGCAAGAATCCATGCCTTATATGGCCTATCCTCTTATCTATCCATCTATCATGAACCTTCCATCCCATTTACTATGAGCCCATCCTTTTATCCATCCAATCCTTTTATCCATCCCTTGCACCTAGACTTGGTCCTCCCTTGTCATTGGTATCAAGCACAAAGGCTACCCAAATTGCAAATCCATTGAAACAAAAAACAAAAAAAATCAAAACATCCCAAAAACACACAAAAAAACAAAATATCTCAAAAATCCAAAAAAAATTAAAATATGTCAAAAAATCCAAAAAATCAAATATCCAATGAAAAATCCAAGCAATAAGATCAATTCAATCATCATCCAAAATAATCCACTCCATCAACATCAATCAAAATCAAAATCATCATCATCAATTCTTCTTATCAATAACATTCATTCATCCATTTCAATCAATCACTTCTTCCAATCATATCAATCAAATCAATCTAAGAAATGATCTTAAATCCAAGTCACATTAATCCATATCAAGCAAGCTAATCAATCAAGGAACATTATCCAATCCAATCTACAGGTTTTTGATCCTAATCTTGTCATGAGCCAAATCAATCATCACCAATGGGATATATCATTCCCACATCCTTGTGTTGGTCTAGGGATATAGCTTTCCCCGCAATGACAACACTATCTATCATCATCACTTAAACAAACAATCTATTATTGGTTTATGACTTGACAAGGGCAATACCTTGTTTGTTTTACATCCTTTGAGCACACTGAGAACACTTGCTTATGCTTAGATTGAGTGGACACTCTAATCATTACACCATCACTATCATCATTCAAAACAATCAACCCAACAATAGAAAGCATCACAACTAAAGCACATCAAGCCAACCATCAAAACAAATCTAATCACTTCAACAAATCAATAAACAACTTCTTCCAATCAATCTATCATTTGATCAATCTATTTATAGCAATCCATCATCATCCAAATCATAGCACATCAATCCAATCCTCCATTCATCTCAATTCAATTCAAATCATTATCCTTCATCAATCTTCATCCATCATTTTCATCAATCCTTCAATCATCAAATCAATCCAAGCAATGATCCACGTACAAGTCATCCTTAAACTATACCAATCAAGTTAATCAATCAAGCCAAGTTATCCAATTGCAATCCATGGTCTTGATCCCAACCTTGTTGTAAGCCAAATCAATCAACCAACCAACTCAGCAAACAACCTTGTGTTGATCTAGGGATATAGCTTTCCCCACAATGACAACACAATTATCAAAAACAAATCCTATCAATCATCAGTATCAATACCAAAGGAGATCAACTCAAGCACATCAAGCTAACCATCAAAACAAATCCAACTACTCCAACAAATCAAAAGCAGCTCAATCCACCACAAATCATCCATCCTTCATCAAATCAATCTAATTAGCATTTCATCATCTTCCAACCATTCCAAACAAAGATCCAAATGCAATCCCATCCTTAATCCACACCAATCAAGTTAATCAATCAAGCCAAGTTATCCAAACGCAATCAATGGTCTTGATCCTAGCCTTGTTGTAAGCCAAATCAATCAATCAACCAGCCAACCAACTCAGCAAACAATCTTGTGTTGATCTAGGGATATAGCTTTCCCCACAATGACAACACTCTCAACTATCATCAACAAAACAATCAACAATTAATCATTGGTTTACAGCTTGATAGGGGCAATACCTTGTTTGTTTTTGAATCATTTGTGCATGCTTGCTTGCTTGCTTGTGTGTGTTATCATTTTATCTTGCATTTGCAGGATGATCTTATCCTCTTCCTATGCATATTGGTATCTTGTACGTGTTGGGATTAGCATCTTACATATCAATATCTATAGCATCTAAGAAGCTAAACAGTCTCTTATGCATTTGAGACTATTCTATGCTAAGACTAACTCCATACATATAACCAGCAAGCTATCATTATGTGTAGTGGAGATAAGCTCATACCATTGCTTGTAGCGTCAAAGTCCAACATTAGCTATTATTCATATCTTGTGCATGTTGGCTCAACATCTTGACCTCATGCGTTCAGACAAGATTGTAACACGCTAGTTGCGCATTGGATATCTCGACACCTTGGTCTCTTATACCCTGGTGCATAACATCCATATGCTATATCAAACATAAGGACTGCATTTCTTTTCATTCTGAGTAATTACTTGAAAGCTTCCCATCATCCTATCTAGAACCTACTTATAGCCCTTCTCACAACCGTAATTCTTCTATGCCACAGCCTATTTTCTTCCATCCAACTCCCATTTTCTTCATGTCAGCCTTCTTTTTAGCCTTTTTCTTCTATCAAGAGCCAACCCAGCCCTTCTTGGTTAGCCTGGCTTACCTCTCGAGGGGGCATAACTTGTTTATCGAATGCATATCATATCTTCTTTGACACAACGCTCTATCAAACATTGTATCAAAGAGGGGCAAAATGTAGACACCCAAATTTGTCCATGTCTAGCAACACCTTCTTGAAATATTATCCTAGACATCTTGTAGCATTTTGTCCTAATTTCCCTAATCCATTAAGCCAATTAATTAAATAAATTTTATTTATTTAATTAAATCCCATTTAATCCCATCCTCATCCTACTTAGCCAATTAATTATATAAATTTTATTTATTTAATTAATTCCACATCATATCCCAATCATATCCTATCCTCATCCCAATTAATTAAATAAATTTTATTTATTTAATTAATTTCCACATCATATCTTATCCCATTTTATTCATTTATCCTATTAATTAAATAAATCTAATTTATTTAATTAATATCCAACTCATATCCCAACTAATTCAAATATTTTATTTGAATTAAATACTCATCTTTCATCACATTCCAACACTTATCCAGTCAATCATGTGTTGTAAGACAACTTTCACTCATATCCTTCACATGCACAACTAATGGAACCTAAATTTAGTATCTTTCAATCCTAGCCATTCACATAGCCTCTGAATCTCCACCGTTGATTGATCTTGGTTGAGTCCTATATAAACACCCTCTCATTCCATATGAGGGGGGGGGGATCCAGCAATCATATAGCACCTACATTATCATCTTGAGCATCTTGAGCATCTGAGCATTCATTGAGCTTTTATCATCCATCATGGCAGCTTTCAGCATTGGAATTGTTCATTGTTGAAGAAGCAGTCCACATCTCTCAAACAAGGAATCGCACGGTCTAGGTGATGTTATGCTTGAATTGCATTGTTCTTTGATTTCATTTAGATTAGATTCCTTGATGATGGTAGGGTTAGGGTTTCATGACTATGTCTGATCTGCTAAACCTGACTTTCACCTATCACAGAGCCAAGTTCCTCTAAAGGAGCTTAACCGCTTGAGGAGATCCAGGATGTCGTCATACAAGAAGGATAGTCTGAAGTTTGATGGAACCAACTTCTCTCTTTGGAAAGGTCACATGAAATGTCATTTGGAGTGTATGGGAAAGGCGTACTTGTCCATGGTCACAAAAGCATATGTACCTCCATAGGGTGGTCCGACAACTCTAAATGAAATCATAGATACTGAAAACAATCTGCGGACCAAAGAGGCTCTTCTAAGTGCATTAACTGACTCAGAACTCTCAAATGTTATTGACCTACCAACTGCCTATGAGATCTGGATTAAACTGGAACTTCTACATGAAGGAGATGAGTATGTTAAGAGTGCAAGGCTGCAGAGTCTCAAAGGGAAATTTGAAAGACTGAAGATGAGAGATGATAAAAATATTACTACCTTTATGCCAAGAGTAAATGAGTTGGTGTGTGGAATTAGGAATGTTGGTAGAGTTTTGGATGAAAATGAGATTGTTAGCAAAATTCTCAGATCCCTTCCTGCTGTCTACAAAATCAAGGTTGCTGCCATTGATGAATTCAGAGCCCATATAACTATCACAAGTGACCAATTGGCTGGCAAACTGGCTGCATTTGAAATGACCAAGTTTGGAGATGATCCCCCCAAGACTGAATCTGCATTCAAAGCTAGTGCCTCTATGAAAGGCAAACAAAGATTTGATCCGGGAGAAAACTCTTCAAGGAAGCTGTCATGGTATGATCAAGCAAGAAGAGACATGGAAGAGGAAGAAGCAGAAACAGCTCAACTTGAGGCCCTCATTGCAAAGAGACTGCCAAGAGGATCCAGTAAGTATGAAGGAAAATTACCCTTTAAGTGCTTCAACTACAATAAGATTGGTCATTTTGCCTCAAGATGTTTGGAAAGATCTACAAGGTCAAATTCTAACAGACAAAGGTTCCAAAAGAATTGTTATTATGTTCATGAAGAAGCTGATAATGAAGGAGTAACAGATGATGAATCAGAGATAGGAGACAAATCTGGAAATGAATGGGTGTTTATTGCCATCAAGGAAGAAGATGCAATATCCTCTGAATCTATCAATCAGAAGGTTGTAGAAAGAGCTTTGGCTGCCCAAGTTGAAGAAAAGGATGATTGGGTTATTGACAATGCATGCTCTCACCATATGATAGGTGACAAGAACAAGTTCTTAGATTTGGAAAGGTATGAAGGAGGAATGGTAAAGTTTGGTGATAATTCTTCTGGTAGAATCAGAGGTAGGGGAACTATCTCTTTTGATAGAAAGAACAAAACCGGTAATGTACTGTATGTTGAAGGATTGAAGCACAATCTTCTCAGTGTTGAATAGTTGGTGGACAAAGGCTATGATCTCCAGTTCAAGAATGGAAGATGCAGGATCTTTGAAAGCTCTAGAACTGAGATTGCATCTGGTACTCAAACAAAAGGTAATATCTTCCATCTAGTTGGTACTAATAGAAGTTATCTGTTTGTTCAAGTTGATCAGAGTTGGTTATGGCATAGAAGGATGTGTCATGTAAATTTTGATAACATCATCAAGATAAGCAATACTCAGGCTATAAGAGATCTTCTAAAGTTGGTAAAACCTACAAATAGTTTGTGCAAAGAATGTCAGCTGGGTAAATAGAGTAGAGTCTCATTCAAAAGAAAGGATCAGTCCTCTACTGAATTATTGGAATTCGTTCATACTGATCTATGTGGTCTGACAAGAATCAAGAGTATGCAAGGTGATAGATATTTTATGTTACTGATTGATGACCATTCCCGGATGATGTGGGTTACCTTCTGAAAGAGAAATCATAAGCTTTTGAGAAGTTCAAAATCTTCAAGGCTATAGTAGAGAATCAAACTAGATTAAAACTGAAATGTCTGAGGTCTGATAGAGGTGGTGAATTCACATCTAGTGAATTCATAGATTTTTGTGAGAAGCATGGTATAAAGAGATACTTATCCGCTCTTAGGACTCCACAGCAAAATGGAGTTGTAGAGAGAAAGAACCAGACCATCTAGGAAGCATCCAGGACAATGATGATGGAAGCAAATGTTCCCTAGATGTTTTGGAGAGAAGTTGTCAGCACTGCAGTCTATACTCTCAATCAAGTTGAAATCAAAAGCAATACCGGTAAGACTCCTTATGAACTTTAGTTTGGTATCACTCCTACTATGAGATATTTTAGAGTATTTGGTAGCAAATGTTACATTAAAAGAGATGAAGATTTAGGAAAGTTTGATGCTAGAAGTGATGAAGGAATTTTCTTGGGTTACTCCACTCAAAGCAAAGCATATTGGTGTTACAATAAGAGATTGAGAAAGATGATAGAAAGTACAAATGTGAAGGTTGATGAAGGAATTGAGAAGCCCTCCATGTTTTATGAATATGATGAAGATGATCAGAATGGTTCTCAGGTTCAAGGAGCTCAATCTTCTTTTAAAAGTCTGAATCAGACTGATCTGGTAAATCAGGAAGAAGAGATAGGCCTGAATGAGTTTGATCAAGAAGCAGAAGTACAAGAAACTCCCAAAGTTCCAAGGTATGTAAGATTGAACCACTCTAAAGATCAGATAATAGGTGACAAAAGCAAAGGTGTGCAAACTAGAAGGAAAATTGCTCAAAATTCAGATGAATGTTGTCTGATTTCAAAGATTGAACCTAAGACAATGAATGAAGCCTGCAATGATGAAAATTGGACCAAAGCAATGGAGGAAGAGTTGATGCAAATTGAAAAAAATCACACTTGGGATCTTGTTTCTAGACCTAGAAATAAGAATGTGACTAGAACCAAATGGGTCTTCCAGAACGAACTAAATGAAGTTGGTGAAGTAATCAGAAATAAATCCAGATTAGTCTACAAAGGCTACTCTCAAATAGAAGGGATTGATTTTGAAGAAACCTTTGCTCCGGTGGCAAGAATTGAAGCAGTCAGACTATTTCTTGCATTTGCTACCTTCAAAGATTTCAAAGTGTATCAGATGGATGTCAAATTTGCTTTCCTGAATGGTGACTTAGAAGAAGAAGTGTACATTGAACAATCGGATGGATTTCAGTTATCTGAGCATGGTGATATGGTCTGCAAATTAAAGAAGGCACTGTATGGTCTAAAGCAGGCCCCAAGCGCATGGTATGAGAGGCTGGACAAACATCTTTTGAAGATTGGTTTCAACAAAGGTACTACAGATAGCAACCTATATTTCAAAATTGATCATGAAAATATCTTGATTGTTGAAGTATTTGTTGATGATATCATCTTTGGAGGAAGAGACAGTACGTGTAAAAACTTTGCAATTCAAATGAAAAGTGAGTTTGAAATGTCAATGCTCGGTGAAATAAATTTCTTCTTGGGTCTGTAAATTACTCAGACAAAGAAAGGAATCTTTATCTCTCAGACCAAATATGTGAAAGAATTGTTGAGGAAATTTGGAATGGAAGATTCAAAGCCAATGAACACTCCCATGGCAACTGGATGTAAGTTGAACAAAAATGATGACTCTCCTAAGACAGATCAGACCAAGTACAGATCAATGATTGGAGGATTATTGTATCTCACTCAGACTAGACCAGATATAATGTAGGTTGTTGGTCTTATGGCAAGATTCCAGGCTGTCCCCAGAGAATCTCATGTCATGGCAATCAAAAGAATTTTTAGGTACTTAAAAGGAACAACTAAGTATGGCCTATGGTATCTTAGAGATCATGATTTTTCTCTTCATGCATATACAGATGTAGATTGGGAAGGAGATGTGGATGATAGGAAGAGTACAAGTGGAGGAGCATTCTTTTTGGGAAAAAGGTTGGTTTCTTGGCTAAGCAAGAAATAAGAGGCAAAAACCCTGTCTACAACTGAAGCAGAATACATTGCAGCAGCAAGTAGTTGCACTCAACTTTTGTGGATGAAGCGGATGCTAAGAGATATTCAAGTAGAATATGAGGAGCATATCACAATTTTCTATGATAATTCAAGTGCAATAAATATTTCTAAGAATCTGGTGTTGCATTCCAAGACAAGGCATATATCTATCAAATTTCACTTTCTAAGAGAGCAAGTGAACAAGGGTGAAGTCAGATTAGAGTTTGTGCCCTCTAAGGATTAGATTGCAGATATCTTTACTAAACCTCTTCCCAAGGACTCTTTTGAGTTTCTTAGGGAGAAGTTAGGGGTTATTGCCCCTTCAGTGATAAACTAGGATGCACTAACGTGCATCAGTCTGGTGGATATCATAGTCATATCTTGTGATCCAGATTGGTGGTGGGGAGATGCTACTTAGGGGGAGCAGCTGGTATGTTTCTAATGTGTTAAAGTTGCAAGTATGAGCCCTTTGCCATTAATGTCAAAGGGGTAGAGAAGACATGTGAAAAACAACTGGTTGATGATCAAAGGGGAGTAGTAAAGAAAGAGAAGACATGTGAAGAGTTGTTGCTGATAGGGGGAGCTGTGACAGAAAGGAGAAGTTCTTGTCTTGATGGTTTTTCACATCATATGTTGCCATCAATGACAAAGGGGGAGATAGTTGCAAGTATGAGGATAACCAGTGTTGTCATTGTTGTCAACATACTCATATTGCATTAATGAGAAGGATTGGATGAGCTGTGTGCTAAGGATATTAAGGAAATTAGTCTTAATCAGGAACAGTGAAGAACAGTGATGACATTAAGGTAAAATTCTAAGATAAGATAAATATCAGAGGATACGGTTTAAAGGGTTTGTAGATATAAGTCTTGAGATGCTCCAGTCAAGATTTCAAAGGTCCACATGAAGATCTGAAGAAGTTATGGTCACTCAAGTAGAACCAGTTCCGGTACGTGTTCAGTGGTGACAGAGTGTCACAGATTGGTCTGGTGAGCTCCGGAATTGCATTATCTCATTCTGCATATTGGAGAGAGTGTTGAAGAAGTCCGTGTGAGGTGAAAACTAGATTTGTTCATGGTTTGGAGGTCCAGAAACACCTTTTTGATTATGACAGTGATGACAGACTGTGTTCTTGAAGTTCCAGGTGAAGAAGAGAAGAATTCCAGTAAGCTGATAAAGTGTGGATGTTCTTGATAACTCAGGGAAGGTTTTGGTGATCTTTAGATCGTGTATAATTCTTATTGGTGGTCTGCATTGAAGTTTGAGTTTGCATTTGAAGAATAACCATGGATATTGGTGTTCTTCTTGAGACTGGCCGACCAGATGTATTACACGTCTTGCGAATGATCTTGTAGGTGTTTGTCGACTTAGATGATTGTTCCTAAGTCGATGCCTTGTACAAATAAGGGATTGTGAATTCATTTTGAAGTGTGTCTTGGAGCGGATGAGTGTGATATAGCGAAGAAGAAGAGCGAAAGGTAGAGCAGGAGTTTTTGGGCTTAAATGGAATTGATCTAGGCATGGTAAAGATGTCAATCTCCAGTTCAAGTTTGTGATACTTGTTACTCTGTAGACAATGTGTCTCTTGTAGGTAGTGTGCCTCTTGTGAGTAGTGTGCTCGAGCAGTGAGCCCTAATTGGCATGTGCCATCTATTTTTCTTATTCTTCTAATAGAAAATAATCCTTGGGTTAATCACCCTGTGGTTTTTCCCTTGACCGGGTTTTCCACGTCAAAATCTTGGTGTCTCATGTGTTGATGTGTATCTGCTTTGGTGTTTATGCTTAATGCTTTCATATGTGATTAATTGATATGCTACTAAATAACAAAGAGGATTTAAGTGTTTGAATTAAAAGTAAGTTTTGTACAACTGATTCACCCCCCCTCTCAGTTGTATGCCCTAAATCTAACAAATACTTCAACATGTTAAACACCAGTTGTAGTTCAGGAGGTGCATTGGTATCATACCTAGCATGTGCCTTAGAAATTCTTTGACTTGTCTAGTTCTATGTAACCACTTTGTTTTTAAGATCAATAGTCTTTATTTGTTAGACTCATGCTTTTCATAAGCTGGTCTCAACTGTGAGTAGGATTTCCAAGTCTCCTCAACTTTGGTCAAAATGTTTGTCACCCTATTCTTGATCAAGTTGGTGACCACCTCTTTAACCTTGCTATCCTTTTCCTCCTTCAACTCTCTAATCTCTGTAAGGAGAATCTCTGTATCCACTAGAAGAGATTCTACAGTTGGGATCACTAGAGAAGGGGATGAAGTACTAGCTCCCAATGATAGTTGCTACTTCAACATGTTTATCTCTACAACTACCTGAGAATAATCAAGTTGCAGCTAATTGTAATTCTTTTGCAATTTGTTAGTAGTTGCTTCTACAAATTGTGCAGTCTGTACATTTAGGCTTGCAGCCTGAGGAGCAGGGGTATCAGATACTCTTTTTATTATTACATCCCCTATCATCTCTCCTAATTAAAACCTAGATTTTTTGTTGTTTGGGGCTAGAGCCCATATTGCTAATGTTTCAAATTTAGGGTTGAAGGCTACACCAGAGAGGGCCTTTTCAATCTATTCCCCTATCACATCTGTGGTGATTGTATCAAATGCAATGGCATATGATAGAGTCCAGTGAGGGAGAAGCAGAATATTACTTTTAGCCACCAATACTCTCCCTTCCTCTGGAGTCATTACACTTATAGACTGATGCACTTCTTTCAGGACCCTCTAAGTAATAGCATTATAGTCCTTTGGGTCTACTCTAGCCTTGGCATATTAAATTTTCTTTTGAAATTCCTCACTCCTCACTTTCAAAACATAGATCCTAAATTCAAGAGTGTTGAAAAATTCATCATCCTCCATAAACTTGTCACAAGCCATCACCCTAACATCTTCAATATCAACAGTAGGGTTCCTCATTACTCTCACTGCCCTATTCTCTAGGGATGAATAAGGTCTCAATCTATCGGGTGAATGAGGGCCAGTTTCTTGTGCATGTTTCTCCTCCCCCTCTAGGTCAACCACCACTATTTGCTCTAGGTTCTCCAAATCAATAATCTTGGCCCTTTTGGTAGGGGAGAGGCTAATTGATTCCCTCTTTACATCATACTCTCCACTTGAGCTGCCAGACTCATAAGCATATCTCTATTCTCCTACAGGGTCTGACACAATCAACTGTTTTGCATTATCCAACATTTTCTCAATTCTCTTGATTGGGTCTTGCACTTCTGCAAATGCACCCGGATATGTAGGATTCATGTTTATCTTCATCTTCTCACTGGCCATGGTAGTATCCCACTTGATCCTCAAGTGGTGGACATCATTTATTGTAAAACAATTCCTAGCAATGTCCTCATTGTAATCCACCTGATGAAAGTACTTGAGCCTTCCCTTGCTGACTCTGGTTTTGTTGATGAAGCCCTCAGGGTCAAAATACCCTGGTTGTTCCAAATACATTCCAAAACATTGCACAATTGAATAAATTTGTTCCAACCCACTCTTATCAGGGATCACAAAATCACAAAATTTGATGGAAGAAGGGAAGAATGAACCTTTCTTGTAGTTCCTAAAGTGTTCCTTGTCAGAATCATTTAATTGTCTTATAACTTCTAAAAATACCACCCTCTTTGGCACATATTTGGGTAGTATGTGAGGTACAGTCTGGAATCCATAGACCCTTATGTAAGTAGTATGCTCATGATAGAATCATTCACCCCAATTGTGATCAATTCTAAGGTGGGGAGTCATGTCCAGAGGTCGTAAGAAATCCAATACATCAGGATGCAACCTTTCACTGTCTGGCTCCAAAAATCCAAGGATTTTCCTCACAAAATATTCTTCAAAGATGACATAATCTACTATGACACAGTACATATCCAGCATACATGTCCATACTTGCACAGGTAGCTTGTTCCCTTGAGAATCTAAAACCTTGACATGCATATTTTGGTGCCACATCCCTGATAAAAAAATAAGTACATATGGTACAACAAGGAGTACCATGTGAATTCAACATGGACATCCGGTTTAGATAAATTATTTTTTATCTTTTTCATCTGATCATGCATATGGTCATCTATGAAAGTGGTACAATCATATGGTTCATTGACATCTAGGTTCTAAATATCAACATTCATCATCATCATCAAAGAAACAGACATTCTATCTAAAGCATCTCTGCCTAATACTTGACACAACTATGATAGGTTCTGACAAAATATTCACTAAACATACTGCAATGAAAAGACTCCTTCTCATCATCTGAAATCTTTACTAATTTCCCACCAACACCCCTTGGCCTATGCTTTGGTAAGTTATATTCCCTATAAGGTCATTTCATAGTCTAGTATGTTTTCTTGAAAGCCATGAGGTCAATTTATTTGCTGGCTGCAGGGTCCAAGTTGAATATAGTTGCAATGTATTATTTGCTAAGCTCGATAAATTTTATACCACTTCCAGCTTTTACCATCTTAGTGGTTGGATCATACCTTAATGATGTTGACCTAATTAAGTCAAGGTTGGAGAAAACATTGGAACAAATGAGCTTGGCTAAATCATATCTCTAGGCATGACAAATAGGGGCCTTATAGTTCATCCTCTTATGCCAATGCTCAAAGAGGATCCAGCTTGGGACAAGTAATTTGGCATCCTTACAATTATAGCATTAGTCAAGAAATTTATCCTTAGGTCTACCTGGGCCATGGAATTTCAAAGGTGTTGTAGCAGAACCAAGGAGTTGGATCATAAGATTCTCATCTAAGATTCTTTTTGAAGTGGAAGGCTGGCCTGACTGACTCATTTTGCTTTTATGAAGGTAGCTTAGGGTTTTTATGGTTGACAACGGCCCTAAAAGCTTAAGAATTAACCTACAGTTGGAAAAACCAGGCACAAAGGAGGAACAGTTACTTACTAGTTTTTGGCGCTTGCAAAAGCTTGAGATCACTTTTTCTTCCTCGTTCTGATGATTTCTTTGCTCTGAATGCAGGCACATTCTTGAGAATACCTTAATTCTTGAATTTCTATATAATTCTCTATATTAATAAAGGTCAAGGTAGTCATTACTCGGTTCAAACTTTGTGCTGCAAGCACTTGGAAATATTTCTCTGTTGAAAGTTTTAATCTGGGCCATTGATCTTTCCTTACATTCTGAAATCCACAGTCTTGATTGGCTGACTAGATTTGACAATCTTCATCACCAATCGAAAGATGTCACCTTTTGTATGGGTTAGATACATGGTAGCACCTCGTAGCGTAACAACCTATGATGGCCCACCTCTTACCTACCCCACATTGGTGCACCTTAGCCTCCACATACCCGCCTTTCACTTCTCAAACAAGAGAATGCCACGTATCACCATGTTGCAACTGCATGGCGCAGATTCCATCCTATGAGATTCTCCTTCCGACAATGCGCAATTGTTGGATCAAGTCTTTAGTTGATGCAGGGTCTTTAGTGGGATAGGATGCCAGCTTAGATTCTTTGACATGTGTCATTCTGTCACAGCCACACAATGAATATTCTCTCCTGACATATTCCTCATGTGCCCTTGCGTGACCATTAGATTTTGCCCTTCCTGCAACTGACGACAGTGGGTAACCTCTAGAATCCTAGATTAAGGGGCCGGTTAACTTATGAATATTAGGACATGAAGTCATGTCTTAACTAACCGACAACCTACTTACATATTAACTTCTCAAGCCATCCATTGTCTGCTTAAATTCTTCAACATTGGATGGCTAAGATTAAAACATCTTGCTGAGGAATTTCCCATGTGTCTTAATTAAATCTGTAATAGCTCACCCTTTAAGTCTCTTAGGGCTACTTCAAAATATTTGCTAAAGCATTGAAAAAGTGGACCTTACTAGCTTGCTAGGTTAATCCATTCCCCACCAAGTGGTGACCGACAAGATTAGGTATAAGGGGCTAGTAAACAACACGATTTTGATGGCTTAAGTTTCAACTTAGACAACCAGCAACCAGAGGTAGCAAGTCAACATAAGATTACGTAGAGGGTTTCTCATATGAAATGTCAACCATTGATATTTGGAAATCTAATGGTTCAAGTGTTATTCTAGAGGCTTGACATTTTCTTCTAGAAT
Organism: Cunninghamia lanceolata; assembly: GCA_027924645.1. Taxonomy (NCBI): domain Eukaryota; kingdom Viridiplantae; phylum Streptophyta; class Pinopsida; order Cupressales; family Cupressaceae; genus Cunninghamia; species Cunninghamia lanceolata. Next base: position 11,167,670 of record BSBN01000391.1, on the reverse strand, counting down.
GCAACTACAGTTGTCCATAAAAAATTCATCGAACGGTCGTCTGTTATATTATTTTGCGCTGACATCTTGCTTTAGACAATAAATATTTTGACAATTGTCCCCATTCCAGATGCTTTATGAAGGAATTTTGATGTGTGTAAAATTTATCCTAGAATAGAACAAATGATATTTTTGCCACACCATTTTTTATTGGTTTGAAACAATATTTAAATTCACCAATGATTTTTTTTATTTCTTTGAAAATTGGTTTAATTCTCCCATGAAAATATATTTTTTGGTTTCAAATTAGATTTTAATTGTCAGAAAAAATATTTTCTTATTTAGAAAATAGGTTTAATTCACCCACAAAAATATTGTACTGGTTTGAAAATAGGTTTTAATTTGCCAATGAAAATATTTAATTGGTTTGAAAATAGGTTTTGATCGCCAATGAAAATATTTTATTGGTTTTAAAACATTACAATTTGCAAGGATTTTCTATAGACCTCTAGTGATTACAAAAGATTCACCAAATAAGATTTTTTTTCCCAAAAAATGAAAAAATTTACCAATAAAATTAATATTTTTCTTAGGAAGTATACACGATTCACCAGGTTTATACACCTTCTTCGAGGGGGGGTTCTTAAAGTTATCCCTACTAAATTGTTAGCCCATGATGGATCATATTTTTTACATCTAGAACCTTGAGCCATGTCTAGCCCCTAGAGTTAGTTGAATTTAATGGTGGAATGATGCAATCAAATGTACAACTTGCTTTCTCTAGATATATGGGTGCTCATATGAGAGCACCACCTTTGAGATCTACCATGTCACCAGTAAGCCAAGAAATTTTATTTTCTCTCCATCCTTGCAACTACATGTAGCTTAATTCTACCAATAGAAGAAAATTATTGATGTGCATACAACTTGGAATGCTTAGCTGAAGACTCACCTTCATTGGATCAAAATTGGGGATAAGATCTCTAAGGAATTCTTTTGATCTCTTTAAGCTTGCCAATCTTCTCAAAAGATCAAACAAGGACAACAAGTTTTCTCTATTTAACTTCTTACCATTCTTCAAGATTTTTTCTACACTACCAAGAGGTTTTCTAGGAATAACTACATTCACCTGAGATAGAAAAAACTCTTAAAAATGTGAGTGTCATTCCCACTAGACCTTCCACTTCACCACAAGATTTATGTGATCAATGCCTCACACTGGTAGATCTTTGAGAAGCAATGTTTTCCATAGCCAATGACAAGGCCCCTAGTTGTGATGGTTTCCCTTGTCAATTTATAAAGCTCTATGGGATACAACTAGTTTTGACCTTTTACAAGTTTACCAATGCAACCTATGCTACAAGTTCCCTAGGAACTATTATAAATAAAGGAAATATCAAGTTAAAACCTAAATCTAGTGATCTTGAGGAGGTTGGAAATTGGTGACTGATCGCTATTCTAAATAATTTTTATAAGATTATAGGCAAAGATCTTGTGCTTCATATTCACCATTTGCTTCCTCTCACCATTTGGTCAAAGCAGACTAGCTTTATCAAAAGACACTTTATTTTAAAAAACATCATTGTTGTATGAGAGGGTATGGAATGGGCTAGGCACTCTCAGCATTAGCCCATTTATATCAAGATTGACATTGCTAAAGCCTATGATTGAATCTAATGGCCTTTCATTCTAGCCATGCTTCAAGCATTGGGGTTTGGGCCCAACTTCATCTAGTTGGTACAAATTCTCTTTACAGATGCTTCAACTTGTCTTACTACTAATGACTAATAGTCCTCATTTGGGCTCTTTTGCTCCATTAGACAAGACTAGTCTCTAGCTTCAACATTTTATGTCATGGCCACTAAAGGCTTTGGTTACTTGCTTCCCAATTCTCTCTCAACAAAGAGTCAAGGCAATTTCTCTTCCTAACTCTTCCTCCCAACTTGTTAATAGTTATTTTGTTGATGATTCCTTCCTCACTCTTTTAGAGGAACTACAAAATGTCATTCAAGCCTTGTAATGTTTGAACACATTTTATCTAGCCTTTGATTCTATAGTATCTGATGGAAAAAACCTAGTGTTATTGCTAGTCTTTTCTTCCTAGACCTGCATGGATAGACTCTTATGGTTAAAATGGATTAATCATGGATGCATCTTTCAATTTATAGGCATTCCCTTTTCCTTTTAGTCTTCCATTGAAGTGTTGTGGCAAGTTGTGCTTTCATGCATTGAAAGGAAATTACACTATTGGGTTGCCAAACCCCTGTCCCTTGCTAGGAAGTTTCAGCTCTACTCCAAAGTGATCAATGCCACTCATTTTTATTATTCTTCTTGTTTGGCCCCTTCCAAAGCCTCTTATTAGAAGCTGGAATGACTTCTCAAGGATCTTCTTTGGGTATCAATAAAGCACAAAAAGTGATTTGACAATCGCTTGGGAATTATGTTGTATCACAAAGAACTTTAGTGGACTTGGCTTAATTGATAGTTATAGACGGGTTGGCTTTATGTTCCAAATGCATCACCCATTCCTTGGAAGATACCAAGAAGTATGTAAATTCTTCTTTGGCATTGCATTGCTTCTAATGTTCCTTATAGATGTAATGCTTGGCATGGCCTAGGTTTTCATACCATCCTCATTATGAAGGATCCAATGCACATTCAAGGCACCTTTGTTGCAAGATAATTTGGCATGCCTAGGAGTCAATCAAGCCATGACTCATTTTGAATGGGAATGAATTTAGAATTGGGATTTCCATCAACTAGCATTCCTTATGGTGGTCTTTCCAAGATAGACCCGTTGCCATAGTTCCCTAGGTTCATGCCTTAAGGATTTACAAATGTGGGATTTGTACCATTTCAGATAATTTCTCTATAAATACAAATACATCCTCTCTTGGCCATTTTTCAAAGATAAATTCAAGTTTGGTCTTTTCAGACTATCTTAGATTTGGTTCCTGATGAAATGGTGCATAAAGTCAGAATCTATTGTACAAAGTCATGGTAGAAGGATTGGAAATGGTTTCTAGATACCCATTTTCAAAGTTACAAGCCTTGTAAGGGGTACTCATGGTTTTCTCCTCACTTGCCTATGGTTCCCAAACTTAATGCGAGATTAAATATTTAGTCATCTACCTCAAAATGGTGACACAAATTTCATACAGTTGGTCCACTTTGGTGGAACCCAAGTAGGATCACTTTGCCTGGTGTCTTCTCTACCAAGGCCTCCCTATGGAGTCCCCATTGATTCATCTCGGAATGGAAACTCCTCATTCTCTTTTTTGTGGTCATTGGAAATTATTAAGCATCTCTTCTATCTTTTTTCTCAAGCTTAGGTTGTTTGGTGTTGGATACATGATTTCTTAAAATCATTTAGACTTGAGCCCCTCTCCTTGTGTGTCACATCTCAAATTTATTGGGATTGATTTCATTTAAATTAATGCATAGAAACTATTGAACTCTAGATGATGACATTTGATTTTAATCAATTTGATGAGGATACATTAGTAAACTTATGATTCAGTTGCTTCGGCTATATTTTTTGGGACTCACCTATTGACAGTGGGAAATGAGTGGAATTGATTGCATGATTGTCAAAGGCAAGAACATGTGTCAGGTAGAGGGGACCTAGCTACTTGTCAACACGTGATTGGGTTCTATTTGGTGCTCTATCACACACTCATGTAGAATCATAATTCATGCTTGATGATTGTTTGTTTAACATTCCTTATGGTGTACATTCCTATGTGACTGTAATTTCTTGAAATGTCTTTATGCATGATTCGATGCTTGAACCCTAAAACTAAATAAGCTTGTCTTTGACTTTATAGATATAGTTAAATAGAAATAATTTTTATTGAATTATTAAAATGCTATAATTGTATATATATATATAAATTGTGAAAGTATATTAAATATTCATGAATTTTATATTGCCAAATTATAAAAATAGAATACTTATTTTAAAATAAAATCTGAAGTAGGCATATGTATAATTAGTTTGTTTAATATATAGAACTTGCTTTTATTAAAAATGGGAGAGAGGGAAAGCATGCGATGCAAGCAAGGAAGTTTGAAAATAAAGATATAAAAATAATAAGAAGAGGGATTGCATGAGAGGTCGATGAAGTGAGAAGGAATAAGGTTTTGGAGTGAACAAAAGAAAAGAAAATCTTTTTTTTGGAAGAAGGGGGGATACACACAGACGGAAAAAAAAAAGAAAATGAGGGAAGAAAAGAGTTTAGAAGCTTGTAAACATATTGACATTCCTATCTACAGGCCAACGCTCTATACAGGTATTTTTTATAATCAACATTGATGAATGTTTTAAAAAAAATGTTTGTTTTGATGCCTTGAACATTTGTTATCTCTTGAAAATGGTTCTACATCACTGTTAAAGCTAGCATGTAATCAGTCTAGAATCATTCTTTTGATCATTTTATCTTCACAAAAATTGATCTCTCAACGTGTATGTATATTCGATGCCTACACTGTTATTTTTCTTATTCAGCCTATTTGCTTTTATATATTATCACCTTTGATCATCTACCACCTAAATATTTGGCCTCTAACTATGCGATCGACCTCTATTTCTTCTATTTGATCTATTTTGCTTGAAATTGGCCAGACCTTAAACATATATGGTATTCACTTTTCCTATTGGCCTCTTTATTGATTCTATAGGCTTTATGTTGTCATCTAATAGCCCAAATCTTGCATCGTCAGCCTTTTATCTCTTATGGACCTGCTTTCATCCAATCGACCCCTACCAGTCTCTATGATATGCATTATTCTAATTGTTTGATCGAGTTTAGGGTCTATGTATTGTATGGTTTCACCTAGTTTATTTTCTCTAGATCATTAGTCTTCTTCTCTATTGTTATTAGAAACTTAATGGCCTCCTACAACACCAAAGCTACCTTTTCTTTTCTTTCTTTCTTGGAGGAATTGACCTTTGTATTCATCTGAAGATCCTCAAGTCTAGTAAAAGGGATATTATCTTGATCTATTGTATTTTATACTTTATAACTGTCTGGAAATGGTATTCTTTAGTAGTGTGAGAATGTGCATAGATCATCCTTCTTTTGGACAAGGAAGATCAACTTTATTCCTCTGATTTTGATTTACTCTTTTGCTATTATTTTTGATACTTATAACCATCCCTTCAACTCATAAACAGCCTCTCCAACATTCAACGGCTTCTTGAAACTAAACTATTGTTTCATGATTAAAAGAATCAGATTTTTGAGAATAAGCCTATGATGTATCCTAATGTCCTACAAGTAGTTTTATCACAACAAACTTTTCTCCTTGTTCTAGTCGACCTTCCATCCTACGATCGACCCTTGTGTAAACCATTTTGATTAGCCTAATGTGAGATCCTCCCTTGTGTTTTCAAATATAGTTGCTTATATTAATTGAAAAATGAATTAGATGCCTTTGTATCATCTTGGATTGCTTAATGTTGGTAAGCCACTGATATCACTTCTTTCCCTAAATTAAAGTGTCACTCCAAAACTGCCATAGATAGACACTTATATTTGGCCTGATCTCTACAAAAAATTTGTATATCATCAAATATTTAAATCAAACCTTTGTCTGGATCTTTTTCTTGGATCAATCTGGTTGGTGAACAGCTAGTCTTTAGGTAGTGTCATTGTATGTAGTATTTTTAAAGGTTTCCTTTTGGCTTGTTTTTATTTAAATCACCACAACAATTATTAAATTAATCAGCCTCTATAAGTTAGTTTGATCTGAATACTGTCTTCTTTTTTATTTAACTATTTAGGTTTTATTGAAAACATTATTGTTGTATTAATATATTTATGGAGTTTTCTTTAATAGATAGATATAAGTGATGAGAACTTAATTGCCAAAATCAAGAAATTGCTATATTCAAATTGGAATCGACAAGGATCTCCTCAAAATGAAATTCAAGCGGATTTTCAAGTGACACCCATTCAGTTATCTGGTAAGTTCTTTCTCCTTTCGAGTTCTATTTTAATTGATACCGGAGCTAAGGAATGTTTGGTAGACCCAAAAATTGTAGCTAAGTTATCTGTAAAATTGAGGCACATGGAAAATTCTTGGATGGTGCAGTATGGTAACAATGCAGAGAAAAAAGTAGATTCATGTCTAGTATGTAGTGAATTAGATCTTCTAGATTTCCAAACACAAGTCAACCTCTATGTTGCACCTCTAGGATCTTATTGTTAGTGTTAGCCGATAGAAGATATGAATTAAATGCATATAAAGATTAAACAGATGAATGAAAATGCACAGAAATAATAACAATGAGAGACAAGTTTTAACGTGGTTCACCCAAACTCAGGCTACATCCACCAACAGAGAGTCGAATATTATTATCCAGTAAATCAAACCAATTACAACCAATAATCTTTGCAACTCAATACCGCTGCAAAATGTTACAATACATCAACAAAAACCCTAAATCTTAGCCTCTTTTATCAAGCCTTATGTCAGTTACAAAAATAGGGTTTTTTATTTCAGCCAATAGAAAAATAACTCCCACAAGGGGTGCTGCCCCTTGACCCCGTTAAATAATTTAGGGGGAAACTGCATTGATAAAAGTGGGGTAATTTTAACCTCCAAGTTTGATTAGGCTCCATATAACAACAATCTCCCACTTGGAGATTGATCAGACTCCACACCATATCATCTCCCACTTGGAGACTGATCATAACACCGCTGACCCTATAGCTCCCACTGGAAATAAGCACACTGGACTCTGCTATTCTAATTTTTTGTTTTCAGCCTTGAAGACCAACCAAAGCTGAAGAGGAGCTCAGCTTCTCCCTTGTCACTGCCTTCATAAACATATCCACCGGATTTTCATCTGTATGGATCTTTTCCATCCTTAACTTTCCATCATCCAACATTGACTGGATGAAGTGATACCTTAGCTGTATGTGTTTGGTCTTTGAATGCAACAAATAATTCTTTGCAAGATGTATGGCACTTTGACTGTCTGTATACAAAGAACTGTTAGCCTATTGTTTTACCAATTCTTTCATGAAATATTACAGTCAGATCATCTCCTTGGCTACCTATGTTGCAGCTACACACTCTACCTCCATGATGGATAAAGCAGCCACCTTTTGCAACTGTGAGATCCAACTCACTACTGTCCCACCTATAGTAAAAACATAACATGTAGTACTCTGCCTGGTATCAATATCCCCTACCAAATCTAAGTCTACATAACCTATTAAATCAGTATTAGAGCCCCCAAAACATAAGTGTTTACTATATGTACCTATCAATTATCTAAGAATCCATTTTACTGCATTCCAATGCTCCAATCTGAGATGACTCATATACCTTCTTATAACTCCTACAACATGTGCAATATCTGGTCACGTGTATACCACAACATAAATTAAACTTCATATAGCTAAAGCATATGGTACCTTGGACATTTTTCTTCCTCCTCTTGTGTCTTAGGATACATCTCCTTAGTCAATTTCAAATGACTAAGAAAAGGTGTGCTGACAACTTTTGCATTCTCCATATGGAATCTCTGAAAGGAAGCTAGGTGTGCAGAAATCACTTCCTACACTAATCTAATGAGGGGAGGAGAGTGCAAATTCAATTTTATCCTTACTATTATAGTAATGTTAAACCACTAATAGAGATATCGTAGCAAACACATAAACAAGAAAGTGAGACAGAAGAAGAGAGACACAAGATATACGTGGGGAAAACCCTTATCGGGTGAAAAACCCCACACTCCAAAACCTACACAATGTATTATCAAAACTAAAATAGTTTATAATATACTTGCAATGCAATCTCTTAGGAGTCTTTGACACTCATATCTAGAGACAAACCAACAACATAATAGTACATGTCAAACCTGTAATACATCTCCTCTCAAAAGCACCTCTTTATATAACAAATATAGAGCAAATATGGCTCCACATAGGGATGGGCGTTCAACATGGCCTCATGTCCCAAAACCCATGCCTATGGACACTTGTCCAACTATGTAGGATGCTTCAATTCACCCCATCCCAAGGAGGTCACCTATTTCCAAAATGGGCCATGATAGATGCGCTTACGACTCTTACAATTGTCATAGAATCTAACATAACTTACAGTTGTAAGAGAATCTATCATACATAGGCTATAAATAGCATATTCTCTTACATGTCATAGTCCACCTTGGGGTGCCCAAAGATGCCTTTTTCAAAGATGCTCTTCGACACATGTCTTCACCTGTCATAGAATCTCCTATTTCTAAATCCTACATGTCATAACTTCGTCATAGGAATCTGTCATGACCGTTATGGTCAATATTCCCTTACACAACATCCAAGATGCTGACACATGGAAAAATATTCCTACCACTAAGTGGGATGCCTATCTCCTCATGTGAGGACAAAAATACATGTGGTCATATGCCATGTAGGATGACACATCACCATGCCAACTCCCACAATATGACAACATAGGATTTACATCCAATTAATACAATAGGCAAATAATAAATAAATACAATGTAAAAATATAAGGAATTACCAAGGTTGAGACACCTTATTTCCCAACATTCTCCCACTTGTCAAACACCTTGTAAGAGCCAAATGAATCAACAGGATTTAACTGCTATAGGCCGAGAGGACCATAGACTCTGAACACCATATGAACTTCTCTGTGCCCACTAGTTTCATCAATGCATCTGCAACATTCTTCAAAGTATCTACCTTCTCCAAATTTACCTTCCTATCATCTGCCATGTCTTGCATGAAGTGAAACTAAACATCAACATGCCTTATTCTAGCATGGAAAGTTGGATTCTTCGAAAGGCAAATCACACTCTAACTGTCACAACTGATTGTAATATGTCCTGCATCAACACCAATATCTGAACACAATCTCTTAAGCCAAATAGCTTCCTTACAAGCATGAGTTGCAGCCATGTACTCAACTTCTGTAGTGGACAAAGCAACCATAGGTTGTCACTTACTCATCCAACTAATTGCACCACCAAACATAGTGAACACATAGGCACTGGTGGATCTCCTGCTGTCAATGTCACCTGCCCAATCAGAATCCACAAATCCATGAATACAAAGTAAATGCAAAGGTCCTATAGCATTGCCATGATAGAAAATGGAATACTCAGAAGTACCCCTCAAATATCTAAACTCTCACTTAACTGCATCCCAATGTACTCGTCCAGGATTAGCCATAAATCGAGTAAGGACTCCCACTACTTGGGCAATGTCTGGTCTTGTGCAGACCATAGCATACATCAAACTGCCAACAACACTACCATAAGGTACTATGCTCATATCCTCCACCTCACTAGGAGATTTTGAACAATTATTAACAGACAACTTTGTCCCCAAAGAAACAAGAACACACAATGGTCTACAATCTGCCATGTTCAACCTATCCAACATAGTCTTCACATACATACTTTGGCTTAACCAAAGTTTTCTATTAGCTCTGTCTCTTCTGATTTCTATTCTCATAATGTACTTATCTACTCCAAGGTTTTTCATCTCTAACTATGTTGATAACTGAGACTTTAAATTAGAAATCATATTCTTACCATTTCCAATCAACAACATATCATCAACATACAATGCAATAATGAGAATGCGATCATTGTCAAATTTGTGATACACACAATGATCTGATTTTGATCTTAGATATCTAATTGACAACACAATGGCATCAAACTTCCAGTACCACATCCTAGGAGACTGCTTCAAACCATACAAAGACTTCTTTAACTTGGAAACCAAATTTTCTTTACCTTTCTCTATGTAATGCTCTGGCTGTGACATGTAGATTTCTTCCTCCAAATCACAATCAAGGAAAGTTGTCTTCACATCCATCTATTCTACCTCTAAGTCATGACCAATTGCAAGAGATAACAAGAATCGAATGGATGTCAACTTTACAACGGGAGAGAAAATTTCACCATAATCAATTCCCTCCACTTGTGAATACCCCTTTGCAACCAATCTACCCTTGTACTTTTCAACACTGCCATCTACACCGAATTTCTTCTTGAACACCCATTTGCATCCAACAGGATTCCATCCATCAAGCAAAGGCACCAAGTCCCATGTTTTATTCTTTTGCAAAGAAGCCATCTCATCCTTCATGGCCTCCTTCCAGGAACCTACATCTTTCATGCCCATAGCCTCTTTCATAGTTTTAGGCTCATCAGTGTTAGTAAGTAAAGAAAAAGCACAACTATAATCAAGTAATGAATAACCAAATCTATCAGGTTGCTTTCTTGTTCGTGTAGACCTCCTCAATGGCTAAGGTTGAGGTTCTTCTTCTTCTGAGTTTTTAGAGCTGCTAGAGCTCTCCTCATCATCAGGTCTCACAGGGTCTTGTTGTGACGTGGTCCAACATCGCCCCATTAGCGGTGGGGACCCCTTGTTTTGGTGTTTTGGTCTGTGGTCTTCATCAGAGTTTCTTATCTGCATTGAGATGTTCTTTTTTCAACAGCATGCCCGCTCCCCCTAGATCCCTGCCTAAGCGGACTTGGTTCACCTTCTGGCGTTGCTGTGGATTTCCTATTCCCTTGGCTAGCTAAAGGACCGCGTGAGCGGATCTTCTTGACTCGTCAGGAACTCTCCAATCTTCAGTGGGCTTGAATGGCCGTTTGGGTGGGATATCTTTGGATGACAGGATTATTAATGGACCTTTGGCAGTTATGCAAAACATCACGTAAACGTTATACTCTCAGTATCAAGTCTGGTGTGAGGCATAACATCTACTCTGAGTTGATTGTTTGGACTCTTGGCAGCGGTTAAATGCTTGGTGAGCATTTCTTAATCATACAAGACACCCTCGTAAATGCATGGAGGGGTGGACTTTTAAGAGTCCACTGCAAATCCTGTATTGTGCACGTTGAAGCAAAAAGACCGCCAAGATGGAGCTTGATCTGAGGTATGCAATTTGCTTTTCGGCTAGGTGTGGTAAAGATCTCTAACATTTGCTCTGACCCGCTATAACACCGTCACCTCTTTGGCAATCATGAAGACGAGTTGAAGGAAGCAGTGAACGATTTTGTGCAGAGCGAATCTATTCTATTCTTAGTGTGTAATTAAATAGGCACTGCACTCTGAAAAATGCATGGATACTGAGTTGGTTAGCATTTATGAGGAGTATTGAGGTGCGTATCTTTCAAATATTGGCTCATCCTATTTTTAGCCCCATGATTTAATTCAAGCAATGACATTTATGTGGTAGAGGAGGTGGAGCGCACTATTTATGCTAGCAAAATCTTTTGAACATTATTGAACGATGGTGCCAACTTTCTGAGCATATGTGATATGCGCTGTCCTCCAGAAAAGGTGATTTCACTGTGTGAGACGATGGGGATCCGAGGGTGTTTTATCATTTGTTCTAGCAGTGAGCTTCGCCTCCTACATCAGTATTTGGAAACCTGACTATGTTCATGAGTTTTGTTTGCAAGAGGGGATCCTTATGAGGTTTGTCTGAATGAGTGCTTGGACATTAAACTAGTTAATATTACATAATCTGCCCAGTGTTCTCAAAGCTTCCTGAGTGCAGGTTTAAGAGTGTCTTCCCTGGTTGAAGTCTTTGAAAGTTTAAGAAAGACCACCTTCTATTTCTTGGTAATCGACCTCCCCTCCATTAAAGCACATAAGGGATTACAACACACGATTATTGCAGGTCCATTAGGAGATCATATTTGACAGGAGTAAATAGGAACTAAGTGTGTTAGTGAGATATCTGAACATTTTGTTCTCACAAGAATCACATTATTATTTTTTCTTTAGCGAAGGGGTGTGATAAATTGAAATCTTGCATTCAAATAATGCTGCATGTATTAAGTGTAGGTTTTGTTACTATTGTGTTGTTACTAAATGTCATTTTCAAGATTTTGACATAAGGCGGTTGTGCAGGTGAAAGATGAGTGCGAAGGACAGATAAGCATTGATGAGGAGTGACATGAAGGGAACGTGGCCAGAAACAAAGATCACTTCGAAGTGGTGAAACCTCTGTGACACCAATCTGGGGAAGACCAATATGCAAGAGATTCGGCAAAATTTGCACAAACCCAATCCATCGGATCTAGTCAGACGAATGTTGAAGAACAGGATTGTGCAAGCCACTTGTTTCCTGCCAACAATGCTGTGTCTAGAACTAATGTTAGAATGTGCCAAGCATTATAATCATGAAAAGAGATGTATTATGACTAGAGAGGGAAAAGTACTTGCTTATCTGAGAAAGGAGGTGATCGTGGAAGATTTTGACATCCCCTCATACAAAACTACTACATTCTGCGACTAGGAGTCTGCTTTGCAACTTTATTTGGCTGGACCTGAGAAATGTATGGAGGTAATAAACAACAGCTGGTTGGTGCAACCAAGGCCACATGTGAGTAAGGTACCTAAAATGCTTCACAAGTTTGACTTTCATCAAGAAATCAACTATATGGTTGTGTTTTTGAACCACATCATGGGCTTCCCACAATCGGCAAATTTCAAGCCCTGGATGTTCTTCATTGAAGAAATTATAAGTGGAAAAAGAATGATAGATTGGGCTGAAATGATCAGCAGCAACATCGATGATCAATTGAAGGGTTTACAGGAAACGAAAACATTTTACATGAGCTCATATATTATATATATGCTTGCCAGAAGCGAGAGATATCCAGGATTGAACTGCAAGGGGAGAGTTGGAAACGGAGAAGGATAGTTCAAGGTTTATGATTGCTATCCTCAGCTACACTTACAGGCTATATCCCATTACAGAAGGTTTAATGATGCCTTTTCCATGCATATTGTTAGATTGTTACAAGGTAGCACATGCAAGAGATTGTCGAAGGAGGCCATGAACTTCATCGCAAAATACGGAAAGTGGTTTATTCAGTTTCCAAGATTCACATACATCCGTGTGGAGGGCTTCTCATCATTGCCTTACAGATTGCTTAGATACCCCACTGACAGAATGGTGTTGTTGGAAGTAACACAACAGCTGGTTGCATTCGACAGAGTCCAGAGAAAGAGGAAGAAGACTACAACAAAGTTTCCAATCAGCATCGGGAGGCTTGAGGCTTGCATGTCATTACAAGCTGCTAAAAATTTAGAGATAGAGTTGCAGGTGTAGTTAGGGTAAAATTGCAAATTAGGGCAAATGAATAAACATCAATGATAAAAACCCTAGCAATGCACAATGAAGCACAAGACAACATGAAAATCAAAATAACAAATGTAAATACAAACCGATCTCCATGTCAAACTCGATTTATCTCCATTGCTCTTCTCCACCTCGCATGAGCATGCAAGATTTTGAAGGATTATTGTTGGAGGAATGTTGGGTGCTCACTTCTGCAGCATAACATTAAGATGAAGATGACATGAGGATGATAGTTGAAGGATGCAAAGGCTCTAATGATATTTTGACAAAATAATGGTACTTGAGGCTCAATGCATTTTAGAGAATTTGGTAGAATAATGGTACTTGAGGCTCAATGCATGCTAATGGCTTGTGAAGGGTTTGATTTATAGGAAAGGCTTGGTTCCAATGGACGGCTGAGATTAAAAAGCTAATTGATTGATGTGGATGGCTAGGATTGATTCGTTTATCCCACTCTTCAAGGGAGTTGTAGTCATTTGACAAGAGGAGGGAGGATAGGGCTCATGTGTGCTTGTGTACATAAAAAGTACTACATATGAAAGATATTAAATAAAAGGCTGTAGTACCACTTATCTTTTTAAATGAAAGAGGCACACATGTTGGCTAAATGATAAGATAAATTAATTAAATAAATAAGATTTATTTAATTAATTGGAAAGTCGACTTATGATGAGAACTTAATTCAAATAAAATATTTGAATTAGTTGGGATATGAGTTGGATATTAATTAAATAAATAAAATTTATTTAATTAATTGGCTAATGGAATAAGTGGGATTAAGAGTGGGATTTAGGACAAAATGCTACATGATGTTTAAATGATGTTTTTATCAAGGTGTTGCAAGACATGGACAAAGTTAGGACAAATTTGGGTGTCTACATTTTGCCCCTCTTTGAGATGATGTTCGAGATGATACGCTTTATGTTGAGTAACATCATTTCAAAGAAGCTAAGGTATGGATAGAGGAAAATGATATGGGATGATGATGTAAGGATATGATGATGATGGAAAGATATGATGATGATGGAAAGATAGGATGATGATGCCCCCTCGAGAGGTTAGGCGGGTTGGACAAACACGGGTATGCTCTCGAAAAGAAATGGTTTGGCTACAAAAGAAAGCTAAGGGAATGGATAGAGGAAATGGATGATGTCTTATGCTGCAATGAAGGTGAGCAACCATGATGTTTGATATAGCACTAGACGTTATGCACCAAGGTATAAGGACCAGGGTGACGATGTGTCTTGTGCCCCAGCGTAATACAACCTTGTCTAACGTATGAGGAAGTAAACTTAGAGCATTAAAGTCCTAATGCACAAAAGGTATGATATGACCTCAGATGCAAAGGATAGTGCAAAAAGCTATTCCAACATACACAAGATATGAATATTACTTGGAATGATACGGATGTGATACAAATGCAAGATAAAAAGATAACACACACAAGCAAGCAAGCAAGCATGCACAAATGATTCAAAAACAAACAAGGTATTGCCCCTGTCAAGCTGTAAACCAATGATTGGTTGTTGATTGTTTTGCTGGTTGAGTGTTGTCATTGCGGGGAAAGCTATATCCCTAGATCAACACAAGGTTGTTTGCTGAGTTGGTTGGCTGGATGGCTAATTGATTTGGCTTACAACAAGGCTAGGATCAAGACCATTGGTTGCAATTGGATAACTTGGCTTGATTGATTAACTTGATTGGTATGGATTAAGGATGGGCTTGCATTTGGATCAATGTTTGGAATGATTTGAGGATGATGAAATGATGGATGAAGATTGATTTGATGAAAGATGGATGATTTGTGGTGGATTGAGCTTCTTTTAATTTGCTGAAGTGATTAGATTTGTTTTGATGGCTAGCTTGATGTGCTTTGGTGTTGATATTTTCTATTATTGGGTTGATTGTTTTGATGATTCGATTGTTTTGAATGATGATAGTGATGCTATGATGATTAGAGTGTCCACTCAATCTAAGCATAAGCAAGTGTTCTCAATGTGTTCAAAGGATGTAAAACAAACAAGGTATTGCCCTTGTCAAGTCATAAATCGATAATTAATTGTTTGATTGATGATGATAGATAGTGTTGTCATTACGGGGAAAGCTATATCCCTAGATCAACACAAGGATGTGGGAACGCTATATCCCATTAATGATGATTGATGATGATTGATTGGCACATGACAAGATTAGGATCAGAAACTTGTTGATTTGATTGGATAATGTTCCTTGATTGATTAGCTTGCTTGATAAGGATTAGTGTGACTTGGATTTAAGGTCATTGCTTAGATTGATTTGATTGATATGATTGGATGAAGTGATTGATTGAAATGGATGAATGAATGTTATTGATAGGAAGAATTGATGATGATGATGATTTAATTTTTATTGAATGTTGATGGAGTGGATTGTTTTGGATGATATGATTAATTTTATTGCTTGGATTTTTTGTTGGATATTTAATTTTTTGGATTTTTTGAGAATATTTGATTTTTTTTTGGAATTTTTGAGAATATTTGATTTTTTTGTGTTTTTCAATGTTTTGGAAAATGCCAATGGATTTACAATTTGGGTAGCCTTTGTGCTTGATACCAATGACAAGGGAAGACCAAGTCTAGGTGCAAAGGATGGATAAAAGGATGGGCTCATAGTAAATGTGATGGAAGGCTCATGATAGATGGATGGGATAGAAGACTCATGAGAGTTGGATAGATACAAGGATAGGCTATGGATTGGAAAGCTCATGATAAGCAGATGGGGATAAGCTATAAGATGGAAAGCTCATGATAAGGGTACGCCATAGTGTATGGATCATAAGGGAGCTAGGATGTGATCTTCAAAGGCTATGTCGCATAGGAAGAACTTGCCCCATTCTAGGTGGTAATGCTTAGGATTTTTACATGATAAAATTCATGACCAAGGGATGACATGATGGATTAGATTTGGATGGGATGGATAAATTGTTAATGGATAGGACTTGGTTTGGAAAGAAGGTATGTCAAGAAATATCCAAACATGTTTCAACATTTTACCCTTATATCTTCATCAAGATCAAAAGGAGGAAGATGGATAAATGGGTTCAATAGGATAGGCATGTTTATGTAATGGCTAAGGATGGTAGGATGGTATATGATATAATGGGATAGTTTGGAAATGGATAGGTTGGATGAGACAATGTGCCCCCAAGTGTAAGTGACATAGAAGATCAACCTACCCATGACGCCTGTTTGCCAGGTTTTCATCATGGTACTTATCCAAGGCGCCTGTTTACCAGATTTTCACTGTTGGATGAAGGGCTTTCTCTTTACTTTTTAAATGTTTTTTTCTTTGCTTTTTTTCTTTTTTTTTCTTTTTAGATGGGATGACAATTACACATGGCGCCTGTTTGCCAGGTTTTCACCATGGTAATGGATAGGAGGGACTCAATTGTCTAGTGCTATGAAGGTTGATAGTGTTCCTTTAGAGATTGATGATGTCTTCGCATGGACCATGTCAAGTGTGCTCATAGATGTTGATAAGGGATTGCATGGATGGGAGATGGATTAGGTAGATAGTGGATGATGAAATGGATTATGGAAGGTTCATGCAAGGATAGATGGATGGGGATAGTGGATTATGATGTGGAGTATATAGGACTTATGGAATAAAGGCTTATGCAAAAGCATGGACCATAGGAAGGTGATGGGAAAGATTTGTAGGATAATGGATGAAGGATGGGGAGATGTAGTTATGTGGAGGTGCTGCGAAGTGGAAGGGAACCATGACCAACGGTTGCACACACTGTGATAAACATTGAAGCTTTTGATTGGATGGTGGTGTAGGAAGCAATGGAGATGTTTGCTTAGGAGATGGTTGATGTAAGCATTTGGGGACCCACATATATTTAGTATTTTTAGTGCTTTTATTTTTCTTGTGAGATTTTTGAAGGGAATGGAAGTTTTGGATGAAAGTAGGCTTTTGGATGAAGATAGGTGATTGGGATTCTTGAGAGGTGGATAAGGATGCCTCATTTGCTTTGCTATCTTTTTGCTTAGGAACCCAAACTATTTTGCTTTTAGGCTTTGCTTTTGGAGGTATGGGCTTAGATGGCTGCTTAGATGAACTTGGCCTTGAGTTTGATTCTTTATGTCCTAAGGTATGAAGACCTTTAGGATTTTTGGTAAGATTTTTGGCTTTATAGGTAGAGGCATCAAAATTTTTGCTTTTGAATCCCATTGGGTGGGTGGAGTGGATGGAATGATTGGAAGCTTTATGCTTAAACGATGTGTGCTTTTGTTTGCCATGATTAGGGATGTAAGGATACTTATGAATGATAGGTATGTTAGGTGTTGGAAGCAATGGTGGCAAGGTGGATGGAGGGATATTTGGAGTTGGTAAAAGTGGAGGCAAAGTGGATGGCGGAAGGTGTATGGTCACATGCTTTTGACATTTATAAGATGATGGAGATGGAATGGCTACATATGTCTTGGGTATATGATAGGATATATGATGGTAAGTGGTAGATTTAGGATGCATGAAGGGATTACCAACATCTTGGCCTTGTTTACCTTGGGGTGTGTATCCAAGGCCATATGAGCATAGAGGGATCTTGACATGGTTTGGCTCCAAAATACCTTATTCATAAAGGCTAAGACCTTTGCCTTGGTAGTTCATGTTTTGGAGTATGCGATGAACAATAGGACTTGGTGTGCTTTGAACACTAGACTTGAGTTTGTTATTGGATGGAGAAGGTGAAGTGGATAAAGGTCGTTGTTGTCATAAGGAAGAACACTCATGTATAAGGGTGGATAGACCAGTCAGACATGATGGTGGATTTGAAGTGGAATCGATGGTGGATGTGGAAGGAGGATCATTAGGATCTTGATTAGCATTATGTTTACTAAGATCCAAGCTATTTGTTTGATCTTGTATGCTTACTTGGGGGACAAGTGTCTCATCATGACAAGTGGATGTTTGCTTATGATGAATAGGGCTAGATGGCGGATGACTAGGAGCAATGTGGATATCATGCTCATGGATAGATCTAGGATTATGGATAGGATCAATGTGCTCATGGATAGCTTCTTCATAGGTATCATCTTGATCATAAAGAAGGTAGATGTTATGGATGGGTTGCATGAAAGTATATTGATCTTGAGTTGGACTAGGGCTTAATGTTTCCACATGCTTAGGATTAAACCTTTGACATACCTCTTGGATTGCTTGAATGGAAGTAGATGACTCTTGACTTGGATTCATGATAGAAGATTCGCAAATAGACTTGATGGCTTGTATGTCACATGATGGGCTTGAAGGATTAGGAATGTTAATTGAGGGCTCTTGGATAGGCTCAAGGATAGGTGGACCACATGATGGGATTATGACCTTTGGAAGTTCTTTGGTAGGATCATGAATGGGTGTTTGACATGGAGATAGTTTATTCCTAGCTAGTAGCCAATGGATCACATCCTTTGCAAAGGTATGAGTGGATGGGCAATATAATGGATGAGCAATAATAGAGGATGATGTTGTAAGTGTAGGACTAGGATTTTGATTGGATGGAAGGATAATGGAGTTTGATGGATTAAGATGTGGACTAGATGGGGGTGACACATGGGATTGGGATGATGTGGCATGATTTCTCATTATAGGTAGGTACACCTTGTAAACAATTGGGACAAATATTGGGCATTGATTTGTATTATGGCCTTTGGTCCTATGGTATGCACAATAATCATGTTCATCATATGGACTTTCTTCACATGGTTTGACTTCAGGAAGTTCGATGAGTTTTGCTTCAAGCATTCTTTGTAAAACTATCTCAGCCGCATCCTTAAGTGAAGGATTAGAATAACATGGTGATGAAGGTAATGGAGGGCTTGGTGATTTGGAAGATGGAGGGATCAATGGACTAGGAATGGGATCACATGGTGGTGTTGGGATAGGACTAGTTGGCTCATGTGTTGGCATGTGATTGGATGGTGGTGGACACTCTAGATTGGTATCTCCCTTATCAAAGGTAATTGGATCTTGCATGGGATAACTTGGGCTTGTTTGATTTATATACAAGGGGCCACTTGGATTTGGATATGATTCTTGTTGGAAAGGTGGACTTACGTCTATCAATGGTGCTTGGTGGTCTTGTTGAAAAGGTGTACTTGGACCTGCTTGATTTATGTACAAAGGGATATTTGGACTTGCATGTTGTTCTTGTGATATAACTTGATTGCCTTGTGGATGGGCTTGGTAGTGCATTGGAATGGTGGTATGAGGGATTGGATAAGCTCGAGGTGGATGTTCATAGGTTGATGTGGCATTGACTTGGTGGATAGGTGGATTAAGTTGATAGGAGGTGGATGGATATGACATGTGGCTATAAGGTGGATTAAGTTGATATGGAGTGGCTAAGGATTGTTGTACTTGTCGAGCTTGACTAGTGGCTAAAAGGTGTTGGACTTGGGCTATGGAGTGTTGCAATTGAGGTGATTGGCTTATGTGGGGTTGATCTTTTTGGATGAAGAATTGTAATATTTCAATGGCGTCTTGGTTTAGGGGTTGTGATCCTTGATAAAGATTTTGGAGGAATCTTTGGAATTTGATTTCTAGGTCCTCTAGTGTAGACATGTTGTCACTCGAGTGTTTGTCTTAAGTCCTTTTAGCAAGTGCTTGTTTAGGGATTTGGATGATGATGTGGCTTGTTTGGATGACTTGGCTATGTTTGGGTTGGATGATGACTAGGCTATGTTTGGGA
This sequence comes from Cunninghamia lanceolata, assembly GCA_027924645.1. Lineage (NCBI taxonomy): Eukaryota > Viridiplantae > Streptophyta > Pinopsida > Cupressales > Cupressaceae > Cunninghamia > Cunninghamia lanceolata. The sequence goes on along the minus strand of BSBN01000391.1, from coordinate 11,147,809 downwards.
TGAAAGTGATTGGGTTTGAATGTTATTGGAAGAATGTGTAGGATGACTTGTCTTTATGTGTTTGGGTGTTTATAGCTTGATGTGACAATATTCAAACAAATGATTATGCATATACACACATGAATCACTCACGGAAGACACATAAGCAAATTTTAGTTTGGAAGAATGTGATGATGGTTAAGCAAGCATGTGAAGACACTTCAACAAGTCCTAGTAAAGGCAAGGCCACTATCACAAGGAGGTTCTAGTGAAAATTTGGGGGACCGGCACCCCACGAGCATCCAGCAAGCCACCTAAGACTTTAACTAACCCTACTAGGAGTTCTAATATACACAAAGGTACACCTCCTTTCGAGTTAGCACTGTATGGTGAGCGTTAATACCGGTTAGACTTGGCTTTCGCCTTATCCTCTGATTTTTATAGCGGACCGGATGAAAGTACCGCTTGAGGTCATTCCCTTGGGGTGGATACCAAGGTAGGCCTCTCTAAGGCTAAACAAAAGCAACACAAGTAAATATTTTTGATATCCAAGTTTGTGTTGGGACGCGAGGAGAGAGCATACACATTTACTTGGTCACACTCGCATGGGGTTCATTAACCTTAGAAGTTCAATGTGTGGAAGACAATGCAAGCACTTGTTTGTTTTAAAGCCCAAATTCAAATGTGATGAAAGACAATGGTTTGTTTTAGCCCAATTTTTTCAATAGTGTGATAGCAAACAATGTTCATTTTAATCCCAAAGTCCAAATGTGTGATCAAACAAGATTAAGAGATGAATGATTAGAATGAGTGCACCTGATACAATCACTTTCCAATTTGCTATAGATGTTGATGCCAATGTTGCTCCAGCTCCTTAGATGCCCTTACAAGTCACCAATTCCAAAAAGAAACAAGTAAACTTGCAAAGAAGATGATTACATGAAAAAGATGAAATCCAAAAATTCTAATGAAAATGATCTGATACAAAAGAATGGATTTCATAAACAAAAAATTCAGGAGATTCTAAGCAATTTGAAAAAAAGTTTCGCTAAAAAATGATCAAAATTGCTCACGTTATGCTCAAATGAAGTTTGTAATGAACCTGAACTTTGACTGATAAAAAAAAACTTGAAAAATGGTATAGTCACTTGATAAAAGTAGGACAGTTGTGAAGTTCGTCCTCTAAGCTTTCCAACAAGTCCTTGTTTGTGCGATTTTGCCTCCGCATGTGAAAGTTATGATAGAAATACCAAGATGTACAATAACAGCAACCAGAAGCAAGTTACAGTTGCCAGATGCGACATACTGTTGATCAGAGGTGATCTATATTTTGTGACAAGTGGGATACTGCAGATCAAATGCAACACGAAAAATACTAGATGCGGTTCCTGTTAGCTTGTAAGCGATGCGGATATACCCAAAAGCGACAGATTGCGGGCTAAAAGTGACCTGTATCTGCAAAAAACACAGTCAAAACCCTATCCTACACAGGCGATCACTGTCAGTTCATAAGTGATGCCTATCAGTTTAAACGTGGCTTCTGTAGGATCATAAGCGATGTAAATCAGTTTGAAAGCGACCACTGTTCAATCAAAAGTGACGCGCATCAGGTTAAAAGCGACCAATGTTAGTTCATAAGCGAGCAACCCATTTCAAAAGTGAAACTAACAATGTAAAAGATCATAAAGCACATAGATGAATTCTATTGAAGCAAAAGCAATGCATTTCATACCTTAGGCGATCACTGTCGATGTAAAAGCGATCCAGAAAATGATAGATGCGGCCGATCCCGGTGTAAAAGCGACGCGAATATGTAGAAAGCGATGGATTTTTGCTCATAAGCAATGCAAAAATGGATGAAAGCGATACATAATAGCTCATATGTGACTAACAAAAAGCCAAAAGTGATGCATAATAACCCAAAAGCGATCTGGAGAGTTTCAGGAGACGGAATGCAAATGTTAACCATAAGCGACCAAGTTTACCATATGCGATCTCTTTTTGTTCAAAAGCGAGCACTGTTTGTTTAAAAGCAGACCAAATTTGACCATAAGTGACTGTTGTTTGCTCAAAGGCGAGATGATTTAGCCTAGGCGACTGCTATTTGATCAGAGGCGACCTGAATTACCAGAAGCACATTGTTGCAGTCCGGTTATTGTTTTCTTCACCAAATACTCCATTTTTAATCAAATTTAGCCAAATTTGTACTCAAAATTTATGGAAACAGCCTCCTGGACACAATGGTGAGGTTATATTTGGGCTAAGAGATCATCTCCATACATATTTATCCAAATCTTTGCAAACTAGGGTTAGAAAAATGCAAATTTTTGCTACAAAAGCTTACAAAAATGAACGATTGGCGCTCCAAGAGATCTAAACTTCATAAAAACAACTCAAACAAGAGAGGAATCAAGGACATGAGTCCCACCGGGCGTGCCAAATGTAGTTAGGGTAAAATTGCAAATTAGGGCAAATGAATAAACAACAATGATAAAAACCCTAGCAATGCACAATGAAGCACAAGACAACATGAAAATCAAAATAACAAATGTAAATGCAAACTGATCTCCATGTCAAACTCGATTTATCTCCATTGCTCTTCTCCACCTCGCATGAGCATGCAAGATTTTGAAGGATTATTGTTGGAGGAATGTTGGGTGCTCACTTCTGCAGCATAACATTAAGATGAAGATGACATGAGGATGATATTTTGACAGAATAATAGTACTTGAGGCTCAATGCATTTTAGAGAATTTGGTAGAATAATGGTACTTGAGGCTCAATGCATGCTAATGGCTTGTGAAGGGTTTGATTTATAGGAAAGGCTTGGTTCCAATGGATGGCTGAGATTAAAAAGCTAATTGATTGATGTGGACGGCTAGGATTGATTCGGTTATCCCACTCTTCAAGGGAGTTGTAGTCATTTGACAAGTGGAGGGAGGATAGGGCTCATGTGTGCTTGTGTACATAAAAAGTACTACATATGAAAGATATTAAATAAAAGGCTGTAGTACCACTTATCTTTTTAAATGAAAGAGGCACACATGTTGGCTAAATGATAAGATAAATTAATTAAATAAATAAGATTTATTTAATTAATTGGAAAGTCAGCTTATGATGAGAACTTAATTCAAATAAAATATTTGAATTAGTTGGGATATGAGTTGGATATTAATTAAATAAATAAAATTTCTTTAATTAATTGGCTAATGGAATAAGTGGGATTAAGAGAGGGATTTAGGACAAAATGCTACATGATGTTTAAGTGATGTTTTTATCAAGGTGTTGCAATACATGGACAAAGTTAGGACAAATTTGGGTGTCTACAGCAGACTTACAACTTGGTATGCCACAATGATGCATGTAGTAACTTTGACCCATTTGGCACAGTCAGACAGAAATTTGGGAGCAAATAGGAGCACAAACCACAGCTCGAGGATCACTGGATAGATACATACGATGACATAGAAATAAGAAAGAAAAGTTGCTACCGATTGTCTTTGGATCTGGTTAGATCAACAAGAGTGATCAACATTCCGGATCAGCTTGAGGAGAATCACAAAAGACTTTCACAAAGTTCGTATGAACAGAAAAGAGATAGGCCCTTCACCATCAATTGGTCTGAGCAGGAGGCCACATGCAATGATGATTTGATGATGCCAATTATATCACATACAAGAAAGTATGTAGACTTCCAGATTCGTAGGCTTCAGGAGAAGAATGTCCAATTGAATTACAACTTGATGGGAGGAGTTAGTGTACATCAGTCTAAGGATACTTCAGGAAGTGGGTCATCCAATAATTCCAATGGTTCCAAGGGAGAAGGTGATGATCCACATGAGGGTATTCAGCCAAGTAAGAAGGTAAAGACTAATGATCAGCAGGCAGTTAGTGCATTTTCAAGACAGGAGGGTAATAATATAATAAATATTGATGAGGATGAAGTGAGACCTGATGAGAAGACATCCTTGAAAATCCAAGATGATCAGGGAAACAAACAAGGTAATCAAATTGGTGTAGTGTCAAAATTAGCTAAGGAACAAGAAGTGGTTATGATAGAAACAGAAGCTGAAAATCAAGGTGACAAAGAGTTGTATGAGTTTGATGAGGAGGCTCTTCCCACTGTTCAGCATAAGGGAGTTCAAGAAGAAAGTCAAGAAGACTTGTCCAATTTGCTTGAGTAGTTAAGAGATCGGGTCAAGGAAAAATCTGTTATTGAAAGGGAACCCATACTAAGTTTGGAAGACTTGCTGAGCAGGGCCAAAACTGACAGTGGAAAGTAGAAAATTACTAAATTCTCGAAGATCACAAGAGGCAGCTTGGGGTCAAGGCAAGTGCATATTGCTGTCCCAAAAATTAGGAAAGAGGTAGATGGTGGCGTTCGGAGTGCATATGACATCAATACTTTTGATTTGGGACCAGCCACAGCAGAGCAGGAGATAGAAGAGTTGGAAGATTCAATTGTTGTCATCAAAGAAAGGCTACGGAAGGAACAAGAACAGAGGATTCAGTTAGAGAAGGATAACTTGGCATTTCAACATTATATTCAGTAGTTAATGAGGCCACTATGCCAAGCTGAAGAGATGGTTGCACCACCGGCATTGCTCTCGCAGGAGTCTATGGTTCATTTGGAAGAAATGATGTCCTCTTCTCAAGTATTGCAGGACTGGGCAGCAAATTTCAAGATCAAGGCTGATAGGTTCATGGATGAGATTGTGAAGTTGTACAAGGAGGTTGCTTCAACATTTGACAGAGTTCAAAATATTCTAATTACTTGTGCACAATTCAGAAATGTAAGGGAAGAAGTTATGCCTCAGTTGAAAAGGCTGATTTATACTCCAAGTGCCACATTGTTGGATGAAGGAGTGATTGAGCGGGGTCCAACATATAATTTCCATTCTTGGTATTGTGCACTCAGCATAAAGGAGCAGGTTCTAGGAAAGTTTGAGAGTGACTGCACTCAAACAAGAGAGGTACTTCAGGAAATGCAAAACAAAATACTTGTTTTCGTAAACAGGGTAGTTGATTCTAATGGAGAGATTGATGAATACTTACTGAAAGACAAGATGCATGCAAAGTATTTTCAGTATACACAGGCTATTTCGAGGGAGTTGTTGGATGAAATTTGCACGCTTTCCACTTTCATGGGCACGTTTCAGACATCCATGGCCAGTTGGGAAATGACAGTTAGTCTAAACATCATCTGAGCTTAATATGAAAATCTTACTTTACCCTTAGAAGATAGCACCACTTTTGTGTAGTTGTTACCTTATGGTGAAGCAAAGCGTGGTTGAGATTCCAGTGAATCAGTGGTGATTGCTTGCATTTAGATTAGAGCCTTCTAAACTCATTTCCTTTTGCATTTTCTTTAAAATCTTGTTAGATTTAGATTCAAGAGCTTCCATTGTCATATCTTAAGTTATCGAATTGGTAGACCTTCAAAGAAGCTGTGTTACATGTTATCCAAGAGAAACAAGTTTCCTATTGTTGAGCATTTACGTAAGTCCCTTTGTGTCAAATAGTAATTCGCATCCTACTGCTAAGTTATCCCAATTCGCAACACAAAAAAGTAACTAATCAAGAACCTTGGAGTCTACTCATCTGATCACTTAGCTTAGCATTTGAGGGATTTTGTTCAAGAGAGGATAGAGTACACCAGTATTTTATTCTACATTGTATGTGCAAGGAAAACACATCAACAGAATTGGCGCTAGAAGGACAGCCTCTTTTGGAAAACAAAGTTAGACACACTGGAGCGCATTGTTTCTTTTTCGCCTGAAAAACACCAGAGGATTCTAAGGTCTACACCGCAAACTTCAAAAGAGTTGGTTGAGTTGGATTTTAATTCCAAAGCCAAGCGCAATAAGAAGAAAAATTCATCAAGTGAAGGATCACCTAGCATAAGGGTCATCGTAGATTTGTTTCAAACTCCACCACCAAATACAAGAATTGCTCAACCAAGTAATACACAAGGAGTTGCTCAAATAGTTCCAGCGCAACAAGCAAACATTCTAATGGCTTGGCTTCCGGCAAATGCTTCTCCTCTTGCTGCTTTCACGAATTACCATGAAATGCCCAAGAGTCCTGAACAATTCTGCTCTAAATTTTAGGTCAGTGATGTGAACAGGACAGCAGAGGAATTTATTAAGATTTTCAAGGATACTCTTTGAAACAGAAGAATTAAGCATGAGGATGTAGCATGTAGATTGTTTCCTTATTCACTGGGTGAAGATGCATACTTTTGGTACATTCATCTACCTGCAAGTTCCATTAATAGTTGGCAAATACTGAAAAACACCTTTCTAGAAAAGTTCAGGATTCCCATCACTCCGTCAGAGCTCTACAAATAGTTTGTTGATGTCAAGAGGCAAGAACATGAACCTATCAGTTCTTTCAATAATCATGTTCATAAAGCTTATACAAGGTTGTAAGCTCCATATAATGTTGATGATGTAATGGCGAGGGAAGTATATTATGCAGCACTAGACCGCCTTACTTCCATGTTTGTGAAGAGAGCAACTGCACCTCCAACTACTTTAACGGAGGCCTATGCTGAGGCCGTCAAAGTGAATACTGACTTGGGCATGAATACTCAAGGACCGCTTAATCATATAGGACATCCAGCTATGCCAAATCAGATTCAAGGAATCAACCAAGCTTTGACATAGCATACTCCTGTAATGAATCCAATCCTGGCACCTAGCAATCAGATGGTGTTGCATCCAGGAGCACCCATTTCACAAGCTTCACCAGCGCAACCTGTGTACTTACAAGGGTCTTCACCCTCTATAAGGAGTCAAGAGGAGAAGGATGAAATGAAAGAGTTAATCGATCAAGTGAAGAGATTATCCACTGAAGTTACCCATCTAAGAAATCAAAATAATCATTTACAAAATATGCAAAGGAGTTTTCAAGGAAATCAGAGGGATCAGGGAAATCACAATGGATATCAAGGAAATTAGAGAGACCAAGGAAATTATCAAGGTTATAATCAAGGATTCCGAGGGACAAATCAAGGATTCCAAAGACAAAACAAAACATGGAATACATCTCCAAACAATGGAAATGTTCCCTCTCCATTGGAAAATAATTCAAATTCAGATTCTAGACCAGCAAACAAGGTGTTCTTAGCTGAGGCAGCTTTATCAAGTTGGTGTCGATTGCGTAACATGAATCAGCATTCTAAGTTGCAGTGTACAGAGTTCAGAATAGCTACTGATATATTTCAAAAGGAGATGCAAAACATGCAAGCTCAAGATGCTCCTCAAGCAACGACAGGATATGAGATTGTTCCTACAACAAGGTATGATCAAGCCTTGATTATTGAAGACTTCACATTTCCTCCTGTGATGGATTATGACGCAATGGAATACAATGGAATGTTCCCTCCAGCATCTGCAAATGGACCAATTGAAAATTTAGATTACTACTCTCCATTCAATAATGACTTTCAAGCTGAAGCAGCAGGCGAAGTGCAAGCATTTCAACAATCAGCTGGGAATCCACCCCTAAAAGTCTATCAAAGAAATCATCGAGTACAGGATCCATTAACCTCTTCAGTTCCTCCAAACAATTTTCAAACTCCACCAAATCCAAATGCTAGTAATAATCCAAATTTTCCAAAGGATTCACCAGAGTATAGACAAAGGGATGCTGCTCAAAGAACCACTCCAACGCGAGAAGTTTAGCCACGAGACAATCCACAAGGAGCCAATCTTTCACGAGATGGCCCTGCGACAAATGATGGATTGAAACGTCTAAGTTTAATTGTTACTGAAGAATTCAAGAAAGTGAAAGTGAGCATGCCTTTGGTTGAAATGATGAGAATCCTTGAGATTAGAAACACAGTTTTAAACAGCTTAAATGATACATCTATTCCAAGGAATGCTACGGCAGGCCCTTCTAATTCATCCCATGTTCAGAATGCACATGTTGTGGAAAGTGTGCCAGAGAGTGTTTCTCCATATATGAACTCAATATGTATAGCCCAAGACCCTACAAAGGATATAAAAGAAGGAAGTATGAAGGATATAAAAGAAGGAAGTATTGTTAAAAGTGAAAAGATCATAAAAAATAAAAGGATTGCAAAAGATCAAATCTCACGGTCAAATGATGTGGAAAAGAATGCACATTCCAAGTTACCAAATGAAAAGTCTGTAGTTTTCTATCAAGGAAGAGATGAGCCTGCCCCATTCCTATTATCGGTCCGTATTTTCAGGAAAATGTTACATAATTGTTTGATGGATTCAGGAGCATCAAGCAACGTAATGCCACTCACCATATGTAAAAGATTGGGTTTGATTCCTACTCCGACCACAAAGAAAGTTACACAACTGGATAAGACAGAAGTGCTCATGGTTGGAGAATTGAATAATATACACATGCAATTGTCATCTGATCCAAGAATCCAAAGCTACATTGATATATCAGTTGTTGATATTCCAGGCAGATATGGCATGCTTCTGAGCAGAGATTGGTCAAGAAGATTGAATGGGTATGTAGCTACCAATTTCTCACACATGTGGCTACCATGGAAAGGAATTCCAAATCAAATCAGAATTGATAGTACTCCAAGATTGAAACTGATGATCACAGAATATGGTGAGGACAATGAGGTCCTGTTCCTAGAAACTGATCTTGGAAATTACAGGCCAAATACGGAAGAAGTCCTCATGCTACAAGGTTCAAGAATAAAAGAAGATGAAGGTTAGAAATCTTTCGATGAAACTAAAATTTTGCTTGATCACAATTATGAGTCCGCTTCTGATGAAGGAGATGGTACATTTGAAAATTTTTAAAATTTCATACTCAAGAATGTTCAGCAAGCAACAGAGTTGGGTCAGCAAGCAAATGTCAAAGATCTATTATTACCTAACTGGTGCCGGATACACAGTGCTTTTCATTCTGAGTTTTCCTGTGCTATGTGTAAAGTTGCCTTAGAACAAGTATACAGGAGAGTTCCTCAGGCTATAAAACTAGAAATTCTGGAAGTAAAGAAGGAAGATAACCCTGTCAAATTACCCACTAAAACTAAGATAATTGAAAAATCTGAAAAAAGTGACGATCAACCGAAGAAGAATCCAATTTTACCGAGGACTCCCAAGAAAGGTAAGGGAAGAGAAAATCCAAACAAAATTTCAATTGATCAAGAAGGAAATCAAGTATGGACTTTGCATTTTGATGGGTCCAAGTCGAAACAAGGAGCTGGTGCTGGGTTCGAGTTAATCAATCCATCAGGTGAATCATCCTTGGCTGCGCATAGACTGCAATTTCCATGTACAAATAATGTGGCAGAGTATGAATCATTAGTTCATGGGTTATTGATGGCTATCAAGAAAGGAGCTAAGATTCTACATGTTTACGAAGATTCTGAGGTAGTTGTCAAGCGAATAAGAAAGAAGTATGTTTGTCATGATAAGAGATTAAAGAGGTATAGAAATCGTGTTTGGGATTTGATTGAAAGTTTTGATGCATTCAACATCAAATCAGTTTACAGATCAAAGAATCAAGTTTCTAATTCCCTAGCACAGGCTGCGAGTTCACTTACACCACTTTCCATGAATGGGTTAAAGAAGTTCACCGTAGAGCTGGTCTCAGTACCATCAGTTCTTGATAATGTTACAAATTTTCAGGTGTTCAATGATGATAAACACATATTGGATTTCATCACAAATTCTGGGGTTTTTGAGGCTCAAATCATAGATGAAGAAGATTTGGAACAAGAAGAATTTGATGCAAAGGGTATCTTGAACCTAACACAATACCACGGGGGATGGTTGAGTTAGAAAGACTCTTTGATTCAGATCAATTGAGTGCATTGAGAGATCATAAGATTCAAGGAGATAAATGTGAACCTATCAATATGGGAACAGGTAATGAAGAGAAGAATGTGTTAATAGGAAAGGTGTGTAGACCTAAAGAAAGGGAAGGTATACTCAAATGCATGAAAGAATTCTCAGACATTATAGCATGGAGTTATGATGATTTAAAGACTTATGATACCTCAATCATTACACACACCATTCCTCTAAAACCCAATAGCAATCCGTTCAGACAAAGGCAGAGGCCTGTCAATCCACTTTTAGAACCATTGATATATAAAGAGGTAAAGAAGTTGTTGAATGCAAGGATAATATTTTCAATAAGGCACTCAACGTGGGTTGCCAATCTTGTTCCTATTCGTAAGAAAAATGGGGAGATAAGGTTGTGTGTAGATTTCAGGAATTTGAATAGAGCATCTGAAAAGGACAATTATCCACTTCCTTCATTGGATGAAGTGTTGCAAATCGTAAATGGTTCCCAGATGATGTCTTTCTTAGACGGATATTCAGGATACAACCAAGTGATGGTGGAACCAGAGGACCGATTGAAGACTACATTCACTTGCAAATGGGGAAATTATGCATACAGGCGAATGCCATTTGGACTGATTAACGCCGAAGCAACCTTTCAAAGAGCTATGGACATTGCTTTCCATGATTTGATTGGAAAATGTATAATCATATACATGGATGATCTCACAGTTTTCTCTCGCAGAAGGGAGGATCACATAGAGGATTTGAGGAAAGTATTTCAAAGATGCAGAAAACACAGAATCTCACTGAATCCAAAAAAGTGTATGTTTGGAGTAACAGAAGGCAAATTATTGGGACATGTGATTTCAGAGAAGGGAATTTCAATAGATCCGAGCAGGATAGAGGCTATTTCCAAGATTGATATGCCTGCAAGTAAGAAGGAGCTAAAGTCTTTCTTCAGGAAGATAAAATTCGTCAGGAAGTTCATTATAGGATTTGCAGAGATCGTTAAGCCATTGAATGACATGTTGAAGAAAGATGCGAAGATAGAGTGGACAATTTCTGCAAGAAAGGCATTTGAAGAAATCAAACAAGCTATTGCTGATGCTCCTATTTTGATAAGCCCAGACTACACAAGGCCATTTTATTTATATTCGTTTGCTTTAGAGCATACTTGTGCAGCAACTCTCACCCAGAGAAATGAAGAAAAGGATGAACACCCAATAGCCTTCATGAGCACACCATTGAAAGATGCTGAACTGAGATATCCTAATGTGGAAAAGCAGGCTTATGCACTGGTCAAAGTGATTAAGAAATTCAGACATTACATTTTGAGAAGTAAAATATATGCTAGTGTTCCAGATGTGGCAGTCAAGACCCTGCTTATGCAGAATGAATTGGGAGAAAGAAGAGGCAAGTGGGTCGCCACCATTCAAGAATATGATATTGAAATATAACCAATGAAGCTTGTTCGAGGACAAGGACTGACTCAAACGATTACAACTGATGGACCAGGGTTGGTGCAACAAGTTTATACTCTTCAGGATGTATCACCTGATGAGTGGTACAATGACATTATATATTGTTTGTTAAATCAAAAGTGTTTGGCACATATGAATTCAACCCAGAAGAGAGCTTTGAAAATAAAAAGTCAGCATTTTATGCTCCAAGGATCAGTCCTGTTCAGAAAGAATCATGAAGGGATATATTTGAGATGCCTAGGAAAGGATGAAGTAGGTCAGATAATGGAACACTTCCACGGCAAATTTGGAACATGTCATGGGGGTGGTTTAGCTACAGCACACCAGATTCTGAAGGCAGGCTATTACTGGCCCACTTTGTTTCATGATGCATATGACCATGTCAAGAGATGTCACACATGCCAGGTAGCTGCTTCGAGGGAAAGAAATCCGGCCATGCCACTTCAACCAGTGATCGAAGTAAGACCTTTTGCTCAATGGGGTTTGGACTTTATTGGTATGATTAACCCACCTTCCTTGGCCTGACACAGGTATATTCTGACTGCTACTGATTACTGTACTAGGTGGTCTGAGGCTCATGCTTTAAATCTTGTAGTTTTGATGTTGTGATTAAATTTCTTGAAGAAAATATTATCACTAGGTTTGGATGTCCACATGCACTTGTTTGTGATAATGGTTCTGCTTTTGCTTCACTAAAATTTTTTAACTGGGCCTTTGAATATGGCATTACACTGAAATTTTCGTCAAACTATTACCCACAAGGAAATGGCCTAGCCGAATCCACCAAAAAAACTTGCTAGGTGCAATTAAGAAACTATTGGACAAAAACCCGAGAGATTGGCATACACAACTTAAGTTTGCTCTTTGGGCAGACAGGACGAGAATAAAGAGTTCCTTGGGTACATCCCCTTATCATCTAGTTTATGGCCAAGATCCTGTATTCCCAATCCAACTGAGAATTCCTACATTACAATTTATGCAAGATTACATGGAAGAAAATGACAGAGTCCAAACTAGGTTGTCACAACTACTCCACTTAGAAGAAAAACGAGACATAGCACTTGAAAATTTTGCAAAACATCAAGGAGTTGTGAAGAGATGGTTTGATAGACAAGCAAAGATCAAGTCTTTTCATATTTTTGATTTGGTTCTATACTGGAACAAAGCTAAAGAGAGAAAGGGTGGGCATGATAAATTTGATAATCTTTGGAAGGGCCCTTACTAGATTGCCGAAATTTTGGGAGAAAATGCTTTCAAACTGAAAACACTCATTGGAGAATCTGTTCCATTGCCCATCAATGGACAATTCTTATAGCATTATTTCCAACCCTAAGTTCCTTCGGGGACCTATTTGTACATAGTTAGGATAGTTGTTTCTTGCTTTCGTAGGTTGGTTCTAGGGTAGGTTTGCTTCATTTTGGGCTTGTCTGCTTTTGCTGCAGTTTTTGGTTTTTCCCGGGGTCCCGTTTTTGGGTGGTTTTCACAATAACAGCACTTCTGGTTGACTTCATGAGGTAATGCTAAGTATATTCTAAGAATAAATATTCATGAGATTCTTTGAGTCAGAAGGTAATTCTCTTTAGACTATCTTTTTGTTAAGATCTGTACTTGACTCGAGAAGGGAATCATGCATTGTATTTTGACATGAAGGTCTTTGATTATATGTTTAAAATGTTTTATCTTTAAATGAATACTTTTTGTTTTCTTTTGATAAGCTTGCGTCAGATGGATAGATTCATTGCGGACTCCATTGTTGGCGTTCGATAGCATGTTTCTTACTCTGGGAGGATAAATTGACTGTTTAGGGTGACTTGAATTATTTTGAGATCTTATATCTTTTCACTTTTAAAATCTAGAAGTACCTAAGTAAATCTTTGTGATCTCGCATTAAGTGAAAAATCTAAAGGTCCACCTTTGCCGCCATCGTAAGTCCACACCCAGCTCGCTGAGTTACCACGTAGCGGTACTACATTGTACTCTACCAAGCAAAAGCATGTTGAAAATCAAAAGAAAAAGAAAAGAAATGAAAGAAAATCACAAATCACACACCATAACTCAATTAGATGGACGATTGAGTAATCTTTACCGGGGCTATGGATGCCTGACCGGCAGTAGGGCTTTGCTCGAGTGGAATTACGAGACAAACCCATCGGGGCTATAGACGCTCACTGGCAGCGGGGCCATGTCTAGGTAGTTCATGAGGTGTGCACTAATCACGTAGCTTAATGTGGAGGAACTAAGGTGATCTTAAGTGCTAATGGATGGAAATGAACCCAATTGCACACACTTGGATCTTTCAGGATGAAAATGGTTGTCCTAAGCTTTTTAATTTTGACGCCTTGATTAAGTTTTCATGTTTATCTAACCTAATATGTGGGTGCACGCAGGGATTTTGAAGTTTTGATTCTTGCTTATCTCTAGAACACTTGAGGATGTTTTAAATGAAATTTTTACCCTAAGAAATTGCAGAGATGAAATGTCGTGATACAATTTTTGACTCTTTTCTCCTTTTGAGTGCATCTCTTAACTATTAGATGGACTTGACGAGGTTATTTGATGATTTAGGGTTTTGAATGAGTCTTTATTCCTCAAATGTTCAAGAACATTTCTCTTGTGGAGTCGCCAGATGTTGTGACGTGGTCCAACATCGCCCCATCAGCCGTGGGGACCCCTTGTTTTGGTGTTTTGGTCTGTGGTCTTCATCAGAGTTTCTTATCTGCATTAAGATGTTCTTTTTTCAACAGCATGCCCGCTCTCCCTAGATCCTCGCCTAAGAGGACTTGGTTCACCTTCTGGCGTTGCTGTGGATTTCCTATTCCCTTGGCCATCTAAAGGACCGCGTGAGCGGATCTTCTTGACTAGTGAGGAACTCTCCAATCTTCGGCGGGCTTGAATGGCCGTTTGGGCAGGATATCTTTGGATGACAGGATTATTAATGGACCTTTGGCAGTTATGCAAAACATCACGTAAACGTTATACTCTCAGCATCAAGTCTGGTGTGAGGCATAACGTCTACTCTGGGTTGATTGTTTGGACTCTTGGCAGCGGTTAAATGCTTGGTGAGCATTTCTTAATCATACAAGACACCCTCATAAATGCATGGAGGGGGGACTTTTAAGAGTCCACTGCAAATCCTGTATTGTGCATGTTGAAGTAAAAAGACTGCTAGGATGGAGCTAGATCTGAGGTTTGTAATTTGCTTTTTAGCTAGTTGTGGTAAAGATCTCTAACATTTGCTCTGACCCGCTATAACACCGTCACCTCTTTAGCAATCATGAAGACCCGTTGAAGGAAGCAATGAATGATTTTGTGCATAGCGAATCTATTCTATTCTTAGCGTGTAATTAAATAGGCACTGCACTCTAAAAAATGCATGGATACTGAGTTGGTTAGCATTTATGAGGAGTATTGAGGCGCGTATCTTTCAAATATTGGCTCATCCTATTTTTAGCCCCATGATTTAATTCAAGCAATGACATTTATGCGGTAGAGGAGGTGGAGCGCACTATTTATGCTAGCAAAATCTTTTGAACATTATTGAACAACAGTGCCAACTTTCTGAGCATATGTGATATGCGCTATCCTCCAGAAAAGGTGATTTCACTGTGTGAGACGATGGGGATCCGAGGGTGTTTTATCATTTGTTCTAGCAGTGAGCTTCGCCTCCTACATCAGTATTTGGAAACCTGACTATGTTCATGAGTTTTGTTTGCAAGGGGGATCCTTATGAGGTTTGTCTGAATGAGTGCTTGGACGTTAAACTAGTTAATATTACATAATCTACCCGGTGTTCTCAGAGCTTCCTGAGTGCAAGTTTAAGAGTGTCTTCCTTGGTTGAAGTCTTCAAAAGTTTAAGAAATACCACCTTCTATTTCTTGGTAATCGACCTCCCCTCCATTAAAGAACATAAGGGATTACAACACACAATTATAGCAGGTCCATTAGGAGATCAGATTTGACAGGAGCAAATAGGAACTAAGTGTGTTAGTGAGATATCTTAACATTTTGTTCTCACGGGAATCACATTATTGTTTTTTCTTTAGCGGAGGGGTGTGATAAATTGAAATCTTGCATTCAAATAATCCCACATGTATTAAGTGTAGGTTTTGTTACTATTATGTTGTTACTAAATGTCATTTTCAAGATTTTGACATAAGGTGGTTGTGTAGGTGAAAGATGAGTGTGAAGGACAGACAAGCATTGATGAGGAGTGACATGAAGGGAATGTGGCCAGAAACAAAGATCACTTCGAAGTGGCGAAACCTCTGTGACACTAATCTGGGGAAGACCAATATGCAAGAGATTCAACAAAATTTGCACAAACCCAATCCATTGGATCTCGTCAGACGAATGTTGAAGAACGAGATTGTGCAAGCTGCTTGTTTCCCGCCAACAATGCTGTGTCCAGAACTGATGTTAGAATGCGCCAAGCATTATAATCATGAAAAGAGATGTATTATGACTAGAGACGGCAAAGTACTTGCTTATTTGAGAAAGGAGGCGATCGAGGAAGCTTTTGACATCCCCTCATAGAAAACTACTACATTCTGCGACAAGGAGTCTGCTTTGCAACTTTATTTGGCTGGACCTGAGAAATGTATGGAGGTAATAAACAACAGCTGGTTGGTGCAACCAAGGCCACATGTGAGTAAGGTACCTAAAAAGCTTCACAAGTCTGACTTTCATCAATAAATCAACTATATGGTTTTGTTTTTGAACCGCATAAATTTTGAGCCCTGGATGTTCTTCTTCATTGAAGAAATTATAAGTGGAAAAAGAATGATAGATTGGGCTGAAATGATCAGCAGCAACATCGATGATTAATTGAAGGGCTTACAGGAAATGAAAACATTTTACATGAGCTCATATATTATATATATGCTTGCCAGAAGTGAGAGATATCCAGGATTGAACTGCAAGGGGAGAGTTGGAAACGGAGAAGGACAGTTCAAGGTTTATGATTGCTATCCTCAGCTACACTTACAAGCTATATCCCATTACAGAAGGTTTAATGATGCCTTTTCCATGCATATTGTTAGATTGTTACAAGGTAGCACATGCAGGAGATTGTCGAAGGAGGCCATGAACTTCATCGCAAAATACGGAAAGTGGTTTATTCAGTTTCCAAGATTCACATACATCCGTGTGGAGGGCTTCTCATCATTGCCTTACAGATTGCCTAGATACCCCACTGATAGAATGGTGTTGTTGGAAGTAACACGATAGCTGGTTGCATTCGACAGAGTCCAGAGAAAGAGGAAGAAGACTACAACAAAGTTTCCAATCAGCATCGGGAGGCTTGAGGCTTGCATGTCATTACAAGCTGCTGAAAATTTAGAGATAGAGTTGTAGGCTTACAACTTGGTATGCCACAATTATGCACGTAGTAACTTTGATCCATTTGGCACAGTCAAACAGAAATTTGGGAGCAAATACGAGCACAAACTGCAGCTCAAGGATCACTGGATAGATACATATGATGACATAGAAATAAGAAAGAAAAGTTGCTACCGATTGTCTTTGGATCTGGTCAGATCAACAAGAGTAATCAACATTCTGGATCAGCTTGAGGAGAATCACAAAAGACTTTCACAAAGTTCGTATAAATAGAAAAGAGATAGGCCCTTCACCATTAATTGGTCTGAGTAGGAGGCCACATGCAATGATGATTTGATGATGCCAATTATATCGCATACAAGAAAGTATGTAGACTTCCAGATTCGTAGGCTTCAGGAGAAGAATGTCCAATTGACTTACAACTTGATGGGAGGAGTTAGTGTACATCAGTCTAAGGATACTTCAGGAAGTGGGTCATCCAATAATTCCAATGGTTCTGAGGGAGAAGGTGATGATCCGCATGAGGGTATTCAGGCAAGTAAGAAGGTAAAGACTAATGATCAGCAGGCAGTTAGTGCATTTTCAAGACAGGAGGGTAATAATATAATAAATATTGATGAAGATGAAGTGAGACCTGATGAGCAGACATCCTTGAAAATCCAAGATGATCAGGGAAACAAACAAGGTAATCAAATTGGTGTAGTGTCAAAATCAGCTAAGGAACAAGAAGTGGTCATGATAGAAACAGAAGCTGAAAATCAAGGTGACAAAGAGTTGTATGAGTTTGATGAGGAGGCTCTTCCCACTGTTCAGCATAAGGGAGTTCAAGAAGAAAGTCAAGAAGACTTGTCTGATCTGCCTGAGTGGTTAAGAGATCGGGTCAAGGAAAAATCTGTTATTGAAAGGGAACCCATACTAAGTTTGGAAGACTTGCTGAGCAGGGCCAAAACTGACAGTGGAAAGCAGAAAATTACTAAATTCTCGAAGATCACAAGAGGCAGCTCGGGGTCAAGGCAAGTGCATATTGCTGTCCCAAAAATCAGCAAAGAGGCAGATGGTGGCATTCCGAGTGCATATGACATCAATACTTTTGATTTGGGACCAGCCACAACAGAGCAGGAGATAGAAGAGTTGGAAGATTTAATTGCTGTCATTAAAGAAAGGCTACGGAAGGAACAAGAACAGAGGATTCAATTAGAGAAGGATAACTTGGCATTTCAGCATTATATTCAACAGTTAATGAGGCCACTATGTCAAGATGAAGAGATGGTTGCACCATCGGCATTGCTCTCGCAGGAGTCTATGGTTCATTTGGAAGAAATGATGTCCTCTTCTCAAGTATTGCAGGACTGGGTAGCAAATTTCAAGATCAAGGCTGATAGGTTCATGGATGAAATTGTGAAGTTGTACAAGGAGGCTGCTTAAACATTTGACAGAGTTCAAAATATTCTAATTACTTGTGCACAATTCAAAAATTTAAGGGAAGAAGTTATGCCTCAGTTGAAAAGGCTGATTTATACTCCAAGTGCCACATTGTTGGATGAAGGAGTGATTGAGCGGGGTCCAACATATAATTTCCATTCTTAGTATTGTACACTTAGCATAAAGGAGCAGGTTCTGGGAAAGGTTGAGAGTGACTACACTCAAACAAGAGAGGTACTTCAGGAAATGCAAAACAAAATACTTGTTTTCGTAAACAGGGTAGTTGATTCTAATGGAGAGATTGATGAATACTTGCTGAAAGAAAAGATGCATGCAAAGTATTTTCGGCATACACAGGCTATTTCGAGGGAGTTGTTGGATGAAATTTGCATGCTTTCCACTTTCATGGGCACATTTCAGACATCCATGGCCAGTTGGGAAATGACAGTTGTCAAATCTACAGAGGAGCTGCAAATCGTAGAGGGCACCATTCAGACTTTGCCAAGTGTACCTATGGAGGAGGTTACACATGTCATCGCTAGATTTGTGGAGTTTACCGCAAAGAGGAAAGGTCATAAATGAGGGTATTCCACTTAGTTGGTGCATCATTAATGAAAGGTCCAATTTTAGTAAATTTTGTAACCACTTGCCTGTGTGGCATAATATGGGCCCTCGATTTAAAGTTTTAATCTTGGCCATCCATTGAGTTTTGGGGCCTATATAAACCCATTTTTCTCTCATTTGTAAAGGGGGGAATGCTTTGAGAAATTGTTGCTCAAGACTCTGCTGAAATAAATACAAGTTCACTGCTGAAATTTTCATGGTGATTTGTGTTGTTTCAAATGAATGCATGGTTTCTAAGAATTCACTCATAGAATAAGATCTGTTTAGTTTGTTTTCAGCAATTTAGTTTTATGTTTTATGGAAGTTGTTGTTGCTGATTCATGTTTGGTGTCTCCATAGTTCATACCATTTATAATTTGTTGATGGCAAATTGTAGTGCATGGTTAGTCTGAACATCATCTGAGCTTAATCTAAAAATCTTACTTTACCCTTAGAAGATAGCATCACTTTTGTGTAGTTGTTACCTTATGGTGAAGCAAAGCGTGGTTGAGATTCTGGTGAATCAGTGGTGATTGCTTGCATTTAGATTAGAGCCTTCTAAACTCATTTCCTTTTGCATTTTCTTTAAAATCTTGTTAGATTTAGATTCAAGAGCTTCCATTGTCATATCTTAAGTTATCGAATTGGTAGACCTTCAAAGAAGCTGTGTTACATGTTATCCAAGAGAAACAAGTTTCCTATTGTTGAGCATTTACATAAGTCCCTTTGTGTCAAATAGTAATTCGCATCCTACTGCCAAGTTATCCCAAGTCACAACACAAAAAAGTAACTAATCAAGAACCTTGGAGTCTACTCATCTGATCACTTAGCTTAGCATTTGATGGATTTTGTTCAAGAGAGGATAGAGTACACCAGTATTTTATTCTGCGTTGTATGTGCAAGGAAAACACATCAACAGGTCTGTCTATTCAGTCTTCTCAAGGGTACAAGGAAACTAAACTGGATCTTCTTTCTTTTCTATCTATTCTAGTTGTAGAACAACAGAAGCACATGTTAGCTCTCTGAAGATAACACTTCTGCTATACAATACTTTTTCAGCCATAGGATCCCAAATCTTGTATCCTTTCACAACGATACCATAGCCAATGAAAATACATTTAACAGCCTTGTTTTCCAATTTAGACCATTTCTCCCTAGGCACATGTGCATATGCCTCACAACCAAAAACATGAAGATGTCTAACTGAAGGCTTCTTACTAAACCACACCTCCATAGGTGTCTTACCAACAAGAGATGATGTAGGAGATCTGTTGACCAGATAGTAAGCAATGGCAATAGCTTCAGCCCAAAACTTTTGTTTGAGGCTTGCTCCACTAAGCATACTCCTAGCCTTCTCCATCAGTGTCCTATTCATCCTCTCTGCAACTCCATTTTGTTGTGAGGTGTATGGATTTGTCTTATGCCTTTCAATCCCTTGCTCTTTATAGAACTTATCGAACTCTGTCGAACAAAACTCACCACCATTGTTAGTTCTCAAACACTTAATCTTTTTACTAGTTTGATTTTCATCAAAGGCTTTAAACTCTTTAAACTGACTAAAGACTTCAGTCTTGTTTCTGATAAAATAAGCCCATGTCCTTCTACTGTAATAATCTATGAAAGATACAAAATATACAAATTTGGAAATCGAAGGAACATTAATAGGACCAAACACATCAAAATGAATAAGATCCAATACACTAGAAGACTTGTGAGAACTAGAGTAAAACTAAACACGGTTTTTCTTTCCATAAATGCAATGTCTGAAAAATCAAACTCGGGATTACAATCATTTAACCCCTCAATGAGGTTTTTATTTTTTAGGGTATGCAGAACCTTCTCACCAATGTGACCATCTCTCAAATGCCATAACATAGTCTTTTTAGCAGGAAATTTAACTTCCAAAGCATGTGCACTACCATCAGAACTAGTTATAATAGATTTCTTCATTGCTCATTCAGATGGTGCAGATGAAATGACTACAGCTCTTTTCTTTGTGTTAGAAGAACTATTGCACTATGAAGTGCATGCCTCCATCTAAAATAGAGTACCTCTTTGAGTACCCATTGTAAGCACCATAGATCCTCTAGTCATCTTGCATCCATCATTCAAAAATACAACTTTTTGTGCAAGGCCTAGAATGTGCATAACTCTAGTGATGCCCTTCACTCATCCATTAGGGAATTGGATTGAGACTCTTCCACAACCAACAATCTTCAGATGAGAGTTGGCACCCAGGTATACGTTTCCACCATTGAACTCTTCATACTTCATGAACCAGTCTCGATGTGAGGTCATGTGGAATGATCCAATAGAATCAATCAACCACACATCATAAAATGCATGGGTGACCATGGCTATGATGAAGGTATCATCATCATCTTGTCACTTGTCAGAATCTGAATCAAGAGCTTTCTTCTTCTTTTTCTTCTCCTCTTTGTATTCCTTTCAGAAATACCTAGTTTCACCACAATTACAACAAAGAGCCTTGGACTTTCCAGGATATTTGAATCTCCCATAGGATTTGGATCTACCCTTATCACCTTTCTTGTCCTTCTTCTTCCCTTTCTCTTTTGGTCTTCCATGAACTACAAGAGTGTCTTTGGCTACCTCAGAAGACTTTCTCCACATCTCTTCAGATAACAATGAAGATACCACATCTTCTATCTTGAAGGTGGTAGTGATGCTTCCGATAGCCATGACAAGATGATCCCATGAATTTGGCAAAGAATAAAGTAGGGTCATGCATCGATCATCCTCCATTTTCACAACCACAGATGTCAACTGTACAACAATAATGTTAAAATAATTCATGTGATCCACAAAAGATCCTCTGTCTTCCATCTTAAGAGCAAACAACTTCTTTTTTAGGAAAAGTTTGTTTACCAAGGACTTGGCCTGATAAACATCACCCAACTTCTTCCAAAGATCTTTTGTGCTCTGCTCCTCATGGACATTCAACAGGATAGAGTTAGCTAAATAGAGTCTTATGAGACCCTTAGCCTTCTGATCTTTGAGGTCTCAATCATCTTGTGACATTGTTGTAGGTTTCGCACTAGATACAGTTTCCCATAGGTCACGATCAACAATTAGGTCCTCCATCTTGAGTTTCCACAACTCGAAATTAGTGCCATTGAATTTTTCAACCTCTAACCTTCTGGATGTGGTTGCCATCTCCTTGCTACAACAAGACACAAAATACTCTGCACAACACTCCCACTCAACCTAAGATTAGCTCAAAAAACCCCTACCCAGCAGCTAGAACCAAAACTGGCCAGGCTCTGATACCAACTAAAAGGAAGCTAGGTGTGTGGAAATCACTTCCTACACTAATCTAATGAGGGGAGGAGAGTTAAAATTCAATTTTATCCTTACTATTATAGCAATATTAAACCACTAATAGAGATATTGCAGCAAAGACATAAACAATAAAGTGAGATAGAAGAAGAGAGATACAAGATATACATGGGGAAAACCCTTATCAGGTGAAAAACCCCACACTCCAAAACCTACACAATGTATTATCAAAGCTAAAATGGTTTACAATACACTTGCAATGCAAGATCTCAAGAGTCTTCGACACTCATATCTGGAGATAAACTGGTAGCATAACAGTACCTGTCAAACCTATAATACATCTCCTCTCAAATGCACATATTTATATAACAAATACAAAGCAAATATAGCTCCACATAGGGATGGGCATCCAACATGGCCTCATGGCCCAAAAACCACGCCTATGGACACTTGTCCAACTCTGTAGGATTCTTCTGACACTTGTCAAGTCACCCCATCCCAAGGAGGTCACCTATTTTGAAAATGGGCTATGACAGATGCCCTTACAACTCTTACAACAGTCATAGAATCTGTCATAGCTATCATAACTTATAGCTGTAAGAGAATCTGTCATACATAGGTTGGGTAAGTGCAAGAAGATGGGGGGCCAAACAGGGATCTTAAGTGGCCACTTTTTTAAAAAAATTAGGAAATGCTAGCCTTGGATGAGAAATTGAGCATAGTTACACTCAAAATTTGGAGATGCAACCAAAACAATGTTTGTAATACTTTGAGTCTACTTTCTAAACTACTAATTTTTTTTAAAATGGTATAGATTAAGGGGTTCAAAAGAGGGAGCCATAGAAATTGGTGTTGTTTCTATCAAAAAAACATAACATAGCATGTTTTGTGGCTCCCTCAAAAGG
Organism: Cunninghamia lanceolata; assembly: GCA_027924645.1. Lineage (NCBI taxonomy): Eukaryota > Viridiplantae > Streptophyta > Pinopsida > Cupressales > Cupressaceae > Cunninghamia > Cunninghamia lanceolata. The sequence goes on along the minus strand of BSBN01000391.1, from coordinate 11,124,991 downwards.
TTAACTTTTTTTTGGTATTTTTAAAATCACTTCAGTCAGAAATTAGCTAATAGCATGTAGTTTATGCCCAATTGTTTTGATAATTTTTTGATGAATATTTGATTTTTTACTAATTTGCAAAGTGGACACATCCTAAAAAAAATATTTGGTCGTGCTACCCCTATAAATTTTGAAAACTAATTGAAAATCATTTTTTCTTTTTTTTTTAATATGTGTAGAATGGAGTCTAGTTTCTAAATCTGTAATTTTTATGAAATTTCAATGAATGGTTAATTTACAATAAAAAAAGACTAAATAGTGGTTTTTGCCCAAAACCAGACACACAAACAAAAGAAATTAAAGATGAAAGGCTTAACATTGTCAAAATGTGAAAAAAATTATATCATTAAATAGCTAAGAGAAATCCTAACATTACCCAGGTGTTCAATTTGTTTGACCTTGAAACACGTGTAAATCTGAGGGTTAGCACAAACAAAATTATGTGAAATCTTGAAGAATCTGCAAAAACACATTTGTGGATGTTGAAAAGGCACTTCAAGCCTTTGGGATGGAAATCCAAATAAAATAAAGCACAACATAATGCAAGCATGTTATGACGTTCTCACACGTTATGTTGTTCTTTTTTGTTTTTTTGCATCTTTGCCAGTGTTTTCCCAGTTCGACATAACGTGAGTGCATTATAATGCACTCACATTATGTCTTCCTTTGAATGCGATATGTTCAAATTTCATAAGTATGTTTCATGGATGTTTATATTTATTCTTGTAGGTATGTATGCATGTACATGTATGCATGCTTGTATGTATGCATCTTTGTATGTATGTATGTACGTGTTTTGGGTTTAGTGTATATAAGGACCTGAGCCTGTATAGTTTTGAGGGTTGACGGTTGAGGGATTAGGGCTTAAGTAATAGGTAGAGGGTAGAGGGTTGAGGGTTATAGTTGAGGGTTAATATTCAAGTTGTTAAGTGTATAAGATTGAGTGTGTAAGGTGCGGGGATTAGGGTTTAGGGTCTACGATATGGATTGAGGGTATATAAGGCATAGGGTGACTTGGGTTGAGAGCACATATGGTTTAGGTTTAATTTAAGTATAGGGTTAAGGCACAATATTTGAGGTCTAGGGATGAGGGTTTGAGGGTGTAGGCTTCAGGTTTAAGGTATAGGGTTGATGATTGAGGTATTAGGGCTTAAGTATATTGTTGAGGGTATAGGTTTGAGGGTTTAGGGTTAGGTTTTAGGGTTTAAGGTTTAAGGGTTAAGGGTTGAGGGATAGAGTTTAAGGTTTAGGGGTAAGGGATTAGAGTTTAAGGTATAGTGTCTTGGGTTGAGGGTTTAGGAATAGGGATAACATTTAGGGTTTAGGGATGAGAGATTAGGGTTGAGGGTTGAGGGTTGAGGGTTGAGGGATTAAGGTTTAAGGTATAACTTGATGAGGGTTGAGTGTTTATGGATAGGGTATAGGGTTTGGGGTTGAGGGATTAGGGTTTAGAGTTGAGGGATTAGGGTTTAAGGAATAGTGTTGAGGGTTGAGGGTTTAGGGATAGGGTTTAGGGTTGAGGGATTATGGTTTAGGGTTTATGGATTAGGGTTTAAGGAATATTGTTAAGGGTTGAGGGTTTAGGGATAGGGTTTAGGGTTGAGGGATTATGGTTTAGGGTTTATGGATTAGGGTTTAAGGAATATTGTTAAGGGTTGAGGGTTTAGGAATAGGGTTTAGGGTTGAGGGATTAGGGTTTAGGGTTGATAGATTAGGGTTTAATGTTGAGAGTTGAGGGTTGAGGGTTGAGGGTTGAGGGTTGAGGGTTTAGGGATAGGGTTGATGGTCAAGGGATTAGGCTTAAAGTAGAGTGTTGAGGGTAGAGGGATTAGGGATAGGGTTTAGGGTTGAAGGTTTAACAATTGAGGGTTGAGGATTTACTGCTGAGGGTTAAGGGATTCAGGTTTAAAATATAGTGTTGAGTGTCGAGGGTTTATGGATAGGTTTTAGGGTTTAAGTTTTAAGGGTTAAGGGTTGAGGGATAGGGTTTAAGGTTTAGGGATAAGGGATTAGGGTTTAAGCTATAGTGTCGAGGGTTGAGGGTTTAGGAATAGGGATAGCATTTAGTGTTTAGGGATGAGGGATTAGGGTTGAGGGTTGAGGGATTAGGGTTTAAGTTATAGTGTCAAGGGTTGAGGGTTTATTGATAGTGTTTAGGGTTGAGGGTTGAGGGTTTAGGATTGACGGATTAGGGTTTAGGGTTGACGGATTAGCATTTAATGTCAAGGTTAGGGCTAGAGTGTCAAGGGTAGAGGGATTAGGGATAGGGTTTAGGGTTGAAGGTTTAAGGATTGAGGGTTGAGGCTTTAGGGATGAGGGTTTAAGTCTTAAGATATAGTGTTGAGTCTTGAGGGTGTAGGGATAGTGTTTAAGTTTTAAGGGTTAAGGGTTGAGGGATAGGGATTATGGTTTAAGGTATAGTGTTGAGGGTTGATGGTTTAGGGATAGGGCTTAGGTTTGAGGGATTAGGGTTTAGGGTTGATGAATTAGGGTTTAATGTTGAGAGTTGAGGGTTAAGGGTTGACAATTGAGGGTTGAGGGTTGAGGGATAGGGTTGATGGTCAAGGGATTAGGGTTAAAGTAGAGTGTCAAGAGTAGAGGGATTAGGGATAGGGTTTAGGGTTGAAGGTTTAAGGATTTAGGGTTGAGGCTTTAGGGATGAGGGTTAAGGGATTAGGATTTAATATATAGTGTCAAGTGTCGAGAGTGTAGGGATAGGTTTTAGGGTTCAAGTTTTAAGGGTTAAGGGTTGAGGGATAGTATCGAGCCCATTGAGGGTTTAGGAATAGGGATAGTGTTTAGGGTTTAGGGATGAGGGATTAGGGTTGAGGGTGGATGGATTAGGGTTGAGGGTTGACGGATTAGGGCTTAGGAATAGGGTTTAGGGTTGAGGGATTAGGATTTAAGGTATAGTGTTGAGGGTTTAGGGATAGGGTTTAGGGTTGAAGGATTAGAGTTAAGGGTTGAGAGATTAGGGTTTGACGTTGAGTGTTGAGGGTTGAGATTTTAGAGTTAAGGGTTTAGGGATAGGGTTGAGGGTTGAGGGATTAGAGTTAAGGGTTGAGAAATTAGGGTTTGGCATTGAGGTTGAAGGGTTGAGGGTTTTAGGATAGGGTTGAGGGTCGAGGGATTAGGGTTAAAGTAGAGTGTTGAGGGTATAAGGATTAGGGATAGGCACATAGGCTTTAGGGATAAGGCATTAGGGTTTAAGGTATAGTATCAAGCTCGTTGAGGGTTTAGGAATAGGGATAGTGTTTAGGGTTGAGGGTTGAGGGATTAGGATTTGACATTGAGGGTTGAGGGTTGAGGCTTTAGGGTTTAGGGTTTAGGGATAGGGTTGAGGGTCGAGGGATTAGAGTTAAGGGTTGAGGGATTAGGGTTTGGTGTTGAGGGTTGAGGGTTGAGGGTCGAGGGTCGAGGGTCGAGGGTTTAGGGATAGGGTTGAGGGTCGAGGGATTAGGGTTAAAGTAGAGTGTCGAGGGTATAAGGATAAGTTATAGGGTTGGAGGGTTTAGGGATAAGGGATTAGGGTTTAAGGTATAGTATCAAGCCCGTTGAGGGTTTAGGAATAGGATTTAGGGTTGAGAGATTAGAGTTAAGGGTTGAGGGATTAGGGTTTGATGTTGAGTGTTGAAGGCTGAGGTTTTAGGATTGAGGGTTTAGGGAGAGGGTTGATGGTTAAGGGATCAAATTTAAAGGTTGAGGGATTAGGGTTTGACATTGAGGGTTGAGTACATTGAGGTTCGAGGGTTGAGGGTCAAGGGATTAGGGTTAAAGTAGAGTGTCAAGGGTATAAGGATTAATGATAGGGTTGGAGGGTTTAAGGATAAGGGATTAGGGTTTAAGGTATAGCATCGAGCCCATTGAGGGTTTAGGAATAGGGATAGTGTTTAGGGTCTAGGGATAGGGTTTAGGATTGAGGGATTAGGGTTTCACATTAAGTGTTGAGAGTTGAGGTTTTAGGGTTGAGGGTTTAGGGATAGGGTTGAGGGTCGAGGGATCAGAGTTAAGGGTTGAGGGATTATGGTTTGACTTTGAGGGTTTAGTACATTGAGGTTCAAGGGTTGAGGGTTTAAGAACAAGGATAGCATTTAGGGTTTAGGAATAGGGATAGCGTTTAGGGTTTAGGGATGAGGGATTAGAGTTGAGGATTGAGGGATTAGGGTTGAGGGATTAGGGTTTAGGGTTTAGGGTTGAGGTAGACAAGGAGTGACTAAGAGACATAGAGAGGGGAGAGGTAGAGAGGTGAGGGGGAGAGATAAGTGAGATATAGAACATGAGCTAATGGAACTAGAGGTGAGATATTGTAAAGGTTCTATCGAAGGTGAGATAGGTGCGTTATAATGAGAGTGTGTTATAACGCGATTGTGTTATAACACGCTCATGTTTTGTCCTACTATAGAAATGGTAAAAAAATGTTGACCCTTGTGATCCAAGCCCACATGCTCTATTTTCATGTTGATTATGCATGTGCTCTGACAAAAAGAAGTGCTTTCATGTTGTTGGGAAGTTCACATGCACATTTTACACATTCTACCACCTTTGCATGATCTTTCCACCGCCTTTTCTACTTTACCAACTTGAGAAGGAGGAAATAACATAGTTTTCACATCAAGTTTGATATAAATCTATTTAAGTTTCAATTTGTGTAGTGTTACAATGTTAATTGTGATTCAATTTTAGGAAGTTAACATTATAGATTGGTTAATAGTATTGTTATTAGTAATTATATTTGAGTGTTATTCAATTTAACATTGAAAAGGAAGCAAGCGGTGAAAAACTCAAATTGTTGAGGAGTTTGATGCAAGAAGAAAAAAACACTACGTAATTGGGTATTCTCTCCATTCAAATCTTCATTTTTAGGTATGTAAAGTCTTTACATGCATGTTCTTTACATTTTCCTTAATTCTATTTGAATTACTTTATCATGCTTTATCATAAATGTTTAAAATAGACACATTCTGAATCAAGAAAATAGCCTATAATCGCACATGATGCCATGCATATTTTCTACACTTGGGCTCTTTAATAATTATGTGTAATAAATAGACCTTAACATACCATGATGTTAAACTATACAAGAATAAATCCTTACAACATAATAAAAATACAATCCCACTATTATCTTGACATATTAACAAGTTAAAATACAAATGAATAGCTGCCAAGATCATACAAGTATGCACATGACATGATGATTTGTATGCACATATCTTGGGGTAGAACATTCCTTATGCACCTATTCATGATGATTTGTACATGCACATGACACAACAATTGTTGTCTATTCCTTCACAAGCCACCCAAATCGTAGTATCCCTAGTACCAACAAAACACCTTCTCAATTCCAAATCCTAGTACACCTAGTAACAAAAACATGTCAAATTGGGTCTACCTCAACCTTTTCAAGTATGAAGTCCCATGTACTCTTTTCATGGCTGCAATAATTTGCTTTGTATGCTTTGTACCTATTTTGGTTGAGTGACATTTACTCTTTTACATGATTATTGTATGTACATTTACTATGAAGGGTTGAATGACATATATTTTAGTTATTTGTATGGATTCATTTCTTAGGAACTAATATTGGTCTCTTTATCATGCTACAAACAAATTCTCCATCATGCCAAGGAAACGATCAAGAATTAAACCAACACAGGAAGAGATAGAAGATAAGAATGCAAAGAAAGTAATGGCTATGAGGGAACTTCGTGAGAAGAGGAAATTAGACATGATAAATGAAGACATGAGGAACCACAACCATCACAAAAAGATATGATATTGGTGGCACAAAGAGAACAAATGCAAAAACTTTGTGCTATGAGAGATTTGAATACCATAGTTGGAGACACATCCTCTACCGCATATCAACATGTAGGGACACCATCTACCACATCTCAAGTTGAGAGTACATCATCACTCATATGTGATAAAGGAGGTACACCATTGTTCCCACCTCAACCTCAAGGTATGTCATCTATTCCATCTTCGATAGAAGGTATGCCATCTAGCCCATCTCATTTAAATATTGATGAAATTCCTAATGTTGAGATGAATTTACCTAACTTAACACCACCTAGAATTTTGCATAGAAAGCCAAAATATTTGATTGATATTGATGAAAATATTTTGCAGGAAATGGAAGGTAAGATTCCAAAATGTACTTGTAGAAGATATGCTCAAAAGATTTGGAGATTGTTCTTTGAAAAGTTAAATGAGATTGCAAGATGTCAACTATTCATTGAAATGATGCGAAGTATAAAGTATAGGTCCATCATGAAGATTCTTGGGTTGAGAACATCAGAGGCTTCAAGTGAACAATCTATTGTCAAGAATCTAATGAGTGTTAATGAGAGTGTGGGTAACACCTCACGCACAAAATATAGTAATGCAACACAGCGTGTGATTACATCAACTATAGTAAGTAGTCAAATGCAGAAAGCTCGTCTCATTAGAAAGATGAGTCACAAATTGAGAATTAATAGGAAAACTTTAGCAAGAGCTGTTGGAAGACGCCAAAGAATTGAGGACACTAATGCCAATGAATTATGGGCATTCTCGGGGAGACTACCACAAAAAGATAAACCAATTGTTGAAGCATTGAGATCACTAATTGAATACTTTTCAAAGAATTACACAAGAGTATCTCTGAATCAAAGGGATGTGGTAAGAATGAGAATCAGTAATCAGAACCGTGAGCCACATCCAGAGAATTTTTTGGATGAGACTCAAACACAATTTTATGGTAAATTTCTAGAGAAGTATCCTCAAATTACAATTTGTCAAAGATATTTTGAAATGCTAAAACCTTTCTATGTCAAGATAAATCACACACACACTACTTGTTGTAGATTACATATTGAATTTCTAACTATTTTGATGTTTATAGGTCTATATGTTTAGATATGCATACTAACAATGTTTTGCAGGGTTGTACCATACGTGCCCCACCAACATCTTCAAGAGACTTCATCTCAAGAATTTTATGTGAAAGAGAGGAAGGTCAAATATTCTACAAGAAATTATGCTTGGATGGGACATGCAATCGCTGTGGTTGCTTGCAACATTTGCCAATATATGAACATATGGAAAGAACACGTGGTTCGAAACGAACTAGTAGAGTTTGGCAAGTATAAAATAGTGGCATACAATACAAAATATGGTAAAGAAGCAAAGAGGTACGAATTGGTTATTGAAAAGATTCTAGTGTATCAGTTTATGCCTATATTTCATGACAGCATACTGTATGAGTATGCAAGACATGCCCATAGAGATCGATGGTTGGACTTGCAATTCAAGTTATGCAAGGACATATTTTCGGTTGGTAGCATTGTTTCATTTGTCAACTTTACAAAGAACTATAGTTTATAGCAACAGCGTGAGGTGCAATCACAATATTACAACTCCACACAGGTTTCTATATTTGTGCACATCACTTTCATTCATGCGAATGATAGTACAGAGGGTGACAGAAAGATCATAAGGGAGTATAATTTCTATATTAGTGATGATCATATGCATTCTATGGAGTTTGTGCATGGTTTCTTTTAGGTGTTCTACAATGATTTGACTAGAAGGGGCATATCATTCAGTTAGCATATCATATGGTTAGATAACTATGCGTCACAATTCAAGAACTTGCAGAATTTCTATTAGCTGAGTAGGAGGCATAATTTTATAGGTATTCAGTATATGTGAAATGATGCAGAGGTAAAACGCAACGGGAGCTTACAAGTGGGAAGGAGGAGTCATTAACACGACCAGCATGTTAAAATCCTATCGGCTTATCATCATCATCATATTTCGAAGAGGCATGAAATATCCTCCTGCTGACTACTGTTCACTTCCTTATCGCCTTTCGCCTTTCGCCTGTCAGCAGCATCATGATACTCGACTATCAGCAGCATCATCACATTCGGCAAGCGCAAACATCCTCCTGATGTTCACTGTTCACCTTACCGCCAAATTCTATCTTCATCATCATGATGTTCAGCATCATCTTCATCAGCAGGATATAAAATATCCGGTTCCTCCGATATATCCTGATGACGACAACTTCTAGCACCTTTCCTTCGATGCTTACGTCACCCCGATATCCGACTACTCAAACAACAGCATCAGGATATGACTTATCCGGTCATATTGAAACATCCTGATGATGTTAACCAAACTTTATGCCGATGCCAAAACACTTAGCGACAGCAGGATAAACTTGCATAGGGTGATATTCGCAATATCCTGATGACGATGACATCACATGCACCTGATGATGATGTCACCCGGATATAAGACTCTTACATCCTCCGCAGCATGATAATGAATATCTGATGATCTTTCAGTATCATGATGATGACCTCTCTGGTCCTTAGCAAAAAAATGAACTTTCACTTCCGCATGCGATAGCAATATGCGGATGATGGATACACACGAAAGATGATCTGACTTATATCATCCTGATGCACTTGAAACATACAGACTTCGTCAGCTTCATAACCGGATCCGGATAGCGATATACTCACAGATGACGATGCGATTCACTCCGGCTGGAAAAACACATGCAGATCCCTGTATATCCGTCAGCTGCATGCAAACTCACAGAACCGCACAATTTTCACAAAGAAAACATGATGATCGGGCCGGATCACCTTCAGATCAAAACTTAATAGTTTATCTTCCTAAACCCTAGCACATGAGGATGCTAGGTTGATTCATAGCATGCTACCAATCGGTCTCCCACACAATGAAATGCATAAACGGAAAACTAAAATACAACCTAAACTAACATGCATGACCATTCCACCGATTCACAGAATCAACCGGTGGAAGGGTTGAAAGAATCCATTAACCTGTAATCAGAACAGAAATCAAAACATAAACAGCTGATAAACCAGATAATGCAATTGATGAGATCTTATTCAGATGAAACACAAATGTCCTGTTTCTACAATACTGTTTCACAATGTCTGGACTGATCTCTGGATTTCACTCAATCACCAGTACAACATAACACACTACTACTCTCTCTTCTCTATGATCTCTATGATATCAAACCCTAACTGATCTGAGTTATTTTATAGCAATATCCTACGAGTACTACCAACTCAATTCCCAGCGGCTGGGAGAAGACAGCTCAGACAACCTGATCACGAGCTCTAACTACCTGCACACTCTCCTAGGCTGATCTAATACATATGCATTGGTCCAATGGACCTTATTACATCATGAAGTCAAACATACTAAAAATAGACTAATGTCCTATCATGCGGACAATGAACCTATATCCTGTCTTGTAGGGGTGCTCCTGCACCATACTCCCCAGAAGAAGAAATCTCAAGTCCACTTGAGATGAGAGTATGAAGATCTGCACCATGTTTCTGGATCTGCTCTTCAGTCATCCATACTACTTCAGAATTAGGTTTTCCCTTCCAAGATACTAGATACTCCAAGTACTGTTTGTTCTGGGTTTGTTTAACCACTCTGGTGTCCAAAAACTTCTGCAACTGTGGAGGATCATGCTTGGGAATGTCATCATTGACTGTATCCTGTAGGAGTTCCTGATCTGCATCTGGATAAGACTTGTATGGAGTTAAATCACATACATTGAATATAGGGGACAAACCAAGATCAGGTGGGAGTTGTATCTCATAAGCATTCTGTCCATGCTTGTGCAAAATCTGACATGGTCCAACTTTTCTCTGCATGAGTTTAGTATATTTGCCCTTAGGAAGTCTGTCCTTCTTCAAATGAACCCATACCAAATCTCCAACATCAAACTGAACATCCTTCTTCTTTTTATCAGCATATTCCTTATACTTCAAGGTGGTTTGCTGCAGTTGGGTCTTGACTTGATCATGAACCTCTTTTATGGCTTCTGCAAAAGCTTCACCTTCTGCACTAACAGGGTCTACTGTAGGTAGATCTCTCAATTCCAAAATTCCTCTTGGATGCATACCATAAACTATCTGAAAAGGTGATTTCCCTGTGCTCCTATTGACAGTATCATTATAGGAAAATTCAGCTTGAGACAGAATATTATCCCACTTTTCTCCATGTTGTTTTGTCAAACATCTAAGCAAATTTCCTAAGGAACGGTTCACTACTTCATTCTGTCCATCCGTTTGAGGATGATATGCAGAGGAAAAAGACAAATTTGTTCCAAGTTTCTTCCAAAGAGTTCTCCAGAAGTGACCAATAAACTTCACATCCCTATCTGACACTATGCTCAATGGCAATCCATGGATTCTGACAATCTCCCTGAAAAAAAAATCTGCAATGTATGAAGCATCAGCAGTGGTTTTGCATGGCAAGAAATGTGCCATTTTGCTGAATCTATCCACTACAACAAAAACACTGTCAAACCCTTTCCTTGTCCTTGGTAAACCCAAGACAAAATCCATACTTATGCTTTCCCATGGTCTGGAAGGAATGGGTAAGGGCTGATATAAACCTACATTAGTCGACCTGCCTTTAGCTTTCTGACATATCACACATGTCTCTACAAACTTTCTGACATCTGATTGTAACTTAGGCCAAAAGTAATGTCTTCGGACAAGATCAAGAGTCTTATCTAGACCAAAATGACCTGTCATAGCTCCTTAACGATGTTTAACCTCATAGAACACCTTGGAATACATAACTGTCCACCTTTGAACAACAATCCATCCTGAATCAAAAATTCAGAGAATTCAGCATCATATTTCTCTCCAAAAGAAGTACATACATGATATATCTCCCCAAAATCTTCATCAGTCTCATACATGGTCTTTAGTGAATCAATGCCAACACTTTCTAACTGAATCTGGTTGACTGTTAAAACTCTCCTGCTCAAAGCATCTGCAACTTTATTCTTGACTCCTTTCTTATGCTTCAATGTAAAAGTAAAAGCTTGTAAGGTTTCTACCCATTTCATGTGTCTGTGGTTCAGCTTTTCCTGGCTGTTTATGAAACTCAGAGCCTGGTTATCTATGAATACTATGAATTCCTTTGGCATCAAGTAATGCCTCCATTTCTTGAGTGACTGGACTAAAGCATACATTTCCAAATCATATGAGGAATACCTCTTTTTAGCATCATTGAGCTTCTCACTGAAAAATGCAATAGGTCTACCTTCTTGGCTGAGTACTGCTCCAATGGCCATGTGACTGGCATCACATTCCACCTGAAAGATTTTGTTAAAGTCTGGAAGTGCAAGGACTAGCTGCTGTGCCACCTTCTTCTTCAATGTTTCAAAAGAATCATCTGCTCTTTGAGTCCAAACAAATCTGCACTTCTGTCCTCCTTTGATGGTATCAAGCATGGGTGCACAAATATGACTAAACCCTCTTATAAACTTCCTGTAGAAGGTTGCTAACCCATGGAAACTTCTGACATCATTCATAGTCTTTGGGGTTGGCCAAGACAATATGGCACTTACCTTCTCCTTATCCATTTGTAACTTTCCTTGTGAAATGACAAAACCCAAATATGTGATCTCCTCTTGCATGAACAAACACTTGTCTAAATTTATCATCAGCTGCTCTTCATGTAACCTCTTAAGAACCAAATCTATGTGTCTGAGATGTTCTTCTTGTGTGTTGCTGAAAATCAGAATGTCATCTAGATATACTATGACAAACTTACCAATGAACTCTTTCAAAACCTCATTCATCAACCTCATAAAAGTACTAGGTGCATTAGATAAACCAAAAGGCATAACCTTCCACTCATATAACCCTTCATTAGTTTTGAATGCTGTTTTCCATTCATCTCCTGCCCTAATCCTGATCTGATGATATCCACTCTTCAAATCTATTTTTGTAAAATACTTAGCACCTCCTAAACAGTCAAGTAAATCCTCTATCCTAGGGATTGGAAACCTATACCTGATTGTGATCTTGTTAATAGCTCTGGAATCTGTGCAAAGCCTCCAAGTACCTTCCTTCTTTGGTGCTAGTACAGCTGGTACTGCACATGGACTTAAACTTTTCCCAATCAGACCTGAATCCAATAATTCTTGAATTTGTCTGGCTACTTCTGAATTCTGTTCTGGAGTTAGCTTATAGGCTTCTTTGTTTGGAAGTGTTGACCCTGGAATTAAGTCTATGCAGTGACTAATATCCCTCACAGGTGGTAGGGATCTTGGTATTCCCTCTGAGATGATACCTTTGTACTTATCCAATAGCTCTTGGATAGCTGGGTCTATGAACCTTTGCTTTTTCTCTTCCTTGACTTCTTGCTGCTGTTCTTTATTCACCCTCATACATGGGATTAGGGCATATGCAACTGCACCTTCTGCTGCTACTTCTTTCATAAACTGTTTACCTTCCATTAGCATTACCTTCACCTCTTTTCCTTTAGATTTCTCCTCTTTCTCTGTTAATGGTAGTAACGTTATATCCTTACCATCTTTAGTGATTTTATAGATGTTTCTAACACCATCATGTTGTGCCTTCAAATCATACTGCCATGGTCTACCAAATAAAATATTGCAAGCATCCATCTTGGTAATATCAAACAACAACTTATCCTTATATGCTCCAATCTAAAATTCTACCCAAGCCTGCTCTTCTACAGTTGTCTGCTGACCTTGGGTAAGCCATGAGACTTTATATGGGGATGGGTGAGGCAATCTCCTAAGCTTAAGCTTTGTCACCATTTCTTCAGACACAAAATTTTCAGTAGAACCAGAATCAATCAAAACTTTACATGCCTTACCTCCTGCTTTGCAAATAGTCCTGAAAAGAGACTTTCTTTGAGGGGATTCTTTGTCAGGTACCTTCATGGTAGTCACTGTTCTTCTCATCATTAGAGACTCTCCACTTTCTGGGTATCCATAATTATCAGGAGCATTCACACTGTGAAAATCATTCGAGCCTGTCATACTTTAATTATCAGGTTCTTGGCTCAGATTTGTTCTCCTTTCTCCTGTTGAGCTTGTGACCTTGTCTGGACATCTGCTGGCTATATGGCCTTCTTTGTTACAGTTATAACATCTGATGGATCCTCTGCCCTGGGATCTTCCTCTGAAAGGTCTTCTACCTCTGAAGTTTCCTTGCTGACTATAATTTTCCCTCTGGTTCTGACTATTGTTTCCCTTACTATTGTCATGACTGGATTCTCCTTGATATCCATGTCCATGTCCTCTACCTCTAAAAGGACCTCTTCCACCCCTTTGTTGTCTTCCTCTTCCTCTATTGTGTTGTTCTTGTTTTCTCTTTAACTTCTCTTCCACTTTCAATGCCAACTGAAAGCATTTCTGAACTGTATCTGGATTATGCAGACTTAAATCTTCCTGAATATTGAACCTCAATCCATTAAGGTATCTGGCTACCTTCTCTTCTTCACTTTCCTTTACCTTTGTTTTCATACAAAGTTTCATGAATTCTTCTGTATATGAGCTGACATCTAGCTCCTTCTGCTTCAGGTTTTGCTTCCTCTTGTGTAATTGGATACTGTAATCCAATGGGACATAAGCTTCCTTTACTAATGCCATCATCTTCTTCCATGTAGCGACTCTACGCTTTCCTTCCTGTACTCTATCATCTTGGACAAAATTCCACCATGTCAAGGCAGCTTCTTTCATTTTTGACTGGGCTATTTTCACCCTCTGTTGTTTTGGTATCTCCTCTGTTTCAAAGAAATTGTTCAAGGAGTCTATCCACTCCATCACTGAATCAGTTTCCATCTTTCCTGTAAACACTGGCAAATCCAGTTTCACATCCATGGTTCTCCTCTCCATGGCCTTGAGGGCATTCAATAGTGGTCTCTAGTCTGCAGGAACGACCTCCTCGTTCCACCTAGGGATCTCTTCTTCTTCCCTATCTTCTTCTCTACCAGAACCTACTCTGTTCCTCAACTTTTCTATCTCATCCTTCAATTCCTGATTCTGAGCCTTCACAGCCTTGCTCTCTGCAATCTGTTTCTTTACCAGAACTGCCAACTCAATGTTGGTCATCCTTGCCAGCATTTCCGATGTTCCTTCGTCATCTGACATCCTGCTATATCCTTATCTTTTCTAGAAGATCCTTCCTTTGCTCTGATACCACTATGATGCAGAGGTAAAACGCAACGGGAGCTTACAAGTGGGAAGGAGGAGTCATTAACACAACCAGCATGTTAAAATCCTATCGGCTTATCATCATCATCATATTTCTTGCTAACACAGACAGCATCATCATATTTCGAAGAGGCATGAAATATCCTCCTGCTGACTACTGTTCACTTCCTTATCGCCTTTCGCCTTTCGCCTATCAGCAGCATCATGATACTCGACTATCAGCAGCATCATCACATTCGGCAAGCGCAAACATCCTCCTGATGTTCACTGTTCACCTTACCGCCAAATTCTATCTTCATCATCATGATGTTCAGCATCATCTTCATCAGCAGGATATAAAATATCCGGTTCCTCCGATATATCCTGATGACGACAACTTCTAGCACCTTTCCTTCGATGCTTACATCACCCCGATATCCGACTACTCAAACAACAGCATCAGGATATGATTTATCCGGTCATATTGAAACATCCTGATGATGTTAACCAAACTTTATGTCGATGACTTATGCCGATGCCAAAACACTTAGCGACAGCAGGATAAACTTGCATAGGGTGATATTCGCAATATCCTGATGACGATGATGTCACATGCACCTGATGATGATGTCACCCGGATATAAGACTCTTACATCCTCCGCAGCATGATAATGAATATCCAGTGATCTTTCAGTATCCTGATGATGACCTCTCCGGTCCTTAGCAAAAAAATGAACTTTCACTTCCGCATGCGATAGCGATATGCGGATGATGGATACACACGAAAGATGATCTGACTTATATCATCCTGATGCACTTGAAACATACAGACTTCGTCAGCTTCATAACCCGATCCGGATAGCGATATACTCACAGATGACGATGCGATTCACTCCGGCTGGAAAAACACATGCAGATCCCTGTATATCCATCAGCTGCATGCAAACTCACAGAACCGCACAATTTTCACAAAGAAAACATGATGATCGGGCCGGATCACCTTCAGATCAAAACTTAACAGTTTATCTTCCTAAACCCTAGCACATGAGGATGCTAGGTTGATTCATAGCATGCTACCAATCGGTCTGCCACACAATGAAATGCATAAACAGAAAACTAAAATACAACCTAAACTAACATGTATGACCATTCCACTGATTCACAGAATCAACCGGTGGAAGGATTGAAAGAATCCATTAACCTGTAATCAGAACAGAAATCAAAACATAAACAGCTGATAAACCAGATAATGCAATTGATGAGATCTTATTCAGATGAAACACAAATGTCCTGTTTCTACAATACTGTTTCACAATGTCTGGACTGATCTCTGGATTTCACTCAATCACCAGTACAACATAACACACTACTACTCTCTCTTCTCTATGATCTCTATGATATCAAACCCTAACTGATCTGAGTTATTTTATAGCAATATCCTACGAGTACTACCAACTCGATTCCCAGCGGCTGGGAGAAGACAGCTCAGACAACCTGATCACGAGCTCTAACTACCTGCACACTCTCCTAGGCTGATCTAATATATATGCATTGGTCCAATGGACCTTATTACATCATGAAGTCAAACATACTAAAAATAGACTAATGTCCTGTCATGCGGACAATGAACCTATATCCTGTCTTGTAGGGGTGCTCCTGCACCATGAAACTTTTGTGAGGCCGGGCATGGAAAGGGGGAGCATGATGGTGCAGGAGCATGTATCGAAAGAGCCATAGAACAAGAAGAGTTAAAGTATAAAGACAATTCAAAGTTGACAGATGCAAAATTATTTGTCGAGTGGTGTAATGCATCCATGGGTCTAGGTAATGAAGGTAAGTCTTTAGTTCATAGATTTTTTTGGTTGATAGATGATACTAACATTGCACCATATGAGGATTGTTCTACACTGACAGGATCAAGTGAGATGCCCTCTTTTAGAAGCTTAATTGCAGGTTCATGGAGTATCCCTACATGAAAGATGTCATGCTTTTGTTCTTCTTGTACAATTCAAGCCTGGGATGAGTGTGAGTCAAAGGAGTGGGTTGATGAATGGCAGTTAAGTTATCTTAGCCCACTTTACACATATCAACCCCCAACGGTACTAGAACTAACATAGATGGAATCATCAGTTGACTTCGACCACATATTAGATCTAGTTCAAGTAGGTAATATATCTATTTGCATAGTTTTTAGAATTCCTAATGTCATCTTACTTTGTAGTGTTTTTGTAATGTTGACTAATTTCATCTAATTTGCTACAAATATCAATGTAGGGCACGTATATACAGTTATTGGAGATGAAGATAATGAAGAGGGAACAGATTATTACTTATGTCATTATGTTGAGGCCAAAAAGAAATTGGAGGCCCCAATTACAGATGGAGAAAACAACGAATACTCTACAGGCTCAGTGGTTATTACTGGAACATGGCTTAGAAGGTACCCACATAAGAGTGTTAATGTTTGATTGTTTGAAGACTTTGACACACATTGGAAGATTCTTAATTACTCAAACCTTGTTATGGCATCCAATGTTCATTTGATATAGTATCGGGGTAGACCTTTGAACAAAAGCTTGTGGAAGGTGTGTGAGTCTGACCATGAAGCAATACTTGACACAATAAAGAGTAGAGCAGACCTGGATGGTTTATTAGATTAATTTGTAAGTATTCACATTGATTTTGTAAAGTCATATTACATTGAGTTGTAAGTATGCACATTAATTTGTAAGGTTTGTCTTTTTTTATTTCCTACTGCATTTTTACACATATACACATTTTTACATCATCATGTTATGTTTCATGGGGTTAGACCTAAGTGATGGATGAAGTTGATCTTGAGAATAATGTATAAAATATAGGTGTATCTAGGTGTCTTGGTTTCTAACTGGATAATAGGTGTCTCTAATTATGTCTCAGGTATATATGATATGTCAACTAGGTAGATAGAGACTAGAAAATAGGTGTCTTAGGTGTCATGCGTCTACTAGACTACATGTGTCTTAGGTCTTAGGTGAAGCCACATGAGATTCCACCTTCACATGGTTGGCCTTGTCAGTATAGAATATTTATATTTCTTGAAGCTAAGGGAAGCTCTTTTTCTTAATAGGAAAACTTTATCGACTTCAGTTGCACTAATGGTGCAGGCGCAACTAGGTTGTCATGCCTCCAAGAGGGGTCAAAAAATGAAACTTTGTTTTGATTAAATCAATTGTATGTAATAAGTTCTTCTAAGACCATTTCATTTGTTTTTAAGTCACTTTGAGTCATTTGGGGTTAGTTTGAGTCTTTGAGTCCTATTGCAAAAAAATGTCAATGTTGTCAAGTTGCACAAAGCAACTTTTGCATTTTTGGTGTCCTACTCCTGATGCAACCAAACTGATAGTTCCAACACATCCAAATGGGTACATTTAGGCTAGGCATGGTTCTTTTTATCACCCAAACATGTCAAAACAATCTGAGCTACATTGTACCGACGATATCCCTAAAGAGTCCAAAGTACAAAAAGGCAACAATCATTGATGAGATGTTACTCAAAAACCATGTCACTTAGAAATATTTTGTCTAAGGCAACATGATCATGTAGAGTGTATCTACAATAACCTCTCTCAATTTTTTATATCTCTGAGGCATTTGCCCATGGTGAAAGGTTTTCTAATGCCCCAAAAATCGTTAGAAGGAGGCAGTGTAAAGTTGCAAAGGGGTGTAACTTTCATCCTACTCCTGATGTAACTAAACTAATTGTTCCAATGTGTTTGGAAGGTACATTTATGCTAGGCATGGTCCTATTTTTTACCCAAACATGTCAAAATTATCTGAGCTACTTTGTACCGACGATATCCCTGAAGAGTCCAAAGTGCAAAAAGGCAGCAATCTTTGATGAGATGTTACTTGAAAACTGTCACTTAGAAACATTTTGTCTAGAGAAATATGATCATGTAGAGTGTCTCTACAATAACCTCTCTCAATTTTTTATATCTCTGAAGAATTTGCCCATGGTGAAAGGTTTTCTGCTGCCCCAAAAATCATCAGAAGGAGGCAGTGTAAAGTTGCAAAGGGGTGTAACTTTCATCCTACTCCTGATGTGACCAAACTAACTATTCCAACGCATCCGGATGGGTACATTTACACTAGACATGGTCATATTTTTCACCCAAACATGTTGAAATAGTCTGAGTTACATTGTACCGATGATATCCCTGAAGAGTCTAATGTGCAAAAAGGTAGCTATCTTTGACGCGATGTTATTCAAAAATCATGTCACTTAGATACATTCCATCTAAGGTAACGTGATCATGTAGAGTGCCTCTACAATAACCTCTCTCATTTTTTTATATCTCTGAGGCATTTACCCGTGGTGAAAAGTTTTCTATTGCCCCAAAATTGTTAGAAGGAGGTAGTCTAAAGTTGCAACGGGGTGTAACTTTTGTCCTGCTCCTAATGCAACCAAAATGACTATTCTAATGTGTTTAGATAGGTACATTTATGCTAGGTATGGTCTTGTTTTACACCCAAACATGTTGAAACAGTCCAAGTTACATTGTATCGACGATATCCCTGAAGAGTCCAAAGTGCAAAAAGGTAGCAATCTTTGACAAGATGTTACTCAAAAACTGTGTCACTTAGAAACATATGTCTGAGGCAATGCAATCATGTGGAGGCCTCTACAATAACCTCTTTAGTTTTTTATATCTCTGAGGCATTTGCTTGTGGTGAAAGGTTTTCTGCTACCCCAAAAATCGTCAGGAGGCACTGTAAAGTTGCAAAGGGGTGTAACTTTCATCCTGCTTCTGATGTGACCAAACTAACTATTCTAACATGTCCAGATACATACATTTACGCTAGGTATGGTCCTATTTTTCACCCAAACATGTTGAAATAGTCTAGGCTACATTGTACCAATGATATCCCTGAAGAGTCCAAAATGCAAAAAGACAGCAATCTTTGAGGACATGTTACTTGAAAACTTTGTCACTTAGAAACATTCTGTCTGAGGTAACACAATTATGTAGGGTTCCTCTACAAAACCTCTCTCAATTTTTTATATCTCTAAGGCATTTACGCATGGTGAAAGGTTTTCTGCTACCCCAAAAATCGTCAGAAGGAGGTAGTGCAAAGTTGCAAAGGGGTGTAACTTTCTTCCTGCTCCTGATGTGACCAAACTGACTATTCCAATGTGTTTGGATGGGCACATTTACACTAGGCATGGTCTTTTTTTCACCAAAACATGCCAAAACAGTCTGAGTTGCATTGTACCGACGATATCCCTCAAGAGTCCAAAGTGCAAAAAGGCAGCAATCTTTGACGAACTATTATTCAGAAATCATGTGACTTAAATACATTTTGTCTGAGGTAAAGTGATCATGTAGGGTCCCTCTACAATAACCTCTCTTAGTTTTTTATATCTCTAAGGTGTTTGCCCATGGTGAAAGGTTTTCTGTTGCCCCAAAAATCATTAGGAGGCAATGTAAAGTTGCAAAAGGGTGTAACTTTTGTTCTTCTGCTTGTGTGGCCAAACTGACAGTTCCAACATATCTAGATGGGTACGTTTAGGATAGGTATGGTCCTGTTTTGCACCTAAACATGCCGAAACAGTCTGAGCTACATTGTACCGGAGATATCCCTTAAGAGTCCAAAGTACAAAAAGGTAGCAATCTTTGATGAGTTGTTACTCAGAAATTGTGTCACTTAGATACATTATGTCTGAGGTAACACTATCACGTATGGTCCCTCTACAATAACCTCTCTTAGTTTTTTATATCTCTAAGGTGTTTTCCCGTGGTGAAAGTTTTTCTGCTGCCCCAAAAATCATCAAAAGGAGGTAGTGTAAAGTTGCAAAGGGGTGTAACTTTTGTTCTTCTCCTTGTATGGCCAAACTGACAATTCAAATGCATCTAGATGGGTACGTTTAGGCTAGGCATGGTCTTGTTTTGCACCCAAACATGCCGAAACAGTCTGAGCTACAAACACTAACTAGTCTTCAATCTTCAAACACTACAAATACCATGATATCCAGCATAAAGCTATCTTTTAGCCTTTTATAAAGGCATGCCCATCAAATTCAACTGCATAGAGCTAATTGTTTGTATTCCAAATTCCTTTTAAATACTGACCTTCCAATCCTTTTTTCTGCCCTCATATCAATTAAATATGTCCTTCGATTATGATATGGTGCTCGAGCTTATGAGAGTTTACTAGAGACGCTGGTTGAGTTAGGTTGAAGGGCCAGTGAACTAATGACTGAAAGACCCTTTAGTAGGTTGATTTAAGTGATAGTAACTTATGATTATAAGTCAATATTAAATTAAAACAAAAGTGCACTTTACACACAACAAGCAATTGAGGGTTTTAAAGTCTTAAGAAAAGTAGATTATTTTTAGGGTTTAATGCCCAATATGCAAACCCTAACTATCAATAAGATTATGATTATGAAATCTTGTGTCTTCTCTAACTTCTTATTGCAAGAACAAAACCACATCCACCATGAATATGAACCTTGCATCATATCAACCTTTCAATAGACCTTATCATGAAAACCATATTCACAACAAAACCTTGCATGAACAAAACCACATCCACCATGAACATGAACCTTGCATCATATGAACCATGTTTGTCTTGTGCAACATCACAATGAATTGAGATACCTTATCATGAAAACCATATTCACAGCATCATGCACCTCATGACCATCACCTACCTTGAATCATTGTATCACCTTATCAACATCATGCCATCAACCTTGACATCAATGACAAACAACTTTGATCCTTTGACATCAATGACAACCTTGAACCTTGATTGTTGATGAATTATGGAAGCCTATAGCCCCAATGTTATGTTGCATACTAAAATTAGGTAAGACTCAATGTAATCTCATAGCCTTTCCTTATATGCAAGAGGAATTACATTTAATAACCACAATGGTCATCATGTGCTCATAAGCATATGATTTTGACTATCTTATTCAAAACAACAAGCATCCTCTTGCATCCCAATATGGTATAATAACAAGAAATTAAGAAATATTTTCAATTTACCAACTCATAAAGAATATGGATCAACATACTCATTTGAATATTTTCAATTGAGCAACTCATAAAGAATATAAATATTTTTTGTTCAACATGATGAATCATTTTTATTTTAAATACAACTTTTATCTTTTAGTTCCAAAAAGAGGTTTAGGTGATACTTGAATAACAATAGCTGGCTTATTGGATCAATAAACATCATATCTAATACAATTGGACTTTAAATATTTGAAGTAGCCATCTACAAATATCCATTCAAACATGGATTTATAATGCAAGTATGGATGCCATCAATACAAAAAAAATTATTAACCAAATATCCATATAGGCATACATCAATATCTATCGATATAAGTATAACATATATACAAAATAGCCATATAGGCTTACAAGAATGCCATATAGGCATACAATGTCATCTATATGCAATACAAAATATATGTCCACAAATTCCATATAGGCATACAATGTCAGCTATATGCAATACAAAATATATGTCCACAAATGCCATATAGGCATACAAAAAAGGAACAAAATAAAAAGGCATTCCCCTCTGGCTGGTGAAGAGAATAGATCATCGACAGCCTTTGATCTTCTAGGTGATGGAGACACGTATGTGGGTGGTCTACTATGAACCTGAGGGTTGCTCCTCCTATTTAGTTCTTCTTGCATCTTTATCTATTACAATAAAAAGTATAGACATTAATATATAGAAATTACATGTTATAAAAAATGAAACATTTAACAAAATAATCACTTACCACCACCATATAATCTATCTCCTCACTTGCCTTAGTAGCAGGAATAGGTGGTGGTGATGTCATGTCCTATAGAAACCATCTAGCTAGAAATTAAACTTCAAATCAATAATCTTTTAATTTTTCAAAAATAAACAACTATAACAATGAATGTAAATTGAAATTTACTAATCTGCCTTATACCCCTGTCAATGGCATGGAGCTATGAATCGCAGAGGTCGCACCATGCTCCATTGCCCTATGACCATTGGGAGTTGTCTCCGCAGCTTGCATCATCTAGAAATAAAACAACATTATTCAATTACGAAAACTATAATTGTGATGCAAATCATGGCTCCTAACATACACACATGTTCACCTAAACATGGAAGTACACACAATAAAGCCACAAGTCACATACAAAAATCTAGTAAGTACAATTCATTCATTAAAATATTTATTTTATTACCTCCGTGAAGCTTTGAAGTCTGCCACCGCTGGTAGGTGTTGCCGTGAAATCTCCAATATTAACCTATTCAACATCCAAAATCAGATATTAGAATACCATTCATATAATGATGCTATCCACATGTAATATTTATAATTGTTTACTAGTTACATACCCCGATAGTAGATGATGTAGTGTAATATGCAGGTGGAGAACCACTAAAAACTGCATCAATGCTATGACCCTGAAATTTCATTAAAATCATCAAACTAAATTAGTTAATCTTGCATTTCAAAAATAAAATTTAATAAATTAAATTCAATGAACTTGTTAATATTTACCTAAGTATCAAGGCCGAAAGTCTCACTCAGGAGGGTATCTGTCATCACCATCTGCTGCAGATGTAGCCTGTTCACCTACGTCCTGACTATCCATGGGTTGATAACCATAGGCTGACCTGCAAGTCTGACAAGCATGGGGTGGGACCCTACTCCTTGCACTATCTCCCAACCCACACTGTGCTCCAGGACTGGCATGTTCTATGATGCTCTAGGTCAAGGCACTAATGGACTGAAGTGTATCGACCTCAACACTCTCCTTCACAATGGAAGGGATAGAAAAATGCTCATGGGCCGATCTGTTGATTACTAATCTCACTGGCTGCTGTGGGTCAACACATGCCCATGGTCTATCTTGTGCTGACCCCCCACCTTTACCCTAGAAGTCTCGCATATCAAAATAATTTGGCACTTTATTGAGGACAAACTCGTACTAGAGTTTCATCAAAAAGTATTGCAGGACCTCATTATTATTGCATGGAGGATGGTCAAAAACCATCCACCACCTCTGCCCAAAATTGTCCCTTATCGCTTGGTTGTTGGACCAATGGATAGGGAACCTCTTGTATGTAATGGGTGGAGGTTGATTTGTTTGTGGGTTTGTGAAAATGGAACACAAGTCTAATTTTGTAATTTGTAACTTTTTTACATCTTCATATGATAACTTGTCTACATAATACTCTCTAAATTCTCTTCTCTTATCTGACCAACTAGATATTTGCTTGCTAATTGAATCTACATTTGATAACATAGATTCAAGAGATTGAGCAAGCGTGGACCTATGCAAGGTTGAAGTGGAAGGATCTTTCAACCTTGCAATTATGTCTTCAATTTCTTTTTTATTGTTTTCAATTTTCCCCATTAGATTTTCTTGTGTTCTAGGGGCATGTCGAGGAATGGATGGAGGAGTTTCTTGTTCGGGTTGTTCTTCGGCAAGTATTTCCTCTTCAGGATTTTGTGGATTTTGAGGAGGAGGAGGAGATGCATTAACATTTCCTGACAATTAACAAAATTTACATCAAAAATCAACTCAAACCTACCTATTTAGAAACAAATTCAAACAAAAAAACAAATAAAACTCACTCATTTGGCTTGCTCAATGTCGTGGTGGCATTTTGGTGATGAATCGGTAAGATTTTGGTGTTGAATCGAGTCTTCAAAAATGCAAGCACGCTTCTTAGGGTTTGCAGGCCACGAGTGTAGACGAAAATAAAGAAATGAAATGAGGAGAAATGCTCTTTTTTATATATATAATTAGTCGTAATGCACTCGCGTTACAACGTGAGCGCGTTATGGTTTGGTTTTGCTGAGCCTTAGGCTTGTCATTACCAAACCATAATGCGAGTGCATTATAACATGCTCGCGTTATGTAAATTATTTTTTTTGAAACAAATTTGGCCATTTTTTGGCCCCCCAACTTTTTGCACTTACCTAGCTATAAATAGCATATTCTCTAACAACATGTCATAGTCCACTTTGGGATGCCCAAAGATATCCATTTCAAAGATGCTCTTTGACACATGTCTTCACCTATCATAGAATCTCTTATTTCCCACTCTTACATGTCATAACTTCATCATAGGAATCTGTCATGACCGTTATGATCAATATTCCCTTACACAACATCCAAGATGGTGACGCATGGAGAAATATTCCTACCACTAAGTGGGATGCCTATCTACTCATGTGAGGACAAAAATACATATGGTCATATGCCATGTAGGATGACACATCACCGTGCCAACTCCCATAATATGACAACATAGGATTTGCATCCAATTAATATAATAGGCAAATAATAAATAAATACAATGTAAAAATACAAGGAATTACCAAGGTTGAGACACCTTAATTCCCAACAATCTCTACAACACCTTTTCAATGTAATCAAATTGAGTTAGAGTCAATTTTTTGTTCTTCCTATCTCTGCAAATTCTCATACCAAGGATTTGTTTTGCTACCCCCAAATTATTCTAACTGTTATTTTAATTCTCTTATATGATCCATGTTAGACCCTATTACAAGCATGTCATCAACATACAAACATAAAATAATGTAGTTGTCATTATCCAACATCTTAAAATAAACACAATGGTCAGAATTACACCGACTGTAGCCTTGCTCGGCCATAAAACTATCAAATTTCAAATACCATTGCTGAGGTACTTGTTTCAAGCCATACAAACTCTTCTTCAATCTGCACACCAGTTTCTCCTTACCATTGGCCTCAAATCCTTGGGGTTGTTCCATATATATCTCCTCCTCCAAATCACCATGGAGAAAGGTAGCTTTCACATCTAGCTATTCCAAATGCAAATCTTCAATAGCCACAATACTTAAAATAGTACGAATAGAAGTCATCTTAACAATCAGAGAAAAATCTCATCAAAATCAATACCCTTTTTCTATACAAATCCTTTTAAAACTAACCTAGCTTTAAATCTTTTCTTACCTCCATCTTCCTCTTTCAATCTATAAACCCATTTGTTTGGTAAAGTCTTTTTACCTGTAGGCAACTTACATAATTTCTAAGTCTGATTTTTCAGCAAGGAGTCCATTTCTTCTTTCATTGCAAGCTCCCACTAAACCTTTTTATCCACCTGCATAGCTTCATCATACCCTTCCAATTCACCAACATCTATTAACAAAATAGAATAAAAAGAGGGAGAAAACCTTTTAGGAGGTCTACTCAGCCTTGTTGACCATCTAACATTCACTGGAGTTTGTGGTATTTCTTGTTACTATTGCGAAGCATGAGGAACCACTATAACATCACTATATAGAGTATCATCCAACACCACATAATCCTTTTTTTTCTTCTCATGCTTCTGCAACTGATCTTTGTACACCACCTTCTCATTGAATACAACATCCCTACTTCTCACAATTTTCTAATTTTCAAAATCATAAAGCCTATAACTAAATTCATCATTGCCATATCTAATGAAGATACATTTTTTTCATTTTGCATCTAGCTTGGTTCTATTTTTAGAATCTACACATGCAAATGCTTCACATCCAAAGGTTTTGAGAAAAGAATAACTCACCTTATTACCTATCCATGCTTCCTCTAGACTACCACAGCCCAAAGGAACTGAAGGACCTCTATTAATTAAATATATAGTAGTATTGACATCCTCTACCCATATATTTAAAGGCATCCCAGTATGCAATCTCATGATCCTTGCACACTCCATTATTGTCCTATTCATGCGTTAAGCCACTCCATTCTTCTGTGGAGTCTCTAGAACCATTTTCTGCCTACGAATTCCATTAAAGGAACAATAATCCTTAAATTCTTTGCTACAACACTCACCACCATTATCAGATCTGAGACATTTTAATCTTTTACCTGTCTCATTTTCAACCAAGCTTCTCCATTTCTTAAATGTTTCAAATACATCAGATTTCTACCTAAGGAAATAAATCCAAACCTTCCTAGTTGCATCATCTATGAATGTAACATAATACCAAGAGCCATGGAGAGAAGATACCTGAGCCAGTCCCCATACATCTGTATGCACAAGCTCCAACTTTTCATCTTTAATTGGCTTCCCATCCTTGAGAAAACTGAGTCTCTTTTGTTTGTCATACACACAACTTTCACAGAAATCTATATTAATACATTTGAAGCCTAGTAAAACTTTCTTAGAATCAAGTACCTTCATATCTTTATCACTCATATGCCCAAGTTTGTTATGCCACAGTGTTGTCTTAGAACATGCAGCAACTGTTTTAGTTTCTTCATGCAAACCTACAACAACTATTCCTGAACCTGTTTGGTTTTTCTCTGCAACAACTAAAGTAGAAGGAATAATATGACATATATAAAGATATAAGGTGCCTACTTTCACACCTTTTGCTACTATTAAGGCACCTTTTGTAACCTTCCAATTTTTATTAGTAAATGTAACAATGCAACCTTCATCAGCTAGCTGCCCTGCTAAAATTAAATTCTTACTCATCCTTAGAACATGCCTTACCTCTTGTAGTAGCCAATGATTCTCATTCTGCACAACTTAATCTTGATTCTTCCCTTTCCAACAATCTGACAAGGTTTGTTATCTCCCAAATAAACCAGCCCAATATCCCCTTGGACATAATCAAGAAAATAACTTCTATGGGGCATAGCATGAAATGAGGCCCCTAAATCTAAAACCCATGAATCATCAGCATTATTTAGGGAAAGAATCAAAGCATCATCTTTAGATTTATTACTTACCACATTTACCTCCTTGTTGCTTTCTTGTTTGTCTCCTTCTTTATTCTTCTGAGACTAGCAATTTTTCTTCAGATGACTTAGTTTCCCACAGTACCAGTAATCCTTCTGTCCTTTGGATTGGGATCTCTTATCGTTTGATTTTCCTTGTGACTTCTCATGACCTCCAGAACCTTTTCATCTCTCCTTTGATCTGTCCCTGCTTTCTGCATTCAAAACTTTGCCTGATGTGGACCCTCCTAAGATTTTCCATCACATTTCCTTGCTAAGGATGACACCAACAACATCATCAAATTTCAAAGTATTTGAACCAAAGATAAAGTTACTTACAACCATTACCAAGCTATTCTAGCTTTCTGGCAAAGAACATAATATCAAGAGAGCCCTCACCTCTTCATCAAATTTCACTTTTACAGAAGTTAATTGACTGGTAATCATATTAAAGTTATTTAAATGATCTTTCATAGATCCACCTTCATTCATTTTTAGATTAAACAAACACTTCATGAGAAATACCTTATTTGAGGCTGAGGGGTTTTCATACAATTTAGCCAAAGCTTTCATTAGTTCACTTATTGTTGTCACTTCTATTATATTGAATGCCATAGATGGTACTAGGCACAACCAAATGGTTCCCAGTGCCTTTCTGTTCAGAAGATTCGAATCCTCATCAGTCATTACTGCCAGTTTCTTGGCTATTCTTTCCAACGGCCTCCATAAATCTTTTTGATAGAGATAATCCTCCATCTACATCTTCCATAACTAATAGTTCTGCCCATTGAATTTGTCTACCTTCAATTTACCCTCGTCCTCCATTGTTCCCACTCAACCGTAAGACTCTCACTCAACCATGAGACCTTCCTATAGATGATAATCGAACACAACCTGCTCTAATACCACTTGTTAGGGTTAGCCAGCATAAGATATCAATTAAATGCAAATAAAGATTAAACAGAGGAATGAAAATACATAGAAATAATAATAGTGAGAGACAAGTTTTAATGTGGTTCACCCAAACTCGAGCTACATCCACCAATAGAGAGTCCAATATTATTATCTAGTAAATCAAACCGATTACAACCAACAATCCTTGCAACTCAATACCACTACAAAATGCTACAATACATCAATAAAAACCCTAACCCTTAGTCACTTTTATCAAGCCTTATGTTGGTTACAAAAATAGGGTTTTTCATGTCAGCCAATAGAAAAATAACTCCTACAAAGGGTGCTACCCCCAAACCCCCACAAGGCGCGCTACTCCTTGACCCCATTAAATAATTTGGGGGGAAACCGCATTGATAAAAGTGGGGTAATTTTAACCTCTGAGTCTAATTAGGCTCCATATAACAACACTTATGACATAATTCTAGGAATTAATTGGCTATCTAAGCACAAGTCCTTAGTAGATTGTGATGAAAAAATAGTGAAATACCTTGATGACTTTGGAAATTAGGTAGAGATTCTTGGTTCTAGGACACCCCTTAAGCTAAGATAGATTTCAGCCATGCATTGAAGAAAGCTAAAAGAAAGGGTTGTTCAATCTATGCTGTCAAAATAAGAGATCTAGATAATCAGGAACTATCCTTTGATAAGTACCCTATCCTTAGAGAGTTCAAAGATGTATTCCCCAATGAATTAATAGAACTACTGCCAAAAAGGGAATTTGATTTCTCAATAGATCTTGTTCTAGGAACTATACCACAGTCTGAAGCACCCTACAAAATAACAACAACATAATTGTATGAGCTTCAGGCACAATTAGAAGAACTATTGAAACAAGGGTTTATCAGACCTAGTGTGTCACCTTGGGGTGCACCTGTCATCTTCGTGAAGAAGAAGGATGGAACATTGTGGTTATCCATTGACTACAGGATGCTCAACAAGGTGACTATTAAGAATAAATATCCACTTCCAAGGATAGACGAATTGTTTGACCAGATGAAGGGTGCAAAGGTATTCTCCAAAATAGACCTTAGATCTAATTACCATCAGCTACGGATTAACGATGAGGATATCTCTAAGACAATGTTAAGAACTTGTTATGGTCACTACGAGGTCACAGTAGTACTTGTTGGGATAGGAATATTTAAATTTTTTTCTTATCTTCATACCCACTTATGTCTGACCAAACTAAAAAATATTTCACCCAAAATCATAATAACAACTGATATATCCCATAAAATCCTATGACTTTTATCACAGAATAATGGAAAGGGCCTCAATTTCTTAATATCGGCAAGACCTCATGTTAATTACACCAATCCATGAGAAACTAGTTGAAATGGCTATCGGCATGAGAATAACGATCAGGGAGAATATTTTAGAAAACACTGATGGAGAAAGTGGCACCGATGACCTTTCATTAGAGAGAGAACACGTGGTCATGCTGATCGGTATAAGGAAAGACTATCGGGGGATACTATGAAAACCCTCCCAATAGTGTAAGTCATACTGATGGAGGAATTCAGTAGGACTCTCACTATTCATCCAATAGAATGAAAGAAACTAGTGGTCATCAGCGAGAGATAAGCATCAGAATGAAAGGTTAAGGAGTTTCCGATATTCTAATGTCTCAGTGATTAACGAAAAGTGTTTCGGTACAAGTCATACTGACATGTATAGAACATAAGAACCATTGGCAAAAGAAAATGAATCGAACAAACCTTACAAGTCTGGCTGAAGCAATACTCACAACGATGTCGGTGGCATGTTGTGAAGGTCTCTCTGATGAGGGGTGTAAAAGGCTATAAGGGAGATAACCACAATCGGGTGACATGAAATAAGTTATCCTGATAACATACCTTACTCTGATAAGAATGAGGATCATGTTTCATCAACAAGACTCTCACCGATAGTCACATGGGGGACACTTGACATATCAGAGAAGAATGCTATTCTTACAATGATGAAGAAAGTCAAGCCGATGATAACCATGCCCACTTCTACATCGGGTAGACCTTGGAGATATCTTGCCGATACAAACTCACTTATGAAATATGACATCAAAGAGACAAATCAAGGGTTACAATGATTGATCCATGAGCAAACATTCACGCCATGAGAAGATATTAAAATTGCCCTGACATTACAAAAATCATGCTGATGAGAGAAGTTATGACGATGTGACATTTCACAACGATCAAGAAAATTGAAACGCTGGAACCATTAATTACAGACGATGAAGAAATTCTCTGAGATACCATTTGAAGATATTGCAATTAAAATTGAAAGAATTATCTAAAGTGAGCAAGAAAGCAGAGACTCAGAAGGGAAAATAGGGGAATTCAATCACTGCTTCAGAATAACAGGTACATATATACAAACTTTTATGCAATAGCCTGTAAATTGAATTTACTATCCTAGATTGTAAATGGAGACTTTGGTGAAAGGAAAGGGCAGAAAAAAAAAGGGTGATACCAGTAAACCTAAAAGACAAAAAATTGACAAAACCCCTGAAGAGAAAACAAAAAAGAGAAAACTGAACCAAGACTTAATTGATCAACTACTAGGATCAACTCCCAAAGCCTGAAGGTCTACACAACTTAGGGCAGAAGTGGAGAAACTAGAAGACAAGTGTAAATACATAGGAAATGTATGGACCCTAATTTGAGGTTATGAATTGTTTAAGTTCCACTACATTAGAAGAATCAGGAATTTCCTGGTGTCAAACCCATGGCATTTGAATTTGGGTAAGTTGGTCATTCCTGATGTGTTTATGAATGTTGAACTCCTCCAACTTCTTGCTAAGAAGTATAATCTAAGTCTTAAGGCTATATGCAACCCACAACGGGAGCCTATTATACACCTATGTAAGAATGCCATTTGTGAAGTTTTTGACTTGGATGATTTATGTACTATCCCTATAGTGTACAAAGATTTGGATAAAGAGTATTGGCGAATGGATACTACATACAATGGATGGAGACTGCCTATTCACAGGCCTAGGGTAGAGGGGGAAATGGTGCCTCTCAATGAGGATGATGGACCTCCTTTTCATGTGTCATTATTTGAACCGTACATACAATACACTTACTAGTCTATGGACTAGGTCCTAGGATTAGAGGCCCTTGATTTCATGACAATTCCTCTTATGGTCATAGCTACAGACATCCAGTGCCACAATGCCAAGCAGTTTGATTATGCTACCTATATTTTTAATAGAATTGACTCTGGTCTAATTGCAATAAAAAATAATGCCCCATCAGTTTCCTTTGAACATTACTTACTTCTTATGCACATGGTGCTCTATTATGGCCAGGAAGTGGGGTTATGGCCAACTAAATTCAAAGTTGTTCCAGTAGACCAGAGGGGACAGAAGTCACTTGTGTAGATGTGGACCAGAATATGGGATAGTAGATATGCTAATTCTAGCTATGTGCAATTTGAAGAATACTTTGTGAAAGTGTTATATAGATATTTCAGTCATCCCTGTGAGTATTCAATCTCAAATGAAATAAAGAGGTTTCTTAGACCAAAATATTTTGGTGTTCCTCCTACTGTTACTCACAATTGGGGAGACTAGTACTGTTTTGAGGATGCTACCATGGCTAGAGTTTATGGTTTTGAGGATACTCCTTTTATCTTGCCTAAGACTATCCCTAACAGAATTACCTATTTAGAAATAGTTAGGCAAATGTATTGTTCTAATGTGATGCATTTGAGCTCCCATGACAAATAGTCTTTTATGCCTAGTACTCTGTGTTTTGGAGATTTCACTATGGTATCCAAGGAGGGTTATGGTCTCATTACGGATAAACTAATGCACTACATTATGAGGTGTGCTGAGGTAAGAAAAGGGTTTGATCCTAAGGGTTTTATTGACCTTGCTCGGAGAAAACAAAACCTCAATGGATACACACATGTCCCCTATCCACACGATGATGTCATCAGGACTTTAGAAGAGATTGAAGTAGAATTGGTGTTTGAGAAATACAATAGGAACTTAGATGAGAAAAGGGAATAGCTTGCAGAGATTGAGGTGTTATCTTCTAGTGATGAAAAACCAGTAGAACAAGAGGAGCCACATCAATAGACAACAAGAATGTCCAAACAAAAGATGCAACAATATCAGTCTCCTATTATAGCGCATGATGAGGAGGGGTCTAGTGATGAAGACCCAAGACAAATAGCATATGATTCTTTTATTTCTGATGATAAATTTATTCATTCTAAAGAATTCAAATCATTTTTATATAAATGCAAGGGGAAAGAAATCAGAGAGTCAGTGGATGATGTGTCTGCCAATAATGAGAGACAATTACTTGATATGTTGAAAGAAACAGTGGATAATGAATTGCAAGATATGACCCCTAACAAGGGTAGATAGTTGCTTAAAGAAGCAGGGGTGATGATCTTTCCTAGCCTTGACTTGAATTCTTCTTTGGTATTTGATAGTTTTCTGCATAATACAGATGATAAATACAAGCTCACTCCAGAAGGTGTCACTAAAGTATATATGGGCACCAAATATAATAACGATGAAAATTCATTAATGATATGGGCCCTGTATCCTCCCCATAAAAACACAACCATTATAGACATCGAGAAGACTTTTGGCCACGTCATGACTTTGAAGGTAGGGGAGACTAACCCCTTGATTACTGCAAACATTGGCATGTATGTTACAAAGTTGAATAAGGCACAGGCTTAGAGGTTAATCAAAGAAAGAGATGCATACAAACTGAGCTGTGAGAGATTAACCAAAGAAAATGTCTATTTGAAAGATGTTGTTAAGAGCATGTTCAGAGAATCAGTAAAGAGACTAACTTAGGGTGAAAGCTCACAGAGCATCTAATCACCATCCATCGATTAGATAGGTCAAATCTACATGGATACACTTGTCACAGTACTCCAAAATAGGCATACCAACATGATGCATTGGCTGAACCAATTTTGGGATAATTATTCTCAAAATTATAAAGTGATCCAAGAGCATGAGAGGCTTGACAAAAGGTTGCAAGAGAAACTCATTGAGACACGGAGTAAAGATACTTCTGACATTACAGATACCTCCAATGCAAAATATTTGGTTGAGAAACATCATAAGTATTATGACCAAATTAAGATTGATGCTAAAGAATGTGTTGAAGCCTCAAAAGCAAGAGTGCCCACATTGTTCAAGAGCGATAAATAATTAAAGGGAAAAGAAGAATGGAGCAGAGACTATCAAGAAATATTACATGAAGCTTTAGGAGCTCTTAAGGACAAAGACTCTGCATCCGGGGAAGCCTACAAGCATTTGGAGAGAATGGTTATGATGGATGTGATCACAAGGAACACTATTGAATTTACTGATTCACATCACAGCCAGGAGTACTTAGACCACATTGCTCAGCTATACTTGTGGTTGAATAGGGCCTAAGCATTGTTGTTTTATGGTTGTTATGTTAATCTTGTTAATTCCTAAAAGATTTCTTGAAGAGTTATGTCTCTTCACAAGCATTTCTATATAAGTTCAAACATATGATGCTAAATTATCATTAGTAGTAGAATATAATACATAAAGTTTACAATGTTTCTCAAAGACCATGTTGCAAGTATATTATTGAAGAAGTAAAATTGAAGTTCTATGATTATGTGGTTTTATTCTAGCATCAATTGTTTGTTTAAATTACTCAATTGTATGGTTGTCTCCAGTTCAATATTTCCTTGTTATTCAGATTAATATATCAAGTATATATTTAATTTGTCAGTGCACATTTGCTATAGTTGTGTGATTGGATTAATTGGTTTCTATTAGAGGAATTAAATCCTTCTGATCAGTCACAGTAACCTAGAAGTGTTAGTTTGAATAACTAAGAAGAACCATATAATTAGGATTGTCATTCTATCTCCAAGTTAATATTATCTCTTATTCTTGCATATTTCATTCAATTGGTTCCTTGAAGAAAGGATTACATTACCTTCTAGTGAATAACAAGAAATCTGATTATATTGGTTGGATTATTAAGAAGAGTTTGTCAGTCATTTCTTTGCATGTTTATACAAGTTATAAACTAAAATATTGTGCCAAACAGTTAGAGTTACTGCCAACTATAAGCCACTAGTCTTAGTCTTCCATTTGACTCTGTTTACCCAACAAGGCACTGGTCTTATTTCAATTCAGCACTTAAAAATCCCTTTATTAGTCAAGCACAGTCATAAAATTCACTTTGATATTTCTTATACAATTTATACCAACCATTCGTCAGATATTAGATATAGAATTAGTTAGCAAGCTTTCATCTACTCTACACCATTTTCCACTGTAGGTAGATTCATTTACTTAATCACAACAATTACACTCAGTCTACTTTAATTTCCAAGGTTCACTCGCCTAGGTGTAGCAAGACCTAAAATGTAGGGAGTCATCAAACCCTAAAGGTTGATTCTATCACGTTGGTGACTCTACTGGGGAACAAATAAAAGACCTTAGTAACAAACCATTCCTTTTATAGAGTCATTTCAAAAACTTTAATTTGGTAACTGTGCTGGTAAGAAGAATCTAGAAAGATAAAATATAAACTTTTTCCTATTTGCAAAATAGGTGGCGACTCTAGAAACTGTTATAATAGAAAATTAATACCAAATGGATGGTAGACGATCCAAGATGGAGGGCAAGAAATTGCAATCATCTCCACCAATTAGAAACATCTCCAAGAGAAATGGAACATCAAATTATTCTCATTAGAACAATAACCAGGAGGCTCAAGAGGATAATGTTGAGCAAACTATAATAACTCACAATAGTTTTACACCTCTGCATGAATCAAATGAAAATCTCAATAGAGTAAATGATGACATATTGGCAAAATACAGACCTGATCCTCAAGAACAGCTTGAGTGTGAAGCACGGGCCATGAGGGAAATCGATCAAAGACAAGGTGAATATGATTTTAAAATGTCATTATAGCAAGGAGAAGGGGTAAAACATGGATTCTCAACTCAAGAAATAAATGAAAGCCCAAAGAATTTAGAAGGTATGAATCAAGCACATCAAGATTTGCTTAGGCTCTAGGAAGAACCTAAAATGATCAAGATAGAGGAAACTAAGAGGTTATTGCAACAAGAGATTCAACAAATAAAGAGTAGGGCTAAAATGGGCCCCCCAAAATATGTACCTCCACATAGGGGAAACACTTCGAGGAATCCACAACAAAATTTACACCAAAATACATGTGGTGCTTCAAATTCGCAAGCATCCAGAAGTTAGCAAAATACCATTCCTAAAGTTCCTAGACCACCTCCCATACACAACACCTCTCAACATATGGCTAATCCTTACCCACCCCCTAGCCAACAGTATTATACACCACAAAATCCTTATATATATCCCCACATAAACCCACAGTAGCAATATTCTTATCATCAGCCTCCAGGTGGATATAATTATTATCCTAATCCACCACCCATGAATTTTCCACCTCAAAACCTCACAAACATATGTAGCCAATTTGATCTGATTGGATATCAGTTGTATCCATATCCTATGGATAGTAATTGGAGGAATATAGTTTCCAAGTTCACTAGGAACAATGCAATATCAGCTGAAGATCACATCAAATCCTTCAATGCTTTTGTATAAGATATTGGTATGAACTATGAAGATGTTAGAATGAGGTTATTCATGATGTCTTTAACTAAAGATGCAAGAGACTGGTTCAACAGTTTGCCTGATGCTTTAATCAGTTCAATAACTAGTTTCCACAATCAATTCAAGGAGCAGTATGGCAATCAATATGCCCCTGAGTTTACATTACACAAATTGATAAGCATCCAAAAATACTAGAATGAATTAGTGTATGATTTCAATCTAAAATTTTCCAAATTACACAACAAAATACCACATGGATCTAAACTGACTGACCCAGCGGCATTGGGCATTTATCTGAAAGCATTTGATCCCAAGACATGCTACGAACTTAGAAATCGGTGCCCTACGACCCTAGATGAAGCATAGAAAGTGGCATTAACTATTGAGAACAATAGGAAAGCTGCAGGCATGGTTAGCAAGAGGGATAACCCTAGAAATCCTCAAAACCCAAACATTCAGCAGACTAAACAAGAAGGTCAACATAGACATGAAAGGCCTAGGTTGCATGATATGCCATATAATACAAATTGGAAAGATGGGAGACCCATTTAAAACAACAGAAAGTAATATTATGGCAAATATACCCCTGACCCTCTAAAAAGAAATGTGGCACATATGGTAGAAGATAAACCTTGGTGTCTGGTGTGCAATTTACCACATTCACCTGAATATTGTGAGGTGGCTAAAATAGTACAACAAGAAGAAATGTTATACAATTATAACAGAGACAATCACACAATAAACATGATGCAAGATACACCATATTTGTTGAATGAAGACTATTCTTCTACAGAGGAAGAGGGATATGAATATGATATGGGAAATCAGAGACATCATATCAATATGGGAAAACAAGAAGTATTCTCAGATCAGGAGGATAGTTATGAGGAACCTACCTATTATAACAATAAGCCATATGATCAGTGGAGAAAGCCCACTAAAAATGAAAGAGAAGCTCTTACAATAGCTGTAATAGCTCAAGCTAAAAAATGCCTATAACTCAAGGAATAGGACAGTGAATGTTGAACAAGGAACATCTGGGAGTGTCTTTATAAAAGATTAGAATTACAAAAAGAATAATGTAAAGTCATCATTCAAAGAACCAGAAAAGGCTGATAAAAATAGAACAAAAGATAAATCCCAAAATCAAGAAAAGGAACATATAAAGATGGAAAAGAATGATCAGACTATGGCCCATTCATTTGACATTGCTCATGCAATATCTTAGGTAAAGATATCAGTTCCACTTTTAGAAATGATGAAGATAGACAAATACAAGAATACAGTAGTTAAACTAATTTCAGATATACCAAATCAAAAACATAAGAGATCAGAGAATAGAACAAACAATGTTCACCAAGAAACATTCCAAATTCCTGAGGTATACCTAGGTGATACATTGACAAAGAATCCCTCATAGGTGGATCCTTTCTACACTGCATTATTCATTAAAAATAGGATAGTAAGGAATTACATGATTGATTCAGGTGCGGCCATGAATATCATGCCAATAGGAGTTATGAAAGAACTAGGAATGTGGGTTGACATTATATTTGGTAGGTGTTATGCAATGGATAATAGATCCATCCCAGTCGTTGGTATTATGAGGGATGTGGAGATAAAACTTGCCTCATGCCTTGAAGAAACTTATAACATTGATATTATTGTGGTTGACATCCCACCATATTATGGAATGCTTCTATCAAGACAATGGGCCACAATGGCAAGAGGGAATGTCTAATTGGACTTATCATATGCCACAATACCAGTGGGAGGTAAAGAGATCAAGCTGTGTAGGGAGATAAGGTATGAGAATATTATAGAATGCTTGGATCAACATCAAATAAATTTCTTTTGTGATACAGATTTGGCAGCCTTCAAGGTTGAAAAAAATCAGCCAGAATTGCAGAATACTAATCCAATACATGTTGAATCTAAGAAAGAAGAAAATGATGTGTGGAAGATGTATTTTTATGGTGCATGTAGCAAAATGGGAAATGGGGCCGGAGTAGTTTTTATCTCACCAGCGGGTAAAACTTTCAAATACTCCTTTATGTTAACATTTGAATGCACAAACAATGTAGCATAATACAAGGCTTTGCTCATTGGTTTAAATATAGCCACCAAGCATAAGATAAAAAAAGTTAGCTGTCTATGGTGATTCTGAATTGGTTACTTCCCAAGTAAGAGAGAAATACTTATCAAAAAACAAGAGGTTGAGACAATATAGAAATGCAGTCTGGGATGATATTGAGTTATTTGATGCCTTTTCAATCAGCTGGATTGATAGGTCAAAAAATATTATGGTAGATTTTCTAGCGAATATCACATTGAAAAGATATGATGTCACATTAGGAGGTATTACAGAAGTTGAATTCAAAACTAGACCCACTATCCTAGATAATGTACTTAACTAGCAAGTGTTTGATATGATGCTGATATAATCAACTTCCTGCATTGTGCTGATTATTATGAAAATCAAGAGATTGATTTCAATGCATTTGTAGAAGAACATGATGGGAAGGAAACCCTTTTTGGCCAAGAGATAGTTCAATTGAAAACAAATAAAATACCTAATGGACTTATAGCATTGGAAAAGACATTTGATGGACATGATAGATTTAAAATGAAAGACACACTAGTGGTGCAAAATGACCTTGAAGAGATTAATTTGGGGACACAGGCAACCCTGAAGAATGTATATATTGGAAAGAATCTTAACCCCAAAATCAAGAGCAGGATCATCAACTTACTTAAGAAGTATAGACATGTATTTGCTTGGTCATATGATGATTTAAAAGAATATAGGGAGGATCTTTTTCAGTATGAAATACCATTGAAACCAGATGCTAAACCATTCAATCAAAAATAGAGGCCTATCAATCCTACATTAGCTCCTAAGATGCTTGAAGAACTCACAAAATTAAGGGTGGAGCTATCATTAAACCCATTAGGCATTCCTCTTGGGTTTCTAATTTGGTGCCTGTTAGGAAAAAGAATGGTGATATTAGATTATGTGTGGACTTCAGCAATTTAAACAAATCTTCTATTAAGGACAACTATCCCCACCCTAATATGGAAGCAATATTACAAAAGGTTACTGGATGTGAACTGTTGTCAATGATGGATGGCTTCTCAGGATATAATTAGGTGAAAGTCAAGGAATCATAACAATATAAGACTGCAGTCACCATGCCATGGGGAACATATGCATATTTAAGAATGCCATTCGGGCTCACTAATGCTGGAGCAACATTCCAAAGAGCAATGGATGTGGCATTTGCTGAATTGGTTAATAAAATCATGATAGTATATCAGGATGATATGACAGCATAGTCCAAAAGGGCTGAGGATCATTGTGCATATTTAGAACAAATATTTATTAAAGCCCTAGAATATGGGAATTTCATTGAATCCTAAGAAATGCCATTTCACAGTGACAAAGGGGAAGTTGCTTGGTCACATAGTCTCAAAAGATGGAGTGAGAATAGACCCTGAGAGAGTAAAAGCAATTGACCAAGTTCCTATTCCTAAAAATGTGAAAGCTATATAGTCATTTTTTGGTCAAATTAACTTTGCCAGGAGGTTCATATCAAATCTTACAGAAATTGTTAGTCCCATATCTAGAATGTTGAAGAAAAATTTAGAAGTGAAGTGGACCACAGAAACAGTGGAGGCATTTCCTACCATTAAAAAGGCAATCAAAGAAGTGCCTATTCTAATATCTCCTAATTTTAGTAAGCCATTCCAACTATTCTCATTTACCTCTTATCATACAGTTGTAGCAGTACTATTACAGAAAAATAATGATGGACATGAACAACCCATTTCATTTTTCAGCAAATCTCTTCAAAATGCAGAATTGAAATATGACATTGTTGAGAAACAGGCATATGCACTAGTGAAGGTAGTTAAAACTTTTAGGCCATACTTGGTGGCAGTTGAAATCATAGCATATGTGCCTAATGCTGGAGTAAAAGATGTATTGGTCCAAACTGAAGTCACAGGTAGAAGATGCAGATGGATCAATATAATTTAGGAGTTCAATATTGAAATCTAGATCACTAAACTAGTGAGAGTACAAGGTCTTGCTAGGTTAATGGCTAAAAGTAATCTTGAGGCTTCTCAGATATGTATTGATAATACAAGTTCTAGCATTGAGCATACTCCATGGTATACTAACATCATATATTATCTAAAGCACACGAAATGTCCTGAGGGGTATGATGATAACAAAAGGTGGACACTTAAATTACAGGCCTCAAAATATGTATTTATTGATGGGGATCTTTATTGGAAGAATAGGGATGGAATTCTACTATTATGCCTAGATGAGCATCAATCAAAACATATCTTGAAAGAGTTACATGAAGGCATGTGTGGAGGTCATTTTTCAGCAAAGACTACAGCCCACAAGATCCTAAGGGCTAGATACTATTGGCCTAAAGTTTTTAATGATTCATATCATTACACTAGGAAATGTGAAGCATGTCAGAAGTTTTCAAGAAAGTTGAAATATCAGGGAGCATTGCTCTTGAAACCCATGCAGGTGGAGGCTCCATTCTATCAGTGGGGTATTGACTTCATAGGAGAAATTGTGGAGAAGTCAAGTGGTGGACACAAATGGATTTTAGTGGCAATAGATTACTTCACAAAATGGGTGGAAGCAATCCCAACCAAACAAGCAACAAGCAGGGCAGTGATTAACTTTTTGATGGAAAATACTATATTCAGATTTGACACTCTAGTAAGGTTAATCACGGACAATGGAATGTGTTTCAGGTTTGATGAATTCAAAAAAAATTGTAGTACACATGGCATCATTGTGTCCTATGTTGCCCCTTATCATCCACAAGCAAACGAATAGGTAGAATCCAGCAACAAAAGCCTTTTGAAAATTATAAAGAGAATGTTGGATGGAAACAAGAAAGCATGGGATTCAAAGTTAAAAATGGTTGTATGGGCTGATAGGATTATTGTGAAAAGAGCAATTGGGAGATCTCCTTTTGAAATAGTGTATGGAACACAAACAAGAATACCATTAGAAAATCTCCTACCAGTTTACAAATTCATTCTTTAGGAAGATTTAAACATTCCTGAACCAATGGAGGAAAGATTAGAACATCTTGCTAAACTTGATGAAAAAAGGAGACTAGCCCAAAAGAAGAATATTAAGTTGTAATCATAAGTGAAATACCTCTTTGACAAAAAGGCCAAAGATAGGAAATTTGAGATGAATGACTTAGTACTGATGTGGAATGCTAGGTGCCAGGTTAAAGGAAAGAATGGAAAGTTTGAAGCTTTATGGTTAGGTCCTTTGGTTATAACTGGCAAAGGAGGTGATGATTCTTACTATTTGCAAAACATGTCCGGAGAAGAGCAGGAATTGCCTATGCATGGGCAATATCTGAAGCCTTTCTTTTCATAAAATATCATGCACAAAGAGAATTAAGTGTTGCCAGTGGATGGACAACCCTTAAATAATTCTCAAAATACTTTTATTCCATCCATAGTAATCTAGGGAAATCAAAAGAGATTAGGATCTACCAGTACATGGACAATCCTATGAATCTCTCAGTAAAAAAAAAAAAATCTTGTCCATGTACAATAGTATAGGATCATTCCTGTTCCCCATCATCATCACTCCCATCTCCTATTCTCATACAATTCTGTGAAACCGCCATCCCAAATAAATAAAACATATGGTCTACTCCCCCAAGAGATCTAAATTCTTGTTATACTCACAAGGAGTATACATCCCAGATAGAGCCACTATTGGGACAGGAAAATTTTAAAAAATTTCTAATATTCATACCCACTTATGTCTGACCAAACTTAAAAAAATTCACCCAAAATCAGAGTAACAACTGATATATCCCATAAAAGCCTATGACTTCTATCACATAATAATGGAAAGGACCTCAATTTCTTAATATCGGCAAGACCTCATTTTAATTACACCGATCCATGAGAAACTAGTTGAAATGGCTATCGACATGAGAATAAGGATCGGGGAGAATATTTTAGCAAACACCGATGGAGAAAGTTGCATCGATGACATTTCATCAGAGAGAGAATGCATGGTCACACCAATCAGTATAAGGAAAGACTATCGGAGGATACTTTGAAAACCCTCTCGACAGTGTAAGTCATAACGATGGAGGAATTCGGTAGGACTCTCACCGATCATCCAATAGAATGGAGGAAACTAGTGGTCATCGGCAGGAGATAAGCATCGAAACAAAAGGTTAAGGAGTTTCAAATATTCTAATGTCTTAGCGATTAATGAAAAGTGTTTTGGTATAAGTCATGCCGACATGTATGTAACATATGAACCATTGGTGAAAGCAAATGAATCGGAACAAAGATTACAAGTCTGGTCAAAGCAATACTCACAATGATGTCGGTGACATGTTGTGAAGGTCTCTCTGATCAGAAGTGTAAAAGGCTATCAGGGAGATAACCACGATCAGGTGACTTGAAATAAGTTATCCCGATAACATACCTTACTCTGATAACAATGAGGACCATGTTTCATCGAGAAGACTCTCACCAATAGTCACGTCGAGGACACTTGACATATTGGAGAAGAATGTTATTCTTACAATGATGAAGAAAGTCAGGCCGATGATAACCATGCCCACTTCTACATCGGGTAGACCTTGGAGATATCCTACCGATACAAACTCACTTATGAAATATGACATCAAAGAGACAAATCAAGGGTTATAGTGATTGATCCATGAGAAAACGTTCACACCATGAGAAGATATTAAAATCGCCTTGACATTACAAAAATCATGTCGATGAGAGAATGTATGACGATGTGACATTTCACAACGATCAAGAAAATTCAAATGCTGGAACCATTAATTACAAACGATGAAGAAATTCTTTGAGATGCCATTTGAAGATATTACAATAAAAGTTGAAAGAATTATCTGAAGCGAGCAAGCAAGCAGAGACTCGGATGGGAAAATAGAGGAATTCAATCACTGCTTCTGAATAATAGGTAAATATATACAAACTTCTGTGTAATAGCCTATAGATTGAATTTACTATCCTAGATTGTAAATGGAGACTCCGATGAAAGCAAAGGGCAAAAAACAATAAGGTGATACCAGTAAACCTAAAAGACAAGAATTTAACAATACCCCTGAAGAGAAAACAAAAGAGAGAAAACTAAACCAAGACTTAATTGATCAACTACCAGGATCAACTCCCAAAACCTGAAGGTCTACACAACTTAGGGTAGAAGTGGAGAAACTAGTAGACAAGTGTAAATACATAGGAAATTTTTGGACCCCAATTCGAGGTTATGAATTGTTTAAGTTCCACTACAATAAAAGAATCAAGAATTTCCTGGTGTCAAACCCATGGCATTTGAATTTAGGTAAGTTGGTCATTCCTGATGTGTTTCTGAATGTTGAACTCCTCCAACTTCTTGCTAAGAAGTATAATCCAAGTCTTAAGGCTATGTGCAACCCACAAGGGGAGCCTATTATACCCCTGTCTAAGAATTCCATTTGTGATGT
The DNA here is from genome assembly GCA_027924645.1 of Cunninghamia lanceolata. Taxonomy (NCBI): domain Eukaryota; kingdom Viridiplantae; phylum Streptophyta; class Pinopsida; order Cupressales; family Cupressaceae; genus Cunninghamia; species Cunninghamia lanceolata. Next base: position 11,082,052 of record BSBN01000391.1, on the reverse strand, counting down.
TTTTGACTTGGATGATTTATGTACTGTCCCTATAGTTTATGAATATTTGGATAAAGAGTATTGGAGAATGGATACTACATACAATGGATGGAGACTACCTATTCACAAGCCTAGGGCAAAGGGAGAAATGGTGCCTCTCAATGAGGATGATGGACCTCCTTTTCATGCGTCATTATTTGAACCGTACATACAATACACTTACTACTCTGTGGGCCAGGTCCTAGGATCAGAGCCCCCTGATTTCATGATAATTCCTCTGATGGTCATAGCTACAGACATTCGGTGCCACAATTCCAGGCAGTTTGATTATGCTGCCTATATTATTAATAGAATTCACTCTGGTCTGACTGCAATAAAGAACAATGCCCCATCAGTTTCCTTTGAACATTACTCACTTCTCATGTACATGGTGCTCTATTATGGCCAGGAAGTGGGGTTATGGCCAACTGAATTCAAAGTTGTTCCAGTAGACCAGAGGGGAAAAAAGTCACCCGTGCAAATGTGGACCAGAATATGGGATAATAGATATGCCCATTCTAGCTATGTGCAATTTGAAGAATACTTTGTGAAAATGTTATATAGATATTATAGTCATCCCTATGAGTATTCAATCTCAAATGAAATAAAGAGGTTTCTTAAACCAAAAGATTTTGGTGGTCCTCCTACTGTTACTCACAACTGGGGAGACTGGTACTATTTTGAGGATGCTACCATGGTTAGAGTTTATGGTTTTGAGGATACTCATTTTATCTTGCCTAAGACTATCCCTGACAGAATTGCCTATTTAGAAATAGTTAGGCAAATGCATTGTTCTAATGTGATGCATTTGAGCTCCCATGACAAATAGTCTTTTATGCCTAGTACTCTGTGTTTTGGAGATTTCACTGTGGTATCCAAGGAGGGTTATGGTGTCATTATGGATAAATGGATGAACTACAATATGAGGTGTGCTAAGGTAAGAAAAGGGTTTGATCTTAAGGGTTTTATTGACCTTGCTCAGAGAAAACAAAACCTCAGTGGATACACACATGTCCCCTATCCACATGATGATGTCATCAGGAATTTAGAAGAGATTGAAGTAGAATTGGTGGTTGAGAAGTACAACAGGGACTTAGATGAGAAAAGGGAATAGCTTGCAGAGATTGAGGTGCTATCTTCTGGTGATGAAGAACCTGCAGAACAAGAGGAGCCACATTAACAGACAACAAGAATGTCCAAACGAAAGATGCAATAATATCAATCTCCTGTTATAGCACATGATGAGGAGGGGTCTATTGGTGAAGACCCAAGACAAATAGCATATGATTCTTTTATTTCTGATGATAAATTTATTCATTCTAAAGAATTCAAATCATTTTTATATAAATGCAAGGGGAAAGAAATCAAAGAGTGAGTTGATGATGTCTCTGGTAGCAATGAGAAACAATTACTTGATATGTTGAAAGCAAGAGTGAATAATGAATTGCAAGATATGACCCCTAGTAAGGGTAGACAGCTGTTCAAAGAAGTAGGGGTGACGATCTTTCCTGGCCTTGATTTGAATTCTGCTCTAGTATTTGATAGTTTTCTGCATTATACAGATGATAAATACAAGCTCACTCCAGAAGGTGTCACTGAAGTATATATGGGCACCAAATATAATAACAATGAAAATTCATTAATGATATGGGCCATGCATCCTCCCCATAAAAAGACAACCATTATAGACATCGAGAAGACTTTTGGCCATGTCATGACTTTGAAGGTAGGGAGACTAACCCCTTGATCACTGTAGACATTGGCATTAATGTTGCAAAGTTGAGTAAGGCACATGCTCAGATGTTAATCAAAGAAAGAGACGCATACAAACTGACCTATGAGAGATTAACCAAAGAAAATGACTATTTGAAAGATGTTGTTAAGAGTACCTTTGGAGGATCAGTAAAGAGACTAACTCAAGGTGAAAGCTCACAGAGTGTCCAATCACCATCCATCGATTAGAGAGCTCAAATCTAGATGGATACACTTGTCACACTACTCCAAAACAAGCATACCAACATGATGCATTGGCTGAACCAATTTTGGGATAATTATTCTCAAAATTATAAAGTGATCCAAGAGCATGAGAGGCTTGACAAAAGGTTGTAGGAGAAACTCAATGAGACACAGAGTAAAGATACTTCTGACATTACAAATACATCCAATGCAAAAGATTTGGTTGAGCAGCATCAGAAGTATTATGACGAACTTAAGACTCATGCCAAAGAAAGTGTTGAAGCCTCAAAAGCAAGAGTGCCCACGTTGTTCAAGAGTGATAAAGAATTAAAGAGCAAAGAAGAATGGAGTAGAGACTATCAAGAAATATTACATGAAGCTTTAGGAGCTCTTAAGGACAAAGACTCTACATCCAGGGAAGCCTGTAAGCATTTGGAGAGGATGGTTACGATGGATGTGATCACAAGGAATGCTATTGAATTTACTGATTCACATCGCAGCCAAGAGTACTTAGACCACATTGCTCAACTATACTTGTGGTTGAATAGGGCCTAAGCATTGTTGTTTTATGGTTGTTATGTTAATCTTGTTAATTCCCAAAAGACTTCTTGAAGAGTTATGTCTCTTCACAAGCATTTCTATATAAGTTCAAACATATGATGCTGAATTATCATCAACAGTAGAATATAATACATAAAGTTTACAATGTTTCTCAAAGACCATGTTGCAAGTATATTATTGAAGAAGTAAAATTGAAGTTCTATGATTCTATGTATTTATTCTGGCATCAATTCTTTGTTCAAATTACTCAATTGTATGGTTGTCTCCAGTTCAATATTTCCTTGTTATTCAGATTAATATATCAAGTATATATTTAATTTTGTCAGTGCACATTTGATGTAGTTGTGTGATTGGATTAATTGGTTTCCATTAGAGGAATTAAATCCTTCTAATCGATCATAGTAACCTGGAAGTGTTAGTTTGGATAACTAAGAAGAACCATATAATTAGGATTGCCATTCTATCTCCGAGTTAATATTATCTATTATTCTTACATATTTCATTTAATTAGTTCCTTCAAGAAAGGATTAAATTACCTTATGGTGAATAACAAGAAATCTGATTATATTGGTTGGATTATTAAGAAGAGTTTGTCAGTCATTTCCTTGCACGTTTATACAAGTTATAAACTAAAATATTGTGCCAAACAGTTAGAATTACTACCAACTATAAACCACTAGTCTTAGTCTTCCATTTGACTCTATTTACCCAATAAGGCACTGGTCTTATTTCAATTCATCACTTAAAAATCCCTTTATTAGTCAAGCATAGTGATAAAATTCACTTTGATATTGCTTATACAATTTATACCAACCATTCATCAAATATTAGATATAGAATTAGTTAGCAAGCTTTCATCTATTCTACACCATTTGCCACTGTAGGTAGATTCATTTACTTAGTCGCAACAATTACACTCGGTCTGCTTTAATTTCCAAGGTTCACCCGCCTAGGTGTAGCAAGACCTAAAGTGCAGGGAGTCATCAAACCCTAAAGGTTGATTCCATCACGTTAGTTCAAAAATGTTGTGAATCTAAGCATAGAGCATGGCATCCTCTTAGGAATAGCAACCTACATTTTTGAGACTTAACAGTACCTTTTGGGTTAACTAACACACCTACAATATTTATGAACTTGAAGAACACTATGTTCAGGGATTGTTTGGATGAATTGGTGATGGTCTTCTTAGATGACATTCTGATTTATCCTAAGTTAGTAGAGGAGCATGAAAGACACTTGAGGATAGTCTTGCAGCATTTGAGAGAGTGTAAACCTTTTGGCAAGTGCTCTAAGTGTACATTCTACTAGAGTAAAGTTGATGCAGAGGCATCCACACTATAACCTTACAATATAGCATGGACGTCTGCAGCCCATCATCATCATCATCATCATCATCATCATCATATTTCACTTTACACTGTCAGCATCATCATATTTTGGACGAGCACAATTGTCCTCCTGCCGACTACTGTTTACTTCCTCCGTTTTCCTCCTAACATCATCATCATGATGTTCAACTAACGCAAACATCCTCCTGTTGCACTGTTCATCAGGCGCCAAGCTCCATCGGCATCATCGTGATATGTAACAACCCCCTTCGTCAGCAGGATATCCAATATCCGGTTGCTCCAAAGATCCTGATGACGATCACCTTCAGCACCTTCCCTTCGATGCCCCGAAGGCCGACGATACAAGCAACAGCATCATGATACAATTTATCCGGTTCTCTCGAAACCTCCTGATGATGTTCACACAACCTTCTGCCGATACCAAAGCACTTAACGACAGCAGGATAAACTCACGTAGGGGGATATCTCAATATCCTGATGACGATGACGTCACCCAATATCCTGATGACGATGATGTCACCCAATATCCTGATGACCTCTTCAACGCTTAGTCAAAAAAAACAAACTTTCACTCACGCATCTGCTAGCGATACGCGGATGATGGGCACTCCCGAGAGATGATCCTGACGGCGATATATGCACTGAGTATATATCCGACTTAAAACATCCTGATGCCCTTGCAACATGTAAACTTCAACAGTTTCATGACCCGATCTTCTACCTGATGCCGATGCACTCCTCCTCGGCTCCTCCTGATGGTGATCACCCCGACGCACTTGCACTTCATGCAACTAACCGCATCATGCCGATCTCCTCTTATTCGGATGATGATGCCTAACGCGACTGCAGGATATCTGTAGAAATATCCTGATGATGCCGTTTCAACAACTTTTCAACCTAATCGAAATACCACTTCGCCGATCCTCCAGGGACGACCCGATCCACTCTCAGGGTGATCTTCCAAACTCTCTCAGCTCGACCTAGCACATACCCATGCTAGGGTCTTCAACATCTCTCGACGGCGATCCTGCACACCTGCATGCAAACAGAAAGCAAACTAACACCTACCCTACTGTACATTACCATTCCACCGATCAGATGAATCAACCGGTGGAATGGATCAGTGAATCCATACAGCCACCAAACCAGCAAATCGATCAAGCAATGGAATGCAACAGAGGACGAACACAAACAGGAAGACTTTATTTGATTTCAAAAGATGTAAATACAATGATCAGTTTCTCTCTGTCTGCCTTACTCTCACAAAGTCTGGTCGATGATATATAATACCATCCGATCCTCATGCTTAAATAGATTTCCCTACGAGTACTACTGACCTGACTCCAAGCGGCTGGGAACTCTCCAGGCGGCTGGGAGATCCAACCGAACATACATCATGACAGCTGTTCTAACAAACTTCCTAAAAATAGCAAAAGCATGGTCAGCATGATCTTATCATGATCAGCATGACCTTATTACATGCATTTGGTCTTAACAGACCTTCTTGGAAACATAAACAAGACCTAAAACAACTAACTGCCTTATCAAGACCAGCTGTCAGGTAGGTGCTCCTGCACCATACTCCCCAACAGAAAAGAACTCATGTCCCATGAGTTTAGTATGTGGAAGTCCTCCACCTTTACACTTTGCCTTGTCAATAGTCTGACCTGCTCCAGCTTTATCCTCTACTGTCTCTTGGCTTCTCCAAGACTTCTGAACTGTAACTTGCTTTCTGGCAAGTAAATCTGCATGCCTGTCAATGTAGGCCTTTTGCTCACATACCCTGTGTTTGCCAGGTTGTCTGACCAGAACCTCTATCTGAACTGTCTCTTGAACTTCTGAAATGTTCAACTCTATCTTCCTGTCAATCTTTATAGGACAAGCAATAGTCCCAACTATGACAACATCCCTGTCATTCTTCTGAACTGGTTGCTGTGTGCAAACCTGTTTCTGAACCTGCTGCTGACCCCTGTCAGTCACAACTGAAACTTTCTTCAACTTGTTGTCTGTGACAACTTCTTTTCCTGCAGTATCCTTATCTGCCTTTATGCCTGCTCCCATAGGCATCTGCACAAACTCCTTCTTTCCCATCAAAATGATTTTGGCTGCCCCCTGTGCTGCAGCATCTGCCTGCAATGGCATCAACTTAATAGTCTTCCCATCCTTCTTGATGGTGTAGGTATTAGCATACCCATCATACAGTACCCTCCTATCAAATTGCCATGGTCTACCCAACAGTAGGTGACAACATTCCATAGGCAATATGTCACACAAAATTCTATCATGATATGCTCCAATCTGAAAATCCACATATGCCTGTTCAGAGACAAAAAGTGATTGACTATCACTCACCCAAGAGGTCTTGTAAGGGTGTGGATGTGGAATCCTTTCCAAATGCAGTTTATCCACCATTTCCTGGGATACCATGTTGTCTGTTGAACCAGTATCAATGACAACCTTACATACTTTACCTTTGCTCTTGCATGTGGTCCTGAAAAGAGCTCTTCTTTGCATCAGATCCTTTGATGCCTGCAAACTAATTCTCCTTAGCATCAGTGATTCTCCACTCTCTGGATATCCATAATTATCAGCCTCCTTATCCTTGTGATAAGTGTTTGAACTCTGTGCACTTTCTTCTACTTTTTCTTCTTGCACAAGTTGTACTCTCTTGTCATTAGTTCTATCATTTCTGGATGATGAACCTTTGTTTTCTGGATATTTGAAAGATGGATGACCAAACTCACCACAGGTGTAACATTTTCCTGAAAATGTAGTAGAACCTCTACCACCTCCAAATCTTCCTCTATTACCTTTCCATCCACCTCTGAAATCAGACTGTCCCTGTCCTTTACCAGTGTCTTCTTGACCCTCATTGGTTTGCTTTTGTGTAGGGGCTGCTCCTCTTCCCCTATGGTTTCCTCTTCCTCTCATGGACTTATCATGTCCTCTATTCATCTTTTCTTCAATCCTGATTGCCATTTGATAACAATCCTCCACATTCTTAGGGTTAGCTAAAACTAACTCATCCTGTATGTTAAATCTCAAACCAGCCAAGTACCTAGCCACCTTTTCTACCTCATTCTCATGATGACCAGATCTCATACTCAACTTATAAAATTCCTCTGTATATGCCTTCACATCCCTTTCCTTCTGCTTTAAAAATTGCAGTTTCTTAAACATCTGGATTTCATAATCCCTTGGCAAGAATTTACCTTTGATCCTTGCTACCATCTTATCCCATGAAATGATCTTTGACTTCCCCTGTTTCCTTCTCTTAGATTGTACATAATCCCACCATACCAAAGCATGACCTCCTAACTTGGTCTTTGCAATCTTTACCTTCTGATCCTCAGCAACATCTTCACATTCAAAGTGATTATCAAGTGCAGCAATCCAATCCAACAACTCATCTTCATTCAAGCTTCCAGTATACTTGGAAACATCAACCTTTACCTTAGGTTTATCATTCTGCACTGCCTTTAACAGTTTTGCTAATCTCTGGTCTTCAACATCCAGATCTTCAGCTACCTCTTCATACTCTTCAACAGTATCTTCATCTTCTTCAGACTCACTGTCTTCCACTTCCCTCTTTTTGTTCTTTTCCAGGGCTGTAAGCCTGGCTTGAAGTGCGTCAGCAAGCTCCTTCATCTTCCTCATCTCTCTAGCATGTTTCTCCTTCATCTCCTGCAATTCCCTTGCAGTACCACTACCTTTCGGAGGCATTTTGTCAACCTCTCAATCAACACACAACACACAATTCAACTCTACCTCTGCCCTTTCGGTGACAGAATCAACACACAATAGCCCAGATGTTTTGCTGAGCTCTGATACCACTATGATGCAAAGGCATCCACACTATAACCTTGCAATATAGCATGGACGTCTACAGCCCATCATCATCATCATCATCATCATCATCATCATATTTCGCTTTACACTGTCAGCATCATCATATTTTGGACGAGCACAATTGTCCTCCTGCCGACTACTGTTTACTTCCTCCGTTTTCCTCCTAACATCATCATCATGATGTTCAACTAACGCAAACATCCTCCTGTTGCACTGTTCATCGGGCGCCAAGCTCCATCGGCATCATCGTGATATGTAACAACCCCCTTCGTCAGCAGGATATCCAATATCCGGTTGCTCCAAAGATCCTGATGACGATCACCTTCAGCACCTTCCCTTCGATGCCCCGAAGGCCGACGATACAAGCAACAGCATCATGATACAATTTATCCGGTTCTCTCGAAACCTCCTGATGATGTTCACACAACCTTCTGCCGATACCAAAGCACTTAACGACAGCAGGATAAACTCGCGTAGGGGGATATCTCAATATCCTGATGACGATGACGTCATATCCTGATGACGATGACGTCACCCAATATCCTGATGACCTCTTCAACGCTTAGTCAAAAAAAACAAACTTTCACTCACGCATCTGCTAGCGATACGCGGATGATGGGCACTCTCGAGAGATGATCCTGACGGCGATATATGCACTGAGTATATATCCGACTTAAAACATCCTGATGCCCTTGCAACATGTAAACTTCAATAGTTTCATGACCCGATCTTCTACCTGATGCCGATGCACTCCTCCTCGGCTCCTCCTGATGGTGATCACCCCGACGCACTTGCACTTCATGCAACTAACCGCATCATGCCGATCTCCTCTTATTCGGATGATGATGCCTAACGCGACTGCAGGATATCTGTAGAAATATCCTGATGATGCCATTTTAACAACTTTTCAACCTAATCGAAATACCACTTCGCCGATCCTCCAGGGACGACCCGATCCACTCTCAGGGTGATCTTCCAAACTCTCTCAGCTCGACCTAGCACATACCCATGCTAGGGTCTTCAACATCTCTCGACGGCAATCCTGCACACCTGCATGCAAACAGAAAGCAAACTAACACCTACCCTACTATACATTACCATTCCACCGATCAGATGAATCAACCGGTGGAATGGATCAGTGAATCCATACAGCCACCAAACCAGTAAATCGATCAAGCAATGGAATGCAATAGAGGACGAACACAAACAGGAACACTTTATTTGATTTCAAAAGATGTAAATACAATGATCAGTTTCTCTCTCTCTGCCTTACTCTCGCAAAGTCTGGTCGATGATATATAATACCATCCGATCCTCATGCTTAAATAGATTTCCCTACGAGTACTACTGACCCGACTCCAAGCGGCTGGGAGATCCAACCGAACATACATCATGACAGCTGTTCTAACAAACTTCCTAAAAATAGCAAAAGCATGCTCAGCATGATCTTATCATGATCAGCATGACCTTATTACATGCATTTGGTCTTAACAGACCTTCTTGGAAACATAAACAAGACCTAAAACAACTAACTGCCTTATCAAGACCAGCTGTCAGGTAGGTGCTCCTGCACCAAAAGTGCACTATCTTGGCCACGTGATCTCAGTAGATGGAATAGCGGTAGATCCAGAAAAGATCAAAGCAATAATGGAATGGCCCACCCCACAAACTGTAATTGAGGTTAAAAGCTTTATGGGGCTAGCTAGGTATTACATAAAATTTCTAGAAGGATTCTCGACAATTGCAGCACCCATAACCTCGTTACAAAAGAAAGGTAAGAAGTTTGATTGGACAAATAGATGTGAGCAAGATTTCTAGCTCTTGAAGGAAAAACTCACAACAACACCTATTTTGACCATATCTGATCCAAATGGTCATTTCACAGTGATAACAAATGCTTCTGGTAAAGGTGTGGGAGGAATGTTGATGTAGAACGGGAAAGTGGTGGCATATGAATCTAGAAAATTAAAGTAGCATGAGTTAAACTATGCACCTCATGACCTTGAGTTGGCTATCATTGTTCACACACTCCAAATGTGGAGGCACTACCTCTTGGGTAAGCCCTTCGAGCTAAACATAGATCATCTAGGGCTCAAGTACATCTTCATCCAACCTAATCTCAATGCACAATAGAGAAGGTGGTTAGAATTCCTTAGTGAGTATGACTTTGGAATGAGTATATAAAAGGAAAAGAGAATAGGGTCACAGATGCTCTTAGTAGGAGATGACATCTGGCTACCATGGTTACTACTAGATCAAATCTAAGACAATAGGTAATCTAAAATATGCAAGGAGATGAGCATTATGACTAAGTTAAGAAAGCATTAGAAGTAGACCCCTCAGATCATCTATTTGATGGCTATGCCATTGAGTCATATGGGCTTTTGAAATACCAAGGGAGGATGTATATCTCAGATTTAGGTGAGTTGAGGAAATTAGTTTTCGAGGAGGTCCACAGTGCGCCATATTCTAGACACCTAGGAGTGACCAAGAAAATGGAAGGGTTGAAACCATTGTACTTTTGGCCTAAGCTTAAGAAGGTAACTGAGTTTTTCACTCAATGTTTAAGAGTGTCAACGCGTCAAGACCGAGCACGTCCACCCTACAGGACTTCTTTATCCACACAGAGTTCCAGAATATAAGTGGTAGGTAATTAGCATGGATTTTATTCAGGGATTGCCCATGTCAAAGAACTGACATGATGTCATCTTAGTGGTGGTGGACAAGTTGACAAAAGTAGCCCATTTTATTCCTAGAAATCTCTCAGACGGATCATTGATCTTAGCGAAAAAGTTTGTCCAAGAGATGTTTTGATTACATGGAGTGCCAGAGACGATCATCTCAGATCACGACACTTGCATGACCTCTAGGTTTTGGACCACACTTAATGTAGCTTTGGGGACTAAGTTGAACTTTAGCATGGCTTATCATCCTCAAACAGAGCCAACCAGGTAGTGGAGGATCTTCTAAGGATGTACTGTATGGACCAGCAATATAAATGGGAGGAATATCTACCATTGGTAGAGTTCATATATAATAATTCTTACCATGCATCTTTAGGGATGGCACCATTTGAGGCTCTTTATGGGCGCAAGTGTCGAACACCCATCAGTTGGGACAAGGTTGAAGACATAATAGTGGTTGGACCGGACATGTTAGAAGAAATCAAAGATCAAATGAGGCTAATTAAAGAGAAATTAAAGCAAGCCTCAGACAAATAGAAAAGTTATGCAGATAGAAACAGGACTTTCAGGAAATTCTTAGTAGATGACAAGGTGTTTCTAAGGGTCAAGCCACACAAGAGTTTGATTTCATTTAGTAAGGCATCCAAACTTGCTCCTAGATTCATAGGACCTTTCGACGTTCTAGAAGTAATTAATCTAGTTGCATATAGACTTGCTCTGCGCTGGCTCTCACCAAGATCCATAATGTCTTTCCTATGTCGTTACTCAAACCTTACCATCTTGATGTATTGCATATTCTTGATTGGCATGCTCTGCAGGTACAGGATCCAAGAGTGGTGCTAGTCGAGCCCATTCGAGTCTTGGAGAAGTGCAACATTAAGTTACGTAATAGAGACATAGTGCAGTATAAGGTCCAGTGGGACCAATATTTAGTGGATAGTGCCACTTGGGAGGATGTTGTAGAGATTGATAAATCATTCTTGCAATTGGGGAAATTAGCATATATGCTAAAATTATTTCATGCATATTAGAGATACTATGGTACTTTGTTGATGATACATTTGATGCATTAAGTGGTATTAGTATGATACTTTATTGTTTTGATAGATGTAATAAGACATCGAGACGATATCTCTTCCAAGTGGGTAAGGATTTCAAGTCTCAAACTTATTGGGATTGATTTCATTTACATTAATGCATAGAAACTATTAAACTCTATTTGATGACATTTGATTTTAATGAATTTGATGAGGATACATTAGTAAGCTTATGATTCAAACACTTTAGATATATTTTCAGGACTAACCTATTGACAGTGGGAAATGAGTGGGATTGACGACATGATTGTCGAAGGCAAGAACATGTGTTAGGTAGATGGGACCTAGCTGCTTGTCAACACACAATTGGGTTCTATCTGGTGCTCTATCACACACTCACATACAATCATAATTCATACTTGATAATTGTTTGTTTAACATTCCTCATGGTGTACATTCCTATGTGACTGTAATTTCTTGAAATGTCTTTATGCATGATTCGATGCCTGAACCCTAAAACTAAATAAGCTTGTCTTTGATTTTATAGATATAGTTAAATATAAATAATTTTTATTGAATTATTAAAATTCTATTATTGTATAAATATATATGTATATTAATTTTGAAATTATATTAAATATTAATCAATTTTATTTTGCCAAATTATAAAAGTAGAATACTTATTTTAAAATAAAATCTGAAGTATGCATATGTATAATTAGTTTTTTTAATATATAGAACTTGCTTTATTAAAAATGGGAGAGAGGGAAAGCATGTGATGCATGCAAGGAAGTTTGAAAATCAAAATATAAAAATAATAAGAAGAGGGATTGCATGACAGGTCGACGACGTGACAAGGAATTAGGTTTTGGAGTGAATAAAAGAAAAGAAAAGCTTTTTTTGGAAGAAGGGGCGATACACATAGAAAAAAAAAAGAAAGAAAGAAAATGAGGGAAGAAAAGAGTTTAGAAGCTCATAGACAGATTGACATTCCTATCTACAGGCCAACACTCTATACATGTATTTTTTTTATAGTTGTAGCTAGGGAAAATTAGATTTAGTGTTAAAAACAAAAAATGAACTAAAACCCTAACTATGCACCATGAAAGATAAACTAGAATGAAAATGAAAATAGAAATGCAAAGCAAACCAAATCCATGCTATGTTTGATTGATCTCCATGGCTCTTCTCGATCTTGCATGAGGATGCATGATGTTAAAGGGTTGTTGATTGCTCACTTTCGCAACATAACAGAAAGATGAATATGGTAGAAGAAAATAGATAGATGAATGATGCAAAGGCTCAATTGGGATTTCGATAGCGTAAAGTTACTTGAAACTCAATGCATAAAAATGGCTTGGATGAGAGTTAATTTATAGGCAAAAGCTGATAGGATTGGATGGTTGAGATCAAAAGTCAAATGTGTGATGTGTAGGGCCAGGATTAAAAGTTGATTTTAGTGCCTATGACAAACATTAAGCACAGGTTATGACATGAGGCTAAAATTAGGATATGAAGGAAATCTCATAATTTAAATAATGAAATTATTTAAATTATTTGTGCATGTTTGTAGTCATGTGACACATGGACGAGGGATTAACTCAAATATTAAATTTGAATTATTTTGAGACATGTGAACGTGAATTAATTAAATAAATTATATTTATTTAATTAATTGGAAAGGTGATCAAGTGGGATTTATAAGTGGGATAAGGACAAAATGACATATGATGTCTAGTAAAGTGGCGACTAGGTGTTGTTTAGGACATGGACAATTTTAAGTGTCTACAATAGTCGACATTGATGAATGTTTTTTTAAAACAACTGTTTGTTTTGATGCTTTGAATGTTTTTTATCTCTTGAAAATGGTTCTGCATCACTGTTAAAGCAAGCATGTAATCTACCTAGAATCATTCTTTTGATCATTTTATCTTCACAAAAATTAATCTCTCAACGTGTATATATAATTGATGTCTGCATTGCTATTTTTCCTACTCGGCATGTTTGCTTTTATATATTATCACCTTTGATCATCTACCGCCTGAATATTCAGCCTCTAACTATGTGATCGACCTATGTTTCTTCTATTTGAATTGTTTTGCTTGAAATCAGCCAGATCTTAAATGTATATGGTATTCCTTATTCCCATTGGCCTCTTTATTGATTCTGTAGGCTTTATGTTGTTATCTAATCACCCAACTCTTGCATCATCAGCCTTTTATCTTTTTTAGGCTTGCTTTCGTCTAATCAACCCCTGCTAGTCTCTGTGATATGCATTGTTCTAATTGTCTAAGCAAGTTTAAGGTATGTGTATTGTATTCTTTCGCCTAGTTTATTTTGGTTGGATCATCAATCTTCTTCTCTATTGTTATTAGAAACTTAACAGCCTCCTACAGCACCCAAGAGGCCTTTTATTTTCTTTTTATCTCTTGGAATAATTGACCTTTGTATTCTTTTGAAGATCCTCAAGTCTTGTAAAAGGGATATTATCTTGATTTGTTGTATTTTATACTTTATAACTGTCTAGAAATGTTATTCTTTAGTGGTCTAAGACTATGCATAGATCATCCTTCTTTTGGACAAGGAAGATTGACTTTATTCCTTCGATAGTTGATTTACTCTTTTGCTATTATTTTTGAAACTTATAACTGCCCCTTCAGCTCAGAAACAACCTCCCCAACTTTCAACGACTTCTTGAAACTAAACTGTTGTTTCATGATTAAAAGAATTGGCTATTTGAGAATTGGCATGTGATTTATCCCAATAACCTGCAAGTAGTTTTATCCCAATGACCTTTTCTTCTTGTTCTGGTTGACCTTCCAGCCTAAGATCAGCCCTTGTGTAAACTATTTTGATTTACCATATGTGAGATCCTCCCTCATGTTGTCAAATATAGTTGCTTATATTAGTTGAAAAATGACTTAGACGCCTCCGTATCATCTTGGATTGGTTAATGCTGGTAAGTCGTCGATCTCGCTTCTTTCATTGAATTAAAGTGTCACTCTAGAACCACCATAGACATGCACTTATATTCAACTTGATCTCTACAAAAAATTTGTATATCATCAAATCTTTAAATGGAACATTTATCTAGATCTATTTTTTGGATCGATCTAGTTGGTGACCAGCTAGTCTTTAGGTAGTTTCATTGTACGTAGTCTATTTAAAGGCTTCCTTTTGGCATTTTTTTGTTTAAACCACCCCAATAATTATTAAATTAATCAGCCTCTATAAGTTAGTTTGATCTAAATACCGTCTTTTTTTATTTAACTATTTAGGTTTTGTTAAAAACATTATTGTTATATTTATGGAGTTTTCTTTAGTAGATAGATATGAGTGATGAGAACTAAATTGCCAAAGTCAAGAAATTGCTATACTCAAATTCTATATATATATATGTGTGTGTGTGTGTGTGTGTGTGTGTGTGTGTGTGTGTGTGTGTGTGTGTGTGTGTGTGTGTGTGTGTGTGTGTGTGTGTGTGTGTGTGTGTGTGTGTGTGTGTGTGTGTGTGTGTGTGTGTGTGTGTTATCAAAACTTTGCTCTTTAATTAAAATATTGATTAGTTTTTCTTATATATATCTATGCTCAAATATATATACATATATAAGCCAAAATTATAACTATAGTTAGATTGTCTTAAAAAGAAAAATAGAGATATGGAGATTTATAATTATAAAGTGCATGTCCTATGTGATAGGTATTAGGCTAAGATATCCTTACTATTTACTTTTGGAGGAAAAACCCTATATTTACCTATAACAATGAAGATACTAATTGATTACATGAATGAACAGTTACGACTACATAAATCACACCAAGTTAAATACTTAGAAAACTGACCACCTTGGAAGCAAACAAATATTGGAATCATTTGAAATGTAAATCTATTCTTGGATTAATGCATGCAGAAATTGAGTGTTATTTTGCCTATGATTTATGCTTGGAGTGAGAATGGATTTTGTGTTTTTTCGTGTTTATATGCTTTTTAGAAAGTTGCCTTCTGGGAAGGGTGCCTAATATGGGGAAAATAAGGAAGTAGGTTTTCTTTTCAAAACTTACACACTGTTAATCAGTTAATACTTTGGTGAAAGTTATTTTGACATTGAAACAGATGTATGTACCATTGAAACAGATGGTTTGATTTGCTAGTTTTGTATTTATTTTTTCCCACCATATCCTATTAATGAGATGTTGCATTCTAGTTAGGATGCATGTAGATTAATAGGCATGCACTAGATTCCACCCTGCCACTTGTATACAGGTTGCTAGGCCCTTCAAATAGGGTCAAGCATTCCTCAGTTCAAGGAATACCAGGGAAGCACAAGCTTCATGGTTGGGCAAAAAAGTACCTGAACCATGTTCTTGTCCTTTGACGCAGCAGATGGCCAGATGGTCAATGGCAGTGAGGACTAATTGTTTAATAAGCACGCACTAGATTCCACCCTGCCACTTGTATAGAGGTTGCTAGGCCCTTCGAGTACGGTCAGGCATTCCTCAGTTTGAGGAATACCAGGGAAGCACAAGCTTCATGGTTGGGCAAAAAAGTACATGAACCATGTTCTTGTCCTTTGATGCAGCAAATGGCTAGATGGTTGATGGTGGTCAAGGTCTAATTGTTTGGATTTACTTGATTGATGACAGTTGTACTTCTCCATTGAACCCAAAATGTTATGTAAGGCGTAAAGCCATTATTGAAACTTGTATATATTATATTTTTAGAAAACTCTATAAATGTACTTTAGAAAGATGACTTGTATCATGATTGTATATCAAATTTATGAATGGAATCTTGCATGGACAATAGATGTTAATTCTATCTCTTTTACTTAATGATGTAGTTGCAATTACTTTACTTATTGTTAATTTAGCTTTACTGCAGTTATGTTTGAATGTGGAATATTATTGTACTTTACATTGCATATGATACTTCTAGGCAGGGCTTAAATTTGACAATTGCATAGCTATATTTAAGCTTTTTTGCTGTAAAATACAATTGAAATTTTAAAAAGACTGTATCATATGAAAGGAGAGATTTTGAACAAACTATCAAAATTTATATAGGCTTACGCTGATATATATATTTGGTTTTTATATAATTTATTTATATTAAAATGTATCATACTATTTTAAAGGCAACATTGAATAGATAACTGTCATAAATAAATTGCTTGATAGGCAAGGTCGATTGTCAAATTTAAGCCCTGCTTCTAGGCAATTGGCCTAGAATACTAGCAAGATATGCTAAGATTTGACTTGCTTTTTATAGAGTGGAGATACTTTTCTTAATTTGGAAAGATAAAAAATCTACCCTTTTTGTTGTCTCAATTGTGGATAATCATTTTTTCATGTATACTAAAGCTATTATCTATTATAATGTTATGTTACAAGCCCAAGTTCAAGCCAACAAAGTGCCTTTGGAAGTTATCTATTTGCAAAATTTAATTGAGCATTGGGTTAATGACCCTTGTACGATTGTTCATGTTCCTCCTTCCCCTGCCTAAATAGGGCAGCGGCTATCCAGCCCCAAAAATGCACTGGCACATGGATGCCATTGCCATCCCCCATCCATGCTACATAACTCTGATGGCAACTTTAAGATTCATGATAGGACAACCCTCGTGCTTCCATAGAATACCATGCAAATCTATTGTCAGCTTTTAGTGTGTCCTTCGCTACCAAAATGATCGGAAATGTTGTCTCATGCCATTAAAAAATTCACGCTAAAAATTTTCTGAACTCATCGGTTGTTCTCATGCTGTGAAAAAAATCATGTCATACTTTGAGATTTCTATTTTATATTATATCATTATATTATAATATTGTAATTATATTATTATATTATATTATTATTATTATTATATTATATTTTAATTATATATTATAATATAATTATTATATTATATTATAATAATATAATTATTATAATCTTAGGGTTATAGATAGAATTTGTGTTAAGGTTAGGGTTATAATTGGGGTAAGAATTAGGGTTATGATTAGGGTTAGTATTACAACTAGGGTTAGCATTAGAAGTAGGGTTAGAATAACAATTATGAATATGGATATGGATCTTCGTTTCTTTGTCTTTGTCTCTCTCTTCCTCTCTTTATCTTTGTCTCTCTCTTCCTTTATTTTATCTCTTTCCCTCTATATCTCTTATATCTAGCTCTATCCCACTTTCTCTATTCCCCCTCTTTCTTTTGCCCCATGTCCTTCCCCACTTCTGTCTCTCCACTTCTTTGTTCCCCTCTCTCTAACACTTTAATGTAATCCTATTCCTCAACCTATTCAAACTCATGGCTATCCTCATAGTGGTATATTTATGTTGGTATAAATATTACCTTCACAATCCAAGTTCATTTACATTATCATGTTTTGCTTGTGCACATAACCCTAACCCTAAATCTATTATATGCTAGTATTTCTAGTTTGATTTATATTATCTTTTTTATTTAATAGTGATCATCCATAATGGACTACACTCTATCACAAAGAGATCTAAGACCTTCTATATTTTTCTAGATTATCATTTACATTTACCAATTTCAATCCACTATTTATTTAAGTCAAATTAACTATTTATTATTAATATTTTAATAATTCTAAATAAATATAATATGTAATTTATTTCCTTGTACATATTTAACATATATTTTTTGAAATAATAATTTATAAAATCTTAATATTTAACTATCTATAACTATGTATATTTATTTTTGAATATTTTGTTGAGAATCTATTTTATTATTAATAAAAGAACATTTAATTAATCATTTAAAAATGGATAAAAGGAATAAAATCCAATGAGCTCCTCTTGCTTAATTCTAATCCTAATACTAAAAGTCGGCAATAGATTTGCACAGTATTCTACGGAAGCATGGGGATCATCCTATCAGAAATCTTGAAGTTGACGTCAGAGTTATTTAGCATGGATGGGGGGTGGCAGCAGCATCCATGCCCCGGTGCGTTTTCGAGGCTGGATAGTCGCTGCCCTTAAAAGGATGCTTCTTTGCCACAAGGGCATGCCTCTCCACAACATGCGTGTTGATGTGCTCATAGTCATAGCTCTGGGCGGGCCATCATGGTTCCCAGAACTCTCTACGTCCTCTAGAACGTGGATGGGCTCCTCCACCACTTGGGCATTCCTCTACTTCTTAGTGTGGCCATACTAGCTGGTAGATAGTGAAAGTTTCCCTTGGGTCTTGCTATTTCACTTGTAGAAGATAAAATCTATATAATTCCATCACGAGCTGGGAGCCCATTATTGACAGCCAAGATCTCCTGGATGTGTGGGAGCCTCCAACTAATCGTGACCCCCCTCCTCATAATATAGCCTTAATTATTTAATGGTTTGACTACTTTTATTTTGTCTTTTGACTTCAGCATAGGCTTTTCGATGTGTGATTCCATTCTACTAGTCTTTTATGTGAATTATGTATTATATTTTTCATATATTAATTAATATGAAAGTATATACTAGCTGGTAGACAGTGAAAGTTTCCCCACTTGGATCTTGCTATTTCACCTGTAGAAGATAAAATCTAGATAATTCCATCACGCGCTGGGAGCCCATTATTGACAGCCAAGATCTCTTGGAGGCATGGGGGCCTCCAAATAATCATGATCCCCCTCCTTCTCCTCATAATATAGCCTTAATGATTCAATGGTTTGACCACTTTTATTTTGTCTTTTTGACTTCAGGGCAGTGTTTTCAATGTGCGATTCCATTCTACTAGTCTTTTATGTGAATTATGTATTATATTTTTCATATATTAATTAATATGAATGTATAGCACTCTTCATCATAAAAAGCCCTGTCTTTTATGTGAATTGTGTATTATACTTTTGATATATTAGTATAAAAGTATAGTAATCTTTATAATAAAAAGACAGGGACCAGTCACTATTATCTTAATACCAACTCTTTATTCTAAATTAACTTTATTTATCATTATGATTTAATGGATTTCCAGGTGTTTGTACAGGGAGGAGGTATTTGCACAGGAAGCAATTTTGGATCAAGACAGCCAAATCAATTTAAGATAGCGTAAAGATTTTAGTAACCACCGACTTTGACAACCCCAGTTTCCGGTGGTTAATAAAATATTATATTCTCTCAAATTGATCCTAGAGAGTCGTCATGAATCATGATTAAGTTTGTCCTGTGAATTATTGCTTGCAATATAAAATGGCGTCCAACCTATTTTAGGTTGCATTGGCACCGCTCCTCATGAATGGACAACATTACATTATTATCAAGTGAGAAGTGGACAGATGCAGATGAACTCTAGTGAATCCACTGAATCCATTTGGTTGTAAATTTCAAGTATTTATCAATTACCCATTGAGGAAGAAAATATACAATTACCTCTGTCCTGTGAAATTCTCCTCTTTTTAAAATAAGAGAATAGAACTCAAGACAGATTTGGTAAGTTACGATTCATAATTAGAAGATTGGTACAGAGCACAGCTTGAAGATGCAGGTTTACACATCTTTCTCCTCCTGCTGAATAAAAGAACAGGCGAAAACCCCAAAATGTAGCCAAATTGTAATATAACATATATCAGTTTCAGATGGTACAAGAACGGTCTTGCTTCCATAATAAGGTGGAATCTCCTTCAGAAACCTCATGCAAATCCCCACAATTACGAATTTCTCTTTCCTGTCTTTCATCATACAGAATATATTCATGTAACCAGTCAGAGTTATAATCCTCAAAATGCCACAACCCATCTGCAAAATCACCATGAATCTCCGAAACTCCTGCGCAGGGCGCTTCACCAACAGTGCCAGAAAATGGAGAAGGCTGATAAAGAAGCGAACCCATCACAGACGGGATGCCCAGCTCAACATCCAAGTAACTCATCTCATCCACGTCACGGGATCGAATCTCACTTTCAGTGAAGCAACAAGGATTGACGATCTCTTCCTCAAGGCTCTTCATTACGCCACACACAACCTCCTCTTCCGCGACATTTCCTTCTTCCTCTGCATCTTCCAGCAAATGGATAAGCTCCTCCGCTTCAGGGCTCAGCCCACGGAAACGCTTATAAGCTGAAGAGCCCTGCATTTCATCATCTTCTTCTCTGCAATATCTGCTGTGTTTTCTCTCAGCCATTTCGAGACCTTCAATCCAAGACATTCCACAGAGGAACCAAACACAAAGCCTGTATATAATAGATAATGGGATGACATGGTCCAGTGATGGGGAGCAGTTACTGATACATGGCATTGGAATGGGCAATTTCACTTCTTTTAATACAGTCGTTCTGATATCCAGACATGTGGGCACTGTCAGCCTGGCACATTCAATGTACTTCGTATCTTCAAACTCGAGACGGTCTCACACAGCTTGGCTCGACTGTGATTCACAAGATTCTCCACTTGTACGATGTGCCGTTTAATTATCTGTGTCTTTTTCCCGTTTCTGTTGATTAGTTTGTCTGGTAACCTGCTTGATGTGGCTTTCAAAGCCAGGTCATTGTAATTGTAATATTGATATGACTGTTACAGCATCTGTGACGCTGTCGCCATTGAAGGCCGCCGGGCCACCCGCCTCCACTACTTTGTCTTTACTGGATTTGCTTCTTTTAAAACTGTGAAAAACAAAGCTGAAAGGCATTATAACTGCAAAAGGATAATCAAAAGGCTCTCCACAACTTCACATCGATCGGAAAAAACAAATCACTTAATAATGATCACTAAAGATAGAAGTAAAGCCAATAAATCACGGACAACAGATTAAATCAAGATATAAAACATAATAATAATTTATTTATTTATTTTTTGATAAAAATGCAAGCTATCTATTAAAATAAAATAACACTTCACAAAAAAATAATGGGTGGTTAATAGGCACACCCTAAGAGTCACATGGGCTAAGCTAAGAAAGATTTAGAACAAAATATCAAAGGGTATAGAACTCATATGAAAACATACAGAAAAAACATAATTAAGCTGCCACTGCCATTCTTGCAGATGGCGGATCCCTGTCATCCGGTTTCCCCCAAATATCCGCGGGGTCCGAGTTGACATCAGACATAGGCCAGCCATCTTCATTTTTCTATTCATCATTCTGAACATTTGGCTCCTCGTGCTAAGGTGAGATAGCCAAATTTAACCGAGGGAAAACCTTAGTATTATCCCACCCTGTATTTGGTGGATGAGAAGAACCAGGAGTATTCCAGCCTGCATTGTCCATTATAGGCCAACCGACATGACCTGCATTATCCATAACGGGCCACCCTGCGTTATCTCCAGCTGCACTAGCAGCACGATCAGAGGTCCGTTTACACGGACATGGAGAGGCCGAGCGCCTGCATCGGTGAGCACCGCGACGCGGAGCAGGTTGGGGGTGAGGCTAAAAATCTCTGGCCGAACCACTTCTGCGTCTCTTTGGAGAGCGAGCTCTGACAGAGAACGTTGAGGGAGGAACACGAGCCACAATGCAAGGAGCATTCCCCCAACTTGTAAGTGAGCCACTTCCAAAGCAACTTTGTTAGCTTGCACTTGAATCTGCAGAAGAACATTATAACAGATAATAGTTTTAATGTACAGAGAAACAAAAGTTCCAATTTTGCTTTTTGAAAATATACAAGAATTACGATCTTTCCATAATGCAAATAAAATCTCTACCCTGAAAATATGCCAGATTTGAGTAAATTTTTCAAGAAACTGGGGTGAATCACCCAGCAAGATGATTTCCCAGGTTAAAGGCTCAGGTTTGAAAGGGTGAAAAAATCATGAATCCATAGCCAAAATTGCTGAGCTCTGGTGCAATACTAGAAGAGATGCTGAATCATTTCAGCCTATCCACAAAAAGGACAACGGGGATCCTGGACCCCAAGGCGAAACAACCTAGTACCAACAGGCAGGCCTTGAAAAAGAATGCACCAAGCAAAATGAGCAAGTTTTGGCTCAAGAATTGCAGACCAAACAGTTTTAAACCTAGAATACCAAAGACTTAAAGAGCTTTGAATAAGCTAGCGCTTATTAAGAGTGGAAGCCATGGGTAAATGAGCTGAAAGCCACCTGTAAGCCATCCATGGCTTGAAATGATGCAAAGGTGTTTCTGGATACCATTTCCATTCCTTCCACCATGGCTTCTTGGACTGAATTTCAACCTTGTGCAACATTTTAGGTGGAATAGCCATGATGACTCTGTCATAAGTAGGCTTATCAACTTTTGAAAGAGAAAATTTTACACGAAATGCTTCCCAAGCCAAAAGGCTCATAGTGGGCATGTAAAACATATCCTAAAAGGTCTGAACACCTTTTTTGTGAAATTTGAGAGCCTTTAAACCTTGCAATTTAGCCAAAGGTTGAGTTGCAGAAGCTAGGAGAGGTGACCACCAAATATTAAGGTGATTGAATGAAAGACTAGCACAAAAACCATCACCAGACTAGCATAACCAGGGTTTAACTTTTTCTTGGGCTTTCCAAATGCTCTTAACCACAAACTCGCCTGAGATTTGAATTGGTTCTCTCATGACAAGGAGAGTAGAAAAACTAATTCCTTTCCAAGCCGGTTTGTGCATAGAATGTCCCATTTCAATGCTATGCCAGAGTAAAACCTTCCATGCCTCACAACCAGTGAGCGCACGAACAATCCATTTGATAGCTAAGGCAGTTCCTTGGCGATGGGTAGAAAGAATACCAAGTCGTCTAGAATCTCTAGGAAGGCAACAAAATTCCCATGCAACATGGTTAAAACCATGGCGAGTATCAAAAGAGGTCCATAGGAAATCCTACAAGAGTTTTTCCAATTTGCCATAAGAGCTTTTTGAAGGGGCCCAACAAGAAGAATAATAAACATGGGTTGCAACCAAGATCTTAGAACAAACTTGAAATTTACCAGCTAGAGAAAAAGGCTTAGTAATCCACACTGCAAGTTTTTGTTCCTCACGGGTAAGAACAGCTTGCCATAGGGTGGCAGAAGTGCCCTGGAACATAAAAGGAATACCCAAGAATCTAAAAATTTCACCATGGCCAACCCAGTGCCAGCCATATTGTTGAAGCCAATGAGGAGTGGGAAGTATAGACTGTCTGTAGCATAACGTCTTGTGCCACTAAATGGAAGAACCTAAGGCTAAACAAGAAGTCTCCAGACAACCAAGAGCATTTTTTAGAGAATTTTCTTCTTCCAGTAATGTTAAAAAAGAGTCATCAGCAAAATGACCATTAACGAGCTGGCTGGAAGAATTTGGTAAAGAAATACCATGAACAAGCTCATTGGAAACTAAATGAGCAAGAAAATAACTGAAACCTTCTGCTACAAGAACGTCCCTGTAGGCTTGGGGCAAGAGGGCATCCTCGGCAGATTGATCTGAAAAGGCCAAAAGTATTAGACTGGTGGCCATTAATAGTGGTTCGACCAGAGATTCTTGGCCTCGCTCCCAACCTACTCTACATCGCTGTGCTCACCGATGCAAGCACTCAGCATCTCCATGTCCGTGTGGATGGACCTCTGGTCGTGCTTCTAGTGCAGCTGGGGATAACATGGGGTGGCCCATTATGGATAATGCAGGTAATGCTAGTTGGCCTGCAATGGACAATGCATGCTGGAATGCAATGGACAATGCATGCTGGAATGCTCCTGGTTCTTCTCATCCACCAAATACAGGGTGGGATAATAATACAGTTTTCCCTTGGTTAAAATTGGCTATCTCACCTCAGCATGAGGAGCCAAATGTTTAGAATGATGAATAGGAAAATGAAGATGGCTAGGCTATCCCTGATGTCAACCCAGACCCCCTGGATATTTGGGGGAAACTAGATGACAGGGATCTGCCATCTGCAGGAATGGCATTGGCAGCTTAATTTTGTTTTTTCTGTATGTTTTTATATGGGTTCTGTACCCTTTAATACTTTGTTCTAGATCTTTCTAGGCTTAGCCCATGTGACTCTCGAGGTGTGCCTTTTAACCACCCATTATTTTTTTATTTAAGTGTTATTTTATTAAAAAAGAACTATGGACGGTGAAATTAACAACTAAACGATAATAGATTAAGTAGAAAGTGTCGAAAGATCATAGGATGGTAAGGTGGTGGAAAATCTTAGAAAGTGCAATTTAATTGTATCGGGGATTTGCTCTCATGGTGTTTTGAATATCATATTATTTGTCTTTTGCATTGAGGGAGGGAATTTTGTGGTGGAGTGGCTCTAGATGACCTTTATGCCCATACCCATTCAAACCCTATAAAGTCTTTATAGGGAGAAGGCCATCTAGACCATGGAAAAGAAAAAGGGGTTGGTGAACTACCTTTGGGTCTTTAGTTCTGCCCATGAGGCACATGGCTAAGCAGAGTCGAAGCATTTACCAATAAAAATTTGGAGGTGTTCAACATAAAGTGCATTTTTCCTACGTGTACTTGAAGCTTACAATGATAAAAATACATTTTTGACGAGTTCTTCTATTTAGTTATATGGCTAAGCACACTCGAAGCATTTTCCAATAAAAGTTTGGAGGTGTTCCACATAAAGTGCATTTTTTCTACTTGTACTTGAAGCTTACCATGATAAATATACAATTTTTTTTATTTTTGACGTGCTTTCTATTTAGTTATGTAATAGACATCAAATTTCCAAAGTCTATTGTATTGTAATTTGAGTGTTTCATAACTAGTAAAAGCACCAAAGGTGTTATCAAATGGTTGATATGCACAAATATTTATAGGCCTATCACTAAATAGTTTGTATTTTTATTTTTATGGAAAGTCATTACATGTAGTTGTTGGTAGACAGGGCTATAAATACTATAAGAAATTCAATTTTTTTGCAAATAAAAATAATGGCATGGTATTAAATGAATAAGCACCTAAACTAAAGAGTGAACTAAATAGATTCTAAGCAATCAAGACATTAGGTGAACTTTGATTTTCATTTTGTGCGGAATGTGTTTACAAACAAACTTCAATGGTGTTCATTGAGAGTCTTTGTGTGTTTGAATGAATTTTGGCTTTCATTGTGTGTGTGTGTGTGTGTGTCTGTGTGTGTGTGTTAATAAGCTTCAACATTCATTGTGTGCATGTTTGAAAGTTAACTTTGGCATTCACTTCATGTGAAATGTGTGTATGTGTTTGTTTGAAAGTTAATTTTGTCATTCAGTTTGTATAAAAAGTGTGCCTATGTACTTTGAATGAAATTGGGCATTCACTATGTGTGTGTTCATGTGTGTGTGAATGAACTTTCACACTCACTCTGTGTACAAAAATACTGAAGTTCACTTTGTGTCAAGTGTATGTGTGTGTGAATGAACAATGGCTTTCATTGTATGTGGGTGGGTAGGTTTGAAAGTTATCTTTGGTATTCATTGTGTGTGCACATGTTTATGTGAATGAACTTTGACATTCACTAAATATGTGTGTAAAATGTGTATAAACTAAATTTCACATTCACTTTGTGTCTGTGAGTGAACTAACTTTGACATTCACTTGGACTTGAGCCATTTATTGTTTGTGTGATTCACTTTTTTGTGTGCGAAACATGAGTGAACTGCCTTTGTCATTCACTTATTTGATCTATTTACTATTTACGTGTTTAGGTAAGTTTGGACTTTTGTATTCACTTAGTGTGAATTGAAAATTGGCATGTTGAATTATGTTTACTTTTGTGTCTTTGTGTGTGAAGTGTATGTTTAAACTTTAGCATTCACTTTTGTGTGTGAGTGTTTCAACTATCTTTGGAATTTAATTGTCACTCATCATAAAAAATCCTATAGTATTATAAAAAGATATCTCACATAAGCTTTGTTAATTGCAAATTGTTTTGTGAGCCTAGGGAAAGGGAAGCAATGAAAATACATAGGAACAACATGAAATCTAAAACCTTACAAGATTAAGCAAAACGTTGATCGCTTTGACAAAAATTTTAATGTGCTTTTCCTATGGTGAAATTTTAACTTAAAACAAAAAAAATGAATTAGCATTAAAAAATATAGTTCATGATGTTACAGACCCAATTGGTAATATTTATAGTGGATCCCTGCCTTATGGACATTGTGTTTGGCAGAGTCAATGACTAGAAGGTTCATTATCAAGGGTGTGCTACTTCCCAATATGCACACCAACACTGCAAACAAAAGGCACTTTGGAGCAACCACCAGAAATATTGTAGTCACAAATGTGACCACCATCCCTCCCAAGGCTAGGCACAATATTTTCAGACCCCATTCTAAAATTAGGCATAACAAATCACTAACACCAAGTTGTGGGGTCGCAGGTCTGGAGATTCATGAGTCAAACACGTGCAAGGAAGTAATGGAAAAATAAGGCAAGGCATTGTCATTCATTTGTGTAACTGTAATATGAAGTTGTTCTTTTTGTAGCAAAGTTGAATGTTGATTCGCTTGTACTAAGGCAGTGTGGCAGTGCTTGAGCCTTCATATACATTATAAATCTACATACTGAACCTATTTCATGGTATCATGGGTGCGATTTGAATAGAGATGATTATTGTTTAGGCTCGAACCGCTTTCTATGATTATTTGTTCTTTGATAGTAGATAGTGTTACAAACCTGAAGTAATGATAATCAAATCTATTTTATACCATGGAGCTTGAATAGAGTCACAGTTGGTATAATTTGTACATGTTTTGATTGTTTTGATAATTAAATAACACTTACTCAACTCACTAAACCCTAGATCATAGATTGAGGCAACACTAGGACATCTCACACTTCTTCATGACATGATCTTGATGTGGTTTTGGACCTAATGGACCTACATATATTTCTACATTTCTTCTTTGGGTTCCTCAACAAATAAATTTGGTTTGATATGGCATGATTGCAAGCAAGCCACACTCTTAGCTTGTAGATGGATGCAACTAATATAGGTAGAAATTTAGAGTTCATATTATTTGGATGATATCACAAGAGCTATATTCCCACTAATGGCATGCAAGGCCAGTTATCTTTAGAAGGCATGTGAGAGTCAACTTCTGAGCCTTCAACTTCAGGAGGCATGCAAAAGTTAGTTTATGGGCTTTCATACTTGTAACAGTAATCTTGTTCACTTATGTTGTTGCATGCACCAAATTCCAGGGATTCTTTCTGGGCACAGTCTTCCTCCAAGTTAGGATTAAGGGGGCATGTTAGTGCATAATTTGCACTCTATTAAATATTGTAATCCTTCCTTGTCAAAATTCTTAATTCTAGACTTAGATTTATTATTCCCATGAGACACAAATCTAAGTGGTAGCTCGTGGATAACTTATTAGTGAACCCACTTTAAGTACACCCAGTATGTACCTTCAATTTCACAATTATAGGTCCTACCATATGGTGTCATAAATTGAGAAAAATGGGGTAAAGGGCAGGGAAAGGGAGTAAAAGAGTTTAAATTATATTATATTTTAGCTAATAGGATTGTTGTCTTGGGCTAAACCCATTGTTATTAGTTGTACTACTTGTTAATGGTGACACTTCCACTATCAACTGTACATTGATAATTATTGTGTTTGAGCTGCTTGGATTCCCATGTTAGACAAAGAATTCATGAAACTATGTAACAATTCTTTCTATAAGATGGCCTAGAATAGAAGCCCCCCTTTTACCTATAAATTAATCATTGAGTGCATAGTAAGAAAAACTCCACACTAAAAGGAAAAAGGCACATTTTTTAATTGTTCAATCAAACCATTATTTTTTAAATAAAGTGGTTCACATTGGCAGAGGTACTCTTTTTCTAGCCCAAATTTACTTCAATTTTTTTTGTTTTATTGTCCCAAATTCCTAACTTGGAATCATCATGAGTAACAAGACATCAAAACTCGATTCTATATTTCCTCTCCTTCACAAGTTTGAAGAACAAAACAAATTTACTACCATTGACAAGCACTCTATGATATATAGTATTCTTGTCATGGTTTATATAAAGGATGATATTTAGAGACTACTTGTTTCAATATATATTTCTTCAAAAAATATTATGTTTAGTTTTTGAATTGGGACAATATTTAATATTTCCCTTTAACATTCTAGTCTTTTGTCTTTTCACATACATGGTTACACTGATTGAATGCAAAATAAAAATTACAAAAACTAAGAGTTGACTAAATGACACAAATTTGGCATTCTCAATTCTATATTTCAGCTCCTTCACAAGCTTGAAGAACAAAACAAATTTATTTCCACTAACAAGCACTCTATGTTACATGATATTCTTGTCATGGTCTATATGAAGGACGATATTTACAAGCTACATGTTTTAATATATTTCTTCATAAAAGATCATGTTTAGTTTTTGAATTAGGGTATATTTAGTGCTTCTATTAACATTCTAGTCTTTTGTCTTTTCACAAACATGACTACTATGATTGAATGCAAATTATAAATTACAAAAAATGAAGAGTGACTAAATCACACAAAATTGACATTAATTCTCAGACCCTGACCAAAACACCAGTACTCCAAAATCACAACTAAAAAAAGACTAAAAATTAGCAAATCAAAACTGCAATAATACTCCAAAAACTACAATGGTTGATATAGGCCCGAGTCATAGTCTCTTCTCGTAATATAGCATCTCATTCAAGTACCCATAATGTCAATAAAAAGAAAATGATGTAGGGGTGCAAATACCGATAGCATAGAATAGTGTGGATTCATTCATAACACCAACATGGTTACTAAACCAGTTATATGTGTCAATTTAGGCGATTCAAAAAAATGCACAAAAGGTAGGGGTTCTTATGCAATTTTACATTGGTGAGAAAGAAAGATACCTCTTCAAAATGTAAAAAACTCCTACATTGTTGTTTGTGCTAATGCCCAAACCTTGACAAAAACTTGACCCAAAATTGCCAACAGAATCCCAGCTAAGAAATTGGCACCTGCTTCACCCAAATTGCCTTTAGAGGGCCCATCTGTCTCAGGTTGGTTTCCAAGTGAAACGTTCTATGCTAAATACATACATAAATTTGTTGCAAAAATGTACCTAATCGCTGTTGTCATTGAGGTCAACATATTCCCATTGCCATTAGTGTCAACTATATCCTATTTTGTTGCCTATTTAGAAGAATGAAATGTTGAGGATATTGAGAAAATTAATGAAGATCGATGTATGCAGACCATATGGATGTGTAGAGGATTGTCTAAAGTAGGTCCAGTTAAGTTTTGGGAGGTCCACATGAAGATTTGAAGAAGCTATGGCCATTTGAGTAGAACTGGGTTTTACTGTGTTTAGAAGAGATAGAGTGATAGTAAATTGGCCTGGATTGCTCCGCATTGAAATATTATGATCTAGGGTTCTAGAGGCATGTTTGGGAAGTCAGTGTGTTTCATCAACTCAAGTGGTTCATGGTTTGGATGTTCGCAAGCAATCTTTCTAGTGTGACAGTCATGGAAGACAGTGTTCTTGAGGTTCCAGAAGAAGATGCAAGTGATTCTAATAATTTGGAGGAGTTCAGATGTCTTTGTTAAATTCAATGTGCTTGTGGAGGTCTCTGGATCGTGCACCTGCTATGTTGGAGGTCCGCATTGAAGATTGAGCTCATTGTTGAAGATTTCTTCCTTGGTGTTACTGTTCTTCCCAGTCTTGGCCGACCGGATGATTCAAGTGTGTTATGGATGATCTAAGAGCAATTCTATGGAGTGTGGCATATTGATCAAGGAAGATTTGAGTCCTATTTATGTTTCCCTGACAGCCTAGTGATTCACATTAAGTCAGATTCTCGTAGTGCTGACTTTGATGTTTACTCCAAGGTAGATGAAGAATATAAAGGCATGTAATTGAGTCATGGAAAATCATCCTTGTTTAAAATAATCAAATCCCAAGAAATGATCAGAGGTAAAGTAGAGAAGTGGAGGAGTAGAAGAACAAGAACAGTAAAGGATGAAGTGATAGTAAAGAAGTATTTGGGAGAAAAGCAGGTTTTGTGAGCATTCTATGAGGCTAAATGAGGCATGAAGAAGATACTATTTCTCAGTTAATTCCTTATGTATTAAACATAAATTTATGTAGGTAGTGAGCCTCTTTTGAGTAGTGAACTCTGGGAAGTATGCTTGAAGGCAAGTGCCTTCCCATTTTTAAGTACTTTTAACAGGATATGAATCTTGTGGGTTAACCCCCACCGTGGTTTTCACTTAACCAAGTTTCCATGTTAAAAATCTTGGTGTCAAGTGTGTTAATTGTGTTTCTGCTCATGTGTTATTGTTTCATGCTTTAATGTTTACATCATTAATCTATTTGTGAGTTATGAAAGAAGATTAAAAATAAGAAAAGGTTAATTTTGTGGGACAACTGATTCACCCCCCCTCTCTTAGTTCTCTGGCCTAATTCCAACAATTGGTATCAGAGCCAAGTTCCTCTAAAAGAAGCTTAACCACTTGAGGAGATCCATAATGTTGACTTACAAGAAAGATAGTCTAAGATTTGATGGAACAAATTACACTCTGTGGAAGATGCGCATGCAGTGTGATTTGCAATGTATGGGTGATGCCTACTAGTCAATAACTAAGAATGAGTATAAGATTCTAGGAAAAGGTCCTACAACTCTAGATGAAATCAAAGATGCTGAGAACAACATTCGAGCTAAAGAAGCCTTGTTGAGTGCCCTATGTGATACAAAAATGACAAATGTACAGGAATTAAAAACCCTGCGTGAAATCTGGGAGAAGTTGGAAACCCTGCACAAAGGTGATGAATATGTCAAATGTGCCAAGCTACAAAACCTAAAGGGTAGATATGAAAAATTAAGGATGAGTGAAGATGAAAATATTACTTCTTACATGCTAAAAGTGAATGAACTTGTGAGTGGTATAAGGTGTGCTGGTGGAAAATTGGAAGAAACAGAAATTCTTGCCAACGTGCTCAGATCCTTACCTCCAGCCTACAAACATAAAGTTTCCACCATTGAAGAAATTAGGGCTATGATAACTGTTACAAGGGATCAGTTGATTGGTAAACTTTCACATTTGAAATGAGTGATTTTGGTGATTCTCCTCCTAAGTCTGAATCTGCATTTAAAGCTAGTATTCATGGAAAACAAAGATATGATCCGAGTGAAATCACTTCAAGAAGATCAAATAGGTTTGACAAGACAAGGAAGGATCTTGAAGATGATGAAACTAAGTTCGATGAACTTGAAGCCCTTTTTGCCAAAAGATTGCCAAGAGGATCCAGTAAGTGTGAAGGAAAGTTTCCATTCAAATGTTTTGCTTGTAATAAGACTGGTCATTTTTCCTTAAGATGTCCGAAGAGGGGTTCAAGGCCAAACCCTAACAGATCTAGAATCCAGAAGAAATGCTACTATGTCCAAGAAGTTGGTGAAGAAGGAGTCATAGATGATGAATCTGATCATGGAGGTTCCACTGAAAATGATTGAGTGTTCATTGCTATCAAAGAAGAAGATTCGATGCCTACTGAACCTGCTAGTTGTGCAAATGTGGAAAGTGCCTTGGCTGCTCAGGTTGTAGAAAAAGATGAATGGGTGGTTGATAGTGGATGGTCTCATCATATGACTGGTAATAAAATTAAGTTTGTAAGCTTTGAAAAATATAAAGGTGGAATTGTGAAATTTGGAGACAACTCAGCTAGTAGAATTCACAACAGAGGATCCATCTCTTTTGATGGTAAGAATAACACTAATGATGTCCTGTATGTGGAAGGGTTGAAGCATAATCTTCTTAGTGTAGGATAGTTGGTTGACAAGGGTTATGATCTCTTATTCAAAGATGGAAAATGTAGAATCTTGGAAAGCTCCAGGACTGAAATTGCATCTGGTACCTAGACTAGAGGTAACATCTTTCATTTAAGTAGTTCTAGCAAAAGTTGTTTGATTGCTCAGATTGATCAGAGTTGGTTATGGCATAGGAGAATGTGTCATGTGAATATTGATAACATTATCAAGATAAGTTCTACTCATGCTGTGAGAGATCTTCCAAAAGTTGTGGAACTTGCTGATAGCATGTGTAGAGAATGTCAATTGGGTAAACAGAACAAAATTTCATTCAAGAGTAAAGAACAATTTTCAAGTGGATTGTTAGAACTTGTGCATACTGATCTTTGTGGTCCTACTAGAATTAGGAGCGTGCACGGACATAGATATTTAATGTTGTTGATTGATGATTACTCCGGGATGATGTGGGTAACCTTCTTGAAAGAAAAACTAGAAGCTCTTGATAAATTTAAAGTATTCAAAGTCATGGTGGAGAATGAGATTGGTGTGAAGATAAAGTTTTTGATATCCAACAGAGGCGGAGAGTTTACCTCCGGTGAGTTTGATTCATTATGTGAAAAGCAAGGAATAAAAAGACAGTTATCTACTCCTAGGACTCCTCAGCAAAATGGAGTTGTGGAAAGAAAGAACTAGACCATTCAAGAAGCTGCTAGGACCATGATAATGGAAGCAAATGTTCCTCAAGTCTATAGGAGAGAAGTTGTGAGTATTGTTGTCTACACTCTTAACCGAGTGCAAATCAAAGGCAATTTTGGTAAGACCCCTTATGAACTATGGTTTGGTCATCCTCCTACTATGAAATATTTCAGAGTTTTTGGTAGTAAATGCTATATCAAAAGAGATGAGGATCTAGGCAAGTTTGAAGCAAGAAGTGATGACGGGATATTTCTGGGTTACTCTACTCAAAGCAAGGCATACCGGTGCTTTAACAAAAGATTGAAAAAAATTGTTGAAAGTGCAAATGTTAGAGTTGATAAGAGCAAAGAAGGACATTCCAAGTCTTGCAGATATGAATTAGATGATCAATATGAAAGTCAAAGTCAAGGAAGACAAGTTCAAACCTAGACTCAGATTTAGATTGATCCAAAAAATCTAGTGACTCAAGAGGATAGTGCAGATGTTGAACAACAAGTTCAAGAAATAGAGGTTCAAATAAATCCCAAAACTCCTAGGTATGCAAGACTGAATCATCATGAAGATCAGATCATAGGAGATAGATATAAAGGTGTTCAAACCAGGAAAATAATTGTTGAAGATCAAGAGGAGATTTGTTTGATTTCAAAGATTGAACCAAATTCAGTAAGTGAAGCTTGTAATGATGAAAATTGGGTAAAAGCCATGGAAGAAGAATTAATGCAAATTGAAAAGAATCAAACTTGGGATCTTGTTCCTAGACCTAAAGACAAAAATGTGATTGGAACTAAATGGGTCTTCTAGAATAAACTAAATGAAGATGGTGAAGTTGTAAGAAACAAAGCAATGTTGGTATGCAAAGGATATTCTCAAGTGGAAGGAATTGATTTTGAAGAAACTTTTGCTCCAGTGGAAAGAATAGAGGCAGTCAGATTATTTCTTGTATTTGTTGCTTATAAAGATTTCAAGGTCTATCAGATGGATTTCAAGTCAGCATTCCTAAACAGAGAATTAGAAGAAGTCTACATTGAGCAACTAGAAGGATTTCAGTTGTCTGATCAGAGAGATATGGTTTGTAGGTTGAGGAAAGCATTGTATGGACTCAAACAAGCCCCAAGAACCTGGTATGCAAGATTAGATAAGTATCTGCTAAATCTAGGATATGGAAAAGGCACTACTGACAGTAATCTTTACTTCAAAATTGATCATGAGCACATTCTAATTGTTGAGGTATTTGTTAATGATATCATTTTTGGTGGAAATGAGAGTATGCGCAAAACATTTACTGATCAGATGCAGAGTGAATTTGAGATGCCCATGTTTGGTGAAATGAATTCTTCTTAGGTCTACAAATCATTTAGTTAGATAAAGGTATTTTCATATCTCAATCTAAGTATGTGAGAGAATTGTTGAAGAAGTTTGGAAGATTCAAAGACAGTGGGTACACCCATGGTAACGGATGTAAGCTAAGTAAAGATGATGACTACCCTAAGGGAAATCAGAAAAGGTATAGATCAATGATTGGAGGACTACCCTATTTGACTTAGACTAGACCTATTATCATGAATGTAGTTGGATTTGCTACTAGATTTCAAGTTGATCCTAGAGAATCCCATGTTGTAGTAGTTAAGAGAATTTTTAGATATCTCAAAGGGACACTTGATTATGGCTTATGGTATCCAAAGGATAATGGATTCACTCTTCATGCATTGACAGATGTTGATTGGAGATGAGATGTGGATGACATAAAAAGTACTAGTGGTGGTGCATTCTTCTTGGGATGGAGATTGGTTTCTTGGATGAGCAAAAAGTAGGAGGCAATATCCCTATCTACAATAGAGGAAGAGTATATAGCAGCAACAAACAATTGTACTCAAGTTCTGTGGATGAAGCAAATGTTGAAGGACTTCAAAATTGTGTTTAAGGAGCCTATCACAATCTTCTCTGATAATTCAAGTGCAATAAGCATCTCAAAGAATTTGGTGTTGCATTCAAAGACAAAGCACATATCAATCAAGTTTCACTTTTTGAGAGAGAAGGTTAATGAGAATGAAGTTAGATTGGAGTTTGTTTCTTCAAAGGATCAGATTGTAGATATTTTCACTAAGACTCTATGCAAGGATACTTTTGATTATCTCAGAGAGAAGTTAGGGGTTATTACCTCTCTTGATTAGAACTAAGATGCACTAGGGTACATTAGTCCGGTGGAATTCACAGTCATATCTCATGATACGGATTGATGTTAAGAAGATACTACGTAGGGGGAGTAGTCAGTATACAAATTTTAAGATCAATCTGAAACAAAAAGGGGGAGCAAAAAGTTGCAAATATGTGCCCTTTACCATTGATGTCAAAGGGGGAGAGAAGTCATGTGAAAAATTAGTTGCTGATAAAAGGGGTAGCTTTAAAGAAAAATGGTTACAGGTGTGATAAGTGAAAGGAGGAGAAGTTCTTTTCTTGATGGTTGAATTAGTTTTTCACATCATATGTTGCCATTAATGACAAAGGGGGAGATGTTGTGAATATGTGCACAATCAGTGTTGTCATTGATGTCAACATATCCCTATTGCCATTAGTGTCAACTATATCCTATTTTGTTGTCTGTTTAGAAGACTAAAATGTTGAGGATATTTAGAAAATTAATGAAGATCAATGTATATGGACCATATGGTTGTGTAAAGGATTGTCTGAAGTAGCTCCATTTAAGTTTTGGGAGGTCTACATGAAGATTTGAAAAAGATATGGCCATCTCAGTAGAACCAGGTTTTGCTGTGTTCATAAGAGACAAAGTGACAGTAAATTGGTTTGGATTGCTCTGCAGTGAAATATTATGATCTATGGTTCTAGAGGCATGTTTGGGAAGTCAGTGTGTTTCATCAACTCAAGTGGTTCATGGTTTGGAGATCCACAAGCAATCTTTCTAGTATGACAGTCATGGCAAACAATGTTCTTGAGGTTCCGGAAGAAGATGCAAGTGATTCTAATAATTTGGAAGAGTGTGGATGTCTTTATTAAATTCAATGTTCTTGTTGAGGTCTCTAGATCATGTGCCTACTATGTTGGAGGTCTGCATTGAAGATTGAGCTTGTTCCTGGAGATTTCTTCCTTGGTGTTACTATTCTTCCCAGTCTTGGCTGACCAAATGATTCAAGTGTGTTGCAGATGATCTAAGAACAATTCTATGGAGCATGGCGTATTGATCAAGGAAGATTTGAGTCCCATTTATGTTTGGCTGACAGCCTAGTGATTCGTATTAAGTCAGATGCTTGTAGTGTCGACCTTGATGTTTACTCTAAGGTTGATGAAGCATATAAAGGTGTGTAATTGAGTCATGGAAAATAATCCTTGTGTGAAATAATCAAATCCCAAGAAAGGATTAGAGGCAGAGCAAAGAAGAGGAGTAGAGAAACAAGAACAGTAAAGGATGAAGTGATAGTAAAGAAATATTTGGGCGAAGAGTAGAAGTTTTGTAAGAATTCTATGAGAATGAACCAGGCATGAAAAAGATGTTATTTCTCAGTTAATTCCTTCTATATTAAACATAAATTTCTGTAGGCAGTGAGCCTCTTTTGAGCAGTGAGCTTTGGGCAGTGCACCTGAAGGCAAGTGCCTTCCCATTTTTAAGTACTTTTAACAAGGTACGCATCTTGTGGGTTAAACCCCACCGTGGTTTTCTCTTAATCGGGTTTCCATGTTAAAAATCTTGGTGTCAAGTGTGTTAATTATGTTTCTGCTAATGTGTTATTGTTTCATGCTTTAATGTTTACATTATTAATCTATTTGTAAGTTGTGAAAAAAGATTAAAAATAGGAAAAGGTTAATTTTGTGGGACAACTGATTCACCCCCCTCCCTCTCAGTTGTCTGGCCTAATTCCAACAAAATCAACCCCAAAAATGCTAACAACATAAAAAATAATTTATTTCTTGACAATACAAATGTACAAATAGAAAGAACTATTCTAATATGACTCACTCGAGTGCCCAACACACATATCTGGATTCCCAGATGTCCTTGGCACCATGCAAATTACACACAAATGCCCTACTAGTTTTGGACATCCTACACAACTCTCCAATTGTCTCACACGTGAGGGTTTTGTTCACCAAGGCTATAAACAGATCCAAGTTTGAAGGGGTATGTCCTCATGCTCCAAACTATTGTAGCAACATTCCTTTTCCTATTGTTGTAGTTGAAGTTTGTTTTTTTCATTTGTAAAAGATATTCTCCTTTGCCTAGAACACTCCCTTATGCCCCAACTGTAGCGATCCACAATCAATGGAAATCAATTCCATAATTGGTGGTGGTTAACTATTAACAAATGTGGGCAATAACAAGGGCAATAACTAAATATGGCTTCCTTATTTTGCTGTGATAACAGACAATTTTATTGGGAAACTGATTTACCTTATTCAAGTTGAAGACTTAGTCCTAACTTACTAACTACTCCAACTCAATCATATGTTGAAAACTCCTATCAGGTGGAAGTTGTTGAGGCACGTCTCAAAACATAGAAGCATATTTATCTAACAAGCATATCACCCTACTAGTTTTGGACATCTTGCACAATTTGCCAATTGTATCACATTTGAGAGTTTTCGTGCCCAAGGATGTAAACATATCTAAGTTTGAAGAGGCATGTCTTCAAGCTCCAAACTATTATAGCGGCATTTCTTTGCTTGTAGTTGTAGTTGATGTTTGGTTTTTTTCCATTTGCATAAGATACTCTCCTTTGCTTTGAGCACTCCCTTATACCCCCAACTGTAGCGATCCCCATTCAATGGAAATCAATTCCATAATTGGTGGTGGTTAACTGTTAACAAACGTGGGTAATAATTGAACATGACTTCCTTATTTTGATGTGATAGTAGACAATTTTACTAGGAAACTGATTTACCTTATTCAAGCTAAAGACTTAGTCCTAGCTTACTAACTGCTGACAGAACCATTATTCAACATTCAGATTAGAAGGGGATATTACACCAAGTCATACTAGGAGCTTTGATTTTAGTCACCCTTTACTTGTGCAATTTCAAGACAATATCTTGAACACAAAGGATAAAATTAATAAAAAAAATTAAAAGCATATACCAGCTAATAGCCTAATACCATACTGATGTGATACAACCGAGAATATTAGTACCCATAAGTCTGACATATGCATTGTAGAGCAACAAACAATGAGAGAATATTTGGCTCTAAATGTTAAGAGTAGGGGCTACACAGTAACCAAAAATCTAAAAACTGCTCTCAACAAACAACTATTCAATGCTTAGCTATGTCTGTTATTGTACATTCAATTATAAACCATATCTTGAACAAAGAGCATCAAATTAATAGAATTTTATAGGGTAGAGGCCACCTCATACCTATAGATGGTGCCAACATGATGCAAAATAGAGTACCTAGTACCTACAAATCTAACAAATGCTATAGTAGAACAACAAACAACAAAACAATGTTTTCATCTGACTATTAATACATAGAAATCTCACAAATGCATTCAACAAACTACCCTGCAATGCTTAGCTATACCTGACACTACACATTAGATTAAAGATACTATCTTGTGCATAAAGCATTCCAATTAAAGAACATCCAAGAGTAGAGATCACCTCATACATAATATGACATAGTAGAGACTACCTATCTTACAAATCTCACAAATGCTTTAACAAAACAACAAAAAAGTGAAACACTGTGAAGCTCTAATTATTACTGCACATTAATTTTAATAAGATATCTTCAATAGAGCATCAAATTCATTAAATTACAAAGCAAGTCTTGATATTGTTAAAATTTCTACACAGATGTCCAAATTCATACTTTAGGATTTTCTATTTACTAAAACAACACAAAGGTGCTAGTAATTTTTGCTTTGATTAAGATGCTTGTAAGTAAGAACCCATAGCTAATGAAAGAGTGAATTTAAAGAAGAAGAAAAATAGACAGATTTCTTAAATCCTCTACATTTTACTTTAAAAATTTGAATGAATCAGAGATCAATTTCAAAAAAGGATCTCAAACAGCTTTCGATAGTTTACTTGGAACTGTGCCTAAATTATAACAAGATAGGGAAGCAAAATAAATTCCAATGCCATCAAATGGGATGAGTTCAAATGGAAAATCATCAGTGCTTCTAGTGTGATGTAAATGTTCAATTTTTTTTGTTATTAAAATGTTTAATTGAGTAAACCACTATAACCAAGTCTGAGTGTGGTGTACTCCAATGCAAGAACAAGGGGAATTTACCAATTAAAAAATACAATTTTGGCGCTCTTCTAATAAAGTATCAAAACACAAATAAGATCATTTACAACCTCAAAATCTTAGTCTTTCAAAACCAAACCCTACAGACAACAGTTTGTCAAACCCTAAACCCAACCCTAAAATATTTCAATTTGATTGTACTAAAATGACTAAAAAATACTTAAGAAAAAAACATGAATTGGAAAGACATCACATTTCCACAGTCCATAATGATTATAGATTGATATTTCTAGATTTAACTGTGTGCTTGTTTTTTCCTCAACGTTTCAGATCATACTCCATGATCCATCCATGATGTTCTATTTTTTCACTTCTCTTGCTCACTCCTAAGGATGGATCATGGAGTATGATCCAAAATGTTGAGGAAAAAACAAGCACACAGTTAAATCTAGAAATATCAATATATAATGAATTGGAAATCTAAAACCAAGATTTAGCTACCAAGTCCATAACATTAACATTCTCCATATGTTAAAAACCCTAAAAAGACTATACATAGAAAGTGAGTTGAACCCCTCTTCATCAGAGGCAAGGCAGTCCAAGTGCAGGAGATAATAATTTCTTCGATGGTAAAACACACACAATAACCTCTTCATTTTTGGCCTGTGCCTGTAGGTCCCTGCAATCACATATGATAGAATGGAAGGTTTCCCAAGGCCCTTTATAACTATCATGGATGCCATCACTTCAAAACCTAAACATTGCAGAGAAAATATTTTGTAAACAAGGCCCATGAATTCCTCCATGGCTACCATAATTCAAATGAACGAGACAACAAAACTAGCTAGCAAGGGCAATATCCATTTTCTCTCCATCACTAGGAAGCCACCATTTGCCATATTTAAAAAAATATAGTAATGGGGTTTTAGTTTTTGTGTGGTTAATGAAATTGCAACAAACAGAATTTAGTTTTTGTGCTAGAAAAATAGAACTGATTAAAATACCTTTTAAGAAAAAAAAATTTCCTCCATGGCATTGGATCAATTGCTCGAAGGTGATTCTTTTGGTTTCTATTCGTACTCCCCTTCATCTCACCTCAAATCTTCCAATTTGATATGCGCTTTCAACTATTTTTCTTTTCCTTTGGAAAAAGTAAAATTGAAGCACCATCAATAATTTTTGGGGGACAACCAAAAAAAATAATATTTTTTGGGACTACCAAATTTTTGGCAATTAAAAGATGTGTGCACATATAGAATGGACGACCAAATTAAATTATGTAGTAGTTTTTTCATCTATCGAACACATTTAGTTATGTGTTTAGTTTTGTTCATGTAGTTATATTTTATGTATTTTCTTAATGTATAGTTGGGTTTGTATGTCTAACTTTATCTTTATCGCTTGTCCTTGTGTTTAAGTATATGCAATCTCATTTTAATTGGTTTATTTATTTGATCATAATTGTAAATTCAATTCGTGTACATAATATAATCTATATGAACACATATCCAACCTAGTTGTTTGACTCAAGTCATGTTCGTAGGTGTGAGGACATCCTCGCAAATGTGATATTTTTAGCCGTTTAATTGCAAAATTAAAATCAAATGTTTAGTGAACTAGCCCTACTTTACACTTTGGTCCCTGTAGGTGCTTAAATATAAGTAGACATACATTTCAAATTCTAATAATGATTTTTCATTCCATCACATGACACTATGTGGTGTGAAAAACCAAAACTCTCTCTCCCCAAACCAATCTTGAAGTGATGGAAGTATCTAGTTATTCTCTTAAAACCTTCCCCCTTGTACTTTCATGTTTATTTGACCATTTTTTAGGTGTCTATCCCTTTCTACTTCTTCATTTATTAATCTTTTCTCTTTGAATGGTACATTCACCCTTTTTTTGTTGGAGGGTTTTATATCAAACCCAAAGAATCATTTAGCTACCTGATATAGGAGCACAAGCCTTAGGTTGAAACCTCTTCAGCTCAGAGCCAAGGACTGAGGTATCCATTCCACCAAATTCACCTGGGGCACAATCTCAGTCTCATCCCCTATGGTGTTGGAGCCTTGCACTCAACAAGACTTGATCCCTATTGGACTCATTTAGAACCATTCAAATTCATTAGTAGACCAAGGGCCCATTGACTCACCCAATTTTTCTATTAATTTACCCCAATTAACAAATCATTGGTGAAAGGACAAATGCACTATTTTTCTTTTCTTCATCATTTTCCTTCCCTAGCTTCTTTCTTTCAACTTTTA
The DNA here is from genome assembly GCA_027924645.1 of Cunninghamia lanceolata. Lineage (NCBI taxonomy): Eukaryota > Viridiplantae > Streptophyta > Pinopsida > Cupressales > Cupressaceae > Cunninghamia > Cunninghamia lanceolata. The sequence goes on along the minus strand of BSBN01000391.1, from coordinate 11,040,815 downwards.
AACTTTTTGTTTGATAGATGAGAGCAACTAGAAAGCCTAGAACTAGTTTTCTCTCTCTTTTCTACCCTAGATGGTTATAAATATGGAAAATCTAGATTTTCTTAGGATCCTTCTTCCATTCCATTTTTTTTCTTCCTTCTCAAGGGATAAAAAGAAATTTTGTAGAGGTTCTGCATGCTACAACCAACAACCTAGCACACATATAAGTCTTGAAAAGAAAAAAAGGTTCACACTTTACAAACTCATAGCACTTTAAGCATCCAAGAAAAACACTTGCATCCTCTAGGCTATTTTACATGCCACTTTATTACAATTTCAAAGGCTTCAAATAGTAGTAGTCACTACATTTCCTGTTTTTGTCTTTGTTGGCTCTACATCTTCAACTTACATGTTGTCTTCCATCACAAAAGAAGAACCCATGTGAAGGAGAGAGACTAGAAGGAAAAAAGTTGGGTCCTTGAGGACATTGTTATCACAAGACAAATGATTAGAATCTTAGATGATTAATATAAGACATTGTTATCACAACACAAATCATTAGAATCTCAAATCATTAATATCTTAGGTGTGAGATTCTTTTATATTGCATTTTTTTAACCATAATAGTTTACTTTCATAGAATAGAGAAATAGGTAGATTAGAGTAGGTATCACATTTCTCTATAATTGCAACATTTTCTTGCAAGCTTCAAATCTAGTGTAGATTTATACTATTTAGATAAAATTAGATTCTATATTGCAAATCTTCGTTTAAAAATAGTAGCACACTTCTTTCAAAATTAACAAAATTGAGCATCTTTATATCATAAAAAAGCCTCCACCTTTATTTATGAACAGCTATCAAGTTGAACAAATCAACAAACAACCATGAAACAAGAAACACAAAATGTTTATTTTGCAATATCATTCAAAAATCAACAAATTGTAGTATCCATCCTTATCTTGTAAAAATACATTTTGGACAAAAGGGATAGAGAAAGAGACCTAAACAAATTCGTTGTTAATCTCTTTTTGAAATCATTGCTCAAATTGTGCTTTAAGTTAAGAAAAATTGAAGAGAATACTTGTTGATTCTAGTCTTGGAATTATTCTCATAATTAGTTTAATTCATTTAAATTGCATGCAATCACCCAAAAATACAAAACAAAAACAAAAATATTACTTGCATTTATATTAATTTCATTGAAAAGATATAAGAAGACAAAAATATAGATGAGATTTAATTTTCATGCTTTAATGTTTTTCATCTTAGCATTTAGCGTAATTTGTAATCTTCATTCTATAAGAAATTAACTCATTCAAAAACACCAAAATTATTCAAAACACAAAAAAATCAAAAAGCATAAAAAAGCCATGACGACCGCATCTAGTCGTTTCACAATTAAGCTAATGAGCTCCCAAACTAACTCTCAAATGAAAAATAATCAAAACAAATAAAGCAACTCAATGTAAATGAGCACAAACCATCCACTTACAAATAAACTCAAATATGCTTACACACTTAAGTCAGTGGGGAAAATTTCCCCTGCTCATTCTTCACTCTCATTCACACTTTGTCATTTCAAGCCTATATGTGTCTAGAAGTGAGAATAGGTTGGGTAGAGGAAACTCAAAAGAAAGAATTAAAACAGTTATTTCCACCCCTATCGCAATTGAAATTATTGAACATGAAACAACTTTAGTAATAATTAAGCAAGAAAATGAACATAGATTAGTCATCAAATTTGAAATCAAAGAAACTCTTCTTGAGCTAACATGTATTCATGTGAACATGTTTCCCTTCAAAATGCTCATCAAATCTCTACACTATCCAAAATGAATTCATTGTGTTCAATGCAATTGCCACACCTCATCTTGACAATATTACGATTCATAGGGAACTTCATTCTAAAGAGTACAACTCCACAAGAATGTTCACAAAACAAATTAATTTCATTACCACTCATAAGATAGTACCTCCACATAAAAAGGGTGGTCCTCTATATTCTCTATTGCTCTACTTTCTTTTTCCATATGAGTAGGAGTGATCCCTCAACAAGTTGGTCAAGCATGAGTAACACATGTGTGCATGCCAATTTGTGATTCATGTTGTATACACTGAAAAATGGTTAAGTTGAATTAAATAAATATTTAATATTTATTTTATTCCCATTCCTCTACCAATGAATAAATTCACTAATTTATTTATATGATTCACATCACCATAATTCTACAACAAATCAATTTACCAATTCTTCTAATATCTCACCTAATTAAATAATTCTAAATTATTTAATCAAATCTTTTTATCCCAAAGTCAAAAGTCCATAAATTCCACATCATCTATCCCACACCACCTAATCTACCACACAATCCACCTCATCATGTTGCACACATAATTAAATATTTTAATATTTAATTATCTAATTTCCCTCACCCACAGGTCCTATTATTTCTCTAACTATCCCTATTTTCATGAGCATGGTCTCTCCATGTCATCTTGGTCAAAAGACACCTTGAGACACTTGTCCCATAAATACCTATATTCCTTCCAACCATCCTACAAACAAGGTCTCCTTCTTTAACCTTCACTCTATGGTCTTTGTGAGCCTTGTGATATGTGTCCTCATGTCACACCTTTCTCTCCACCTAGTCAATGTGAGAGGAACATCTCCCTCATCCCAACCAACCAAATTTGGTCCATACACATCACAAGACTCCTTCTCCACCATTGAGATCGTGACACTTGGAATTGGCCTTTCCTTGGCCTATAAAAGGAACCCTCATTCCCTCATTTCAACAATCCAAGAGCTTTTGTAAACTTACTCTGTATAAATTCTACCAGCGTGCCTTTGGCAAAGTATCCTCATTGCACTTGTATAACCTTATTATCATCACAATCATCCAACCATGGCTTCATATCTCCATTATCCATCATTCTAGAGTTACATTGTTAGTTCAATCATCATTGCATTATCGATCTACAACCATTCTCATATTGTCATCTTCAACAAGGAAGTACACACTTCTGAGAGCTCATCTCATTCATAAGATCAATACGAGATAGGCAACAATGGAAGCTATGAGATGAATCATTCTACAAAGGTATAATCTTTGTTTATTTGTATTTGCATCATTTCTATTGAGTTATTGGATAGTTAGTAGTTTAATATTGTTGTTCATATTTCCTCTAACATTTTTGGTGCCCACCTTGGGGCCTTGCCCCATTTTTAACCTCCATTTGAGTTTTTTGTGAAGCTACTATCATGACAAGTCATTTTGGCGCATTCACATTCCAGTCCTGCACATTCATAGCTTCCTGCTGCACATTCATCTTTCCACACATTTACGCCATCTTTCCGTGAATTCACCATGTTTCGCTGCGCATTCACATTTCTACGCATTCACTGAATAACCCTACACATACATAGGATTCTTTCTGCACATCCACATTTCTGTGCCTTTACTGAGTAGTGTTGCGCATTTACTACATGTTCCTATGTGTTTACATTCTGACAGAAGTTGTATCAGTTTTTGCAAAGATTTCCGTACTAACTCTTCTTGCAGGTGTAGGAGCTTTGTTTAGTCATTTAGCTAAATCATAACTTCATCTAGATTTAATTAGGGGGAAAGTCATTTGATATCTTCATGCAAATTTTCACCTAGATCTAATTAGGAGGAAGTAAATTGTATTGTTGCATTACAACTTGCACATAGTCCCAACCTAGGTGGATAAAAATGAACAAATATTTCATTTTGCTATATTGTACTACAAAATCTCATTTATCTTAAATAGGGGAAAGTAAATTTGTTTGAATCTTCAACAACAATCATTACATAGATTTGTTTAGGAGGATAAAATGAACCATCTTTTCCAAGTTTTTGCTATCTTGTCAATGGAGTGTGCTTGGTAGAGTAAAACACACCTAGTTTTTTTGGGTTTTAACTCTAGGAGGATAAAGAACCAGTGTACTTTGTGCTTGAAAATGATGATAGGACTATGCTCTCCCCTTCTTGGGTGACCAAAATGCCAAACTCATCATTTTATTTGTGTAACCTTTAGAAGAGGTCTACCCTTGGGATTGCATTTCTTCCAAGTGGGATGACCTTGAGCGATAACAGGCTAAAGCCAAGCCACTTCCTAGTCACTATAAATAAATTGTGTTTGTGTTGAAAGGCACAAACAATGAGTGTTGTTGTGTAACACTAATTGTAGACACGTAAAAATGACACGATTCAATCTAAATAAATATTCTTAATATTTATTCCCTTCTAATTCCTCTATCAATAAATAAATAAACAAATTTATTTATTTGATTCACATTCCTCTAAATTAATTATATATCAAAATATTTAATTACCTCTTCTAAAGTCAAAATTAAATAAAATCCTTTATTTAATTAAATTCTTCCAAACACTTAAATAATTCTTAATCATTCTTCCAAATTTAAATAAATCAAATCAAATTTATTTAAATCCTTTCAATCTCTAAAAATAAAATACAACCAAATATTTTATTTATTCTTCCAAATCATGCACACATAATTAAATAAATTTATTTAATTAATTTGCTTTCTTATCTTCTAAATTAAATAAAACCATTTATTTAATTTGTTTCTTCCAATAATATCTTCTCTAAATTTAAATAAATCAAATATTTATTTAAGTTACTTTTTCTTATAAATTGAGTTATCTCTAAATATAATTCAAGCTTTGTGCACATGTAATTAAATATTCCTAATATTTAATAAAGCAAAATATCTTCTTATCCTCATGCAAATCTATTCTTCTTGTTTTAAATCACTTAACTAATTTATTATATTCTTTTAATGCTTTAACTCATTCTTCTATTCTTAGCAAATTCTTTCATGCAAAAGAAAGCAAGACACATGTCCTCTTCTTATTTGTTGCACGTTCCTCAACTATTCTCAATTGTTGATCTTCTCAAGTTTTCTATACCGTTGATCACTTCTTTCCCAAGTCTATAAATTGAACCCTCTTCCTGCATTTCATTCATCCAAGCTTTAAGTATTGTTACTCTGTAGGAATTATAGCGCGCCTTTGGCACCAATTCCTTCATTGCTTGTGATCACATTCGCTACTACGCACTACGCATTACTACCATCATTGTGAAGCTCCTCTTCATTGCAACATTATCACTGCCATTCCCAATTGACATTCTTGAAGCATAGCAAAGAAGTGCACTCTCTAAGGGTCTATTTCATACATGCAAGAACAATTGTGATACGTAATCAATGGAAGCTACGATCTATGGAGGTTTGCTTTGTTATTTGTTCATTGTTCCTGGATTTTCTTAGTTCACTATTTCATTGAAGTTTTGGGTATTTGATATTGATTGTTATTGCATATTTATTGTTGATCCAATTTTACCCTAACATTTTTAGCGCCCACCATGGGGCCTAGCCCCAAATTTAACCCAAAAATTGAGTTTTTGTGTTTTAGAAAGCCGTACACATGAGGAAACAGTGCATCCGTCACTTCCTAACACGCATATGTTACCTTTTATGGTGCTTTCGTTACTGCAGCACATATATACTCTGTTACATCGCTTTTACCATATGAAGCGGCACATCTGCTACTTCAGTGCATATACACTGTATTTCGGTGCTTATGTCCTCTGTTATAGCGCATATGTAATTGCGACGCTTCTGTTCACTGTTTCTGTGCATTCAGTCTCTGAAGCAGCGCATCTGTTGTAGGTAGTGATTTTAGGGTTTTCTAGGAGGTTTTTGCTAATAGTGACATCTTTGTAGGAAACTCTCTTGATCTGTTTTGCAGGCTAGGTACTGGTTTAGATTCATATAGTTACACTTGTTCGCTCACACTTCGATTTCTAACGGGAAAGTAAAATGGATGCTTATGCAAAATCTCACATAGATTAACTAGGAAAGTGGTAATTGAATCATTGCTATCTTGCATATCATTGAATCATTGCTATTTCTATCTTTTCAAAGTTATTGCTATCTAGATAAAATTGAACTCATCATTTCTATCTGGGTAAAACTGAACCATTTCTATCTTGATTAACCATCACTTCAAAGTTAACAACTCGTGCTATCGTGGATAAAATTGAACTCATCATTACTATCTGGGTAAAACTGAACCATTGCTATCTCGATTGACCATCATTTCAAAGTTAACAATTCATGCTATGTGGATAAAATTGAACTCATCATTGCTATCTCGGTTAAAATTGGACCATTGCTATCTTGCTAATCACTTCAAAGTTATGTGCTTGCCCAAGTAGATAGCTCATCTAGTTTTTTTCATTTTAACTAGGGGAAAAGAACCACTGTATACTGTGTTTTGGGAATGATACCAGGCCTATGCTCTCCCCTATCTTGGGTGATCAAAATTCCAGACATATCATTTTCACATGTATTTTTTCTTTAGAGGGGCTTGCTCTTGGATACCGTTCATCCATGTAGGAATGACCCTAAGTGGTAACAAGCTAGATGCCAAGCCCTTCCAAACCACTATAAATAAATTGTGTTTGGAGAGAAAGATTCAAACAACAAGTGAAGTTGTGTTATACCGACAGCCAACCTCCCCCAAAACCCTCCAAGGCGCAACCCTTGCAGGCTGGGAGACTCCATAATGGAGAGTAGTGTTGCTGCATGTATAACCACTTGAACAGTTGCCTTCATTAAGCACCTTTGTTCTAGTGGCTAAAAACCCTTGTTATCCATTTGAAGCCTAGGATTTGTACTTGTTCTTTCTTTTTATTCCAAAAAGAGTAAAAAAAAAATCACAAAAAAAGTAAAAAACCATAAAAATATTCTTTGTGTTTTCTGTGTCTTCTTGCCATAAATTTAGAAAATCAGATCAAAGAGACCTTCTTGCAACCAAAGTACCAAAAACATCATAAAAAATTCCAAAAAAATTGCAAAAACATTGAAAAAGCCAAAGCGGCGCATTCGTCCTCTGTTCCAACGTATTTGTGCTGACCTGCGGCACATCTATTCTAACCTGTAGCACTTTTACTACCTGTTACAGTGCATTTACCTTTCACCAGTGCAGTGCATTTATTGTGACTTGCAGCACATTTGTCAGTTTCTATAACGCATCTATTTCAGCACATACACGATAGTGAGCACTTGCATAGTTTTCGAGGGAAAATTTTTACCTGTTCTGAGTACCCATTTTAGTCTAGTTTCAAGTTCAGAGATTAGGTCTTACCTTGTAGTCAGTTTTCCATCCATTTCACGTCAAGACTCCTCTTTCGCTAGTCATCCCATTCACCTTCTATCAGCTCTTTCTAGTCCCAAGTCGAGACTATCCCATATCAGGTTAGGATAGGCCCCCTTTTTCGTATCACTGCAGATTCAAGTAACCCTAGTAGGTCACAGAACTTTGCTAGTGGTCTTCGTGCATGACTAGTCCCTACACAGTAAGACAGGTATTGAGTACCCTTACTAGTGGCTACCATCTTGTATCAGCCGTCTTACTTGGAATCATTGATCGAGAAAGTCCCTTGTCCAAATCTTGTCATAAGTATCCTATTCTCAGCAGTCTTCATCAGCATCTAGCCAAAATCTCTAGTCTGATTCCATCTCATCCCTCGTCACCTTGCATGGTTCTTACAAGATCTTAATACCAAAAACAACTTGAAATGGATGAATCATCGAACCACATCGTCACACCTCATGATAGTGATGAGGAGATCTCTAATAAAGATTATTAGGGAAGCCTCCAAAATTAGAAATTCCAACGCTTATTAGAGAAAGTGCTCCATGATGATCCTCACAAGTACTTTTATTACCTTGCAAATCTTGGAATTAAACTCCTCGTGGATTTTGATATAAGCACAATCCAAGAAAATGTGGAGAATAATCTTGAAGAAAGGGGAAAGAAAGCCATAGACCCAAATGCAGAGGATAAAGGAAAGAAAACCATTGACCAAAGCGCTCCTATGGAAGAAATGAGGAAGCAACTCGAGGGTCTAAAACAAAAAATGTTGGATCTCAAGATGGGTACAAACACTAAAACCTACTCTTTGGAAGATATTGCACCATACCCCTTTGATAAAAGTTTGAACATGACACCTTTTCCCTTTCAATTTGAAGTTCCTAAGTTTGATAAATACAAAGGGAAAGGGGACCGTAGAGATCACATTAGGGAATTCAATGTAACATGTATGGAAGTAGCTCACAATGAGGCTTACTTAATGAGCCTATTCCCTAGATCTCTAGGTAGTCAAGCTATGGAGTGGTTCTCACGACTCCCACCGGGCATCAAATCCTTTGATGAACTAGTCAACAAATTTATCATGCACTTCTCTTACAATATTGAACACAAAGTCTCTATGCTTGACTTATGCAACACAAAGCAAAAGAGTGGCAAATCATTCGCCACCTTCCTACAAAGATGGAGACAACTAGAAGCAAGTGCTCATATGATGTACTAGAGAAGCAATTAATGGAGATGTTTGTCCATAACCTCAACACCAATCTTAGCTATCAAATACAAATACAATACCCTACTTCATTTTCAAAAGTCATTGAAATGGGATTGTTTATCAAAAAAGCTATGATCGCCAAGGGGCAAATCAAGTTATATAACAACACATCTACTTCCCACTACACGACTGACAAATCAAAGTTTTGGACCAAGAATAAGAATGTCGTCAACAATGGAGTAGTTGATGCCAAGGTGGTGGCTCCCAAGCAACAACCCATACTCACTCTCAAAGGAGAGGCAAACAATGTTACACCCAACAAAACATTCTCTTGGGAGCCAAGACCATGGCTCAACTCAAATCCAAGGCAAAAGTTCACACCACTGGGTGAGTCCTAAGAGTCTGCATTAAGGAAGTTATTGGCCAACAATGAAATCTCTCTACTTCCAACAAGTGATTATGAACCTATGGTCAAACCTCATTATTGGGAAGACACTGACCATTGTCAGTATCATAGAGGAAGAGGACATACAACCAACAATTGTATCTTTCTCAAACATGTTATTTAGGATGTGCTTGATCAAAATCAAGGAGGGACCCAACAACATACCTCTAATGAGACACATGTGGCTTATAGGGATCTGCTTCTCAATCATGACAGGTCATCCAATAACAATAACAATAACGGCAATAACAACAACAATAATAACAATAGAAACAATAACAACAATTGTAATAGGCAAAATCAGAACAATGGGAATAATAATGCCAACTACACAAGTGTCCCATTTGACTACACCATAAATTGCATATCAGAGCATGTCCTAGAAATTAATGTGGTCACGCCCAACCAACAATTAGAACCTAACAAAACTGGTTGTAGTATCATTACTTGCAGCGGTAAAGTCACATTGAATACCGTCCCTCCAAGGTCGTCACCTTCTCAGTCCAACTTCCGTCAGTATAATGTCATAGACCAACTACAACAGACTCCAGCCCACATTTCTATCTTGGATTTGTTGCGTCTATCTCCTTCACATAAGGAGATTCTCAATAAAGCCTTAGTGGAAACCACTATCCCCACTAACTTGGCCCAAGAGAAGTTTTAGGCCATGGTAGGTAATCTGACCTCCTCAAGTACCATATCATTTATCGAGCAAGATGACCTCTCAGTGTCTCAACCTCATAACACCCCTCTATATATTGTCACCTTCATCCACAAGCACCACATCGAGAGGGTTCTCATTGATGGGGGAGCTGGTTTAAATATTTGCACATTAAAGCTAGTCCTTACATTGGGGTTCTCTGAAAATGCACTCGATCCAAGGAAGAAGATTACTATCAAAGCCTATGATGAAGAGGAGAGAACTACAAAGGGAACAGTAGTCCTACCCATACAAGTGGGACCAATAATAAAAGATGTGTGCCAAGTCCTAGATAGGGAGCTCACCTATAATATTCTCCTAGGGAGACCATGGATTCATGCCATGAAAGCTGTCCCTTCGACCTATCACCAATGCATAAAATTCTCGCATAATGGCAAGCAAGTCACCATCCAGGGAGACCCTGACCCCTTTCAGCATTGCAACTCTATTCTTTCAAAACTTGATTACATCATACCAAATAATAGAGCATCTATATCCCCTACGCCACAGCACGATCATACCTCTAAAGCTTCCTCATCAAGGCCCAAAGAGCAGAAGATTACCATCAAAGAAACCAAAATTGGGGAATACTCCATTGAGCACAGCCTCAATCTAGCCAAGCTACCTTTATCTCCTAGATCCTTTGGTTGACCTAAGAATTTTCCAAAGCCATCTACTCCTCCTATACCTCCCACAGCTCCCTTTGTAAAATGGGGGACCTTATCTGATGAAACAAAGGAAAGAGATGTCCTACAATGGCTTTATATTGAAGAAGAAGAGAACATACAACAGGAACCACCCAGGCTCCCAACAAAACTCTATGAGCGAGGAGAAGCTATCCTACACATAATGGTTTATGAAGGACAAGGCCCTATTGGCCTAAGAAAAGAAGGAATCATAGAACCCATTCAACCTTCTTCATCCTCATTGGCTAGAAATACAAATGGCCTAGGAGATAAAGGCAAGAGCAAGGCTAAAGAAAATGCTTGTCTTGTAGAAATGATCCATACACTTCAAGTGGACAGTGATAGATTCCAATGACTATGAGTGGGATGAGCTGACAAAGCATTCCTACGATGACAAAGAGGTCAATACCATTCAAGCTTATACCCCCTACCGTGAGGGACAAACGATACAGAATAGACCACTAGAGTCTGATTTGCCTATCTCTGAGAATATGGCTTTTGAGGAAGGTTCGACTTCTATCGCAATAAATAATTTGGAGGAAAGTACCATCCTGAACACTCCCCCTACCAATACTCCTAGTACATCCATCCATACTATCAATGAATCAGATCTATCCTCCAAATCCCTCCCCCTTGTGCATCCTGAACTTATTGACTAGGATCTGCAAGGAACCCCTCAACTAGATATGTTCCAAAACAACGATGCCTATATTGACTACATGGAACTTAGGGACCACCTACCCAAAGGAGATCATAAAGCTAGTTTCGCTATTGAACTTAATATCGTGGCTTATTTTGGAGAGGGTACCAAGCCTTCCAGTCACAAAAATATCAAAATAAAAACTAGATCTGACGGTGAAAACCATTCTGCTGCAGTGTCAGATCCCAAAATAGTAAAAAGAAAGGATGCATCTGAAGGTGAAAACCCAACTGTGGCACTTGACGATGGAAGGCTTGACACTCTCCCCAATGACATGCACCAGGAGAAGTCTCAGATTGTTGTGGAACCTACAGAGCCGGTTAACATTGGAACAAAGGAACAACCTAAGATCATTCACTTTGCTAAATCTCTAACCCCACCAGAGAAGACCAAGTTTGTACCATTCTTCAAGAGAAAGCAAGTCAATTTTGCTTGGTCATATGCAGATATGATGGGGTTAGATCCAGATTTGATTCTACATCATCTTCCATTAGATCCAGGAGTGAAACCAGTGAAACAGAAGCTTAGAAAGATGCATCCACACATAGCACTACTTGTAAAAGAAGAACTCAAGAAACTACTGGATGTATCAAGAAACTACTGGATGTAGGGTTTATCAGACCTATAGACTATCTAGAATGGGTCTCCAACATTGTACCAGTGTCCAAACTAGTGGCCAAGTCAGACTATGCAATGACTTTAGAGATCTAAACAAAGCTTGTTGTAAGGATGATTTTCCATTGCCAAATATACATATCATAGTCGACTTAACAACAAGGCATACCATGTTATCTCTCATGGATGGCTTCTCAGGATACAACCAGATTAGGATAGCACCAGAAGACCAGCATAAAATAGATATTACTTGTCCATGGGGCAGTTTTTGTTGGAATGTCATGCCATTTGGGCTAAAGAACACAGGAGCCACATATCAACGTGCTATGACCACTATATTTCATGATATAATGCATGTAACAATGGAAGATTATGTAGATGATATCCTAGCAAAATCACTCACAAGAGAATCACACCTAGATGTGTTAGAGAAAGTCTTTTAGAGACTCGAGCAATTCAAGGTCAAGTTGAACCCAAAGAAATGTGTATTTGGAGTCACCTCAGGCAAGCTTCTAGGCTTTATTGTGCCAGCAAATGGAATAGAGGTGGACCCTGCCAAAGTCAAGGCTATCATGGACATGCCGCCACCCAAGACTCTTATCCAACTAAGATCCCTATAGGGCAAGCTACAAGCAATCTGTAGATTTATATCACAACTGGCAAACAAGTGTCAACCATTCAGTCATCTCCTAAACAAGAACATTCCATTCAGATGGGATGAGAAATGTGAAGAGGCATTCAATAAACTGAAAGAATATCTTATGAATCCACTCATTATCATGCCTCATATCCAAGGGAAACTATTGATACTTTACATATCTGCTACACCTACAGCTCTTGGGGCTCTTCTAGCACAACAAGATTATGAGAATAAAGAAAGAGCCATCTACTATATCAGTTGCACATTGGTGGGCTATGAGTTGCAATACTCACAAATAGAAAGATCATGTCTTGCGGTAGTTTTTTCTTCCCAAAAAATCTGACATTATATGCTTGCACATCCAGTAAAACTTATTGCAAAAATAGATCCACTGAAGTACCTACTAAGCAAAGCATCTCTCACAGGTCGCCTAGCCAAATGGGTAATGCTCCTAAGTGAATATGACATTGAGTATGTAGACAAATAAGCTATCAAAGGACAAATCATTGTTGATCAGTTAGTAGATGCACCACTACAGGACACCACACCAGTGTAATTTGAATTCCCAGATGAATCCCTATTCAATATATCAACACATTCCTGGAAGCTCTACTTTGATGGGTCCTACACAAACCACAGATCGGGGATATGAATCTTGTTTATAACTCCTCAGGGCGACACCATTCTGAAGTCTTACCATTTGTTATTCCCATGCACAAATAACATAGTAGAATATGAAGCCTTAGTCATTGGTATCAAAATGGCAACAGAGTGGAAAATCAAAGAGCTACATGTCTATGGTGATTCTCAACTAATAATAAATCAGGTCAATGATGATTACCAAACCAAAGATGAGAAGCTTGTCCCGTACAAGCAGATGGTCGATGACTTTAAGGAATACTTTGTGATCATCTCTTTTGAGCAGATACCCTGGATTGAGAACAAAGTAGTAGATGCCATGGTGACCATTGCCTCTCTTCTCGAGATACCAGAGAATGAGTCACGGTATGAATTCTTAGTGGAAACTATTCGACAACCAACTTATGAACTTCTTGAGAACCATACCATATGCCTTTTAGTTGGATCTAATTCACCTTGGTACGGTAAGATTTACACTTACCTCAAGGACAATACCCTCCCACCTGACCTATCTTCAAACCAACGACGAACCTTTATACGCCAAACCTCTCACTATACCATCATTGCCAATACCCTATACCGATGTGGTCTAGATGGTACTTTACTCCATTGTTTAGAACGAGAAGAATCCCTAACCACCTTACAATATGTACATGAAGGGATTTGTGGAACACACTCTAGCGGTCCATCCTTAGCTAAGAAACTCGTGCGTTTGGGTTATTACTAGCCAAACATGGAAACAGATTCATATCAGTTTGTGAAGAAGTGCAAGCAGTTCCAAATACATGGGAACCTGATACATGCACCAGCTCAAGAGTTGAGACCTTTCACAACACCTTGGCCCTTCTACCAATGGGGACTTGACCTTATGGGAAAGATCCATCCACCCTCATCCAACGACCATAAATTCATCATAACTGCCACTGAGTACTTTACCAAGTGGATTGAAGCCGTCCCCCTCACCACCATCACAGGTAAGAAAATCTCCTCATTCATTTTGAATTACCTCATCTGCAGATATGGAATTCATTCATCCATTATCACAGATAACAGAAGACCCTTCAAAAACCAGGATGTCCAAGAACTCTGTGACCAATTCAAAATCCAACACCATTTTTCCTCACCCTATTACCCACAAGGCAATGGTCAAGTTGAAGCATCCAACAAGACCATCTTGAAACTCCTCAAGAAGACAGTCAATGATGCTAGCCATGATTGGCACATCCAACTCAATCCCACTTTGCAGGCCTACAAAACTAGTATACGCACTCCCATATGTGATACCCCTTACACCCTTGTCTATGGTTCAGAAGCTATCCTCCCCATTGAGGTTGAATTACCATCTCTCAGGGTGTCATTAAAAGGTCTCATATTAGATGAAGAATACAGAGCCTCCAAATTGCAAGAACTAGAGTTGCTAGAGGAAATCAGACATAAAGCCTTTGACCATCTCAAAGCATATCAACAAATGATGTCAAGAAGCTATAACCATAGGGTTCACCCAAGAGTCTTTGAAGTTGGAGATCTAGTCCTTAAGTAAAATCCCTGCAATCAATAGGATATGGAAAAGAAAGGCAAGTTTGAACCCAACTGGCTTGGGCCTTATGTAATTGTAGCTACTTATGGATCGGGGGCATATCAGTTGGCAACATCAGAGGGTGAGCTATTCGATGACCCAATCAACAACATGCATCTTCATCGGTTCTATACCTAGGAGAACCCCAATGTAAGGGGGGCATAAAAATACAAAAAAAATCAAAAAATTAGAAAAATACAAAAAAAATCAAAAAAATCGTCCTTTGGTGAAAACCTGGCAAACAGGCACCTTGAATAGGTATCATGATGCAAACTTGGCAAACAGGTGTCATGTTTACTTTCTAGCTCTTCATGCAAATAAAAGGAAGTGGTGAAAACCTGGTAAACAGGCGTCACTTGTGATAAACCACCTTCTCCATCTTTGGGAAACCAATCACCTTGTGTCTATTCTTCCTCGTGTCCCATTTGACCCATATTTGTCCCATAAAAAATCCTAACAGTAACCTATCATGGCTTGATACTCTATCTCTTTGTTGCCTTGTCAACCAAAATTTTATCCCATATTGTATCCATCGTGTTAGCCTAGCATAGTGTCTCTCGTCAGTATCCATGGTCCAAGTCCATGAACTACGTTGCCTTTGTGTCATCACGTAGGCAATGCCATTATTCTAAATGCGCCCCCAAGGCTCCCACGCTCCCATCCGTCCCATTTGTTGTCATCCTTCTTCTAGTCCATCCATGGTCCATTAGGGTTCACCTCGAACTACATTGCCTCTGAGTCATCATGTAGGCAAGGCCATTTAGCAATGAGCCCTCGAGGCACTAGGTCAATCCCTTAGGGTCCATCTCTCCAGTAAAGATTGTGAAATCTTCTCACCAGGTAAGCAAGGGCAAGAAAAACCCACTCTTTTCAAGTAGAAATCTTGACGTAAGACATTAACCTATCCAAAGAAAAGCAAATAAACACCTAAGGCCTTCTAAATGATTTTACCCAAATTATGGCAAGAAACAAACACATCTAAATGCAAGAATGTTTTGTGTTGGTTAGGTTAACTTACAAAGTCTTGATTTATGCTATTATGCCTTTCTGTGCTACTCGAGGATGCCAAAAGCTAGAGATGCTATGATGGGGGCATGATTATTTTCTTTGTTTGTTGTTTGTGGATTAAACTTTACTAATGGGACACCTTGTCTAAATACATGATTGGCAAAAGATCATTGAGGACATCCAAGGTCTAACATGAATGGGGGCAATCCTTGTTCATTGATACGCAAGAAATACTCAGGTCATCTCAGTTCAATTATACCTAGATGCTTGTATTAACTTGCTAAATCAAAATCCATGTAAGTAGTACTTAGGTCATCTTAGTTCAATTATGCCTAGATGCTTGTATTAACTTACAACATTTCAGAAAAAGTACCAAAAAATCGCGCAATGATGAAATAAACACTTCAAAATACTTGCAGCATCAAGATGTCAAAAGCAAAGCATCCATCATACATCCATTTATACATCCATACATCCATATCCCATGCAATAAAAGATCCAAACAATGCAAAGTAACAATGCAAATTGAAGCTTGTGAATCTTTCTATCGAGTTAGTCTTTCAATCAATTTCCTAACTATCATTCTATTATTTCTGTGTCGATAGAGTACATTTGGACATCACAAAAATAGAGCATATAGTTGCATATCATATCACATGAGATAGTCATTTACATGATTAAATCAGTTGCATACATAACAAGTGCATTAAATCATCCGTATATAGTTTGTTGCAATATCATATAGTGTCAAAGGAAGAAAAATTCAAAAACATAGCTAAGTGCATCACATAAGTTGCATAATCATATAGATATCATTTTGCACACACACACACACACATTAGAAGCATATCAGATACAACATCTAAGTCTGCATTGGATCATATAGCATCACATAGCATCATATGAAAATCTGTATTAGACAAACATTGCATAGCATCAACTAAAACATCTAAGTCTGCATTAGATAAACATGTGCATCACATCATACAAATAGAAATGCATCATAACTCATACATATAGAAAGCATCAAATAGTTGCATCATCATATAAATATCATAAAAATGTGTCCAAATGTACAATAGCAAAATGTTTGTCTCTGAATCAGTGTCATATACAATAAATACATCCCAATGGATGGTGATACATGTCTCAAAATACAAAAATGGTACAAGTCTATCCGGTTATCTGAGCCATCAAAAGGGTACATAGGACCCAAAGTCTATGAGTCTCTGCTATCCCTACTATTGTGGATCACTGCTGCCGATAGTGTCTCTTGTGTCCCCTCCTTTGCTGGCCTCAGACTGTTGTGTGCCCTTCAAAGAGGCCCCTGACCTTGATGGACATGTTCTCTTGGAGGTTGCAGACTGGCTCCTATAACTTGAAGCCCTCTGACTCACTGGCACGGCACCATGATATAGACCTCAATAGTACTGTTCCTGAGCCTGCGCTCTGGCAAGCTCACCCTATACCTGCACTAGCTGTGTTTGTGCCTACACTAGCTGTGTCTATACCTACACTAACTGTGCCTGTGCCTGCCACTATGGTATCCCTCTCCACTCGAATAACTCGTATCTGAGCATTTACCATGTCTCTCTCTAGTAAGCCTAGTAATGTACTCTACATCTGTCTCTCATTAAGCCTCAACCCTCCTGAGTTGTGCCTGCAGCTGTCTAACATGTCCTCTCAATGTAGCTATCATCCTCTCATGGACATCTGCCTGTGCTGGACCCTGGGCTACCTATGCTTGTCCTTGCCCCTGTGGCTAGGGCACCTACTGCTGTGCTGCCAGCTGTTGTACCACCTGCTGAGGTGGTGACATCTATGCCCGCTATACCTGTAGTGCCTGCTATGGTACCTGCTGTGAGACCTGTGATGGCACTACTTGCTAAGCGTGGGAGGATCCCTACCCAACTCTCTACCTCTGTCTAAGTCAGGGTCCATCATCTCCACCTCCTCCGCCTCCTCCTCCATCATCTCCTCCATCTCTGCCACCTCTCTATCCTCCTCTCCCCCTCCCCCTCCCCCTCCTCCTCCTCCGGCCAACTTGGCCCTCGTCACCTAAGTCTAACTCATCTATGCGAGGCACCAACACCCCAAGTCCTGAGTATCTTAGGAATGGGTGAGCAGTGAACCAATCATCATAGTCCTGAGTCATCCCCATGTTTTCTATCTCCCTCCTCATGTCCCAAGTGACATAGGGTGTCTACCAAAACTCTGCTAAGGCCTCCTAATAAGATGCCATCGGTCCCCATCTAACCCTCTCAGCATGCGTCCGTGCAAACTAAGCCTGTCCCTGTGGCATGCCATGCCTCCTGCCGAATTGTCTCTATACTCTACCTATAATCTGTCTCTCTAGTATGAAGCATGTCTGTCCTATCAGTGATCTCGTCTAAAAACAGTAGGGTAGCTCATCTGCCTCATCCTCCCACGGCTTGCAGTCTAGATATGGTTGCCAGATGACCACATCTACCCCATCCAAAGCATGTCTCCAGTACTCTAGCTTCCCTAGCCTATGCTGGGAAATCACCCCTGCATAGCCATAGCTGTATGGCTCTCCCCTCTATCTGTCAAGCACACATATCAGTCTCGTGATTGCTATGTGCTCCCATAGCCAAAACTGTAGTAGTGATACGCTTGCAAATAGCCTTGTACTCCTATGATATACTACCTGATGCATATCATGGTATAAATGAGCAAGTACGTAGATACCCCAAGTGTATGGGGTGCCCTCTATCACCATCCTCTCCATGATCCCACCCCATCCAATGGGGAACCCATGCGACCTCCTATCGGGGCATATGACTCCTCCGATCAGTCCTGCTACAATCCCTGGGAAGTAGTCGTAGTAATCGTGAATATCCTGCCAAGGGATGACCTATCCAACCAGCTCTGAGTCATCAAACACTCACCTACACTCAGTGAGTCCCGCATCTCTCTATGGATCATACTCCGTAAGCTCTCCCTGAATTGGCAAATGCAAAATCTAGTAGACATCCTCCAATGTCACGGTCATCTCACCGGTAGGAAAGTGGAAAGTACCATCCTCACTGTGGAACCTCTCCACTACAGTAGTCAGCAAGCCACAGTTCACCTGAACCTCGAGCATGAAGCAAATGTAATCCAGTCCCATAGCGCCAAGTGCCTCTCTATCTATCTCAGTCAACATGTATCTCTGCAACAAAGGCATAGGGAACTGCTCCCTAGACTAAAGTGTCTCTCATATATCCTCCTGCAAGCACACAAAGCAAGGCGTCAACCTAAAGCTGCAAACACCATACTCAACATATCTATAGAACCATATCAACTAACTTAGCATTTCAAATTGATCAAAACAACACACTACATCTCTTGACTAGATTCCTACAATCTCAGAGATAGCTTATCGATTGACGCGTCAAATAGGATGCCAATCGAGTCAATTTTGTTAAGTCATCTACCTATCTATATTATATCCGCCACATGTGGTAAATGTGCCATTTCTTAGCCAATGCGCCATTTTTTGACCTATGCACCACTTCTGGCATAAGCGCCGCAACAATCCATGGATGCACTGTCCTATCCTATAAATGTGCTACTTTTACGTAAGTGCTGCAACATACCGTATATGCACTGTAGGAATATGCATGCACTGACTTATCTTGTATATACGTGACTTTCACACATGCGCTACTTTATCTAATGCAAGCGCTGCAAAACCATGCATGCGCCATTTCGTGCGACATATGCGTCGCACTATCTTTTAGCACTTCTGTCTAAATTATTTTTATCCTAGCATTTATTGCATTAAAACTTGACCTTAGGAGAATTTTTTTAAGATACATACTAGGGGTCCTCGAATCGATGCTCCTCGTGTGGAATGTCCATCCTCATGCTGATTGCTCTATGCTCTATGCTGCTCTAAGCTCTCTGAAGCAAATCAAACCAAGACAAGTGTGCAAATGAATTGTCTTGTGGACCCAGCTCCTATATATAGCATGCAAACCCTAATCTGGTTAGGTGGTGACTACCACTACTTCCCACACCCGCTTCTTCCAGTTTTCTTCCAACCTAACCTATTCCCTTCTTCATCATGAGATTGTCTGTCTCACATCCTTCTGCCTTTTTTCTCGTCCAATCTCCCAAGGGGGCATCCTATTGTCATAACCTGTACCAAGGACAAATTGGGGTATGTATCACTATCAGACTATCTATTCTTTGAAGCAATGCTGCAAACTACATTACATCAAAGAGGGGCAAAATGTATATGCCTAAAAATGACACGATTCAATCTAAATAAATATTCTTAATATTTATTCCCTTCTAATTCCTCTATCAATAAATAAATAAACAAATTTATTTATTTGATTCACATTCCTCTAAATTAATTAAATATCAAAATATTTAATTACCTCTTCTAAAGTCAAAATTAAATAAAATCCGTTATTTAATTAAATTCTTCCAAACAATTAAATAATTCTTAATCATTCTTCCAAATTTAAATAAATCAAATCAAATTTATTTAAATCCTTTCAATCTCTAAAAATAAAATATAACCAAATATTTTATTTGTTCTTCCAAATCATGCACACACAATTAAATAAATTTATTTATTTAATTTGCTTTCTTATCTTCTAAATTAAATAAAACCAGTTATTTAATTTGTTGCTCCCAATAATATCTTCTCTAAATTTAAATAAATCAAATATTTATTTAAGTTGCTTTGTAATGAAACAACTTGCACAATATCTAAATATAATAGTAAATATGCTGCAAATACTTGATAATAATATGCCACTTTGAGGGGGCAACCTCCTAATCCACTTCGAGGGGGATACCTCCAGTAGTCTTCAATGAGAACACAATACACAATATGATCATCTAATAAGACTCACTACCCCTATATATACACTATAGAAGTAAGGGCATAACATGCCCCCCACCTTTACAAAAGCGTTGTCCTCAACGCTGATCAATTGTGGTAGTTTCTTCACATAATCTTCATCATCCCATGTGGCAACTTCAACTAGAAGATATTTCCTTGATGTCCTCAGCTTATTCAGGTGTGTTTGGAAAATTAACTTTAGCTCCAAGATGTGTCTTCCCTTTGCATCGAGCTCTTGATGGTGATGAATGTGTTCTTCCTTTACTTGAACCTTTTGATGTGTCATAAAGGAAAAGGTGAGGAATAGTACATGGTACCCTTGCATTGGTTGAATAGCTTGACTAGGAAGTTCCTCTTCTTCTTTCACTTCTTCCTCTTCATTGCCTTTTTCTTCTTCTTCTTCATCATCATTTTTTTCTTCTTCTTCTTCTTCTTCTTCTTCTTCTTCTTCTTCTTCTGGTTCTTCTTTTTCTTCTTCTTCTGCTTCTTCTTCTGGTTCTTCTTCTTTTTCTTCTTCTTCTGGTTCTTCTTCTTTTTTGTCTACTGCTTCTTCTTCTTCTTCTTCTGCTTCTTCTTCTTCTGGTTCTTCTTCTTCTTTGTCTGCTGCTTCTTCTTCTTCTTCTTCTTCTTCTTCTATTTCTTCTTCTTCTTCTTCTTCTGGTTCTTCTTCTGGTTTTTCTTCTTCTGCTTCTTCTTCTTCTGGTTGTGATTGCCTATATTTGGAAAGTATCTCCAAAATTTTCTCAATATCACATGACTTAGCCAACCCTTTCATTTGTTCACCCATAATGGACAAGATTTCACCTTTCATCTTGCTATTTTCTTTATGAATAAGTTCAAGTATATTTTCATATTCTTTTTTATCAACATCCTCATTTTCCACCTCCTCCTTGCCTGGAGTTTTTCCCGGTGTGGTAACATTCTTTTTGCCTCTTGTTCCAGGGCCCGTCATGATGGAAACCAATATTTTTGAAATAAATCACACAAATGAAATGTAAATTTTCTGAACATTTTACTGTAACTTATTAAGGCCAAGATACCACTTACCCAGAAAAAAATCAAAAAAATTAGCAAATTTACTGCATTGAGAGCGAATTTGTTGGAAACCCTAATTTTGCAATAACTCACTTATTTTTTCTTCAATTCCTCTGAAATCTGGACTATATCTTCTTTAATATGGTCTTCAAAAACCCTTTAAAAATATTTTAAAAATCCACTAAAATCTGAAATTTATGCTCTTCCCAAAATCGCCTCCAATGTTGAGAAAATTTTTTGCCTCTACGGTGCCAAGATCATGCTCTGATACCACTTGTAATGAAACAACTTGCACAATATCTGAATATAATAGAAAATATTTTGCAAATACTTGATAATAATATGCCACTTTGAGGGGGCAACCTCCTAATCCACTTCGAGGGGGATACCTCCAATATTCTTCAATGAGAACAAAATACACAATATGATCATCTAATAAGACTCACTACCCCTATATATACCTATTTATGCCTAGGATATCACCTAGGCCGACTTAGATAGCCCTATAGAAGCCTTAGGCCAACCTAAACAACTAAATAACAATATAATAATGATAATATGACTTAATTAAGAGTTAAGATAGCCACAAGCTGACTATTCATAACCATATACACTATAGAAGTAAGGGCATAACATGCTTTTTCTTCTAAATTGAGTTATCTCTAAATATAATTCAAGCTTTGTGCACATGCAATTAAATATTCCTAATATTTAATAAAGCAAAATCTCTTCTTATCCTCATGCAAATCTATTCTTCTTGTTTTAAATCACTTAACTGATTTATTATATTCTTTTAAATGTTTTAACTCATTCTTCTATTCTTAGCAAATTCTCTCATGCAAAAGAAAGCAAGACACATGTCCTCTTCTTATTCGTTGCATGTTCCTCAACTATTCTCAATCGTTGATCTTCTCAAGTCTTCTACACCATTGATCTCTTCTTTCCCAAGTCTATAAATTGAACCATCTTCCTCCATTTCATTCATCCGAGCTTTAAGTATTGTTACTCTGCAGGAATTATAGCGCGCCTTTGGCACCAATTCCTTCATTGCTTGTGATCACATTTTCTACTACGCACTACATATTACTACCATTGTTGTGAAGCTCCTCTTCAATGCAACATTATCACAGCGATTCCCAATTGACATTCTTGAAGCATAGTGTTGATGATTATTTTTACATATTCATAACAAAAGTTAAAATTCACAAAATGAACCTAACTGTCTTGAATGATATGAAGAAATCAATTAAGATTACTTAATCTCAAGTTTCTATATGGTCAGGTCTTGACCTTGTAGATAATTTAGTAGGTTAATGTGAAGCTATAATATGCAAGGGGCCTTACGTGATTTAAGGTGTTTTATGACTCACTGGACTCGAATTATGCAAAATATCACAAATATCAATATTTTCTTCATTCCTTTGCATAAATTTGTTACTGTATCACAAAGCTTTATATGATTTATATTAACACTAGCTTTTATTTTTCAAATATTATGAAAACTATCCAATATCAACTCAATTGTTCATGTTTCCTTCAAATATCTGACAATCTCCTTTAAATCTTTGCATTTAAGCTAATTATTTCAAATGTTTGGGAAAAGTTAGAGAAATCTAAATTAAACTTTATTTTGCTACAGGATCTAAATGCTCTGTTATTCACGTTGTAAGCAGTACAACAAACTTGATTAAATCCACAGACTAAAAATTTAAATGTAAGCTCTGAGTATTTTCACGAACATACATTAAAGACTGCAAGCTTTTGGAGAGATAATATTTCAAATACAAAGAAGAGCCAGAAGACACTATGAATATAGAAGCAGAATTCTAGATTCATTTATAATCAAAACACACAGTCATATATGATTTACAATGTATGAATGACTCCTTGCGTCATTAATCAACTTACAAAAAACTTACAAAACGTCTTACAGATACAGTAAGGAAGCTAGATGTTCCATGCATTCCTTATTGTAGACACAGGTGACCTCCTTCTACTCTAAAAATGTTCTTCTATTCAAAATGCTAAGACAAAATACAACTTCCAGCTCTGTTCTATAAATCCCTATGTTAGTATTATAGAGTAAAGGGACTTAATATATAGATTTGATTATCCCCAATATGGCCCCCAAACCCTAGTCAATCAACGGTCCACCCTTCAAGTGCAACATCAATCGGTGGAAAACAAATCCTGCCAAAATATCCCTAAGAAGCATACCCATACTGAGCATAAGGATGCCCTTTGGAAACCCTAACAGCCACCAAAATATCTTCTATTGCTCTTTTAATAATGTTTCCTTCCACCTGCATTCTTCCTCTCATTGAAAGGCTTTACTCCTCTCGCTTCTTTTGTGATGCAATCCGCCCTTTGTGATGTCATCACCATTAAAGCTCCTCCTTCCATATACATGCACACCTGCCAACAGACATAAAAATGGATTATAAAAAATTCACGTCGCTTTCGCTAATTTACACCTTGTCAGAATGTTAGTTTGGCATTAATTACAATAATTAATGCACCACAAGTTTGGCCTTCAATTGCAGTGTTCATGCATTTTTAAACTTCCCTTTTTTATCATTAGTTAAACTGTGTATACATACCTATTTCCTTGTATGTTCCTTTTGTATGTTCTCTTTGTATATCGATTATGTATACCTTCATCATCGGAGTAACTCACCTAGTTAGGGCGATCTAAAAAAACTCACTCCGATCACACATATCTACCCGATACAAATTTTCTATCGGCAAGAGTACAAGTGATACCTGCCAAAAAGTACTTATCACCAAGAGGCATAAGATCGGTATGATCTAAAAATTTTGCTCCGGCAAGCTTACTCACACTGATGAGTGGTGGAGCCCACATTACTTCCTCCTGTATCTCTGCGATACAACAATACTTGTATCAAAACTATACAAGCCTAGATACATACAAATATTTTTTTGTATTTAATTCTCTTTTCGTATCCATGTTGTATCTTTAACTTGCATCTTTCACTTTGTATATCAGCTTGTATATCGGAGATATACATTGTAATTATACAAACTTGATGTGAAAACGGTGGGGTCCACATTACTTTCTCTTGTTCTATCTCTGCGATGCATATAACACTTGTATCAAACCTTTAGATACAAAGCCCAAGATACATACAAACTCTTTTGTATGTCCTTTCAGACTTCAACTTTTATAAACCATAGTTTACTTATCTTTCAGCACCGCGGCATGCATAGGGTGCAATGTATATCAACCTTGTATATAAACGACCTTGTATACCTTTATCATTAGAGTAACTCACTTAGTTGGGGCGATCTAAAAAACCCACTCCAACCACACATATCTACCTAATGCTCTTCATCAGAGTAACTCACCTAGTTGGGGTGATCTAAAAAACCCACTCTGACCACACATATCTACCCAATGCTCTTTTTATTGGTGAGAGTACCAGTGATTCGTACCAAAAAGTATCTATCACCAAGAGGCGTAAGATTGGTATGATCTACAAATTTTGTTCTGACAGGCTTACTCACGCCAATAAGTGGTGGAGCCCACATTACCATTCACTTGTATCTCCGCGATACAACAACACTTGTACAAAACCCTTATATGCAAGCATAGACACATACAAACTCTTTTGTATGTGCTTTCAGACTCCAACTTTTATAAACCATAGTTTACCCACTTTCAGTTCCACAACATCTACAAAGTGCAATGCATCATCCAATATACATTAAGTCATGATACATTGCATTAACCAAATTTTACCCTTTCCTGAATTCCGCCTTGTATATATACTAAAATGTATCTCTCCAAAGCATACATATACAAAGTGCGAAAGATACAACAATAAAACCAACTTTAATACATTTTCGAATCCACAGCATGTATGTAGCCTTGTATATCCACTTTGTATGTTTCTCCTTCGCCAAACATATAAACATAAAATACATCCAATGGAATCAACCGATTATGCATTCAAACTTTGAAAATCGTCGAGTCTGACTTGTATGTATAGATAGAATGTTAACAAAATGCATACAAGTAAAATGACTTAGAAAACTCGACAACCCATTTTTACGACTCATACAACAACCCGATGTACGAACAACTTTGTATATGCAACATACAAACCCTCCCATTGTACATTTTACCAAAACACTCATACCTTGCAAAATACTAGGAATTTTCACATGGTTCAAAAAGCAACCCCCACTCATTTTTGACAAGGAATTCACCCATATTTAGCTCTGGTACTTAATGCTTTTTTTTTCTTTGTTTTCAACAAGGTTTGTAACTTTCAGTCTCTTTTTCCCTTTTACCACCAAATAGACCCACACACAAAAGCAAAAGCCATAGCCACAGCAGGGGTCCTCATTTTGCTAAGGAGTAAAATGGGGCGTGTTGTGAGCATCACAACACATAGCAAAGAAGTGCACTCTCTAAGGGCCTATTTCATACATGCAAGAACGATTGTGATAGGCAATCAATGGAAGCTACAATCTAAGGAGGTTTTCTTTGTTATTTGTTCATTGTTATTGGATTTCCTTAGTTCACTATTTCATTGAAGTTTTGGGTATTTGATATTTATTGTTATTACATATTCATTGTTGATCCAATTTTACCCTAACACCGATGAATGTTTCCGCTACAACCCTATGGAACGTAAACTCTACAGGCTAGGAAGCCTCCTTATCAGAGTGAATCACCGCACGTATAACCACTCAAATAGATGCCCAAACTAAAAAGCCAATTTTTTTAGAAATCCAAAAACCCCTATTTGTTGATGCATGAGGAAGTCCTTTGAAGCTATCCAACATCATACACTCATCTAGTGTGGAGATAGAAAGTTCAACTCTTTGGAGGAACTATAACTTGGTATGTGTGAGAAGCGAGTGCTGTGGAGGGGAGCTGGTGGTACCAAGTTACTAATTGTCTGCCTTAATGTAAGTGGTTGGAGTAAAATCAAAGTTGGAATTCAACAAATATTGTCCTTGCCATCCTTAGGATTGTACTTGTTTATTTTTACATTTATCAAAACTTGTATCAAATAATCATGACAACTTCTTGTTTACTATGTTTTCTAGCAATAACTTAAGTCAAAAATAGTACCGCAAACTTTAGAACATCCTAGGAAAACGTGCAAACAAGCAAAGATTGACAAACTGAAACAAAAGGCAAAACTTATGTAGTCCTGTGCATTTACACTATATTGTTGCACATTTACAAAGTCTTGCTGCATGTTCACTATTGCTAAGCATTTAACTAGTATTGATGTGCATTTACACCTTTTTGCTATGTATATACCATTTTGCGCATTTGAAATACAATATTGCACATTTCAAATGCAACCCTATGCATACAAAGCTGTGCATACACAATATAGAGTTGTACATTTGCCCTTTACTCCAGTGCTTCTAACACTGCACATTCACAACAAAGAATTATTCCATACACTCTGAGACAAAACTGAAACCATTTTTGGATACCCTTTTTTCTCTAGTTTATACTTGGAAAATAAGTTCAACCTTGCAGTCCCATCTTCATGCCATTTTCATACATCACCTTTGTATACCATTGTCTTGCTATCTAACAAGTCGTCAAACCAAAATCCAAGATTTGTACCAAAGCATAATTGATACTCTACCAAATTCAAACAATACCTAGTTAGTTTCATATCAGGATTCCAATCATCCTTCACATCAAAACTATACTTGTGTATCTTGATAAAAGAATAGTCTACATCAAATAGTGGAGATCATCTATCCCTATTTTGACTACCTTCTATTGCTATTACCACTATAGCTCAAGACCACCTTGTTTGGACAAATAGAATCAATAGAAAACCTTAGAAAAATCTAGTATTATCCAATCCAATTCACCTAGATCACATCATACCAAAACACCAAACCAATTTCACCAAGTTTCACAATCCAACTTCACCCACATCTCAAAATTGCATGGTTCAAACTAGGTCCCAAGTGAAACAAAAAAAGAAGATGGGTTTCATTCACAATAGTCGGCACAATTCTGATGATGAGGAAATTAGTCAAGAAAAATCTTTAAACAACTTCAAGATCCAAAATTTCAAAAGGTAATGGATAGGGTTGTTACCACAGATCCTCATAAGTATTTTCTCATGTTAGCTCAACAAGGAGCTAAATTGCCCGCAAATTTTGATGTCTCAAATTTAAGAGAAACCAATTCCTCAAGTGATGCTGAGTCTTTAAAAGATGGCTCCAAAAATGACAATGATGGATCCAAAATTGACAAAGATGCTTCTAAATCAGAAAAGGCTAAGGATACACTCAATCCTTTGGACACATTAATGGCACAAATCCAAGCCTTACAAAAATAGTTGTTATATATCCAAAGTGGGATAACCACAAAACACTACCATCTTGAAGATATTTCACCTTATCCATTTGATAAATATTTGCTCATGATACCTTTTCCCTCAAGGTTTGAGGTTCCAAAATTTGACAAATATAGAGGAAAAGGTGATCCAAGAGATCATATAAGGGAATTTAGTGCTGCATGCCTTGAAGTCACACACAAAAAAACATATCTTATGCAACTATTCCAAAGAAGCTTAGGAGGACAAGCTATGGAGTGGTTCTCACACCTACCTCCCGACATCCACACTTTTGATGAACTAGTAGACAAATTTGTTACACATTTCTCATACAATATTGAATACGAAATCTCCATGTTGGATCTTTGTAATAACAAGAAAAAGGGGGAGAATCCTTCACCTCTTTACTACAAAGATGGAGGCAACGTGCAAGCCAGTGTCCCTATCACATACTGGAGAAACAAATGATAGAAATGTTTATTCACAACCTAACCATGGAACTAAGTTATCAAATCCAAATACAATGCCCAACTACTTTTAGTAACATCATTGAGAAAGCCTTGATACCAAAGGGGCAAATTAAGCTATACAAAGACACAAGTAGTTCTAACAACAATGCGGACAAGTCACAATTTTGGACCAAGAACAAACCCATTATAAAAGATGGTCTGGTAGATGCTAAAAATGTGGTGCAAAAACAATCGATCTTCAATCTATAAAAACCAAAAAACAATACACCATCCAACAGGTCTCAAAGCAATGAGCAAAGACCTACCAACTTTCCTCTTAGGAGAAAGTTCACACCACTAGGAGAGTCTCTCGAATCTACCCTTCAAAAGTTAATAGCGGGAAACCTCATAACACTTCCACCAGTGCAAGATTATGAACCAAAATTCAAACCCTCTTGGTGGAGTGATTTTGACTTTTGCAAGTATCACAGAAACAAAGGACATAAAACTAATGATTGTCAAGTGCTAAAACATGTCATTCAAGACTTGCTAGATGAAAAATGAATATCAATTGAAGGGCATACCACTAATGAAGAGCATATAGCATTCAAAAATCCTCTTCCCCACTATGAGAAAGGAGGATCATCCAATCAAAACAACAACGGTGCTGACAAAGCAAACTATATAACGTTTCTTATGAGTACCCCATTAATCATATCTCACAAAGTGATTCACACATCAATGTAATCACTATCAATGATAAGCCTAATTGTAATGTGACCACTCATCATGGAAACATTACTCTACAAGGAGTTCCACCCAAGTCATCATCCACATCGAACCAATATTACATCCTTGACCAACTCCATAAAACACCTGCACACATATCCATTTTGGAGTTATTGCATCTATCCCCATCTCACAAAGCCATATTAGAGAAAGCCCTCTTGGAAACAATTGTTCCTACAAACCTTGTTCAAGAGCAATTCCAAGCTATGGTGGGTCATCCAACCACACCGCATTTCGTATCTTTCATAGAGAAAGATGATATGTCCATCAACCAAGCACACAATGCATCCCTCCACATTGAGGCCTAAATCCACAAACACCGAATAAAAAGGGTCCTAATAGATGGAGGTGCTGGTTTAAACATATGCACGTTAAAGTTAATCCTTGCATTGGGGTTTTCAAAAAATATCATTGATCCTAAAAAGAATATAACTATCAAGGCATATGACGAATAAGAGAGAACTTCCAAAGGAACTATTGTCTTGCCAATACGAGTTGGACCAGTAGAGAGAGATGTTGTGTCCCAAGTTCTAGACATGGAGCTAGCATATAACATTCTTCTAGGTAGACCTTGGATCCATGCTATGAAGGTTGTTCCATCAACATACCACCAATGTATAAGGTTCCCACACAATGGTCAAGAAATTACCATACAAGGTGACCCTGATCCATTCTAGTATTGCAACAACATCCAATCAAAACCAGAAGTTGTAATCCCCACCAATAGAGCAACTTCCTCTTCTTCAAACCATCTGGATCTAAGTTCTCTAGATTCTACCTTCAAAACATCAAAGCTTAAAGTCAAAGTCAAGGACAAGGGTGTTGGAGAATACGTCATTCAAAAAACTTTATGTCTAGCACAATTGCCTATATCACCAAAATCCTATGGAAATCCATTATTGAACAAGGCCAAGTCATTAAAAACTTCTAAAGGTCCTTTTATTAGATGGGTAAACCTATTGGATGAGAGCGATGAAAACGATGTCTTACAGTTGCTTTACAAAGATAAAGATAGTGAAACCACACCAAATGACCATCAATCTAAGCTACCCATTGAACAATATGGTCAAGGGTTTTCTATTTTACAAAATTTGGGATATGAAGGACATGGTCCCATAGGATTAAGGAAAGATGGTCTCATAGAACCAATCCAACCCTCTACCTCCATAGGTCGAGACACTATCAGGTTGGGATACAAGGGTAAAGAGAATATCAAAGGCAAGGAGAAACTCAAAGCAAAAGATAGAGAAATAGCTACCACTAACCTAGTAGAACAAATTCACCGCTTACAAGAATCTAGTGAAACAGATTCTAATAAATATGAATGGGATAGCCTCTTAGAAATGTCTTGTGAAGATAAAAGGGTTGGCGTGGTTCAATAGTATAGCTCTACTCATATGACGCATGAGGGACAAATCTCTAGGGCTAGATCGCTAGAGTTCGATCCGCAATATGATGAAAGTGAATGAGGAGTGTATGATGTCACACTTGACAAACCAACTTGAGGAGAGTACCATAATAGACCTTGTTAATACCTCTACCTATTCAAATGACTCCACCATTCTAACCATTACCAGCTTCAAACCAGATCAACTTGATGAGCCATTACCCCATGTGCATCCTAAGTTGATAGACTGGGATTTGCAAGACACCATCCCTGAGCTAGATACTTTCAAAAATGATGATGCTATCATTGACTATCTAGAACTTAGATACCATCTACCCACAGCATTCACAAAACTAGCTACACCATAGAACTCAATGACAAGGCTTATTTTGGAGAGAGTGCCAAGCCTTTTAGTCATAAAAATGTGAAAATAAAAGATAGATCTAATGGTGAAAACTTCTCTACGACAGTGTTAGATCATGAAAATAGTAAAAAAATAAAAGATGTATCTGATGGTGAAAACCTTTCTAAGGCACCGAAGGATGAAAGGCTTGACACTCTTCCCAATCTGACACATCAGGAGAGGTCCTCAATTCTGATTGAAATAGTAGAACCTATCAATATTGGAATAGAAGACAACCCAAGGATAATCCATATGGCACAATTGTTATCTACACAAGAAAAGCTAGAATTCACCAAATTCTTCAAGCAGAAACATATTAACTTTGCTTGGTCATATGTCGATGTGCCAGGACTAGATCCTGATCTTATCATGCATCATCTTTCACTAGCTCTAGGAGCTAAGCCAATTAAACAGAAACTAAAAAAAATGCACCCACAAATAGCATTGATGGTGAAGGAAGAATTGAAGAAGCTGCTAGATGTTGGTTTCACCAGACCAATAGATTATCTAAAGTGGATTTCAAATATAGTTTCTGTTTCAAAGCCAGATGGAAGAGTTAGACTATGTAATGACTTCAGAGATCTGAACAAGGCTTGTCTAAAAGATGATTTTCCTCTGGCAAACATAGACATCATTGCATATCTAACAACAGGCCACACCATGTTGTCATTAATGGATGGGTTCTCTGGCTATAACCAAATCAAAATAGTACTGAAAGATCAACACAAGACTACATTCACATGTCCATGGGGTACCTATTGTTGGTGCGTCATGGCTTTGGACTGAAAAATATAGGGACAACATATCAGAGAGCCATGACTACAATCTTTCATGACATGATGAACACCATCATGGAATATTATGTAGATGACATCCTAACTAAGTCATTCACCAGAGAAGAACATCTCCAAGTCTTGGATAAGATCTTCACTAGACTAGAGCAATTTAATGTATGGTTAAATCCAAAAAGTGTGCTTTTAGAGTTACATCCAGTAAACTCCTTGGATACATCATATCAGCTAATGGAATAGAGGTGGACCTGGCCAAGGTAAAAGCAATCATGGAAATGCCACCACCTAAGAATCTGAGTCAATTGTGGTCTCTACAAGGAAAGCTGCAGTCCATCAGAAGGTTTATCTCTCAACGAGTAGATAAGTGCCATCCATTCACACATATATTACATAAAAACATTCCATTTAAATTGGATGACATGTGTGAGCAAGCATTTTAGCATCTAAAGGAATATCTAATGAACCCACCAGTCTTGATGCCACTGATTCAGGGCAAGCCATTGCTACTCCACATCTCAGCTACACCAACAATGCTTGGAGCTCTGCTCGCACAACAAAACCACAAAGGAAAAGAACAAGCAATCTACTATATCAGCAGGACACTAGTAGGTTACAAGATGCAATACACACCAATTGAAAAAGCATGCCTTACAATTGTCTTTGCTTCACAAAAGTGGAGACACTACATGCTCTCACACTCTATCAAGCTAGTGGCGAAGATTGATCCATTAAAATACCTACTCAGCAAAGCTACCCTAATAGGTGGAATATCTAAATGGATCATGATACTCACTGAATTTGATATTGAGTATGTAGATAGAAGAGAAATAAAGGGGCAAGTCATTGCAAATCAGCTAGCGGATGCACCTTTGACAGATAACAACCCATTAAGCTTTGAATTTCTAGATGAGTCTATCTTCAACATCACTACGATAGCTGGGAAACTCTACTTTGATGGGTCATATACTCAACATGGATCTAGAGTAGGAATCTTTTTGGTAACACCACATGGAGATACAATCCTTAAGTCATACAGACTTCTATTTCCATGCACCAATAATGTGGTCAAGTATGAAGCTTTAGTTATTGGCATTAAGATAGCAGTAGATTCGAAGGTCAGGGAACTTCATGTGTACAAGGACCCACAACTCATCATTAATCAAATAAATGATGATTATCAAACTAAAGACAAGAAGATGATACCACACAAGAGTATGGTGGATGACTTCAAGGAATATTTTGTTGTGATAGCCTTCAAATAGATACCAAGATTGGAAAGCAAAGCAGTAGATGTAATGGCTACTATTACATCCCTCCTAGACATACCTAAAAATCATTCATGTTATGAGTTCTTGGTGGAGCTAGTCTCCCATCCTACTTATGAAATCCTAGAAACAAACACCATTTACCACATTGTAGGGTTTGATTCTCCCCTATATGGAAAAGTTTACACCTATCTAAAAGAGAATATCCTACCACCTGACCTATCAAACAACTAGAAATGAACATTCATATGCCAAGCATCCTAATATACCATCATCACACACACCCTATATCGATGAGGTTTAGATGGTACTCTCCTTAGGTGTTTGGATACTGAGGAATATCAGACCGCTCTGAGTGAAGTACATGAAGGAATATGCGGGACGCACTCTAGTGGTCCTACCTTGGTGAAGAAGCTCATGCGTCTTGGGTACTATTGGCTGAGCATGGAATCTAACTCCTATCATTTTGTCAAATGGTGTAAGAAATGCCAGATACATGGTAATCTGACACACACACCTACTTAAGAGTTGCAACCCTTAATGACACCTTGGCCCTTCTGTCAATGGGGACTTGATCTAGTAGGCAAGATTCACCCTTCATCCTCTAATGGCCACAAATTCAATATCACAGCCATTGAGTATTTTGTGAAGTGGATTAAGGTCATTCCATTAACAAATGTCACAGGGAAACATATATCCTCTTTCATCCTCAACTACACCATATGTAGATATGGTATTCCATTATCCATTGTCACGGATAATGGGTGACAATGTAATAAATTCCACATTCAGCATCACTTCTCCACTCCATACTACCCACAAGGTAATGACCAAGCTGAGGCATCAAACAAAACTACCCTGAAGATACTCAAAAATACTATTAATGATGCTGGTCATGACTGGCATATGCAATTGAACCCCTCTTTGTTGGCCTATAAAACTAGTATACGCACTCCCACAAGTGTGACACCATATGCCATCATCTATTTCTCTGAAGCCATCTTGCCTATAGAATTTGAGTTACCTTCCCTTAGGGTGTCATTAAAGGCTCTCATCAATGATGATGAATATTGAGTATCTACACTCTACGAGCTAGAGCTACTAGAAGAATGAAGACAACATGCCTTTAACCATCTTAAGGCATACTAGAAAAGAATGTCAAGAAGTTATAATCACAGGGTCAAACCACAAGTCTTTTAGGTAGGTGACTTGGTTCTAAGAGAGAATCCAAGAAATCAGTAAGATAGAGAGAAAAAGAGGAAATTTGAGTCCCTATGTCATAGTTGCTACCTATGGATCAGGAGCTTATCAACTATCTACATCAGAAGGTGAACTATTTGATAACCCCATCAATAGTATGCACCTTCGAAGGTCCTACACCTAAATAACCCTAATGCAAGGGATGTAAAAAAAATGTTGCAGTATGTACGAGTGGTGAAAACCTGGAAACAGGCAGTATTGGTGATAAATTGTTTTCTCCATCTTTTAGCAATCCCAACTTCCATCAATCTTTCCTACCATATCCATCAAGCAACCGCACTTATTCGCAACTAGCTAACGGTAACCTAACATGGCTTGGTTCTATGTCACCCTTATCACCTTATCCAATATGGTCATCTAATCTTATCATCCATCCTATCATTCTATCATAAGTCCATTGTCAATATCACTAGTACCCCGAACTACGTCACCTCTAATTTATCACATAGGCAAGGCCATCATTGATGCACCCTCGAGGCTCCTTCCCTATTCATCCATATCCCAAATCCTACCATAAACCCATTCTTCATCTATATCTTCATTCGTCACTGGTGTCAGCCTTCAAACATTGAAATACATTGCCTCTACGTCATCACGTTGGCAAGGCCATCATCAATGAGCCCCTGAGGCTTCCCACCCCTAGGACTTAGGTCCACATGGTTCACATAGTTGAACTACATTACCTCTGCATCTTCACGTAAGCAAGGCCATTTAGCAATGAGCCCCTGAGGCACTAGGTCAGTCCCTTAGGGCCCGTCACTTTAGTCTATCATTAGCTCATCCATAATAAAATGATCCTTTACTTGACTGGGGGCAAATCCTCGACCTAGTTAGTGAATTGGATTTTTGAATGCTACAACTCAGAGGATAACAAACCAGATCATGGTTTTATCGCTAGACAACAAGTAGCGCAGCAAAGCAAGCTTTAAAACATTGTCTTGGCAAGAAGACATTTAAACTACACTTGACAAATCCCAGCCTACCTAAAACATCAAATGTGACTCTATCAAGTTATTGCAAGAAAACATATATCTATGGCAAGAAGGTTAGGATTTTTGTTATTATGTATCCTATGCACTACTCGAGGATGTCAAAAACTAGAGATGCTATGATGGAACATGATTATTTTATTTGTTTACTATTTGTGGGTTTATCTTTAGTAATGTTAGGCTTTGTCTATAGACATGATCAACATAATGATCATCAAGGACTTGTCTGTTGATATACAAGCAACACTCAGGTCATCTTGGTTCAATTATACTTAGATGCTTGTATTAACTTGCTAAATCAAAATCCATGTAAGTAATACTCAGGTCATCATGGTTTAATTATACCTAGATGCTTGTATTTTCATACAACATATTAAAAGCTCAATGATGAAACAAAGTGTAACATCCGAAAATGTCCCCTTGGGGACTTTTCCCTCTTTAGGTTTAGTTCCTAGGTCCCTAATGTACATTTAGGACATTTTACATCATTTTTTAACATCTCGATAAGAAAACCCCTAAGTGTCTTGACAAATAGGACCTAGGGGGGCTACTTGAGATAACCCCTACCCAAAATACGGGGGAGGACTTGGGTGCCCGTGCCCTAGACCTGCCCTATTTTGGGGCAGTCCCAATTTTTGGGTGTCAGCTTGTGACCGTTATTTGGGTCCTATGCCAAAACGGTAAGTTTGAATTATGAAATTCTTGGAGGGAGTGTTTGTAGCTGCATATAAAAGAATGTTTAGGCATTCATTTAGAAACTAGATGGCAATTGTGATGTTCATGCATCCTCAAGTTTATTCAAGGCTTTTATTGTGTTGCAAGAACAAATTTGTGTTGTTTATGTGTTTGTGTTTGTAGATTTAAGCATCCATTACCTCATGGAATGAAGAGCATATTCTTCCCATAAGATCTTCACTACAAGGTGACATTATATTATGTTTGTGATCATTATTCATTTAGTTTTTGCCTCTACCTCCCTAGGCATGCACTCTCTATTTAACAAAGGTGTTTGTAAGACTTAAGTGTCCTTCCAAGGCTTGACTGAGGCAAGCTCCTAAACACCACAACCCCCTCCTAAAGTTTTATGATTGTAGGTTATAGGTTGATGATGTAGACGAAGTGAAGTTGCAGGAGGGCATGTTGGAGTGTTAGAATTGCAGATCAGTGAAAGAAATAACTACTTGGACTTGGGTACCCGCTCGTTAGTCCTCGAAGTTTCATAACGGAAAAACCTTTAGTGTAGCAAGAACAGGTTGCAAACCTTGTTTCCAGATCCTGACAAAAAGAAAGTGATGCAGGAGCATCCCTGGTTCAAGAGCAATCTTGTATCAACCAAAAACATTTGCATTTCAATTTGTTTGCAGTTTGTTTTTTTTCATTTTCCAGTTCAGTTTAGGCAGTTCAGTCAGAAGTAGTTTTAGCTTTTGGTCTAGTATTCTACCATAGTTTCATTTCACATCTTATAGATCTGGACTTAGCATGTACATTCTTTCATCTACATCATATCAAGAATTTAGAGCATTTGGATATGTTACCATAAAGATATCGCTATCAGAAGATCAACTGTTTTCTCAGAGCAGAGCATCCTAATAGTCTCAGATAATTAGCTAAAGGAGAAGGCTTGCAGAGCATTCCTTGACTTGTGGATCTTAATGACACATTACTCAATGATCTTTGGTTTGTGGCTGACCTTCCCTGAGGGTCCACACGTTATTCCATTCATTTGAGGAAGTGTTCTATGCATTTAGGTCTGACCTATCTATGAACATGTTACAACTCTTCATTGGAGTTTTTGACCTTCCTTAGCCGACACAGAGGAATCTATTGATCTAGAGATGATATATATTGATGTAATAGATCCCTAGGAAAGTAGTTCATAGTTTAGATTTTGTGTGAAGGAGCTTCAAATATTTATCTTGTGCATGTATGTAATCAGGCCTTTGAGCCCTAATTCTAAGCCCGCATGTTGTTGGAAAGATTGTATTTGAATTCTATGATATACTGAATGACTGAATCTACATTTGTTCCATTTCTTTGAGTTGTTTCCATTGTGTTTACTCTTGCTACATGGTCTGGACAATTCACTCTGTGAACCCTCCTACCATGACTGCACCAAGTGGTATCAGAGCGAAAGATTGAATCTTTGGGATTGAATTAAGCAAAATTGGTGAGGGAATTCCATAAGATCTTACTCTGGATAGATCGCCGAATTGAGGCAGGTTACTTGTGTTGCAACCGATTAGCGATTGGGTGAGTGCAGGATCATGATGGGCCAA
This sequence comes from Cunninghamia lanceolata, assembly GCA_027924645.1. Classification (NCBI taxonomy): domain Eukaryota; kingdom Viridiplantae; phylum Streptophyta; class Pinopsida; order Cupressales; family Cupressaceae; genus Cunninghamia; species Cunninghamia lanceolata. The sequence goes on along the minus strand of BSBN01000391.1, from coordinate 11,003,557 downwards.
ACACTACCCCTAAGTAGCAATGTAAATGTGAAAAATAGACTCGAGTAACTTCATGTCAAAAATTGAATGAGTTATCTACACAATCTTGAAATAAGGTAGTAATAAAAGTTGTAATAAATTGAATGTAGTTTATGGGCTACTACTTTTTTTTGAAAATTTAAAAAATAATTTGGTGAAAATTGGGCATTTCAATGAAGCACTACTAAAATTTTTAGAAAAACATAAAAAGTAGGTGTCATTTTGGCCAACCTAAGTATGAGAAAAAGATAATATTTTGGATTTAAGTAAAGGACACATGAACATATGTGACGCATATTTTTTTGAATTTTTAAGTAAATAAATAATTATTTATAATTTTTTTACTGTGACATTTTAAGAATATTAAAAATTAATTTTCCAGCCAACCTAACTTGGTCAAAAATATATGAAACTCAAAAATTTTAAATTTTAATGTATACCCAATAAATCCTAGAATGTGACGGATCTTTTGGATTTAAGTGAGGATTAATATGTTAAAAGTTACAGATGTTTTCAGTATGTATATCTATAAGGAAATCAGACATAGCATATGTAGAAAATTAATAATAATTACCTACTAAAATTATTATGAGGCATATATTACATTTTTAGAATCTTAATAGCTTCCTCTATAAACACTTTTCATTTGATTAAATTTAGTTACAAAAAAGTCTATCAGCTTCAAGGATTAAATTATGAAAAATTTTAGGATAACACTAAATGGGTGGATTTCAAGTTTCTCTGGCAAGTTTTGGGACTCCCACTTGCCTAAATATGAGGTAATCCTATGGCATTTTTAGAGGAAATCCATATTTGATATAAAAATATTAACATCCTTTCCATCCAAATCTAAATATTAGTATAAATGTTAGCACTTTTTCATCGAATAAGTTTTTTCTCCATTGCCACTGTTTGGCCCATCATGATCTCGCACTCACCCGATTGTGAGGCAGTTGTCACCTTGTAGCCTGATTGCCGAACCTAAGGCAGTTTGTACTTGATCCGAGGAAGAATGTTGCTAAGGAGAGTGGTTGCTATGGGGACAATGAATGGTAGAATGGATGAAATCATGCAGATGATGAAAACATTGTGAATCTATTTGGATGTTGTTGAGGAAGATAGGTGAAGAGGATTGACACCAAGACCTAATGTTGAAAGTGATCATGAAGAGGAATTTCAATCTTCTGAACAAGTTGGTGAAACCCTAGGAGGTGATGAGGAAGAAGAATCAGATCAAGTGAAGATGTTGTGAACTATTTCAAAGATTGGAAAGAGACCTAGAGTTGATGTGCCTAACTATGCTGGTAATTTCAACCATGAGGAATTGATTAACTGGATAAATGACATGGATGAATACATTGAATATGAAGAAATTGAAGATCTAGAAAAGGTGAAATTTGCAAAGACAAAATTGAAAGGACATGCTGTTATATGGTGGAAAGAAGTTCAATTGGAAAGAAATAGAAGAGGAAAAGAAACGATTACAAAATGGGATAGGATGGTGACAAAGTTGAAGAATCAGTTTATACCTGCTAACTATGAATTGAAACTGTTGAAAAGATTTCAAAACCTAAGACAAAAGGAGAAATCTGTGAAGGAGTACACTGAAGAATTTCACAAGATGGTCATAAGAATAGGACATAGTGAAGCAAGCAAGGAGAAAGTGGCTAGATACATCAATGGACTGAGATTGAACATTCAAGAAGAACTAAGCTTGGTAAGGATGGCATCTTTGGAAGAAGCATATCAGTTTGCCCTGAAAGTTGAAGAGAAGTTGAACAAGAGGCATGATCAGAGACAGAGAGGTAGAGGAGGTAAATTACAGAAAGGTAGAACATTTTCCAGAGGAGATAGATCATTTGCAGAGTAAAACAAGTTTGATAGCCTGCTTAAGAAGGATGAAAGAGATAACAATGTTTACCAGAGAGATGACATAAATTTTTATTATAGAGGAAACCCTAGTGCATATTGGAATGAAGGATACATAAGAGAAGGAAGAGGATTTGATAAGATAACATTCAGAGGTACTTGTTTCAAGTGTGGAGGTGAAGGACATAAAGCATTTGAGTGTAATCAGGGTAGTACAAGTAAGAAGATAGATAATAGTGGAAGAGCAGCCTATGTGGAAGAACCTGTTGAATCACCTATTCAATTGGTAAGACAGAGAAAGGAAAATCATTGATGATGAGGAGAGCACTATTTCAAACAGAGACAAATGAGGAACCACCGCAGAGGAAGAGTTTGTTCAGAACTAGATGCAAATCAGGAGGTAAGTGTTGTAAAGTTGTGACTGATAGTGGTAGTTTAGATAACCTAGTTTTAGAGGAGATGGTGACTAACATGAAGTTGGAAAGATTGAAACACCCTAAGCCCTATTAGATAGCATGGATTCAAGATGATCATAAGGTACTAGTGAGTGAACAATGTTTGGTGAAATTTCATATTGAATCTTATCATGATGAAGTCTTGTGTGATATTATGCCTATGGATGTTTATCACATCTTGTTGGGTAGACCTTGGCAATATGATAGAAAATTTATACATGATGGGAGAAAGAATGCATACACTATAACAGCAAATGGAAGGATAATTACTTTGATTCCTTTGGAGGATGATCCTAAGAGTGAAGTATGTGGGAATGCTAGAATCTGTTTGGTAGATGGAAGGAAATTTCTAGATGGTTTGAGACATGAGAATATGTGTTATGCCTTGATTCCTAAGAAGCTTGAAGCATTGAAGAAAGAGACTAAAGAATCACAACCAGATGAGATAAGAGAATTGCTGACAGAGTATGAAGACATTATATTAGATAATGTACCTAAAGGATTACCACCTATAAGGAGTATAAGTCATCACATGGATCTTATACCAGGAGCAAGTTTGCCTAACAAAGCAGCACATAGAATGACACCAACAGACAATGAAGAATTGAACAGGTAGATACAAGAGTTGTTGAGGAAAGGTTTGATCAGAGAAAGCTTGAGTCCTTATGTAGTACCTGTAGTGTTAGCACCTAAGAAAGATGGAGAATGAAGAATGTACACTGATTCTAAAGAAATAAATAAGATCATAGTTAAGTATCTAGATTTCCTTTACCTAGGATGGATGATATTATGGATTGTTTGAGTGGAGCAAGATATTTCACAAAAATAGATTTGAAGAGTGGATACCATCAAATCAGAATCAGAGAAGGTGATGAATGGAAGATTGCTTTTAAAACAAATGAAAGATTGTATGAGTGGTTAGTGATGCACTTTGGATTGATAAATGCACCGAGTACTTTCATGAGATTGATGAATGAAGTTCTGAAGAAATTCTTGGGTAAGTTTGTGATTGTATACTTGGATGATATTCTGAAACATTTGTGGCAAATTAGACAAGTTTTGCAGAGGTCAAGAGAAGATAAATTACTGATAAACATCAAGAAGTGTAGTTTCATGAAGGAAGAGTTGGTATATTTGGGATTTGTGATTTCTGTAGAAGGATTGAAGATAGACCTTGAGAAAGTGAAAGCAATTGTTGAATGGCCTACACTGAAGAGCATTGGAGAGGTTAGATCATTTCATGGATTGGCTAGTTTCTACTGGAAGTTCATCAGAAATTTCAGTTTAGTTTGTAACCCTATGATAGAGACAATGAGAGGTGACAGAAAAGATTTTAAGTGGACATTAGGAGTAGATAAAAGTTTTGAGTTATTGAAGTAGAAAGTGACAGAGCAACCTATTTTGGCATTAACAGATTTCAATAAGGTAGACCTGTAGCATATTTCAATGAGAAGTTGAATGATGCAAGGAGAAGATATTCAGTTTATGATCAAGAGTTCTATTCCATAATTCAAGCCTTGAAGAAGTGGAGACATTATTGGTTGCCTAAGGAGTTTGTGTTGTATACAAATCATCAAGCTTTGCAATATTTGAATAGTCAAGGTAAGTTGAATCAAAGACATATGAGATGGGTAGAGTTCATACAGAGTTATACTTTTGTGTTGAAGCATAGGAGTGGAAAATCAACCAAAGTTGTTGATGCATTGAGTAGGAGAAGAAACTTGTTGACAGAGATGAGAGTGGAAGTGTTGGGTTTTGATGAATTGAAGAACATGTATGAGGGAGACACTGATGTTGCAGAACCTTGGAAAGCATGTAAGGAACCTGTTGTAATAGATAGGAGTAAGTGGTTAGACTATTTCATTCAAGAAGATATGTTGTTCAAAGGAAATCAGTTATGCATACCTAGAAGTTCAATGAGAGATAATTTGATCAAGGAGAAGCATAGTGGTGGATTAGCAAGACATTTTGGTATTGATAAGACAGTGGCTTTGGTGAGTGAAAACTACTTTTGGCCTCAGATACTTAAGGATGTTAGGAGGTTTGTGCAGAGTTGTAGAGTTTGTCAAGTTGCAAAAGGGAGTAGTCAGAACATTAGATTGTATAAACCTTTGACAGTACTGGAGAGAGCTTGGGAAGACATAAGCATGGATTTTGTAATGGGATTACCTAAGAGACAGATAGGACATGATTCAATATTTGTAGTGGTTGACAGATTTTAAAAGATGGCTCATTTCATACGTTGTAAGAAGACAACTGATGCAGTACATGTAGCTGACCTATTTTTTAAGGAGATTGTAAGATTGCATGGATTACCTAATAGTATAGTTTCAGATAGAGATACAAAGTTTGTTAGATACTTTTGGAAGACACTTTGGAAGAAGATGAAGACAAATTTGAAGTTCAGTTCAACTTTTCATCCACATACCGATGGACAGACAGAGGTAGTGAATAGGAGTTTGGTAAACTTGTTGAGATGTTTGGTTGGAGAGAAGACTAGAAGTTGGGATTTGATTCTTTCACAAGTAGAGTTTGCATACAATAATTTAGTAAATAGGAGTACTGGAAGAACACCTTTTGAGATTGTTACTAGAGTGAATCCTAGAGGAATTGCAGAAGATATCAGTATAGAGGAAAAGAGAAGTGCGGAAGCAGAAGAATTTGTAGATCATATGAAGACAATGCATAATCAGGTGAAGAAGCATTTGGAGGATATGAATAGTAAGTACAAAGAGAAGGTAGATGAGAAGAGAAGACATAAGGAATTTGAAGTTAGAGATGAAGTGATGGTATATCTGAGAAAAGAATGATTTCCAGTTGGGACATATAACAAGTTGTAAGATACTCAGGAAATTTGATTCAGGAAATGCATATGAAGTGGAATTACCAAAGACCTTGGATATATCACCTATTTTCAACATCGCAAACTTATATCAATACCATGAAACAGAGTTTAGTGATAGCATGGAAGAAGACTTGAAGAAGCAATTACCACAATAAGCACCAGAGCAAATAGAAGACATTTTGGACAACAGAGTTGGACACAGCACTAGAGGAAGACAATATAAAGAATATCTTGAGAAGTGGAAAGGCAGACCGAAAGAAGACTCATCATGGATTTCTTAGGCTGAGGTGAACTATCTTGGTTCTCCATTAGCCCTAGAAAAGTGAGGGACTCACTTTTTCAATAACCCCGAATGTCTAATGCAAGATCATCCCTGGTTCAAGAGCAATCGTGCATCAACCAAAAACATTTACATTTAGTTTGTTTGCGGTTTGTTTTTTTTCATTTTCCCATTCAGTTCAGGTAGTTCAGTCAGAAGAAATTTCAACTTTTGGTTCAGTATTCTATCATAGTTTCATTTCACATCTTATAGATCTAGACTTAGCATCTACATTCATTCATCTACATCATATCAAGAATTCAGAGCATTTGGATAAGTTACCAGAAAGATATCTCTATTAGAAGATCAACTATTTTCTTAGAGCAGAGCATCTTAATAGTCTCAGATAATCAGCTAAAGGAGAAGGCTTGAGGAGCATTCCTTGACTTGCAGATCTTAATGACACATCATTCAATGATCTTTTGTTCATGGCTAACCTTTCCTGAGGGTCCGTACATTATTCCATTCATTTGAGGAAGTGTTCTATGCATTTAGGTCTGACCTATCTATGAACATGTTACAACTCTTCATTGGAGTTTGTGACATTCCTTAGCCGACGCGGAGGAGTCTATTGATCTAGAGATGATATATATTGATGTAATAGATCCCTAGGAAAGTAGTTCACAACATAGTGATAGTTCATACTTTAGATTTTGTGCGAAGGAGCTTCAAAGATTTATCTTGCGCATGTATGTAATCAAGTCTTTAACCCCTAATTGTAAGCCTGCATGTTGTTGGCTAGATTGTATTTGAATTCTATGATATATTGAATGACTAAATCTGCATTTGTTCCATTTCCTTGAGTTGTTTCCATTGTGTTTACTCTTGTTGCACGGTTCGGATAGTTCACTCTATGAACCCTCCTACTGTGATTGCACCAGCAAGGCACTGGACTTGGGTGCCCTCTCTTTTGTCCCTGACTTTTCTACCTTGGAACCCTAAAAACAAGCATATAGTCATTTGTAATTTTACATCTTTCTGTAGAGGCATTTCTCGTTATTCATCTGTTTACTACCGTATTTGCATAATTAGGGTTTTGATGGATAATTGAGCATAAGAGAAGGAAAATTGATAATCGAATGCCCTAATCCAAGTTTCCCTACATTTGTAAGTGACCAAGGACCTGTTAGTCCTCTGCCACTCGATCCAAAGGTCCTTGAATGTAAAAGGTGAAAGGAGGATTTAAACACTAAACTAAACAAATCCAATTTTCACCTAAACAATTTGTTGAACCCATGTTTTTGGACTTAATTGCAGCTTGCTAAGTTTTTTTCTTTAGATTTGGGTTGATTTCATTCATTCATATAGTCATTCATCTTATTGCATTGAGAAAAGTTTTTAAAAAATTGAAAATTTTGAAAAATAATTACATTTTAGAGTTACTAATTTGCATCAATTCACACTATTTTTCCCTAATTTATTTTTTTTACATCAGATCTGATATAAACTATAGAAAATTACAAAAATTCATTAATTTGTATTGCATTTTCATCATATAATTGCTAGGGTTTTGTAGAAATTTTGACAATTTTCATATAACCTAGTAATTCCAAAATCTAGAGTTAGTAAGAAAAATCTTCTTTCAGATTTTTCTACTGATTTTATAGACTCATTCAAACTTTCATTTGGCTTTAGTCTTTCATTTTAGTGTAAAATTGCATTTAGATTTCAAATATTTGCATTTTTGTATAGAAAATTTCAACAAAAAAATAGCAATTTTCACGCATTTTCATTAAATTTGCACTTGCATTTTGCATATTAGAGCTTCGAATTCATTTTCAGATCTGGTTATACTTTATTTTCATCATAAATCAGACTTCAAAACATTCATATAGCATTTTGTGTCAAGATCTCAAACCTAGGGCTTGAAAAACATCAATTTTCACTATATTTGGCCTTATTGACTCTCTAAATTTGCACCATAGGCATGTTGTGAAGAATACTTTTTGCATTAATTAGTTTTTATCATGGTAATTATTTTATTCCCCTCCTAAAAATATTCACAACACCTGTTTGTTGGGCTCTTGTATTAAAAATTTGATGAAAAACTACACATTTTTGCAATTTTTGCCCTAGGGTTTGGCCTAGTTTGCACTCCAAGTGTGTTGTGACAAATTTTATGGATTGAGGTGACTGATATCATTTCTTTTATTTTCTTCACCTCCTAAAATTCATTACAACACTCCTTTTGCTAGGTCTTGGAGTTGAAAAACAGTGAAAAATAGTCTATTTTTGCTATATTTTCACTAGGATTTGACCTTAAGTGGCACTGAAAGCATGTTGTGACAGATATTTTGACATTAAGTGGCTTTTATCACTGATATATTTTTCTTTCCATCATCATTTTCCTCACAATACTCTTTTTCATGCTCCTTTGTATCGAGATTTGGTGAAAAAATTGCATATTTTGACTTATCGTCATCTTAGATTTGCATCCAGAGTGTGTTGTGAAGGATCTTGTTGCTGTTTTGGACTGATATCAGACATATAAATTTTTTCCCTTGATCAAAATCCTTACAGAACCTTTTGTTTCATTCATTTGCATTGAAAAAGTACAAAAAAATCAAGCATTTTAGGCTATTTTTGCATATAGTTTTGCACTTGTCTTTTGCACCAATTTTGAAAAGCTTTCAAAATATTATTTTGCATTGATTTGAGCATATAAACATGGCCTCTCAGTGCTCTTTTGAATCCTTACATGAATATATTTCAAAATTTGAAAATCTTTAAAAATTCATTAGTACACATCCTTATCTCATTCCCTGCATACAAGCCATGTATCACAAGGATATATTGGTGTCATCTTCCTTTGAGATACTTTATTATGTATCTGATCTTAACAACTTCATATCTCTCATTAATACATACCCTTGGGTAGTAGAAGAATTGATAAAACACACTTTGGATGAAGAGCATGACACTTCTCATAATAGTTTGGAATTAATAGCTCATACATATGGTGATGATATTGACAATGATTATGAGAGTGATAATGGATTCACAAACTACCCTACTGATCCTACAAATGAACATTCAGATAACTCAGATCAAAAGACTAAAGTTATCTCTAGTAATTCGAACAACCCTCCTAACCAAAATGTAGCATTAAGGGATGACATTCTGACAATGCGACACTGCTTTGATTATCTTGAACTATTTGGTGTGATTGAGGTGGATAAGGAATAGTCTCATAAACCACCTAGTCCACTAAGAAATGATACTTATGTTGAGGTCCATCCTTGGATATCCCTTCAGGGATCAGGAAGTGATCAAAATACATTAGACAGACAAATGGAACATGTACCTCCTTCTAGCATTTGGATTTGGGAGGATGATGACCTCCTCAATGATACCTACTAGCCCGGCAGGGCCCTACATGTAAGTATCTCTAACCCTTTATCTCCTCATGATGTACTTCCACTGTGATGTGTTATGTGTTGTTTAGGCCTCCTGGGATGACCCCTGATTCTCTTGTAAGCTCTAGGATACTAGGAGACCACTTCTGTTGTGACCTTCTTCTATTTGTATCATCATTCTTCTATATTGCCTCTCTCTGATTTCATCATTGTGTGTTGTGTCTTACAAACATAGCATTACAGTTGGTGACTTGGGGGCACCCTCCTACATGATTTTCCCTAAGACACTTGTTTCTCCTCTCTTATTTATTGTTTCCCTTCTTCTAGTGTTTCTATCTAGTGGGCGGATGACGAAAAACATTTATACTGATGTAGACCTAGTGTCCCTTTCGAGAGCAATCAAAAAATGGACTTAGTTCCTAATATGATGATGGGGTTGTAATATCTTATTTGACACTTGGCTAGTAGAAGCACTCATGCTTTCCATGTAGTGAATTTTGATGGTATGCTATCTCATTTACAAACCTTAACAATACTGCTGCTCTATGCACCTATGTTTGTCTTTAAATCCAGCCTTGGTGGTACTCGATTCGGAGAGCTTCGTAATATAGCCCCATGGTTATCCTCAAACTCTAGATTCATTGTATAACCTTGGCTCTGTGTGTGGTTAATCATATGCATTGATGTTATTGTTTATCATGATTATGTGGACACTAACATGTTTCTTGTAGGGATGTGTTTTTGGGAACAATTGGCAATCGTGAAGTACATGCCACCTCTGGGGGGCATGGGCTTTGCAAGAGCGTGTGCTCCCTTGTGTGTTTTCTTCCTACCTTAACGTACTTGATATCGATACCTGATATCAACCACCTTAATGTGGGGGCATATATAAGGTAAGTTGTCTATTGGAGTTTTTAGCTATGTGTTTGTCCTCAGATGTAGTTTAAAGACCATTGCGATGAGTGCTTCCTACATCCTGAGTTTGTTTGCAATCAATCAATCAATCATGTAAACCCTCTACAAAGGTAGGATATCACATATATCCTTTTTATCTTAAGCCCTCTACAGAGGCGGGGATGGTGTATTTCTTATAGTAGATTGATTATTCTGTCATTTTTAAAAGTCCTCTATGGAGGCAGGGAGTGGTTCTGTGACTAACTCAACCCTTAAGCATGTCTTCAGCAATAGTTGTGGTGAAACCCAATCATTGGTGTGTGCCTATAATGTGCCTGAGATGGTGTTGAACCTAGAAATAGGGACACTCCACTGCTTGTCTGCCGTGTTTTCGAGTGTGTGTGTTTGATGTGCTTGCTTTGTGTGGCATGTTTGTTGCCCCATATGTAGTCTAAAGACTAGTGTGATGACTGCTTCTTGCATTTTAGGACGTTTTGCATGTCTTGCATGTGTGTTGCCTCATATATGTAGTCTAAAGACTAGCGTAATGAGTGCTTTCTACATTATGGGAGGTTTGTTTACTTTCCAGTACTTACATCTGCATTTCGTATATATAAGAAAAAGAAAAGAAAAGAATCATGCATGTATTCCATGCATTAATGTGTCTTCTATACATTTGTTGTCTTCTCCATGTTCTGCATGACTGTAACTGTCTTCTCCATGTTTTATGTGCATGTTACTATTTTCTATGTGATTGGCATGTCTTCTCTGTGCTTGGCATGTTTTTTGTGTTTGTGACCGTACTTTAATGCATGTATCAGCATTGCATTTATACACACATTAAAGTGTGAGCTAAATGTAACGTCAAAAAATCTCCCCTTGGGGGCTTTTCCCTCTTTAGGTTTAGCTCTCAAGTCTATAATGTGCATTTAGGACATTTTACATCATATTTCAGCATCCCGATAAGAAAACCCCTAAGTGTCTTGACAAATAGGACCTAGGGGGACTACTTGAGGGGGAGGACTTGGACGGTTGTGCCCTAGTCCTACCCAATTTTTGGGTGTCGGCTTGTGACCATTATTTGGGTCCTATGCCAACATGATAAGTTTGAATTATGAAATTCTTGGCGGGAGTGTTTGTAGTTGCATATAAAAGCATGTTTAGGGATTCATTTAGAAACTAGATGAAAATTGTGATGTTCATGCATCCTCAAGGTGATTCAAGGCTTTCATTGTGTTACAAGAGCATATTTGTGTTGTCTATGTGTTTGTGTTTGCAGATTTGAGCATCCATTACCTCATGGAATGAAAAGCATCTTCCTCCCATGAAATCTTCACTACAATGTGACATTATATTATGTTCATGATCATTATTCATTTGGTTTTTGCCTCTGTCTCCCTAGGCATGGACTCTCTATCTGACAAAGGTGTTTGGAAGACTTAATTGACCTTCTGAGGCTTGACTGAGGCAAGCTCCTAAACACCACAACCCCCTCCCAAAGTTTTATGATTGCAGGTTACAGGTTGATGATGCAGACAAAGTGAAGTTGCAGGAGGGCATGCTAGAGTGTCAGAATTATAGATCAATGAAAGAAACAACTAACTGGACTTGGGCGCCTACTCATTTATCCTCAAAGTTTTGTGACCAAAAATCCTTCGATGTAGCAAGAACAGGTTGAAGATCTTGTTCACAAATCCTGACAAGAAGCAAGGCACTGGACTTGGGCACCCACTCTTTTGTCCCTGACTTTTCCACCTCAGGACCATGAAAACAAGTGTGTAGTCATTTGTAGTTTTACAGCTTTCTGTAGAGACATTTCTCATTATTCATCTATTTACTACCGTACTGCATAATTAGGGTTTTGATGGATAATTGAGCATAAGAGAAGGAAAATTGATAATCAAATACCCTAATCCAAGTTTCCCTACATTTGTAAGTGACCAAGGACCTGATAGTGCTCTTCCACTTGATCCGAATGTCCTTGAATGTAAAAGGTGAAAGGAGGATTTAAACATAAAACTAAACAAATCCAATTTTCACCTAAACATAAAGTACTTCAAAAACTTGTATAAGCAGATGAGAAAATCCACATCCATACATATCAAATTGCATTTCATTTCATTATAAGAATTTCATCCTTGTCAAAATTCCAAGTGTCTGAAGATCTCAGTTATCTATTTATCCAAGTTATTTCTTCTAAGTTACCCATTTATCTCAGTTATTAAGTCCAATTCTTCTAAGTGTTCTTTTATTTTATTAATGAGTATACTTGGGACAACAAAAGTAGTTCATAATACATTTGCATGTCATAAATAGGTGTGTCATCATATAGTATCATCACACTCAGTGCATTAATGATATAAGCATTTAGATCATGTTTGTGTTACATATAATGTTGTCATTTAGATGCATGAGTCACCATAACACTTCATAAATCAAAAAATATCACAAAAACATAGATATCATAGTATTTGCATATTAGATCATCATCCATAAATAAAAAATTAAAACATCATATGTTACATCTAAATCATCATAGTCTATGCATTAGGTCATCATAAACAGTAAACATATACCTGATCATAAACATGCATATAAGTCATCATGTCCATCATGTACCTCCTAGAAATATCATGTCACATAAGTATCAAGTACATAATAGAATCAAATAAACATGATTAGTAGCATTGCATATAACCATAATCATAATAAATCACCATATAGAATTGTCCATCCCTCAATGCATATATAGATAGTCCATCAAGCATATGATCATATATCATCATAAAAAATAATAATGTCCATGTAAAAAATGATATCACAATATAATACATTTCAAAATTTCCACAATATGGTGTATACAAAATGATGTTGTAAAGTGATACATGTCTACTAAAACCTAAGAGTGGAGCTCCTCCTGAAAGTGCTGGCTATTGTGGCTGCTATGGCTTACCACTGGCCAATGGCCCTGCACCTACATCTAGTAGTCCTCTGGATGGCCCCATCACCCCTCCGCTCTCTGTGAAAGTCCTCCATGACCTACTATGGTAGATAGGATGAAAACTACCTGCTCACCACTCTGGGGGCGTAACCTACTCATACAGTGACTGCTAGTAGAATATCTCATGGCCAGTCCTCACCATCTCTGTCACTATCTGTCCTATGGGACCCTATCCCATAGACTGTTGTACCTTCTCTAACAGCCCCTCCACCCTGGTATACTGTTGGATGGTGGTATCTCTCTCCAATCTCGCAGTCTGTAACTCACCCTGCATCTAGGTGATCTGACACTGCATCCACCCCAATTGAGCCTATTGCCGGGCTAGTTGTGTCTGCTACTGAGCCAACTAGGCTCGTAACCCTGTAATCACTCCATCATCCTGTCATTGTACTACTAACTTTGCTTACTGGGTTGGATCTCTATCAACCCATTGTCTCACCATCCTGCCATCTCCATCATCTTCATTTCTCCCATCTCCTCCTTCACTACTTCCCCCATCATCACCCCCATCCCTACCACCCTTGCCACTTCATCCTCCTCATCACCTCCATCACCACCGAGGCCCATCATCATCCTCCTCCTGATCATCTAGTCTTGGGGCCCACTCTCCAGGTCTTGAGTAGCAAGGGAATGGATGTACAGCAAAGTAGTCAGCATAATCCTGTGTCATGCCTACATCCACAATTTGTTGTAAGGTGTGGCCCTTGGTCTCCTTTTCAGCACTGCATTGTGGTGGTTTGCGACAAGGGCTTAACCGCCTCCCGTGCTTGTTAAGTCAAGTGGTTGTACTGGGCATTAACAGGTCGATCTTTTGGTGTAATGGTAACTAATAATTGGTATCAAAGCTGAGGTCATAGGTTCAAACCCCATGCTTGTGTTGGGGGGGATTGTTGCAAGGTGTGGCCCTTGGTCTCCTTGTTCAGTGCTGCACTATGGTGGTTTGCGATAAGGGCTTAACCGCCTCTTGTGCTTGTTAAGTCAAGTGGTTGTATCGGGCATTAACAAGTTGATCTTTTGGTGTAACGGAAGCTAACACAATTGTCCTCCTCATTAGCCATGGCTGGTATGGTATCTAAAAAAAAATTTCTCGTGCTTGCTCATAAGATGCACTAGGACCCCATCAAGGATGCTCCTTCTATGTCCTTGCAAAGATGGCATTCCCCTGGGGCATACCCTGGATCCTGCCAACCTGTCGGTACACATGAGAAATGATGTGCCTCTCAAGAATATAGGGAGTCCTCCCTATTAGCCACCTAGTCTATAAACAAAATGGTAACTCTGAGGTATCCTCATCCCATACCTCACAATCTAGGTAGGGGCACCAAACAACTGAATCAACATTATCAAACATGTGGCACCAATAATCTAACTTTCCCAGCTTGGGCTAGGAAAGAATCTCCTAGAACATGTAGGAATAAGGTTGATCTCTGCCCTAAGTACCTATACCAATCGGTCGAGTAATGGCAATGTGACACTAAGCGCAAATCTGTAGAAATAAAACTCCACATGACAAACTGGAAGATCCATCGTACACAAACTAGTGCAAATCATTATAAAGGTGTGCAAGCAAACACACACCCAAAGCATATCAGGTGCCCTCTATAGTGATCCTCTCTAGAGCTCTCCCCAATCCAACTACAAACCTGTGTGACCTTCTATCAGGGCACACTATCCCTCTAATCAACTTAGCAACAACCGATGGAAGAGACTCATAGTAGCCAACCATGTCAGCCCAACTGATCTTTGTACCCTCAATGGTATCATCATCAAAAACTCGACAACACTCATCCAATCTAGCCCCAGTCTGAGACTCATACTACATGAGCTCTCCATTGATCAGAATCTGATATACATCCTCCAAAGTCATAGTGATCTCCCCAGTAGGAAGATGAAATATCCCATCCTCACCGTGATATAGCTCATCAAGCATAATCAGCATATCGAGATTAGCTGAATCTTAGGCATAAAGCAAAAAAAAGATAACCCTACTGATCCCAGAATCAGGTGATCAATCTCTATCAAGTACAGTCTAAGAAACTGTGTCACCAAAAATCACTCCCGAGACATAAGAACATCATCAAGCTCCTCCTGCAATCAGCCAAACGTGCATTAATCAAATGAAATCAACTAAATTGCATATCTATCTATCAAACATCAAGTACTTAACTATTTTATTAGGATATCTATCGTATCATCTCTCCTAAGATTCTATCAAATATTTAATATTTATTTGATTCCCATTCCTTTATCAATGAATAAATTCACTAATTTATTTATATGATTCACATCATCATAATTCTACAACAAATCAATTTACCAATTCTTCTAATGTCTCACCTAATTAAATAATTCTAAATTATTTAATCAAATCTTCTTATCCCAAAGTCAAAAGTCCATAAATTTCACATCACCTAATCCACCTCACAATCAACCTCATCGTGTTGCACACATAAATAAATATTTTAATATTTAATTATTTAATTTCCCTCACCCACATGTCCTATTATTTCTTTAACTATCTGTATTCTAATGAGCATGGTCTCTCCATGTCATCTTGGTCAAAATACACCTTGAGACACTTGTCCCATAAGTCCCTATATTCCTTCCAACCATCCTACAAACGAGGTCTCCTTCTTTGATCTTCACTCTATGGTCTTGGTGAGCCTTGTGACATGTGGCTCACGTCACACCTTTCTCTCCACCTTGTCAAAGTGAGAGGAACATCTTCCATATTTCTCTCCCTCATCCCAACCAACCAAATCTGAGCCATACACATCACAAGACTTCTTCTCCACTGTTGAGATCATGACACTTGGAATTGGCCTCTCCTTGGCCTATAAAAGGAACCCTCATTCCCTCATTTCAACAATCTAAGAGCTTTTGTAAACTTACTCTGCAGAAATTCTACCAGTGTGTCTTTGGTAAAGTATCCTCATTGCACTTGCATTACCTCATTATCATCACAATCATCCAACCATGGCTTCATATCTCCACTATCCATCATTCTAGAGTTGCATTGTTAATTCAATCTTCATTGCATTATCCATCTACAGCCATTCTCATATTACCATCTTCAATAGCAAGGAAATACACACTTCTGAGAGCTCAACTCATTCATAAGATCAATACAAGATAGACAACAATGGAGGCTACAAGGTGAATCGGTTTATGAAGGTATAATCTATGTTTATTTGTATTTGCATCATTTCCATTGAGTTATTGGATAGTTGGTAGTTTAATATTGTTGTTCATATTTCCTCTAACACGTGTTTATTAGTAGTGAGTCATTTTTGGAGTGTACATATTTTTGGTGAACCTAAAATGAAAAAGAGAAATCTTCTAATCAAGGGTGAGTGCAAGATCATCATGGGCCAAACAATACCTCTAAGCAGTGATGAAAATGCTAAAAAATTGACTTAAGCAACTTCACGTGAAAATCTGAATGGGTTATCTACATAATTTAAGAAATTATGTAGGAATATATTTTGTAGAAAATTGAATGTAATTTATGGGCTATTATTATTTTTAAATTAAATTTATTTGGTGAAAATTAGATATCTCAATGAAACACTACTAAAATTTTTGAGAAAAAATAAAAAGGAGCCATTTTGGCCAACCTTAAAGTATAAGAATAAAAATGAATCTTTAGATTTAAGTAAAGGACACATAGTTGAATGTGATGCATATTTTTATGAATTGTTTTTCTAAGTAAATAATTAGTTATGAATTTTTTAATACTTTTTAAAAATATTAAAAATAATTTTTTGGCCAGCCTAACTTGGTCAAAAAATATAAATTTTATATTTTTCTTTAGATTTGTAGTCAATGACGCCTAGAGTGTGACAGATCTTTCAAATTTAAAAAAGGTCAAATGATTTGAAAGTTATGGAGTTTTTTTAATCAATGTGTCTATCAAGAATTCAGACATAGTGTAGGTAGAAAATTATTCATAATTACCTCTTAAAATTATAATCAAACATATTATATTTTTAGAATCTTCATAATTTCTTGAATATACCCTTTTGATTTTTATCAAATTTGGACAAAAAAAATTGTCAACATCAAGGGTGAAGTCAAGGAAAATTTGTAAGAACATCCTAATTCTTCATTCACTAGAAAAGATAGGTTTGGAATCCCAAGCATAATTCCCATGCAATTTTTTTTGGGGGGGGAATTTTTTAATCCAAAATGGGTACTGTATACACCTAAAATTGGCTCGTGTCGAATTAAATAAATATTTTAATATTTATCTTAATTCTCATTCCTCTATCAATTAAATAAATATTCTAATTTATTTAAATGATTCACATCCCTCCAATAATTAAATAAAATCAATTTTTTTAATTAAAATCCCTAAATTCTTCTAATGTCTCATATAATTAAATAATTCTAAATTATTTAATTAATCCTAAGTTCCTCTATCCTAAGTCCTAATTCCATAAATCCATGTATCATCTTTCCACCTCACCATTCCACCTCATTCTTCCACATCACCTTTCCACCTCACCGTGTTGCACATGTAATTAAATATTTTAATATTTAATTAGCTAATATTCCCTCACCCACATGTCTTATTTCTCCTCCAATCAGATTAGTTAACTCATCAATCAAATCTATTAACTAATTAGTCAATTGAGTTCACTATTCAATCTATTCTATTAACTCCCTAATCAACCCAGTTAACGGATCAATCATCTCAGTTAACTCCTCAATCTATTCTGTTAACTCCCATATCTCAAATGGAGCATGACACTTGTCCTCTCCCTATTCATGCACATCCTCTCAAATTTCCTCAACCATTGATCTTCTTATTCATTCTACACCATTGATCTTCTTTCTCACAAATCTATAAATACAACCCCTATTCCTCCATTTGAAGTATCCAAGCTTTTTATAAACTTACTCTTCAAGAATCACAACACGCCTTTGGCACAAATCACTCCATAGCTTGAGATCAATTATCACCATTATCATCATTATCATTGTATTGTGAAGATCCTCTTCATTGCAAAACCTATCAACAACCATTCTCCATAGTCATCTTGGAAAAAAGAAAAAAAGTGCACCTTCTGAGGGCTCTATTCATACATGAGATCAATTCAAGATAGGCGACCAATGGATGTCATGAAATAGAAAGGTTTGCAAGGTACTGTGATCTTTGTGTTCGATCTTATTTGTTTCAATTTCATTGAGATAATTGGATAATTAGTTGTTCATGCTATTGTTCACATTTTTCTAATAATAGATATTTGTTTTGAAGAAATGGATATTCATTTCTTTGCAGACAATATTGCTTTTTAGAACAAGTTTTTCCATAACAGATATGCATTTTAGAAATGGATCTCATTCTGGGTGCTAGCCTTCCAAATAAGGCTGCATATAAGTTAACAGCTATGGAAAATGAGGAGATAAGGAAACTAGTGGAGGACCTTTTGAAGAAGGGATTGATAAGGGAAAGTCTAAGCCCTTGTGTTGTTCATGTTGTGCTGGTTCCAAAGAAAGGAGGGGAATGGTGTATGTGTTGATAACTGAGAGGAGGGGGGTGAATCAGTTATCCTAATTAATTCTTCCTTTTGATCTTTCTTATTATTCAATGAAACATTAATTCAAATAAGCAAACATTACCATGAAAAGGAAAAACACATGACATAGTATTTTTGACATGGAAACCCTGTTAAGGGAGATAACCACGGGGTGATTAACCCAAAGATTATTCTCTGTTAGAAGAATAAGGAAATACAAAATGACACTTGCCAATCAGGGCTCACTGCCCGAGCACACTGCTCACAAAGGAGGCACACTTCCTACAAGGAGACACACTGTCTACAAAAGAATGTTATACAATACTTGAACTGATTGGAAGCATCCACATATGCTGGAGTTTAGTTCCGGTTAGGCTCAGTACATTGATCTGCTGCACTTCATCTTTCCTCTTCTCTTATGCTGCTTTCCTTTCACATACCGAACCTTCCTTACTGCTTCTACTTTACTCTACTTTTATTCGCACACCATATTACAACCACAACACTTCTCACAACTAAATCCATCATGTATATATATCCGCACAAGTAATTTCATCACCTTTCAAGTCGGCATCCAGAATAGTCAATTCTTTTCACAAACTCTAATCTGTCGGCTGAATCCTTCTACACCAGGTAATGCGGATAAGAACTATGCTTGTATAAATCATTTATCATGTCAGCCAAATATGATTCATACCTTCATAACCTTTACCATCATCAGTAACACATCCAGAAAATAGTCTGATGTTCTGTCAGTCAGTTCTTCCTCTGTTCACACTGTCACTTAGGAACCTGGTACTCAAGTATTCATATCTTTTACCTCATCTATCACTGGAGGCTACAACCTTGGAATCTATTACTCAAGGTAGTCCTCTTAACTTCCCCAAAACTGCACTTTGCCAAGATACTTCCTCTGAGAGATCCGGACCAGTCTGTCAGACCTTGCCACATGCTCTGTTCTTGTTCACCGAACCACAATAATCTTCATTCTGACTTCTGGTAGAGACACACCATGACCTGTGGATATGTGGGATGACCTTTGTTGCCATCAATGACAACAACCATCAATCCATATAGTGTCTCTTGCCAACAATCTCCCCCTTTGGCATTGATCGCAACACTTAGTGAAAAATGACAAAGTGTTTACACTATGCTCCCCCTTGGCTGATGCTCTATCTTTATATACATTTTTCGGAGCTCCCCCTTAGTTGGATTCCTCATTTTTCACTGCTCCTCACTCCCCCTTTGACATCAATGGCAAAGGGTAGGGTCTGCACACCAAAATTTTCAAAAAAAATTTACTATACTTGGTCGTATATTACATATTCACATAAACTGAAGAATGTCTGCAAAGGATGTCTTCAACTGGATGAGTTCTATAGCCCAACTTTGCTTCATTCTATCCAAAATTGAAATGTGACCACTCAACAAAAATGCAAAAGATTCTGCCCTCTTAAGATCTGTCAGATCATTGGTTTGGGCGGTAGTCTGAGCATCACTTATGGCCTCATGCATGGTCTCTAACTTAGGGATAATAATCCTTCTAAGTTCTCCCATCCAGTTAATTATATTCTTCCTTTCCTTCTCAAAGTTCTTCATTGCATTTGTGATTGCAATAGTTTGACATTCTTGATTTACTATGGAGGAAGAGAGAGGATCAAAACTTTGAGACAAACTTAGTAGTTTATCTTGTTCCTCTTTTATTTTCTTCTCAATTTCTACTGTTGCTTTTGACCAGGAGATACAAAATTTGTAAATGTCACCACCATCCTTAAGAGCATTTTCTAAGCTCTTTATTCCAATACTCATATTTCTCCTATCATTAGAGATTAATCCTTGTACCTCTGAGAATCTCTTATCCAGAAACTCCTTCCGGACCTTTTCTTTAGCTAATTTTTCTAGAGAATCAAAATGTGTACTAACACTGCTGACTAAGGTTTTGAGATTACCAGAAGAGGAGGCTGTGGGTTCCTTCTAAAAGGATGGTATGATCTTTTCCAGCACTCTGGATGCAGCTTCTATCAACTCACAGTCTTCCATATGAGACTTGAGGAGTTTTTCGTTTGCCTTAGCATGTGCAAATGAAGCTATCTTCATTGTCTATACCAGAGAAAGAGAATCAAAATTGAATGGACCTTGTAGAAGCTCCGGTTCATCAATCTCTAATGTTTCTTTGCTCAAAAATTTTTGGACAGTTTGTGCAGTGTCTCTTGTCGGGGACAGATGTTTCTTCTCTTCTGTAGTCTTGGAGCTATCCTTTGGAATTTTCTCTCCCTCTACATTCCCACCACTAGCAGTTGTGGTTTTCTCTGGTGAAGTCTTCTGTCCTTCTGCAATCTTTGCACTGTCACCTTCTTTTTCCTTTACTGCTGCTTCTTTCTCCTGTAATTTCTCTTCTTCTTTAGATCCAGAGACTGTAGGGGAAACCAGAGGAGAAATGTTGGTCTGTTCAGGGCCCATCTCTTCTGTCACTTTCTCAAAAGTTTCTTCTGCAACACTTGTGGATGAGGGATCAGTACCCAAGTCCTCTACAACAGGAAGATTAAATCTTTTGAAGGCCTTTCAGAGGATCTCTTCTGTATCCTTGGCCACCTTGTCAGTCTCACCAAGCATGAGTTGATTCATCCTTGCTTTGCTCCTGAACTCATCTTTGCAGTCTTTGAATATTATGTTCATTGTCTTGGGATCAATTTGAGGATATAGTTGAATAGCTATCTACTCCCAGATCTCAAGATCTTTAGCTTGGGCAGTGGATTGTCTCATTTCCAACTCCTTTTCTAGACTTTTAGGAATTAAAGAGATAATTTCAATAAAAGCTTTGTTGTAAATGTTCAAGAACTTAACTGTGGCTTCCTCCAAATCCTTTTATCTGTTTCATTATAGCCATCATAGAATTCTATCAGGGGTTGAAGGTTGCCATCCACAGTGACTGCTTTTACTATATCATCTAAGGAGAGAGTAGGTTTTTCAACAAATTCCTCTTCCTTCTCTTCTTCTCCTTGACCAGATGATTTCTTCTTCTGTTTCTTTATCTCCTTTACCCCCTCATCTGATTCGGTTTCCTCTTCATCTTTCTGACTTGCATAAGCCCTTGTGGCTTTTATCTTAGACCTTTTCTCTCCTTTATCAGATGTCTGACCTTCCAGTTTTGATGTTTTTGAGCTTTTGGTTGTGATAGGTGTAGATCCTTTTGATGATCTGGTCTGGGTTGAGGTTTCCACCGGAGTACTTTTCTTGCTTTTCTTTTTTGCCTCTTTCTTCTCTTCCTTAGCCTTTTGCCTCTTTTGCCGGTTGGCATCAAGTGCCTCCTTTGGTATGCCTAGGCCTTGGGCAATATGTTCCACTTCTTTTCTCACCTTCCTTTTTATCTCAGGTTCTCTAAGTTCCACATGGATCTTCACACTCAGCTCCTCAAAGGTTCCAAACCTTTCTACCTTTGGATCTTTGGGCTGACTCAGCATGTGTTGAACATGCAATTCCACAATCTATTCATCAACCTCATACCCCATGGGCATGATCCAGACTGTCCTTGGCTCTACTGCCTCCATTAGGCACTGATCAGTATCAACCATAAAGAAGACTGAGTCTTTTTATTTTTCAACAAGAGATTGGGGAATTCTTTCTCTTGCTTGCATCATGCTCTAGAAGTTTTTGAAGTATCCCCACAGGGCTGTATTTCTTGCTTTGGCATCCCCAAGTCCATGTAAATAATCTCTGATCTAGACTGCTACAAGTTTGTCATTCTGCCATACCCATCCACTTGATCCAGGCAGCTCATTCATGAAGTAGAAAAATAGACATAATATAAGTGTACCATACTTGAAAGAATTCTTTTTGTCCTTTTTGATCTTTTGTATATTTTCCATTAATTGGCTTAAAAGAAGTTCACAGAGATCATAATCTGCATTCTTTCTCAGCATCTCATAGTCAGTATATACTCCAGTTCTGGATACAAAATTCTCCCTACTGGAGTGATAAATCTTGTATCCTATTATCATAGATGCAAACTTGATATCTGGGTCAGAAATATCTTCAATGGTCATTGCCCTCTTATCAAATTTTGATCCGGTGGCCTCAGTTACAATGTTATTTTTGACGGATTTGAGGATAGGTATCCCTCTGAAAGAGTATAGACCAGTTACTGCCCTAATTGCCTCTTTTGTGATCTTGCGGGGTCTATCCAGCCATAGGAAGTTGTCATGCACCCTACTCAATACGTACCAGACCCATTCATCTTCTTCAAAGCAGGGGAAATGAATGAATTGATCAAAATGTTTCTTCTAGATACCCTTATACTCTAGTTTAAGCTCAAAAGCATTGTTTATCAGTTGTTTGTGATAGAAATCTCTAAATTTGAATTCCCTAAATTCCTCAATACTTGCATGTATGTAAACCCTAATGTCTTCTGTGTGTAAAATGCCATGTGGAACACTAGAGAATGCTCCTAAGGGATCTACCTCCAATGACTTGTATGGGTGTTTCTTAAATTTAGGTCGGGGCCTATCTGAGATCTTTACTATATTCGGTGTAGCCATTTTTCAAAAGATTTGCAGTGAGATATTGAAAACAGAAAATACCTTATACGCCTTCAGTTACACAGAGTGGTTGGATTGATTTGTGTATGTAATGACTTCTGCAAGTGATCTTCAGTGAACTTGATGAATTTTGTTGCAGAGCTCCACTTTTTGCTTCTTCTTGAGTGCAGAATGAACAAGTGATTGAAGAGAAAACCTTTATATCACTCCGCAAACCCTAATATCAGGCTGTAATAAATGCTCGACCTACATTATTCTAGTTTGCCTTATTCGGATGACTTGAAGAACCGGATCTGTCCAGATCTATGAACATCATGCGAATCTTCCAAAACATGAACAAATCGAGATGACACATCACAAGGACATCCCAAACACTCTGTCCAATCCACAAAATAGGAAAATGCACTTCCGGATCTCACCGGACCTTTTTGTAATCCTTTGAAACTCCAAAGCATCTCTCAGAATTAGTTCTACTTGATTGATCACAACTTCTTCATAACTTCATGCGGACCTCTGAAATCTTAACTGGATCATCTCAGGACTCATATCTACAGACCCTTTTAATCCGCGTCCTCTTCTTGTGCGAATTCCGACACCACTTGACTGGCTGGGGGAACAAGGTTTTCTTTATGTCTCCCCCTATGCCAAAGCTCACTTTTTAATTTTTGGAAGGAATATTAGCACCAGAGTCTGGTGCGGATCCAACCTTTATATTCTCTGTACTTTTCTTCACCCAAATCTTGCTCATCTCACTTTTAACTTCATCTGCATTCACTTTTTGTTTACCCTTATCTTGATTCTGATTATGATATACCGGACCTCTTTTGTCCAGATTCTTGTTTCTACAGAATTTTGCACTGTGACCTGATCTATTGTAGTTTTGGCAAACAACATTTCTTTGCATATTTGACTGATATCCTTTTGATCTGCATTGATTAACCATATGGCCTATTCTATTGCATGCAAAGCATCTACCATTGAATGATTTATTCATTTGCATATTTCTGCATTCATGAGATTTGTGACCATACCTTTTGTAGTTAAAACACTATCCGGAGAAGGAAGAATTAGTCTAATTCATTCTCTTTCTGCACTGATTAGCTTTGTGACCAAAGAGATTACAGCTGTGGCAGTATCCATTGAAAGATGGATATCTTTGAGCATTGGGCTGTCTTACCGGAGGTCTTCTAGGCCTATTCCTTGGATTTTCTGATCCAAAATTCTTTTAACCGGATCTAAAGCTTTCTCCTTTCTCATATCCCAAACCACACTTGTCATCTGCCCTTTTTTGACTTCCAAGAAGAACTTCAAGTTGAGCAGAACTTATCTTGAATTTCTCTTTATATTCATTTGCTGATTGAAGATCCCTTTTGAGAGAGACAATTTGATCATCAAGTTTTTCTTCATTTTCTTTAGCATCTTCAAGATTAGATTCAAGATGTCTGATAATTCTCTCCATTTGGTGGCAATCTTCTGATTTCTCCTTGAGAGATTGTCTTAGATCATCTTCAGTTTTTCTTTTCTCTTCAATCTCTTGGGTAAACTTTATAACTCCTTATTCCATTTCATGTCTTACCATAATGACTTCTTTTGATAACTTTTCACATAACTTGGTTTTTTCAGTTAGCTCTTCATTTGCATCATTAGCTTCACTTTGTCTTGCCAATTGCTAAAGCAACTCCTTTCTCTTTTTCATAGAGAGACTTAATTTGTCTTTTAGTTCTCTCATGAAATCATCAGCCCATTTGAGTCTTTCCTTTAATTCATTGACTTCAGAGTTTGACTATTCAAGATCCTCAAGGGCAGTCTTGAGTTGCTCCTTTAAACCATATGTATCCATTTGGATTCCCAGATCTTCCTCGAGCTGTTAGACTCTTGTTAGGAGGAACTTAGCTCTGATACCAGTTGTTGATAACTGAGAGGGGGGGTGAATCAGTTATCCTAATTAATTCTTCCTTTTGATCTTTCTTATTATTCAATGCAACATTAATTCAAATAAGCAAACATTACCATGAAAAGGAAAAACACATGACATAGTAGTTTTTACATGGAAACCCTGTTAAGGGAGATAACCACGGGGTGATTAACCTAAAGATTATTCTTTGTTAGAAGAATAAGGAAATACAAAATGGCACTTGCCAATCAGGGCTCACTGCCCGAGCACACTGCTCACAAAGGAGGCACACTTCCTACAAGGAGATACACTGTCTACAAAAGAATGTTATACAATACTTGAACTAATTGGAAGCATCCACATATGCTGGAGTTCAGTTTCGGTTAGGCTCAGTACACTGATCTGTTGCACTTCATCTTTCCTCTTCTCTTATGCTGCTTTCCTTTCACATATCGGACCTTCCTTACTGCTTCTGCTCTGATCTGCTTTTATTCGCACACCATATTACAACTACAACACTTCTCACAACTAAATCCATCATGTATATATATCCGCACAAGTAATTTTATCACCTTTCAAGTCGGCATCCAGAATAGTCAATTCTTTTCACAAACTCTGATCTGTCGGCTGAATCCTTCCACACAAGGTAATGCGGATCAAAACTATGCTTGTATAAATCATTTATCATGTCGGCTAAACATGATTCATGCCTTCACAACCTTTACCATCATTTGTAACACATCCAGAAAATAGTCTGATGTTTTGTCAGTCAGTTCTTCATCTGTTCACACTGTCACTCAGGAACCCAGTACTCAAGTATTCATATCTTTTACCTCATCTATCACCGGAGGCTACAACCTTGGAATCTATTACTCAAGGTAGTCCTCTTGACTTCCCAAAAACCACACTTTGTCAAGATACTTCCTCTGAGAGATCCAAACCAGTCTATCAGACCTTGCCACATGCTCTGTTCTTGTTCACCGGACCACAATAATCTTCATTCTGACTTCTGGTAGAGACACACCATGACCTGCGGATATGTGGGATGACCTTTGTTGCCATCAATGACAACCATGAATCCATATAGTGTCTCTTGCCAACAGTATGTGCACTGATTCAAGGGATATAAGTAAAATCACAATAAGATATATGTTTCCTATACCTATAATTGAAGATTTAATAGATTCACTAGTAGAAATATGGCAAATAAAGGACCAGGCGACCAAAACTTTTTTTGTAACACAACTATAAATGACTAAATAAATGACTAATTTGGTCATCGGCAAAAAACACAACTAAATAACTGATCAGACAAATAAAAATTAGACAATATGATATTAAAGTGGATAGTTAAAAAAGTGGATTGTATTATAATATAATTTAATAATATTATATTACTATTATATATATAATATATATTATATTATATATTATATAATATTATATAATTATTATATTATAATATAATATAATATTTATATTATATAATAATATTATATAATATTTATATTATAATATAATATAGTATAGATGTAGGTCTCCCCCAGAATCTACGTTCAGGTTTAGGGTTTAGGGTTTAGGGTTTTGAGTTTAGGGTTTATGGTTTAGGGTTTGGGGTTTACATTTTAGGGTTTAGGGTTTAGGGTTTAGGGTTTAGAGTTTAGTATTTAGTGTTTAGGGTTTAGTGTTTAGGGTTTAAGATTTGGGGTTTAGTGTTTGGGGTTTAGGGTTTAGGGTTTAGGGTTTGGGGTTTAGTGTTTTAGGTTTAGGGTTTAGTGTTTAGTGTTTAGGGTATAGTGTTTAGGGTTTAGGGTTTAGGGTTTAGTGTTTAGGGTTTTTAGTTAGGGTTTAGGGTTTAGGGTTTCAAGTTTCAGGTTTAGGGTTTGGGGTTTAGGGTTTCAGATTTAGGGTTTCACGTTTAGTGTTTGGGGTTTAGGGTTTAGGGTTTAGGGTTTAGTGTTTAGCATTTAGGGTTTAAGGCTTGGGGTTTAGTGTTTAGGGTTTAGGGTTTTGTTTTTAGGTTTTAGGGTTTTATCTTTAGGGTTTAGGGTATAGTGTTTAGGGTTATGAGTTTAGGGTTTTAGGTTTAGGGATTAGGGATTAGTGTTTAGGGTTTTGGGTTTTAGGTTTTAGGTTTCAAGTTTCAAGTTTAGAGTTTAGGCTATAGTGTTTAGTGTTAAGGGTTTAGGGCTTAGGGTTTAGGGCTTAGGGTTTAGGGTTTAGTGTTTAGGGTTTAGGGCTTAGGGTTTAGTGTTTAGGGTTTAGTGTTTGGGGTTTAGGGTTTAGTGTTTAGGGTTATTTGTTATTATATTATTATATAATATTATATATATATTATAATATTATATTATATATATATTATTAATATTACAATATTATATTTATATTATAATGTATTTATTATTATATAATAATATTATATTATATTATATATTAATATTATATAATAATATAATATAATATTATAATATTATATTATAGTATAATATTATATTATATATCAATATTATTTTATATTATATATTAATATTGAGGCTTTTCATTTCTAACCTATTTTAATGAGCACCAAAATGTTAACATGGGCACCAAAAATAAAATGGTCAAATTTTAATTAAAATTTTTGTGCCCATCCTCAAACCATAAAGCTAAACCCTAACTCGGAAAGGGTCAAAACCCTAACCTATCTTGTTTGATATCCTTTTTATTTTCTTACTCTTATCAATTTGGCTTCTCTTTTTTTGCTATGAATGATTGGAGCAAAGAAAGGCGCTTAAAATTTTATCATAGTGCAGCAAGTGGGTGAGCTTAAGCTCTCAATTTGTTGATAATTCATGGCGACCTAAATGAGAAAAAGGAAAAAGGTATTCTTTTATTGTTACCCCCACCATACAATATAGGCATGGCATTCATAGCAAAAAATTTATTAAATCTGTTTGACTATACAACCTTCATGATGTATTTCTTTTGAGGAAGGAAAATCTCTATCGCAGTATCCATTTTAATGTCATGATGTTGCAGAAGAATTGTCTTGCAGGCATTACATTTGGTGAAGTGTGTGAGAAATCCACCATCCACTCATCGTAGTGCAGTAGGTGTGGTGCTTAAATTTCATCGTAGTGCAACATGTGGGTGAGCGTTGAAATCCTAAAGGTAAACCCTAACTTGTAAAGACTCAAAACCCTAACCCATTTTGTTTCATCTCCTTTTTATTTTCTTACTCTTTTTCATTGTAGTGCAGCAGGTGGGTGAGCTTAAGCTCTCAATTTGTTGATAAGCCATGGCGACCCATATGAGAAAAAAGAGAAAGGTATGCTTTTACTGTTACCCCCACCGCACGATATAGGCATGGTGCTTGGCCCTACTTCGATGAAATGGGATATTCAGATACCTGGGAATTTCATTTGGTTACATGCTTTTAAATCCTCCTTAACAAACTCATTTTGTACATATCTTGCAACCATGGCATGGCATCTAGTGGAGGCATTTTTTTAAATTTCATAAAAGTTTCAGGAAAATATGATTTATCCTTGTTTAAAACTAGGCCTTAAATCTTAATAGTCTCTACCTATATTTTTTCACAGTACCCAGTTGTTTCCTCCAATACCCACTTCTTTTTTTCTACAATATATGTTTCTTGGCTTAGATCAAATTCAAACGCCAATAAATCGCATCCTTGTTTGGAGCCCAAGGATTGATAATTCATAGTCATCGGTCAAATACAATGAAGAACAATATTGAGAAGTGGGAAATTTGAATGCCATTTAGGTATTAATGGATTAAGGGGCATTTTAAGTTGGGTGCTTATTGCACTGGGGAGATGAAACAGAGATCGCTAAAGAGACGATGACTGGAGGATTGGATCTGCGCTTAGGAAGCACTAGATCGAGATGTGCATGGTGTGCTTGTGGTCAAACCATGGCCAGTTTGTGAAGGTCGTCTCTTGGAATTTTTTTCCAAGCCATTGCTCTATTTGCATAAAAAAAATGGCAACTTACAATATTTAATAAACTTTGCCTAAATTTTTTAAAGGCATGTTCAGTTTTATCTTCATTTTAATGAAGGAACGGGTTGGTTTTTAGATGAGGAAAAGATCTGAATAGTTTTACCATTTATGGTTATATGGTAGTACTTGTGTATATTTAGTGATTAGGCTTTTATATGTGAGCATTATAATTCTCGGAATCACAGCTTAAATTTTATAGTTGTATAGCTATATTTAGCCATTTTAGCTATAAAATACAATCAAAATTTCAAAAAGACTGTATCATTTGAAAGAACAGATTTTGGACAAACTGTCAAAATTTACATAGGATTATGCTGATATATATATTTGGTTTTTATATAATCTACTTATACTAAGGTATGTCATAGTATTTTAAAGGCAACATTGAATAGATAACTATCATAAAAAACTTGCTTGGCAGGCAAGGTTTGCTATTTTAAATTTTTTGCTTATTGAGTTCATTTTTTTTATTTAATCTGTCAAACAGTTCACTCACCTTGAAACTAAAACACAATTAAGAATTTCTTAGCGTATGGACTACCATAAATAAATAAATGACTAAATAAATAAATATACCTTATAAATAAATAAATGACTAAATATACTACCAATTGACGGTAATTAATGAATACAATGACTAAATAAATTTGGTCACAAGATAAATGACTGGCAATAAACTACCAATGGTCACGTGACTAAATATACTACCAAATTTATGACTAAATATACTACCAAATTAATGACTAAATATACTACCAAATTAATGACTAAAATTTGTTTGGTCATAAATTTGGTCGTGAGATAAATGATCGGCAATAAACTACCAATGGTAGTTTTTTTAGTCATTTATTTCTATTTTTCTACTAGTGATTGTTTGAGTGGTTCTATATATTTTTCCAAAATAGATTTGAAAAGTGGTTATCACCAAATAAGAATTAGGCCGAGGGATAAATGGAAATCAACCTTTAAAACTAGTGAAGGGTTGTATGAGTGGCTAGTTATGCCTTTTGGGTTACATCTAATGCTCCTAGTACTTCTATGCGTTTAATGAATAAGGTTTTGAAACCATTTATCGGTAAATTTGTGGTTGTATATTTGGATGACATTTTGGTGTTTAGCAGGTCCAAGGAGGAATATATAGAGTGTTTGAGGTAGGTTATGAAGAAGCTACATGAAGAAAAGTTGTAGATTAATTTGAAGAAGTGTGTGTTTATGCGAGCTAGTTTACTTGGGTTTCATGGTGTCAAAAGAAGGGCTAAAATGTATAAGGAAAAGGTTCGGGCCATACTTTGTAATGGCATGTCATGCAACCCTAGAGAGTTAGGATAAACTATACAAAAAATATGGATTTTTTTTTTAACAAGAAAAAGTACTAAACATCAGATAAAATAACAATTATTTACATCAATTTAACCATTTCACCAACTAACATCTCTAAGGAACATGATTGTGTTAAAGAATTTAAACATAGATCAGTAACAACATAATTCATCATAAATGTTTACAAGTACAAAGAAGGTCAAAATACATGATTACATGGATACAATGCTTTCTTGCTTGATTACATCAAATTACAAAAATAACTCATAGATACACAATTCTAGATTCATAAGGCATAATTCATATATCTAAAAAACAATTGCAGTACTAGAAAACTAGAGGAACATATCTGCCTTGAACATGAACCAAGATGCCAAAGAACCAAAGGAATATAGCTCAACCACCCAACCATGTGGAACCCTGAGGTCCACCCCCCAAGCTAGGAGATAACAATGAGGTCCCACAACAACAGCAGTCAGGTAGACAAGGACTCAAAGGAACAAGGACAACACAGGTCAATATCACAAGCATCTCAAGAACACATCCAGAGGTAACCACACTAGGGAATGTTAGGCTACAGTAGGGGCAAGTGTCATCGCATGGTCCTAACATGGGTTACCCTGACAGTCTCTAGCTAGACGTCGGTCCCCATCCATGGGTTACCCTGACAGTCTCTCACTAGGTGTTGGCCCCCATCTATGGTTACCTTGACAGTCTCTCACTAAATGCTGGCCCCATAGGGTGACACAAGCAGAACCAATGTTCCTTTTGTGAGGACAAGAAAGTTGATCTTGCCAACCAGGCCTTCTCATCCCATCCTTGGCCTGAACGAGCACTACAGGCATGGGTGAGGAACCCAATTATCTTAATTAGTGTGAAAACTACCCAACCCCTAGGTTAATTATTATAAGGTTATCACTTATTAGATACTTCCAATAGGTTACACTGACAGCCACTTTGGGCACCAGCCCCTCATTGGAAGCCACTCCCCTACCTACACCTAATGACCCAAACAACAATCAAAGATAGACAAAACAATGGTAACACAAGGTGTCCCTTCTCATATTATGAAATAATCCATTGGCTCAAATATCAATTATTTTCCACAAAACCCAACTACAAGGTCTATACCACATAGGAGGAAACCAAAATTTCATCTTTGACACCAACATCATGCAAAAATCCACAACTTGATAAGCACAAATGATAGTGCAAGGAATTACACTTCTTGCATCAATATGAACCCTTGTCTCAATTACCATACTCAAACATTTCATCCCATCAAGCATCAATACCTCACATAAAACGAGAATTGTGATAATCACATTGTTGTCACAAGGCATGGCATAAACTAAAACATCCTGAGCCTCTGGAGGAAAAAATAAAAAACACAAATCCAAAGAATCCAAGAGACCTGACAGACATACCAACTCCAATATTTCAAAGTCGTTACTAAAGAAAAATTTCAATCACTAGGAACAATTATATTTGAAACTCATTCTCAACTAAATAAATTTAATTCCCACAAGAAGTAGATTCCTATAATGCAGAGGGTATCAACCTAATATCTTCTATTATACAAGATATTGTGACAACTATGTTTCTAAAATAAAAGCTATTGAACCTTCTTTTTATCTTTAGTATACATTTATTTTTATCCAATATAGCTTATAATACAAGTTATATTCATATAAAATAATTATATACATACCATAATAATAGAAATATTTCAACCTTATATTTACTATTAATAATCTTAAATAACAATTTTTACTATCTCTAATATTGAGATAAACCAATTGATTTATTCTACTATTTAATAGAAAATAAACTTAGCTAACTATATTAACTCTTAAACATAACATCATGTTTCCATTTAAACATTATAATCAATTCCTAACTAATTTTCTACCCCAATATTACTCAATTTCGAATTTCCAGATTACTATGTGTATTTATAAATAATACCCCATTTAATTTATACATTTTAAATTCTTTTAAAAGTTGCTCCCAATTCCTTCTTATAAATTACATCTATTAAAAGAATTATAATTTAGAAATAAGTTTTAAGTTAAGTAAATATTATTATAAATGTTAAATTTAAGATTCTAATCTCATAACTAAATCAAATAAGATAAGAAGGCATTTGTTCTAGTAATGAAAATGTCTACATTCAATAAAAATTAAATGAATCTAAGAGCTTAAATAGACAAAGCCAATGAAAACGCAAACTACTATTTTCTTCAAGCATGTCTACTTTTCTCATGATCTACTACTAAAATAATAATAATGTAAACTATCCTAGCTAAATCCTATTCGAATTTTCTCAACCTCTTATGCAATTTCTTCCTAAGATTAAATGATTCCTCTTTTACTTAAATAAACCTGCTATACCCACCAACTGAGTATTTTCCCATCTGACGCTTAGAACTGAAGAGTTTCTGATTTGGAAACTACATAGAATTAGAAAGAACACCCCTAGTAGCCAGTGACGCCGAACTTAAAGGGATTTGCATGATTTAAGAAATTTGATAGATTCAAATTCAATGTCGCTGAGATAACAAGTATTAGATTATCAATCTAAATTAAATTAGTTTCGAATTGCAATAAAGGTTTGAGCAGGGTAAGGTGTAGAATGATGGCTCCAGATGACCAAAGAAATGAGTGAAATAATTTTCTACGAGTTCATGACTTCTTAGACAATTTTCAAGTAAAAGCAAGCTTAGGGTTATGCTTAAAGACATTAAGTTTTTAATTCAAACAAGTTTCCAGTCTAGCTTCTTGTATTCGGTCTAACAGTAGATGAAAAGGAAATTGGCATCAGCTATGGCTTCTGCATTGGCAGCAAAATTAGAGACTAATCAAGTCTGGGATGTCATAAAAAGGTTATTCATTCCTAAGAGGAAATTTGATTGCTCACAACAGAATCAATGCAATGTTTACTTTTTCCATCAATAAAATAAAAAGAAAAAAGTTGAATTGCTGCTCCGCAAAAGAGATGATGGGGTTTTCTTAGAAATTTTCTTCCTGCCGAAATCAATGTGATTTAAGGCTAAGCCCAAATAGTCGATGACTCAAAATGAAACTATGAATATATTCCTAGCATTACAAATATCTAACAAGAGGTTATAATAGGGGCTGTCCCTGGCGAGGAGGAATTAAAACATGACTCTGGGAGCATAATTTGAAGGGTAAGAATGGATAAGATTTTGGGGCAAAATGGTTGCTAAATGTTGATGAATTCTATTGCACAAGTAAACATTCTTAGAGATGAAATGAAAAGAAATGGAAGTTGAATTTGTACCAGTCAATACTAGAAAGCATAAACCATTTGGATTGTTACGGATGGATATAAAAGAAGAAAAAATCACATAACTGGGTTTGGGGAGAATATGTCACAAATAGAAGAAAACTGAATGGCAAAGTTCATTCATAGAAGAAGCAATTTGAAGAACCCACATTCAATTATCATGCAACAACATTTAATTTCCAGACACTCAGGCACTAACAAAGACAAATTTTATCCATACAAGTGAACATACCCAGAAATTATGTTTCAAGCTTTCAAATCTTCCTCTTGTTCCCTCCTCTTCTCCTCTGCAAGTTCTTCCTCCTTCCCCTTTTTATTCCCCAAATCTTTTGCCCCCTTTCATCCCCAAAATTTTTCCCCTCTAATATTCTTTCAGAGACAAAAATAGACAAAAAAATCAATTCCCACTACCTCCATTCTCCGTTACAAACATTTGCCACCCAAAATATTAAATGCACTTCTTCCACTGAATCTGGAATATTTTCAAATTTGAAAATTATTCCCAACCTTACTCCCTTAGAACAATTAATGACAATATCAAAATAATATCTTTCAACCAAAAATTAACCAATTACTAAAGTATTAAATATTAAAAATTTATTCATACTGTCAATATTCTTATTAACTATTAAACCACTAATTTGATTTCAACTAACACTTATTATTTAATCTTCTCAAATTTCCACATTAATAAATAACTAGTAGTGTGTGTGTGTGTAGTCTTTATTATCATTATAACTATTGATAAATATTCTACAACCACACATTAACTATATAACCAAAATAGTCAGATATGAGGACTTCTAACTTTATAGAATTAACCATAAGACTACAATGAACAATCAATAACAACCACAAACTGAAGGATGATAAACACTCGAGGACAAGTACCAACTGATCAACAACTACCCCCACTATAGGAAATACATGAATGATGACAACTGAAGACATTGGCTGACATAGGGAACCCAATATTATCTCCCATCCACATTATCCATTGGTGTAAAGGCACGCTCAGACCTACTAAATCAGGTGGATTCGATGCCTGGTACCTGCAACTTGCATCGAAACAAGGTGTTTTATATGAGTATATACATAAATAAACCAACACATTGTGATAGGGAGTCATAGTGTAGTAGGGTGCTCATAATGAGTAGTACTACACTGTCCCTTCACTAAAAGCATGACATATAACATGTACATCTCCAACTAACAATCAGGTATCATGAGATCAAACAATCACATAAAGCATGATAACTCTACTCTACATAATCATTTACCATTAACTGATCATGTCAAAACACATCATATACTATAATATCAACAATGTCATCATAATGATCATAACAAAATATCAACAACTACATCAGTAATCCATAATCCATGATGAGTATAACTAAGCATAAATAAGAAATCTATCATCCACATGTCTCAAAAATGTCTAAATGTAAATGAAATACTATCAACTGTCAAAAAGCCAAAATGAGGGGCACTACATACTTGATTGGCCATCACCAAGAAGTGTCATGGAGGTAAGGATTTTTCATGGTCTTTCTAGTTTTTATAGAAAGTTTATAACGAATTTAAGTCATGTTCTAGCACCTATTTTGGAGACTATCAAGGGACATAAGAGACCATTTGTTTGGACCAAGGAGGCTGAAGAAAATTTCATATTTCTCAAGAAGAAGGTGAGCGAATAGCCCATACTTTCTTTACCTAATTTTGATAAAGTGTTTCAAGTTGAGTGTGATACTAGTGGTTTGGCTATTGGGGCAGTCTTAAGTTAAGAGGGAAAATCGGTTGCATATTTTAGTGAGAAATTAAATAAGGAAAATAGAAAGTATTCTTCTTATGATTTGGAGTTTTATGCTTTAGTTCAATCCCTCAAGAAATGGAGACATCGTCTATTGCCAAAAGAGTTCATTGTGTATATAGATAACCATGCTCTGCAGTTTATTAACAGCCAACACAAATTTAATCAAAGGCATGCTAAGTGGGTTGAGTATATTCAAAGTTTTAATTTTGTTTTGAAGCATAAGAGTGGTCAAATGAATAGAGTTTCCAATGTTTTAAGTAGGAAGAGTTTATTGTTGAGTGAAATACAAACTAACAGTGTGGGGTTTGAAAGTTTGAAAGAGCTATATGCAGAAGATGCAGATTTTGGAGAAGCATTTACAGCTTGCAATAATCCTATTTGCTGGAATAGAGAGCCATGGACTAATTACATGACTCAAGAAGGTTTGTTGTTTAAGGAAAATAAGTTGTGTATTCCTAGAGGATCCATGAGAGATAATTTGTTGAAGGAAAAACATAGTGGTAGTCTTGCTGGTCACTTTGGACAGGATAAAGCTTTTCTATAGATGAGCACTCATTATTATTGGCCAAAGATGAAGGTATATGTGGAAACATATGTGGAAATATGTAGAATTTGTCAACATGCTAAGGGAAGAAGTCAAAATGCGGGGCTTTATCAACCATTACCAATTCTAACCAGACCTTGGGATTCGGTGAGTATGGATTTTGTTTTGGGTTTGCCTCGTACACAAAGAGGTAATGATTCAATCTTTGTTGTAGTAGATCAATTTTCAAAAATGGTGCATTTTATACCATGTAAGAAGACTAGTGATGCCACTAACATTGACAATTTATTCTTTAAAGAAGTTGTAAGGTTGCATGGTATTCCTAGGAGTATAATTTTTGATAGGGATACTAAGTTTGTGGGTCATTTTTGGAGGACTCCATGGAGGAAATTGGGCACAAATCTAAATTTTAGTTCTGTTTATCATTCACAAATGGATGGATAGACCGAGGTTGTTAATAGAAGCCTTGGCAATTTATTAAGATGTCTTGTTGGTAGTTCACCTAGAAGTTGGGATCTCATGTTAGCACAAGCTAAATTTACATATAATGATTCCCCAAATAGAAGCACAAGTTTCAATCCTTTCTATGTGGTGTATGGTATGCATCTGAGAGGTGTATTTAAACATTGTGATCTTGCTAGAATGGAGAAGAGGAGTGCAAATGAGGAAGAATTTTCTCAATTTATTCATGACATTCAAGAAAAGGTAAAGCACAACATTGAGGATCACAATCTGCAGTATAAAAAGCATGCTAATTAGAATAAAAGAGAGTTGCAGTTTTAGGTTGGAGACCTTGTATTGGCACATCTCAGAAAGGAGAGATTTCCTACAGGAACTTATAACAAACTTCAGATGAAGAAAATTGGTCCTTGCCAAATCTTGGGGAAGTTTTCTACCAATGCATATGAGATATCATTGCCTACAGAGTTGAATATATCTCCCATTTTTAATGTAGCAGATTTATATCCATATAAAGGGGATAAAGAGGCAGGTGAAGCTTAAGTACTTAATTCATCTCATGAAGAACAATCTGGTATAGTCGCTGTTGTACCACAAATTGAATGCATTTTGGATAAATAGATGCTGAAGAAGACCCGAAAGCATGAGTACTTCAAGTATCTCGTCAAATGGAACAATCATCCAGTTGAAGATGTTTCATGGCTCACTAAGGAGAAGATTATCAAATAGGGTCATTTAGTTGTAGACCTTATGAGCAAGAGCTCATGATTTCTTTCCACCTGAGGAGTTTGATGTAGGGGCATCTTGCCTTATAGTTTTAGCTTTCTTCTTTTTAGTTGTTTTTTCTCTTTTTGGTTTGTTTTGTTAGGTGTCTTTTGCCTTCTGCCTTTATCTCTTAAATCCTATCTATATTCAAAGCTTAAAATTGATGAAGTGTTCCTGTCACTGGATTGGGCATCAAGTTTTGTTCTGTAGCTCCTTCTACTCAGCATCTAATGAACTTCCTATCACCAAGTGCCAGGAACCATTTATCAAAGGAATTTCTATCTATCATTCTTGTTTCTACATAATTGACGATTTCACTGACAGTTAGAGGAAGTCGAATGGTCACAAGGAATGAACGGCTGCAGTCAAGTTTGTAACCTTCGAAGGAATCTTGATAGATGGAATATGAAAGTAGGATCCTCACATGCATGTGATGGTTTCATAAGAGCTAAGTGCAGCTCGAAGGAAGAAAAGAATCGATTGAGCCTGAGCCATAGTTACAGAAGGAAGTTTCTAGATCACATGAATTGACCCCCTAGCCGAGCATAAAATTTTTGAATGAAATTGCAGAATGCGGGTGTCGATGGTGTTGTAGGAGAGACAAAAGGATGGGACTAGATAATAGTTAGGAATTTTGGTTTTTGTTGCACTCTCAGGCCATATGTTCAAGTCCGACTGCATATGGCCTTAGTTATGTTTTTGTAAATGTTTTGTAATGGAATAGATTAGTGAAGTCTAATTTTCATAATGTCTCTGAGTTAGCATTGTGGATAGAACTCTGAATCAATTTTCTTCCTGGCATTTTCTTCAATTTGATTGTGAAGCTGCTGGCACTATTATTGAATTTTGTTGTGTTGAGTTCTGTGACTAGCAAGTCTGCATCAGTGTTGTCAAAAGTTTAATTTATGCTATGGTTTTTACTAGACTAGACATTGCTCAAGCAATGGGAGTTCTTTCTAGATATATGTCTAATCGTCATAGACTTTGGGATGTAGTTAAAAGAGTCTTTAGATATTTGTGAGGTGTCTTAGAGTATTCATTGTGTTATCATGGTAATTTGATAGGAGACATGCATTCCCTTGATATCTGTGGTTCTATTGATTCAGACTGGGTAGGTGATGTTGATAGCAATAGATCCACTAATGCTTATGTATCTATTTTAATTGGTGCTACAATTAGTTGGATGAGTAAGTGATGGGATGTGGTTTCTTTGTCCAATACTAAAGCTAAGTATATGGAATCTACTCACACTTTTAAGGAAACCATTTAGATTAATATATTATGTATTGATATTGGAATTCATATATAAATAAGTCATGGACACACATAACACTCCTAATGACTCTCCTTATGTTGATACTGTCTAACAAGCTCTCTTCCTCTTCATCTTTCGATAAGCTCTCTATTTCTACAAATTATTGTTGTATTCACTAACCCTTGCAGGTATCAGGGAAGCTTCCTCATTCAATACCTTGTGGACAGTTCATGTTGCGACATACATTCACCTAGGATTTAATGCTCATGGTAACTCTATTTCATTGCATTTGATTACAACATCCTCTATTGCATGTTTTTCCTCTACTCACCAAGAGGACACACTCTCTATCACACTTATCGTTGTTGTTGTGGAAGTGGAAACACTTACATGAGTTTTACTAAGGCAAGCCCCTATACAACCCAACCATTTTCTCTCTTTTATGTGTATAGGTCATAGGGAGTTTCAGACACTTGATGGACAATGGGAAGATGGAAGCAGCTGATACATTCACACATAGACTTTGTCAGACCTTAAGCCCTAGGACAAGGGCTCCCAATGCCCTAGTCCTCCCAAATTTGTTCTCATTTCTAACTGTAGACTCCAATAGCTCTACTCCTTCTTGATCTACCCTTATTCCTACATAGTCAGGCTGTATCACCTGTACAACCCTAGATCTAGTCTCATTCATTTAATCTCTCTTCTTCACAGAAAAGGAATATAACCTAGACAACTTGGCTCTCCCTTGAGGACTATAGCCAAGTAGACAAGCCTTGTTGGTTTGTGTTCCAATGTGGTATAGAGAAAGATTGATCTAGGTTAATGAATGCATTAGGCTAGATCTATTTTCCTATATTATAGTTAGACCATAGTTAGATTCATAGAGGACCTTTGTGGGTGGGTTTCCTGGTTATTCCTTAGAGTTTGATGGACTATTGCAACATCTAGTTCATATATCAATACCAAGTTTGGGTGTTCTTTGTCTTGATGTGATCATTGAGGTGCATCATGCTCCTTATACAACACACCCTAGTGTAAATAAAATGCATGTCAATCTTCATCAGTTGTTCCATAGGGTAGGAATGAGGTATAATTTGATTTATTTTGTATCTAGGTGCCTTGAGTGTCAGAGTAAAAGTTGAGCATCCACATCCAAGAGGTCTCTTGTAGGCACATGATGTTCTTGAGTGGAAATAGGATATAATTTTTGTAGACTTTATTATTGGGTTGCTTGTTTCTTCTTATTGTCATGATACCATCATGGTGATACTAGAGAAGTTAACCAAGGTTTCCTATTTTTTAGCCATGAAAGCATCCTATAGTATTGCATTGGTGGCATGTACCTTCATCGAGGATATTGTATGTTTGCATAGAATACCTTGTAGGATCATTTCAGAAAACGATCCTATTTTTATGTCATTGTTGTGGACATCCTTATAGCATGCCTTGAGTGGGCCCAACTTAATTTTAGTTCCACCTATCACCCTAAAATTGATGGTTAGAAGAAAGGGTGAATTAGGTGTTAGAGGATGTGCTTCACATGTATGTAATGGACCAATAGATCCATTGGGGTCCAACTATTTGTATTTGGTTGAGTTCAATTATAATAATGGTTACCATAGTTCCCTTGGTATATCACCATTTTAGGCCTTTTATGGGTGTCTATGTTGTACTTCCTTGAGTTGGGATAAAATCAAAGACTAGGTTGTTCTTGGTCATGAGATGCTTCAAGATATGGAGTAATGGGTAGTTCAAATTAGAGAGTAGTTCTTGACTAGCCAAGATAGATAAAAGAAGTATATTAATATTACTATTAATATGTCAATGCCAAAAGTTTGGATCAACATTTTTTGGTTGGTGATCATGTGTTCCTGAGAGTGTGACCACATACGAGCCCAATCCATTATGGAAAAGGTTCAAAACTCATGTTGCAAATTTTTATTGACCTTTTGATGTCCTTGCCTTGCCACCTAGTATCTTGTGCATCCATGATGTATTTCATATATAAATTCTTAGACGATATATGTTAGATGTTACATGTACTTGATTAGGGTGCCTTACAAGTCGAGGAGGTTGGGTAGCTTTCTTTAGAGACCATCTATATATTGCAACATTGAAGCATGGCACTTCAAGGTCAGGGCTTGGATCATGTAAGGGTGTAGTGGGACCCTCTTGATGATTTCAAAACTAATTGGGAGGATTCCATGTAGCTAAGAGTGATTTATCCTTACCTTCTAAAAATTTTCTAGGACTAAGCCTAGTTCAAGGTGAGGATGTAATGCCTCCGACGCTTGTGTCTTGCTATCTATTTACTTTTTCTTTGGAGTTGATACCTTTATTATCAATGATGTTTATTATATCATCGAGGGTTTTTCCAATTGGGTTTTATATTGCTTTCTAGGCATTTTCTTATGGATGTATATGTCATGATTTTATATGTTGGACCTTTCAATGTTACCATTCCACTACTTTGATATGTTTATATATACATGTGTGCTTATCATGCATGGATGGGTATGTGGATTACTATCAACTATTGAATCTTTGTGATTATAATTGATGACTCATGTTAGATGTGATGTTTATTTGGTTTATATGATATGATTCCACTTGGGTACTTATGCTTTACTTCATCTATTATATATGAGCAAGTATGCTTGATGCTTGACTTGAGTGTACAAGTACATGGTTATTCCCCAAATGGTCTAGTTATAAATGAAACATTCATATTATATTAAAATCTTTGTTAACCCTTATCTCACTTGATTCAAGTATGAGATGGATCATGTGTATCCATTTGTTAACCTAGATCTGAATCAGAGGTGATTTTGGAATCCATATGTTGTGAAAACCCATTAAGTGTGTGGAAGGTATTTATGTGTGTATATTTCTATTTTGGCACTTTGCATAGAAATTATATCAAAATTTGTGTGTGATGTTATTAAGGTAAATATATTTAAATATACTTTCTAGAAATAAATTCTACCATTTTATTATTTCTTGAAATGAAAGAAATTATAATGGATTTAATTGCCCCAGAGGGTAAAAATATATTGCATATTAGAATATATATATATATATATATATATATATATATATATATATATATATATATATATATATATATTTGGAAAGCATGTTATTTAAATGACCCTATGAAAATATTAAATATTATGGAGTTTTAATTAAATGGCTTTAGTTCTAATAAAATTTTCATTTTTATTCAAATTATTAAGTTTCAAAAAGACATGTTAAAATATCCATTTTTTGGTGTGAAAAGGAAAAAAGAGAAAACAAAAAGGATTAGGGAATGATAGAAAAGAAGAAGAAAAGGCATTTCTCATTCATTCTTGCATTTTTGGTAACTAAAACTCTTTCTCTCTCTATTTTTCCTTTCCTTGGTGAAATAAAATTCTTTCTTGGAAAATTTCGCTGGACTTGGAGTTGCTTGGTGATTGGAGTTGCTTGAGAATGATTTCTTTGAGATGTGTTTGGAATTGAGGAAATGATTGTTTCAATTTGTGTGTTCTTAATTTTGAGGCAATTCCTCTCTTTTCCAATTTAATTCAAAAGTTTAAATTTGAAATGGAATTCTCCATTTCCATGCCCACATTAGGTGGAGCATATGGTTTTCCTATTATAGGATGAATTTGGTTGAGAAATTCATGTGTTTGAATGTATAGATAAATGGTAGGGTTTTAAATTGTAAAATGTCCATTTTAGAGCATTACTATGGTAAAATTTCTTTGGAATCTCCCTCTCTCAATTTTATTGAAAATTGTGGATGTTGGGTGGATTGTGCATAATGGGTAGTTTGCAATTTTGGTTTTCCTTTAAAATTTCATAATGGGAAAAATTCTTGAAGGTTGGATAGTCACCATTCATGTAGATGGGAAAAATTTATGGTTCGCAAGCTAAAAGAAAAAATTATAAAATTGCATTTTAGGATCTAATTGAGTGAATTGCATTGTGGAATGAATGTTATCAATTATTAAATGGCATTAGGCATTCTTTTAGTTTCATGTTGGAATGTTCCCACCTTGATTTTTGTGCCACATCCAAATTATATAATTGGAGCAATGGTCTTTTTAGGATTGAGGTCTATGTAGGAATTTAGAACTCAAAATAGAAAACAAATTTTAAACGAAATGCTTCCTATTCTAAACTTGAATGCAAACCTCAAATAGAGTAGATGATAGAGTGCAAATAAAAAATTCAAATGCAAATAAAATTACCAAATGTAAACTCTATGATGAGTGGGTTTTCTCTATAGATCTAAATGTTTATGATCAATGATTCATGGAAGATTTCTACAACATGTACCTATGGATATAATAAAAGAGAAATATGATATGTATTCAAAAAGTTTAGAAGTTCAAGCATCTAAGATGATGTTTGATTTGATAAGAGGAATTTATAGATGTATGGTTGAGGATGTGAATAGTCAAGATTTGATAGTGGATGAATGGTGGAGATTGAATGAGAGAGAGTGGATAATCTTCCCTAGCTAAGAATAATACAAGGATTCTAGAAATAAGCCAAGGAGTGTCATTTCAATAGCATGATGACCATGAAGGAGTTGAGTATAAAATTGATCCTCATATGAGGAATAATCTAGTATTCACCATTCACTGAGTTACAACATGTCATTTATGCCCAAGATGTAACCTTTCTGAGAATTCAAATCATTGTGTAGATTTATTGATTAATTATACATTTTATCATCCATGTTTGGGTTGCATTATCACTTAATTTTAAACTCTCCACCCATGATTTCTAATGATCTATTTGTATCATGGCACATGGTGAGAGATCATTGGCCTATTTGATTTCACATTGAATGGAAGTTTTCTCTTCCCGAGGTTAGCAAGATTCAAATTTTATTAACACATCCTTGCTAACTCATCAGCCCATGTTGGCTCATACTAGATAGATTTGGAATTTGAACCAAGGGCCACTCAATAAATATGATGGATTGATTTGTTGAACTATGCCATCAAATGCATGTCTTGTTTCCTCTATATCTATGGATGCCAACTATCTTTCTTACACCATTGCTCATACGAGGCCACCACCTCGAAACTTTGCCAAGCACAACTATGCTTGAAGCCAACCCCTTTTCCATTAAACTTCAATGGCGGGTGTCTGAGATTCATTAGTAGAAATATATTACTGATAGGTATACAACCCAAGGTGCTCAGATTAAGGCATAGTTTCATTGCCTCAAAATTAGTGATAGAGCTTCCAAGAAATTTTTCCAATCTCTTCATTTTCATCATTCCTCTCAAGCCATTAAGCAAATTTATGAGGGCCAGTATGTGCTCAAGGAGCTCCTGGACATCCTCCAGGCCTTTTTTCTCCATTATGAACATGTTTTCAAAGCCCAGAGACTCTCCTATAAATGAGCATACCTTGTAGGAGCGCCTCAAGGTTGTCTCTTGTTAGCTCTCTTCTACTCAACATGTTTTTTGTGATCAATTTCTCTTTATTGATAACCTTCATGAAGTTGTCTTCACCATGGCCAATGATAAAGCTCCTGGTTGTGATAGGTTTCCATGTAAATTTTATAAGACACTTTGGAACTTAGTGGGAGAAGATCTTTACAAGGTGTATCTTGAAGCCTTTCATTCTAATTCCATAGGAAAAATTATCAATAAAGGAAATATAAGGTTCATACCTAATTCTAGTGATCCCGGGGAAATTTATAATTGGCATACGATTACTTTGCTTAATGTGTCCTATAAGATCATTGTAAAGGCCCTTGCTTTCAAATTACGCCATCTCCTCTCGTATATTGTTTGTCCTAATAAAACTAGTCTTATTAAATCCAGGTTTATTTTGGATAACATCATTGCCATTTGGGAGGGAATGGAATGGGTTTGTTGGTCCCAAAAACCAACAATCTTCATCAAAGTTTATTTTTATAAAGCATATGATCATCTAAAATGGTCTTTTATTATTGTTATATTTCAAGCTCTTGGCTTTGGACCTCACTTTATGTAATCTGTGTGATGTTTTTTCAGATGCTTTAGCTTGTATTATTCTTAATGACCATCAATCTACAACCTTTAGTCTTTTTAGATCTATTCATAAAGGCTACCCTTTAGCTCCGTCCCTAGGGTATGGCTCTTTGTGCCAAATGGATCATTTGAGCCCTTGAAGGTAATGAGACATAAAATTCTTATGCAACATTGCATTTCCTTATGTGTTCCTCTTGGGAAACAAGTGTGGAAGGGGATTGGGCTTCACACCCTTCTTATTATGAAGGATTATGTTCAAGCTCAGGGGACTTTTATTATAAACAATATTTGGAAAACTTGGGAAGCCATGAAGCCTTGGCTTATTTGGAATGGTACTGGCTTTCACAAAGGCCCTTCCATTAATCAACAATATATCTCTAGTGGTCCCTATTTATTA
This sequence comes from Cunninghamia lanceolata, assembly GCA_027924645.1. Taxonomy (NCBI): domain Eukaryota; kingdom Viridiplantae; phylum Streptophyta; class Pinopsida; order Cupressales; family Cupressaceae; genus Cunninghamia; species Cunninghamia lanceolata. The sequence goes on along the minus strand of BSBN01000391.1, from coordinate 10,958,960 downwards.
CTTGTCAAGATCATCCACTTGCTAAAATTCCTTGGATTTGTGTCTTGTTATTTTTCAAGAAAGGAATCAAGACTCTTCCTGATTTGTTCTCTAGAACAAGGAATTTTCTTTCCTTTCCTAAAGTCAACAGCAAATTCAATTTGAGTACTCAAGATCATGAAACTTTATAGGAGATTAATGCATATGTGCCACTAGATACTATTCATAAGATTGGGATTTGTAGTTTCAAACAATGGTGGAAAGATTGGAAATGGTATCCTAATGCACCATTTGACAACTACAAACCTCAAAATGGCTACTCATGGCTTTCACCATATTTTCCTATAGTTCCTGACTTGAACTAGTGATGGTTATTTCAGTCCTCTTTGCCTATTTGGCAATGCAGATTTACCATTGTCTGGTCATCCATTATTATGCCCAAGCTTGCTCATTTTGCTTGGTGTCTTCTATTTCAAGGTCTTCCTATTGGTTCTAGACTTATTCATCTTAGAGTTAAGGACCCTAGATGTCCTTTTTGTGTTCACAAAGAGACACTTAAGAACCTCATTTGGTTTTATCCCAAGGTTGGGGTAGCCTAGACATGGGTACATGATTTTTTAAAACCTTTTCAACTTGAACCTTTCTCATGACATATGGTCTTATTAGGGAATTGGCCTCGAATCCTTTCCATATTTTTCCAAGGTAATAATATTTTAGGGTGGAAATTACTTTTAGCATATGGAAGGATAGAAATTCTATTTTATTTTCTAGCAATGCAGTTGATTCTAATATCTCACTTTACTCTATTAAAGCCATGATTTTCTCCAATGTTCTTATGCAGATACAAGTGTAAGCTAACAAGGTTTCCCATGAGGCTACACATTTATAGGTGCTTCTTGACCACTAGGGAAATGCCCCTTGCACTGTGGCTAGAGTTCCCCCAACTCCTGACTCTAGTCAAGGTGGGTCTCCATCTCATGGGTGTCATAGGGGTCTAGCCATTCCACTGATAGAGACCATGATGCTCATTCCTAGACTTCTCAATCTCCTAGAAGAAGAAATAGTGCTTCAAGGGTAGCCTCAACCTTCCTTCCACTGCTCTTCTTCTCCACCTACTCTTGGCTATGGTTTTGTAAGTTGGATGATTTTAGATAACTTTCCTAGGTTGGCTCTTTCCATCTCCTCTACTCATAACACTCAGTCTGAAGGTGATGATAACACTTTGGAAACCATTGATGTATGGGGCAATCTAGATGATCGAGACCCTCCTCCTCCATCTAGTGTCATAGCTCTTTTCGTGTAGTGGCCTTTTATTATGTTGTTTTAGTGTTTTCAAGATTTAGCCCCATTTGGACATCAAGGTGTGACTTTTTCCACCCACATTTTTTTGTGAATATGTGTACTAATATTTCCTTTTTAATTTTATTGAAACCTATTCATCAAAAAGAAGTTAAATCTTTAAAAAAATAGGGAGACTACTCCTCCTGTATTATAAAACATCCATACATGACCTATAATGCAATTTCAATTCATTTTCTAAATTCAAGAAAACCATAAAACCCCCAATTTGTCCATTAATGGAGTGGTTGCTACCTCACTTTTTTTCATTTTTCAAAATAAAAGAAATTTCAAAAATCTAAATGTACCCTCTTATACCAAATATGCACAACAACCATATTCACCAATAAAATATGGAAAAGACCATTCCAATAAAATTTTACCATACTAAAAGTTTTTTCTAGCACTTTTGAAAAATTCTAAAGCATAATTAAAAACACAAATTGAAGCATCTAAATTAAATCAAGTTCAATCCTTCAATCAAGGAGGCCATCAAAAAACCACTTCTTGTGGCATGGAACTGAAGAAATCTATTTAAAATTAAAATTTAAAAATGAATAGCAATAGGGAAATTACCTCCCAATATATAAGCATAAACAATAGAGAAGAGTCCTTGTTGAAACAAACACATCACATATAATCCCTTTCCACACCAAAGCAATCTCTATAGGAGTACAATCAACACTGAGAGGGGGGATAAATTAGTGTTGAGTCAAAAACCACAATTTATAACTTTTCAAACTTGACAATGATGTTTATCAAAAATTGAATTCAATTATACTTGAACAACCAAAATCAAATGTTCAATCATATGTAATTACAAAAGACATGAGATCATAACACAAAGAAATTAACGAGTGGAAAACCCTCCTAGGGTAGAAAAAACACTCAAAACTACCTCACTGGCTTAAGCGAAAACCTCACTGGTTACAATGTTTAGAAGCACCAACTTCAAGGAGCACCAACCCCTAATATATACAAATAGGTCTCACTGACCATACAAGCCTCACTAGCTACAAGATACCTCACTGGCTGAATTTGCCTCACTGGCTTTTTTCAATCAATCAAAACAAAATATCTCATGTGCAAGAAGTGATTGCAAGTCAATTTGATTTGCCCCATTACATAAAAAAAATATATCAGTGGATTACCCTATTTCAGTAAGTGCAAAACCTTATACCTCCCCTTTATCTTTTGACAACAAATTCACTACAAAATTATATTCTTCAATCTGTGCAAAAGAAATAAATCATAAAAACAAATTCTTTGTGATAATTCCTACACCATCTTTGTAATCACATCTCCAATCATCTAATCATCTGATTATATTTGCAAACTCTTTAGCTCTCTACTCATCTTCTTCTTTCTATCAAAACATGATCTCACATACATAATGAAACACACACACACATCAATTTGGAACCTACAAAAATGAATCATATAAATCTTCTTCAAAATCCTTCATATTCCTCTTCCATCTAATAACAAATTCATCTCCTTTATTTTTGTTTTTCATTATCTTCATCTCAAAACTCTTCAACTTCTTCATCTCTACAAAAACCATCTCCAAACAAAAATTAGAATAAAAAAAAGTTAAACCCCATTCAAATTCAAATTCTCTTCATATTCTTCTTCATAAAATCTTCTTTGACAATCTTCAAACCTTTCACCTACTTTGCAAAAACAATTCATCTAAAAGAATATTGTGAATGGAGAAAAAAAACTTCATAAAAAACTCTCCAATTAAATCTTCAGAAATCTAATTTAAAAAATCATATCTTGCCTCGCCAAACTCCATGAAGATTTAGAAATAAATCTTCTACCTTTTTAAAAAATAAAAACCCCCTTACAAATAGCTCAAGTCCTTCAAAATAAGAGTTTGTAAAAAAATTCTAAATTCAAATCATGCTCCACAAAAATCAATTAATAATGGATGCTTCTCATGCTTTATATAAATAAAACTCTCCATTTGAATGATTCTATAAATCATACTTTCCTTAAAATATGTGAACTCTCCAATAAATAAGGGTCTTCAAAAAGGCTATAAATTTCCCACTTCAAAGTCGTTCGATGCCTTTTTATTTTCTTAAATCATTCCATGGTCTCCATTTTATTTCCTTCCCATAAAACATTCGATAGTCTCCATTAAATTTCCTTAAAACATGTACTAAAAACAAGGCATAAATCATGCCCTTATAACTTTTAAAGAAGACGTTAGATTAACTTTTTGGCGCTCTCAACACACTTAACGAACCATAGTTGATTGAAAAAAGGTCAATGGGGCTGGTCAATGACATGTATTAAGACCCCTCAAGAAGGTGAACTTAAGTGATATGACCTACAATCTCTGGTCAACAAAAAAACATAACAAAAAGAGAAAAATACATTTGACGGGTAGAATGAGGAATTTTATCATGGCACTTAAACAAAAACCAACTTTTGATAAATGCAAAATCTGCACAAATCTGATAAAGAGAACCTTCTGACAAAAAAAAAATCTGTCACTTTCATCTCTTGTGAGAACATATATCATCTCCAACACTGATCATGATAACTTCGAAACCACTTTTGTCTGCAAGAGATCATCAAATGTCTTGATGACCTTAAATGATCTGATGTCCTTCATCACAAGCAATGCATGTAATCAACTCCCATCCTGAGTCACCATCCTGAAACAATCTTTGCAACCTTATTGAATAGAATAACAACATTCTTTGCATAAAGAATGAATCAAGTAAACTCCTAAAATAAAGCCATGAGCATCAACAGCACAAACCATCAATGGTAAACAACTCAACATCCCATGTGAAGAAATGCATTACACCTTATTAATCAACCTTTCATAACAAGACATATGAAATGCATTATTTCTTCAAACACCACTACATAAGATCTACAAAAATGAAGCAACACAAACAAAAATGAACCAAGAACAATCCTGAAATGAGACCATGAGCAATCCCATGATGAAGACTTTGAACATCCACTGATCCTAATGACATGAACAACTCCTGTCAATACCTACACCTTTTTGACATCAATGACAATCTACTTTCATCAATCTCCCCCTTTGTCATTGATGGCAAAACTACATTATGCAAATTTTTCTTTCTCCCCCTTTTTGACATCTGATGACAAAGGCTATTGTCACCCCCTGAGAACAACAAGTCATTTGAAAGCATACATCTTGAAACACAAAACCTGGGAGAAATACCATGTGAGACAAATCAAACTAACCATCAAACCTCTTCATAAATTGCCCATAGACTGTACCAAACTCTTAGAACAATACCACTTCTTGTCACAACACGACTAAGAAGATGAAGATGAAAAAATGACATGTCTCAACTAACAAATACCAACCCCTGATGACATCACTTGTTGTTAAACAAACTTTTCATGACAAATGTTCAAGATCACCCAAAGCCATTGACATAACATATAAGAATTTGAATATCATGCAAAGATATCAAAAACACTTTATCATTCATCATGAAGACTACTTATCACACTATTCATCTTCCAACCTGCACCTTGTTTCAATATTACCTTCACTTAAGTCACACGTTGAGTCATATCAACACACAGTTCCTGACATAATGAGAATTCTCTGAAGATAATGAAGGTATTTCCTACAACCTGCACATACTTCTTGACATAAAAATGAAGATCATCTTGATTAAGACCATCCTCCTATTGCTACACATGACACTTTGCAAAACCAAATGCAGAGACAATTGTTAAGAATTAAATTCTTCCAAATTCAACCTCCTTAGTCACCATATGCAAACATCTGATGAGAGTTTCTTGAGAACACCTTAACTGAAGCATCATGACAACTCAACCATGTACATATCAACATGATATGAACAATATACAAATAGGATCAAGTCACTCAACATCATCAAACTCTTGTGCAGAGAACTTTTGAACATCTTATCAACAACATGTGGGTAAGTGCAAAAAGATGGGGGGCCAAAAAGCGGCCACATTGTTTTGAAAAAAAATAATACATAACGCGAGCGCATTATAACACGTTCGCGTTATGGTTTGGTAATGACGAGCCTAAGGCTCATCAAAACCAAACCATAATGCGCTCGCATTATAGTGCGAGCGCATTATTACTTCCTATAAATTTAAAAAAAAGCACTTCACTTCATTTCATTTCTTTTTCCTCCTATATACCCGTGGCCTGCAAACCCTAGGAAGCGCACTCGTGTTTTAGAGATCTCAATTCAACACAAAAATCTTTGCAATTCGTCACCAAAATGCCTCCACGACATCGAGCACGCCAAAGGAGTGAGTTTTATTTATTTGTTTGTTTGAATTTGTTTCTAAATAGGTAGGTTTGAGTTGATTTTTGACGTAAATTTTTTTAATTATCAGGAAATGTTAATGCACCTCCTCCTCCTCCTCCTCCTCCACAAAATCTTACAGAACAACAACCTCCTCCATCCATTCCTCAACATGCCCCTAGAACACAAGAAAATATAATGGGGCAAATTGAAAACAACAAAAAAGAAATTGAAGATATAATTGCAAGGCTGAAAGATCCTTCCACTTCAACCTTGCATAGGTCCATGCTTGTTGAATCTCTTGAATCTATGTTATCAAATGTAGATTCAATTAGCAAGCAAATAAGTAGTTGGACGGATAAGAGGAGAGAGTTTAGAGACTATTATGCAGAAAAGTTGTCATACCAAGATGTGAAAAAATTACAAATTACAAAATTAGATTTGTGTTCGATTTTCACAAACCCACAAACAAATCAACCTCCACCCATTACATGCAAGAGGTTCCCTATCCATTGGTGCAACAACCAAGCGATAAGGGACAATTTTGGCCAGAGGTGGCAGATGGTTTTTGACCATCCTCCATGCAATAATAATAAGGTCCCGCAATACTTTTTGAGGAAACTCTACTGCGAGTTTGTCCTCAATAAAGTGCCAAACTATTTTGATACGCGGGACTTCCAGGGTAGAGGTGGGGGGTCAGCACAAGATAGACTAGGGGCACATGTTGACCCACAGTGGGCAGTGAGATGAGTAATCAACAGACCAACCCACGAGCATGTTTCTATCCCTTCCATTGTGAAGGAGAGTGTTGAGGTTGATACACTTCAGTCTATTAGTGCCTTGACCCAGAGCATCATAGTGCATGCCAGTCCTACAGCACAGAGTGGGTTGGGAGATAGTGCGAGGAGTAGGGTCCCACCCCATACTTGTAAAACTTGCGGTTCAGCTTGTGGTTATGACCCCATGGATAGTCAGGACGTAGGTACACAGGCTACATCTGCAGCTGAGCAAATGGTGATGACAGATACCCTCCTGAGTGAGACTTTCGGCCTTGATACTCAGGTAAATATTAGCAAGTTTATTAAATTTAATTTATTAAATTTCATTTTTGAGATGCAAGATTAACTAATTAAAATTGATGATTTTAATGAAATTTCAGGGTCATAGCGTCGATGTAGTTTTCAGTGGTTCGCCACCTGTATTTTACACTAGATCATCTACTATCAGGGTATGTAACTAGTAAACAATTATAAATATTACATGTGAATAGCATCGTTATATGAATGGTATTCTCATATCTAATTTTGGATGTTGAATAGGTTAATACTGTAGATTTCATGGCAACACCTACCAGCGGTGGTGGACTTCAAAGCTTTATGGATGTAATATAATAAATAGTTTAATGAATGAATTATACTTACTAGATTTTTGTATGTGACTTGTGTGCTTTATTATGTGTACTTCCATGTTTAGATGAACATGTGTGTATGTTAGGAGCCATGATTTGCATCACTATTATAGTTTTCGTAATTGAATAATGTTGTTTTATTTCTAGATGATGCAGGCTGCAGAAACACCTCCCCATGTTCAGAGGGTAATGGAGCCTGGTGTGGCCTCTACAATTCATAGCTCCATGGCATTGACAGGGGTATGAGGTAGATTAGTAAATTTTAATTTACATTCATTGTTATAGTTGTCTATTTTTGAAAAATCAAAAGATTATTGATTTGAAGTTTAATTTCTATCTAGATGGTTTCTATAGGACATGACATCACCAGGGCCTATTCCTACTACTGAGGCAAGTGAGGAGATAGATTATATGTTAGCGGTAAGTGATTATTTTGTTAAATGTTTTATTTTTTATAACATGTAATTTCTATATATTAATGTCTATACTTTTTATTGTAACAGCTAAAGATGCAGGAAGAACTAAATAGGAGGAGTAGCCCTTGGGTTCGTAGTAGACCACCCACATGCGCGTCTCCATCCCCTAGAAGATTAAAGGCTGCCCGTGATCTATTCTCTTCACCAGCCAGAGGGGAATGACTTTTTATTGTGTTCCTTTGTTGTATGCCTATATGGCATTTATGGACATATATTTTGTATTGTATATAGTTGACATTGTATGCCTATATGGCATTCTTGTAAGCCTATATGGCTATTTTGTATATACGTTATACTTATATCAACAGATATTGATGTATGCCTATATGGATATTTGGTTAATACAAATCTTTTTTATTGATGGCATCCATACTTGCATTATAAATCCACGTTTGAATGGATATTTGTAGATGGCTATTTCAAATATTTAAAGTCCAATTGTATTACATAGGATGTTTGTTGATCCAATAAGCTAGCTATTGTTATTCATGTATCACCTAAACCTCATTTTGGAACTAAAAGATAAAAGTTGTATTTTAAAAAAAAATGAATCATCATGTTGAACAGAAAATATTAATATTCTTTATGAGTAGCATAGAATGTCAACTATATGCAATACAAAAAAATGAATCATCATGTTATTCTTTAATGTTTGAGATCCTGAAAATGACTAAGTCTGGTAGCCTGATATCCTGAAACACTAGGATGAATATCCAAGTCATTAGGATGATTGCACCTTAAGAAAAAGTCATTAAGATGAGCACCTAATGGAGACTTTTTTAAACATTCAAACATTGAGCAACAAGCATGAAGGGTTAAGGCACAATTTGCAACTCATAAAGCCTCAAAAGGGTGCCCAACTTAGAGAGAGCATTCATTTAAGACAAGGCGCCCATTGACATTTGTTCCACCATAAAAGTGTGCCTAAGGTGGAAGGAGAACAAGCCTCTAATAAGTGAAGCGCACCTATTATCTAAACCACTTCATTATGGCACCCTAGCATGAGGAGGAGTATATAAGTCAATAGGAAATGGCACCTAGAATGCAAATGAAGGACTAAGTGGCATTTTCAATAAGCATCAATTCACCTTGAGCTTTCAATAAATACATCAAATTGAGCCCCATAAGCCTAGGCGCCCTTTTCCTTCAAAAGAACCTTATATCAATGTCAAGAGTTGGTCATATCGGTGTATTGACAAACCTTGGTTAGGCTTCGCCGATAGTGGTCTGTCTTGCTAACGAGTGTGGTTAGAAGTCAAAGACATCGGTGTATCAGAAGATAATCCCATTGGCGCATCAAAAGAGCAGTTGAGAGCTTTGCCGATGAAGGGGGTCACACTGACAGTCGAAATCCATTGGTGTATCAGCCCAACGAGATTAGATTTCACCGATGTTTGGACTCTCACTGACGAGTGTGGTCTAAAGGTTGTCATTGGTGAATTGGTGTGTTGGCAAAAGAGTTTTTAAGTGTGCCGATGGTATTAAGTCCTACCGATAGGCGAGGGACTTAGAGTCTCGTATCAGAGTGACAAAGACATCGGTGTGAAAGGATATAAAGTCACTGATAGCGGTCTATCTGACCGATAAGAGTCAATGATGGGATGTTTGTCAGAAGTGAAATCAAACGGAGTCATGGTGGCATCGGCCTATCGGCCGATGAAATTTTAAGCTTGCCGATGGTATGTTGTCTCACCAATAGTGAGTTTGAAGGTTCAAAAGTTGATAATTCTATGCTTCCACTGTGTGCTCTGCATCAGACACTCATCCATACTACAGTCTAGCATTCTCTAGTTGTGTTCTCCCCTTTGTTTTTGTGAACACCTCTGGAAGTAATGTTGAGTTACTTGTGATGTCCTTATTGACTGGTGTTGTTTTGGATTCATGTGTAGTCCTTGTTCCTTATAGTCTATTGTCTACCTAACTATTTTTTGTAACTTATTGAACCACTATAATTTTGAATATTTAGATTTAGAGGGCATTAGACACCAAAACTTCTTGACCTTTAACAACCCAACCTAGAATCAATAGATTTTTGTCCATCCCAACTATTCTAGTCAAGACAAAGCATGTTGATTCTCATTCAATCCAAAGTTCATTAATAGGATTATCTTATCATAATATTTAGGGAAATGACCACCTAGATGGATAATGATGTGAGCTATCTATAAAGAAACTTGTAAGAAGTATAGGAGACATGAGAATCCCTCCATGTTGTTTATCAAGTTGAATGATCTATGACACATCATGTATCATTAGAAAATATTCTCGAAGAGAAAGCAAGTGAAAATACTCAAAACAACCCATAACAAGGTGGAGAAGTTTAAAGGATGGAGGTTGCAACACTTTCCAACCTCATAGCCACACTAGTCCAATGGATCAGAATGCTAAAGGCTAGAGGTGTTGAGAAACCTCTAAAGGACAAAACTATACAAAGACCAAAAGTTCAAACGAATCCATTCAACACTAGTGAGGGTGGAATTGCACCTTGATGGCATTAGGTTCTATCTAGAGTATGCTACTCCATGGAAATACACCTTCTTGCTTAGAGTAATTCAAACACTCCAAGGTCTTCATTGATCAATTCCCCAACTTATGAAATGTCCTCCTTCATTTTAAAACACATTGTAATGCTCTAGAGAGATGACTATACCTAGGTGCCAATCTGGGTTAGAAATGCCTCCAAAGTGTGCCTTCTCTTTTAGAATGCAAAACAAGGTCCAACGGTGCTAATAAACTGAAGCGCTTCTTTGGAAAAGTCCTGGAGGTTAAGATGCACCTTGTCTTAATGAGGTGCAACTCTTGGGTAAGAAAGCTTGTAAAGTGCACCTAACTTAGTGAAGAGGTTGATAACTTCTAAACCCTTCCTGGAACTTCGATTGCTTCAACTAAAGATCATCTTACACCAATACATCACCAAACTTTCAATCACAAGATCAATTCAAACTTAGGCACTCATTAAGAGTCTTTCTAATGTTGGTGCATCTGAGAGGTTGAATTGGCAAGAGATGGTAGCTAGCTTCTTAAACCTTGTTTCAATATGTTTGAGTTCCAAAGTTGACTCAATGGTATCAAGATGGCGCCATAGAGTTTTTGGACTCGTTCCTTAGAGTTTCAAAAATATTCTGGCTCCTTGAAAATTCCTCCTACATGCTTGGGTGCCATTTCAAGGTCCTGGAACCATGATGTAGCACCTTATTGCTCTAGGTGCCCATTCATGATTGTGCAACTTGAGATTGTGCCTAGAGTGAATAGGCTTTCATCCTGACTTAATTCACTAAGGCAACCTCATCTTGAAGGCCAAATAACTTTTCCCGCTAGAGCACCTTGTTTGATGTGCTTCTTAACATGATACTTCTATGCGAGGCACCACTTTGAGGCTGGAGGAGAGAGAAAGTGTGCCTAACCTATCTTGGGTGACTTCAGGACTTCAAATTCTTTTATTAAGTGTGGAGCATGGTTGAATGATGTTGCTCTTAACATCTTGCACTTTCAAACCCTGATTGAAGACTCCACATCCTTGGGCACTCATTTGGACAATTTGATGTGAAATTGGCACCTAGACTCCAAGAGTCAACTTTCTGCTTTCCAAACTTAGCCAAATTTTGAGTTTCTGACTTTGTTCCTGCAAAACAATGAGATTGAGTTAGTCAAAAACCAATTCATTCCCTCATCATTCTGAATTAGCCTCTGAAAATGAGCAATAGGCTAATCCATTCTTCACTTGATGATCAAGCTAGAAATAGGGACATGACAGGATAAGTTGTAGCTAATGACATCACCTAATTAAGCGCCTAGGAGGTATAAAGCTTAACGTTGACATGAGGACAAGCGCTTACTAAAGGAGAGTTTCTCAAACATTTAAACATGTGAATGAAGTCATAGAAATGCACTAAGTCATCTAGGCACCGTTTTCCCCTTGTGTACCCTTACATTTGTGCCTAAGAAGAAGTTGTAACTTTACACCACCTCCTTCTAACGATTTTTGGGCCAGCAGAAAACCTTTCACCATGGGCAAATGTCTTAGAGATATAAAAAATTGAGAGAGGTTATTGTATAGGTACTCTATGTGATCGCATTGCCTCAAATGGAATGTTCTAAGTGACACGGTTTTTGAGTAACATCACGTCAAAGATTACTGCCTTTTTGCACTTTGGACTCTTCAAGGATATCGTCGATACAATGTAGCTCAGACTGTTTCGACATGTTTGGGTGAAAAATAGGACCATGCCTAGTGTAAATGTACCCATCTAGATGCATTGAATAGTTAGTTTGGTCACATTAGGAGTAGGACAAAAATTACACCCCTTTGCAACTTTACACTGCCTCCTGATGATTTTTGGGGCAGCAGAAAACCTTTCACCATGGGCAAATGTCTCAAAGATATAAAAAATTGAGAGAGGATATTGTAGAGGCACTCCACATGATCATGTTTCCTCAGACAGAATGTTTCTAAGTGACATGGTTTTCGAGTAACATCTCATCAAAAATTGCTGCCTTTTTGCACTTTGGACTCTTTAGGGATATCATCGGTACAATGTAGCTCAAACTGTTTCGACATGTTTGGGTGAAAAATAGGACTATGCCTAGCATAAATGTACCCATCCAGACATGTTGGAATAGTCAGTTTGGTCACATTAGGAGCAGGATGAAAATTACACCCCTTTGTAACTTCACACTACCTCCTTCTGACGATTTTTGGGGCAGCAAAAAACCTTTCATCACGGGCAAATGCCTCAGAGATATAAAAAATTGAGAGAGGTTATTATAGAGGCACTCTACATGATCGTGTTACCTTAGATGAAATGTTTCTAAGTGACATGGTTTTCAAGTAACATCTTGTCAAAGATTGCTACCTTTTTGCACTTTGGACTCTTCAGGGATATCGTCGGTACAATGTAGCTTAAATTATTTTGACATGTTTGGGTGAAAAATAGGACAATGAATAGTGTAAATGTACCCATCCAGATGCGTTGGAATAGTCAGTTTGGTCGCATCAGGAGCAGGACGAAAGTTACACCCCTTTGCAACTTTACACTGCCTCCTAACAATTTTTGGGGCAGCAGAAAACATTTCACCACGGGCAAATGCCTCAGAGTTATAAAAAACTAAGAGAGGTTATTGTAGAGACACTCTACATGATCATATTTCCTTAGACAGAATGTTTCTAAGTGACATGGTTTTCAAGTAACATCTCGTCAAAGATTGCTACCTTTTTACACTTTGGACTCTTCAGGGATATCGTCGGTACAATGTAGCTCGGACTGTTTCAACATGTTTGGGTGAAAAAAGGGACCATGCCTAGCATAAATGTACCCATACAGATGCATTGGAATAGTCAGTTTGGTCACATCAAGAGCAGGATGAAAGTTACACCCCTTTGTAACTTTACACTGCCTCCTGACGATTTTTGGGGCAGCAGAAAACCTTTCACCACGGGCAAATACCTCAGAAATATAAAAAACTGCGAGAGGTTATTGTAGAGGCACTCTATGTGATTGTGTTTCCTTAGATGGAATCTTTCTAAGTGATACAGTTTTTGAGTAACATCTTGTCAAAGATTGTTGCCTTTTTGCACTTTGGACTCTTCAGGGATATCGTCGGTACAATGTAGCTCGGATTGTTTCGACATGTTTGGGTGAAAAAAAGGCCATGTCTAGTGTAAATGTACCTATACAGACTTGTTGGAATAGTCAATTTGGTTGCATCAGGAGCAAGATGAAAGTTACACCCTTTTGCAACTTTACACTGCCTCCTTCTAATAATTTTTGGGGCAGCAGAAAACCTTTCACCACGGGAAAATACCTCAGAGATATAAAAAAATGAGAGAGGTTATTGTAGAGACCCTCTACGTGATCATGTTGCCTTAGACAGAATGTTTCTAAGTGACATGTTTTTCGAGTAACATCTCATCAAAGATTTCTACCTTTTTGCACTTTGGACTCTTTAGGGATATCATCGGTACAATGTAGCTCGGACTGTTTCGGCATGTTTGGGTGAAAAATAGGACCATGCCTAGTGTAAATGTACCCATCCAGACTTGTTGGAATAGTCAGTTTTCTCGCATCAGGAGTAGGACACCAAAAAATGCATAACATGATGATGTAAAAATGTGTATGTGTAAAAATGTAGCAGGAAATTAAAAAAAGACAAACCTTACAAATTAATGTGCATACTTATAACTCAATGTAACGTGACTTTACAAAATCAATGTGAATACTTACAAATTAATCCAATGAACTATCCGGGTCTGCTCTACTCTTTATTGTGTCAAGTATTGCTTCATGGTTAGACTCACGCACCTTCCACAAGATTTTGTTCAAAGGTCTACCCTGATATTTTATCAAATAAACATTGGATGCCACAACAAGGTTCGAGTAATGAAGAATCTTTTGATGCATGTCAAAGTCCTAAAATAGCCAAACATTAACACTCTTATGTGGGTACCTTCTAATCCATGTTCCAGTAATAACCACTGAGCCTGTAGGGTATTCAATATTTTTTGCATCTGTAACAGGGGCCTCCAATTTCTTTTTGGCGTCAACACAATGACATAAGTAATAATTTGTTCCCTCTTCATTATCTTCATCTGCAATAACTGCATATACATGCCCTACATTGATATGTGTAGCAAATTAGATGAAATTAGTCAACATTACAAAAACACTACAAAGTAAGATGACATTACCTGGTTGAACTAGATGAAATTAGATGCATATACGTGCCCTATATTACCTGGTTGAACTAAATCTGATATGTGGTCAAAGTCAACTGATGATTCCATCTGTGTTAGTTCCAGTGTCATCGGGGGTCGATACGTGTCAAGTGGGCTAAGATAACTGCCATTCATCAACCCACTTCTTTGACTCGTACTCATCCTAGACTTGAATTGTACAGGAAGAACAAAAGCATGACATCTTTCGTGTATGGATACTCCATGAACTTGCAATTGAGCTTCTAAAAGAGTGCATCTCATTTGATCCTGTCAGTGTACAACAGTCCTCATATGGTGCAATGTTAGTATCATCTATCAACCAAAAAAATCCATGAACTGAAGACTTACCTTCATTACCTGGACCCATGGAAGCATTACACCACTCGACAATGAATTTTGCATCTGTCAAGTTTGCATTGTCTTTATACTTTAACTCTTCTCATGCTATGGCTCTTTTGATACATGCTCCTACACCATCATGCTCCCCCTTTCCATGCCTGGCCTCACAAAAGTTTCGCATACATGCTGAATACCTGTAAAATTATGCCTCCTACTCAGCCATTAGAAATTTCATGAATTCTTGGATTGTGATGCATAGTTATCTGACCATATGATATGCTGACTGAACGATATGCCCCTTCTAGCCAAATCATTATAGAACACCTGAAAGCAACCTTCCACGAACTCTGTAGAATGAGTACGATCATCACTGATATAGAAATGATACTCCCTTATGATCTTTCTGTCATCCTCTGTACTATCATTCGCATGAATGAATGCGATGTGCACAAATACAGAAACTTGTGTGGAGTTGTAATATTGTGATTGCACCTCATGCTTTGGCTGTAGACTATAATTTTCTGAAAAGTCAATGACTGAAACAATGCTACCAACCGGAAATGTGTCCTTGCATAACTTGAATTGCAAGTCCAACCATTGAGCTCTATGGGCATGTCTTGCATACTCATACACTATGCTATCATGAAATATAGGCATAAACTAATACACTGGAATCTTTTCAATAACCAATTCACACCTCTTTGCTTCTGTACCATATTTTGTATTGTATGCCACTATTTTATACTTGCCAAACTCTACTAGTTCATTTCCAACCGCATGTGCTCTTTCCATATGTTCACATATTGGCAAATGTTGCAAGCCACCGCAATGATGACATGTGCCATCCAAGCATAATTTCTTGTAGAACATTTGACCTTCCTCTCTTTCACATAAAATTCTTGATATGAAGTCTCTTGAAGATGTTGGTGGGGCATGTATGGCACAACCCTACAAAACATTGTTAGTATGCATATCTAAAGATATAGACCTATAAACATCAAAATGGTTAGAAAATTCAATATGTAATCTACAACAAGTAGTGCGTGTGTGATTTATCTTGACATAGAAAGGTTTTAGCATTTCAAAATATATTTGACAAATTTTAATTTGAGGATACTTCTCTAGAAATTTACCATAAAACTGTGTTTGAGTCTCATCCAAAAAATGCTTTAGATGTGGCTCACGGTTCTGACTACCAATTCTCCTTCTTACCACATCCCTTTGATTCAGAGATACCCTTGTGTAATTCTTCCAAAAGTCTTCAATTAGTGATCTCAATGCTTCAATAATTGGTTTATCTTTTCGTGGTAGTCTCCCCGAGAACGTCCATAATTCATTGTCATTAGTGTCCTCAATTCTTTGGCATCTTTCAACGGCTCTTGATAAATTTTTCCTATTAATTATCAATTCTTGACTTGTCTTTCTAATGAGACAATCTTTCCTCGTTTGACTACTTACTACAGTCGATGTAATCACACGACGTGTTGCAGTACTATCTTTTGTGCATGAGGTGTTACCCACACTTTCATACGCACTCATTAGATTCTTGACAATAGATTTTTCACTTGAAGCCTCTGATGTTCTCAACCCAAGAATCTTCATGATGGACCTACACTTTATACTTCGCATCATTTCAATGAAAAGTTGACATCTTGCAGTCTCATTTAACTTTTCAAAGAACAATCTCCAAATCTTATGAGCATATCTTCTACAAGTACGTTTTGGGATCTTACCTTCCATTGGCTACAAAATATTCTCATCAATTTCAATCAACTACTTTGGCTTTCTATGCAAAATTCTAGGTGTTGTTAAGTTAGGTAAATTCATCTCAACATTAGGAATTTCATCAATATTTAAATGAGATGGGCTAGATGGCATACCTTCGATCAAAGATGGAATAGATGACATACCTTGAGGTTGAGGTGGGAATGATGGCATACCTCCTTCATCAGATGTGAGTGATGATGTACTCTCAACTTGAGATGTGGTAGATGTTGTCCCTGCATGTTGACTTGCGGTAGAGGATGTGTCTCCAACTATGGTATTCAAATCTCTCATAGAACGAAGTTTTTACATTCATTCTCTTTGTGCCGCCAATACCATATCTCTTTGTGATGGTTGTGGTTCCTCTTCAATTGGTATGTCTTCATTTATCGTGTTCAATTTCCTCTTCTCATGAAGTTCCCTCATAGCCACTGCTTTCTTTGCATTCTTAGCTTCTATCTCTTCCTGTGTTGGTTTAATTCTTGATCGTTTCCTCGGCATGACGGAGAATTTGTCTGTAACATGATAAAGAGACCAATATTAGTTCCTAAGAAATGAATACAAGATAATAGTGGGATTGTAATTTTATTATGTTGTAAGGATTTATTCTTGTATAGTTTGACATCATGGTATGTTAAGGTCTGTTTATTACACATAATTATTAAAGAGCCCAAGTGTAGAAAATATACATGGCATCATGTGAGATTGTAGGCTGATTTCTTGATTGGGAATGTGTCTATTTTAAACATGTATGATAAATCATGATAAAATAATTCAATCCGAATTAAGGAAAATGTAAAGAACATGCATGTAAAGACTTGGCATACCTAAAAAATGAAGATTCGAATGGAGAGAGTAGCCAATTATGTAGTGTTTTTTTCTTCTTGCATCAAACTCCTCAACAATTTGAGTTTTTCACCACTTACTTCCTTTTCAATGTTAAATTGAATAACACTCAATATAATTACTAACAACAATACTATTAACCAATCTATAATGTTAAATTCTTAAAATTGAATCACAATTAACATTGTAACACTACAAAAATTGAAACTTGAATAGATATATATCAAACTTGGTGTGAAAACTATGTTATTTCCTCCTTCTCAAGTTAGCAAAGCAGAAAAGGTGGTGGAAAGATCATGTAAAGGTGGTACAATGTGTCAAATGTGCATGTGAACTTCCCAACAGCATGAAAGCACTTCTTTGTTGTTGAAGCACATGCAGAATTAGTATGTAAATAGAGCATGTGGGCCTGGATCATGAGGGTCAACACTTTTTTACCATTTCTATAGCAAGACAAAACACGAGCACGTTATAATGCGCTCACATGATAACGCACTCGCGTTATAACGTGCTCATGTTTTGTCTTGCTATAGATTGATCACATCTTGTGCATTCCTCTTTCCAAACCTTCCCCTTCATGCTTGAATGACCACAAGGTTTTTGAGGGAGAACTTTTCATGTTTCTTGCAAGAGCTTACCAGATGCTCCACCATAGGATAGGCATAACAATGAAGGGGCAAGCCCTCAATCAAGTTCTTGATAGAAAATGCCCATCGTGGAAGAAAGACAGATCTTCTTTGGAAGCAGAAGTTCTAGTTTGTGACAAATTCTTATCCAAGAATAAATAGCAGGGGTTCTATCAAGCGATTGCCAATCCACTTCCACAAAGTCTCTTGAAGACTTCCTGATTGATTCCAAAACATCCACACCCCAAAATTAGAGAGGCAATCAATATAATTGAACCCATAAATCTACATATGACGACAGAAATCCTAAACACTATACCTTAAACCCTAATCCCTCAACCCTCAACCTTAAACCTTATCCCTAAACCCTAATCCCTCAACCCTCAACCCTAATCTGTCATCCCTCAACTCTAATCCCTCATCCCTAAACCCTTAATGCTTTCCCTATTCCTAAACCCTCAATCGACTCGATACTATACCTCAACCCTCAACGTTAAACCCTAATCCCTCAACCCTTAACTCTGATCCCTCAACCCTCAACCCTAACCCTAAACCCTAAACCCTAAAGCCTCAATCCTCAACTCAATGTCAAATCCTAATCCCTCTACCCTTCACTCTAATCCCTCAACCCTAAACCCTATCCCTACACCCTCAACACTATACCTTAAACCCTAATCCCTCAACCCTCAACCCTAAACCTTATCCCTAAACCCTAATCCCTCAACCCTCAACCCTAATCTGTCATCCCTCAACTCTAATCCCTCATCCCTAAACCCTAAATACTATCCCTATTCCTAAACCCTCAATAGACTCGATAGTATACCTTAAACCATAATCCCTTATCCCTAAACCCTCCAACCCTATCCCTAATCCTTATACCCTTCACACTCTACTTTAACCCTAATCCCTCGACCCTCAACCCTATCCCTAAACCCTTGACCCTTGAACCTCAACCCTCAACCCTCAATGTCAAACCCTAATCCCTCAACCCTTAACTCTGATCCCTCGATCCTCAACCCTATCCCTAAACCCTAAACCCTAAAGCCTCAACCCTCAACCCTCAACCCTCAATGTCAAATCCTAATCCCTCTACCTTCACTCTAATCCCTCAACCCTAAACCCTATCCCTAAACCCTCAACACTATACCTTAAACACTAATCCCTCAACCCTCAACCCTAAACCTTATCCCTAAAACCTAATCCCTCAACCCTCAACCCTAATCTGTCATCCATCAACTCTAATCCCTCATCCCTAAACCCTAAATGCTATCCCTATTCCTAAACCCTCAACAGACTTGATACTATACCTTAAACCCTAATCCCTTATCCCTAAATCCTCCAACCCTATCCCTAATCCTTATACCCTCCACACTCTACTTTAACCCTAATCCCTCGACCCTCAACCCTATCCCTAAACCCTAGACCCTCGAACCTCAACCCTCAACCCTCAACGTCAAACCCTAATCCCTCAACCCTTAACTCTGATCCCTCAACCCTCAACCCTATCCCTAAACCCTAAACCCTAAAGCCTCAACCCTCAACCCTCAACATCAAATCCTAATCCCTCTACCCTTCACTCTAATCCCTCAACCCTAAACCCTATCCCTAAACCCTCAACACTATACCTTAAACCCTAATCCCTCAACCCTCAACTCTAAACCTTATCCCTAAACCCTAACCCCTCAACCCTCAACCCTAATCAGTCATCCCTCAACTCTAATCCCTCATCCCTAAACCCTAAATGCTATCCCTATTCCTAAACCCTCAACCGACTCGATACTATACCTTAAACCTTAATCCCTTATCCTTAAACCCTCCAACCCTATCCCTAATCCTTATACCCTCCACACTCTACTTTAACCCTAATCCCTCGACCCTCAACCCTATTCCTAAACCCTTGACCCTCGAACCTCAACCCTCAACCCTCAACGTCAAACCCTAATTTGTCAACCCTTAACTCTGATCCCTCAACCCTCAACCCTATCCCTAAACCCTAAACCCTAAAGCCTCAACCCTTAATGCTCAATGTCAAATCCTAATCCCTCTACCCTTCACTCTAATCCCTCAACCCTAAACCCTATCCCTAAACCCTCAACACTATACATTAAACCCTAATCCCTCAACCCTTAACCCTAAACCTTATCCCTAAACCCTAATCCCTCAACCCTCAACCCCAATCTGTCATCCCTCAACTCTAATCCCTCATCCCTAAACCCTAAATGCTATCCCTATTCCTAAACCCTCAATAGACTCAATACTATACCTTAAACCATAATCCCTTATCCCTAAGCCCTCCAACCCTATCCCTAATCCTTATACCCTCCACACTCTACTTTAACCCTAATCCCTCGACCCTCGACCCTATCCCTAAACCCTTGACCCTCAAACCTCAACCCTCAACGTCAAACCCTAATCCCTCGACCCTCCACCCTATCCCTAAACCCTAAACCCTAAACCCTAAAGCCTCAACCCTCAACGTCAAATCCTAATTCCTCAACCCTTGACTCTAATCCCTCAACCCTAAACCCTATCCCTAAACCCTCAACACTATACCTTAAACCCTAATCCCTCAACCCTAAACCTTATCCCTAAACCCTAATCCCTCAACCCTCAACCCTAATCTGTCATCCCTCAACTCTAATCCCTCATCCCTAAACCCTAAATGCTATCCTTATTCCTAAACCCTAAATGCTATCCCTATTCCTAGACCCTCAACGGGCTCGATACTATACCTTAAACCCTAATCTCTTATCTCTAAACCCTCCAACCCTATCCCTTAACCCTAATCCCTCAACCCTCAACCCTATCCTGAAACCCTTAACCCTAATCCCTCAACCCTCAACCCTATCCCGAAACCCTTAACCCTCGATCCTTAATGTACTCAACCCTCAACGTCAAACCCTAATCCCTCAACCCTTGACTCTGATCCCTCGACCCTTAACCCTTAAAACTTGAACCCTAAAACCTATCCCTACACGCTTAACACTCAACACTATATCTTAAACCCTAATCCCTTAACCCTCATCCCTAAAGCCTCAACCCTAAATCATTAAACCTTCAACCCTAAACCCTATCCCTAATCCCTCTGCCCTCGACACTCTTATTTAACCCTAATCCCTTGACCATTAACCCTATCCCTCAACCTTAACCCTCAACCCTCAACCCTCAACTCTCAACATTAAACCCTAATTCATCAACCCTAAACCCTAATCCCTCAAACCTAAACCCTATCCCTAAACCATCAACCCTCAACACTATACCTTAAACCCTAATCCCTATCCCTCAACCCTTAACCCTTAAAACTTAAACCCTATGCCTACACCCTCAACACATGACACTATATCTTAAGCCTTAAACCATCATCCCTAAAGCCTCAACCCTCAATCCTTAAACCTTCAACCCTAAACCTTATACCTAATCCCTCTACCCTTGACACTCTAACCCTATCCTCGACATTAAATGCTAATCCGTCAACCCTAAACCCTCAACCCTCAACACTATACCTTAAACCCTAATCCATCAACCCTAAAACCTAATCCCTCAACCCTCAACCCTAAACACTATCAATAAACCCTCAACCCTCAACACTATACCTTAAACCCTATGAGAAAAGCTTTGTGTATGGTACATCCATAGTGAGAAATTAACATTTGAAATCAGAAGGATGATCATTATGAGAAAAGATTTGCATTGGGGTACATCTATGTTTCTTGTTGTCCACCCCACACTTAGGGAAGGTATATTGTTATGAAATAGACTAATAATCTCCCATTGTTTACTGGCTCTATCCACAAGAACTACTAAACTATACCTTAAACCCTAATCCCTCAACCCTAAACTTTCAACCCTAAACCCTATCCCTAATCCCTCTACCCTCAACACTCTACCTTAAACCTAATCTCTCGACCCTTAACCCTAAATGTTATCCCTAAAGCCTCAACTCTAAACCCTAATCCCTCAAGGTCCTAAACTCTGATCGCTTATCCCTAAACTCTAAATCCTATCCCTAAATGCTCAACCCTCAACCTTAAACCTTAATCACTCAATCCTTATCCATCCCTCTCCTCCCCTATCTGGCTCACTCCCATCTCTACCCTCCTCTGCTCTTGACACTATACATACATAAATATAGGCATACATAGATACATACATACATATAGGCATACATAAATACATAGATACATGCATATAAGCATACATTGATACATACATACATACATACATACATACATATAGGCATACATACATACATACATGATTAATAGACTTGATCAGAAAAAAATTTAATGGGGACATAATGCGAGCGCGTTATAATGCGCTCGCGTTATGTCAAACATGACAAACAATAGACTTGCGGAAAAGGAAAAATGCAAAGCAAAACATAACACGAGCGCATTATGTCTTGCTTTGGGAATCCCAAGCCTTGGGCTTGGGATTTTCTTTGGATTTCCAACCCAAAGGCTTTGAGTGCCTTTTGAATAGTCACAAACATGTTTTTCCATATTCTTCAAGATTTCACATAATTTTAATCGTGCTAACCCTCAGATTTGCACGTGTTTCAAGGTCAAACAAATCAAACACCTGGGTAATGTTAAGCTTTCTCTTAGCTATTTGATGATGTGATTTTTTTCATATTTTAACAATGTTAAGCCTTTCATCTTTAATTTCTTTTGTTTGTGTGTCCATTTTTGGGCAAAAACCACTATTTGGTCTTTTTTCCATTGTAAATTAACTAATCATTGAAATTTCAAAAAAATTATATATTTACAAACTAGACTCCATTCTACAAATATTAAAAAAATAAAAAAGATAATTTTCAATTAGTTTTCAAAATTTATAGGGGTAGCACGGCCAAAATTCTATTTTTTAGGATGTGTCCACTTTGAAAATTAGTAAAAAATCAAATATTCATCCAAAAATTATCAAAAAAATTGGGCATAAACTACATGCTATTAGATAATTTCTCACCGAAGTGATTTTAAAAATACCAAAAAAGAAGTTGACCTTTTGAGGGAGCCACAAAACATGCTATGTTATGTTTTTTGACAGAAACAACACCAATTTATGTGGCTCCCTCTTTTGAACCTCTTAATCTATGCCATGTTTTTAAAAAAATAGTAGTTTAGAAAGTAGACTCGAAGCACTATGAACATTGTTTTTGTTGCATCTCCAAATTTTGAGTGTAACTATGCTCAATTTCTCATCCAAGGCCAGTATTTCCTGATTTCAGAAAAAAAAGTGGCCACTTAAGACCCCTTTTTGGCCCCCCATCTTCTTGCACTTACCTATGTATGCATTATGACATCATGAACCACACTGTCATACACTAAAACTTCTTGGGGATAATTGATAAACTATGGAACAACCACCCCTCACTTTGTGTTATATTTGTTATGCAACTGATGATGTAAATTGTGCAAAATGCACAAGTTTAGGATCCTTCTTGTCCTAACTTTCTTTTCTTCTCCAAACCTATAGAGGCTTTTTCTTTTCTTTGCTCAAGGTGTTTTCTCTAGATGTCTTCAATTTATTCCTGCAAAATGATGCCTTATGCCCAAGATTTTTACACCTATAGCATATGATATTTCTATCTAGACCAAAGGAATGATAATTTCTTGATATCCCAAGAGTACTTCCATGCACGCAACAATTTCTTACAATAGGACCAATCTTATTACAGTTATAACAAACACTATTATAGTTTTGATTTGATAAGTTGTAAGAACTTTCATCCTTATTCCATCTAAAACTATTTCTTGAATGAGATTTATATTCCCTAGCTCTATGACCATAATCATGACAGGAATAGCAAAAACCATGAAACTGAGAATAGTTAAACCTTACTGAATGGTATTGCTTGACAGATGGAGATCTTCAGGTTATACTTGTCCTTTCTCTCTCAACATCAGCAACTTTATGTTTTCTTTTCTTTTTGTCTTCCTCAAGAGCAGCAGAATGTTTATTTAGGTCTATCTTCTTCTTAGATGTATCTCTAACTTTGGAACACTCTCCTTCTTCATAACCAAGACCAATAGTGTCCTTATGATGCTTTTACTTGTCCAACATATCAAATAAGCACTCAGTACTCTTTTCAAATTGGAGTGTCTTGTGTAACTTTAAAGAGATTTTTTCTAATTCATTTCTCGAAGATACTATCTCAAATTCATACTTTTCACAATCAACTTCTTTGGCCTTTAGCTGATTATTGGCATCTTCTTCTATTTTATTAATTTCTGTAATTTAAGTCTTCAAATCTATTATCTATTTTTTTGTATCTTGAAGATCTGAAAGAGTTTTAGTCTTGGATTCCTTTTCCTCTTGTAGTTGCAACTTTAACCTTTGATTCTCCATTATGAGTTCTTTGATCTCATCAAGGACACAGATGAGCTCACCTTCCATATCAACCTTACAGTCATCTTCATCAAACTTCTGTCCATCTTCATCCACAAAAAAGTCTCCTTCTTCATCATCAATTTCAACTACAAAGTCATCTTTTCTTTCATCAAGTTCTTGTCTTCTTACATTCACATTGAGGTCTTCCTTTTTGTCAAGACTCTTAACTCCAGGACCAATCTCTTTATTACATTTTTTATCTACATTCAAGATTGGCTTAGGAAACAACTCATTGGCATTGGTAGACATAACAAAGGATTGTTTTACAATCTTTTGATTAGAATGAGACATGACATTTCTCATGTTCTTATTTCTTTTGCACTTACCCATGGTACTCCTCTCTCAAGACCTACACAAGCCGATTAGACTATAACAGGGAACATGGCTCTGATACCAATTGAAGGAGTACAATCAACACTGAAAGGGGGGGTGAATCAATGTTGAGTCAAAAACCACAATTTATAACTTTTCAAACATGACAATGATGTTTATCAAAAATTGAATTCAATACTTGAACAACCAAAATCAAATATTCAATCATATGTAATTACAAAAGACATGAGATCATAACACAAAGAAATAAACGAGTGGAAAACCCTCCTGGGGTAGAAAAACCACTCAAAACTACCTCACTGGCTTAAGCAAAAACCTCACTAGTTACAATGTTTAGAAGCACCAACTTCAAGGAGCACCAACCCCTAATATATACAAATAGGTCTCACTGACCATACAAGCCTCACTAGCTACAAGATACCTCACTGGCTGAATTTGCCTCACTGGCTTTTTTCAATCAATCAAAACAAAATATCTCATGTGCAAGAAGTGATTGCAAGTCAATTTGATTTGCACCATTACATAACAAAATATATTAGGGGATTACCTTATTTCAGTAAGTGCAAAACCTTATACCTCCCCTTTATCTTTCACAACAAATTCACTACAAAATTATATTCTTCAATTTGTGCAAAAGAAACGAATCATAAAAACAAATTCTTTGTGATAATTCCTACACCATCTCTGTAATCACATCTCCAATCATCTAATTATATTTGCAAACTCTTCATCTCTCTAATCATCTTCTTCTCTTTGTCAAAACATGATCTCATATACACAATGACACACAAACATCAATCTAGAACTTGCAAAAATAAATCATATAAATCTTCTTCAAAATCCTTCATATTCCTCTTCCATCTGATAACAAATTCATCTCCTTTATTTATTTTTTTCATTATCTTCATCTCAAAACTCTTCAACTTCTTCATCTCTGCAAAAACCATCTCCAAACAAAAATTAGAACATAAAAAAATTAAACCCCATTCAAATTCAAATTCTCTTCATATTCTTCTTCATAAAATCTTCTTTGACAATCTTCAAACCTTTCACCTTCTCTACACAAACAATTCATCTAAAACAATATTTTGAATGGAGAGAAAAAATCTTCATAAAAAACTCTCCAATTAAATCTTCACAAATCTAATTAAAACAATCATATCTTGCCTCTCCAAACTCCATGAAGATTTAAAAATAAATCTTCTGCCTTTTTAAAAAATTGAAAACCCCTTACAAATAGCTCAGGTCCTTCAAAATAGGAGTTTGTAAAAAGTTTTCTAAATTCAAATCATGCTCCATAAAAATCAATTAATAATGCATGCTTTTCATGCTTTATATAAATAAAACTTTCCATTTAAATGATTTTATAAATCATACTTTCCTTAAAATATGTGAACTCTCCAATTAATAAGGGTCTTCAAAAAGGCTATAAATTTACCACTTCAAAGTCATTCGATGCCTTTTTATTTTCTTAAATCATTCCATGGTCTCCATTTTATTTCCTTCCCATAAAACATTCGATAGTCTCCATTTTATTTCCTTAAAACATGCACTAAAAACAAGGCATAAATCGTGCCATTTTAACTTCTAAAGAAGACCTTAGATTAACTTTTTGGCACTCTCAGTACACTTAATGAACCATAGTCGATGGCAAAAAGGTCGAGGGGGTTGGTCAATGACATGTATTAAGGCCCCTCAAGAAGGTGAACTTAAGTGATATGATCTACAATCTCAGGTCAACAAAAAAACATAACAAAAAGAGCAAAGTACATGTGATGAGCAGAATGAGGAATTTTATCATGGCACTTAAACAAAAACCAACCTTTGATAAATGCAAAATCTGTACAAATCTGATAAAGAGAACCTTCTGACCAAAAAAAAACTATCACTTTCATCTCTTGTGAGAACATATATCATCTCCAACACTGATCATGATAACTATGAAACCACTTTTGTCTAAAAGAGATCATCAAATGTCTTGATGACCTTAAATGATCTGATGTCCTTCATCACAAAAAATGCATGTAATCAACTCCTATCTTGAGTCACCATCTTGAAACAATCTTTGCAACCTTATTGAATAGCATAACAACAATCTTGGCATAAAGAATGAATCAAGTAAACTCCTGAAATAAAGCCATGAGCATCAACAACTCAAACCATCAGTGGTAAACAACTCAACATCCTGTATGAAGAAATGAATTACACCTTATTAATCAACCTTGCATAAAAAGACATATGAAATGCATTATTTCTTCAAACACCACTACATAAGATCTACAAAAATGAAGCAACACAAACAAAAATGAACCAAGAGCTATCCTAAAATGAGACCATGAGTAATCCCATGATGATGGCTTTGAACATCCACTGATCCTGATGACATGAACAACTCCTTTCAATACCTATACCTTTTTGACATCAATGACAATCTACTTTCATCAATCTCCCATCCAAGAATTTTATTCACCCTTCCCTTCAATCCTGTCTGAAAATCAATTTTCCTTCATGGAGCAAGAAGAGGGTTTTTGGAGAAAAAATATAAAACTAAAGAGGTAAAATGAAATAACAAGTCTATTTTCTTTATATGCTTTCCAAAATCCTTTTTTCTATTTCGTATTTCTTTTCGAAAAATGGCTTAAGAGAATAGGCAATTTAAACAATTAATTTAATACAATAGATTCCACAAGGCAAGGAAACATGATTTAATCACATTTAATATTTTGAAATCCCAAATAAATTAAAATAAATTTCTAATAAAATGCAATCTACCTTTTAAATACAAATTATTTCATTTTGAATAAAATATTAACTTCACTTTAGTTTTCTTCCACTAGAATAAAACAATGCCATAAACTTTTCCACTAAGGTAAAATTAATATTTTTCAACCCAACCATTAAATATACTAAAAACATGAAAAACACACTTTTCAAGATAAATTAAAATGTAATGTAAAAAGTTAAAAGAAACACATGGAAAACACTTATACATGCTTTACGGGTTTTCACAACATGTAAACTCTAGAATCACCACTAATTTGAATCTAGGTTAACATAGCGATTCACAAGACTTATCTCACACTCAAACTAAGTGAGATAGGGGTTAATACACATGTTTTACCTAAATACAACCATCTCCAATATATAACCACCATTACAAAAATAAGCATGTACTTGCACACTCAGGTCAAACATGAGGTGTACCTGCTCCACATATAACAGCCAAATCAACATAATCCACCCCAACGTAGTGTAAATCATATATGATATAAATCATCTCATCTATTAAAATCATCTATGACTAGCATGATCCAAGAACACGATGCATAATAAAGATTTCATAATGTTGGAAAAATATAATAATCAAACTATAACAAATATAGTCAAATATAGTGAAGTTGAAACACTACAATGGTCTAATGTACACAAGCACAACATATGCATATTCCTAATCCAATGCAAATATAAAACCCCATTAGAAACATCTTTATGGACATCCAAAATACACCATCAAAACCCCTCGATGGCATGAAATACCTCATTGGAAAGTTTAGTGCAATGACTCATAGCATGAGAAACATATAATACACTAATAAAACTCTACACAACATATATCATAAGAATCAAAAAGCACACTACACAAACACTAAGGTGGGAATTACAAAGATAGAGCTATAGATCAGCAAGCAATAGATGGGCAACAACAAGAAGAGCCAATCCAAAGTGATACTTGAGCTTTTGTCACAACAAGGGACCAAGTGGCTATTGAAGAAGAAGAAGAAAAGAAGGTAGAAGAGGAAGAAAAAATAATAGAAACCAGAGGAAATTGTATATTAGGAGATATCTTCTTAGGAGGAGAATCCTTCTTCATAGAGGACTCCAACAAAAATCCCCCCTCATCCTTTGGGATCTTCCTCTTCTCACAGGCTAGTACATTCAAATCTTCCCTCTCCTCCACTTGGTACTCAACCTCTTGAGCCAAGTTCCCCACCAAAAACACCTACTCCCCCATTTTATGACCAAAGGGATGCAATTGTCATAGGTTCAAGTTTTCCAATTTGGTTGGAGATCACTATTAAGAAAGAAATTGGTAGTATGGACCAACTTCAAACAATTTTCAAATTTTAGTGGATAGGTTCGAGGAGCTACCAAAATCCAAAAAGGTTAGAACATTATTCACTATAACTAAAAAGATTGTCACTACACTATGTGATAAAGAAGAAAGGCATATGAAAGTGGGTAACTATGAAATCCAAAAGGTAAACTTGGGCCACCAAACAAGAGAAGAAGAGAAATAATGACTCCAATCTATAGCCTCTACTATCCTAGGCTAGGCGAGTAAGGGTGAACAAATGAAGAAAGAGATCAAGGCCTAGGTTGGTGAGTTGCCTACTTGTGTGGACTATCTTGTGTTAGGAAGAAAGGTGTTGTACACCTTGCACAAGAAAAAAATATTTTAATTATGTGTTTAAAATAAATATCTATCTTTGGTGCATCTCTAGTGATGTGTTTAAACACATTAAATATTTATTTGGGTTCACTTGTAAAGTTTTAATGTAACATTGGTTAGATGTTTTATGTGTGGGAGACATCAAACAAATATTTAATATTTAAAATTTGTCAAAAATATTTAATTTTAGAGTCAATGGTTTTGTGTTCCCATAGTTTTGGTACACATGTGGTTTAGCCAATACCACTTAGTGGTTTTATGTGAACTCAAATTATAAAAGCAAGCACATTTTTAGTGGTTGAGTTTGGCTGCCATTTATATTGAGCTCTCTTATATAGTGCATATGTGAAGCATGGCATGGGATGTGTGGTTACATTCTTACCCATTATGCTTGGACACATGGAGGATGCATTGGAGGAGCTTGATGTTTTAAAAGTATTCATGGAGACTCTATAAGTGTATTGTAATGTTTTCATTGTTGAATAATACATTGAGTGTGAATGCTTATTGAGGCTAGGTTTCTCCTTAATGGAGGGTTTTCCTAGGGTATATATTGTATCATCTTGATAGTATATTTGTCTATTCTTTTGCATGGTGGATTTTGGTTAATTTAAGTACTTATTTGCATATTTATCTCTCTTGGGGTTATGAAGAAATGCTTATGTTACATTGTAATATTTCCTAAGTTCACCTTGTAGGCCCAATGGACTAAAATGCCCCCACTCCTACCTTCTTGGTAGCATTAGATAAAATAATTAGTTAAGAGGAGACATGGGAAGAGTGGCAGAAGCTACTAGAACTAGGAGGGATACCCTTCTAGCATAAGGAAAGAGGCTAATATAAAGGGTAGTCAGGTGTTATAATGAGGTCAATAATGAGATTACCAATATGGAAGAATTTGAAGAAAACCTAGACACTAAACTAATATCTCTTAATGACAAATTGCCTATCCTTAAGAGGATGGCACAAATTTTGTTTCAAATTAGGAAAACAATGGTATTCTTCTAGGTGGAAGCCTCAAAATGCATCTTGAGTGCCTAAAGGCCACAAAGTGGAGAATGGGGATCTTGCATGAATGCAAGAAGAAGTTCCTGAATAGAAAAAGAACAAGGGAAGCCATCATGACTAAAATTCAAAATTTTGTTGAGGCTATCCCATATACATTTTTGCGAAAGTATTGACAAGGTTTGCCTTGCTACTATAATAGTTAAAGAATTTACTGATTCCATAAACAAGTATTTAAAATAGAAGAATCCATAGAAAATATAACTAGAATAAAGGGGAACTTCAATGTGTTTGAGGCACTCATGACATAGATGAGGAAAGTCCCAAAGTAGATTGTAAAAGCACTCTTATCTAGGAAGGTGCACTTCACATATTCCCATGCTCCCATCTCTAAGGTATTTAGAGAGGCAATTGACAATTTACAAGTATATCTACAAGAGAGTAAACTTGAGCAACAATGCAGCAACACAGAGTGATAACAAGTAGGAGTTGTATGAATACATATTTAATCCAAATAATTCTTTATTCAAATTTGGGTGATCATAATAAGTTTCACTCCTTATAGTGGAATGCTTATTTTTAATTGTTAATTTGGGTGCAAATAGGCAAACAAGTCTTGGGACAAATATAATTAATTTTCAAATTTTGTTTTAGGCCTGAGGAATTTTGGACTTGGCACCCAAGAGCCTATGTAAATTTTGAAGACATTATTATGGGTTGGAAATTTTTGAGAGGTAGCAAACTAGATAGAGAAGCAAGTTAGTCAATTTTATATTTTTATTTTCATTGTAGTTTCAGGTTTTCCAAATTGGGTCATGTTGTAATGAACATTTTTTGAAGTTCAAATGAGAAGAATAGAATCCAAGGCATGTTACGGGACCAATCTTTCAAACTAATAACATGTGGGATGTGATGTATACATTTTTTATGTGTAATACAATGATTTCATATGTTCCATTCATTTGTTTTAAATTATTAGACATTTACACTAGTTTGTGCTAATTGTTTTGTGTAATACAGATTGAGCAAAGTTGTTTAACTAGATTTCATTGTTTTAACAAAATTGGAATTTAAATTCATTACAAAACAAATCCATTTTTTAAAAAAAATTAACTCTAACTCTTTTACCTTTTCTTCTAAAATCAAATTAAAATTAATTTCAAATAAAGAAATTAAAAAAAAACTTGCAAATCTACTACTGAAATGCTTAGATCTAAGATTTGCAAATGATTGGGCTATTAGAAAAGATTAACATCATAGTTGCTAGAAGACTAACAATCATCTTAATTAGATTATTTAAAAATTTTGAAATTAGATTTATTAAAAATCTTTTGCAAAGATGAGATCTAGGGCTATAAAATTTGAAAATCTCAAAGCTTTTAATCTATTTGTTGATAGACATCAAATTAAATATCTATTATTTGAACAACTAACCATTTGTCAAGAAGAATTTGTTGCAAATTGATTGCATACCAAGACTTTCATATCGTATGCCATTTAAAATAAAAAGGACAATTACATGGATCATTGAGTTATCTTGCACCAGTTAAAGAGGGGTGGAGTGATCTTGTGATTTTATGATAACTTATTGCCAAGTGTGTATCAAAATGCCCATCATTACACTTTGATTCCAAAAGTTAACATTTGGTTAGATCAAAACCATACTCCAAAGATCAAATTTATGTTGTATAGGTAGGATGAGACATAAGATTGACCTACAAAAAGACCCCAAATCTACACAAGTGCATTGATTTTTGTATTGTAACAAATTGTTGGGTATGTGGCTTGTATGAAGCCCACATGTAACGGTAGTCTTTTCTTTATCTTGTAACTACTGCATCCTCTGACCATAATGGTTGTCCATCTATTGCCATTTCTTGGCTAGCATCTAAAAATTCCTACGTTGACTATTCTTGGTTGAGTTTGGTGTTTGAGATAGTTTTAGTGTATTATTTTTATCTTGGTAGCCAGAGTGCTGGATGTAATGTAAGATACTAAGAATAGAGTTTAATAAAGATGGAGAATCCCCTGCTTGAGAGTGGATGTAGTCTATAAGACAAACCACTATAAAATCTTTGTGTGTTCTCATCTGTGTGTGTTTTTATTTATTTCATTCACTGCTATTTTTCTTTCATTTTTTTGTTGTCTTTCAATTTTTATAATTGGTATTAGAGCCTGGTTTGAACCAAGGAGTTGTGAAGAAAGGTTAGCAGATATGGAAGAAAGCTCCAACTGGGATGATTGGGTTCAAGCTCTCATGTCTATGTGCCATGGCCATGAAGAGAGTCCTGATGAAGTGGGAGCTATTCATCAGATGTTTTTGGATGAATTAAATGATGAAGCTGATTCTATTATTGATGAGTTTCTTGGTATGTTGGAACCTACAAGTGACATGGAACAGATACAAGCAATAAAAAGGAATGGTTATAGTACTCGGTGTGTAGAGAAAAAGGTTAGATTTGATTTGCTAATGGAAATGGATGATTTGCATGTTTTGGTAGAGGCTGAGAATCAGGGTGCTTTAGGTGATGAGGATGTGATTTCACAGTCTCACATGCATGATGTGCTACCAGAGCATTGCTCATCGATGGTGCTGGCTATGGAAAAGGATATTGGTTACCTAATGCATTTGTTGCATTTGTTGATTTCCTTGGCAGTTTGTGCAAATGGAGGGGTTTTACACCTTGTCAATGTGTGCCGTAGTGCAGCCACGGAGTTGCAAAATTTGTGAATGGTTGATGAAATTAAGAGCCAAGGGGGATTTAAATCCATGTTCCTATTCTTGGAAAGAGCCTCCAAGATCATGCAAAAGAGGGACCTTAAGAACCCTAAAATTGAGGTCATATTGAATGTGGAGGTTTTGTAGGTGCTGGGGAATGAGAAGAGCTTGCTTAGTGAAGACGTGGGTGTTTTGAATGCCAAGATGCTGCCCACGTGCCCCCAAGAGAGGAGTGTTGCAGAGGAGGGGAAGAGTGTGAGGAATTATTTGTCTTTGAGAAGGTCAATGGTGTGGCTTGATGAGCCCACTGTGAGGGTGAGATTGATTAAGCATGTCCATCATTTGGAGGTTGTTAAAACTGACATGCTTTAGAGGAGATTCATCTAAAGTTTTCTTGAACAAAATTTTGTGAACCTAAAATCTTCGTTGTGGCTGATGTAACAAATGGAAATGCAGGGGATATCTCTAAGCACCTCTCTTTCTGATAAAACTTGTCTTCAAGTGGGAGATTGTGAAGCTACATGTGAAGCCAAGTTCAACTTGTAACAGTTGGCTAGATAAAATCAGAGAATATGCTGTGTAAGACTGAAGCATCAGTTTCCTCTTGTAACTGTAGCTTCTTAAAACTGTTTGTCTTCCACGGTGAAAGCCATATTCTATTGGCATCTTATTTATATAGAGTTAGAGTTAGATGAAGTTTAGAGATGAAATTGGAGAGTGTGTCTATATGTTGAATGCATATGAAAAATAGAGAATTAATAAAAAGTGATTTCCCCTATTCGTTGTGGATGTAGCCAGATATTTTGGTGAACACGTTAATACTAACTTGCATTCTTTTCTCTGTGTTTTGTATCCATGTGTTTTGGTGTTTCAAATTATTTTCTATACTGTTCTTGCTTTCTTTCTTTTGCATTGTAAAAATCTCTCTTGTTCGAAAACCAGTGGAGTTTTGTCAAATCATGGATGATGTAGATAAATGGAAGATAGAGAAGTTCTTGAGACAAAATGATGTCAGATGAAAACTGGAATATCTTAGACTAGAAAGTAGCTGCAACCATCATTCTATCATTGTTGAGCAATGTCCTCTTCAACGTTGCCATGGAGACAACAGCTAAACAGATTTGGGACAAGCTATGTGACATGTATGAGAGGGCTTCAGCAACGAATCGGGTGTTCCTATTGAAGAAACTGGTAAACTTGAAAATGAAAGAAGGTAACAGCATGTCGAATCATTTAAATGAATTTAATATTGTTATCAGTCAATTACTTTCTCTGGATGTTAATATTGAGGAAGAAATGAGAGCCATGTTCTTGTTGTGCTCTCTTCCTGATAGCTGGGATAGTGTGATCATGACCATAAGCAATTCGGTATCTGGTAAAAGTAGATCTGAAGAAGGGGAGGATAAGAAAAAACAAACAATGTTGTGGTATGATGATGAAGCAGCCACTCTTCTCAATGAAGATATGAGAAGAGGGAAAAGCAGAACAAATGGTGATGCCTTGACTGCTGTAAGCACTGACAATAGAGGAAGGATTCAAGATAGAGGTAGAAATAACAATAGAGGAAGATCGAAGTCCAGAACCAGAAATGAAGAATGTTGGTTTTGTGGCAAGCCAGGTCACACAAAAAGGAATTGTTGGAGCTACAAAAAGGCACAAGAAAAGGTGTGTAGTAACTAAGCCAACACAGCATGCCAAGAAGATGTAGGATTTCTTATTTTAACTGAAGAACAAGTTCCAACAAATGTTTGGGTACTTGATTTTGGCTCATCATTTCATGTCACTCCATGCAAGGAATATTTCAAAAATCTACAACTTGGTGACTTTGGTAAGCTTTTTCTTGGTAACAATGAATCTTGTGATGTTGTTGGCATAGGGGATATTTCTTTAAAACTAAAAAATGGAAAAACTTGGTTGTTACATGATGTTAGATATGTTCCCCAGCTCAAAAAAAATAGAATCTCAGCTGGGCGATTAGGTTCTCAAGGTTGTGAGATTAGTTTTGAATCCAATAGATGCAAAGTTAAAAAGGGGGCCTTAGTAATTGCAAGGGGTAACAAATTAGGCACCCTGTATGTCATAGACAGTCATGCTAAAGTGGGAGTTGTTCATCCTACTTCAGATTCATCATTGGGGACTGCCAGGCAAAGGTCTTTGGATCAATTAGATGCTGAAACTGCTTCTGTTATTAATAGTTTTCTCAGTATGATTGACAGTGATAGTTTTGGGGATCAGTTAGATGATGGTGTGCAGGTTGATGCCATAGAACCTGGGGCAGATGAAATTAATGGCAATGAGACTAAAAATTTGAAGGTGATTGAAGATGCGCCTATTTGTAATGGTGATTAGAGTGATAGTTTGGAGTCAGTTTGTAATGCTGCTGGTAACAGAAATTGTGCATCTGAAAATATGTCGACCAATATGGAAGACAGAGTAGCTAAAACTAAGATGACTACCATCAAAGTTAGCACTAAATTTGGTGGAATTGCTAGAATTGTTGTATCTCTGATTTTATTTTTGTTTATCTGTTGTATATTTTTGTGTTTTGTGTTTGGAGGGGTGAATGAGCAGTTTGAATGAGCATTTGCTTCTGATTTGAAAGTGATTGTGGTAGATGCATTAACGAAGATTGTACCACGAGAGAAGTTTGAGTTTTGTAGAGCTTCTCTCGATATTGTCCCAATGTGATGATGTGGCTGATGTGGGGGATATCTCTAACAGGTTCTTTTGTCGTTCCCATTGATCTTCAAGTGGGAGATTGTTGGGTACATGGCTTATATGAAGCCCACATGTAACAGAAGTCTTTTCTTTATCTTGTAACTACTGCATCCTCTTACCGTAACGGTTGTCCAGCTACTGCCATTTCTTGGCTGGCATCTGAAAATTCCTGCGTTGACTATTCTTGGTTGAGAGTTTGGTGTTTGAGATAGTTTTAGTGTATTGTTTCTATCTCGGTAGCTAGAGTGCTGGATGTAATGTAAGATACTAAGAACAGAGTTTAATAAAGATGGAGAATCCCCTGCTTGAGAGTGGACGTAGTCTATAAGACGAACCACTGTTAAAATCTCTGTGTGTTCTCATATGTGTGTTTTTATTTATTTCATTCACTGCTATTTTTATTTCATTTTTCTGCTTTCTTTCAATTTTTACACAAATTAATTCTCCAAATCTGTAATATTCATACTATATCTTTAATTTAAAAACTAAATACATCTGTCATTCACATTTAATTTTCTAAAATAACATTCAATTTATGAATTCCCAGCTCTTTTAATTTACATAAATTAATTGTAATGCTGTTTGGAAGTATGGTTCTTCAAGGTTATTGTCACGACAAATGCAGTGGATGTGATTACTCAGAATCAATCATGGGTTTTTCAAGTGTAATGCTACTGGAGTGTAATACTGATTTAAGTGTTATTTGAAGTTCAATGAAAACTTTGATTATACCATGCAAGTGAATACAAATGAACATTGTAGTAATAAGCATTGACGGTGATAAGAAGTGGAACGGTTCAGACGATAGAAAACAGCAAAACAGAGTTGCAGATATTGAGATGCATCTGTTGAACATTAGTTAGACTTGAGAAAGACTAGTGTTGCAGTTTTTTCTGAGATATCAGATAACTAACTTTAGAGCAGTAATATCAAGATATAGATCACAATTACTGATAAAACTATAAGCATGTTTGTATCCGACACACAGAACAGAGCATGTCTTTGATAATTCGCTTCCCTTCCAAAACCAGCACGTCCCTGGGCTTGCCGGCAAACGCGAGCATGACGATAATTGTAACCCAGGTGAGCAGCATGGTCGGCAGAGCGACCGCCAGAACGCCAAACGCCATTCCATAGAATACGGAGGCACAGAGCACCATTGTTGATAAGTGAGAGAGATTGAACAATTGCTATTTCTATTTATAAATAAGCTGCAATTTATAAATAAATGGTGCTGCTATATTTAGGACTATTTATAGGTGCTACTATATTTAGGATATTATATCGCTCATGCATAATTGCATAATGCATAAAAAAAAACAGAGTGGAGTTTAGAATAATTCACCCAAAAAAAAGGCACCTTAAAAGAATATTTCAAGAGATGATTGGGTTACACATAATATCCATCTTTAGTACTAAAGTTTTTCTTTATCTTCCAAACAATTAATCAAAGAAGGAAAAAAACTATATTTAGGATATTATATCGCTCATGCATAATTGCATAATGCATTAAAAAAAAAACAGAGTGGAGTTTAGAATAATTCACCAAAAAAAAAGCACCTTAAAAGAATATTTCAAGAAATGATTGGTTACACATAATATCCATCTTTAATACTAAAGTTTTTCTTTATCTTCCAAACACTTAATCAAAGAAGGAAAAAAGCAACATGAACACAAGTGAGAAAAGTAGCTCTAATGAGATAGAAGACTTTTTTTACATGGAGGATCTCCTTCTCCAAGAATTCATACCTTATCATCTTCTCTTTTTTCGAAACACTTACTCAAGGCAACATAATGAGGAGTTCCTCTTCAAAGCTTCCTTCTTTCCAATCAAAACAAGAATGGACTTAAAGTTGCATTCTTGACCCAAGCAGGAGACTTATATGGTGGTGCCATGTCACCCATTCTCATCCAATAAGATTAGTATAGATGACTTTTCTTATCCATACAATCACAACAAGATATGAATTGAGAATTTCATACCTTCTCTTGTCTCCCACAAGTGTGAATTGACAACTCCATACCTTGTCGTCTCCCACACGTGTGAATTGACAACTCCATACCTTCCCATATGCTTGACATGGATGAAATGGCAAGTCCATGTTTTTGACACCTCATTAAGAGAAGCCCATCCCAAGAAGATTTGGTGATATTTATCTTGCATAACACTCCAAGCAAGCCCCCAAAGATGTACCTATTTGATAGGTACTATCCTAAGTGACAAAATTTAACATAAAAAATATAAAAATAACACTTTTACACCACTATAAAGTTGGCCCTTTGTGTCCATCCGATTTTGTACCAAAAAAGATATAAAGTAACTTTAAAACATTAACACCAATGCAAACTAAATAATGTTAAGACACACAATGAAAAAAAAACTACGTAAGGGTAAGAAGGCTCATCATAAGAGGTCCAAGTCCTCTCATGGACTAAGATAATTGACATAACTAGGATCACATTCAAGTTATTATTTCACCAAGTGTAATGGGAAGGGTATCTAAAGTTTAAGATTAATCTTTGTTTTCCCATTGTCTAACCTATAGTTGCACACACCAATACATCAAAGACATGAGTATATAGCTAGAGCAACATGATTTAAATTGTACCATTTACTCATTAGTAATTCAATTAAGTTCACATACCTTAGAATATAACCTGACCCAAAATTCACGTATCACCAACATAGACATAAACAGATTGTATATATTAGTATGGTAAAAATTTATCATTTAGCAATAACATAGAATCAAAATTCACGTATCACCAACATCTTTAACTTCTTGTAGAAACAGTAAATTTAAGTCATTCTTAAATTTATAAAATGAACTTAAAATTTGTTTCCTATTAAGTGCTTCCAAGCTGCTTACATTCTAGCTCACATGATTAAAGATTATTTAATGTTAAGGTGGGGGATTGTCTTATTAGATAGCTTATCATTTAACAACGATATTTTTCCTCATTACTCTTTTTTTCCAAACATAGAATTAAGATGAGATTACTCTATTTATTTTTTTAAACTCTATCCATTAGTTCATCAAATGAATTGTCAACTTCTTTCCTAACCACTTCAATTTTCATGGATTTAAAATCTTGCAAATATTCTCCCCATTAGAATTTCTACAAAGTATTTTTTGTCTATTATAATTCCCTATAAAAATTGTATGACTTTGATCATTCTTCTTGACTAGACCAACATTTTTGTACTACATGTATAGATTGGGAGTCTTGAAGAGTATTACTATCTTTGCATCTATTTTTAGTTTCACTAACTAAATTTGAGGATTGTTTTGTCTCAAGGTTTTCATCAACTTGATTTACAATTTCATATTTACCATTTTCAATAGAAGGAGGTTCACCAAGAAAAAGAATATATTCCACTGATGAGGAGTTACTTTTTCTTGCAAGATATTTCATCCATATCTTCTATTTCTCTAATTATGGTTTCCTTTCCAACACTATCCTAACAATTATTACATTTTATTCAAAGGGAGGAGAGTATTTTCATTATTACAACCATTAGGATTTCTTATAGCTCTAGAGAAGTCCTTTCTTTGGTGACCATAATCTTACAAAGAAAGAAAGCATTTAAACCCCTCAATTGAACATAATCTACCACCACATAAATCAATGACTACCCATTTTTTAAAGGTGACAATATATTGACACTCATATTAACAAATAGCTCACTTGTACTTACAAACAATTAGGGAAACCATCTCACACATCAAAAAAATGAAACTTTGAAATTTTAAATTTTATGCAAAATAAAACCGAAGAGGGCTAAAGCTAACAAAGCATCAAAACAACAAAAAGACTTAAATCAAATTCAATTGTAGGTGAAAGTGGAGGTCCAAGAGCTCTCATAGAGGATGAATATTAATCTTCCTCATCTAGCTCTAAGGCATCACCTTTCTCATCAATGCCTCGAGATTGTATTGGTTATTTCTTCCTTTGTTATATAATTACAAAAATCCTAGTTTTCCTAGCAGTTGTGCTCACGTTATTCTTATTTCATTCATTATTCTGAAACAACGAACATATGATAACTTGTATTTAGTAGACTTGAGAAAGACTACTGTTAGCAGTTTTTCTGAGATATCAGATAACTAACTTTAGAGAAGTAATATCAAGATATAGATCACAATAACTTATAAAACTATGGACTATGAGCATGTTTGTATCCGACACATAGAACAGAGAATGTCTTTGATAATCCGCTTCCCTTCCAAAACGAGCACGTCCCTGGACTTACCGGCAAACGTGAGCATGACGATAATTGTAACCCAGCTGAGCAGCATGGTCGGCAAAGCGACCGCCAGCATGGCCACCATCGCCAGAAAGCCAAACGCCATTGCATAGAGTACGGAGACAAGAGCACCATTGTTGATAAGTGAGAGAGATTGAACATTTGCTATTTCTATTTATAAATAAGTTGCAATTTATAGATAGATGGAGCTGCTATATTTAGGATAGTAAATCGCTCATGCATAATGCATTAAAAAAAAACAGAGTGGAGTTTAGAAGAATTCACCCAAAAAAAGCACCTTAAAAGAATATTGCACAAGACGATAGGGTTACACACATAATATTTATCTTTAGTACTAAAGTTTCTTTTCATCTTCCGAACACTTAATCAAGAAAAAAAAAAAAGCAACATGAATACAAGTGAGAAAGGGATTACTTTTCCAGGTAGCTTTAATGAGATAGAAGACTTTCCTTACATGGAGGATCTCCTTCTCCAAGAATTCACACTTTATCATCTTCTCCTTTTTTTTTATACACTTACTCAAGGCAATATAATGAGGAGTTCCTCTTGAGAGCTTCCTTGTTTCCAATCAAAACAAGAATGGACTTAAGTTGCATTCTTAAGTCAAGCAGAGAGACTTATATGGGGGTGCCATGTCACTCATCCTCAGCCAATAGGATTAGTACACATGACTTTCCTTATCCATACAATCACAACAACAAGATATGAATTGACAATTACATACCTTCTCTAGTCTCCCACAAGTATGAATTGACAACTCCATATCTTCTTGTCTCCCACACATGTGAATTGACAACTCCATACCTTCCCATATGCTTTACATGGATTAAATGGCAAGTCCATGTTTTTGATGCCTCATTTAGACAAGCCCATCCCAAGAAGATTTGGTGATATTTATCTTACATAACACTCCAAACAAGTCCCCAAAGATGTACCTATCTCATAGGGTACTAGCCTAAGTGACAAAATTTAACATAAAAAACATAAAAAATGACAATTTTACACCACTTTAATGTTAGCCCTTTGTGTCTATCCGATTTTGCACCAAAAAAGATATAAAGTAACTTTAAAATTAACACCAATGCAAACTAAATAATGTTAAGGCACACAATGAAATAAAACTACATAGGGGTAAGAAAGCTCATCATAAGGGGTCCACGTTATTTTTAATGTTTCCTAGGTTCATGCCTTAAGGATTTACAAATGTGGGGTTTGTACCATTTCAGATCATTTCTCTAGAAATACCAAGACATTCTCTCT
The DNA here is from genome assembly GCA_027924645.1 of Cunninghamia lanceolata. Taxonomy (NCBI): domain Eukaryota; kingdom Viridiplantae; phylum Streptophyta; class Pinopsida; order Cupressales; family Cupressaceae; genus Cunninghamia; species Cunninghamia lanceolata. The sequence goes on along the minus strand of BSBN01000391.1, from coordinate 10,918,029 downwards.
TGGCCATTTTTCAAGGCTAATTTAAGATTGGTAGCCAAGATTTGGAGTCTTTTTAGACTATCTTAGATTGGTTCTTGATGCAATGGCTCTTAAGGTTGGAATCTATTGTACAAAGTCATGGTGAAAGGATTGGAAGTGGTTTCTAGATACCCCTCTTCAAGGTTACAAGCCTTGTAAGGGGTACTCATGGCTTTCTCCTCACACGCCTATAATTCTGAAGCTTAATGTGATGAAATCTTTAGTCATCTACCTCATAATCGTGACACAGATTTCAAAAATTCTAGTCCACTTTGGTGGAACCCAAGCTGGCTCAATTTTTTTTGTGTCTTCTCTACTAGGGCCTCCCTATGGGGTCCCCATTGGTTCATCTGGGAGTGGCAACTCCTCATTATCCTTTCTGTGGTCATTGGAAATTATCAAGCATCTCTTCTAGTTTTGTTCTCAAGCTTAGGCTATTTGGTGTTGGATAAATGATTTCTTCAAATCATTTAGACTTGAGTTGCTCCCCTTGCATATGATACTTATGGGCAACTAGTCCAGAATGCTAGCAAGATACGTCAAGATTTGGCCTGCTTTTAGAGTGGAGATACTTTTCTCAATTTGGAAAGATAAAAATTCTACCTTTTTTGTTAGCTTAGTTGTGGATAATCATCTTTTCATGTATACTAAAGCTAGTATCTATTATAATGTTATGTTACAAACTCAAGTTCAAGCCAACAAAGTGCCTTTGGAAGTTGCTTATTTGCAAACTTTAATTGAGCATTGGGTTAATGCCCCTTGTATAGTTGTTCATGGTCCTCCTTCCCCTACCTAAAGGATACTTCTCTACCACGAGGGCATATCTCTCCACCATGTGGGTGTTGAGGTGCTCATAGTCACAGCTCTAGGCATGACCATCATGGTTCCCAAGGCTCTCCACATCCTTTACAACGTGGATGGACTCCTCTGCCACATGGGCATTCCTCTACTTCTTAGTGTGGCCATACTAGTTGGCAGATAGTGGAAAGTTTCCCCACTTGGATCTTGCTATTTCACATGTAGAAGATAAAATCTAGATAATTCCATCACGGGTTGGGAGCCCATTATTGATAGCCAAGATCTCCTAGATGTGTGGGAGCCTCCAACTAATCATGATCCCCTTCCTTCTCCTCATAATATAGTTTTAATGATTTAATCATTTGACCACTTTTATTTTGTTTTTTGACTTTGACATAGACTTTTGGATATGTGATTCCATTCTACTAGTCTTTTATGTGAATTATATATTATATTTTTCATATATTAATATGAAAGTATAGCACTCTTCATCATAAGAAAGACCTACCTTTTTTGTGAATTGTGTATTATATTTTTAATATATTTTAATATAAAATATAGTACTCTTTATCATAAAAACACAGAGAGACTAGTTACTAAATAAACCTTATTCTCATACCAACTCTTTATTCTAAATTATCTTTATTTATCATTATGATTTGGTATTATTCTAAATTAAATTTATTTATCACTGTGATTTAATGGATTTCCAGGTGTTTGTACATGGAGGCATTTGTACAGGAAGCAACTTTCGATCAAGACAGCCAAATCAAATTAAGATAGCGTAAAGATTTTATGAACAATCTCAAGCAACAACCGATTTTGACAACCCCAGTTTCCGGGGGTTAATAAAATATTATATTCTCTCAAATTGATCCTAGAGAGTCGTCCTGAATCATGATTAAGTTTGTCCTGTGAATTATTGCTTGCAATATAAAATGGCGTCCAACCTATTTTAGGCTGCTTTGGCACCGCTCCTTATGAATGGACAAAATTACATTATTATCAAGTTAGAAGTGGACAGATGCAGATGAACTCTAGTGAATCCACTGAATCCATTTGGTTGTAAATTTCATTTATTTATCAATTACCCATCGAGGAAGAAAATATACAATTACCTCTGTCCTGTGAAATTCTTTTTGCTTTTTAAAATAAGAGAATAGAACTCAAGACAGATTTGGTAAGTTATGATTCATAATTAGAAGATTGGTACAGAGCACAGCTTGAAGATGCAGGTTTACACATTTTTCTCCTTCTGCTGAATAAAATAACAGGCGAAAACCCCAAATTGTAATATAACATATACCACATGTCCAGTCTAGACAATTATATATTGTTTCAGATGGCACAAGAACGGTCTTGCTTCCATAATAAGGTGGGATCTCCTTCCGAAACCTCAAGCAAATTCCCACAATTACGAATCTCTCTTTCCTGTCTTTCATCATACAGAATATATTCATGTAACCAGTCAGAATTATAATCCTCAAAATGCCACAACCCATCTGCAAAATCACCATGAATCTCCGAAACTCCTGCGCAGGCTTCGCCAACAGTGCCAGAAAATGAAGAAGGCTGATAAAGAAGCGAACCCATCACTGACGGGATTCCCAGGTCAACATCCAAGTAACTCATCCCATCCACGTCACGGGTTCGAATCTCATTTTCAGTAGTGCAACAACAAGAATTGACGATCTCTTCCTCGAGGCTCTTCATTACGCCACACACAACCTCCTCTTCCGCGACATTTCCTTCTTCCTCTGCATCTTCCAGCAAATGGATAAGCTCCTCCGCTTCAGGGCTCAGCCCCCGGAAACGCTTACAGGCTGAAGATTCCTGCATTTCATCTTCTTCTTCTCTGCAATCTCTGCCATGTTTTCTCTCCGTCATTTCAAGCCCTTCAATCCAAGACATTCCACAGAGGAACCAAACACAGAGCCTATATATAAGCGCAGATAATAGATAACGGGCTGACGTGGCCCAGTTATGGGGAGCAATTACTGATACATGGCATTGGAATGGGCAATTTCACAATACAGTAGTTGTGATATCCAGACATGTGGGCACTGTCAGCCTGGCAAATTCAATGTACTTCGTATCTCGAAACTCGAGACGCTCACACAGCTGGGCACATTCAATGTACTGCGATTCACAAGATTCTCCACTTGTACGATGTGCAGTTTAATTATCTGTGTCTTTTTCCCGTTTTGTTGATTAGTTTGTCTGGTAATCTGCTTGATGTGGCTGTCAAAGTCGGGTCATTGTAATTGTAATATTGATATGACTGTTACAGCATCTTTGCAGGCCCCGCGGCCACCTGCCTCCACTACTTTGTCCTTACTGGATTTGCTTCTTTTAAAACTGGAAAAACACAGCTGAAAGGCATTATAGCTGCAAAAGGATAGTCATGATTAGGTGGCTCTCCACAACTTCACATCGATCAAAAAAAGAAATCACTTAATAATGATCACTAAAGATGGGAATAAAGTCAATAAAACACCGACAGAGTAAATCAAGATATAAAACATAATAATAAATTTTAAAAAAAAACTGTGGACGGTGAAATCAACGGCTAGGCAATGATAAATTAAGTAGAAAGTGTCGAAATATTATAGGATGGTAATGTGGTGGGAAATTTTAGAAAGTGCGATTTAATTGTATCGGGGATTTGCTCTAATCGTGTTTTGAATATCGTATTATTTGTCTTTTGCATCGAGGGAGGGGATTTTGTGGTGGAGTGGCTCTAGATGACCTTTACGCCCATACCCATTCAAACCCTATAAAGTCTTTACTGGGAGAAGGCCATCTAGACCGTGGAAAAGAAAAGGGGTCGGTGAACTACCTTGGGGTTTTTAGTTGTTATGGCCTGCCCATGAGGCACATGGCTAATAAGTCGAAGCAGTTTCCAATAAAAGTTTGGAGGTGTTCCACATAAACTGCATTTTTTCTACATTTTTTCTACTTTGGTAAAAATACATTTTTGAGGGGTTTTTCTATTTAGTTATGTAATAGATATCAAATTTCCACAATCCATTGTATTGTAATTTGATTGTTTCACAATTACACTTTGTAGTAGTTTTTCATCAACGTTTCGGATCACATTAGGTGATACATTTAGTTATGTCTTTGGTTTTGTTCATGTAGTTATATTTAGTATATTTTTAGTCTTTGTCTAATGTGGGACTAATGTTTCCATGTCACTATTTGAAATTAGTCACTGCTTGGGAGGTGGTGCCATGACTGTAAGAAACGCATTTTCCTAATGTCGCTACATTTTCATTTCAAAAATGCTTTTTTTTTTTGCCTTTTCCTATTCACCGGCTATATTTTTCCCAGTGGTTTTAGGGTTTTTTATTTGAAAAAATGGAGAGAAAATTCGTCAACCAATAAAAGAGGAGCAGAAGAATTTTTTATGGGTTTCTAATGTTTTCATCATGTGGACGTGCAAGTTTTTCTAGTGGACACGTATGGAGGTATGTGGCTGCTCTACAGGGCTTGTTCAGACCATGAGTTGTGGCCTCATGCATTGTAGGGATTCCAAGACTTGGGTTTTTAAAATAAACCATGGTGTGGACTAGGGCAGTTTACTTGTGGCTAATTTTCCTTGTGCACTGGTGCAGTCTTGTTACAATTTTTTATAGCCGCCGAGGTAAATGGTGCACCTTGCCAATACATTCTTTTGTTATGTTATTTTGCTTTCTTTTGTATTGCGGTAGTGTTTTACCCTGCCTTCAGATTTGACATTTTGATATTTTATTTTGTGGATAATGAGACCCTCTGTTTTGTTTAGTGAAGATTGGGCTGGAGGCTGTCCTTGGCAAGGTCAATATTAAAAATCATCCTTAGGGATGACGACCATGCCTTTGTCTGAAGGCATGTCTTCTGCTCGTTTGCTGGCATGCCCTAATTTGGACAGTGCCCGTACGCCTCTACTAGTACATGTACCCCACATCTTCAGGGGATGCTCATGCTTGAGATACCCATGTTTTGTCTAATGGATGTTTTGTTTTGAATTGGCGCTTGTTCTTGTAGGGATTCAAACTAAAATGCTATACAAAGATGTTGTTTTGGGAGATTGTGGAGCTGGCAAGTTTAAGATCGATTCTGCTCTGTTCTAGCATGGCCATGCTCATTCTTTCTTTTCATTTTGTCTCTTAAGTTTTCTTGTATATTTTTCTGTTTCCACTATTTTGTGCATTTTGTGTGTTTGTGTTTTAATTATTTTTTGCAAAATGCATTTATCTTCTCAATTTCTACATGCATTTGGTTGAGGGAAAAAGTGTGTAGAAGAACAAAGCAGACAAAAGACAGGAGAAGGCTCTTCTACCTCCATAAATTAAACTCTATAAGGAGTGGCAAACAAAAATTATTTGATATTTATTATCCTTAGTAACTAGATGAAGAATGGTAGTATGTAATTCTTTTCTATTTGATATTTTTTCCCTTAGTTTTAGTATTTTTAAATTCTTTATTTCTAGTTGTAAGTGCTTGATTTTAATATAGTTTATAATGGTTTTTTTGTTTCTTTTAATCTATTGCAAGAAATGATAGAAGTCATAAAAGATTTTGAATATGAAGAAAAAATAGGTGCTACATTGGAATGAATTACACACTTCCAGAGATTAAGGTATGGTCACTAATTCATATCTTCCAATGACGGGTTCATATGTCTCTTTTAATTTAGGGTTCTCTTTAAAAATTATTTCTTAGGGTTATGTTTTCCTAGCCAGACATGGTTTTGTAACGGTCCTCTCTTTTAGTTTTGATGATGTTTTACTAACCTTTTTGTTCTATGGATTTGCACGGTCTATTTCAAATAAAAGTGATATAATAGTTTGAATATAAAGAAATGTTTGTCTATTGTTTTTTAAGCATATAATTCTCCTCTTTTTTTTTTAGTGATGTTTTACTAAGCTTTAAGTTCTCTAGATTTGAAGACCAGTCTATTTCTTATAGAAGGTTTGTTTCTTTACAATGAGTTGAAGAATGCATTAATAAGGTATGCCTGATTTGTCCAGACTTCTTGATTTGAAGGATTTAGTGATCATATATGAGCATATCATTTTTATTTTCTTGGTAAATATAATTAGCTCTTTGTTGCATATATTGGCTATTGTTTATTGTAGTGTGTTCTACTATGTAGCAGATCAGAAGGTTCAAGACTGTTGAGCTAGTGCCTTTATGTACATAAGTCAGACCTTAGTTACTTTGTCCTATTCACTTAACTTCATGGGTTAGGGATTGCTTAATGAGGAACCTGAATACGATTTTGGGAAGAAAACAAGGTATGAGATACAAGTTTACTTGACAGTTATATGAGAGGTTTTCTCTATTAAATCAGTGTTGTTTGGTTTTAATGGACAATGAGCAAGTCACACTATTTTTTAATCTATTGTAGTTTGTAGCACAATTGTATGATAAGAATTTTACAACTATTTTCAATATGGTATCCTCAATACAATCATATGTGTTTTGGTGCTCTCATAAGTTAATAGCAGCCCATATTGTTTTTTGCTCATCCTTTTCTCTCTTTTTTGTCTTTCTATATTTTTTGAGGACTATGCTAGGGTTTGGTTTCTCCCTTGCTCATCCATCCATTTAACCTTCTCATCCTTAGGAATCTGGAGTGTGCTAAGTTTTGGTTGACTGATAAGTCCATAGCCCGGTCTGTATAGTCTTCTGGTCATAGTATTTCAATGTTTTTGTAGGAATGTGCTAGGGTTTGGTTTCCCTTTATTTTCCATCCTGTTAACCTTATTATCCTTATGAATTAGGAGTGTGGTAAGGTTTCCCTTCTGATGCATGTCTTACTGCATTTTTTGATGGATGTGGTTAGGGGTTTTCCCTTAATTGTCTCTCTTTCTTAAATTTGTGTATGGGACTTGGTTCTTTTTGAATGCCAGAGATACCCAAACATGAAAAAAACCACCAAACTAGAAATTTCCCACAATTTCTCAAGTGAGAAGTAATCTACAATAGATAAATTAGTTCTTCAGTCATACTATAGACAACAAATTCCTCAACTACCAAACTTGAAAAATCTGACAGCGACCTTTTCATTTTCGAAGAATATAATATATCACAATGTTGGTCCAAGAAGTGAGTTCCTACTGATAAGGACTGTAAAGGTAGCCATGGGATTCCTAACTATCATCAACATTATACCTACTATTTAATTGAAATTGAAATTGTAATGAGAGAAAATATCATGAGGTTTAAATGACAAAAGCCAGTTGAGTAGTAACTAGAACAAGAATTTATAGAACGGATCGCCTTTTGTTATTGCCTATATTGTAGAATGAAAAAGTATAGTTGTAGTTGATACTACTGAAGATAAAGAAATGAAATAAAACCTAGGGAAATATCTACATGAGCAAAAAAATGCCACTATTATATTTGGTACTTTTAACTCAAAAATTTTATCTAATATATGAGAAAGAACTATCACTTTCACTAGTAGAAGGTTCATCAATAGCTACTATATCAGAGCTATAGATAATAATATTGGGAAACAGTAATTTCCTCAAGGTCCACAAGGTTCACGGTCATACCAAGGAACTGGGAAAATAGATATACCTAGGGATCAATCAAATTGCTTCTTACAAACAATTCTCATCCAACAATGTAGAAGGTTGAAACCTTGGCTCTTCTTTTAACATGTTTGAAATCATTATCAAATTAGCAACCTTCTTTTAATTCTTGAGATTTCACTTCTAATGAAATTCCATGGATGAAACTTGCTAATTAATCCTTTCATCCTCCTCATTATGAGGTTACCAGATATTTCCAATTTTAAGGCTTAATAGAAGCTTCAAAATTATTTTATTATGATTGCTTTCATCAGTTTGAAATCATTGTCAAAGATATCAATTGTTCTTTCTATTTCTCTAATTTCACTTAACATGGAGTTTCATACATGAGGTCATGCATCATTGATTGGCTACAAGATTTTATCATTTTTATGGTTGAATAGAGCACCTTCAATGTTATTTCAATGAATATTACTTGAGGGATTTGTGGTATCCATTTCACTAGCTAACCGGGGAATATCATAATTTGAAACCATCCTTGCTGGAATTCCTCACAAACTTCCCCATCAAAAGAGAAATTACAACTAAATCCACACTTTTATGAATTAAAATAATGAGTAAATACTAGATATATAAGCTGCATTGTAATTATAGAGAAAATCAATCAAACCACGGGCATTCAACAACCATGGAAGAGACACCTTGTCCCAAGTAACAGAATAACATAGAGCTTTGTGGTTTTAAGTACAACTTTAAGTAATGGTATATTCCATCATTAATGAGGAAACTGGATAGAGAGAGACATTTATTTCAATTTGTTCCTTTCCCTATTAATTAATAAAAGATTTCAAACATACTCAAATTATAGGCCCCTAAAACTCATGAAATAAACATAATTGGAAGAAGGAAACACTTATGAGCATTTGAAGCCCTGAAAATCAAGATCTACAGTATCTAATTCCAAACCCTCTAGAAATATTTACTTTTAAGAACTATTGTGATTTAATAATTGGATTTAATGTTGTCTTTGCCATTGAATTCCTATCCACTATGTAGATCTTTGTGGAAATCCATCCAAAAACTTTGTAAAAATTCAACTAATTGGGAACACAATATGATCTCACAATATGCATAAATCTTTCCCCTATCTTGTAAGGGAGTAAATTCTAAGATGGATAACTAGTGATCTCGTAGAAAGAATGGATAGTGGAATTCAATTCTCACTTAAACAACTTTAGAGAAAGAAATGGGCCTCCTTCAAATATGTTTCAATAAGGAACAGGTGGATACTTATCTACCACATGTATAAGCTAAGTTAACAACCTCAATTTTCTTTACCTCTTTTCACAATAGCCTTTCAATTCATGGGATACAATAATGGTGGTCAAGTCTGATGTTTTGTTGCTGGACGATGTTGTTGCTTGGGTATCAAATGATGTGCACCTTTAATCGAAAAATGATCATTCAAACTTTCTATGTTTATGCTCCCTCTAGCTATTGCAGATGAATCACCTTCTTTCAAAGAGTGAATAGTGAACAATCAAGGTGTAACAGTCCTGCTGATGGGTCCACCATGGTGCCTTTGAATTACCAGCAAAACAACAGTGGAAAAAATTTCTTCCCTTGAAGGGCATTCTTCATAGAATCATGGCTTCACACAATCAATCAACCTTACACTTATACAATCAATAGTGATTTCAAATTATGCAACTCAAGCATCAAATCTACAATTCCAAATTTTGAGAATAATCAAATTCCAAGATAAGATACTATAGAATTTGAAAGGGGTAATATGAATTTTCACAACAACAATTTAATATGCTAAATCTCTTTCTCAACAAACCTTCAAAACTACTACTCCATTGCTAATACTATCAACCTGATTATGTTCCACTTTAGAGCAAAGATCCTCCTTATATTTGTATCCTTCTGCAACGATGGTTCTCATCATCATGAATCCATCAACCATTCACAAAGCTAGAATAAATATGCTTCACTACCATATTGAAATTGTGAGTAGATCACATATGCAGATCACACTATTATTATACACAAGTAACATTGAATGTATGTAATATTATATTATTTATTAGGGTAGATTTTACATTCTTTGCATTGGCTTTGTAAAAGCCTCTTTCCATCAACTACTCCACAATTACCTTACAAGAAAGAAATACTTAATCTAACATTAATTACTAAACACTTCAATTTAATTGACATTACTAATGTGTTCATATAAATTTCCAACCTACTATATATACTATAGATGTAATATATTCTCCAATAGGTTGATGAGGTGTAATTTGTTTATATGTGTGTGAAAACTCCCAAAAAGAAGTCAAATAAACACAACTAAAGGGCATGCTGGGGATGTTTGTGTTCATTTCTGCTTTGTGTTTTTAATTTATATTTTGATATTGTAAGCTGAAGTGCATGTGTATTCTTAAATGTGGATGTATTATTTATAGATATTTTAATGCTACATGTTTGGATATATGTGGATGATGTGTGGGGTGTTTTGTGTTTGCCTTTGTTTTGTTTTTTAAATTTGTATTTTGATATAGCAAGATGAGGTGCATGTGCCTCCTTAATTGTGTACATTATTTGTTGATATTTTGATATAGTATGTTGAAGTGCACATGTATTCTTAAATGTGGACATTATTTATTGATTTTTTAATGCTACATGTTTGGCTATATGTGGATAATGTGTGGGGTGTTTGTTTGTGCCTCCATTTAGTGTTTTATTTTTTATTCTTTATTTTGATATAGTAAGCTGGCGTGCATGTGCCTCCTTAATTGTGTTGGAGGAGATAGACCTAAGCATTAGAGCACAAGAATTGCTACTTTATTTGCAGGATGACTTTAAATATCACTTCTCTTTTATGACTTTCAAATGAGGTTGCTAGACAATGCTATTCTGAACCATAGTATTGATTGTCAATTATAGGACTTCTTATAAGGATGACTTTAAATCTCATTTCTCTTTTATGGCTTTCAAATGAGGTTGCTAGACAATGTTATTCTGAACCATAGTATTGATTGCTAATTATAGGACTTCTTATATGTCTCAATGTTTCAAAACTTTTCTTCAAAAACTTGAAAGATCTTTATTGCAAAGGTGCAATGGCATACTAGTATGGCATGGTGATATGTAAAAACAATGCACTACTTGGACTTTATAAAGATCAAGTTGATGTTGGGGCATGTATGGATGCCTTCTATTCTAGATGTACTTTGAACTATAAAAATATATACCAATAAGCATTAGGGAGACTGCACATGTAGTTTTACTAAGCCCTACTAACAATGTCTTAATTTTGTTTTCTTTGTTGACCTTTCGTTGTGCACTTTTGAGGGAGAGTTAAGATAATTGGATTTCCTAGCTCTTTTTTCTATGGCGGGAGTCTAAAAGACGATTAGAAGCCAACATTAGTGCAACTATAGTTATGACTCAAACTATTGGTGATGCCTTGTTGAGACCTACTTTCACCTTTAATGGTAGATTGATCTTACAACCATCTCTTTGTTTGACTATATTTTTTAGTCCATGGGATGAAACTTTTGCAAAGCACATGACTTGCAGTTATCATGTGGAACAACCTAGTAAAATAACACAAATGATATCCCTCTTTGTACAAGTGAAATAACACAATTTGTTTTTAGTTTGAGCAACTTTTCAGCAAGTTTCTCTTTGAGCAAGTTAGATTCCTATTTAAACTATGTTTAGGAAAAAAAATTGAATTTTGTTTATGATAGTCTTTATCATTGTTCCCTTGTAGTTGTTTTCCAAGGTGAGAGAGAATAGGTTTCCAAGTGAACTTGAGTTGAGGCAACTCATTGGTAGGTCATTGGGAGAAAAAGATTCATTGCCTCATAGAGGACATCTCATTTAAAGTGTGACATGGTTGAAATAATTTTGACCTTGGCAATGAAGGTTCATTGTTATTTTTGTACCACAAATCAAAATTTATATGCATAAGAGTCACAATTGAGATAGTGTTTGTTCCCTTGAATCTATTTTCCAAGATGAGAGAGAATAGGTTTCCAAGTTGGGAGCAAAAGATTCATTGCCTCATAGCAGACATCTCATTTAAAGTGTGACATGGTTGAAATAATTTTGTCCTTGGCAATGAAGGTTCATTGTTATTTTTGTACCACAAATTAAAATTTCTATGCATAAGAGACACAATTGAGATAGTGTTTGTTCCCTTGGAGCTATTTTCCAAGCTAAGAGAGAATAGGTTCCCAAGTGTACTCATTGGCAGGTCATTGGGAGCAAAAGATTCATTGCCTCATAGCGGACATATCATTTAAAGTGTGACATGGTTGAAATAATGTTGACCTTGGGCATGAAGGTTCATTGTTTTTGATAATATAAGGTGGCTAAACAAGGGGCCAAACCCATACAAAAAGAAAAAGAGCCATAGAGGCAGCCAGCACAAAAGTGCCTCGAAACAGATACATCAAACTCTGTTTTCCTAGTATAAACAACAACTACAGATTAAGATAGTTAATATGGAGTAGCAAAGTATCATCAATATAGAAGAAAAAACTGAGGAAGATTCTCTCCTTACTTAACCATGGATTTAATAAGATCATCCAATTTCATAGAGTTCTCATCAGTGTCAGCAGTAACAGTAGCCCCAAGGTTCTGTAGCACAGAAATATTAAGTAAGATAGAACTCCTGAGCACAGTGGAAAGATTTTGTTCCATCTTCTCAATACGGCCCCTCAGAACTACAATTTTAGACCCAAAGCCAGCACCGGTTTTCGTTTCTTCATCGGCTTCTTCCACGAACATCTGTCCCACTTTGCCAGCATTTCCTGCAGAATCCTCAGCATCGTCAGTAGTAGCCCCCATCTCTTTATACTCCTGCTTACCATTAGCATCCTCAGAGATCTCTTGAACATCCATATCCTTAGCCTCATCACCCTAGGTGGATTCGTCAGAAGCACTCTTAAAATAATCAATAAGTTTGGCCTTGAGAGCAGGTTTGCCAGCAATTCACCCAGACCGCCTAACTCCTGAGGAGAAGCCCTCCTTAATATTATTTGCAGATAGATGAGACTTGCTACCTTGTCCCAAGGGGGTCCTACAGGGATTTTTAGGGGTCCCCATAACAGTCCCCACAATGCCAGCTTCACCAGCTTGTGTCCTCCTCTTCTTGCACTTCGTACTAACAGTAGAGCCCGGGGTATCTATGGGAATCTCCTCAGGAGTAGAAAATGAAACTTCTTTTGTCTTAGTAGAAGTAGGGGAAGGGCATGGTTTTTCAACAACAGTAGTATCATCAAGGTTTGAAGATATTTCCCCACTATTAGTTTGAATTTCCTTAGAAGGCTCTAGGGCAAGATGGAAGTTGTAAAGACAGAGGATGAGGCCCTGATGAAGGGGGATGGGTTTTTTAGCAGGTTTCTTGGATAGTTTAGCTCTAACCCTAAGAAAAGAATGCTCAAGGGAAGATAAAAGATAAAAAGGAAAGCTAATATGTGCATTGCGTCTAAAGTGATTTAGAAGGGGAAGATGATAGTTATAGAACCTGGTGAAGTACCCCTCCAGAGTGAAATACTTCATAAGGAGAAAACACACACCGTCCCAAGACTCAGGTAGCTTGGCTCTGTTGAATCCCCCCTGATAGGGAACGAGTGCTTCACCGTCTCCAAGAAAGAGCTTCTGGCTTGAATGGTCCGCAATTTTGGTTTTCCTTTGCAGTTTAATCCCCTGAGTAGACATGCCAGTTGCCATAGCAATAACACTTTCTAAAATCTCAAAATTAATTCCCCCCACAGAGGCATGCCAGTTTTGCCAAGACCTAGCGAGCTGTTTAGATAAGTTTTCATCATACCCATTGAGCCGCTCCAAATAGGGACTAATCCCACCCTCTTTATAATAATGCCAGACCACCGGGTTATCTTTGAACTCGCAACAAGAAATGGGTTCCGTTCGGATTCCATCGCCACCCATGTTGGACTTACAGAGTAAATCACGAAAATGCCAAATTTCCACAGAGTTCATATGCAAAGTAACATTAACCCCTTGATCAAGGATAATGATAATGGTAATGAAACAGCACACATTATCATTAATAAGGAATGCCTTACAAGGATGACACTTACTCTTCCCATGCTTAATCATAATTTCAGTGCATACACTATAATGAGCAAGTAAGCCGCTTGCCTTACCAGAGGGGCATAATAAGGCGAAAACAACAATAATCAAGAAAGTACAAAAAATCCTATACTTCAAGATGCACGTCAGCATCCTCCAATATAACTGACGAAGTGATCTGTCTTTCCAATAAATCTGACTCATCCTTGACACGTCACTTCCTTTTGAATAAGATCCCTAATGTTAAAAGGGATGTAGTTGATTTGGTCCCAACATCGCCAATTTGAATACTGTTGACCAAGCTCGGCACAGGCATCTGTAACCCCATTACCCTCTCGATAAATATGAGAGATGTCCACCCTGGGAATCTTCTGCAGGAGGATCTGAATATCCATAATAATATCTTTCAACTTAATACCAATGGTCAACACATTGTTCACTACATCAATAACCATTTTGGAGTCCCCCTGAATATTCAGATTTCTAATACCAAGGGAGATAGCCAATTTAATCCCCCATAGAAGAGCAATTGCTTCAGCATAATTATTGCTTTGACAACCTAACCCACCAGCATAGACAGCAACCATCCACCCTTTGTCATCCCTTATAATCCCTCCACCACTAGCTTTGCCATCTGCCTTAGAAGCCCCATCAAAGTTTAGTTTTAGCCAGTTAGGCTTTGGGGGACTCCATCTAGTGTTAAGCCTCTGCAACCTTTTAGAACTATTATGAACAGGAATATGATTTAGGATCTTTCAATTAGCCGCAATTTGCTCCTCTTCATGGGTCAGAGGTTTCTCCGCAATACAGATATGGGCATTAGTGACACTTTCCATTAGAGTCTTAACAAAAGAGTGAAGAACCTGAGAGGCATCTCTAGCAGTATCCCTAAAAATTCTGTGATTACATTCTTTCCATAAAGTCCAGCCCAAACAAGGCAGAGTTTGGTTCCATAACTTAATAAGCTAGGGATGAGAAAAGGTAGGATACCAACTAGTAATAATTTCCTTAATATCAGAATTACAGACCCACTAAATGCCAAAATTTTCTAAGATTATGTTCCAGATTTCCCTGGCAAAATCACAATGTATGAATAGATGAGAAACAGTTTCCTCCTTTACACAGCACAGACAACATATATTAACCAAAGTAAACCCTCTCTTCTGTAAGTTGTCTTGGGTTAGAATTTTGTTATGAACAAATGCCCACCAAAACATATTGATTTTTGGTAAAAGTTTATGATTCCAAACTTTTCTCCATATCTCCTTTCTATGAACCTCAGGAACCAACAGATGGTAAGCAGACTTGACAGAGAAGTGTCCATTCTTATCCGGCCACCAATACTGCTCATCCTTACGAGGGAAGAGAGGGATTCTAATCCCCTGAATCAAGTGTTGAACAACCTGAACTCTAGGAGTGAGATTAGGGCGATGGGCACAACAATCCAATTAGTCTTTCCAACTTCTATTGCCATTATTATTAACCATGTAATTGCAGACTTTATCCCCAAAAAACTAAGTAGCAATGCCAGCAATAGCACCATAATCCCCCTGAGTAAGAAGAGCCTTATCTTTTATCCAAATATCATTCTAGAAATTAATAGACATACCATTTCCCAATTTCCATCTAACCCCTTGCTTAAGAAGGCTTCTAGATTTCAACATTTTATTCCAGATAACAGATCCCTAGGGTAACCCTTCTTGATGGAGAAAGCTGGGCCAATCAGTGACATGAAGATATTTGGCTTGCATGATTTCCCCCCAATCCTTGTGGTTATGAATAAGGTTCCAGTTGATTTTAGAAAGGAGGGCTTTATTCATGTTTCAGATGGATCTAATATTGAGACCACCATGAGATTTAGGAAGACACTTTTTCCCAGCTGACCAAAGACATTCTCTGTTTGTCTTCTACCCCCGTCCATAAAAATTTTCTTTGAATCTGTTCTAATTTGTCAGCAAAAGAACTAGGTATCTTAAAAAGAGACAGGAAGTAAGTAGGTATACCTTGTAGGGAGGCACGAAGAAGGTGTAATTTGCCCACACTACTAAGTAATTTCCCTTTCCAGCCAATCAATTTCCTCTGAGTTCTTTCCAATATTCCATTCCAGAAACCTTGAGACACCTATTTGACCATAAGGGGGAGGCCAAGGTAAGTAGCAGGAAGATCAGCTTCAGCACAGTCCAGGATATTAATGATTTTTTGCCAGAGATCATTAGGAGTATTAAAAAAATACACATTGCTCTTTTGGAAATTTATGCTTTGACCAGAAGCTTGGGCATAGTTATTTAAAATATTCTTCCAACTCCGAGATTCAATCACAGAAGAGATACCAAAAAGAATGGTATCATCAACAAACTGCTGCACAGACATAGGGGAAAGGGAGGAAGCAGGTTTGATGCCCAAGAGATCTTTAGAAGAGATGTTAGCTTGAATATGTCTCCCAAGGGCTTCCGCCATCATGATAAACAAGTAAGGGGAAAGAGGATCACCCTGGCGGAGTCCTCTCGAAGAAGAGAAAAAACCCCTAGGGACCCCATTAACCAAGACCGAGAATTTAGCAGAAGAAACAACCTTCCGAATGAGAAGAGAGATTTTATCATTGAACCAAAACTTCCTAATGACTTGAAACAAAAAAGTCCAAGAGACTCTATCGTAGGCTTTAGAGATATCTAACTTAAGAGCCATACTAGGGATTCTACTCTTGTTCATGGAATGAATAGTTTCATGAGTGGAGATCATAGCATCAAGAATTTGATAGCCCAGGACAAAGCCTTTCTGAGATGGGGAAATAATTTTATCTAAAAAAGGTTGAAGTCTCATGACAAGAACTTTAGTGCAAAGCTTATAGACAGTATTACATAGGCTAATGGGTCTGAACTCAGAAAGCTGAGTAGGCTTCAACTTTTTAGGAACAAGGACAATAAAAGTATTATTGATCTGCTTTAAGAGTTTACCAGTTCTGAAGAAGTCTCTAACAGCAGCAGTGAGATCAGCCCCTGGAAAAAAATAGGAGGGAAGCCATCAGGGCCTGGAGCTTTGAATGGGCCCATAGAGAATAAAATAGCACGAACCTCCTCCTCAGATATAGGCTTTAACATTTCTAGGTTATCTTCCTCAGTTATCAGACAGGGAATCTTATCAATGAATTGATTCATACTCCTGCCATTCTCAGTATTGCTAGCTTGTTCAGTCAACAAATCCTGAAAGAATAACACAGCTTGCTCTCCAATCTCATTATCCTCAATGATAGTATTGCCATTTTCCAGACACAATTTTATTATGAAGGTTCATTGTTATTTTTGTACCACAAACTAATATTTTTGTGCATAAGAGACACAATTGAGATAGTGTTGAAGGTCACTTGCAACGAAGCTGAATTAAGCTCTTTAACTTTTTTAATATTTAGTTCATCTATACCTCTTACTAATTCATGTTCCTACTTTTAAAATGAAATTGTGGTATGAACATTTGCCTTTTTTAACAACATGCAGTTAAAAAGATATTCTAAAGGTAAATTTATACAGCATAATGAAAATGGATTTTGGAGCCAGGCTATAGGTATTATATACCATATAAATGGTTTGTCATACAACAGAGCACATGTTAGATTGGTTCATTTTCTTTGGTTTATAATAGAGGATAATTTAAAGTTTTCTTACAAAGTTTACTAATTTATGTAAAATTTAAATAAATTAGTGAACATTCCACCATGGAAATTCATCTTGCTAATGACCCCCTACAAACATGAGCAATAACTTAATAACCATTGGAGTTTCCACAAATATGATAAATGTATTCTTATTCTTGTACATTGGTTACATTTCATTTAGTTCATGATAAAGTTACAACAATACCAAATAAACAAAGAAACCATAGAATCTAGACTGGCAACAATAGCAAGCCAACTAGGCTTTCACCACAGTGTAATGTTGGGTCCTAATGTGTAAAAAGGGTGAAGCCATGAGAAAGTAAGGTTATTCTTCCTACCCCTATTGAGATTGATTCAATAACAATATTCGATCAAATTTTAGACAAAGAGAACCATCCAATAATTTTCTCTAGAGCCTAATTCACATACACAGGATCCTGAAGAAAGGCAAAGAAGTTTGTGATTTATTTGATGATCAATGCATCTATAAATACTGTGTGGCAGTTGATGAAACTAACACAACAGTTAGTAGTTATACTATAACTATAGAAACTAACGTAACTAGTGAAACAATTACGTAAACAATGTAATAACATATTATGCTAACATTCCCACCTATTACATTGTTTTTACAAATGTACCCCCTAAATAGTTCAAATTTGATCTTACCAAGAGACTTGGTAAATATGTTTGCTATCTGAGAGTCGGTAGGGTAGTACTAGAGCTAGATGTGGTGGTTCAAAACTTGGTCTCAAATGAAATGACATTCAACATCAATATACTTGGTTTGCTCATGGAAAACTGGATTCTTCACAAGTTTTAACACACCCTAATTGTCGCAACAGAAAATGGGTGACTTCTCTTAAGAAATGTCCATATCTGCTAGAATGCAACGTAACCAAATCGCTTCGCACATAGCTTCTCGTGTAGTGCGATATTCAACCTCAATGGATGAAGGAGAAACAATAGTTTGCTTCTTACTAACCCATGAAATAGGCGCAGATCCGAGATGAAAAACATAACCTGAGGTTGATTTCCTATCATCTACAGATCCTTCATAATCTGAGTCTATATATCCCTATAAGAAGAACTGGTTGTTCTTATATTCCAAACCATAATCAACTGTTCCTTGGATATATCTCAACACACATTTTGCTGTAACCCAATGACACTTCTTTGGCTCCTGCATGAATCTAGAGAGATAGATGACAACAAAACATAAGTCTGGTCTGGTGGAGGTCAACTAGATGAGGCTCCCAACCAACTACCTAGAGAGAGTGGCATCTACTTGAGGTGAATCTTGGAAGTGGGATAGTTGCAAACCTTTCTCCATTGGAGTGGAAACAGGCTTACAGTTGACCATTCTATACTTTTCCAAGAGAGTCTTGGCATATTTCATTTGGGAGATGGATATGTGGTTCTTCTTCTAGTATATATCCAAGCCAAGACAATAATGAAGTAGCCCCAAATCTGTCATGTCAAAAGAGTTCTTGAGATCATTCTTTACATCATCAATGAGACTGTTTGAACTACCAGTGAGAATAAGATAATCCACATACAAAACCAAAATGACAATCTTTGTGTTGGTATGTGACAACTGATCATGCAATTATTGTACACAAGTTATGTATCCTCGCCATGGTTCGGGGTCAGTTGTTTTTTTGTTAACCGACAAAAGAAAAATGACTTTGCAAAACCCTAATTCTAGAAGCTTCCAAAAAGCTTGTTATATAAGTGGCTGGGATGTATGGTACAACAATGTATTCACGAGATTGTAATCTATTTTGCATTGGATGGATGAGTTTCTGTGGATGTAACCCATATTGCGTGAACCACGTTAAATTTTTGTGTTGATCTCTTTTGTGCTATTCCTCATTGTTATATTTGGGTTATTTAATCTACATATAATTGTTAGTGTTTATTTCTTTGATCTTCCCTAACCCTAACACTCTGTACCTACCTTCTTAATATACAAATTAGGATCTGAGGGGCTACGAGTGAATCCATACTGCAATAGGTGACCATCGATCTTAATGTACCATGCCCTAGGAGCTTGCTTAAGGCCATTAAGTGATTTTATGAGATGACATACCTTGTGTGGATGTTGTTCATCAACAAACCCTTTTGGCTAGGTCATGTACACTTCTTCTTTGAGATCACCATTTAAGAAAGCACTCTTGACATCCATCTGTTGAAGCTTCCATCCCTTTTGTGCTGCCAATGCACAGACCATTCTAATAGTTTTGATCTTCACAGTGGGTGCAAAGGTCTCTTCATAATCAATACCCTCCTGTTGAGCATATCCCTTTGCTACAAGTCATGCTTTGTACTTGTTGATAGATCCATCTGCCTTGTACTTTGTTTTGGAGATCCATTTGCAGCCAATGGGTTTCTTCCCTTCAGGTAGATCAACAAGTTCCCATGTATGATTTTACATCAGAGAATTATACTCTGCATCCATAGCCTTCTTCCACTGAGGTTGGCTTAATGCCTCTTGAACTGTGTCAGGTTGAGTGTTGTCAACAACAGTACTCATGAGCACAAGATGCACTTCATTTCTTATCTAGCTCTTGGTTCTGATTCCTGACGAAGTGTCTGAAAGAGTGTGCAGGTTAGAGTCCCTGATTGTACTTTAGACCCACTTTGGAGGCTGACTGTGTTGCTGCTGGTGTGTAATGTCTTCTAGATGGCCCAAATCAATAAACAACTCTCCTTGTAGCTCACTTTCTCTGTGGGAGTCTTCCACATGCTCATCATCTGATTGTGAGAGCAATTTATGAGAGGTTGAATGCTTTTTCTACTCTTTTTGTGTCAATGAATCAAATGATGATTCATCACATACCACATCTCAACTCTCATATATCTTCTTTGTCTCAGTATCTATGAGACGATATGCTTTTGATGGAATACTGTATCCGAACAATATACACAAGAGTGTCTTAGGATCAGTCTTCTTTTCTTATTGCCAGGGACATGCATATATGCTGTGCAACCAAATACCCTTAGATGAGAAATTGAAGGCTTTTGTCCACTCCACATCTCTTCAGGTGTCTTCTCTTGCAAGATCTTTGTTGGTGCTATGTTGATGAGGTATACAACTATCTGCACTACTTCTACCCAAAATCTTTCCTCCAACTTAGCTGTGGAGAGCATGCATCGAGCCATCTCCATGATAGTCTGATTGTGATGTTCTACAACTCCATTCTATTGGGGTGTATAGGGAGTAGTCAGGTGTTGCTTGATGCCATGATGCTTCAGGTTGTAACATCAGAAATTGTCCCCTTGGGGGCTTTTCCCTCATAAGGTTTAGCTCCCAGGGCTTTTTAATGCATTTAGGACATTTTAGTTCATATTTTGGCATCCTAATGGAATGAGACTTAAGTCCCATGGAAAATAGGACCTAGGTGGACCCCTTGAGCTATACCCTGCCTAAAATAGGGGGAGGACTTGGGCACCCGTGCCCTAGTCCTGCCCTATTTTGGGGTAGCCCCAATTTTTGGGTGTCAATTTATGACCATTAAGAGGTAATTTTGCCGACACGGTAAAGTTTGATTTTTAATATCTTGGAGGGAATGCTTGTAAGTGCATATATAAGCAAGATTAGGCATTCATTTGTAAACTAGATTGCAATTAGATAGCAAGTGTGATGTTCAAGTGTTCTCAAGGTGATTCAAGGCTTCTATTGTGTTGCAAGAGCAGACTTGTGTGTTTTGTGTGTTGATATTTACAGATTTGAGCTTTAATCTCCTCATGGCATGAAGAGCATCTTCCTCCATGAGAGCTTCACTACAAGGTGACATCATTGTATTTTTATCATTGATTCCTTTGGTTTTTGCCTTTGCTTTACAAGGGCACGTACTCTTTATTTGACAACGGTGTTCAGAGACTTAAGTGTCCTCTGGAGTTTGACTGAGGTAAACCTCTAAACACCACAACCCCCAAACCAAGTCTTGTGATTGCAAGTTACAGGTGTCGTATTTGGGAAAAGTGGAGTTGCAAGAAGTAGTGGCAAGCATCAAGGATTCAGGATCTGAAGAAAGGTCAGACAAAGGAGCACTATCAGGACTAGGGTGCCTGTAAAAGTGTCCTCCATAGACAGATGTCAGAAAATAGAAGTTACAGGGCTGATCAGTGTCGAAAGGAGGTCCAAATTCCCTGAAAAAGTAGGTACCTTGGACGTGGGCACCTGCACGAGTGTCTCTGATTGTTCTTCCTTGAAACCCCAAAAATAGGTATTCTGTAATTTGTTATTTTACTCCCGTCTGCAAGAGCTTTTTCCGTTATTCATCAATTTGTTGTCATATTTGCGTAATTAGGGTTTTAATGGTTAATTGGACATAAGAGAAGGAAAAATTGATAATTAATTCCCTAATCCAAGCTTCCCCTCATTTTCAAGTGACCTAGGGTATGATAGTGCTCGCCACTCGACCCTAGATCCTTCAATGTTAGGGTGAAAGGAGGATTCAAACATCTAAAGAACAAAAGATTAACAAGATCCAATTTTACCCTAAACATTTTGGTAAACTCGTGTTTTTGGAATTAAATTGCAACTTACTGAGTGTTTGTTTTCAGATTTGGATTGATTTCATTCATTCATTTGGTTGTTTATTTTATTGCATTGAGAAAAATTCAAAAAAAAATGAAAAATTGGAAAAAATACAAAAAAATTGCATTGTTTGGCTTACTAAATTGCATCAATTCTTTCTAAATTTTCCTAATTCATGATTTTTGAATCAGATCTTATATAAACTACATAAAAATCCAAAAAAATCAAAAATTTAACTTGCTTTTTCATCATTTAATTGCTAGGGTTTTGTGGAAATTTTGATAATTTTATATAACCTAGTAATTCCAAAATCTAGGGTTTGTAGGCAAAATATTTTATCAGATTTTTATACTGATTTTAGAGGCTCATTCAAATTTTTATTTTTCTATAGTCTTGAATTTTAGTGTGAATTTGCATTTAGAATTAAAATATTTGCATTGTTACATAGAAAATTTCAACAAAAACTAGCAATTTTGATGCATTTTCATTAAATTTGCATGGACATTTTGCATGTTAAGGCTTGAAAATAATTTTAAGATCTGAGAGTAAGTCAATTTCATCATAAACCAGACTTCAAAGTATCCACATAGCATTTTATCCCAAGATCTCAAACCTAGGGCTTCGTAAACAACAATTTTCACTAAATTTGGCCTTATTGACTCTCTAAACTTGCACCGTAGGTGTGTTGTGAAAGGTATTTTGACATTATTTTTCTTTTATTAGGGTAATAATTTGCTTCCCCTCATAAAAATCTTCACAACACCCTTTTAACAAGCTCTTGTAGTGAAAATTCAGTAAAAAAACTACACATTTTGACCATTTTTGCCCTAGCATTTGACCTAGTTTGCACTCCAAGCATGTTGTGATCAATTTTATGGATTTAGGTGATTGATATTATTTATATTCTTTGTTTTACCTCCTAAAATTCCTTATAACACCCCTTTTGCTAGGTCTTGGAGTTGAAAAACCGTGAAAAATTGCATATTTTGCTATATTTTCACTAGGGTTTTACCTAAGTGGCGCTAAAAGCATGGGTATCTTAGCTCCAAGTGGCTGTTATTACTGATATTATTTGATTTACATCATAATTTTCCTCACAACAACCTTTTTTATGCTCTTTTACAGTGAATTTTGGTGAAAAAAGTGCCTATTTTGACATATTTTTGCTATATTTTGACTCGGCATTGTCTTGGATTTGCATCAAGAGTGTGTTAGGAGTGATTATATTTCTGTTTTGGACTGATATCAGACATAATTTTCTTCCCTTGACTTAAATCCTTATAGTATCCTTTGTTTCATTCAGTGGCATTGAAAAAGTACCAAAAATCAAGCATTTTAAGATCATTTTTGCATATAGTTTTCCACTTGACTTTCATATAATTTTGAAAAGCTTTCAAAATCTGATCTTACATTGGAATGGCACCTTCATGTCATTTATCAATGGTATCTTTGCATGCATTTATCAAAGATCTTGATTTTGACCATTTTTTAATCCTCGTGGGTGAACATCCTTTGATATTAGAATATTTAACCAAATTCAACTCTAGGAACACTCATGAGAAAGATGAGAGTGAAAATCCTTTTTCCTCCATAGAGTATGATGATGACAATGTACCTTCCTCTCATCCCATTGCTCTCCCTAGCCAAGATGTAGCATTAGTGGATGATAAAAGGTCTCTCACATTAAATCCTTTGGTGATGGATATTGGGTGCAATCAAGAGGAAAACAATGTTAATTCAATAATCGTTAATGGACTTCATAGAAATATTCCTAAAATGATTGTTCGAGGGGCACTTAGTGCACCCTCTTACTTAAAAATGGTGATTACGGTTCAAGGTGTTCAAAATGCCTTACAACAACCACACCATAATGTGATTTCTCATGCATTCAACACCCATAATAACAAGCAAAGTAACAAAGCACCACATGTGCCTATCTCTCTTCCATGTTCAAGCTATGCTCCCTCAACCACCTCGTCTTACTCATAAAAGTGGTCAAGAGTATGATCTTTTCAAATAGCTTCACACTACTCTGGCTAAGATCTCTCTTTGGGATTTAATACAAACATCGCCAACATACCATGGAATGCTCCAAGAAGCTTTACAGAAGGTGATTGTCCCACCGACTGCTAAGCCTAATGATGTAGTGGCCATATTGGATAGTATGCATGCGACAAAAATGGATATTATCTTTCAACCACATGAATTACTGTCAATTGAAGTCCAAAACCAATATGATCCACTTATAATCTTTGTCACAATAAACAAAACATTGGTAAAACAGGTTATGATAGACACTAGATCAATTCTTAATGTTTGTAGTATTGACCTACTGGAAAAAATCAAGGTTGACACATCACAAATCATACCAAATAGCATTAGCATTCATGGCTTTGAAAAAGTTGGATGACAATCCATGGGCACTATAACTCTACCTATACAAGTAGGACCCGTGCTTCTACCTACCCTGATTCATGTCATGCCTTGTTCTTTATCTTACAACATGATTCTTGGTAGACCTTGGATTCATGCATTGGGGGCAGTTCCTTCCACTTTGCATCATTTAATCAAATTTATATTCAAAGGTAAACTTCATACTATTCATGCAAATCTTGAACCAGATAACTGTTTACATATTGAAATGTAAAAACCAATTTACAATCATACGAGTTTAAATAGTTCATGAACTGATTCATCAATAGGTAATGTTATATAGGACTCTAGAACACTGAATGCACTCTTTGGTGATGATTGGGGCCCATTAGATTTTAATCCTTGCAGTATGGGGGAATATAAAATTAACAGCCTTGACAAGTCAAAAGTGACATCAATACCACCTAAGCAATCTTTTGAAGCACCTAAGAAACATAAAATCCCCTTGGTAGAAAATAAAAATAATACCCTCACTTATACTACAAATTATGATACCTACGAGGCCTCACCTTCTTCTAAGGAACTGGACTCTCTATATAGTCATGGATTTCAAATTTTGTACAAACATAATGACTATGTAGGTAAGGGATGTGGTGTAAATCAACAAGGAATTAGAGTACCTATAGAATCCGCTTCAACACATTTCTCAAGTGGCATTGGATATAATCCTTTTAAAGAAAAGAAAGCTTCTCATCATCCTAAACTTAATGTTAGTTCTACAAGATCAAAACAACATGAGAGATATCCTAAATGTGTATGTTCTTAACGATGGTGCTACCAGGTAAGTATTTCTAACCCTTTATTTCTCTCGTGATGTGCTTCCCCCATGATGTGTTCTGTGTTGTTTAGGCCTCCTAGGATGACCCTTGATTCTCTTGTAGGGTCTAGGATACCAGGAGACTACCTCTATTGTGACCTTCTTCTATTTGTATCATCATGAACTTCTATATTGCCTCTCTCTAATTTTATTGTTGTGTGTTGTGTCTTATGGACATACCATCGTGGTTGGTGACCTGGGGGCACCCTCCTATGTGACTGTCCCTAAGACACTTGTTTTGTCCTCTCTTATTTATTGTTTCCCTTCCTCTAGTGTTTCCACCTAGCAGGCGAATGACGACAAACATTTATACTGATGCAGACCTAGTGTCGCTTTCGAGAGCAATCAAAAAAATGGACTTAGTTCCTAATATGACGATGGGGTCGTGTATCTTATCCGACGCCTGGTTAGTGGAAGCACTCGTGCTTTCCACGTAGTGAATTTGATGATGTTTCTGTCACATTTACAAACCTTAACAATACTATTGCTCCGTGCACCTCTATTTGCCTTTGAATCTAGCCTTGGTGGTACTTGATTGGGAGAGCTTCGTGATATAGCCCCTGGTTATCCTTGAACTCTGAATTCGTTGTATAACCTTGGCTCTTAATGTGGTTAATCATATGCATTGATGTTGTTGTTTATCATGATGTTGTAGACACTAACATGTTTCTTGCAGGGATGTGTTTGTGGGAACATTTGGCGATCATAGAGTACATGTCACCTCCGGGGGGCATGGGCTTTGCGAAAGTCACTGTTCCCTTGTGTGTTTTCTTCCTACCTTAACCACGCATGATATTGATAACTGATATCAACCACCTTAAGGTGGGGGCATATAAGGTAAGCTATCTGTTATAGATGTTAGCAATGTGTTTGACCTCAGATGCAAAGACTTGCGCCCCAGAGTAGTGCACCATACATCCTGAGTTTGTTTGCAATCAATCAATCAATCAATCATATAAGCCCTCTACAGATGCGGGATATCGAGCATATCCTTTTTCTTAAGCCCTCTGCAGAGGCGAGGATGGTGTATTTCTCAGAGCAGATTGCATCATCCTGTCATTTTCAAAAGTCCTTTGCAGAGACGGGGAGCGGTTCTATGACTAACTCAACCCTTAAGTGTGTTTTCATGGATTGTTGTGGTAAAGCCCAATTGTCGGTGTGTGTCTGTATTGTGCCTGAGATGGTGATGAGCCTAGAAATAGGGAACACACCATCGCTTGTCTGCTATGTTTTCTCCGTGTCTTCAAGTGTGTATGTTTTGGCATGCTTGTTTTGTATGTCATGTTTGTTGCCCCATATGCAATTTTTAGTGCCTTTGAGTAGTGCTTCATGCATTTTGGGAGGTTTTGCATGTATTGCATGTGTGTTGCCCCATATATACAGAGACCAGCACCCTTGAGTAGTGCTTTGTGTATTATGGGAGCTTTGTTTACTTTCCAGTACTTGCATTTGCATTTTGATATATATGAGAAAAAGAAAAGAAAATATATCATTTTTGTCTTCCATGCATTAATGTGTCTTCTATGCATTGACTATCTGCTCCATGTTTTGCGTGACTGTAACTGTCTTCTTCATGTTTTGCATGTCTGTTACTATCTTTTATGCGGTTGGTGTGTCTTCTCTATGCTAGGTGTGTTTTCTATGTTTGTGACCTTACTTTAATGCATGTTTGGGCCTTGCATTCATTCATACATTAAAGTGGGGGCTAAATGTAACATCAGAAAATGTCCCCTTGGGGGCTTTTCCCTCGTAAGGTTTAGCTCTCAAGTCTTTAGCATGCATTTAGGACATTTTAGTTCATATTTTAGCATCCCGATGGAATGAGGCTTAAGTCCCATGGAAAATAGTACCTAGGTGGACCCCTTGAGCTGTACCCTACCTAGAATAGGGGGGAGGGGGGAGGACATGGGTGCCCACGCCCTAGTCCTACCCTATTTTGGGGTAGCCCTAATTTCTGGGTGTTGGTTTATGACTGTTAAGAGGTTATTTTGCCGACACGGTAAAGTTTTATTTTTAATATCTTGGCGGGAATGCTTGTAGGTGCATATATAAGTAAGATTAGGCATTCATTTGTAAACTAGATTGCAATTAGATAGCAAGTGATGTTCAAGTGTTCTCAAGGTGATTCAAGGCTTCTATTGTGTTGCAAGAGCGGACTTGTGTGTTTTGTGTGTTGATATTTGCAGATTTGAGCTTCAATCTCCTCATGGCATGAATAGCATCTTCCTCCATGAGAGCTTCACTACAAGGTGACATATCATTGTGTTTTTATCATTGATTCCTTTAGTTTTTACCTCTTCCTCACAAGGGCACGCACTCTTTGTCTGACAACGGTGTTCAGAGACTTAAGTGTCCTCCGGGGTTTGATTGAGGCAAACCTCTAAACACCACAAACCCCAAACCAAGTCTTGTGATTGCAGGTTACAGGTGTCGTATTTGGGAAAAGTGAAGTTGCAGGAAGGAGTAGCAGGCATCAAGGATTCAGGGTCTAAACAAAGGTTGGACAAAGGAACACTTTCAGGACTAGGGTGCCTGCAAAAGTGTCCTCTAAGACAGATCTCAGGAAACAGAAGTTACAGGGCTTATCAGTGTTGAAGGGAGGTCCAAATTCCCCATAAAAGTAGGTACCTTAGACTTGGGTGCCCGCACTAGTGTCCCTGACTGTTCTGACTCGGAACCCCCAAAAAAGGTATTCTATAATTTGTTATTTTACTCCTGTCTGCAAGAGCTTTTTCTGTTATTCATCAATTTGTTGTCGTATTTATGTAATTAGGTTTTTAATGGTTAATTGGACATAAGAGAAGGAAAAATTGATAATTAATTCCCTAATCCTAGCTTCCCTTCATTTGAAAGTGACCTAGGGTATGATAGTGCTCGCCACTTGACCCTTGATCCTTCAATGTTAGGGTGAAAGGAGGATTCAAACATCTAAAGAACAAAAGATTAACAAGATCCAATTTTACCCTAAACATAGGTATGCAACGAACTCCTTGGAAGTGAATTCCCCCCCTCGATCTGAGTGGAGGAGAAGGAGAGACTGGCCTGTTTCTTTGACAACCTACTTGTGAAAGTCCTGACAGTTGGCAAAAGCTTCATGCTTCTTCTTGAGGAAGTACACCCAAGTCTTTTGTGAGAAGCCATCTACGAACAATTGGAAGTACTTATGTCCTAAAAATGAAGCAAGCATGGGTCCACACAGATCGGTATGTACCAACTCAAGGCGATGTTTAGCATGGAAGCTACTATCCTTGAATGAATCTCGGTGTTGTTTACCTGCAAGGCATCTAGGACATATAGGCAATGAATTTGAAATTTGAGGAAGTCCCCTTACCATTTGTTTGGAGCTGAGCTAATGCAAGGAGCTGACGGAAAGGTGCCCATAAAGATAGTGCCAGAGTGTAGTAGATTCCATCATTGAAGCTGATAGAGCTACTGTAGGGGAGGAGACAACATCCAATGTAAACAATCTATCCTTCATAAATGCTCTAGCAAGTATTATACCTTCTGTTGAGATTAGATAGGTCTTGACCCCGTCCTTCACTTGGAACTCAAATTTTAGTTTGTGGTTCAGAATCTGACTGACATATAGTAGGTTTGTTGTCAAACCAGGAACATACATCACCTTGGTGAGGGCACAACGGCTTATCCCAAGAGGAATGATGACCTTGCCTATTCCCTCTGCAACATACTCCTTGTTTTCAACAATTCAAACTCTATCTCTAGTAGGTTGTTCTGTTAGTGCATCGAACAGCTCACAATTGCCTGTCATATGCTTGCTGGCACCTGAGTCTATCAACCAAATATCCTCGTGGGCTGTGAGGTTTGGGAGACTAGGACTAGATTGTGATGAGTGTTGCAGTTGGTTGTTTCTGGTTCATCTTCTTCTGATGCATCATCCTCTTGGGCCGTTACATTGCCTCTGTGCTTTCTGTGATGATGATGACATTTGGATGGCTGAGTATCATTGCAACCAGAAAAGCCTTCTTTACTTGAATTGCCTTGTGATAAGGTATTATACCAACAGTTGATAGTGTCATGATTATTTTTGTTGCATATATGACACCATCGATTTGCCTTTGGAGGCTTCGACTATTGATGTTCTTGTTGTTTCTGTGGCTTCTTTCTGTGAGACTTCTAACCTTTTGACTGTCTGGAAATTAGGGCCTTGTCCTCAAGTTCACCTTGGACTGATTGGATGGCTTCTTCCTACTGCAATAGATTCACCAATTCATCAAATGATACCTCTTGCTTTGTGATGTTCAGCATGGTGACAAAGATTTTGAACTGAGATGGTAGAGCTCTCAGCATAATTAGGACAAGTAGTTTGTCCTCCACCTTTTCTCCAAGTGCAACAAGCTTAGCTCGCAGTTCAGATACCTGTAGTATGAATTCCTCAACTTTCTCGCTAGCTTGCATACAGAGTGTATGTAGCTTGGACTGTAGATAGAGGATCTTCATCTGGTTCTTCACTTGGTAGATTGTGGAGAGAGAATCCCATGCCTCCTTTGCTATTTTCGCATACTGAATGTGAGGTTGGACTTCATCGTTGATGCTGAGTGTTATTAACATCAATGCTTTGGCATCGGCCTTGTCAAACTTTGCCTTTCATCTGGGCCTTCCGGTCTGGTTACATCACCAATGACGATTCCCCATAGCTCCTCAAAAATGAGAATTGTTTGCATTTTTGTCTTCCATGCAGCATAATTCAGCCCTTTCAAGAGTTGACCATCAGAAAAAAGTAGTTTTGGGGCTGATATTATTCACCACAAACACAGAAAAGACTAGTCCAGACAACAATTTTATTATTATTTTATTTGTCAATACGTTCACTTTCAAGAAGAAGTTGTAGCACGGAGATGAGCACGATAGGCCTGTACTGTAAGATAGGCCTGTACTGTAAGAGTGTGTTCTACCTCATCTTCGTCAATAGCATCATAACCCTTGTCAAGTTTTGCTTTAATCTTTCTTGCTTGACATTGTATGTATCAAACAGAAAGTAATCTAACAATCCTTGCCTAAACAATTCATTGAATTGAAGATTATCGGTGTTTTGCAAGGCATCTAGAAGGGCAAAATAGAACCCTGAGCTCTCCAAAACAGCATGACCACCTCATGGTGGCTCATTTACATGATTACTGGCCACACTGCTAGCATCGGGTGTGGTAGACATCCACTAGTTTGCAAGGTTGGTCTCTTTTGAGAACATACAAACTTGCTTTCAATCAACACGTGCTTTGTGGATACAATTGGTAGGATTTCCAGAGACCTCCTTCGCTCACGATCTAAATAGATCTGCAAGTTCTTGTGCCAATCTGCAATGTGGTCTTCAGCTGAAAGCGGTTGATGGGCACTTTCTCTCAATGAGTGCTCCCTCTCAAACACTGTCGGGCCTGCAAACGCAACACTTCTTGTCGCTACAAACTCAGACTGCTTCCTTAAACTCAGACTACTTCCTTGCTTGTTTAGACTACAGATTCAGAACAACATTGTCAATCTTTGATCCAGACTCCGTCCATCTTCAGAAAATTAACCAAGGTGGCTCTGATACCATTTGAAGAAAGGCAAAGAAGTTTGTGATTTGTTTGATGATCAATGCTGATAAAATGCATCTATAAATACTATGTGGCAGTTGATGACACTAACACAACAGTTAGCATTTATACTATAACTGCAGAAACTAACGTAACTAGCCAAATAGTTATGCAAACAATGTAATAACATATTATGCTAATAGATCCAAGCAACAACAAAGATTGTGGTTTTCCATGTGGAATGCTAATGCTATCCACCTGCATTTTGTCTGTGTTTTGAACTCTTTTCATAGCCTTTTTTGTGTTTTAAGAGTTTGATTTACTACAAAACATAGCGAGTTTAGTTTTCCTATGTGCATTAAAGCTTGTGTCTTTTGGTTTTTGCTCGTGTCTTTTGGTTTTTGTTCTGAACTATATAGTTTCAATTTATTATCTAGTAACATTTGTAGTGCAATGTGAACAGGTTTGTAGATATAATTGCAAAAGAATAATCGAAACAATGAACAAGGCATTGACATGGCATGGCAAAACTAAAACTATTTTTTTGAGTTCACTTTAGATCGTTGGCTTGTGAATATTTCATTGTTTCTTAAGTCGTCACAACTTGTTATGCATAGAGTGGTCCCAAGGTACAAAAGTCAATAGTCATTTATTCCAAGTTGTTTGTTGTAAAAGTCTTTTTTTTCAAAGATAACACTTTTTATAGAATTATAATAGACCATGTATATTGAATGCAGTATGGCAATTGAATGTTTCATTAAACAATCTTGTTTCATCTAATTGCAATTCTCTTGAAAATAATTATTGTTCATTCAAATTACTGATTTCTAGATTGGTCCATGAGATGAGAAAGTTGAACACAATCTACAATGATTCAATGAGAAATAAGATGCAACTATAGAATTTTAATAGAGCTTTACCTTTTCCCATGCTGTAATGTATTTTTGTTGTGATAATTTAATAACTCATTTTTATTAAATTCAGTTTTTTTCTTCCTAACTTGCTTTTGTCTTATGTGCATGCTTATCCAACCTTGCAACTAGTAGGGACTATAGTTGCATTGCAGCTCTTGTTTTATATTGTATAGTTGGTTTTACATATCTAACTTTATCTTTACCGCTTGTCCTTATGTTTATGTATATGCAATCTCATTTTTTAATTGGTTTATTTATTTGATTATAATTATAAATTCAATTCGTGTACATAATCTAATCTGTATGAACACATATCCAACCTAGTTGTTTGACTCAAGTCATGTTTGTAGGTGTGAGGTCATCCTCGCAAATGTGATCTTTTGAGCCTTTTAATTGCAAAATTAAAATCAAATGTTTAGTGAACTAGCCCTACCTTACACTTTGGTCCTTGTCACTGCCTAAATATAAGTAGACATACATTTCAAAGTATAATAATGATTTGGCAGTCCATCACATGACCCTATGTGGTGTGAAACAACAAAAATTTCTCTCTCCAAACCAATCTTGAAGTGATGGAAGTATCTAGTTATTCTCTTAAAATGGTCTCGTTTATAGTTTCATGCTTGTTTGAGCATTTGTTAGGTGTCTATCCCTTTCCACTTCTTCATTTATTTATTTTTACTCTTTGAATGGTACATTCACCCTTTTTTTGTTGGAGGGTTTTACATCAAACCCAGGAGAATCATTTAGCTACCCGATACGGGAGCACGAGCCTTATGTTGTAACCTCTTTGACTCAGAGCCAAGGATTGAGGGGTATCCATTCAACCAAATTCACCTGGGGTATGATCCAGACCTCATCCCTTATGGTGTCAGAGCCTTGCACTTAGCAAAACTTGATCCCTAGTGGGCTGATTTGGAACCATTCAACTTCACTAGTAGACCAAGGGCCCATTGACTCACCAAATTTTTCTATTGATTTACCCCAACGAACAAATCATTGGTGAAAGGACAAATGCACTATTTTTGCTTTTCTTCATCCTTTTCCTTCCTTGGCTTCCTTCTTTAAACTTTTTAACTTTTTGTTTGATAGATGAGAACACCTAACAAGCCTAGAGCTAGTTTTTTCTCTTTTCTATCCTAGATGGTTATATATAGGGAAAATCTAGATTTTCTTAGGATCCTTCTTCCATTCCCCTTTTTTTAATTCTTCCTTTTCAAGAGATAAAAATAAATGTTTTAGAGGTTCTCCATGCTACAACCAACAACCTAGAACACTTATAAGTCTTGGAAAAAAAGGGTCACGCTTTACAAACTCACAACACTTTTAAGCATCCAAGAAAAACACTTGCATCCTCTAGGCTTTTTTACATGCCACTTTATTACAATTTCAAAGGCTTCAAATAGTAGTAGTCACTACAATTCCTTTTTGTCAAGTTATTGGCTCTACATCTTCAACTTACATGTTGTCTTCCATCACAAAAGAAGAACCCATGTGAAGAAGACAGACTAGAAGGCAAAAATTTGGGTCCTTGAGGACATTTTTATCATAGCACAAATATTAGAATCTTAGATGATTAATATAAGACATTTTTATCACAACACAAATCATTAGAATCTCAAATCATTAATATCTTAAGTGTGAGATTCTTTTATATTGCATTTTTTAAAACTAAAATAATTTACTTTCATAGAATAGAGAAATAGGTAGATTAGAGTAGGTATCACATTTGTCTATAATTGCAAGATTTGCTTGCAAGCTCCAAATCTAGTGTAGATTTAGACTAGTTAGATAAAATTAGATTTTATATTGCAAATCTTTGTTTAAAAATAGTAGCACACTTCTTTCAAAATTAACAAAATTGAGCATCATTAAATCATAAACAAGCCTCCACCTTTATTTATGAACAACTATCAAGTTGAACAAATCAACAAACAAGCATGAAACAAGAAACACAAATGTTTATTTTGCAATATCATTCAAAAATCAACAAATTGTAGTATCCTTCCTTATGTTGTAAAAAGAGATTTTGGACAAAAGGGTAAGACAAAGAGACCTAATCAAATTCATTGTTAATCTATTTTTGAAATCATTTAAATTAAAATTGTGCTTTAAGTTAAGAAAAATGAAAGATAATAGTTATTGATTCTAGTCTTGGAATTATTTTCATAATTAGTTTAATTCATTTAAGTTGCATGTAATCACTCAAAAATACAAAAAACAAGTTTACTTGCATTTATATTAATTTCATTGAAAAGATACAAAAAGACAAAAATATAGATGTGATTTAATTTCCATGCTTTAATGTTGTTCATCTTAGCATTTAGCGTAATTTGTAATATTCATTTTATAAGCAATTAACTCATTCAAAAGCACCAAAAAAAATCAAAACACCAAAAAAAAAAACATAGAAAAGCCACATCCTTTCACAATTGAGCCTTGGAGCTCTCAAACTAAGTCTCAAATGACAAAATGATCAAAACAAACAAAGTTGCTTACACACTTAAGTCAGTTGGGAAAATTTCCCCTACTCACTCACACTTTCGAACCCTATAAAGTCTTTATTCAAAGAAGGCCATATAGACCATGGAAAAGAAAAGGGGTTGGTGAACTACCTTTTTTGATCTTTAGTGGTTATGGCCTGCCGATGAGGCACATGGCTAATCACAATTGAAGAATTTTGAAATAAATGTTTGGAGGTGTTCCACATAAAGTGCATTTTTTCTACTTGTACTATAAGATTACAATGGTAAAAATACATTTTTTACTGGCTTTTCTATTTAGTTATGTAATAGACATCAAATTTATACAATCCATTGTATTGTAATTTGAGTGTTTCACAATTAAACTGTGTAGTAGTTTCTCATCAATGTTTTAGATCACACTACGTGATACATTTAGTTATGTGTTTAGTTTTGTTCATGTAGTTATATTTAGTGTATTTTAAATGTATAGTTGGGTTTGTATATCTAACTTTATTTTTATCACTTGTCCTTATGTTTACGTATATTCAATCTCATTTTTTAATTGGTTTATTTATTTGATTATAATTGTAAATTCAATTCATATACATAATCTAATATGTATGAACATATATCCAACCTAGTTGTTTGAATCACGTCATGTTTGTAGGTGTGAGTTCATTCTCACAAATGTGATATTTTGAACCCTTTAGTTACAAAATTAAAATCAAATGTTTAGTGAACTAGCCCTACCTTACACTTCGGTCCATGTAAGTGCCTAAATATAAGTATACAAACATTTCAAAGTCTAATAATGATTTGGCAATCCATCACATGACCCTATGTGCTATGAAACAACAAAACTCTCTCTCCCCAAACCAATCTTGAAGTGATGGAAGTATCTAGTTATTCTATTCAAACCTTTCCCCTTGTAGTTTCATGCGTGTTTGACCATTTGTTAGGTGTCTCTCTCGTTCTACTTCTTCGTTTATTAATTTTTTCTCTTTGAATGGCACATTCGCCATTTTTTTGGATGGTTTTATTTAAACCAATAGAATTGTTGAGCTACTCGATATGGGAGCATGAGCCTTAGGATAAAACCTCTTCAGCTCAGAGCCAAGGACTGAGGGGTATCCATTCCACCAAATTCACCTAGGGCACGATCTTGACCTCATCCCTTATGGTGTTGAAGCCTTACACTCAGCAAGACTTGATCCCTAGCGGGCTCATTTACAACCATTCAACTTCACTACTAGACCAAGGA
Source organism: Cunninghamia lanceolata (assembly GCA_027924645.1). Taxonomy (NCBI): domain Eukaryota; kingdom Viridiplantae; phylum Streptophyta; class Pinopsida; order Cupressales; family Cupressaceae; genus Cunninghamia; species Cunninghamia lanceolata. The sequence continues at coordinate 10,882,959 of BSBN01000391.1, read as the reverse complement.
CCCATTGACTCACCCAATTTTTCTATTGATTTACCCCAACGAACAAATCATTGGTGTTATGGAGTAAAAAGTGTACACTTGTTTATCAGGACCTATTTTAACACATTTTTTAACATTAAAAAATTAAATCTTAATCCCAATGAATAAACCTGACAAAATAAAGTTAGGACAGGTCTAAGCCCACTTAAAAGGATACTCTTCAGAATTTGTGGAGCTAAAGGACCAAGGCACCTTGCACACTGGTCCTAGATGTTACCCTTGGTCTTATTTTTGAGATGTCAGATTAGAACACCTCCTTGGCTAATACATGTCAGCCGTAATTGGTTTTATTCATTATTGGTGAGCAAGAATGCATATAAGCAAGTTAGTTCATTCATTTGAACATCTTTAAGCTCTCCAAGCAATCTAGGCACACTTTCACTCTCTCTTCTTCTCTCGCATGCTCTCTATTCTTCTTGAAAGCTCTCTATGGTGGATTATTATTGTTGCACTAACTTCTTCTAGGTTTTGTGAAGATCTCTCTACTTCTTCGAGCTACACCAACTTTTTGATTCAAGTTGTGACACTGCATCAAGAAAGCTAGGGTTTCCATGCTCATGGCACTGACTCCTTTCCTTTATGCTTTGTGATAGCATTCCATTCTACTTCAAATTTTCTCTACCCTCCTAGGGTACACTCTATTTATCTCTCTATTTAGGGTAAAATTGGATCTTGTTAGTCTTTTGTTCTTTAGATGTTTGAATCCTCCTTTCACCCTAATATTGAAGGATCTAGGGTCGAGTGGCGAGCACTATCATACCCTAGGTCACTTGCAAATGAGGAGAAGCTTGGATTAGGGAATTCAATTATTAATTTTCCTTCTCTTGTGTCCAATTAACCATTAAAACCCTAATTACGCAAATACGACAACAAATTGATGAATAACGAAAAAAGCTCTTGCAGACGGGAATAAAATAACAAATTGTAGAATACCTATTTTCGAGGTTCCGAGGCGAAACAGTTGGGGACACTGGTGTGGGCACCCAAGTCCAAGGTACCTACTTTTTTGGGGATTCTGGACCTCCTTCCGACACTGATCAGTGATGCAGAGGCATCCACACTATAACCTTAACATACAGCATGGATGTCCGCAACCCTTCATCATCATCATCATATTTTTGTTAACACTGTCAGCATCATCATATTTACTCTACCGACCGATATCCTCCTGCAGACAAACCTTCACCCTTTTGCATGTCAGCAGCATCATCATATCCGACTATCGGCAGCATCATCATATTCGGCAGGCGCAAACATCCTCCTGACGTTCACTGTTCACCTTACCGACAACCTCTACCTTCAGCATCATGATGTTCAACATCATGTTCATCAGCAGGATATAGAACATCCGGTTCCTTCCATATATCCTGATGATGATACTCAACTTCACGCACCTTTCCTTTGATGCTTACGTCACCCCGATATCCTGATGACGATTATCCTGATGATGATGACGTCACATGCAGCTCCTTAATATCCTGCTGCTCCGATATCCTGATGATGTATATTCTGATGACGATGACGTCATATGTAACTCCTTCAAATATCCTGCTGTCGGCCAAACTTAACCTTCTCGGCCCACGATGACTTGATCAATCCGATCTTCTACCTTATGCCGATACGCTCCTCCTCGGCAATACCTGATGATGATCACCCCGACGTTCGTTCACTTCATGCAATTGATAGCATCATGCTCATCTCCCTTTACTCGGATGACGCCCGAAGTAACTGCAGGATATACACCGTAATATCCTGATGATGCCGTTTTGACGAACTTCCAACCTTAACGGATTCTGATCCGTCGAACCTCCTGGGATAACCCGATCGACTTCTAGGGTGATCTTCCAAATGCTAACTATCAGCTCGACCTAGCACATACCCATGCTAGGGTTCTCAACATCCCTCGACGACGATCCTGCACACCTGCATGCGAACAAACAGAAAACACAAACTACATCCTAAACTACTGTACACAGCCATTCCACCGATTCAACGAATCAACCAGTGGAATGGATCAGCAAATCCATGAAACAACCAAAACAGCAAATCGATCACACAATGAAATCCAAAACGGAGAATTGACACAACAGGATCTCTTTATTGATTTCAAAAGATGCTATTACAATACTCTGTCTCTCACACAGCACAACCTAACTCCTCTACCCAATGCAATACAATACTATCGATGATCTACAACCAACCGATCCTCATGCATAAAATAGGATCTCATGCGAGTACTACTGACCCGACTCCAAGCGGCTGGGAAATCTCTCCAGGCAGCTGGGAGATCCAACCGGACCTACAGCATAACAGCTGTCCTAACAAACTATCTAAAAATAGCAAAGCCTGGTCAACATGACCTTATTACATACATTGGTCTTATAAGACCTTCTTGAAAACATTAACAAGACCTATAACAAACTAACTGCCTCATGGAGGCCAGCTGTCAGGTAGGTGCTCCTGCACCATACTCCCCAACAGAAAAGAACTCATGTCCCATGAGTTTAGGATGTGGAAGTCCTCCACCTTTACACTTTGCCTTTGCAGTGTTCTGCCCTGTTCCAGCTTTATCTGCTGCTGTCTCTTGGCTGCTCCAAGACTTCTGAACTGTAACTTGCTTTCTTGCAAGTGAATCCTCATGCCTGTCAATGTAGGCCCTTCTCTCACATACCTTGTGTTTGTCAGGTTGTCTGACCAGAACCTCTGTCTGAACTGCCTCTTGAACTTCTGTAATGTGCAACTCTATCTTTCTTTCAACCTTTATAGGACAAACAATAGTCCCAACTATGACAACATCCTTGTCATTCCTCTCAACTGGTTGCTATGCGCAAACCGGTTCCTGAACCTGCTGCTGACCTCTGTCAGTCAAAACTAAAACTTTCTTCAACCTGTTGTGCTTAACAACTCCTTTCCCTGCAGTGTCCTCAACTGCCTTTATGCCTGCTCCTATAGGCTTCTGCATAAATTCCTTCTTTCCCACTAAAATGACTTGGGCTGCCTTCTGTACTACAGCATTTGCCTACAATGGCATCAACTTAATAGTTTTCCCATCTTTCTTGATGGTGTAGGTATTAGCATACCCATCATATAGTACCCTCCTATCAAATTGCCATGGTCTACCCAACAGTAGGTGACAACATTCCATGGGCAATATGTCACACAAAACTCTATCATGATATGCTCCAATCTGAAAATCCACATATGCCTGTTCATAGACAAAAAGTGATTGACTATCACTCACCCAAGATGCCTTGTAAGGGTGTTGATGTGGAATCCTTTCCAAATTCAGTTTATCCACCATTTCCTGAGATACCATGTTGTCTGTTGAACCAGTATCAATGACAACCTTACATACTTTACCTTTGCTCTTGCATGTGGTCTTGAAAAGAGCTCTTCTTTGCATCATATCCTTTGATGCCTGCAAACTAATTCTCCTTAGCATCAATGCTTCTCCCTCCTCAGGATATGCATAATTGTCAGGATCTCTATCTCCTTGATAAGTGTTTGAACTTTGCACACTTTTCTCTACTTTCTCTTCTTGCACAAGTTGTACCCGCTTGTCATTCGTTCTATCATTTCTGGATGATGAACCTTTGCTTTCTAGACATTTGAAAGATGGATGACCAAACTCACCACAGGTGTAACACTTTCCTGAAAATGTAGTAGAACCTCTACCACTTCCAAATCTACCTCTATTACCTTTCCATCCACCTCTGAAATCAGACTATCCCTGTCCTTTACCAATGTCTTCTTGACCCTCATTGGTTTGCCTTGTTGTAGGGGCTGCTCCTCTTCCCCTCATATTGCTGCCTCTTCCTCTCATGGACTTATCTTGTCTCCTATTCATCTTTTCTTCAATCCTGATTGCCATTTGATAACAATCCTCCACATTCTTAGGGTTAGCTAAAACTAACTCATCCTGTATGTTCAACCTCAAACCAGCCAAGTACCTAGCCACCTTCTCGACCTCATTCTCATGATGACCAGATCTCATACTCAACTTATAAAACTCCTCAGTATATGCCTTCACATCCATTTCCTTCTGCCTTAAAAATTGCAGCTTCTTGAACATCTGAATCTCATAATCCCTAGGCAAGAATTTACCTTTTATCCTTGCTACCATCTTATCCCATGAAGTGATCTTTGACTTCCCTTGTTTCCTTCTCTCGGATTGTACATAATCCCACCATACCAAAGCATGACCTCCTAACTTGGTCTTTGCAATCTTTACCTTCTGATCCTCAGCAACATCTTCACATTCAAAGTGATTATCAAGTGCAGCAATCCAATCCAGCAACTCATCTTCATTCAAACTTCCATTATACTTGGAAACATCAACCTTTACCTTAGGTTTATCACTCTGCACTGCCTTTAACAGTTTTACAAGTCTCTGGTCTTCAGCATCCAGTTCTTCAGCTACCTCTTCATACTCTTCAACAGTATCTTCATCTTCTTCAGACTCACTGTCTTCCACTTCCCTCTTTTTGTTCTTTTCCAAGGCTACAAGCCTGGCTTGAAGTGCTTCAGCAAGCTCCTTCATCTTCCTCATCTCTCTGGAATGTTTTTCCTTCATCTCCTGCAATTCCCTTGCAGTACCATTACCTTTCGGAGGCATTTTGTCAACCTCTCAATCAACACACAACACACACTCAACTCTACCTCTGCCCTTTCGGTGACAGAATCAACTCTACCTCTGCCCTTGCGGTGACAGAATCAACACACAACAGCCCAGACCTTTTGCTGAGCTCTGATACCACTATGATGCAGAGGCATCCACACTATAACCTTAACATACAGCATGGATGTCCGCAACCCTTCATCATCATCATCATATTTTTGTTAACACTGTCAGCATCATCATATTTACTCTGCCGACCGATATCCTCCTGCAGACAAACCTTCGCCCTTTCGCATGTCAGCAGCATCATCATATCCGACTATCGGCAGCATCATCATATTCGGCAGGCGCAAACATCCTCCTGACGTTCACTGTTCACCTTACCGACAACCCCTACCTTCAGCATCATGATGTTCAACATCATGTTCATCAGCAGGATATAGAACATCCGGTTCCTTCCATATATCCTGATGATGATACTCAACTTCACGCACCTTTCCTTCGATGCTTACGTCACCCCGATATCCTGATGACGATGACGTCACATGTAGCTCCTTAATATCCTGCTGCTCTGATATCCTGATGATGTATATCCTGATGACGATGACGTCATATGCAACTCCTTCAAATATCCTGCTGTCAGCCAAACTTAACCTTCTCGGCCCACGATGACTTGATCAATCCGATCTTCTACCTTATGCCGATACGCTCCTCCTCGGCAATACCTGATGATGATCACCCCGACGTTCGTTCACTTCATGCAATTGATAGCATCATGCTCATCTCCCTTTACTCGGATGACGCCCGAAGTAACTGCAGGATATACACCGTAATATCCTGATGATGCCGTTTTGACGAACTTCCAACCTTAATGGATTCTGATCCGCCGAACCTCCTGGGATAACCCGATCCACTTCCATGGTGATCTTCCAAACGCTAACTATCAGCTCGACCTAGCACATACCCATGCTAGGGTTCTCAACATCCCTCGACGACGATCCTGCACACCTGCATGCGAACAAACAGAAAACACAAACTACATCCTAAACTACTATACACAACCATTCCACCGATTCAACGAATCAACCGGTGGAATGGATCAGCAAATCCATGAAACCACCAAAACAGCAAATCGATCACACAATGAAATCCAAAACGGAGAATTGACACAACAGGATCTCTTTATTGATTTCAAAAGATGCTATTACAATACTCTGTCTCTCACACAGCACAACCTAACTCCTCTGCTTAATGCAATACAATACTATCGATGATCTACAACCAACTGATCCTCATGCATAAATAGGATCTCATGCGAGTACTACTGACCCGACTCCAAGCGGCTGGGAAATCTCTCCAGGTGGCTGGGAGATCCAACCGGACCTACAGCATAACAGCTGTCCTAACAAACTATCTAAAAATAGCAAAGCCTAGTCAACATGACCTTATTACATACATTGGCCTTATAAGACCTTCTTGAAAACATTAACAAGACCTATAACAAACTAACTGCCTCATGGAGGCCAGCTGTCAGGTAGGTGCTCCTGCACCAATCAGCCCTGTAAATTTTTGTTTCCAAAGATCTGTCTGCGGAGGACACTTTTGCGGGTGCCTAGTCTTGGAAGTACTCTTGTGTCTGCATTCTCTTCAGATCCTGAATCCTCAATGTCTACCACTCCTTCCTACAACTCCACTTTTCCCAAATGCGACACCTGTAACCTAAAATCACAAGACTTGGTTTGGGGGTTGTGGTGTTTAGAGGTTTGCCTCAGTCAAACCTCGAAGGACACTGAAGTCTTCGAACAGTGTTTTCAGACAAAGAGTGCATTCCCTTGTGAGGTAGAGGCAAAAACCAAAGGAATCAATGATAAAAACACAATGATAAGTCACCTTGTAGTGAAGCTCTCATGGAGGAAGATGCTCTTCATGCCATGAGGAGATTGAAGCTCAAATCTGCAAATATCAACACACAAAACACACAAGTCTGCTCTTGCAACACAATAGAAGCCTTGAATCACCTTGAGAAAACTTGAACATCACACTTGCTATCTAATTGCCATCTAGTTTATAAATGAATGCCTAAGCTTGCTTATATATGCACCTACAAGCATTCCTGCCCAAATATTAAAAATAAAACTTTACCTTGTCAAAAAATAACCTCTTAACGGTCATAAACCAACACCTAGAAATTAGGGCTACCCCAAAATAGGGTAGGACTAGGGCACGGGCGCCCAAGTCCTCCCCCTATTTTAGGCAGGGTAGAGCTCAAGGGGTCCACCTATGTTCTATTCGCCATGGGACTTAGGTCTTATTCCATCGAAATGCTAAAATATGAATCTAAAATGTCCTAAATACACTCTAAAGACCCGGGAGCTAAACATTATGAGGGAAAAGCCCCCAAGGGGACATTTTCTGACATTACATTTAGCCCCCACTTTAATGTATGTATGAACGTAAGGCCCAAACATGCATTAAAGTAAGGTCAAAAACATAGAAAACACACCAAGCACGGAGAAGACATGCCTACCGCATAAAAGACAGTAATAGGCACGCAAAACATGGAGAAGATAGTTAGAGTCACGCAGAACATGGAGCAGACAATCAATGCATAGAAGACACATTAATGCATGGAAGACAGAAATTATATCTTTTCTTTTCTTTTTCTCATATATATGAAACGCAAATGCAAGTACTAGAAAGTAAGCAAACCTCCCATAATACCGGATGCACTACCTTAAGGCACATGTCTTAGTATATATGGGGCAACACACACACAATACACATAAAACCTCCCAAAATGTATGAAGCACTACTCAAAGGCACTGGTCTCTGCATCTGGGGAAACAAACACGCCATACAAAATAAGCACGCCAAAACACACACACTTAAAGACACAAAGAAAACACGGCAGACAAGTGATGGAGTGTACCTGTTTCTAGGTCCAACACCATCTTAGGAACATTATAGGCACACACTGACGATTGGGCTTCACCACAACAATCACTGAAAATACGCTTAAGGGTTGAGTGCCTCCACAAAGGACTTTTGAAAATGATAGGATGATGCAATTTTCTCTGAGAAATACACCATCCCTGCCTCTGCAGAGGGCCTAAGAAAAAGGATATACGCGATATCCTGCCTCCATAGAGGGCTTACATGATTGATTGATTGATTGTAAACAAGCTCAAGATGCACGATGCACTACTCTGGGGTGCAAGTCTTTACATCTGAGGTCAAACACATTACTAACATCTATAATAGATAGCTTACCTTATATGCCCCCACCTTAAGGTGGTTGATATCAGTTATCGATATCAAGCACATTAAGGTAGGAAGAAAACACACAAGGGAACACCGACTTTCGCAAAGCCCATGCCCCCTGGAGGTGACATGTACTTTATGATCGCCAAATGTTCCCACAAACACATCCCTGCAAGAAACATGTTAGTGTCTACAAAATAATGATAAACAACAACATCAATGCATATGATTAACCACACAAAGAGCCAAGGTTATACAATGAATTCAAAGTTCGAGGATAACCATGGGCTATATCATGAAGCTCTCTAAATCGAGTACCGCCAAGGCTAGATCCAAAGGCAAACAAAGGTGCACAAAGCAGCAGTATTGTTAAGGTTTGTAAATGTGACAGAAACATCATCAAATTCACTACATGGAAAGCACGAGTGCTTCCAATAGCCAAGCATCAGATAAGATATACAACCCCATTGTCATATTAGGAACTAAGTCCATTTTTTTATTACTCTCAAAAGGGACACTAGGTCCACATCAGTATAAATGTTTGTCGTCATCAGCCTACTAGGTGGAAACACTAGAGGAAGGGAAAAAATAAATAAGAGAGGAGAAACAAGTGTCTTAAGGAGAATCACATAGGAGGGTGCCCCCAAGTCACCAACCACGACACTATGTCCGTAAGACACAACACAACAATGAAATTAGAGAGAGAGGCAATATAGAAGAATGATAATACAAATAGAAGAAGGTCACAACAGAGGTAGTCTCCTAGTATCTCAAACCTTACAAGAGAATCTAAGGTCCTTCTAGGAGGCCTAAACAACACATAACACATCATGGGGGAAGCACATTATGACAGAAATAAAAATTTATAGATACTTACCCATAGGGCCCCTTTCGGGCTAGTTGTCGCGAATCTTGATCTTTATCTTAATGGTTAAGGTGTTACCACTTCTTCTCTCTTCCATATGTTCAGGAGTGTGCGAGGGTAATTGTGTAGGAAAGGTTTCTCTTAATGATGGTTGAGAGGGGATGTTGCCATTGTCTATGTCAACTATAGGAGCATTTTAAATGTTATTTAAATGAGCTTGTCGAGGTATCCAAAAGATACCCATTTCAGTCCCTATATAGGGTGTTGGAATGGCTTGTGTCAAATAGATACCTTGTTCTTCCACAGCATGTAGGATTTCATTACTTTCCAAAGTATGTGATGGTTCATGATCTATTTTCTCTTTTAGAATATGATTGAGAAGTTCTTGAACATCAAGTGGTAAATTATCATTAGATTCAGGCAAATAGTCACAAAGAGAATCTGCATCATCCAAAGCTTCATCCTGATTAGGGAGAGCGGGAAGGGATGACAAAGTAGTGTGGAGAAATGTATCAATGATATATTTTTCTTGTGCCAATATATCCTCACCAAGTGGTGTTATCGTGGGACAAGTCTCTTTGTTTGATAGATCACCAATTGCTATTTCATTCTCATAGCTCTTAGAAAGAATTTGCATTATATCATTATGAAATAAAGGGAGAGTGGGAGTAAAGTTGTCACCACTACTTTTCCCATGATTTTTTTCAGCTATAAAACTTTTGAGATTCTCCATGATTGAAGGAAAAGCATCCACAGTATCACGAAAGTTATCAAAGTAGGCTATTGATCGAAAAATATCACATGTAGCACTATTGGTTATGTCAATGCCATAGATGTATGTGATTTGATGCAAGACTTGAGGATATTTGTCAGTGAACTTGTAAAAATTATCATAGTTGACAATGTACTCATATAAGTCTTCTAAAGATGTATCCTTAGGAGAATACATAAATGCGAAATATATGTAAAAGTGCTTGATTTCTCGATACTTTTTCAATGCCAACGAATGAAACAAAGGATGTTGTAAGGATTCCGAATGAGGACAGAAAGTTATATGTCTGATATCAGTCCAAAAAAGCAATATAATCACTCTCAACATAATCTTGATGCAAATCCAAGATAATGCCAAGTCAAAATATAATGAAAATATGTCAAAATGAGCACTTTTTTCACCAAAATTCAATGCAAAAGAGCATAACAAAGGGTGTTGTGAGGAAAGTGATGATGGAAAAAAAATAATATCAGAAATAATAGCAACTTGATGCAAAAATACCCAACACAACATGCTTTTAGCGCCACTTAAGGTCAAACCCTAGTGAAAATATAGCAAAAATAAGTTATTTTCATGATTTTTCAATTCCAAGACCTAGTAAAGGAGGTGTTGTGAGAAATTTTAGGAGGTACAGAAAATAATATCAATAATATCAGTCACCTCAATCCACAAAATTGATCACAACATGCTTGGAGTGCAAACTAGGCCAAACCCTAGGGCAAAAATTGTCAAAATGCGTAGTTTTCCGCCAAATTTTCACTACAAGAGCCCGATAAAAGGGTGCTGTGAATATTTTTATGAAGGGAATAAAATGATTACCCTGGTGACATCAAATTAATGTAAAAATACATTTCACAACACACCTACGGTGCAAGTTTGGAGAGTCGATAAGGCCAAATTTAGTGAAAATTGTTGTTTTTGAAGCCCTAGGTTTGAAATCTTGACACAAAATAATATGAAAATGATTTGAAGTCTGATTTATGATTAAATTGACTTATTGTCATATCTAAACATGATTTGTAATCCTTAACATGCAAAATGTGTATGCAAATTTAATGAAAATACACCAAAATTGCTAGTTTTTGTTGAAATTTTCTATGTAAAAATGCAAATATTTTAAATATAAATGCAAATTCACACTAAAATATAAGACTAAAATAAAATGAAATTTTTAATGAGCCTCTAAAATCAGTAGAAAAATCTGATAAAAGATTTTGCCTACAAACCCTAGATTTTGGAATTACTAGGTTATATAAATTTGTCAAAATTTCCACAAAACGCTAGCAATTAAATGATGAAAATGCAAGGAAAATTTATGATTTTTTGGATTTTTCTATAGTTTATATCAGATCTGATGTAAAAATCATGAATTAGGAAAATTTAGAAAGAATTGATGCACTTTAGTAAGCCAAACAATGCAATTTTTTTTGTATTTTTCCAATTTTTCAATTTTTTTGAATTTTTCTCAATGCAATAAAATAAATGACCAAATGAATGAATGAAATCAATCCAAATCTGAAGAGAAAAACTTAGCAAGTTGCAATTTAAGTCCAAAAACATGGGTTCACCAAAATGTTTAGGGTAAAATTGGATCTTGTTAATCTTTTGTTCTTTAGATGTTCGAATCATCCTTTCACCCTAACATTGAAGGATCTAGGGTTGAGTGGCGAGAACTATCATACCCTAGGTCACTTGAAAATAAGGGGAAGCTTGGATTAGGGAATTCAATTATTAATTTTCCTTCTCTTGTGTCCAATTAACCATTAAAACCTTAATTACGCAAATATGACAACAAATTGACGAATAATAGAAAAAGCTCTTGTAGACGGGAGTAAAATAACAAATTGCAGACTACCTATTTTTGGGGTTCCAAGGTGGAACAATCGGGGACACTGGTGCAGGCTCCCAAGTCCAAGGTACCTACTTTTTCAGGGATTCTGGACATCCTTCTGACACTGATCATCCTTGTAACTTATGTTTCCTGAGATCTATCTGTGGAGGACACTTTTGTGAGTGCCCTAGTCCTAGAAGTACTCCTATGTCTAACTTCTCTTCAGATCCTGAATCCTCGATGTCTGCCACTCCTTCATACAACTCCACTTTTCCCAAATGCGACACCTGTAACCTGCAATCAAAAGACATGGTTTAGGGGTTGTGGTGTTTAGAGGTTTGCCTCAGTCAAACCTCAAAGGACACTTAAGTCTTCGAACACTGTTGTCAGACAAAGACTGCGTGCCCTTGTGAGGCAAAGGCAAAAACCAAAGTAATCAATTATAAAAACATAATGATAAGTCACATTGTAGTGAAGCTCTCATGAAGGAAGATGCTCTTCATGCCATGAGGAGATTGAAGCTCAAATATGCAAATATCAACACACAAATCACACAAGTCTACTCTTGCAACACAACAGGAGCCTTGAGTCACCTTGAAAACACTTGAACATCACACTTGCTGTCTAATTTCCATCTAGTTTACAAATGAATGCCTAAGCTTTCTTATATATGCACCTACAAGCATTCCCGCCAAGATATTAAAAATAAAACTTTACTGTGTTAGCAAAATAACCTCTTAATTGGGGCTACCCCAAAATAGGGCATGACTAGGGCGCGGGTGCCCAAGTGCTCCCCCCTATTTTAGGTAGGGTACAGCTCAAGGGGTCCACCTATGTCCTATTTTCCATGGGACTTACGTCTCATTCCATCGGGATGCTAAAATATGAATCTAAAATGTCCTAAATGCACTCTAAAGAGTCGGGAGCTAAACCTTATGAGGGAAAAACCCCCAAGGGGATATTTTCTGACATTACACTCTCATCATTGATATTGTGGAGGTGGAAACACCATTCATGGAGCTTGACTTAGGGAAGCTCCTAAATAGCACAATGGAGATCTGAAAGCACAATGGAGATCCAAGAAGAAGGAAGGTTTTATATGTACAAGTGTGGCAAAGCTCAAAGTTTTTGTAAAACCCTAAATTGGAACTAGGGCACCCATCTCCCTGGTCTTTCTTGCTCTCAAACTTAGATCCAAATTCTTCTCTATTCACTGGGCTCCATTGTTCTTTCGGATTGTTTGTATCTGTTTTTGACAGTTTGTTAAGCTCTAATCTTGCTTAATTAGTATTTTATGTTTTGCCCTAGTTTGATTGGTTGGATTTGCTTGATTCTCCTCTATACAACAAAGGGACAAACCCCTTGTAGTTTGGCTCTCCTTCAAGGTTAGAATCCAAGCTTGGCTTGTGTCTCAATGTTAAGTGGAAGAGGGTTTGACCTAGTTTAACCTTTTAGGCTAGATCTCTCTTTTATACTTAACATTTTTGTGAACCCGTCATTTCTTGCACTTTGGCATCCTTCTTACTTTAGATGTGAGTTATTTTCTTCCCTAGATCTGATTAGATTACATCCATTCATCATTTGGCATACTTTCATAGATTAATTTTACATTGTTTCATTGTTACCTAGTTTACAAAAACCTTGCATTTTTACAAATCTAGCTAGTGTTGAACCTAGGATTCGTAGACTAGTGTGTTGTTTCATATCTTGGTTACATTATAAGGTTGACTAAATTGATTTCATTTGTTGTACTTTGTCTTTCCTTGTGTTTACAACATTCTTTCATTTTGGCATTTGAAATTTGAAAATCATTGGATTTAAGTGTAAAAAAAGCATATTTGTCACAATGTCTATATTTCATGAGTTTAGATCATTATAGCATGATATAAATTTATAATTTTTGCATCAGATCTTATTGGTATTGTAGTAATTAATCATTTCATAGTGCTACATCTTGCATTTGAACCTCTTCATTATTAGGGTTTTTTCAAAACTTTGTTGCAAAACCTAGTTAATTTTGAAACCTAGGGTTTGTAATTTGATATCTCATTTTGGATTTTCCTGATGACATTTGCATTTCAAATCTGAGTTTACTTTAATCTAATACATCATCTAATCATTTCCTAGTGGTATATTTGGCATTTTAACTTATCATTATTATGGTTTTCAAAAAATTTGCATTTTTAGAAAACTGATCTAGTCTTGTGCACCTAGGGCTTGTTGATTAAACTCTTGTTCCAAATGTTGTTGATGATAATTAGTAATCAAAACTGATTTTGCATTATTGTATCATTTCATAAATATCATTTGTGTTCAAAAAGAGTACTTGTATCAAAGAACTTTCATTTAGGGAATAAGCATTTAATATCTAGGGTTTGATAGTAAACCCCTAGCTAGTCTTCCATTTATTTGTTATATTTGAAATCTTATTTTCAGATCTTTGTTATGATGAAGGATTGCTAAATCTTATTTTAAGTTGTTGTATCTCATCATATGTTTCATATTTGTTTAAATTAGAAAGCAAGAACATTCATGCATTCATCTTCTATTTAATTGTAAAGCAATACAACAAACAAAACTAACTAGCTTCATTTGACACTTATATTGCATCTTCATTTAAATAAAAATTTATAAATCCATCTTCGTTTACTTAGGAAAATGATTTGTACATACTACACATCTTACATTTACAAGACTAAGTTGTCATGGTTACCAAAAACACCACATTTTTGGAAAGTCCTGCTTATCTTGCACTTGTAGGTCATTGATTGTAATCTAATTTTAGATACTCAAGTCATGTCTAAATTCAATTGTATATTGATGTTCCATATCACACTTACATGTATTATTGGTTTCATTGTAGTACTTATATCAATATTAGAAGACTTTACTAAATTCATCTCCATGAATAGTCATGAGAAAGATGATGGTGATAGTTCTTCTTCTACTACAATTCATGATATATTACCATTGACATCTCCCCTAATGCATATGATGATGACCTAGCTTCACCTACATCACCCTATGCTTTGGATCCCTCTCCCAAAAGTGAGAACATTTTGGTGCAAGAAGATAACATCATCAATAAATTTAACATAACTCTACCCTCTCTTCATTCCAATACTCTCCCATCAAAATATGAAGCATTAGTGGATGAAGATTCTTATATTATAATGTGGATTTCCCATGGGAAGACATTGGGCATTCATCTCAAAAATATATCAATGTAAATTCTATCATCATTAATAGACTTATTTCACCCACTGAGGTGATAGTGAATAAGTGCATTAATGTTCAAAATACTCCTAAATTCATGGTACATGAGGCACCTAATCTACCTCATTTCTCTAAACCCACGATTATGATTCAAGGTGATCCAAAACCATCTCAACCTCCTGGTTACTTTCTCAATATTGCAAAGCAAATTACTCAAAGGAATCAAGGTGTTCAAAATGTATTGCAACAACCTCATTATCATGTGGTTGCTCACACACACAACACTCGTAATGACAACCAAAGAAAACTTTAACATGTCATCTCATATTACTTGGAATTACACAAACAATTTACTAAGAAAGTAAATGAACATGATAAACATACAAATGTTTTTTAATATGTACATAATTACATTAAGATGCATATCTTTTTTGAATATTTTCCAAACTTGAAAATACAATATATTCAAAGATAAAAACATAGTGAAAACTCTTCTCTTTACATTCTCAAATAATTTTCTCTTGGCAATATAAATAAGTTTACATAAGTTTGGCAACCATAAGTCATAAAGAATACTATCTCTGGAATCTTTTGCTACTAAGGAAGAGCATCATCCAAGTGCTTTACCTCCAACCATAGACCGGCGGTCCCCCTCTCACCTTCCTTCTTGGAAGTCGCCCTACCCTTCACAAAGAGTATAGACATAAAGAACCAAAAGGTTGCCATCTAAGTCCTAGTGTTACATCCTACGTAACTCAATCAACCATACAACTCTAGACAATCTTTTAGCTATGTATGATCATTCTGACAGGTCACACCATCTAGACACTGTGAATATACATTTACAATAAGCATAGTTGTGTGTTCACACACCTCTAACTCAACTTGTAAACTATCTCATCCTATAGTTTGACTTTCTTGACTAATAACTCTAAACATGAAATGTCTTAGCTAAATTCAATTCCTAGTCAATCTGACTTAAAAATTAATCCTTAATCTAGGATACTCATGATAGATACATAATTAGTTAATTTTAACCCTTCAAAGAGCCCCTCATTGCATCCTTACGAAAATCAGGGTCTATGACTTCCTGTCATTCTACTCAATGATTCAAATATTAAGCACTTATTGTGCTATATGTCAAGTTTTGACTCTAGGGTAAATAAACAAAGATGAGTCCACTTAAGGTGGAAGTTTCAGACTTAGAAAAAAATCCAAAATCAGGTAAACCAAAATGGGATCCCGCTTTTTATAAAATGGGATCCCATTTTGCTTCGGGACCCTGAGCCAAAAGCGGGATCCTATTTTCTAGAAACAGGATCCTATTTTGAAACGGGATCCCGTTTCTAGAATGAGATCCCATTTCATAAAATTTGAATTTATGACCCAATTTTTTCTATGGGTTTCGGGTCAAAAAAAGGCTTGGGAACCCGACCCTTGGCTTTGGACTTAGTTTGACCTGCAAGTTGAAGGTCTTGTCAATGTCACAACAAAATAGTGACTTTGGGCATATGTCTTAAGGCCTTTTTTGAGGAATTTTTTGATGAAATTAAATCCCATTATAGATGAGACAGTGTAGATTCCAAATATGTAATTTTTTTACAATTGGATTATTTTTTCTATTTTTCAATTAATTTCTGATGAAACATGTCCATAAACTTGAATTATCAGGGTTTTTTAGTATTTTAATAACTTTTTATTAAAATAATCTTTTGTAAAAAAAATTGTACAAAAACATACTTTAGACAATTCTTTTCAATTTGAAAAAAAAAATTCAAAAAATGATAAGTTGAGGTCATCTTATGCGTGACGTACACGACGATTTTTTAGAACACCAAAAAATGGCCAATAAAAAAATTAACAAAAAAAATTCACTAAAAAATTACAAAAAGTTATAGAAAACATGCTTTAGTGAGTTAAAAATCTTTTCCCAAAAAGATTTAGAAAAATATGATTATTTAGGTCAAAATATGGATGATGTACACGTGCATGGTATAGTAAAAAAAAAATGACTTTTAAACAGTAGTTTTTAGAAACACCTATTAAAAATTAATTTGTATCATCTGGGTATTAAAAAAAATTACATATTTGGAAACTAGACTTTGAGTACTACATTGCATATTTACTGACTTTTTACAAGATTCCACCTTTAAGTGCTTCAAATTTTTAGGTCAAATGTGACAAATTCTGAAAATCAAGGAAAACACTTCCACTTTTTGGCCAACAAGTGGACTCAACTTCTTACACACACCCTCTATCAAGGAAACATTTAAATGTATCAAAAGGCTACTAGATTCTTTTAATACAGACTTGATCTATGGTTTCTCGACCATTTTACTATTGACCATAATTACGATAGACTAAATCATTGTCATAACCGACTAGACAGTGTAAGTTTTCTAAACCCTTTTGGGTTGATTTTAGAGTTAAACGTCTCTATCACATACTCATTGTACATCTCACATACTCTTGTTACCTAAAAGTAGGAGTTTGTAATAATATAGCATGAAAATAAAACCTCTAGTCTTCACTTGATTACTTAAGCATTGTTTGAATTCACATATCTTGTAACATGTAAAAATAAAGCACATGAGGTATACCTTCTTGGTATAAAGTACTATCATTTTCATAACTATCTCTTGACTAAGTTAATTTTTTCAACCTAGATAAATTTGATTCTGCAAACGTAAAAATCAACCTCTCAGTCTTCTTGAGTCCACCAACTCTCTAAAAAGGATATGTTTCGAGCTCATGCATATCATCCTTGTATATCATAGTAAGGTTTATCTACATCAGGATTTTAAAAGTTATATCTCTGCATAATATATATACAATTCTAGCAGTTACTAAATGATTACATTCCTACATATCTTGGCCTTACTATGGCCTTATGCAGAGATAACATCTCATGCATTTCCCTGGCCTTCATACAGTTTAAACTATATTACAATATTGACCTTCTAAAGTTTACAATTATACCAGACTGTCATTTTTCCAATAGTATGAATCCTTACCAAACTGTCATCCTTCCAAAGGTATGAAACCTTATCATACTATCGACCTTCCAAAGGTATGAATCCTTATCATACAGTACGCCATTCAAAGGTATGAAACCTTATCATATTGTCAACCTTACAAAGGTATGAAACCTTATCGTATAGTCATACTTTCAAAGGTATGAAACCTTATCATATTTTCAACCTTACAAAGGTATGATAAAAATAGTATCGCTTACATTGGTTAGTAACATGTTAAACGATGATATTACTGGTTTCTATATAAAAGATACGTCTTATACAAATACTAAGAGTCCTGATTCTCTGAATGCAAGAGAGTATTCAGCCTCAAACAAAACACAAAGGTTTACTCTATTTATCGGTCTCATATAAACTAAACACAGAGGTTTACTATATTCTTCGAACATGTTTAGTCTTGGCTTTTATAAACATCTCATCTTGATATGATCATTGAGGTAGTAAAAAAACTGACTTCTATATTAAGTGTTCGAGAACTCCTCATATCATCATAGATCAAATATGATACAAGGTCATCTAATATACAGTCTACCATCTAACAAACTTAGACATAAGTCTACCTAAAAGTTAAAACATATATACTCTTAGGTCTAATGACACTACATTGGCACGATAGTGTTTCTAACTTTAACATTGAAGTTTCAAAGTTTTGAAGGATATCAAACAATAGTGAGAAAAGTCTTCTACACAATATTCTAATGTTTGCAATATACTATTTGATAGCAAGAACAATGATATATATATATATATATATATATATATATATATATATATATATATATATATATATATATATATATCATGACTTAGGCTCTAAAGTTTCTTGCACTGTGAGTGTGATTTCAAACCATAAGCAAAGAATATTACTCTCATTTAAGACTATCTATGATTGCATAGCCATAGAGATTCTAATCTTTCTGATTGTATATCTCTAAGAATCTATGAAACTATATCCATACAAGCTTCTACAAGTTACATTTAACACAGTAAGAAAGAAACAAATGTTTTCAATGATCTCCTACCTCTACTGTGTTTCTTCTTCAACCTTCGGTGCACTAAATTCTGTATACACATTGATCAGTGTGCTCTTTGAGTTTATATCCTCTGTTGAGCTTTCTAGAAACACCACATTCCTTGATCCTATGGACTCTCTCAATAAGAGCAAAGCTCTCTATGCTCAACAAATCTCTCTACTCAATTTTTTTGAGTATTATCTCTTCTCTCTACTATAAAAATAGTCTATTATCATTAAGTGATATCACTGCTCCTTTTGACTATCCATACTCCATGATGATATAGCCTTTTCAAGGCTCAGTTTCAAATTTTCTGCGAAGATTGCTTGCCAAAATAGAGCCTATAATTGCTCTTCATGGTGCAATTAGTTTGGTGGTGGAGTGACTCATAATGACCACTCTGCACTCTAATTAAGAGCTCCCCCACTCTCCAAGCCACCATGGAAATAAAGGGGTCGAGTCTCCAAAACTTAACAAAAAGTGGTTGCAATTAACTTTGTAATTATACCACTCTCTTTAAGAAACTCATTGTCAAAAAAACTAGAGGTTTAAACTAAAAATTCATAATAAATATATACATATATAACAATGTAATGTAGATGCATACTACCTGTATACTTACATTGTTTTCAAGCACTCGACAAGATATGAGAATGGGCTCAAGGTATTCTCCCCCTCTCTATCTTGTATAAAAACCAAAATAGATGGGTTATTACAATGGAATTTCAATTGGAAATTACCAATAATGAATTTGTTTAACCCTAATAAATATTTTCTCTTGAATATAACTATATTCATATCAAACAAGGACTAATGACTATCGACCATTTCTTATCGACAGTCATACTTTACTGACCTAGTTCTTGGTAAAACCTAAGCTAATGGTTATTGATGACAAATCGACGATTGTTGAGTCAAAACCAAATTAGACCAAATGGGTCGAACACAACTTACCAAACTTGATGAGGGTTCACTACATTATGAAAGCATGAGACTTAGATGGCAACATCTTATTCTTATCCATACGTCTATTCACTTCTCTCCAATAATGCTCTCCCTCTCTTTCTCAAAGGGTAGAAAACGTATTTTCCTAGTTACAACTTGTAATCACCAAAATGGGATTAGTGTATCATTAATAATTCCATATACCTTATGAATAAATAAGCGTGGCATCATATAATCACATGTCTAAATTCTAAACATATAAACATAAACTCAAGATATCTTTTGAGTTTTCTTGACATTTTCACATAACATCAAATCATTCATCCATGCAAAATTATCTACTAATTACATACAAGTAAAAAGTAAAACATTATCAAAATTTGGGGTGTGACACAAGAAAGCACCGAGTGTGCCCACTTCTCTTCCACCTTCTCATTCTTCCACCACCTCCTCATCTTCCTCAACTTATTGTAAGAGAATATGATCTTGTTGACTAGCTTCGCACTACTCCGGATAAGATCTTCCTATGGGATCTAATACAAACATCACCTACATACCACTAAATGCTCCAACAAATCTAATTTTCTTGCTTTCATTGTATACAAACATGTATGCTTATGATAACATTCCATTTTCAAATCAACTAAACAAAATTTGTTAGCCATGACTAATAAGTCTTTGGACATTATGAAATGAATCCCTCATTATTAAATTTTGACATGAATCAAGTAAAAGAATTCAAGATTCTTAATGTAGTTTTGATTAAGGGTTGTAAACACACATTAGATATGGCTTATGGAATTTAGTCTTCACTACCATTTGCTACATATGTGACTAGTGCAAAATTATTCAATTCCTATCTTACCAAACAAAATTTAACTTTACTACCATTTGTTAGGTTTGCACAAGTGAATAAAGTAGTCAATTTGACCATATTATGAATATAATTATAATATTCCTTTCAAACCTATGATGTCTTCCATTGTGTTTTTCTAAAATTCTCCTTATCCCTTTGAGTTCCTCTTGTTTTAAATCCTATTGTCACTCCAAACACTTATGAAATGTCATATTTAGCTCTCTCCTAACTACCTTCAAACCCTCATCTCATTTGTATTAATTTATAAATATCATCATGCACAATTTTGTAATTCCATGGATGTGAAATTACAATGCGATATATATCATTATTTTATTTTTACAAATACAAATGTGATTCTCCTCTCTCTAACATCAATCTATAAACCTCATTATGAGAGTTTCTCAAGTGCCATGCATAACCACTAATTACAACATAACCACACTTGTATTTTTTTTTTACTTATTCATTATAAATTATAGTGGTTTCCTTCTAATAGAAACCAAACAAATTGAAATCAAATTAAATTAAAAAATATCCATGAATTCACAAAACTATTAGCTATCTCATCAAGCAAAAGTATGTGAAACAACATTAGAAATTTCTAACCATAAATGACACAAAATCTACATACACTTGTATAAAATTGCATATTGAATCTAGATCATGTAATTAAATGCTTAACCTAGCATAGGCAAAAGACAATATGATTAATCAAAACAAAAGAACTATACAAAATGGCAAGAGTAATTGTGAGCCCTCCTCTCCCATTTCCTGTTTCTCAAGCATCTTTCCATTTACTTGAAGTGTTCCTCAACTTTTGTTTTTTACTCTTTCTCCACCACCTCCTCCATCTTTTCATTTCATACATATGTAGGTTTTATGAAAATGGTTAAATTAAACATCCATGTTATCATAAAATAAGTCTTTGACAGATACCCAATAGTGTATAAGTAGTGATCTCCATTGCACTCTTTACATCTAATTTTATGAAGCCAACAGCATAGTCTAGATTGCCAAATACTCAAAACAAAAAACAAAACCTTTTTTTGCCTAGTAACTGAAAAACACAACCTTGTTCCTTCATTATTAGTGTAGGTCTGACATGGTGCACATTATTATAGTGTGAGCCTATTTTTTAGATCACTTCATTTAGCTTCACCAATAATCTCCACAAGAACATTCTCCTAGCCTTAAATGATGCAAATAATTGACATCTCTCACAACAATTTCTCTTGCAACAATCTTCGAGATAAACTTCATTGCATTGTGACAATCAACACATACTTGAAGGTTCTTAACAACTACAAAGCTAATAGTTGTTTTTAAGGGGGGTGTCTAACAAACCAAAATCAATTGCCAATTTTTCACTATTGTGGTAGATAAATAATTATTTTTACTCCTTTTCCACATCACTAAGTAAATGTCTTGAATATGGAAAATCCCTTGCGGCCTTCATCTCCCAAGCCAATTTCTCTAACTTTGCATAGATCTCCTATGTCTGCAGATGTGATCTATCTCCTACTTAAAAAAGCACATACCATTTTATGGCCTTCAATCCAAATACATCAGGGATCTTTATAATTCCTTTATCTTTCATCAATCTCCTTACCATTTGAACCACACACCACATGCTTGCTTCTTCATGGATGTTTGAGAGAACATAAGTCACAATACATTTTTAGGGTCCAAATTAAAAAAGCAACGCTATTGTAAATACTCCTATGCCTATATTCATATGTGATTTGCAGCACCAAGAAAACACATCCACACAACCACCACAAGTTTAATTGGCATCTTAATGGTAAAGTTTAGGGTGTCCTCAAGATAGGTAACACGGGCAAGAAGGCTAACCATGCACACATAATGATCAATTGTAGGTGTAATGCAATAAGGGTTACTCATTAGATTGAAGCATGTGCAACCCTCATCCACTAAACTTGCATGGTTGCATGCACATAGAACACAAACAAAGCTTGTAATTTCAAGATAGGTTTCAGAGTGCTTCGTTATTTCAATAATTTTGAGAACATCCTTACAAAATCCTTTTTAATTGAATAATTTTGATAACATCCTTACAAAATTCTTTTTGTACATATCCTGGAATCATTGCATTCCATGAGACCACATTTCTTTGAGGCATATTGTCAAACAGTTCAAGTACCTTGTCTATGCTTCCACATTTTCCATACATATCTACTAGAGCATTTCTAACTATAATATCTGACAAAAATTCCCCTTACATTATGCTTTGATGGATGTTCATACCTTGTTCCAAAGCTCCCATTTTGGTACAGGCAGGGAGGATGCTGGCAAAGGTTGCAGAGTTTGTATTTACACCAGCGAATTGTATTTTCTTGAAAGTTTCTAAAGCCTTTTCAACAAATCCATTTTGTGCATTTGTTGCTATCATGGTATTTCATGAGACCACATTTCTCTGAGGCATTCGGTTAAACAATTCCAAAGCTCCCTTTTTGGTAGCAGGCTAGTAGCACGTGGCAAATCTTAACTGATGGAGTTGGAGACCTGTTTGTTGTAAATAGTGAAACAGTGCAGCTGCCTACACCTTGCTTCACCTTGCCCCTATAGAGAAAAACACCCACATAGACAAAGCCCCTGAAATCGAGCGAGAGGGGGAGTTGAAATTAAACTTATCACCAATTTACAAGTAACCATGGGCAGTCACGATTTGTTGAAATGCATGGTTTATGTATTGTTAAGGAGGGCAAACAGAATTGATGAAACAGAGAAAAGAGAGCCCACCAACGATGTCTAAGTCAAAGCTTAGAGTTTGTTGTTTAGGCCCAGCCATGGATGGGGTAAGTTATGATTCATAATTAGAAGATTGGTACAGAGTGTTGAAGATAAAATGCAGCTAAATGAAAAACTAAAAATAGATAAAGAATCACACACAGAGATAAAAATGGAGACATGAATTTAACGTGGTTCACCATCAAAATGGCTACATCCACCAAGGAAAGTAGGACACTATTTCATTAATCAACCCAGAATACATCAGTCTTCATCTCTACCAAAAAGAGAATAAGAAGTGAAATATATAAACTCTTTAGGCAAGTGAAGAGACATGGGAAGAGGAAGTTGAAAGGGCAGTGACGGTTGGGCTTCATTTCCAACAATCTCCCACTTGAAGTCCAAACCGCACTGCTGTCCCCACTTTCCTTGAAACTCAATGTTACTTAACTACAGTACCACGTAACCACTCCACTACATCCACTGGCCAATCAATTTGATGCTTCCCTCACAAGAACTGATTTAACCCAAAGGAATCTACACCTACTACATCCTTCTTAAAATCCAGTTTAGCCGCATGTAATATGAAATCTGTGTTAGGTACATATCCTGCATCCTTCATCTGACTAGACAATCTCTTCAACATTGTGTATATTTCTTCTGCTTCAGGATGTGAATTGTCATCTGCAACAAATTCATGCACTGTGTTATTTATATCAATCCAACTTCGCCCGGGCTCCTTTTTCACACCATGGTCACTCATCATTTTCCTAACCCTTGCTACATCTTCCTATCTATTAGCTGCAGTATAGATGTTTGAAAGCAATATATAAGTTGCAGAGTCATTTAGTTCCAACTTAAGAAGATATTCTGCTGCATATTCTCCTAGCTCCATGTTTCCATGGATTCTACAGGCACCTAGGAAACTTTGCCACACTGAAATGCTTGGTTCAAGGGGCATTTTCTTGATAAAGTCCTCTACTTCATCCAATAGTCCCGCATGTCCTAGAAAGTCAACCATGCAAGCAAAGTGTTCCAATATTGGTGCTACACCATAATCTTGACTCATTGAATTGAAATAATGGAGTCCTTGATTCACTAGACCAGCGCGACTACAGGAAGAGAGGACACCAAGAAATATGATATAATGTGGCTTCATACCCACTCATTGCATTTGGCTAAAAAGTTGAAGGACCTTCTCCACATACCCATTCGGAGCATATCCAGTAATCATTACAGTCCAAGATACCAAATTTTGTTCAGACATGTTTTTGAATACATCATATGCTTTGTCTATGTTCCCACATTTTGTATACATGTCAACAAGTGCACATCCAATAAACACGTCTAATTCAAATCCAATTTTTAGGATGAATGTGTGGATCCACTTTCCCTTTTCCAGATTTACTATACATGCGCATACACTAAGAACACTGCCAAAGGTGAAACAATTTGGCTTCATGTCTGCCCATTGTATTTGGCAAAACACTTCTAGGGCTTTGTCACACTTGCCATCTTCACCATAGCTGAAGAATATGTGAGGATTTCCAGGCTCTATGGCAAGTTTATGAGCATGTCCACAATGCTTTCCAGTCTTTCTTGTGTCAATACAGCCATCCTCTTTGAGATAGAAAAACCTTACCTGGCCATCTTCAGCACAGCTTATGGGCCTATGATCATCTATAAAAGGCATAATTTTGGCCTGGAAAACATTATTGGTATGACCAGAATTAAATGAGAGCTTTTTATTACCAGCAGCCCAGTTCCAAATTATAATTTCCTTGTCATAAGAACCTGACACAAGCAGGTCTCTAGAAGGATTAAAGCTAAATGTGTTTACACATCCCTTATGCTTCCTCAGCTTGACTAAAGCTCAAGGCAGAGAATAAGACCCTGGCAACAGCCTATACGGTGGGCAAAGGTCATGGGATATGTTTCACCGATTTGGCGCTACCAAAACTCATCCATCCCACACCTGTACGTCTCCACACTGCTACCACTTGCTTCATCTTCCTCATCTTCTTCATTGTATTCATTTTTGTGCATACCGTTCTTAGGTATCCTTGAGCTTTTACACTGAAGTGTTTCACCTTCTTCCCTATCTTCATCATATTCACCAATTTGTATGCATTTCTTGGGAGTCCTCAAACTTTTGTGCTGGGATGCTTCTTCAGCATCTTTATTGTCATCAATTTCCCCATCCATAACATGCTTCTTAGGTATCCTAAAACTCTTGTGGATAGGTTGACTTCCTACAAAATTGTTCATTTCAACTTGTTTTCCTAAAGTACTTTCATCTGCAAGTTTGTTTTTTCTATCTTCCTTTGATTGATTCATATCAAACTTAGCAGAGGCAGCACAATTGGATGGAGTTTCCTTTCGAAGTGATTCTTGTAAATATTTTCTTGTCCTTGGAGGATAGTCATCTTCATCATCTGAATTTTCCTAAAGAATAAGTCTTTGAGGTCATCTACCACCTTCAGGTGCTTGTGGAGACCTTGCAAATGCAAATGAACCTTCTACAGACTTCTTCATCTTCTTGCCATGGTGATGTTGCTTCCAGGAATAAATATCCTCTCTCTTGCGCTTCGACTTCCTTCCAGATCCTTGCAGGCTGTCACAACTTTTTTCACAAGATTTAACATTTTTATAAGGCTCCCATTCCATAGCTTATGTCTTTTTAATTTCTGTATTTTTTGCAAAGACACTTACATTTTCTTGAGCAAATATTTGATCAAATTCCAATAGGTTAAGAAATTCATCAATGACGGAATCAACTACATCATCTAACCTATCCATTTCAGATGAAACAAGAGTTTCTACACTATACAGGGTGCCTACTTTTCTGCCTTGAGCAATTACCAAGGCTCCTTTAGTGACTTTCCATCTATTTAATTCAAAATTGACTTTACATCCTTGTGAAAACAACTGTCCAGCTGAAATTAGATTTTGTTTGAGCTGAGGGATATATTTGACATTTTGCAATAGCCAACTATTTCCATTTTTTAATTTTAACAAAACATCCCCTTTGCTAATAATATCACAAGATTCATTATTGTCAAGAAGAACCTTACCAAAGTCACCGCTTTGCAAATTTTTGAAGTACTCCTTGCACGGAGTGGCATGAAACGATGCTCCTGAACTGAGCACCCAAACATTTGGTGGTATTTCTTCTGAAGCTGAAATAAGAACACCAATTGTAGCACCGGCATCCTCTTCACGTACCGGATTCATTTCATCTTCTTTTGACTGATTTTCAGCCTTCTTAAAAACCAACAATTCTTCTTGATGTGGCCTTGCTTGCCACAATACCAACGTCTCTCTCGCTGAATTTGAGCCTCGCTTGTGATTCCCTGTGACTTTCTTCATCAAGCGGCATTGCTCCCACTCAAGCTCAAATATCTCATGCCAAATGACCGAGCACCATGGCTCTGATACCAATTGTTGAAGATAAAATGTAGCTAAACGGAAAACTAAAAACAAATAAAGAATCACACACATAGAGATAAAAATAGAGACATGAATTTAACGTGGTTCACCATCAAAATGGCTACATCCACCAAGGAAAGCAAGACACTATTTCGTTAATCAACCCAGAATACATCAGTCTTCATCTCTACCAAAAAGAGAATAAGAAGTGAAATATATAAACTCTTCAGGCAAGTGAAGAGACATGAGAAGAGGAAAACGAAAGGGCAGTGACAGTTGGGCTTCATTTCCAACACAGAGCACAGCTTGGAGATGCAGGTTTACACATCTTTCTACGTCTGCTGATTAAAATAACAGGCGAAAACCCCAAAATGTAAACAAATTGTAATATAACATATACATGTCCAGTCTAGACAATTATATATTGTTTTAGATGGCACAAGAACGCTCTTGCTTCCATAATAAGTTGGGATCTCCTTCGGAAATCTCATGCAAATCCCCACAATTACAAATCTCTCTTTCCTGTCTTTCATCATACAGAATATATTCATGTAACCAGTCAGAGTTATAATCCTCAAAATGCCACAACCCATCTGCAAAATCACCATGAATCTCCGAAACTCCTGCGCAGGCTTCGCCAACAGTGGCAGAAAATGGAGAAGGCTGATAAAGAAGCGAACCCATCACAGAAGGGATGCCCAGCTCAACATCCAAGTAACTCATCTCATCCACGTCACGGGTTCGAATCTCATTCTCAGTGCAACAACAAGAATTGACGATCTCTTCCTCGAGGCTTTTCATCACGCCACAGACAACCTCCTCTTCCCCGACATTTCCTTCTTCCTCTGCGTCTTCCAGCAAATGGATAATCTCCTCTGCTTCAGGGCTCAGCCCACGGAAACGCTTACAGGCTGAACAGCCCTGCATTTCATCTTCTTCTTCTCTGCAATCTCTGCTGTGTTTTCTCTCAACCATTTCAAGCCCTTCAATCCAAGACATTCCACAGAGGAACCAAACACAGAGCCCATATCTAAGCGCAGATAATAGATAACGGGCTGATACATAACGGGATGACGTGGCCCAGTGATGGGCAGCAGTTACTGATACATGGCATTGGAATGGGCAATTTCACGGTCAGCCTGGCAAATTCAATGTACTTCGTATCTTGAAAC
Organism: Cunninghamia lanceolata; assembly: GCA_027924645.1. Taxonomy (NCBI): domain Eukaryota; kingdom Viridiplantae; phylum Streptophyta; class Pinopsida; order Cupressales; family Cupressaceae; genus Cunninghamia; species Cunninghamia lanceolata. The sequence goes on along the minus strand of BSBN01000391.1, from coordinate 10,855,156 downwards.
TCGAGATGGTCACACAGCTTGGCTCGACTGTGATTCACAAGATTCTCCACTTGTACGATGTGCGGTTTAATTATCTGTGTCTTTTTCCCGTTTTGTTGATTAGTTTGTCTGGTAACCTACTTGATGTGGCTGTCAAAGCCAGGTCATTGTAATTGTAATATTGATATGACTGTTACAGCATCTGTGACGCTGCCGCCATTGCAGGCCGCGCGGCCACCCGCCTCGACTACTTTGTCTTTACTGGATCTTCTTCTTTTAAAACTGGGAAAACACAGCTGAAAGGTATTATCGAATTATAGCTGCAAAAGGATAATCAAATGATTAGGTGGATCTCCACAACTTCACATCGATCAAAAAAACAAATCAGTTAATAATGATCACTAAAGATGGCAATAAAGTCAATAAAACATCGACAATAGAGTAAATCAAGATATAAAACATAATAATAAATTTTAGAAACAAACTGTGGACGGTGAAATCAACGGCTAGGCAATGATAAATTAAGTAGAAAGTGTCGAAACATTATAGGATGGTAACGGTGGTGGGAAATCTTAGAAAGTGAGATTTAATTGTATCGGGGATTTGCTCTCATCCTGTCTTGAAAATCATATTATTTGTCTTTTGCATTGAGGGAGGGAATTTTGTGGTGGAGTGGCTCTAGAGGATAACCTTTTCGCCCATACCCATTCAAACCCTAGAGTCTTTATTGGGTGAAGGTCATCTAGACCGTGGAAAAGAAAGGGGGTAGGTGAACTACCTTTGGGTCTCTAGTTGTTATGGCCTGCCCATAAGGCACATGGCTAATCAATAAAAGTTTGGAGGTTCCAATAAAGTGCATTTTTCCTACTTGCATTTGAAGCTTATCGTGGTAAAAATACATTTTTGATGTTTAGTTATGTAATAGACATCAAATTTCCACAGCGCATTGTATTGCAATTTCAGTGTTTTCCGATTAAACTATGTAGTAGTTTTTTCATCAACGTTTTGTATCGCACTACGTGATATGTTTAATCATGTGTTTAGTTTTGTTCATGTAGTTATATTTGGTGTATTTTTTAATGTATAGTTGGGTTTTTATATCTACTTTATCTTTATCGCTTGTCCTTATGTTTACATATATGCAATCTCATTTAATTGGCTTATTTGTTTGTCTATAAATGTAAATTCAATCCGTATACATAATCTAATCTGTATGAACATATATCCAACCTAGTTGTTTGACTCAAGTCATGTTCTTAGGTGTGAGGTCATCCTTGCAAATGTGATCTTTTGGGCCTTTTAATTGTAAAATTAAAATCAAATGTTTAGTGAACTAGCCCTACCTTACACTTTTGTCCCTGTAAGTGCCTAAATATAAGTAGACATACATTTCAAAGTCTAATAATGATTTGGCAGTGTATGAGACTCAAGATTAAGATGCAATGCAAACGGATATGACTCTAAGATAAGATATGGGAATGGACTGGTATGACCCTACAAATGTGTAGCCCCATATGCAAGAATTCAAGGCAATCCTAGGTCTGAAGATAATTGTGATGCAAGGCTTTACCTGTGCTATGATAGATAGACACAAGGACAAGTGATCAAGAGAGGGTATGCTAAGAAGATTTCCCTGCTCAAAGATGATAGTATATTCCCTAACTCAAGGATGATGAACCTCAAGTAATATGGGTGATTAATAGCCAATGTTTGATTCAAGACCTAAGGAGAGAAACCTAAGTGCAAGCTAAAAGATTCATTTGACCAATGATGGATATGCAAGGACTAGGTGAAATGCTAAGACTAAAGGATCAAAACAGAAGAATGAGTCCCCAAAGAGAGTCAAATGATAGGCTGGAGTTGGACATGTAAGTCTGGTTCGTTCATTAAAGGGTGTAGATAAAAATTGCTCAACAATGTGTTTTGACTGCGGTAGTTCTTCAAGATGCATTTTTTGATAGACTTGGAACTACGATGTCTATATTTGAAAAAGAAGAAAGTGGATTTTCTCTTAGGGATTTTGGTTTTGCAAGAGATCATGTAGACGCTTGTGTTGTTTGACTTTTTTGAGCAAGCTTTTGATGTTTGGAATGGTATGATTTCGAGGTGTGGTGTTTGGTTGAGATTGAAAAATGTTTGTTTTGATCACACACACAAAACACAGCAGACAAAATGTTTTGGATGACTCTGACATACAATCAAAGTAAAAGTCTAAATAGGGGCCTAGATTAGCCCCAAATTTTCACTAGTTTTGACAAATTCACAGAAACTTGTAAGCATTCACAACCTAACATAGAAAGAGGACACTACTTGTTGAGTCCCTACTTGGATTTCTCCATATACTGAGACAAAGTGGACAACTAGAGATATTTGTGACACTGGCTCCCCCTTACACGGCATGGGCACACCAACTCTATTACCCCAAAGATCTGGAGATCTTATGAACCAAGGGATTTTTGTCTCTACAATGAATAATACATATAGGGTGGTCCGACCTCCTGCACCAACAAGCATAAAAGGTTTTTGGTCTCTACAACAAGTGATTTTTATACATGCAGCGGTTTGCTCATTTAAGAGGCCTCCTAGCCCTCAAAAAGGGTTTTTATGCATCTCATGATATTGAGGGAGACTTCTGTTAGTATAGAACAATGACACCAGGTGATTGATGACTTCCGTCACAACCACAATTATTTATATAGCGGACTGAAATGAAAGTACCACTTGGGTCTTTCCCTCTCACAAATCGGGAGGCAGGTCCTCTAAGGGATTAAAAACATAAAGAGATGGGTTTGGCTTCAGATCACCGAGTTCGTACAAGGTGAGAGCATACACCTACCATCCTTACAAGCACAACAGACGGTGATTTATTAACCCCCTAGTTAATCTATGTGTAAACAGGCATTTGAAAAAGAGATCAAATCAACGAAAGGCCTGCAAAACCACCGTAGCAGTTTTAGTTTTCAGTCTTCAACAAACGAATATCAAGTTTCAATTTCAAGTCTTTGACACACGATTTCCTGCACAAAAGTCAAGTCAACATGATTAGCCACTAAATAAAAACTAAACTAAAAAGGACAATAACATTTAATCTAATTGACAAAACAAATGATTAATCTAAATCTAATATCTAAAAAAAACTAATTAAAAGTCATAATTAAAACTATTTAAAACTAGCTAATTTAAAACCTTCTAATTAGTACTAATCGAAACTATCTATTTAAAACTAAATTAATACTAAACTAATACTAATGAAAAACTAATTAAAACTAAGAGGGATATTAAAATCTAAACTAAAATAATAGTTAATCCTAAATTAAAATAGAAATCTAAGTTGAAAGTAAAGTTAAAAAGTTAATTCTACTTTAAAACTAGATCGAAAACTAAAGCTAAAGTAAACGATAACCAAATAAATCTAAAAACTAAAATCTCTTATTAAATCTCTACCGAAAACACTAAGGGTTCCATTTTTATGTGAAGCTTGTATTTTACATGCTCTTTGTGTCCGTTTTCAGATTTACTTTCGCAGACCCTTACATAAATGACAATAATAATGCTAATCCAAAATATAGAGAGCCACCATAGCCGTGGTTGGTCCTCTGCGGCATATTGGTAGACCCTCAATCTGTTAACATTGCTGCTATGCGAGTTCGATTTCAGCCAAGAGGACGAGTAAATGAAGAACACAGGCGACGATGGTAGCTCAGTGGCGACACAACCAAGACCAGTGGCGACGATATTTTTAAATGGGCGTCGACAGAATGTTTGGAGAAGTGAGGAGTACTTAAAGGTTTGGTCGTGGTGGGCAATTTAAATAGCATAGCTAGGGTTTCTAATGGTGGTAACACAAAATTACTTAGGGCTTTGAAAAGGTTTAGAACCAACGACGGCAATCAAACTCTCCACCATTGCAAAGACAGAGAATACGTAGATCATATTTCAATGATTTTGTAGTGCTTGTGTAGATCATATTTCCATGCAAATTAACGATGAAACCCTAGGCTTACGGTTCATTAGAGGAATATTGCAGCCCTTGTAAGAAAAGATTTGTGATGTGGTAAAGAAAGGCCAAGGATCTGCGACAGAGATAGCAAGCGTGAACTCACAAGTCACACAGAGACCTATTGGACATGTTAAGGATTCCGATCCAAAATACCAATTTTACATATATGTAAACCAAAACAAACAAACATAAACCCGATTTCTGCACTCGCGCCGATCAAAACCTGCACAAATAGATTTAAAACAGAAGCCCAATATGTTGCAATGCACAAAACAAGTAAGCGATGAGAGATTGTTGATGGTGGAATGCATCAGTTATTAGGGTTTTTGAAACTTGTGAATAACAAAAATTTCTTCCATTTACCCTGCAATCAAAGAGTTAACATGCAAACAAAAATTTAACCTGCAATGATAATGTTATACCTCTACAACAAAGATTACCCTGCCATCAAAAATATAAACCCAGCAACAAAATCAACTATGATTAACCCAAAATCTGCCATTTCAAACATGTAACCACAACAAATGAATAATGTAGAGACTTTCACGTCAGGTTCACCATTCTGTGACTCTCCAACAGAATCAAAAACATTCACAACATCTCATTAATAGAGTCTATTCTAAATGAATACAGATGCATAAAGGTAATATTAAACTATGAAAAATCAAACATAAGTATTCAAAAAGAAAACTAACTCCATTGTTTTCCTGTCACCAAGATCTTGATTTATGCATTGATGCTCTTAGATTTTCATATGCAGGCATGCAACAAGAAGCTATGGTGAACGGATGACAAATTATGCTCCAAATCCAGTATCAATTTTCTATCAAATTCTCTCTATCTCATGGTGAAAAGAAATAAGGCTTAAATAGATGTTCTCACATCCAGGTTATGGGAGAAATGCACAATAAATGGAGAAATGGAGAAATGGACATTTGTCCATATTGTCAGTTATTTTTGAAAGAAATAAATGGAGTGTTCATGGAATAATAGAGTTTTAGAAATTCATGGAGAAAGTGGGATTTGTGCATTAAATATACAATAGAGGAAATTATATTAAATGAATTTATGATTTAATGCAATATGTAATGATTTTAATGTATGTGTATTTTTAATAATTATATAAATAAAGTATGCATGAAATAGATAAATGATATTTTAATAATTTAAAATAGAGGAAATTATATAGCGAATTAATTAAATAGATAATAATATCCATTTAATTAATAGAAGAATAATAAATAGAAGAAAGTATAAAGTGAATCAATTAAATAGATAATACTATCCATTTAATTAATAGAAGAAAAATAGGATGATCGTGAGGACAAATTTAAGTGTCTACAGGCAGTCCATCACACGACCATATGTGGTGTGAAACAACAAACTCTCTTTCCCCAAACCAATATTGAAGTGATGGAAGCATCTAGTTATTCTCTTAAAACCTTCTCCCTTGTAGTTTCATGCTTGTTTGATCATTTGTTAGGTGTCTCTCCCTTTCTACTTCTTCATTTATTAATTTTTTCTCTTTGAATTGTACATTCACCATTTTTTTGTTGGAGCATTTTATTTTAAACCCATATAATTGTTGAGCTACTCAATATGGGAGCACAAGCCTTAAGCTAAAACCTCTTCATTTCAAAGCCAAGGATTGAGGAGTTTAACTTCCAAGATCTTCTTTGAGTTGGTAGGCTTCTCCCTAAGGACCATGCTTTGATACCAATTGTTGAACACATGGATTACTAAGAGGGGGGGTGAATCAATATTCTATAAAACTATTCAGATATAAAACATCTTGAACCATTTAGCATATTCAATTGTGGTAAAGTAAGTTATGCTTGAGATCATGAAACAAAGAAACCATAATACATGAACACCAGGATTTTTATGTGGAAAACCCAAAAGGGAAAAACCATGGTGAGTGTTAGCTCACAATATATTATAACTAATTAAGGTAATACAAAATTGCTCACTGCAAGTGGACTCACTACCCACTGAATAAGAAGAAGCTCACTACTGATGGACCCATTGTCCAAAAAGAGAGAAGAAAGAGCGAAATGAGACTGTTACATTTGCATTTGCACATGCATGTATTATAGTTTCATTGAAGCACAAACTATTCTCTACTTTACCATTCAAATACACACTTTACTCTGTTCTTTCTCAATTCGCACATTGAAAACTTGATCATCACACATTCTCATCTCTTTGCATTCCATTCACACACCCTAGATATCAAGATCACCTTTCATCCAAATCAAATCACTACTTTTATATCTGCTTCACCTTTGACATTAGCTAGGTCATCCCAAAAACATGTCTCGAACTTAACCACAGACTTTGTACCAAAATTCAAACTAAAATATACGTCAATGTGGACCTAAAATAGGTCACACTTAGATCAACACACCATGTTTTACCTTTCTTTTAGATTCGCTCAACTCATAACACCAAATAGGTCGACTTATTTGAATGTAATGTGTAGCACAACGCTAGGTCAACCACAACATCCAATGTGGAGGGAACAAACACATGGAACATGTTCTCCTAGGTTGGAAAGACCATAGAACCTCTCAAGATTATACTGGATCCTTTGGAAAGCTTTGCACAAAGCAAACATCTTCAGGTCAGCTTCACAAGAGAAACACAAGCATACACTAACTGTCAGATTACATCTCAACTTCCAGCACACCAAACAACCTCAAACTTGGAACAAACACTCTTCAAACATATACAAACATATCCTCAAATCCACAAAGCAAGATATTTCACTGTGGAGAAATGCTAACCAAAACAAATAAGTACTCTATACTGGTTCAGGCTTCACCCTGTCAAGCCGGACTTCTTCAACTAGAAACTATTTTTTCAGAGCACATGAGAGGTTGAACCTTTGGATTTAGATGCTCCTCATAGTCCTTGACAACATACTGGAACCTCACTTAAAGATCTTCAATCTGTAGAAAATGCAGACTAAAACACTGTAACACTATGCACCAAAGAGGTAGTCTGATACTAAGACAATTCTTCACTAAGTCTTATTCTTCCAGAGCAAAACAACCTTTGAACTTTGAGCATACCACTAACTTTTGAACATTGTTGCCATCAATGACAACACAACTTACATGGATAGCAAACCAGCAGTGTCTCTAACACTGACATTTCCAACATGCTTATGATAACATTCCATTTTTAAATCAACTAAATAAAAATTGTTAGACATGACTACTAAGTCTTTGGACATTCTGAAATGAATCCCTCATTATTAAATTTTGACATGAATCAAGTAAAAGAATTCAAGATTCTTAATTTAGTCTTGATTAAGGATTGTAAACAAATATTAGATGTGGTATATGGAATTTAGTCTTCACTACCATTTGCTAGAAATGTGACTAGTGCAAAATTATTCAATTTCTATCTAACCAAACAAAATTTAAATTTACTACCATTTGTTAGGTTTGCACAGGTGAATAAACTTAGTCAATTTGACAATATTGTGAATATAATTATAATATTCCTTTCAAACCTATGATGTCTTCCATTGTGTTTTTTCTAAAATTCTCATCATCCCTTTGAGTTCCTCTTGTTTTAAATCCTATTATCACTCCAAACACTTATGAAATGTCATATTTAGCTCTCTCCTAACAATCTTCAAACCCTCATCTCATTCATATTAATTTATAAATATCATCATGCACAATTTTGTAATGCCATGAATGTGCAATTACAATGCGATATAAATCATTATTTTATTTTTAGAAATACAAATGTTATTCTCCTCTCTCTAACATCAATCTATAAACCTCATTATGAGAGTTTTTCAAGTGCCATGCATAACCACTAATTACTGTTAGTGTAATACATTAGTATTGCATTGTTAACTAATTAGTATTACATTGTTAACTACAGCTTATGGGTAGTTCTCCGATTATGGGTGGTTCTATTTGGTGTTTGGTTTCATATAACCAACTCCCAATCATATAACTGCATACTGCCACATAATATATATGTATCTGCATTTGAAATCATTATCATTGAATAAAACTATCTTCTCTGATTTTCTTCATATGGTATCAGAGCGTCTAACTGGTCTTGTGTAATGTGAGGCTTGTGGAAGCTTGCGTTGGAAGAACTGTGGTCTTGAAGAAGGCAGATATGCCTGCAACATAGAGAGAAGTGTCTGGTATCTTCATTTTCTGTGTGGAAATCATTTGTTGTTCATGTTGTGATTAACTTGTTCCTGACTGTTTGAAGGCATTGAAATTTGTTTTTCTATATCAAGTATAAAATGGTGTGAGAGAAGAAGTCGTGGTTTATTGTGGATATTACATGTTGTCATAGCATTCAAATGATTGGTTGTCTTTCTTTTTGAGCCCTTAACAATGGAAGACTAATTGTTGTATGAGGTTTGATGTTGATCAATGGTCCATATATGCCTAAATAATTATTTAATGGGATAGGCCATTTTTAAATGCACCATTCTCCACATTCTCAGGCTGCAAATAGTAACTTGTGTAGTACAGGATATTGAGGAAGGAGTGAAGATTGAATGCAAAAGAGGATTATTTGTGTGCCATTGAGTGAATAAAGGAAGTTGCATCCAAATTTGGTATTCAATGAATAGTATTTGATCTACTACATTTGGTGTTGGACCAGAGGAGAACTAGCCATGTAGGCATTTCAGATTCGATAAAACCAGTCACAAACTTGCGTATCATTGTTAGAAGACCATTTACCAATTTGGGTGAATTGGCTAGACTTTTGGTTTGTAGAAGAAAGAAACTACCTATCTTCATGGTCGTCTACTATTAGAGCTGCAGATTCAAATCTAAATTTGTTTGAAAGAACAAGGTATCAGAGGTTATAGGTAACCATTTTTTTTATGTCAAATTTTTTTAGTGTTGCTTTATATCCTAAGAAGTGTCATAGAAGTTTGGGGGAACCTCTTATCTTGTTAGAGGTGAATGGTTTTATACTTGCAAAGATCCTTATAATTATATATTCATTTGCTTGGAGATAAGCAAGATACAGGTGAATTTTGTTTTGTGAAGGTACAAACATTCTTAGATATTATTTTTTCTTTTGGAGTAATAAGGTGGAAAACATTGGAGTTATAAGGATATATTTGTGTTCACACTATATTGTAAAAGGTGCACTTTTGGTGGAATCTGACACCTTGTTCATTTTATTTCATCATGGCTACATCAAATATTGCTTGTGCTCTCGGGGCCATTTATACTACACCTGATGAGGCCTCCAAAGACTCTCCAAGACATCAGTTGGTTAAAGTGTAACAGGGTCATATTGGAGGCAGGCGACATCAGAGGATGGAGGATTTTCCATCATCTCAAGTTAGCTTCTCGCTTTGAGATGATGCTTTGCATGAGAAGCATTTTTAGTTTTGGTTGTTTTTCTTTTCTTTGTTGATGCTGACGGATTTGAAGAATGTATGTTTTGTGAAGATTTTGTTTTGGAGACAGATTTGGGATTTGGTGTTGAGCTTAATATGGATTGTTGTCCAGCGAGCTTCAAAGAGTATATGATCTTGAATTATACCCTTTCGCGGTCACTAGACAATGGCAGAGATCTATTGTATCTCTTAGGGTTCATTGTCGAATAATTCAAGACTCTGTGATTTGAGAGCTTGGGACTAAAGAGCTCAAGAACACAGCTTGAAGCTATGCCTTTCCAAGGGTAGACGAGACAACATGATGGAGCGCCGCTTGGTTCAAGATTTGTTCTTTGGGAGAAGATCTTCTATAAAATATGTATTCATATTATGTAATCAGCTTTGTTGAATATTTTAGCATTAATGGGGGGGTCTCTTGGTACTATTACAGGAACAATGTAATAAGGGGGGAATGTTAGTGTAATACATTAGTATTACATTGTTAACTAATTAGTATTATATTGTTAACTACTGGTTATGGGTAGTTCTGTTTGGTTTGGTTTCATATAACCAACTCCCACTCATATAACCGCATACTCCCACATAATATATATGTATCTACATTTGAAATCATTATCATCGAATAAAACTATCTTCTCTGATTTTCTTCAATTACAACATAACCACACTTGTAATTTTTTTTACTTCTTCATTATAAATTATAGTGGTTTCCTTCTAATAGAAACCAAACAAATTGAAATCAAATTAAATTAAAAAATATCCCTAAATTCACAAATCTATTAGCTATCTCATCAAGCAAAAGGATGTGAAACAACATTAGAAATTTCTAACCATAAATGAGATAAAATCTACATAAACTTATATAAAATTGCATATTGAATCTAGAACGTGTAATTAAATGCTTAACCTAACATAGGCAAAGAACAATATGATTAATCGAAACAAAAGAACTATACAAAATGGCAAGGGTAATTGTGAGCTCTCCTCTCCCATTTCCTGCTGCTCAAGCATCTTCCATTTACTTGAAGTGTTCCTCACCTTTTGTTTTTCACTCTTTCTCCACCACCTCCTCCATCTTTTCATTTCATACAAATGTAGGTTTTATGAAAATAGTCAATTAAACGTCCATGTTATCATAAAATAAATCTTTGATAGATACCCAATAGTGTATATAAGCAGTGATCTCCATTGCACTCTATGCATCTAATTTTATGAAGCCAACATCATAGTCTAGATTGCCAAATACTCAAAACAAAAAATAAAACCATTTTTTTCCTAGTAATTGAAAACACAACCTTGTTCCTTCATTATTAGTGTAGGTCTGACATGGTGCACATTATTATAGTGTGAGCCTATTTTTCAGATCACTTCATTTAGTTTCACCAATAATCTCCACAAGAACATTCTCCTAGCCTTAAATGATGCAAACAATTGGCATCTATCACAACAATTTCTCTTGCAACAATTTTGGAGATAAACTTCATTGCATTGTGACATTCAACACATATTTGAAGGTTTTTAACAACTAAAAAGCTAATAGTTGTTTTAAGGGGGGTGTCTAACAAACCAAAAGCAATTGCCAATTTTTCCCTATGGTGGTAGAGAAATAACTCTTTTTCCTCCTTTTCCACATCACTAAGTAAATGTCTTGAAGATGGAAAATTCCTTGCCGTCTTCATCTCCCAAGCCAATTTCTCTAACTTTGCATAGATCTCCTATGTCTGCAGATGTGATCTATCTCATACACAAAAAAGCGCATACCATTTTATGGCCTTCAATCCAAATACATCAGGGATCTTTATAATTCCTTTGTCTTTCATCAATCTCCTTAAGACCATTTGAAGCTCACACAACCTGCCCACTTCTTCATGGATATTTGAGAGAACATAAGTCATAGTATATTTTTAGGGTCCAAATAAAAAAAGCAACGCCACTGTAAATACTCCTAAGCCTATATTCATATGTGATTTGTAGCACCAAGAAAACACATCCACACAACCACCACAAGTTTAATTGGCATCTTAATGATAAAGTTTAGGGTGTCCTCAAGATAGGCAACACGAGCAAGGTGGTCAACCATGCACACATAATGATCAATTATAGGTGTAATGCAATAAGGGTTACTCATTAGATTGAAACATGTGCAGCCCTCATCCACTCAACTTGCATGGCTGCATGCACATAAAACACAAACAAAGCTTGTAATGTCCAGATATGTTCCAGAGTGCTTCGTTAATTTAATAATTTTGAAAACATCCTTACAAAATCTCTTTTGTGCATATCGTAGAATCATTGCATTACATGAGACCACATTTCTTTGAGGCATTTTGTCAAACAGTTCACGTTCCTTGTCTATGGTTCCACATTTTCCATACATGTCTACCAGAGCATTTCCAACTATAATATCTGACGAAAATTCCCCTTCCATTACGCTTTGATGGATGTTCATACCCTGTTCCAAAGCTCCCATTTTGGCAGGGAGGATGCTGGAAAGGGTTGCGGAGTTTGGCTTTACAGCAGCCAATTGCATTTGCTTGAAAGTTTCTAAAGCCTTTTCAACAAATCCATTTTGTGCATATGTTGTGGTCATTAGCTGATAGGCTTTTATATGTGAGCATTATAATGCTCGGAATTGTCTCATGCGGTAAAAAAAAGTTCACGCCGGAAAATTTTCTATCGGCGTATTCCTTGAACCTCCTATGGGTGCAAGTGCTAGTGGTATTTCATGAGACCACATTTCTCTAGGCATTCAGTTAAATAGTTCTAAAGCTCCCATTTTGGCAGCAGGCTGGTAGTACGCTGGCAGATCTTAAGTGATGAAGTTGGAGACCTGTTTGTTGTATATGGTGAAACAGTGCGGCTGCCTACACCTTGCTCCTCATAAAAAAGCACCCACATAAACAGAACCCCTGAGATCGAGCGGGAGGGGGAGTTGAAATTAAACTTATCACCAATTTATAATTAACCAAGGGCAGTCACGGTTTGTTGAAATGCGCGGTTTATGTATTGTTAACGGAAGGCAAACAGAACTGATGAAATGGAGAAAAGAGAGCCCACCAGCCACGTCTAAGTCAAAGCTTAGAGTGTGCTGTTTAGGAGACGGATTTGGTAAGTTATGATTCATAATTAGAAGATTGGTACAGAGCACAGGTTGTAGATGCAGGTTTACACATTTTTCTCCTTTAAAATAACAGGCGAAAACCCCAAAATGTAAACAAATTGTAATATAACATATACCACATGTCCAGTCTAGACAATTATATATTGTTTCAGATGGCACAAGAACGGTCTTGCTTCCATAATAAGGTGGGATCTCCTTCAGAAACCTCAAGCAAATTCCCACAATTACGAATCTCTCTTTCCTGTCTTTCATCATACAGAATATATTCATGTAACCAGTCAGAATTATAATCCTCAAAATGCCACAATACATCTGCAAAATCACCATGAATCTCCGAAACTCCTGCGCAGGCTTCGCCAACAGTTCCAGAAAATGGAGAAGGCTGATAAAGAAGCGAACCCATCACAGAGGGGATGCCCAGCTCAACATCCAAGTAACTCATCTCATTCACGTCACGGGGTCGAATCTCATTTTCAGTGCAACAACAAGAATTGACGATCTCTTCCTCGAGGCTCTTCATTACGCCATACACAATCTCTTCTTCCGCGACATTTCCTTCTTCTTCTGCATCTTCCAGTAAATGGATAAGCTCCTCCGTTTCAGGGCTCAGCCCACGGAAACGCTTACAGGCTGAAGAGCCCTGCATTTCATCTTCTTCTTCTCTGCAATCTTTGCCATGTTTTCTCTCAGCCATTTCAAGCCCTTCAATCCAATTCATTTCACAGAGGAACCAAACACACAGCCTATATATAAGCGCAGATAATAGATAACGGGCTGACGTGGCCCAGTGATGGGGAGCAGCTACTGATACATGGCATTGGAATGGGCAATTTCACTTCTTTTAATAGAGTAGTTGTGATATCCAGACATGTGGGCACTGTCAGCCTGGCACATTCAATGTACTCGTATCTCGAAACACGAGACGGTCACACAGCTTGGCGTGAATTTCAATTAATTAATAAACACGGTCAAATGTGCATCCAGAGGGTTGGATAGACAATTCGCACAGCTTGGCTCGACTGCGATTCACAAGATTCTCCACTTGTACGATGTGCGGTTTAAATATCTGTGTCCTTTTCCCGTTTTGTTGATTAGTTTGTCTGGTAACCTACTTGATGTGGCTGTCAAAGCCAGGTCATTGTAATTGTAATATTGATATGACTGTTACAGCATCTGGCCGCGCGGCCACCTGCCTCCACTACTTTGTGTTTATTGGATTTGCTTCTTTTAAAACTGGGAAAACACAGCTGGAAGGCATTATAGGTGCAAAAGGATAATCAAATGATTAGGTGGCTATCCACAACTTCACATCGATGAAAAAAACAAATTACTTAATAATGATCACTAAAGATGGCAATAAAGTCAATAAAACACCGACAAGAGAGTAAATCAAGATATAAAACATAATAATAAATTTTAGAAAAAAATCTGTGGACGGTGAAATCAACAGCTAGGCAATAATAAATTAAGATTATAGGATGGTAAGGTGGTGGGAAATCTTAGAAAGTGCGATTTAATTGTATCGGGGATTTGCTCTCATCGTGTTTTGAAAATCATATTATTTGTCTTTTGCATTGAGGGAGGGAATTTTGTGGTGGAGTGGCTCTAGATGAACATTACGCCCATACTCATTCAAACCTTACTAGCAGTTGCATGAAATTTATGCGTGGATAGGGTGTATTAATACATTCTACTTAAATATCATCCACTTCAATGGTCAAACACTCAATAGCAATTTTACACCTCATTCACAACAAAAAGTGGTAAATATTTGTCCTATTTTTATTGGCCAAAATTGACCTTTGACCATTGAAGTGGATGATATTTAAGAACAACCGTACCCATATATCATCTGTAACCGCAGGAATATTCAGAAATTTCAAGACAAATGGCTTTAAAATACATCTTATAGAGCTAGCTACTTGATCAGAATATATAAGTGGATTTCATTATATGATGTTTTCAGTTGAGTTCAATGGAATGCAACCTATTCTAAAATTGACACAATCTACTGGAATCTTCCCTTTCAAATAATATGAATCTTCCTAAAATTTTAATTGTTTTTTACCGCTAAAACATCTAAATATGACAATACAACCATCAAATTTAAACCCTGATAGCAACAAACTCCCTCGTTCTTTGAAAATTACACCTTTGAAAATTATACAATGGTACGTGTAATAAACACAAAGAACTTTGTGATGGCTTATCCTAATAATTTTAAAGGCGCATATGAGAATAACATGTGTAACTACCCGAAACCCAAGCAGTTAGCCCACTGAAACGATATAAAAAAGAACAGGACATATTACCGCCAGAGTCCCTAAAGCCACACTGATTGCAACCCATTTTTCTGCAGGCAACATCAGCAAATAAGCTTCTGCAAGGAAACTCATTGCGAAGAATCCGATTGCGATGCATAAAATTACCTCAGTAAACAAGACAAGATTATTTGTATAGACAAGCCACATAACCCGGAAAATCGTCATCCTTTCTACCTGCTGTCCCCGGAAAATTCCGTCGTTTTTTCTCTGTTTCGCCGTTTTTCTGTTGTTTTATTCTCCTCCAAATTTTCTATTTTCAAGTATTTTACTCTACTACGCCCGGTTAGTAGACTCCCTTGTTCACAGTGTAGAGTGCATTTGGCCGATTATCTTGGATGGAGAGTGGTGGGTCCATATTAGCTAGCAATGCCTATGCTATGGTTTGGGCACTACAATACATTCTTCCTATTGTCCCCTGAGAATGGGATTAAGCTAAGATGGAATACGAGATAGCTAATAGCCTTTTTCTATATAGACATTTAAGTATATTGCTTCCATCTCCATCCACATTGGAGGGGAATAAACCCAAAGGTAATGGGTGAATACAATTTTCATGTGCCTTACACAAATAATTAGGCATGTTCCAACGTGGCACTTTGGTGATATTGTGCTAGACATTATATGTTGATTGAAAATAAAGTATTGCTAGGTAACATTTAATGTCTTATGTGGAGGTTGAAAATAATATAATTAATGGTGTTGCTAGAAATTACTCATTTAAAATAGGATGTACAAAATAATATTAAGGTGGGAGCAAAGTTATCAAGTGTTGTCAATAATGAGTTGATATTAAAGTATTTTTTCTATGATGATGATTTACTGAAGCTCAAATGTAGGAAGAATAAGAAAGACAATGGTTGTAAATGGGTGCTTCTTTTAGAATTTGAAACTCAACGCTTATGATTTCCCACTCAGTATAGAAAGTAATGGATGTCAAAAGGTTGACATAATGAAATAGAAATAACATAGGAAATAAGCCCATTAATTATTCAAATGATGTTGAGACTGTGGAGTCCTATTGTCAAAAAAAATGTGTGCAACATCAATATATATGTAAAAGAATATACATTTCTCACATAAAGTTTTGAAATAATATATGCCTATGAAAGGTATAGTTGCACATGTACATATAAATGTACACATATGAGAGAAGCAATCTTTAGAGTAAATATAGGAGAATTATGCAAAGGATACAACTTGACATAAACATGAAAGAATGGTGCATCATGTTAATCATTGTGCGGGCAACATGAGTACGGCATAAATGCAAGAGGTGCTTATTTTTGCTTTTATTTTCCAATGAAGCAGTTGTCTATTTCTATCAAATGATGAAGTCAACAGGCTAAAAGCACTTTTATGCAGTATTTTAGCCATAAGTTGTTGTGGACCATAGATGTATTTAATTCAATGGTTTGCTCTAAAATTCTTTGAAGGGAGAATAACTCTTGAAAAATCTATTTTTCAGTGCCAAAAGAATCCCCATATAATATATCTTGGTGCAACAATCTTGGCACCTCTTGTAGCATGCACAAGATTAACATTAAAAGGCCCATCACATATGAGCAAAGTTCTACGATGTAGAAATAATAATGGTATGGCATAACTCTTCATACTCAAGGCTTGCACATTCAAACTAATAGCCTACATGCACATCCAACGTAGAACAAAAAGATGTCAACATGTAATGGATAAGCCAAGAGTGTAGCATGGAGAAGAAAAGAAAAATATTATTTTGTTATGTTGTGTAGAGTCTATTTCATTGCACAAAGTGGGCACACATATGGGAAGAGTAAAATATTTCCATTGACAGAAGGAATTTTAGAGTGGAGATATTTTAATCAAAAACTTGAATGTGCAAGATATTTACTTTTCAAATGAAGGTTTTACTAAGCTGCTAGGATTGTGATGCCACATTTACAGTACCATCGAGTAATTTTTTGTGTTGGAGGGGTGACAATTTGTTTGTTGTTGGTAAAATTTGCAAGGGCATTATATGTGTATTTGCTACCGCACCTTTCACTTCTCGTAATATGCATTCTTTTTCTCGATATTTCTTAGCTTAGGAGATGAGTTTTATTTGTTTATACGAATTAATTTTAATATTAAAATATTATTATAATTTTATTATTATTATTATTAATATCTCATTTTACTCAATAAATCAACAAACACAAAGGAATTTATGTATTGTTTTGTAGTGTTGGTTTTTTCTTTTGCTCTTGCTTGACTTGGCTCTTAACCAATGGGTACTCTTTTTTCTTATCTAAATAAAATTGATATTTGTGATTATATGTTATTAAAGTCATTAGTATGTATATTAGTATATATTATTTATAATATAATAATCAATTATATATAGAATATTAATATAAATTAATTTTAAGATTGATTTTAATTTATTGATATTTAATGTATATATTGTAATTAACTATGAATAATTAATTAAAGTTATTAACATATATTGTTTAAATATAGGTAATAAAAAACAATGCCTATATACAGTTGTTTATACCTTAATCTAGGTAATAAAAAGTGGGTTTATATATATAGCTAGATTATGTATTCCTTCCCTTTTCATTTGCCTAACATATGCCTTGACTTTCTAAAGTTATTGATGTGGGAGTCATTACTTTTCTTTGGGTAGAAATTTGGCACCACAGATGTCTGAGACTAGTTTGACCATCTACATGTACCTTTAGGAAACATTAAAAAATCTCTTAAGAAATGTAATTTGTTGAGGCATTTCCCATGGCTAAGCCCTCTACCCTGAATTTTATTTTATTACATTTTTATGTTGTTAATTGTGAGCCTGCATTTGACCCTTTTGATTTTGTGCTTATTTACTTTTTCTTTAACAGATAACATTCATTTATTTTGGGTCAATTTCAGATCCCAAAAAATCAACAATATTCCCATAAAAAACTATTGTAGAATTTATCTCAGTTACTAGTCAAGTCAAAATGTTCTAGAGTTTTTTTAAATTTTATTTTTGTTGGATTTTAAAAGGCAAACCTAAACACTTGCTTTGCCTACAAATTATGTGGAGAATATTTGATTGTCTGGTTGAGTGAATATTATTTTCAGAGAAATCTTAAGTAAAAACAAATGCTATTACAGATGGGAAGTAGCTCTACACTGTTAAATCTTCAAATATTTCATGGACAAGATAACTCTAAAAGAATTGTTAGATCTAAAGCTAATTTTTTGTTAAACTCTTCTACATAATTTAACTTCTCTTTCATGAGTAACTGACGGTAGAAACAATCTACTTTCTAGAAACTTCCAAATTTCCTATTGTGTAGATATTTGACATAAATTTTTTTTGTTTGAAATACATAAACAATTCAGTTATCTGGTTTAAACTGTTCATAATTTTTAAAACAATCATGTTTTTTGCTAATTTTATTTTTCAATGTGCTTCATGGAAGGCTCCAAATCAATTTTAGGGTTTAAACTATATATGAGAGATTGATACACCCTATTGGCTAATCCGCGTTGTTTTAAGACAAAATGAAGGTGAAGCAGCAGGAATTATTCTCATTGATCTACCTATTCTCTTAATTTTAGTACCATATTTAGGAATTGATCTACTTATTTCTTAATTTTAGTACCATATTTAGGAATTGCATTGCAATGTACATCTTGAAGATTTTATGCATCTAAAAATTGAATCTCAAGGATACATGAACAAATGGATGAAGTCTTCTACATGTTAAATAGGCTCTTGAAAAGGGTATGGTGAAAAACCCGCATTGTTTTTACCTATGTCACAAGGTTTGAGTTCGTATTCAAGTTTAGCAATCATAAAACTCACATTAAGTTCATCAAAAAATAAAAAATTTGTCATTCCACAAATATAAATTTGTAAAGTTTTTAAATATAAAATAAATCCATAAAATTATAAAAATAAATAAACATTAATAAATATATTAAATTATATACAGTAAATATATTAATAATTAAATATCTAAATTAAATATTTTAAAATATTAAATTTTAATGCATTAAATTTTATAAAATACTAATAGACTATTTTAGTATACTATGAGAAAAGATTTTAAACAAAGTATTGGGAATGAGAAGATAATTAATATTATATCTATATACTACATTAACTATATATATATATTAAATAATATTGAAATAATCTATGATTCCACATAATATTATAGTTTTCATATTAAACTATAATTAATTATTCATTATTAATTACAATCCATGATGTGTTTCATGTTTCTATACTTAGACCTTACTATCCAGATATTGCTTATGTTCTTGATTGGACTGCTCTACAGGTAGAGGACGGGTAGTTGGCTTTGGAGCCCGTAGGCATTCTACAGCACAAGAGACTTGCTCTCAGGGGCAGAGACACAGAGCAGGTCAGGGTCCAGTGGGATCCTAATGATGAGACTTCTGCTACCTGGGAGGATGCTTCCAGGATGAGAGAGTTATACCCTTACTTATTTGCAGGCTTCTAGGAGTAAGCTCTACTCTAGGGGGAGGATGTAATGCCCCCTTAATTTTGGCTTGTGATAGTTGCTAGTTTTACATTACCATTTTGGCAGTTCTGAGACAGTTGCTAGTTCTTTCATTACATTTAGATAGTTCTGAGACATTTGAGTTATTAGACCTATGGTTTATGCTTATTATGATCATGATAAACTATGTTCAACTGTTATAGTTCTGACATGTGTTATGAGTTATGATGACATTAATTTTATTCCAGTTATGATGAGATGGACATGATTAGTGATGGTTTCATATTATCATGTTTTATGCGACTTATTGATATCTGATGTTAAATATAAATGGTTATAGTTTTGTTTCAGAGCAGGGACAGTGTAGTACTACTCGGTTCGAGCACCCTACTACGCCGTGATTCTCTAACTATGTGTGTGTTTGATATTTATGTAGTTGATCGTATACAACCTATTGTTCTTATGCAGGTTGCAGGTACTGGGCATTGACTCCACCTGACTTAGCAAGTCTGAGAGGGCCCTACACCATGGATAATGTTGATGGAGATAACATGAGGTTTATTCCCTAGGTCAGTTCAAGCTTATGTTTGATGTCGTCATGTGGTTTGTAAATTTATTGTCGAGTCATTGTTAGGTCAGCCTATGTGTATTCTTGTTTGCATAAATGATCTATAATATTATAATATTTTATTGTCAAATATTATAGTATTTTGTTGTGTCGTAAAATTGGAATATTCTTGGAGGAAGCTATTTAAATAAATTATAATGCAAAATCAAGTAACTATTCTTATGGTTGTAAATTTTATATGTGGGTCAAAGTTTATTTTAACTCATTAATATTCTTAGTTAAGTATTGTATTTTTCTGGGGATTATTAAAAAGGCGGTTAGTGGTCATTTATGATTCCAAAGTGGGGAATCTCTGCGAATAGTAAATTTTTTTAAAAAAATTAGTGAAGAGGATTCACGGGAGAGGATTTGGTGTGAGTGGGTATTTATGACTGAGGTTATTTTGTTCTGAAGATTTTTTTTTTGGAAGGCACGATTCAGAGGATTGTTTCAGAGAAAGGAGGAGAAGTTTTGAAAGAGGATTCGATTTTGGAAGCGTGAATAGTACAGGTATGTCTTGTGAATTTTTGTATTTTTTTTTGTCTCTGTTATGCTCTAAGGAATTAGATTTCTTTGTTGTCTAGTTGTTCTGGCATGGAATTGATCTGTAATTCACCCTTGTCACCTTTGTAAACTTCTTGCTTCTTGTTGGTTGCTTATGGAAAGACTTGGCAAAACTTTTAGCCTGCAAATCATCTCTGCAACTCTAAACCTTTTTCTTTAGATGGATTTAACTATATCTTCATCCTGCAGTTCATTTTAAGCTGGTGGGTTCTTGTTATTTTGTCTTCAAAACCTCATTTACTCACTATGTTTCCACTGAGCCATTGTGCCTCTTGCATGTCGACTTTTCTATTGTACATCTTGTAGAATCTTGGTCTCAGCAACCCTGCTGTTGTCATCAAAGGTTGTGTTCAAATTCTAGCTGATCCATTTGAAAACCCTCATGAAGGAAGTTGTAGCTTCTTTAGAACCCTTATGGCTCTTGGCGGCTCCAATAGAAACCCTTGGTCTAGTCACTCTCACCATAGATCTCAGAGAATGTCGTTAGTTGCTTCATTTTGCTTGGGTCGCTGCAAGTGTTATCTATTATGATCTCACTATTTCTGCAACCTCGTTCACCCCGGTGATGTCTTGTGTTGCCTTGCTGCATCGAGCCTCTCTCTCTCTATGGCCTAGCTAAACCATCAGCTGAGGATGGAAGTTAAATCCTGCCTCCTCCTCATTGTTGTCGGTAGTGGCATCGTGAAACCATCATCCTGTCATGTCTTCGTTGTTTTTCCCATAACCTTTCTATAGATCCACTCTAAATTCGTCACTGCCAGTGATGGGTTATTTATCATTGGAGGTTGGCAACTCTGTATTTTTTAGAAACTTCCCTTGCCTTGCCTAAACTATCGGTTGTGTTCCTGTGTGAACGGAGGTGTCTCGGAAGATAAGGTGGCAGATACCATTTTTGGTGTTGACGTGTACACAGCCAGGGTTTTCCTTCCACCAGCGTCGGTCACACTTGAGTCTTTTTTGACAGTCGCTGCACTTTCTCTACCATCCGTTGACCCTAACTTTTAAGTGGTCAAGTGGTATGTTCGTTGCAAACCTCGGCGTCATGGCTGTCAAAACTAATCTTTTTCCCATCAATATTACCAATGTTTGCAATATGATGAATACTGCACTCCTCCCATCGAGCTTAGCATGTTGATAAATCAGTTTTTACACATCATTACTTCTAGTGTCGAGGTGAGAATCTCTTTGTGGGTTTGAGCTTAGGACACCTTATATGTTATTTAGAGAATGTATTTAGGAATTACTTTTTCAGTTAATTATTCTCAGCTTGTAAGTCTTGTTTCAAGTGAGTTCTTTGAAACGTTAAGGAGAGTGGACATATGTAATCCTATTTAGTAGCTTTTAGCGACCCATTGTATTTAACCCAAACTTTATGACTTTTAGTGCCTTGTGTTTAGTGTAAGGTTCATTTTATAAGCTCTTGTAAGAAAGTTATTTTTGGTTGGTAGAAAGA
The DNA here is from genome assembly GCA_027924645.1 of Cunninghamia lanceolata. Lineage (NCBI taxonomy): Eukaryota > Viridiplantae > Streptophyta > Pinopsida > Cupressales > Cupressaceae > Cunninghamia > Cunninghamia lanceolata. Next base: position 10,833,226 of record BSBN01000391.1, on the reverse strand, counting down.
TATTAGAGTAGGATTTGAATTCAATAAAATTTTATCTTTATGCTTTTGACGTCTTTATTATTTTTAGGAAGTAGATTCTTAGTTACCTTTAAAAGGCTGACTAGATAGATATGTTTTTGTGCTTAATGAAATCTTTGGTATAATTATATGGTAGACCCTAAAATCTATAATGCATTTGTTATTTGATTAACCAAGTTAGGTTGACAGAGAGCTTGTATGAATTGATAGGTTGCTAGGAATAAAATTAATTTAGGGACTTATAAATCTAATGTCTTAGGTTAATAAATGTGATAATTTCCTTGAATTCTTAGTTATCCTAGTTTTCTTTTTAGGAATAGATTAAATAGGGTTTAGAATAATTGTTATTTAGACCTTGAAGTTGAGTGGAAAATTATTGAAATCTTTCATTATAAACCATGTTAGAATAGTCGGAAGGTGACGTAATGTTGGTAGAGATGCTTGTTGTTAAATCAATAATAGTTATTAGAAAATGAAAGTTATTTTATATAAATGTTAGTATAGATATTTTCTCATTAAGCTTGTTGTATAGAAAGTAGGACTTTAAACATATTGAATTTTGTCTTGTTTAAATCAAACTAGGGGTATGGTGCTTTAAATGATCAAATTGTTAAGTATTGTAGAGTAAGATAGAATTAAATTTTTAAGATCTTACGTGTGGAATCAGTAGTTGGTTTATATTTGTCTGTTTGAAGATGTTGTTGACTAGCTTTAATCACCTCTTTTCATAATGATTGGAATTAAGTTATTATAGTCTCTTAAAATCGTCGCTGTTTCCGTCTAATAATGTGCAACTAGTATTCTTCTTGAGTGAGTTTGTGTCTTGTAAGGTTTGGAGTTCTTTTTGTCATTAATACAAGGAAGTATGAATATTTTGGTTATGGGTTGTAATATTGTATATACCCTTTTATTGAAATGATTTAATTTCGCAAACCATGTCCGGATTTTGTGTGAAGTCGTCCTTGGGACAAAACAGTTTATTTTCTCAACTTGTATTAAGGATGGTATTGAGTTATTTTCTTTCTCTTTATCCCTTGTTGACCTTATATTAAAGTCATTGTCATTGAAACCTAGTTTCCCTATTGGGAAAGGTGTTGTTGTAACCTGGTAAAGAATTCAATTACTGACTCCAGAGGCCTAACCGTATGGTATTTAGCTTGATACTTGTGTCATACTATTTCATGATGTATTGTTTGAGTTTGAGGGGGACAATGGGACTTATATTGTTGTGGTCAAGTGAATGGCATATGTATTGGATCAGAATCTATTGTAACCCTTGTCCTTGCATATTTTGGTTTTGGGATGATTGGTCTGAAATTGCTAGGAGATTGGCTTTCATGGTGGGGCCGGTGCCAGAGTGGCCACCTGGGTAACCCCATGGAAGTTGTAAGCAAGTGATAACTTAATAACTTATTTAGGTGGGTTGGGGTAGTAAATCACATAACAAGATAAGTAAGATACCTCACCCATGCCTTGAGTGCTCTTGCAGGCTAAGGATGGGATGCGAAGGCTTGGTTGGCAAGGCTGACCTCCTTGTCTTCATGAGAGGACATGTTGGCTCTGCATGTGTCACCCTATGGGGCTGATGCCTAGAGAGAGGCTGCCAGGGTAACAATAGATAGGGGCTGGCTTTTAGTGAGAGATAGCTTGGGTAACCCATGCTAGGACCATGCAATGACACTGTACATATGTAATCCAGTTACTTCCTCTTTATCTTTTGTTGTTACCTCTGGAGTGTAGACTGGTCTTCATGGTTGAACTTAGCTTGATGTTTTGATTTGTCTTGTTTTGGCAAGTACTGTCATGTCTGTGCAGTCTTGTTATCCTATTTGTCTGCATGGAGTCTAGATCTTGTTATTGTGTTCATGGTTGTAACCTTGACCTAGTGGAACCTCATTGTTATCTCCTAGCTCAGAGGGGTGGACCTCAAGGTTCCACATTGTTGGGAGGCAGAGCTATCCATTGGTCTTCTCGAATGTTCAGTTTAAGATTAGAGCAAAAGTGTTCCAGTTCTAGTTTTCTCTACATCTTTAAGTTGTAGTATACATTCATAATTGTACTATTTGTAAAACTGATGTAATCAGTCTTGTAACTGCGTTTTGAAACTTGTAATCATTCATCTCTGTTAATGTATAATGTATTATTCTTCTGTTGCATTGAGATACAGATCACTTGTATGGTTTTAATTTTATCTGATGCAGTTATGTTCCCTAGAAGTGTTAGCTGTTCATTTCATTTAATGTTGTTATATGTATAATGCATTTCCTTGTTTAAAAAATAAATAAAAAAATATTTCTGTTATATTGTCACTTGTTAGTCTAGCACTATAGGGTGGCATGATGGGCATCACATTTGGTATTAGAGCCAAGTTTAAACACTGGGTACTCTGGTTATAACTGAGCCCATTATGTGACCTAGTGCTTAAACTCTGTAGATTAACTATTGGTTTCCTTTCTGTGTGTAATAAATCATCTTTTTGGTGTTGTAGGTAGATGCCTAGAGGTAGGGGTCGAGGTTGTGGTAGAGGTAGGGGTCATGGGAGAGGTGGTGGCAGTACACCTCCTCCCAGTTCTCCTCATGAGAGTGCCCATGAAGGCGAGGGTTAGAATATGGAGGGTTAAGGCCAGCCTGAGGGAGCCTAGTTATGACAGTTACTTGAGGAGGCTCTTGCCCGATTAGGTCCTAGACAGGAGGGTGAGCAGCCTAGAGGGGGTTAGGAGGTAGACCAGCTGAAGCCTCAGGAAAGAGAGAGATCACCCAGGCATAGAGAGTTGACAGTTGAGCAGGAGGCCACACTAGCCAACCATATGAGAGATCTTTTGAGGGCACACCCTCCCATCTTTGATGGAGCTGGTAGAGGTCTAGAGGTGGAGACTTGGTTATTGGATTTAGGCAGGTGTTTCACCATGCATCCTTATGGCAGCAACACCAAAGCCAGATGTGCTATTTTGCATCTCTGAGGGTTTACTTCGACTTGGTGGCAGTTAGAGAAGCAGAAGCTACATTTGGACATTAGCACTGTGTCTTGGGAGTTGTTCTTAGAGAGATTTAGAGCCTATTTTCTATCTAATCATTAGAGGTAACATCGCGCAGATGAGTTCCATGAGCTGAGGCAGATGGCCATGTCAGTTGAGCAGTATGAGCGCAGATTCTATGAGCTCAAGCAATGTGCAGGTATCAGAGATGACGAGTGTATGTTGGTGCAGCATTTTATTAGGGGCCTGAATGCCTGAATTAGCGGAGGGGTTCATGTATTCGAACCTAAGTCTATAGAGGTAGCAGTGGAGAAAGCCCAGTTAGTGGAGGAGAATTTGGCTATGGCCTTCGGTGGGCATACAGGTGTGCATATTGGCAGTGTGCCTTCTTTAGGTTTTGGTTCTCATGGTGGACACACTTAGGTATCAGGATCTCATGCACCCTCAAAGGGTGGTCGGCAGCAGCACCCTCAGGCTAAACCGAAGAATTATCAACCTCAGCAAGGCAATAGATTTCAGTCTAAGAAAGACTGGTATTGGCAATGTAATAAGCACAATTGCTTTGATCAGCCAGCTCAGAGTACGCAGTCTGTAGTGAGCAGAGGTAGTTTCCAGTAGTCTAGTGCTTTCTAGGGTGGCGATGGTTTTGGTAGAGGCACCGGGTGCTTCTCTTGTGGCCAACAGGGCCATATTGCTAGATAGTGTCCTCAGAGGAGTACTTTAGGGTTTGGACATCGACCGGCGGCTTCAGAGCCAACGGTTGGTGATGCAGGCAGATCGCACAAAGTCTTTACAGTGGTGGATAACCGTCAGGCAGAGCATCAGGGCACCGTGGTGGAGACTTCTAGTTTCATGCGAGGTATTCATTTTTCTATTCTCTTTGATTCTGGCGCATCTAATTCGTTCATATCTCCTTCTCTTGTGGAGCTTTGTGGATTAATGGCAACAAAGCAAGATGATAGGTGGCAGGTTGAGTTAGCTTCTGGGGCTAAGATTGCAGTTGAGTCTCTAGTTCCTAAGTGTGAGTTGGGGACTGGCTCTCTATCTACTACTGTAGACCTTCGCATCCTACCCCTTGGTTCATATGATATAGTTTTGGGGATGGATTGGTTATAGGCCCATCGGGCTGTGATCGATTGTCGGCATAAGTCAGTTAGATGTGTGGAGGATTATGGTGTAGAGGTGGAGGTTGTAGGAGTTCAGAGACCTATTTCCCTACGTATGATTTCTGCTATGTAGCTTAAGAGATGCATGCGTCAGGGATGTCAGCTTTTTGCAGTTTCTATTAGTGACTTGGAGATGGAGGAGAGTCAAGAGGCATCTCATGACAACCATCCTCTGTTGAGGGAGTATGCTGATGTTTTTCCTTCTGAGATTCCAGGGATGCCACCTAAGCATGACATCAACTTCAGGATTGATCTTGTTCCTAGTGCAGAGCCCATCTCACGAGCTCCATACAAGATGACCACTCATGAGCTTAAGGAGCTCTGACTGTAGTTGGAGGAGTTGTTAGCCAAGGGATTCATTCGACCCAGTGTCTCTCCTTAGGGAGCACCTGTGATCTTTGTGAAAAAAGAAGGATGGATTTCTACGGCTGTGTATCGATTATCGACAGCTCAATAAGGTGAAAGTGAGGAATAGATACCCCTTGCCTCGGATCGATGATTTATTTCATCAGATTAAGGGAGCCAAGGTGTTCTCTAAAATTGACCTTAAGTCGGGATATCATCAGTTGCGCATATTTGAGGTAGATATTCACAAAACGGCATTTCATACCCATTATGGGCATTATGAGTTCACAGTAGTACCATTCGGGTTGACAAATGCACCTTCAATTTTCATGAGCCTGATGAATGGTGTTTTTCGCACTTATCTCGACAGGTTTGTCCTTGTGTTTCTAGATGATATATTGATCTATTTGAGGACTATGGAGGAGCATGAGGAGCATTTGCGTCAGGTGTTGTAGTGTTTGAGAGAAAATCAGCTTTATGCTAATTTGTCAAAATGTGAATTCTTTCAAACAGAGGTGAAGTATTTGGGTCATGTCATCTCTGGAGAGGGTATTGCGGTGGATCCTTCGAAGATCCAAGCTATTATGGATTGGCCTGCACCTACTAATGTTTCTAAGGTCCACAATTTTATGGGTTTGGCAGGTTACTATCACCATTTTTTTATGGGGTTTTCGAGGATTGCTCATCCTATTACTTCTCTTCAGAGGAAAGGGAAGAAGTTTGTTTGGTTAGAGCAGTGTCAGGGAGTTTTTTAGACCGTTAAGGAACAATTGACCAGTGCACCTATTTTAGCGGTTCCTGATCCTACCAAGGACTTTATTGTTTGTACAGATGCTTCTTTGGAGGGTTTAGGAGCAATTCTGATGCAGGATGGTCATGTGATTGCCTATGAGTCTCGCAAACTCAAGGATCACGAATTGAACTATCCCACTCATGATCTGGAGTTAGCCGTAGTTGTGCATACCTTGGTGAGTTGGATGCATTTTCTCTTAGGGCATCGGTTTGAGCTGCATAGTGATCATCGTAGCTTGCAGTATATTTTCACGCAGCCAAACTTGAATGCGAGGCAGAGGCGTTGGATGGAGTTCTTGTGCGAGTATGACTTTGAGGTCAAGTATATTCAAGGCAAAGAGAATGTGGTAGTAGATGCTCTTAGTCGTCAGTGACATGAGATCTCAGCAATCTCTCTCATAGTTGACTTGAGAGGTTAGATTCTCACAGCACTTTCTACCGACAATTGGTGCCAGGAGGTGAGATCCGAGGTTGAGTTTGGTAGACCTTTAGAGGGTAGATTCTCTGGTTACTCTCTTGAGTCAGATGGTCTTTTGCGACATTTGGGTCGTATCTATGTTCCTAGTTCTGAGGCTCTTCATACCCTAGTGTTGTCAGAGGAGCATCAGACACCTTATTCTGCTCATCCGGGTGTCAAGAAGATGCATGCAGATATTCGTCAGCTCTACTTTTGGAGTTGCATGAAGCGGGATATTGCTGATTTTTTGTCGAGGTGTCTTGAGTGTCAGAGGGTGAACGTGGAGTGTCATCACCCTGCAGGTCTTTTGCAGCCTCATTTGATTCCAGAGTGAAAGTGGGACATCATTTCGATAGACTTCATTGTTGGTTTGCCGGTATCTTCTTATCGACATGATGCTATTATGGTCACTGTGGATAGGTTGATGAATGTAGCTCACTTCTCTCCTATCCATTCTTCTTACAATGCTACTACGGTAGCCAGAGTGTTCATGGAGGACATCATCAGACTTTATGGGATTCCTCATAGGATCATCTCTGATAGGGATCCAGTGTTCACTTCTGCCCTTTGGACTTCTCTGTAGCATGCCTTGGGGACACAACTAAACTTTAGTTCAGTTTACCATCCCGAAATTGATGGACAGACCGAGAGGGTTAATTAGGTTCTCGAGGATATGCTTAGGATGTATGTGATGGATTGACAGAGCTGTTGGGAGGACTACCTGTACCTGGTGGAGTTTTCTTATAATAATGGGTATCATAGTTATATCGACATGTCTCCATTTTAGGCTTTGTATGGTCGCCCTTATAGGACCCCTCTGAGTTGGGATTGTCTCGAGGATAGAGTTCTTCTTGGTCCAAATATGCTTAGAGATATGGAGTAGCAGGTCAAGAGGATTAGAGAGCATTTCGTGGTAGCTCAGGATAGACAGAAGAAGTATGCAGATGCTCACAGGATTGATCGATAGTTTTCAGTTGGAGATCGGGTGTTCTTGCGTGTATGACCGCGAAAGAGTCTGATCCATTACAGAAAGGGCTCTAAGCTAGCACCACACTTTGTTGGACCTTTTGAGGTGTTGGAGAGGATCGGTCCTGTTGCTTATCATCTTGCTTTGTCACCCAGTCTTTCATGCATCCATGATGTGTTTCATGTTTCTGTACTTAGACCTTACTATCCAGATATTGCTCATGTTCTTGATTGGACTGCTCTACAGGTAGAGGATGGGTAGCTAGCTTTGGAGCCCGTAGGCATTCTACAGCACAAGAGACTTGCTCTCAGGGGCAGAGACGTGGAGCAGGTCAGGGTCCAGTGGGATCCTAATGATGAGACTTCTGCTACCTGTGAGGATGCTTCCAAGATGAGAGAGTTATACCCTTACTTATTTGCAGGCTTCTGGGAGTAAGCCCGACTCTAGGGGGGAGGATGTAATGCCCCCTCGTTTTTGGCTTGTGATAGTTGCTAGTTTTACATTACCATTTTGGCAGTTCCGAGATAGTTGTTAGTTCTTCCATTGCATTTAGATAGTTCTGAGACATTTGAGTTATTAGACCTATGGTTTATGCTTATTATGATCATGATAAACTATGTTCGATTGTTATAGTTCTGACATGTGTTATGAGTTATGATGACATTATTGTTATTGCAGTTATGATGAGATGGACATGATTAGTGATGGTTTTATATTATCATGTTTTATGCAACTTATTGATATCTGATGTTAAATATAAATGGTTATAGTTTTGTTTCAGAGTAGGGATGGTGTAGTACTGCTCGGTTCGAGCACCGTACTACGCCATGATTCTCTAACTCTGTGTGTGTTTGATATTTATGTAGTTGATCGTATACAACCTATTGTTCTTATGCAGGTTGCAAGTGTTGGGCCTCGACTCCACCTGACCTAGCAGGTCTGAGCGGGCCCTACACCATGGATAATGTTGATGGAGATAACATGAGGTTTATCCCCTAGGTCAGTTCAACCTTTTGTTTGATGGTCGTCATGTGGTTTGTAAATTTATTGTCGAGTCATTGTTATGTCAGCCTATGTGTATTCTAGTTTGCGTAAATGATCTATAATATTATAATGTTTTATTGTCAAATATTATAGTATTTTGTTCTGTCGTAAAATTGGAATATTCATGGAGGAAGCTATTTAAATAAATTATAATGCAAAATCAAGTAACTATTCTTATGGTTGTAAATTTTATATGTGGGTCAAAGTTTACTTTAACTCATTAATATTCTTAGTTAAGTATTGTATTTTTCTGGGGATTATTAAAAAGGCATTTAGTGGTCATTTATGATTCCAGAGTGGGGAATCTCTGTCAATAGTAAAAATTTTAAAAAATTCTAGTGAAGAGGATTCATGGGAGAGGATTTGGTGTGAGTGGGTATTTATGACTGAGGTTATTTTGTTCTGAGGAAATTTTTTTTGGAAGGCATGATTCAGAGGATTGTTTTAGAGAAAGGAGGAGAAGTTTTGAAAGATGATTCAATTTTGGAAGCGTGAATAGTACGGGTATGTCTTGTGATTTTTTGTATTTTTTTTGTCTCTATTATGCTCTAAGGAATTAGATTTCTTTGTTGTCTAGTTGTTCTGGCATGGAATCGATCTGTAATTCACCCTTGTCACCTTTGTAAACTTCTTGCTTCTTGTTGGTTGCTCTTATGGAAAGACTTGGCAAAACTTTTAGCCCACAAATCATCTCTACAACTCGAAACCTTTTTCTTCAGATGGATTTAAATGTATCTTCATCCTGCAGTTCATTTTGAGCTGGTGGGTTCTTGTTATTTTGTCTTCAAAACCTCATTTACTCACTGTGTTTCCACAGAGCCATTGTGCCTCTTGCATGTTGGCTTTTCTGTTGTGCATCTTGTAGAATCTTGGTCTCGGCAACCCTACTATTCTCATCAAAGGTTGTGTTCAAATTCTAGCTGTTCCATTTGAAAACCCTCGTGAAGGAAGTTGTAGATTCTTTAGAACCCTTATGGCTCTCTACAGTTCCAATAGAAACCCTTGGTCTAGTCGCTTTCACCATAGACCTCAGACACTATCGTCAGTTGCTTCATTTTGCTTGGGTCGCTACAAGTGTTATCTATTGTGATGTCTCTATTTCTGCAACCTCGTTCATCTCGGTGATGTCTTGTGTTGCCTTGCTGCATTGGCTCTCTCTCTGTGGCCTAGCTAAACCATCAGCTGAGGATGGAAGTTGAATCCTGCCTCCTCCTCATTGTTGTCAGCACTGGCATCATGAAACAATCATCTTGTCATGTCTTCATTGTTTTTCCCATAACCTTTATGTAGATCCACTCTAAATCCGTCGCTGCCAGTGATGGAGTATTTATCATTGGAGGTTGGCAGCTCTGTATTATTTAGAAACTTCCCTTGCCTTGCCTAAACTGTCGATTGTGTTCCTGTGCAAACAGAGGTGTCTCTGAAGATAAGGTGGTAGATACCATTTTTGGCGTCGACGTGTACACTGCTAGGGTTTTCCTTTCGCTAGCGTCGGTCACACTTGAGTCTTTTTTAATAGTGACTGCACTTTCTCTACCATCCATCGACCCTAACTTTTAAGTGGTCGAGTGGTATGTTTGTTGCAAACCTCAGCATCGCGGCTGTCGAAACTAATCTTTATCCCATCGATATTACCAATTTTTGCAATATGATGAATACTGCACTCCTCCCATCGAGTTTAGCATGTTGATAAATCGTTTTGTACACATCATTACTTCTAGTGTCGAGGTGAGAATCTCTTCATGGGTTTGAGCTTAGGACACCTTATGTGTTATTTAGAGAATGTATTTAGGAATTGCTTTTTAAGTTAATTATTCTCGGCTTGTAAGTCTTGTTTCAAGTGAGTTCTTTGAAATGTTAAGGAGAGTGGACATAGGTAATCCTATTTAGTAGCTTTTAGTGACCCATTGTATTTAACCCAACCTTTATGACCTTTAGTGCCTTGTGTTTAGTGTAAGGTTCATTTTATAAGCTCTTGTAAGAAAGCTATTTTTGGTGGGTAGAAAGATATTAGAGTAGGATTTGAATTCAATAAAATTTTATCTTTGTGCTTTTGATGTCTTTATTATTTTTAGGAAGTAGATTCTTAGTTACCTTTAAAAGGCAAACTAGATAGATATGTTTTCGTGCTTAATGAATTCTTCAGTATAATTATATGGTTGACCCTAAAATCTATAATGCATTTGTTATTTGATTAACCAAGTTAGGTTGGCGGAGAGCTTGTACGAATTGATAGGTTGCTAGGAATAAAAATAATTTAAGGACTTATAAATCTAATGTCTTAGGTTAATAAATGCAATAATTTCCTTGCATTGTTAGTTATCCTAGTTTTCTTTTTGGGAATAGAATAAATAGGGTTCAGAATAATTGTTATTTAGACCTTGAAGTTGAGTAGAAAATTATTGAAATCTTTCACTATAAACCATGTTAGAATAGTCGAAAGGTGACATAATGTTGGTAGAGACACTTGTTAAATCAATAATAGTTATTAGAAAATGAAAGTTATTTTATATAAATGTTAGTATAGATATTTTCTCATTAAGCTTGTTGTATAGAAATTAGGACTTTAAACATATTGAATTTTGTCTCGTTTAAATCAAACTAGGGGTATGGTGCTTTAAATGATCAAATTGTTAAGTATTGTAGAGTAGGATAGAATTAAATCTTTAAGATCTGACATGTGGAATTGGTAGTTGGTTTATATTTGTCTGTTTGAAGATGTTGTTGACTAGATTTAATCACCTCTTTTCATAATGATTTGAATTAAGTTATTATAGTCTCTTAAAATCGTTTCTGTCTAATAATGTGCAACTAGTATTCTTCTTGAGTAGGTTTGTGTCATGTAAGGTTTGGAGTTCTTTTGGTCGTTAATGCAAGGAAGTAGAATATTTTGGTTATGGGTTGTAATATTATATATACCCTTTTATTGAAATGATTTAATTTCACAAACCTTGTCTGAAATTTGTGTGAAGTCGTCCTTGGGACAAAATTGTTTATTTTATCAACTTGTATTAAGGATGGTATTGAGTTATTTTCTTTCTCTTTATCCCTTGTTGACCTTATGTTAAAGTCATGGTCGTTGAAACCTAGTTTCCCTATCGGGAAAGGTGCTGTTGTAACCTGGTAAAGAATTGAATTACCAACTCCAAAGGCCTAACCGTATGGTATTCAGCTTGATACTTGTGTCATACTATTTCATGATGTATTATTTGAGTTTGAGGGGGACAATGGGACTTATATTGTTGTGGTCAAGTGAATGGCATATGTATTGGATCAGAATCTATTGTAACCCTTGTCCTTGCGTATTTTGGTTTTGGGATGATTGGTCTGAGATTGCTAGGAGAGTGGCTTTCATGGTGGGGCCGGTGCCAGAGTGGCTGCCTGGGTAACCCCATGGAAGTTGTAAGAAAGTGATAATAACTTATTTAAGAGGGTTGGGGTAGTAAATCACATAACAAGATAAGTAAGATACCTCACCCATGCCTTGAGTGCTCTCGCAGGCTAAGGATGGGATGAGAAGGCCTGATTGGCAAGGCCGACCTCCTTGTCTTCATGAGAGGACATGTCAGCTCCACATGTGTCACCCTATGGGGCCGGTGCCTAGAGAGAGGCTGCTAGAGTAACCATAGATGGGGGCCGACATCTAGTGAGAGATAGCCTGGGTAACCCATGCTAGGACCATGCGATGACACTCTCTTTATGCAGTCCAGTTACTTCCTCTTTATCTTTTCTTGTTACCTCTGGAGTGCAAACTTGTCTTCATGTTTAAACTTAGCTTGATGTTTTGATTTGTCTTGTTTTGGTGAGTACTGTCATGTTTGTGTAGTCTTGTTATCCTGTTTGTCTACATGGAGTCTGGATCTTGTTATTGTGTTCATGGTTTTAACCTTGACCTAGTGGAACCTCATTGTTATCTCCTAGCTCAGAGGGGTGGACCTCAAGGTTCCACATGGTTGGGAGGCAGAGCTATCCATTGGTCTTCTCGAATGTTTGGTTCGAGATCAGAGTAGGAGTGTTCCAGTTCCAGTTTGCTCTACATCTTCAAGTTGTAGTATACATTCATAATTGCACTATTTGTAAAACCAATGTAATCAATCTTGTAACTACGTTTTGAAACTTGTAATCATTCATCTCTGTTAATGTATAATGTATTATTATACTATTGCATTGAGATGCAGATCACTTGTATGGTTTTAATTTTATCTGATGCAGTTATGTTCCCTAGAAGTGTTAGCTGTTCATTTCATTTAATGTTGTTATATGTATAATGCATTTCCTTGTTTAAAAAAAATATATATATTTCTATTATATTGTCACTTGTTAGTCTAGCACTCTAGGGTTGCATGGCGGGGCATCACAATTCTCCAATGAAGACTAAAGCTGGGTAGAAGGTGTTGAGTTCTGCCACTGAGATAGAGACTGGGCGAGGAAGCATCTTCCAGAAGTCTTCTTAGGTAGAGAGTAGTAGGAGAAGTGATTGGTCTTGTGTAAGTGTGTCTTTTGGAAGCAAGAGGAGTCTCTTGCATCACAATATTAATGAAGTGAAATCTTTACATTGATACCCCCCTTAAATATAACTTGGGAGGAAATAGAAATGAGTCCTTGCAACAAGGCCATGTTAGGTACCCATGTACAATGATACCCCCCAAAGGGAGAGAGAGAGAGAGAGAGAGAGAGAGAGAGAGAGAGAGAGAGAGAGAGAGAGAGAGCTTAGAAGAAAGAGAAATGTGAAGAGAGAGAGACCCCTTAGAAGAAAGAGAAATGTGAAGAGAGAGACTACATAGCCTCCCAAAATGTGATGCCTCTTGCAGAAATGGTGGATGTTTGACTCTAAATGCTAAAGAGGATCCATGCTTTCTAAACATTATTCCTCCCCTTAGGAAGAAAGAAATCCAAAGGCGAATGCAAAAGATCTTCCCATTCCAAAAAGTTATATGTGAGAGGAAAACATAAAATGTATGTCTCTGGATGTTGTGCAATGGTCCCCATGTCAATGTTAAGTGGTGTCATGATTAGATCATGAGTCCCAGGCCTAACTAAAGAAGATGACTACTCAAAACCATATGGAAAGGAATGTGCAATAGGTGCCAAAGAAGTGGTGTATGGATGTGGAATCTCAATGCATGCCATGTCGCTATAATGATCATTCCATGAGATGTCCAACTACAAAGAATCTTTGGAAGCCTTCAATGAAGCGTCTCCAAACTTTGTAGGAGAAATAGGTGAAGGTGGAATCTTAGTGCATGTCATGTGACTACACTACACATCGCACTAGATGTCCTGTTATGAAGAATTGTTGGAAGCTCTCGGTGAAGCAACTCAGAACTATATAGTGTTAGTAGGAGGTGGTGGTGGAATCACAATGCTTGTCATGTGACTACATTGCTCATTCCATAATATGTCCACATCAAATCCCTGAGTATGAACGAGTAGCGAAGTTGTTGAAGGTGTTGGAATCTTAGTACATGTTAAATGACTACACTACTCATTCTATGAACTACGCACATTGGTGGTGTGAGTATGAATGAATGTAAATTAGACATCAGAAGGATCAACTATTGTTTCAATTTCATCTATATGTGCAATATTCTAACATGGTATTAGAGCCATGATATCATATCAGTGGTCCTATTCTGTGAAATAGAAGCATGTAGTAGATCTAAGTTTCTAGTATAAGTGGTGAATGGTGGAGTTATTTTAAACTCGCCATTGTATCCAAAACAATCAAATTAGCTAAGATCAGCTATTGGTTCATGTAGATTTGACAAGTGGAAGCTTATCAATCGGTACGAGGATTTACTTTATTTTTTTATGAATGAAGTTTTCTCAAAACATCCTAGGCAAATATGACAATGTCATTGTGCTCAATAGAAACAAATTTTTACTATAAATTTTACTATCTTTGTTACAGAAAAAAATTGCCTACTTTAACTATTCCCAAGAATATTGCACATGGTTTAAAAAATTCTTCGCTCATACTATTCATAGTACAAGCTAAGATTCTTTCATGGATCAAGTGGTGTACATTCAGTAACTTTCAAATAATTCATTTTATTAGCTGGCAACCTTTGTTCTTCACCATTTTTGTGCAGCTATCCCCTGAAGCTAATGCTGAGATGGGAACCTTACAAGTTTATTAGAGGCAATGACGTTGTGTAGAGGTATCATCGTTTCTAGGAATCTTCGCCTGTTCATGTTGGGGCTACCATTTTCAAACGGAATTCTTTTTCTGCAAGGTCTAGTTGTTTGTGATGCAGCATAGGAATTATTTTTTAATGAAATAAATGCAGACCTCGCAGACCTTGAAAATGAGAATGCTCCATATCAAGCTGCCATTGACAAAGCTCCTAGAACATTGGGTGCAACTATCTCCTCGGCTCCATACATAAAGAATTTGATTTCTCGGCTCCATATCGTACTAAAATTAAGAGAATAATTAGATCAATAAGGATATTTACTATTGCTTGACCTTCATTTTGTCTTACAAGTCTTGTGAAAATCATCATAACATGCACACCAAAAAAATTTGAAACCAATGCAATCAATGAAAGTGACATGACAAATCCATATCCACAATGCTCAACCTTAACAAAAACTCAAAATAGGATTGGTTCATCTTGCCCCCACTAATTCTAAATCCATCGCTATAGTCACCAAATTTTAAAACTACTTGCATCTTAAAAAACTTAAGTCTAATCATCTAATTTTTCATATTTAACTTTGATCATGTTTAAGACTAAATCTTTCTACACTCTAACCAATAATTATAACTTAAAAAAAACTAACCCTATGTTAAATCATAACAGTTTCTATATTCTATCTTTATACTAATCTCTAGAACTTCTAACTAAAAACCATTGTGCCCTAAATATTTAAGTTACCTTTGTTAAGAAAGCTAAATCTTTATTGTTGATTAACATTGTAACTATATATATTAGTGTTTAAAAACAATTAATTAAAAACAATTTCTTGCTGACAAATATTAAAAATTCAAGCAATATTACTAATTTAAATTTATTAAAAAGGCAAAATAAATTCTTCTACTTGCCAAACACCTGTAACTTGCATTATTTCACCACATAAACCCCAAATAATTGATTTAAAAATTTACCCATCTCGAAGTAGTATTTAAAAAATACAGAGTTGAAAATAGGAAAAATGTTGTGGATTTATCACACAATGGATTCAATCTGGCAAGATGCAACAACTCAGCACAGAAGCATAGAACTGAACATTTCAGTCATATATAAAATGTATATATTTACAGAATTGGGTGTGATATAAAATTTATATATTTACACAATTGGCTGTGTATTTAAGTTCAGCATTCAAACAGGAAACCTAAAATTATAACACCACTATAAAATTCATGCACCCATGAAAGAGGGATCTATTCATGGGTGTAATAAAAATAGCACGAATATATCAAATTAACGGCTTCTCTCTCTGTCAATTAACCATATGAGCTGCTCGAAATCGTCCCCATTGCAGGGAAGTGTGAGGGGTCCCTTGTGATGATACCCAATTTCATTCTCCGTCTCGTTAAGCAGCTTGGTAATGAAGGGATGGTACAAATAAAGTATGGGAATCACATAGCACTGTTGCTTGCCGCCCACATGGATGGCCACACAGCCCGACAGAATGAGCTTTGTTAATGGGCGGTCTTGGATCTGAGTCTTGATATGCCTGGATTTGAACAATGATATTTTGGAGTGCACGTAGCTAATCAGGCGGTGAATTGGCTTGGGAAATCTGAGAGGCAACGGACATGTGTTTAGCTTCAACTTTCTGATTTTGAAAACCCGTCGTCCCACTTTCAACTTCATGATTGAAGAGAGGAGAACACGAAATATTGTGTGGAAAAGCTGCAGAGATTAAGATGAACTCCAGAAATGGCCACACTTAGTGCCCTCTGCCATTTTATTCTGTCAGGAAGCGGCGTGGGAGGCCCCATTCCGGCAGAGCTCAGGAATCTGAAGGAGCTCCAGCAGCTTGTTCTGAGCAATAATGCTTTTAGTGGAAGGATTCCTTGTTATGTGGGTGAGCTAAGGGAGCTAGTCATATTGGATCTCAGCCACAATCAGCTGGAAGGAGCCGTGCCATTGTAGATTTCCAGGCTTGTTAGCTTGGCCAAGCTAGACCTGAGCTTCAACCATCTCAACGGCACCATTCCTCATGGTTTATATAATGGCGTACTTTACCAGAAAATAAACGATGGCGAACTTTACGGCGTAAGTAGGCGAAACAGTAAAAAAGACAGAGTGAAGACATGGCGAATATATAAATTTTAATCAGCCCATAGACCTGACACACGACGGAGGAACCGAAAAAATAGCATAAAAACGGCAGATCAGAAAAAAAAGGTGAAATTTTTTGGTGATAGCAGGCACATAGACAGGATGATGATTTTCTGGGAGCAAAAGCTCCCACTAAGAAGCCTATTGGCTAATAAAGTCTTTATTGGGAGAAGGCCATCTAGACCATGGAAAAGAAAAGGGGTTGATGAACTACCTTTGGGTCTTTAGTTGTTATGGCCTACCCGTGAGGCACATGGCTAATCACAGTTGAATCCAATAAAAGTTCAGAGGTGTTCCACATTAAGTGCATTTTTCTACTTGTACTTGAAGCTTACAATGGTAAAAAAACATTTTTGACGGGCTTTTCTATTTAGTTATGTAATAGACATCAAATTTCCACAATCCATTATATTGTAATTTGAGTGTTTCACAATTAAATTGTGTAGTAGTTTTTCATCAATGTTTGGGATCACACTAGGTGATACATTTAGTTATGTCTTTAGTTTTGTTCATGTAGTTATATTTAGTATATTTTTAGTCCCTGCCTAAAACGGGGACTAATGTTTTCATGTCACTACTTGGAATTAGTTGTAGTCTGGGAGATGGTGCCATGGCTGTAAGAAAGGCATTTTCCTAACGTTTGCTATATTTTCATTTCAAAAATGTTATTTTCTGATTTTTTTTGCCTTTTCCTATTTGCTGACTATATTTTTCCCAGTGGTTTTAGGGCTTTTTATTTGAAAAAATGGAGAGACAGGAGAATGAGAATTTTTTTTATGGGTTTCTAATGTTTTCATGTGGACATGCAGGTTTTTCTAGTGGACACGTATGGAGGTATGTGGCTGCTCTGCAAGGCTTGTTCAGACCATGTGTTGTGGCCTCATGCATTGTAGGGATTCCAAGACTTGGGTTTTTAAAATAAACCATGGTGTGGACCAGGGCAGTTTACTTGGCTGATTTTCCCTATGCGCTGGTGCAGTCTTGTTACAATTTTTTTAAATAGCCGTCGAGGTAAATGTTGTACCTTTCCAATACATTCTTTTGTTATGTTATTTTTCTTTCTTTTGTATTGTGGTAGTGTTTTACCCTACCTTCAAATTTGACATTTTGATATTTTATTTTGTGGATAATGAGACCCTCTATTTTGTTTAGTGAAGATTGGGTTGGAGGTTGTCCTTAGCAAGGTCAATATTAAAAATCATCCCTAGGGATGACGACCATGCCTTTGTCTGAAGGCATGTCTTCTAGCCATTTGTTGGCATGCCCTAGTTTGGATAGTGCCCATACGCCTCTGCCAGTACATGTACCCCACATCTTCAGGCGATGCTCCTATTTGAGATACCCATGTTTTGTCTAATTGATGTTTTGTTTTGAGATACTTGGTTTTGTTTTGAATTGGTACACGTTCTTGTAGGGATTCAAACAAAAATGCTATACAAAGATGTTGTTTTGGGAGATTATGGAGCTAGCAAGTTTAAGACTGATTTTGCTCTGTTTTGGCATGGCCATGCTCATTCTTTCTTTTCATTTTGTCTCTTAAGTTTGCTTGTATATTTTTCTGTTCCACTATTTTTTGTATTTTGTGTGTTTGTGTTTTAATTATTTTTGCAAAATGCATTTATCTTCTCAATTTTTTCGTGCATTTGTTTGAGGGAAAAAGCGTGTAGAAGAACAAAATAGACAAAAGAGAGGAGAAGGCTCTTCTACCTCCATAAATTAAACTCCATAAGTAGTGGCAAACAAAAATTATTCAATAATTATTAGCCTTAGTATCTAGACGAAGAATGGTAGTATGTAATTCTTTTCTATTTGATATTTTTTCACTTAGTTTTAGTATTTTTAAATTCTTTATTTCAAGCTGTAATTGCTTGATAACAGATTAATATAGTTTATAATGGGTTTTTTGTTTCTTTTAATCTATTGCAAGAAATGATAGAAGTGATAAAAGATTTTGAATATGAAGAAAAAATAGGCACTACATTGGAATTAATTACACACTTCCAGAGATTAAGGTACCACTAATTCATATCTTCTAATGATAGGTTCATATGTCTATTTTAATTTAGGGTTCTCTTTTTAAATTATTTATGAGGGTTATGTTTTCCTGGCCAGACATGGTTTTGTGACGGTCCTCTCTTTTAGTTTTGATGATGTTTTATTAACCTTTTTGTTCTCTAGATTTGCATGGTCTATTTCAAATAAAAGTGATATAATAGTTTGAATATAAAGAAATGTTTGTCTATTGTTTTTTAAGCATATAATGCTCCTCTTTTTTTTTTGTTTTAATGATGTTTTACTAAGCTTTAAGTTCTCTAGATTTGAAGACTAGTCTATTTCTTATAGAAGGTTTGTTTCTTTACAATGCGCTGATCATAATGCATTAATACGATATGCCTGAGTTGCCCAGACTTCTTGATTTGAAGGATTTAGTGATCATTTATGAGCATACTATTTTTATTTTCTTGGTAAATATAATTAGTTCTGTGCTACATATATTGGCTACTATTTATTGTAGTGTGTTTTACTATGTAGAAGATGAGAAGGTTCAAGACTGCTGAGCTAGTGCCTTTCTATATGTAGGTCAGACCTTAGTTACTTTGTCCTATTCACTTAACTCCATGGGTTAGGGATTGCTTACTGAGGAACCTGAATACTATTTTGGGAAGAAAACAAGGTATGGGATACAGGTTTACTTGATAGTTATATGAGAGGTTTTCTCCATTAAATCAGTGTTGTTTGGTTTTAATGGACAATGAGAAAGTCACACTATTTTTTAAGCTATTTTAGATTGTAGTACAAATGTATGATAAGAATTTTACAACTATTTTCAATATGGTACCCTCAATACAATCGTATGTGTTTTGGTTCACTCATAAGTTAATAGTAGCCCATATTGTTTTTTTCTCATCCTTTTCCCTCCTTTTTGTCTTTCTATATTTTTTGAGGACTATGCTAGGGTTTGGTTTCTCCCTTGCTCATCCATCCATTTAACCTTCTCAGCCTTAGAAATCTAGAGTGTGCTAAGTTTTGGTTTACTGATAAGTCCATAGTGGTCCTTACAGTCTTATGGTCATTGTCTTTCAATGTTTTTGTAGGAATGTGCTAGGGTTTGGTTTCCCTTTGTCTTCCATCTTGTTAACCTTATTATCCTTATGAATTAGGAGTGTGGTAAGGTTTCCCTTTTGATGCATGTCTTACTGCATTTTTTGATGGTTTTGGTTAGGGGTTATCCCTTAATTGTCTTTCTTAAATTTGTGTATGGGATTTGGTTCTTTTCAAATACTAGAGATACCCAAACATGAAAAAAACCACCAAACTAGAATTTTTCCATAATTTCTCAAGTGACAAGTAATCTACAATAGATAAATTAGTTCTTCAGTCGTACTATAGACAATAAATTCCTCAGCTACCAAACTTGAAAAATCTGACATCACCCTTTTCATTTTCGAAGAATATAATATCTCACAATGGTGGTCTAGGAAGTGAGTTTCTACCCATAATGACTGTAAAGGTAGCCAGGTGATTCGTAGCTATCATCAACATTATACCTACTGTTTAACTGAAATTGAAATTATAATGAGAAAATATCATGAGATTTAAATGACAAAAGCCAGCTTGGTAGTAACTAGAACAAGAACTTATAGAACATATTGCCTTTTGTTATTGCCTATATTGTAGAACTAAAAATTATAGTTGTAGTTGATATCTACTGAAGATAAAGAAATGAAATAAAATCGAAGGAAATATAAGCACCTCTACATGAGCAAAAAAATGCCACTATTATATTTGGTACTTTCAACTCAAAATTTTTATCTAAAATATGAGAAAGAACTATCACTTTCACTATTCGAAGGTTCATCAGTAACTACTATATCATAAATGTAGATAATAATATTGGGAAATAGTAATTTCCTCAAGGTCCACAGGGTTCACGGTCATACCAAGGAACTGGGAAACAAATATACTTAGGGATCAGTCAAATTGCTTCTTACAAACAATTCTCATCAAACAATCTAGAAGGTTGGAACCTTGGCTATTATTTTAGCATGTTTGAAATCATTATCAAATTAGGAACCTTCTTTTAATTCTCAAGATTTCACTTCTAATGAAATTCCATGGATGAAACTTGCAAATTAATCCTTTCATCCTCCTCATTATCAGGTTACCAGATATTTCCAATTTGAAGGCTTAGTAGAAGCTTCAAAATTATTTTATTATGATTGCTTTCATCAGTTTGAAATCATTTTCAAAGATATCAGTTGTTCTTTCTATTTCTCTGACATGGAGTTTCATACATGAGGTCATGCATCATTGATTGGATGCAAGATGTTATCATTTTTCTAGTTGAGTAGAGAACCTTCAATGTTATTGTAGACACCTGAAAATGTCTTCTACCATCAAACTGACTCCTGACATCCTTAAACAGATCAATTCCCTTCTAATCAATTAATTAAATTTTTATTTAATTAATTACCCCTTTCGTTTTCCAAATTCACACCATTGTATCCCCAAAATTGAATTAATTTCATTAATTCAATAGTCCAAACTTTAGCCAATTGATTTAATAAATATGCAATATTTATTAAATCAATTTCCCCTTTTTCACTAAATCCAATTAATTAGTTAAAACCATGTTAACTAATTAATTCATCCTATAATTGACCTATCCCTACCCTAAACAATTAAATAGCTATTATTTAATTGCCTACCCTAGCCTACCTCATCCTAGCCCTAGGATTAATTAAATGAAACTTATGTTTAAATAATCTGAATCCCTTCATTTGGGTGGTCAAACCTTGTTTAACACCCTTCCCCACATCCTCCAAATAAAAAATTGAATTAAATCCACATAAGTCAATTTTTTATTTAAAAGACATCCCACAACACATTTAATTCCTCTTACAAACCCATACTCATTTATTTCCTCTCTTCCCCAAATGAATTTTTAATTCATTTACATTCCCCCATATGAATCTTTAATTCAAACATAATCTCACCCCCATGCTCATTTAATAACTCCTTTTCCCAAAATGAATAAAAGATTCACTTTTATTCATAGCCCTCCATTCATTCAAGATCAAATCTAGGCCCTCCACATCACTTTTATCCTCCACCATTGGATCAAAATCTCTTCCAAAAATCTATAAATAGAACCTCTCTCCATCCATTTTCATCATCCAAGTTTATGCAAAGTTATTATGCCAAAATCACTCTTGAGCTAGAATAGTGAGTTGCAAATTAGAGTAGCATTTCATATTCAATCTATTGTCTAGGGATTATCTTTGTCTTAGGAGTTTGTTTTGGGTGCAAAGGCTCCTTCCTCCCTTGATGGGATTGGATTTGCATGTGAGGTATAACTTCTTGTGTTTATTGCATTTTGTTTATTGTTTTCTACCTTATTTGCTTATCTAATCTACATTGGCATGCCTGGTGGGACCTACAAGGTCTAATTCTAATCAATCTTTTGTGAGTTTCTGGTGTAAGTTACATGTTTTGCAGGTGCAGTGCCATCCACCCTGTGAAGTGGTGCTATTTCTGAACGATATTGGCGCTATACTATGTTTTAGCGCCATCCCTACGGATCATTTTTTTCTCATTGAATGTGTTAACCTCCACTCACATGTCTCCTTTCTAATCATCTTCTTGCTACTTCTTGTGCTTTAAGTGCTCTCTATTTTGCAGGAATATTAGAAAATACAAGGGGAAATTATGCCAAATTTTTCATAAAATTCTAAATATGCATTTTGGCTTCTTTTTTTTTTGGTTTTTCATTCATTTTGACTAACAATGCTAATGGGACATCTTGTGTGTGCAGCCTGACCCTCCCTTTTTGTTATAAAACCACTTTTTTGCAGGTCAGCCGCATTCAGTCCTGTATCGACACTATCCCCCAGATTGGCGCTATTCCAAGGTATAAATAGACTGTCAGACAAGTCGCGCAGTGGCACCTTCATGGTCCCTTTTTCGTGCTATTTTATCTTTTAGCACTATTGTCATCTTGTATTAGTGCTATATATTGTATTAGCGCTTTCATTGTAATATTGTAATGCTACCTTCTATTGTGGCAACTTCCGGGTCTTGTATTAGCGCTATCATATGAATTAGCGCCATCGGTTTAGGGGTCAGTTTCTATCTGTTTCCTATCCGCAGTAGCACTATCGGACCTCTGTTTTAGTGCTATTTTGAAAACTAACTTTGCTATCTGTGCAAGTACTGACAAGTGTGTTGCAGGTCATATTACTGATACTAACAAGCTTTTTGTAGGATGGTTTGATTTCTAGTTTAGCAAAACACTTCAATTTGGAAATCTAAGAATGAACCCTTGCATGTTAGATTAGACAAACACTTTGATTTGGTGCAATAAAATTGAACAAAACAAACAATCAAACAAATCTTTGTGTGTGTGTGTGCCAAAACATTTAAAATTTGGTGTTCTAAAATCTATAATTGTGTGCCAACAACAACAATCCAAACACTTCAATTTGGGCTTTAAAAAGAACCACAAATTGCATCAATAAAATCATTGGATTAAAAAGAACAACAATTTGCATTTCTCACGCATGTAATCAAGAAAACCAAAATTGTGTGAAGTGTTTTGTGATCTTTTGCTTGTGGTGTGAAAAAGTGTATACTCTTCCCTTTGCACCATTTTTTGTGATTGGGAATCAAAAGCTTCTCACTAAACTTGCATTAATCACCCCCAATCTAAACCCAAAGAAATAAAATAAACCATGTTTAGTGTGATGCAAACACAAATAATATGTATGCTCTCCCCTCGCATCTTTGTATGAACTTGGCGATCAAAAGTATTTTTGTGTTTGTATTGCTTTTATTAAATCCTTAGAGGGCCTACCACCCCACTTCAAAAGGTGGGAATGACCCAAGCGACATCAAGCTAAAGCCAAGCTCTTCCAAGCCACTATATAAAATAAGGTGTTTGGGACGAAAGTCTCAAGCGACAGGTGTTGTTGTGTTACACCGACAACCAACCTCCCCCAAAACCCTCCAAGGCGTAACCCTTGGAGGCTGGGAGACTCCATAACGGAGAGTAGCATTGCCGCATGTATAACCACCTGGACGGATGCCCTTACTATGAACCATTGTTTAGGAAGCCAAAATCCTTCTATTTGTTGACGTAGAAGGGAAACCTTTGAACTAACCCCAATTCATGCGGTTCTTAGCCGAGGTAGTAGGGATAATCTAAAGGTTTGGTGAGGGACAAGCCTTATAAGAAACCTGGATCTTGGTATGCGTGAGAAGTGTGTGCAATTGTAAGGAGGAGCCGATGCTACCAAGATCCTAGAGCTACCCGCTTTGAATAGGCGCAGCTAGGAGATTCAACAAATATTGTCACATCCTCACCTTAGGTTGTTCAAAGTGCTTGTTAAATAAAATCACACATCTTTTTCAAAACAAAGCAAAATCTTGATTATTGTGTGATTATTGTGCTTGAATTGTTTGCAACAAACTTGCCAAGAGACAAACCAAATCATTTGATCACATTCCAAACAAAGAAAAATAAAAAATTGCCATAAAAAATTAGTCTTTTTAGGACCTCGACAAACACTACCTTCTTTTAGTGCCATATATGTCTGATTGTGATGCCATTTCACCTGTGGATTGGCGCTATTCTCATATTGACTTGCCTAAAATAGAGACCTGGTTAGTTGTGATCTACACCATCTGCTCTGCCATAATCCATACTCACATTCCCAAAATCTGACAACAGTCCATCCATTTTTTCTCCAAAATTTCCAAAACACACCTTCACTTTGACCTTAGAGGATTAATCACCACCATTGTTGGAACATTTGCTATACCAAACCCACTCAAACTCACCTCTGCTTGTCTACATTGATTTTTGCATACCTTCTTGGACCAAACCAAAATCCTTGTCATAAGAAAATCATTCCAAAAATCCCCAAAATCTCCCAAATCAAAACATCATCAAAATTTATCATCCTTTTGAGCTAAAAATTCGATCTAGATTTCATCCTACACACATCATATCTTGCTTGGAAAGTCAATAGTCTACCTTCCAAGTGAAATCATTATCCCTCTTTACGTAAGGTCATTAGTCTACCCCAAACAAAGAAAAACATCTATTTTTGTGCAACCACAAATCTAGGTCCTACCTAAGCTCAATTTGTTGACTATCAAAATCCTCCATATCAAACATCAAAATCAAAACAAAATCTCTTCAAAACAAACGTCATCCATCACCTATCTTTTGGTCCAAAAATTGTGTAGAAAATCAACATCGTCCACTCATACCACTCTTAGATTAAAACCTTTAGAAAGACATATCGATCTTCCACCACATCCTCTCTTCTATTCCATCTCATTACCACATTCATCTTTCGGTCCAACAATTTAATCCAAATCCTCTAAGGTCTCCATCCCTATTTCATTTTCACATCGTAAATCAAATCCATCCACTTGCATGCCCACCACTAGATCACAACACAAGAAAATCCAAGAAATGGCAGAGCAATATCCGGGCAAAGGAATACCTAACATCGACAGTCGCAACATACCCATCAATCAATCATTCAACCAACCTACGTATTCTTACATCCCCTCATATGGTCCCAACGAAAATCCTTTCCATTACTTACAACAATGACCACCACCACCACCACCACCACCACAAAACATCCCCATCATATCCCAAGACGATCTAGATGTCTTAACCTTCACACAAGATGCCAATAACATGGACATGCTTGACAAAGTCCTAAGGTCGGATCCAAACAGATTTCTAGATCATCTTCTCAAAATTGGTGCTCAACTACTCCCCATCACGACATCATCACAACCATCCACATCTACAATCGTTCCTACCCCATCAAATAACCAAGCATCCACATCCAACACCCAACCCACTATCTCTTAAATGAAAACACCCATCATCTCTCAAACATCAACACCCACCGTATCTACTGCCAACACAACCTCTACCGCTACCACATCTACCATTTCCACAAATATCTCCAACCCTACCACCTCCCAACTAGTTACCACATCCATTACCACAACCACCATAAACCCTTCCATGCCACAAATTACCATGGGCGTACAAGGCAACATCATGCAAGCAAGTACATCCACAAGTGTGCCTCCACCCAATTCCCAAACCATTGCATATCTACGACAGTTATTCTCACAACCACCTTACAATACATCCTCCAACGTCAATCCATCCATTGTCACATATCCACATAACCCCATAACATCATCTACACAACATCAAACAAATCCTTAACATCAAATCCCACCTCATCTCCAACAACTCTACGTACATCAACAACATCAAGCGCACATCAACCAAAACACCAATCTACAGTACCAACATCTCAATCAAACAAATCCCCAACACCAAATCCCACCTCATCTCCAACATCTCACCAATCAACAGCCCTACATACAACAACTGCAGCAACCACAAGATCTCATGAACATCATACATGCCTTGATCCAAAAGGTGGACGACCTACAAACTGGGGGCAAATGAAAGCACTATTCCTTTGAGGACATTTGCCCCTACCCATTCGATCGCACATTGTACATGCCCCCTTTCCCCAAGAACTTCGAGACACCCAAATTTGACAAATACAAGGGGAAGGGAGACCCTAGAGATCACCTTAGGGAGTTCTACATTGCTTGCCTAGAAGTCTCTAATAACGATACATATCTGATGAGACTCTTTCCAAGAAGCCTCGGCAGTCAAGCCGCTGAATGGTTCGCACATCTTCCCCCAGGCATTAGGACTTTCCCTGAGCTTGTGGAGAAATTTGTAAACCATTTCTCCTACAACTTCGAGCAGGAAATGTCTATGATAGACCTTTGCAACACCAAACAAAAGAATGGAGAAGCCTTCGCTTCTTTCTTGCAAAGATGGAGAGGCTTAGCAAGCAAACTCCCATGGCCAATTCCTAAAAAACAACTTGTCACCATGTTCGTAGCCAACCTCAATCAGGAATTAGGGCTTCATTTACAAATCCTTTGTGCATCCACCTTTGAAGAAGTCATCGATGAAGGCACCACCATTGAACGGGCCCTCATTGCCAAGGGCTCCATCAAACTGTATGACCACAAATCCAACAACATCAACAACAACAACAACAACAACAAATCCAATAACAACACCCCCAATACAAATAACAACACCAATATGTAATCAAATGACAAATCACACTATTGGGGGAAGAACAAGAACAATCTGAACGATGGCATCACGGATGTGAAAGCCGTCCAACATATACAAAACCAAACACCTACGCATACATATGCAACAAATGTAAATAACCAGAGGGGTCCAACTAAACCATGCAAACCTCGCAGACAATTTACATCCTTAGGGGAACCCGTCGAAGACATCCTTGACATATGTCTCAAGCAAAATTTGATTATGCTCCCACCCATTAGACCCCATCAAGAGAATGAATTAAAAGCCGCGTGGTACAACGAGAATGACTACTGTGAATACCACCGCATTGCGGGTCATAAAATAGCTTACTGTATGCAACTAAAACATTGCTTCCAATACCTTATAGAACAAAATCTAGTCAGCCTTGATCACAGTGCTTAACCATCACCAACCGCCAACCTCAGAGCTTACAAGGATCCACTACCAAACCATAATAAAGCTTCTTCATCCAACCAAGCATACAATGTCACCCCACCACCCACGTCCTATGACTCTATTGTAGGATGGATTGAATCATCATCCCACCATGTCAACACAAACACCATTCAAGCACAAGCACCCGATTGCGTTGTTACAACCCGTCGTGGCCGTGTATCTATCTGCATAGCCCCTCCCACCAATCAAATGCCTGCATCTACATCCGATCCCCAACCTTCTCATCCAACCACACCTCCATCGCCCACCAACCAGTATAACCTCCTAGAACACCTAGGAAAGACACCCACACAAATCTCCATTCTTGAGTTGCTCTGCATATCCCCTCTTCACAAAGCTATCCTCGACAAAGCCCTCTTGGAAACTCAGGTTCCCGGTAACTTGAATGTGTCCCAATTCCAAGACATGGTAGGACATATCGCCGCACCTCACCAACTTACATTCTCAGAAACAGATTTCCCCGCTTCTAATCACTTACATAACGACGCCTTACATATCGAAGTCCGCATCCACAAACACATCATTAAAAGAGTCTTGATAGATGGTGGCTCCGGCCTAAATAGTTGCACTCTTAATTTGCTCAAACACTTGGGGTACTCCGATGTGGTTTTCAACACTACTGAGTGCATCACAATAAAAGGCTATGATGACACCGAACGGCTCTCCGAAGGCACCATCAAGCTCCCCATCCAAGTGGGACAAAAAAATACTTGAAACCAAATGTCAGGTCCTTGATCTTGACCTCCCCTATAATATTCTTCTAGGCTGACCATGGATCCATGCCATGCAAGCCGTCCCATCCACATTCCATCAATGCCTCAAATTCCCTCACAACGGCATAGAGGTAACCATCTATGCCGACCCTCACCCCTTCCAATACTGCAGTTTCTTGGAAGGACATGATAACACCTTCTGTCCATACAACAAAGCTAGCACTAGAGATAATCCTACAACTTCCACATCATACATCAACCCCACCAACATCGCCACCACTTCATCCCAAGCACCACCCCCACCTGAGGTCAAGATCAAGTTCAGCGACATGGGATGTGGGGAATATGACCTGCATGGTACATTTTGTGTAGGCACATTACCCAATCCCAAAACATTTGGCATCCCATAGACAGAAGCAGCCAACATTGTTGTTATCAAGCGCAAACCATCACCAGTCTTTGAGAAGAAACATCTCCTAGATTAGGATGTGCTTGAAGACATATCATCCTGGCTATATGAGGATGAAGAAACCGAGCCAGAAGCCCCTACCATACCAATAGAAATCTATGGTAAAGGGTCAGAAATAGTCAAAAATATGGGTTACAAAGGACAAGGTGGTATTGGCCTCCATGAGCAGGGCATTGTAGAACCGGTACAAGCAACAAGAAACCCCTATACACAAGGGTTGGGATATGGTCAAAGACAACGTATCCTCACTACCGGAGAGTGTATCTTAGCTGAGGTTGCTACGGTTTCCCCTAACATGGACAACGTCAATGAAACGGATCATCAAGACTCCTTTAGTGATTTCACCAATTTCTTTGACTCATCCATATGCACCATCCATACCATCACCACCCTAGCCTCATCATCTAATGACTTACCAATGGTATATCCAAACCTCATAGACTAGGACCAATGGGGACCTCCTGTCTTCGACATTGCACCTAACGATGAGGCCATCGCTGAAATGATGGGGGTCAGAGATCACTTCCCCCTAGGAGATCATTGAGCAGGATACATCATGGAACTCAATCCGAATTCCCATTTCAGGGAGACAACCCCTGCTTCCAGTCACAAAAACATACAAATAAAAAATGGATCTGATGGTGAAAACTATTCTGCGGCAGTATCAGATCCCAAAAAAGTAAAAATAAAAGACGTATCCCTTGGTGAAAACCTTCACGAGGCACTAGGAGATGGAAGCATGGGCCTCCCTGAGATAGACAAAGTCTATTTGGACAGATCACCCATCTTGGTCAAACCAGCTCAGGAAATGAACCTTGGGATAGAGGAAGAGCCAAAAATCACATATAGAGTAGAATCTCTCAGCATAGAGGAACATGAGAACTTCTTGTCTTTCTTCACACGCAGAAATCACACTTTTGCGTGGACCTATGTAGATATGCCAGGGCTAGATCCCTCTTTGGTTATCCATTATCTTGCAGTACGCCTTGATACGAAACCAGTCAAGAAAAAACTCAGAAAGATGAATCCTCAGGTGGCCCTTCTTGTCAAAGCAGAGCTAAAGAAATTACTGGATGTTGGGTTCATACGCCCAATTGATTATCTTGAGTGGGTTTCAAATCTAGTACCAGTTGCTAAACCAGATGGCCAAATACGCTGTTGTACTGACTTCAGAGACCTCAACAAGTCCTGCCCAAAAGATGACTTCCCACTACCCAACATTGACATGATAGTGGATCTCATAGTAGGACATGAGATGTTATACCTTATGGATGGATTTTCAGGGTACAACCAAATAAAAATTGCCGAAGAAGATTAGCACAAGACAACCTTCATATGCCCATGGGGGACATACTGCTAGGTAGTAATTCCATTTGGCCTAAAGAATGCAGGAGCTACCTATCAAAGAGCAATGACCGTCATCTTCCACGACCTCTTTCACCACATCATGGAAGACTACGTCGACGACTTACTAGGCAAATCAAAGACAAGAGAAGAACATCTGGATGTATTGGCCAAGATCTTTGATCAGTTAGACCAATATAATGTTTGTCTGAATCCAAAGAAGTGTGTCTTCGGGGTGACTTCTGGGAAACTCTTGGGATACATAGTCTCTAGACGAGGAATCAAGGTAGAACCCGCAAAGGTCAAGGCCATAACAGAAATGCCTCCTCTGAAAATGTTGAAACAACTGAGAAGCCTGCAGGGAAAACTCTAGTCTATCCATCGATTCATCACCCAACTTGCTGATAAATGTCAACCATTCCAGCACCTACTCTGAAAAGATATAGCTTTTGTCTGGAACACTCAGTGTCAGGGTGCCTTTGATCAACTAAAAGAATACCTAGCTAAACCACCTGTGCTAACTCCACTAAGGCAAGGCGAACCCCTCCTGCTTTACATCTCCACAACAGAGATGGTTATTGGAGCCTTGCTAGCACAACTTGATGAACAGGGGAAGGAAAGAGCCATCTACTACATCAGCCGCACCCTAATCTCTTATGAGCTCAACTATACCCAAATTGAATGAGCATGTCTAGCCCTCATCTTTACCTTGCAAAAGTTAAGACACTACATGCTCAATCACAAAACCAAGCTCATTGCTAAAATCGACCCATTGAAATATCTACTAAACAGAGCTACTCTTACAGGAATAATGGCAAAATGGGTCATGATTCTCACTAAGTTTGACATTGAGTACACTGAAAGAAAGGCCATCATAGGACAAGTTATAGCAGATCAGCTAGCTGAAGCACCTATCCCTGTAGAACATCCTACCATTGCAGAATTTCTAGATGAGGCCATCCTGACAATCACACCAGCCACAAACGCATGGAAAATGTATTTTGATGGATCATACACTCACATAGGCTCAGGGGCAGGCATCCTGTTTGTTACCCCTCAAGGAGACACAATCCCAAAATCCTTCAAAATCACATTTCCATGCACCAACAACATAGCAGAGTATGAGGCCCTCATCACAGGCCTCCGCATGGCCATCCAATGGAAAATTGAAAAGCTAACTATGTATGGCGACTCTCAACTGGTCATCAGGCAGGTCAATAATGAATACAAAACCAAGGATGACAAGCTCCTTCCCTATAAGAAGATGGTCGATGATTTCAAAGATTACTTCGATGACATCCACTTCGAGCAAATCCCAAGGCTCAACAACAAAGCAGCAGATGCCATGGCAACCATAGGATCTCTGGTAGACATGAAGAAAGACAGCAAGAGATGTAAGCTCCTGATCGAAGAACTCCCCATCCCTGCATATGACATTCCTCCATCAGAACTAGTGTGTGAAGTCATTGGTCCCTTATCCCCGTGGTACCAAGAAACATACATATACCTCCACGACAACATCCTCCCCCCTAATCTGTCCACCTCACAAAGAAAATCATTCATTTGTCGAGCCTCCCATTCTCTCCTTGTAGGCGATACATTATACAAAAGGAGTCTTGATGGTATGCTTCTACGATGTCTAGACTCTAGGGAAGCTAAACTAGCCTTGGAAGAGGTACACACCGGTATCTATGGGGCACACTCAAGTGGACCCGCATTGTCTAAAAAGATCCTCAGGATCGGATATTATTGGCCAACAATGGACAAAGACTCCTACCGGTTTATCAAGAAATGCCTCCCATGTCAACAGCATGGTGATCTCATCCACGCACCAGCACAGGAGTTGCAACCTATCACAACGCCGTGACCTTTCTCACAGTGGGGACTCGACCTCATAGGGAAAATACATGCTCCATCCTCCAACGGGCATAAGTTCATTATCACCACTATCGAATACTTCACCAAGTGGGTGGAAGCACTACCACTCACCTTCACCACTGGCATCCAAATCTCGAAATTCATCCTCCACTATATCATCTACCGATATGGTATCCCTCATTCCATTGTCATCGACAATGGAAAGCCCTTCAAAAACCAAGAAGTTTGCACCTTGTGTGAAAAGTTTGACATCAAACATCATTTCTCCACGCCCTGTTACCCTCAAGGAAATGGTCAAGCAGAGGCTTCTAATAAAACTATCCTTTGCATTCTCAAAAAGACAGTCAATGAAGCTGGCCATGACTGGCACGTCCAACTCAACCTTGCCCTTTGGGCTTACCGCACAAGTATCTGCACTCCAACAAGAGCCACTCCATTCTCACTAGTATTCAGATTTGAAGCCATTTTACCTATAGAGGTCGAGCTCCCATCTCTCCGAGTATCCTTGCAAAACATAATCTCTGATGAAGACTACTGAGTCACAAGGTTGCACCAACTAGAACTACTGGATGAGAAATGTTTGAATGCACTGAATCACCTACATGCATACCAAAACCGCCTCAGAAGAAGCTACAACAAGAGGATCAGAAACATAAAATTTGAGGTAGGTGACCTTGTCCTAATGGAAAATCAGAAGAACCTGCAAGAGCGTCCTAAGCAAGGCAAGTTTGAACCCAATTGGCTTGGACCTTATGTCGTCACGGCTGACTATGGATTGGGAGCTTATCAACTTGCAACACCTGAGGGGCAGCCTTTGGATGAGCCCATGAACATTCTCCATCTGAAGAAATTTATGCATAACCCATCTGGTACCCCAAGTCAAAAAATCAAAAAGAAATAGAAAAAATAAAAAAACCAAAAAAACCAAAAATCAAGAAAAATCAGAGTGCAATAAAAACTTCCAATGGTGAAAATCACTTTGGTGACACCTTGGATAAGTACCATGGTGAAAACCTATTTCAGGTGCCATGTGTAGTGGCCGG
The DNA here is from genome assembly GCA_027924645.1 of Cunninghamia lanceolata. NCBI lineage: Eukaryota > Viridiplantae > Streptophyta > Pinopsida > Cupressales > Cupressaceae > Cunninghamia > Cunninghamia lanceolata. Next base: position 10,801,073 of record BSBN01000391.1, on the reverse strand, counting down.
CTACCATCTAATAAGTCCTCTTTCCATCACAACATTCCATATCGCACACATCCCATGGCTTGGAATTTTCAAACATCAAGACCTGTCGCCCATCCCACACTATCCCATCCCAAGGCTAACCCATGGAATGAGGATCCTTGTAAGCTCCCATTTGTATAGTCGCAAAATCAGAAAAATCCAAAAACATCGCAAAATCAGAAAAATCCAAAAACATTGCAAAATCAAAAAATCAAAAAATAATAGAAAAATACCAAAAATCCAAAAAACAACATCAATCATCCAACAAGCATCAATCTTCATCACATCACACTCATCCCAAACCATTCCCACATCATCAAGTCTTGCCAGAACTACATATTCATTTTCACCCACATCTTAAAAGTACCTTGATCTCGTGGACACAGGGCATATAGGCAGTTTGGAATACGAAGGATGTTTCCAGTACTCAGGTATCTAAGATGCACCCATCCAACCCATTTGGATGGTCCCCATTCACTGAGCTTTCTAGAACTAATAAATGATACACATGCTACGTATACACTCCAAACAGGTACCCTAATGCAAAAATCATGAATCAACAAACCAACCATAATCCTACACATGGCCGAACTGTTCTTTTGCCCATCTTCCAAAAATTCTCCAATCAAAACCAACTGATCTGCGTCCTAGGATATATCTTTTCTACAATGGACAAAAATCTGTCATTCTATCATCACGTCTCTTGGCAAGAATACACAAAGGCTATTTGTATCTTTTTGTTGGTCTTGTTGCTTATTGATTTTTATCTTTTTGTCTCACTCTAGGGCATCTCCAAAGCTACCTTGATCTTATTATATCATGGCAAGTGGCGGACAACGCCGAGAGTAGACATGGTCATTGTTTCTGTATGTTGTGCTTGTGGGTTGGTTTCATTACTCCAAGATTAGTATTCATATCTTGCAGCCTGAGTCAGTTCTAGCATGATGTGTCCCATTTGCATATATAGGCATCACAACCTTATATGCATTATTCACACTCATCGCTATGAGTACCCTTCTTAGGCTAGGCAAGATTATACTACCTTAGGCACGCATGAAATCAACCTATTGTTTGTGGGTCTAGTCCATGCAATCGTAGGATATACATCATCACCTAGGTCTTTTTATACCTTTGTGAACTGTATCCTGCATTGCTACATTAAACTAAGAAATGCTCTCAATCAATCTTTTACAACTACTGTTACTAGCTCAAAATCATCATCCTAATCACTCATTCAACTATCCCATCTTGGCCTAGATTTGATAATCACTTTACATTCCCCCAACTAATTCCCACCTAACACATCCTGAACCAAAGAAAATCTCCCCTCAATGACATGATGTCTTATGACCTAACAACCCTCTCATCTCCCCACCCCCAGCCTCAAGACACTCCCAATCCTACCCATACCCATCCATACACCCCTATCCTCTCCCCACCTAATCCCCTTTCCCACAGCGTCACCACTCAGGGTCAAACAAAGAACATCATGTGTATCAGGACCGGATCATCTCACCTATCACCTAGTTTGCATACCACCTATCACCTAAACTGCATCTAGCATATCATTCAGCTACATGTCATGATCATTTAGTTGCATATCATTTAGGTGCATTTTAATCCATTTAGTTGCATATCATTTAGGTGCATTTTAATCCATTTAGTTGCATATCATTTAGGTGCATTTTATCCATTTAAGTTGCATATCATTTAGGTTCATTTTAATCAATTTAAAGTTGCATATCATTTTGGTTCATTTTTAATCCATTTTAAGTTGCATATCATTTAGGTTCATTTTAATCCATTTAAAGTTGCATCACTTAGCTTCATTTGAATCCATTTTGCATATCATTCAGGTTCATTTTAAAACCTTTTTGCATATCACTTAGGTTCATTTTAGAATCAGTTTAACATACATGTCATTTACGATCATTCTAAATCATTTAAGTTAAATTGCATATCATTTCATTAGGTTCACCATTAACAACTGATAGCTTGCATCATGATTAGGTTCATTTTAGAATCATTTGGTTTTACATTATACTTCACATTGCATGTTATCTCATTACCATTTAGTCACATTACATCATCATATAAATGCATTTAATAAACATCTAATAAATGTTTATGAAACATTCATTTGCATTAGACATCATATACTCCATAAAATCACAACACCATGCATGTATCACAATAAATCCATCATAAATGCATCCATAAAATCAAAAACATCATTGCATAAACATAACACATCCATAAGCATATAAATCTATAAAGAAATACTGCATCCATCACATAGGCATCATCATAATAGAAGCATCATAATCACAGCGTCATAAACCATCAAAAAGCATCGTATCATATAAAATCACCGCAAAAAAAATGTATATCACTCATATATACATCAAAAAAATAAAGTGTCCTGATACAAAATGCCTCCAAGGGCTATCATGATATGGCTATCACATAGAGGATCCCCTCTCTGATGGAGTGGGAGACTCTAACCCTGGTCGAGCCTGTGATCCTGTCGGCAGCTACGACTGTGGCTAGACCTGCACCTGAGGAACCTGTTGGGGCACGTATGAGGGAGGATGCATCGTCTGCTGAATAGATCTCGATCTATGTGATCTCGATGCCCCCGATTTGCTGACATGGCTATAGCTCGGTGTTCACTGCTCTGTTGGCACAACCACATAATACAGCCCCCGATAATACTCCATCTGCCCCCTAGTCTCTATCAACTCTCCCTATACCTAAGACATCTAAACCTTAGACTGGGATAGTTGTGTCTACATCAATGTCAAAACTGGGGCTAGCCCAGCCCCTGATGCCTGTAGACTACCCATTGTAGTCTCTGCCTGCTGAGCCCTAGTGAGTGCTGCATCTCGCTCTCTGGTCAACACCTCTATATCACCCTGCGCCTGGACTAACTGTGCCTGCAACACAACCACTTGTCCATCTGCCCCATCTAATAAAGCTAATGCCCCCCGCAACTGCACCAACTCTACATCACAGCTCTCTAGTGTCTCCTCTAGGCTGGCCACCTGGGCCCGTAGGGTCTCCATCTCCTTTTCATCCCGAGGCCACTGACGAGGTGTCAACCTTTCAACCTCTACCTCTCCAGCTGTCCTTGAGGGACCCACCTGCTGCCCTGCTACCTGTTGTACTCCCCCATTTGCCTGTTGCTGCACTACCTATGGTGGGGGTAGATCACCCCTATCCACCCCCGGTTGTTCCCCACGCCGCCGATGTCCTCTAGGTTGTCACCCTGCCTCAACCTACACCTGCTCAACATGAACCTGCTACACAGGTCCTTGCTACACAGGTCCCTGCTACCCCACCTGCCCTTGTCCTGCTGCCACTACCGCCGGCATATCTATCAGCTGGCCATCCCTACCAACCAACCTCTCCTCTCCATCATCTCCAATCTCCATGAGGACATCCTCAATGATCTCCTCCCCCTCCTCCAAGTGGACATCCCCCTCCGGATCATCTCCATCATCACCAAAATCATCATCCCCCCTGAACCTGCTACCTCCTCCACTGGATCCATCAACCGAGAGGGCCGATGCATCTGCCACCATATATCATATGCAGGCGTAGTCCCTGCATCCCTCACTGTGCTCCTCCAATCCCACTGCACCAGCCGTAGGGCTCCAAAATCAGCTAGCGCGACTTGTGGCTGTATGGCTATAGGCCAATAGGCTACATCTCGAGGCGTCTGTGTGAATATCACCATCTGCTGCGGAATGTCCTGAACCAACCCAAACTGCCACATGACCTGTGAGGGTAGATACATATCTATAGTATGGTCGCCTCGACACATAAGATACCACTGCTAAAATGCAAAGGGGAGATGAATATCATCATCTGGCCATGGCTCTACGCAGATATACGATTGCCAGGTCACACTGATCACATCGTCCAGCATCCTCCTCCAATACCGCACTTGTCCAGTGTATGTGTACTTTGCATCCTGATATAAAAACAAAAAGGCCTCAAACAACCACTGATAATAACCACATGTCGGCCTTGTGATTGGGATATGCTCCCAGATCTATAAATGAAGCAGAGTAACTCCAGCGGATAATGCTCTATCATACAGATACGCGACTGTGTGCATCTCGTGGTATAACTGCCCCAGCATCGCTAGTCCCCAAGCATAGATGGTCTCATGCCTCACCATCCCCTCTATCATCCCTCCCCAACCAACTGGAAAACCTCTGCCTCACATGTCTGGCATCACAAATCCTCCAATCAAAGCACAGAGGAATAAAGCAAAGGGATCTGCACCCGCAGCCAGTGTCCCCTCATAGTCCATCTCTCTCCCGTCCGTTGAGAGAACAATGTGGTCTACTCCAAACACTCTGATCAAGGCACTCCACCCCATCCCTGTGTCCTATCTAACACGCCGGCCTCGAATAGGTAACTTGAGGATGCGATAAACATCCTCAAGAGTAATGGTAATCTCACCAGTCGGCAACAAAAAGCTGTAGGTCTCAGAGCGATACCGCTCCACAGCCGCTGTCATCAGAGCTCTATGAGCTCGCAGAACTGGCATCAACACCACTGACAGAAGCCCTAATCTAGCTAGCCTAGCCCACATAGCATCGTCAAAGTGATCAAGCAGTGCCATCACGGATGGAACTCGTCGCTCTTGTGACTACAATATAAATCGCTGTGTATCATGCATCCACAACTTTTGGTTAGATGTTGACTTATCTTCTTCTAAACCAACCCCTTTTCTTCTAATGTCTAAAAGGCTAGCATCATGTGGCACCAAAACAAACAACCCCTCATGCCATGTTTACAATGGCGCTACAATTTCCTCTAAATGGTGCTAATACAAAAAATAGCGCCACTGCGCATACCTCTTTGCGCCAATCCAGAAAATAGCGCTACTGCGCGCTATATATGGCACCATTTTTACAAATGGCATCACTCTACCTTTTGGCACTAATTAGCATAATGGTGCCGATTACCTGAACTGCACTAATCCAGTCAATAGCGCTAATCCCCTAAATCACACTAAAATTACAAATAGCACTCTTAACAAGGATGGCGCTATTCCAGAGAATACCGTCACTTTAATGCCAATTTGGCACCAAAACACCAGGATCCTATTTTCTTCTACAGATCGCGCTAATCTGGATGATAGCGCTAAAACACCTACCTAATGGTGACAAACCACCCTAACCCTACCCTGGTAGATAGCGCCAATCCAAAGGATGGTGCTAATCCGCCTTATCGTTGGCGCTACGTGCCCCAATCCCAAATCCTCAAAACCCTAAAAAATGCACGAAAAATGAGAAAATTACAAAGTTAGGGTTAGACCCTACTTGAGGTCCAGCCTTCGGTGCCTACCCAAACTCTCGGAACCGCTCTGAAATGTGTCGAAGTCGCAGAAACTGGGGGTTGCGGTCAACCATCTCTCCTTCGCCCTTTCTTCTCCAAAGTCAAAAGTGTGCAAATGTGGCACTCTAAGGGCCCACTTTGCCTAATATAGTGGGCCATGTCATTCTTCCACCCCCTCTTCTTCCCTTCAGGGTGCAGATCTCAGCCTTTTTTGTCATCCCCTATCTGATTTTCACTACTGTCACATCCTTTTCGAGAAATCGCCTGAAAAATTCTTATTTTCTCACTGACCTCTCAAGGGGGCATCCCTTATCCATCTTATTCCTTCTTGGTAGCTGAGGCATATCTTTCTTCGACCTGACCTCACTTCCCTCCTAGGTCTTGACACCATGTCAAAGAGGGGCAAATGTAGACACCTAAAAATGTCTTCTACCATCAAACTGACTCCCGACATCCCTAAACAGATCAATTCCCTTCTAATCAATTAATTAATTTTTTATTTAATTAATTACCCCTTTCATTTTCCAAATTCACACCATTTTATCTCCAAAATTGAATTAATTTCATTAATTCAATAGTCCAAACCTTAGCCAATTGATTAATATGCAATATCTATTAAATCAATTTCTCCTTTTTCACTAAATCCAATTAATTAGTTAAAACCATGTTAACTAATTAATTCAGCATATAATTGACCTATCCCTACCCTAAACAATTAAATAGCTATTATTTAATTGCCTACCCTAGCCTACCTCATCCTAGCCCTAGGATTAATTAAATGAAACCTATGTTTAATTAATCCTAACCCCTTCATTTAGATGGTCAAACCTTGTTTAACACCCTTCCCCACATCCTCCAAATAAAAAATTGAATTAAATCCACATAAGTCAATTTTTTATTTAAAAGACATCCCACATCACATTTAATTCCTCTTACAAACCCATACTCATTTATTTCCTCTCTTCCCCAAATGAATTTTTAATTCATTTACATTGCCCCATATGAATCTTTAATTCAAAAATAATCTTTCATCCACATGCTTATTTAATAACTCTTTTTCCCAAAATGAATAAAAGATTCACTTTTATTCATAGCCCTCCATTCATTCAAGATCAAATCTAGGCCCTCCACATCACTTTTATCCTCCACCATTGATCTTCCAAATCAATCTCCACCATTGGATCAAAATCTCTTCCAAAAATCTATAAATAGAACCTCTCTCCATCCATTTTCATCATCCAAGTTTATGCAAAGTTATTATGCCAAAATCACTCTTGAGCTAGAATAGTGAGTTGCAAATTAGAGTAGCATTTCACATTCAATCTATTGTCTAGGGATTATCTTTGTCTTAGAAGTTTTCTTTGGGTGTAAAGGCTCCTTCCTCCCTTGATGGGATTGGATTTGCATGTGAGGTATAACTTCTTGTGTTTATTGCATTTTGTTTATTGTTTTCTACCTTATTTGCTTATCTAATCTACGGTTATTTCAATGAATATTACTTGAGGGATTTGTGGTATCCATTTCACTAGCTAACCAAGGAATCTCATAATTTTCAACCATCCTTGCTAGAATTCATCACAAGATTCCCAATCAAAAGAGAAATTACAACTAAATCCACACCTTTATAAGTTAAAATAATCAGTAAATACTATATATATAAATTGCATTGTAATTATAGAGAAAATCAATCAAACCATTGGCATTCAACAAACATGGAAGAGAGACCTTGTACCAAGTAGCAGAATAACATATAGCTTTGTGGTTTGAAGTACAACTTTAATTAATGGTATACTCCATCATTAATGAGGAAACTGGGTAGAGAGACATTTATTTCAATTCGTTCCTTTCCCTATTAATTAATAAAAGATTTTAAACATACTCAAATTAGAAGCCCCTAAAAAATCATGAAATAAACATAATTGGAAGAAGGAAACAATTATGAGCATTTGAAGCCCTGAAAATCAAGATCTCCAGTATCTAATTCGAAACCCTCTTGAAAGATTTACTTTTAAGAACCGCTGTGATTTAATAACTGGATTTAATGTTGTCTTTGCCATTGAATTCCTATCACCTATGTAGATCTTTATGGAAATCCATCCAAAAACTTTGTAAAAATTCAACTAATTGGGAACATAATATGACCTCACAATATGCATAAATCTTCCCCATATCTTGTAAGGGAGTAAATTCTAAGATGGATAACTAGTGATCTCGTAGAAATAATGGATAGTGGAATTCAATTCTCACTTACAACTTTAGAGAAAGAAATGGGCCTCCTTCAAATATGTTTTCAATAAGGAACAGGTGGATACTTATCTACCACATGTATAAGCTAAGTTAACAGCCTCAATTTGCTTTACCTCGTTTCACAATAGCCTTGTAATTCATGGGCTACAATAATGGCAGTCAAGTCTGATGTTTTTCTGCTTGATGATGTTGTTGCTTGGGTATCAAATGATGTACACCTTTAATCTAAAAATGATCATTAAAACTTTCTATGTTTATGCTCCCTCTAGCTATTGCAAATGAATCACCTTCTTTCAGAGAGTGAATAGTAAATAATCAAGGTGTAACGGTCTTGCTGATGGGTGTGCCATGGTGCCTTTGAATTACCATCAAAACAACAGTGGCAAACATTTCTTCCCTTGAATGACATTCTTCATAGAATCATGGCTTCACACAATCAATCAACCTTACACTTATACAATCAACAATGATTTCAAATTATGCAACTCAAGTCTCAAATCCACAATTCCAAAATTTGAGAATAATCAAATTCCAAGATAAGATGTACTACAAAATTTGAAAGGGGTAATATGAATTTTCACAACAAAAATTGAATATGCTAAATCTCTTTCTCAACAAACCTTCAAAACTACTACTCCATTGCTAATACTATCAACCTAATTATGTTCCACTTTAGAGCAAAGATCCCCCTTATATTTGTATCCTTCTACAACGGTGGTTCTCATCATCATGAATCCATCAACCATTCACAAAGCCAAAATAAATATGCTTCACTACCATATTGAAATTGTGAGTAGATTGCATATGCACATCACACTATTATTATATACAAATAACATTGAATGTATGTAATATTATATTATTTATTGGGGTAGATTTTACATTCTTTACATTGGCTTTGTAAAAGCCTCTTTCCATCAACTACTCCACAATTACCTTATAAGAAATAAATACTTAATATAAATATTAATTATTAAACACTTCAATTTAATTGATATTACTAATGTGTTCATATAAATTTCCAGCCTACTATAGATATAATATATTCACCAACAGGTTGATGAGGTATAGTTTGTTTATATGTGTGAAAGCTCCCAAAAAGAAGTCAAATAAACACAACTAAAGGGCATGCTAGAGGATGTTTGTGTTCATTTCTTCTTTGTGTTTTTAATTTATATTTTGATATAGTAAGCTGAAGTGCATGTGTATTCTTAAATGTGGACATTATTTATTGATATTTTAATGCTACATGTTTGGCTATATGTAGATGATGTGTGGGGTGTTTGTGTTTTCCTTTGTTTTGTTTTTTAAATTTGTATTTTGATATAGCAAGATGAGGTGCATGTGCCTCCTTAATTGTGTACGTTGTTTGTTGATATTTTGATATAGTAAGTTAAAGTGCACATGTATTCTTAAATGTGCAAATTATTTATTGATATTTTAATGCTACATGTTTGTCTCTATGTGGATATTGTGTGGGGTGTTTGTTTGTGCCTATATTTAGTGTTTTGTTTTTTATTCTTTATTTTGATATAGTAAGATGACATGCATGTGCCTCCTTAATTGTGTTGGGGGAGATGGATCTAAGCATTAGAGCGTGCAAGAATTGCTACTTTATTTGTAGGATGACTTTAAATCTCACTTCTCTTTTATGACCTTCAAATGAGGTTTCTAGACAATGCTATTTTGAACCATAGTATTGATTGTTAATTATAGGACTTATTATATGTCTCCTTGTTTCAAAACTTTTCTTCAAAAACTTGAAAGATCTTTATTGCAAAGGTGCAATGGCATACTAGTATGGCATGGTGATATGTAAAAACAATACACTACTTAGAATTTATAACCATCAAGTTGATGTTGGGGCATGCATGAATGCCTTCTATTCTAGATCTACTTTGAACTATAAAAATATATACCAATAAGCATTAGGAAGACTAAACATGTAGTTTTACGAAGCCCTACTAACAATGTCTTAATTTTGTTTTCTTTGTTGACCTTTCATTGTGCACTTTTGGGGGAGAGTTAAGATAATTGGATTTCCTAGCTCCTTTTTCTATGGTGGGAGACTAAAGACCATTAGAAGCCAACATTAGTGCAACTATAATTATGACTCAAACTATTGGTGATGCCTTGTTGAGACCTACTTTCACCTTTAATGGTAGATTGATCTTAGAACCATTTCTTTGTTTGACTATATTTTTTAGTCCATGGGATGAAACTTTTGCAATGAACATAACTTGCAGTTATCATGTGGAACAACCTAGTAAAATAACACAAATGAAATCCTCTTTGTACAAGTGAAATAACACAATTTGTTTTTAGTTTGATCAACTTTTCAACAAGTTTCTTTTTGAGCTTGCAAGTTAGATTCCTATTTAAACTGTGTTTAAGAAAAAAAATAAAATTTTGTTTATGATAGTCTTTATCATTGTTCCCTTGTAGTTGTTTTCCAAGTTGAGAGAGAATAGGTTTCCAAGTGAAATTGAGTTGAGGCAACTCATTAGCAGGTCATTGGGAGCAAAAGATTCATTGGGCCTCATAGCAGACATCTCATTTAAAGTGTGACATGGTTGAAATAATTTTGACCTTGGCAATGAAGGTTCATTGCTATTTTTGTACCAAAAACTAATATTTCTATGCGTAAGAAACACAATTGAGATAGTGTTTGTTCCCTTGGAGTTGTTTTCCAAGATGAGAGAGAATAGGTTTCCAAGTGTACTCATTGGTAGGTCATTGGGAGAAAAAGATTCATTGCCTCATAGTGGACATGTCATTTAAAGTGTGACATGGTTGAAATAATTTTGACCTTGGGAATGAAGGTTCATTGTTATTTTTGTACCACAAACTAATATTTCTGTGCATAAGAGACACAATTGAGATAGTGTTGAAGGTCACTTGTAGCGAAGTTGGATTAAGCTCTTTAACTTTTTTAATATTTAGGTCATCTATACCTCTTACTAATTCTTGTTCCTACTTTTAAAATGAAATTGTGGTATGAACATTTTCCTTTTTTAACATGTAGTTAAAAAGATATTCTAAAGGCAAATTTATACAACATAATCAAATTGGATTTTTGAACTAGGCTATAGGTATAATATACCATATAAATGGTTTGTCATACAACAGAGCACATGTTAGATTGGTTAATTTTCTTTGGTTTATAATAGAGGCTAATTTAAAGTTTTCTTACAAAGTTTACTAATTTATGTAAAATTTAAATAAATTAGTGAACATTCCACCATGGAAATTCAGCTTGCCAATGACCCCTTACAAACATGAGTAATAACTTAATAACCATTGGAGTTTCTACAAATATGATAAATGTATTCTTATTCTTGTACATTGGTTACATTTCATTTAGTTCATGATAGAGTTACAATAATACCAAAGAAACAAAGAAACCATAGAATCTAGACTGGTAACAATAGCAAGCCAACTCAGCTTTCACCACAGTGTAATGCTGGGTCCTGATGTGTAAAAGGGGTGAAGCCATGAGAAAGTAAGGTTATTCTTCCTACCCCTAGTGAGATTGATTCAATAACAATATCTAATCAAATTTTGAACAAAGAGAACCATCTAATAATCTTCTCTAAAGGCTACGTCACATACACGGGATCCAAGCAACAACAAAGATTGTGGTTTTCCATGTGGTATGCTAATGCTATCCACCTGCATTTTGTCTGTGTTTTTGACACTTTTCATAGCCTTTTTTGTGTTTTAAGAGTTTGATTTACTACAAAACATAGCGAGTTCAGTTTTCCTATGTGCATTAAAGCTTGTGTCTTTTGGTTTTTGCTCGTGTGTTTTGGTTTTTGTTCTGAACTATATAGTTTCAATTTATTAACTAGTAACATTTGCAGTGCAATGTGAATAGGTTTGCAAAAAAAATTGTAAAAGAATAATTGAAACAATGAACAAGGCATTGACATGGCATGGCAAAACTTGGCATTTGTATTATTTAAAACTATTTTCTTGAGTTCACTTTAGATCGTTGGCTTGTGAATATTTCATTGTTTCTTAAGTTGTCACATCTTGTTATGCATAGAGCGGTCCCAAGGTACAATAAGTCAATAGTCATTTATTCCAAGTTGTTTGTTGCAAAAGTCATTTTTTTCAAAGATAACACTTTTTATAGAATGCTAATAGACCATGTATATTGAATGCAGTATGGTAATTGAATGTTGCATTCAACAATCTTGTTTTATCTAATTGTAATTCTCTTGAAAAAAATTATTGTTCATTCAGATTACTGATTTCTAGATTGGTCCATGAGCTGAGAAAGTTGAACACAATCTACAATGATCAAGTGAGAAATAAGTTGCAACTATAGAATTTTAATAGAGGTTTACCTTTTCCCATGATGCAATATATTTTTGTTGTGATAATTCAATAACTCATTTTTATTAAATTCAATTTTCTTCTTCCTAACTTGCTTTTGTCTTTTGTGCATGCTTATCCAACCTTGCAACTGGTAGGGACACTAGCTGCATTACAGCGCTTGTTTTAATGTATAGTTGGGTTTGTATATCTAACTTTATCTTTATTGCTTGTCCTTATGTTTACGTATATGCAATCTCATTTTTTAATTAGTTTATTTATTTGATTATAATTGTAAATTCAATTCGTATACATAATCTAATCTATATAAACACATATCCAACCTAGTTGTTTGACTCAAGTCATGTTTGTAGGTGTGAGGTCATCCTCGCAAATGTGATCTTTTAAGCCTTTTAATTGCAAAATTAAAATAAAATGTTTAGTGAACTAGCCCTACCTTACACTTTGGTCCTTGTAACTGCTCGAATATAAGTAGACATACATTTAAAAGTCTAATAATGATTTGACAATCCATCACATTCACCCTTTTTTTGTTGGAGGGTTTTACATCAAACCCAGTAGAATCATTTAGCTACTCGATACAGGAGCACGAACCTTAGGCTATAACCTCTTCAACTCAGAGCCAAGGACTAAGGGGTATCCATTCAACCAAATTCACCTGGGATACGATCTTGACCTCATCCCTTATGGTGTTGGAGCCTTGCACTTATCAAAACTTGATCCATAGTGGGCTCATTTGGAACCATTCAACTTCACTAATAGACCAAGGGCCCATTGACTCATGAAAATTTTATATTGATTTACCCCAACGAACAAATCATTGGTGAAAGGACAAATGCACTATTTTTTCTTTTCTTCATCCTTTTCCTTCATTGGCTTCCTTCTTTCAACTTTTTAACTTTTTGTTTGATAGATGAGAGCACCTAACAAGCCTAGAGCTATTTTTTTCTCTTTTCTATCCTAGATAGTTATATATATGGAAAATCTAGCTTTTCTTAGGATCCTTCTTCCATTCCATTTTTTTAATTCTTACTTTTCAAGAGATACAAAGAAATGTTTTAGAGGTTCTCCTTTCTACAACCAACAACCTAGAACACTTATAAGTCTTGGAATAAAAAGGTCACGATTTACAAACTCACAACACTTTTAAGCATCCAAGAAAAACACTTGCATCCTCTAGGCTCTTTTACATGCCACTTTATTACACATTCAAAGGCTTCAAATAGTAGTAGTCACTACATTTCCTTTTTGTCAAGTTATTGGCTCTACATCTTCAACTTACATGTTGTCTTCCATCACAAAAGAAGAACCGATGTGAAGGAGAGAGACTAGAAGGCAAAAATTTGGGTCCATGAGGACATTGAACTATCACAACACAAATCATTAGAATCTCAAATCATTAATATCTTAAGTGTGAGATTCTTTTATATTGCATTTTTTTAAACTAAAATAGTTTACTTTCATAGAATAGAGAATTAGGTAGATTAGAGTAGGTATCACATTTTCCTATAATTGCAAGATTTGCTTGCAAGCCCCAAATCTAGTGTAGATTTAGACTAGTTAGATAAAATTAGATTGTATATTGCAAATCTTTGTTTAAAAATAGTAGCACACTTCTTTCAAAATTGAGCATCTTTAAATCATAAACAAGCCTCCACCTTTATTTATGAACAACTATCAAGTTGAACAAATCAACAAACAAGCATGAAACAAGAAACACAAATGTTTATTTTGCAATATCATTCAAAAATCAACAAATTGTAGTATCCATCCTTATGTCGTAACAAGAGATTTTAGACAAAAGGGATAGACAAGGAGACCTAATCAAATTCATTGTTAATCTATTTTTGAAATCATTTAAATTCAAATTGTGCTTTAAGTTTAGAGAAAAATGAAAGATAATAGTTGTTGATTCTAGTCTTGGAATTATTCTCATAATTAGTTTAATTCATTTAAGTTGCATGCAATCACTCAAAAATACAAAAAAAAAAAGTTTACTTGCATTTATATTAATTTCATTGAAAAGATAAAATATATATATGTGTGTGTGTGTGTGTGTGTGTGTGTGTGTGTGTGTGTGTGTGTGTGATTTAATTTCCATGCTTTAATGTTGTTCATCTTAGCATTTAGCGTAATTTGTAATATTCATTTTATAAGCAATTAACTCATTCAAAAACACAAAAAAATAAATAAAGAAAAAACATAGAAAATGCCGTGTCCTTTCACAATTGAGCCTTGGAGCTCCCAAACTAAGTCTCAAATGCTAAAATGATCAAAAGAAACAAAGCTGCTTACACACTTAAGTCAGTTTTGAAAATTTCCCCTACTCACTCACAATTTCGAACCCTATAAGGTCTTTATTTAGAGAAGACCATCTAGACCATGGAAAAGAAAAGGGGTTGATGAACTACCTCTTTGGGTCTTTAGTGATTATGGCCTGCCCATGAGGGACATGGTTAATCACAGTCGAAGCATTTTCCAATAAAAGTTTGGAGATGTTCCACAAAAAGTGCATTTTTTCTACTTGTACTATAAGATTACAATGGTAAAAATACATTTTTGACCAGCATTTCTATTTAGTTATGTAATAGACATCAAATTTCTACAATCCATTGTATTGTAATTTGAGTGTTTCACAATTAAATTGTGTAGTAGTTTCTCATCAATGTTTCGGATCACACTACGTGATACATTTAATTATGTGTTTAGTTTTGTTCATGTAGTTATATTTAGTGTTTTATTTAATGTATAGTTGGGTTTGTATATCTAACTTTATTTTTATCACTTGTCATTATGTTTACATATATGCAATCTCATTTTTTAATTGGTTTATTTATTTGATTATAATTGTAAATTCAATTCGTATACATAATCTAATATGTATGAACATATATCCAACCTAGTTGTTTGACTTACGTCATGTTTGTAGGTGTGAGGTCATTCTCACAAATGTGATATTTTCAGCCTTTTAATTGCAAAATTAAAATAAAATGTTTAGTGAACTAGCCCTACCTTACACTTGGTCCATATAAGTGCCTAAATATAAGTAGACATACATTTCAAAGTCTAATAATGATTTGGCAGTCCATCACATGACCCTATGTGTTGTGAAACAACGAAACTCTCTCTCCCCAAACCAATCTTGAAGTGATGGAAGTATCTAGTTATTCTCTTAAAACCTTCCCCCTTGTAGTTTCATGCTTGTTTGACTATTTGTTAGGTGTCTCTCCCTTTCTACTTCTTCATTTACTAATTTTTTCTCTTTGAATGGCACATTCACCATTTTTTTAGCATGGTTTTTTAAACCCATAGAACTGTTGAGCTACTCAATATGGGAGCACGAGCCTTAGGCTAAAACCTCTTCAGCTCAGAGCTAAGGACTGCGGGGTATCCATTCCACGAAATTCACCTAGGGCATGATCTTGACCTCATCCCTTATGGTGTCAAAGCCTTGCACTCAGCAAAACTTGATTTCTAGTGGGATCATTTACAACCATTCAATTTCACTAGTAGACCAAGGGCCCATTGACTCACCCAATTTTTCTATTGATTTACCCCAACAAACAAATCATTGGTGTTATGGAGTAGAAAGTGTAAACTTGTTTATCAGGACCTATTTTAACAAATTTTTGAACATTAAACAATTAAATCTCAATCCTGATTAATAAACCTGACAAAATAAAGTTAGGACAGGTCTAAGCCCACTTAAATGGGCACTCTTCAAAATTTGTGGAGCTAAAGGACCAGGGCGCCTTGCACCCTGGTCCCAGATGTTAGCCTTGGTCCTATTTTTGAGATGTCAAATTAGAAAGCCTCCTTGGCTAATACATGCTAGCCCCAATTGGTTTTATTCATTATTGGTTAGCGATAATGTATATAAGCAAGTTAGTTCATTCATTTGAACATCTCTAAGTTCTCCAAGCAATCTAGGCACACTTGCACTCTCTCTTCTTCTCTCTCATGCTATCTATTCTTCTCGAAAGCTCTCTATGGTGGATTATTATTATTGCACTAACTTCTAGGTTTTGGGGTGTGTGCAAGAAGTTGAGTCCACTTTTTGGCCAAAAAGTGGAAGTCGTTTCCCTAATTTTCATAATTTATCACATTTGACTTAAAAATTTGAAGCACTTAAAGGTGGAATCTTGAAAAAAGTCAGTAAATATGAAATGTAGTACTCGGAGTCTAGTTTCTAAATATGTAGTTTTTTTAATACTCAGATGATACAAATTGATTTTTAATATGTGTTTCTAAAAACCACTATTTAAAAGTCAATTTGTTTTACTATACCTTGCACATGTACATTATCCATATTTTGACCTAAATAATCATATTTTTCTAAATCCTTTTGGGAAAAGCTTTGTAACTCACTGAATCACGTTTTTCATATTTTTTTGTAATTTTTTATTGAATATTTTTTTTTGTTAAATTTTTATTGGCCATTTTTGGTGTTTTAAAAACTCGTCGTGTACGTCACGCATAGGATGACCTAAACTTATCATTTTTTGAAATTGAAAAGAATTGTCTAAAGTATGTTTTCATACAATTTTTTTACAAAAAAATATTTTAATAAAAAGTTATTAAAATAATAAAAAACCCTAATAATTCAAGTTTATGGACCAGTTTCATCAGAAATTAATTGAAAAATAGAAAAAATAATCCAATTGTAAAAAATTACATATTTAGAATCTACATTGTCTCATATATAATAGGTTTTAATTTCATCAAAAAATTATGCAAAAAAGGCCTTCAGACATATGCCCAAGGTCACTATTTTTGTTGTGACATTGACAAGACCTTCAACTTGCAGGTCAAACTAGGTCCAAAGCCAAGGGTTGGGTTCCCAAGCCTTTTTTCTGACCCAAAATCCATAGCAAAAATTAGGTCAAAAATTCAAATTTTATGAAACAGGATCCCATTTTAAAATGCGATCCTATTTTAAAATGGGATCTCATTTGAAAATAGGATCCCATTTTTAGAAAATGAGATCTCTCTTTTGGCTCGAGATCTCGAAGTAAAATAGGATCCTGTTTCATAAAAAGTGGGATCCCATTTTGGTTTACCCGATTTTGGGGTTTTTTCTAAGTCTGAAACTTCCACCTTAAGTGGACTCATCTTTGTGCATTTACCCTTTGTGAAGATCTCTCTACTTCTTTGGGATAAACCAACTTTTTTATTCAAGTTGTGATACTGTATCAAGAAAGCTAGGGTTTCTATGCTCATGGTGACTCCTTTCCTTTGGTTGGCTGCCCCTTTGGAAGTCTTTCCTTCTTCAAATGTGCCATGACTAAATCCCCAACCTTGTATTGCACATCTCTACTTCTCTCATTGGCTTTCTCCTTGTACTTCTCATTGTTCCTTTGAAGAGTTTCTCTTACATTATAATGGATGTCCTTCATGGCTAATGCAAAGTCTTCACCTTGAGCACTCTTCCTCTCCAATCCATGTAGATCCCTCAATTCAAGAATGTCTCTTAGGTGAATACCATAGACAATCTCAAATGGACTCCTTCTTGTGCTTTTATTGGTGGAGTCATTGTAAGCAAATTCAATTTGAGGGATGATCATATCCCATGCCTCTCCATGCTGCTTGGTAAGACATCTAAGAAGATTTCCCAAGGACCTATTCACTACCTCAGTTTGGCCACCAGTCTGAGGGTGATAGGCTGAAGTGAAGGACAATTGAGTGCCCAACTTCTTCCACAAAGTATGCCAAAAGTGGCCCACAAACTTTGGATCCCTGTTAGTCACAATGTTAAGAGGCAAACCATGGATTCTAATAATTTCTTTGAAGAACAAACCAACAATGTGTGAAGCATCATTAGTGCATTTACATGGCAAGAAATGAGCCATTATACTAAATCTATCCACCACAACAAATATGCTATCAAAACCTCTTTGATTCCTAGGAAGACCCAAGACAAAATCCATGCTAATACTTTCCTATGGCCTATGAGGAATAGGAAGTGGCTGATATAGACCAGCATTAGATGATGTTCTCTTTGCTCTTTGACAAATACTACAACTCTCAACAAATTTTCTGATGTCTGATTGCATTTTAGGCCAAAAATAAAATCTTTTCACCTGATCCAATGTTTTGTCCAACCCAAAGTGACCTCCTAGTCCACCACAATGCTTTTCCTTTATGGTGTTCTCCCTCATGGAACACCTAAGAACACATAATTGGTTGCCTTTGAACAACAACCCCAGCTGCAACAAAAACTCAGAAAAATTAGAATGATAAGAGTCTAGAAACTATGAACAAACTTCATATACCTCCTTGAAATCCTTATCATCCTTGTACATATGTTTGAGGGAATCAATTCCCACACTTTGCAACTGAATTTCTTGAACCATGCACACCCTTCTACTCAATGCATCTGCCACTTTATTGGCCTGCCCCTTCTTGTGTTTGATGGAAAAGGTATATGCTTGGAGTTGTTCAACCCATTTCATATGCCTATGACTATGTTTCTCCTGTGATATCAAAAAACTAAATGCATGATTGTCAGTGTAAACAATGAATTATTTAGGCAAGAGATAGTGCCTCCATTTCTTCAAGGTGCACCATGGCATACAATTCCAAGTCATAAGTAGAATACTTTCTCTTAGCATCATTTAGTTTTTCACTAAATAAGGCAACTGGTATGCCCTCCTTACTCAAAACAACCCCTATAGCAAGGTTACTAGCATCACACTCCACCACAAACAACTTATTAAAATTAGGAAAAACAAGAATGGACTGTTGTGCTACCTTTTGTTTCAAAATTTCAAAAGAATCATTGGCTACCTTTGTCCAAGAAAATTTACATCTCTGCCCCTCTTTAATGGTATCCAAAATAGGTACACAAATATGACTAAAACCCCTTATAAACTTCTTATAGAATGTTGAAAAACCATGAAAACTTTTTACATCACCTACTGTTTTAGGAGTTGGCCATGACAAAATATCCTCTACCTTTGCTGGATCTATCTTCAAATTACTTTGGGAGATGACAAAACCAAGATAGGCGAGTTCTTCCTTCATAAAGACACTCTTCTCCATGTTGATCATCAATTGCTCATCATGCAACTTCTTCAAAACCTGATCCAAGTTATGCAAATGTTCTTCCTTGGTCCTACTAAAAATAAGAATGTCATCAAGGTACACCACAACAAATTTGCCAATGAAATTTTGCAACACCTCATTCATAAGGTGCATAAAAGTACTTCGGGCATTGGATAGACCAAATGGCATCACCAACCACTCATAAAGACCCTCATTTTTTTTTAATGTTGTCTTCCATTCATCCCCTTGCTTTATCCTAATTTGATGATACCCACTCTTAAGATCAATCTTGGAAAAGTATCTAGCCCCTCCCAAACAGTCCATGAGGTCCTCAATCCTTGGCATAGGGAACCTATATCTTATGGTGATCTTGTTAATATCCCTAGAATCCATACATAATCTCCATTTACCATCTTTTTTAGGGGCTAGGACTGTTGGGACAGCACATGGGCTAAGACTCTTTCTCACCAAACCCTTATCCAACAATTCTTGCACTTGCTTGGCAATCTCTTCATTTTGAGAAGCTGTCATCTTGTAGGTTGCGTTGTTTGGCAAAGTAGACCCTAGTATGAAGTCAATTTGATGTCTTATGTCCCTAATAGGTGGAAATTCATTAGGCATCTCCTCTACCATGATACCCTTATACTTCTCTAACAATTGCTGCACCTCCTTAGGAATCTCTTCCTCACTAGGACCATGCAAATTAGGACTTTTAGGCTTTAAAATCAAAGCATACCCCTGGGTTCCTTCCTCCTTAAGGGTGTTAAGAAACTCTCTACCACTCAAAATCATGACACTTGACCCAGCACTCTTCTCTACATTCTCATCCGGCAAAGGATCCATTCTATACTTCCTACCATTCTTGGTTATGATGGAGTTAGATTTACCATCATGTTGGGATTGAACATCATATTGCCATGGAGGTCCTAATAGCAAATGACAAGCATCCATGGGGATTATATCACACAAAATCTTGTCCTTGTATTCCCCTATCTCAAACTCTACCCAAGTTTGTTCATCTACCAAAACTTGTTGCCCCTTATTCAACCATGACACTTTATAAGGACTAACATGAGGAAGTCTTTTCAATTTCAACTTGTCTTCCATCTCAATGGAAACTAAATTTTCAGTTGAACCTGAATCAACAATTACCTTGCAAATCTTACCATAGGCCTTGCATGTTGTCCTGAACAATGTCTTCCTCTGAGGGGGTTCTTGTGTTTGAGGCACCTTCCACATGGTTCTCCTCATCATCAAGTTTTCTCCTTCATGGACTAGGGCTACACTTCTAATTGGAGAGTTAACACTTTGGCAATCTTCCTCTTGGATCAACTAGTTCCTTCTCTCCCCTCCATGAGATTTTGAAGCTTGTTTCTTAGGGCATTTGAAGGCTGGATGTCCCACTTGGTTGCAATTATAGTACCTCCCTGTGAAGACATTAGGACCTCTCCCTGGTCCAACAAATCTATCCCTTCCATTGGGTCTCTTTCCTCTAAAGCCTCCTCTAGAAATTGATTCTCCACTTTGTTCTTGGTAACTAGATTCCCCTTGACTTCTTTGAAACCAATTTCTACCTCCAAAACTACCCCTACCTCTAAAATTTCTGCCTCCTTTACCTATGTTTTGCTGCTCTCCCTTCCTCTTCAACTTTTCTTCTGCCCTTAGTGCCATTTGAAAGCATTTATCCATTGTTTCAGGGGTTATTATACTGATTTCATCTTGTATACTAAACTTCAAACCATTTAGATACCTTTCCACTTTACCTTTTTCATTCTCCATATGTCCACAACAAAGAGATAACTTGTGAAACTCCTCGGTGTAGGTGGCCATATCCGAATCTCTTTGTTTGAGATTTTGCATTTTCTTGTAGATTTGCACCTCATAGTCTGATGGAAGGAATTGGGACTTGATCCTCTCCAACATTCTGCTCCATGAAGAGATCATGCTCTTTCCACTCTCCACCCTCTCACCTTGGGTGTAATTCCACCATGCAAGCGCAACACCTTTGAGTTTAGTTTTTGCAAACTTCACTCTCTTTTTCTCAGGAACTTCCTTGTACTCAAAATAATTATTCAAGGCCTCAATCCACTCCATAACCTCCTCAGCATCCATCTTCCCACTAAACATTGGGATCTCCATCCAAGCCTCTAATGAATCTTTACCAATTGCCTTAATGGCTTCAAGGAAATGTTTCTGATCTGCAGGTATCTCTGTCTCTTCTTGATTTTCGTCTTCTTCCTCCTCTTTTTCTTCCTCTCCATCAGAACCTTCATCTATCCTCTTCCCTATCCTTAGTGCCTTCAACTCATCTTGGAGTGCTTCCTTGACTCCACTCTTAATCTTCTCTTCCATCTCTTTGAACTTCTTAACCACCTCAGTGGTCATCCCTTTTGGAGGCATGTTGCTAGCCTCTCCTTCACTCTCCTCTGCTGACATATACCATGTCTTACACACAACCAACTGACAGAACCTTTTATGGCTCTGATACCACTATGATGTAGAGGAACCTAGGACAATTAAGGAAGTCACAATTTGACAAGACTTTCTTTTGAACACTCAAGATCCTAACTAATGGATTAACACAAAAAAATGGGAACAACAGTTAGTTTTTTTTAAACCATCATGTAAAGGCTTGTTTGACATTCCATAAGACCCATCTAGACCATTGGCTAAGGCTTGACAAGCTTGGGCTTGGTACTTCCTTCATTAAGTCACTAGACTCCTTGTAGCCCTCCAAATGAGAATAGTCAGCAATAACTTCTACTAGTGGCCTACAAACTTAAATCTTAGACAATCCTAAGATACCCTTTTGGATGTCCTACAACATGTCAAAAACTCACTATGGGTTGTTTAGCAACATGTGCCACTTTCAATAAGGTTGTCCTACTACAAGGAGCCCCAATTAGTTCTCTTTTCCAAAGGGACTACCCTTCAACCACCTCACAGAGACTTCTAATCTATTGAGACATGTCCAATGGATGCCAAAACAATAGTTTTAGCAAGTATCAAGTCTCCTCAGTCGACTGTGTGCACATTCTTCAATGTTGTGTCCTTCATGAAGCCACAACACATGGTCTTGTTGGGCTTTCACATAACAAACTCCCTCCAACTCGGGTTTATGCACTTGAAACAATCATAAACCATAAATATACAACCATGACAATCCATTCCACTGATTCTAGGAAGAGGAGATCAGTGGAATGGATGGAAAGTCCATCGTTTGAGCACAAAACCCTAAATCAGGGTTTCTGACCAGTTCAGAGAAAATTGCTTATAACTCCCTTCTAGATTAGTGTCAAGAACTCAAACCCCTCTCAAATTAAAGGTGATTCATTCTAATTTCGTACTAGTAAGAAGAGAATCTATGGAAAATTCGTGCAAGAATAAAGTACGGGAAGAAACAGGGAAATAACATAGAAAAAGACAGAAAATAGAGTTTATTTTGCTGATTTCTCCTCCAAATCTTCACATACATCTTCTCCACAGGCCTGAGGAGTCTTATATGCACATTTACAAGCCTCCCAATTAGTTTGAATCGATTGGCCAACTGAAAACTGCTCACCAACCTCTCAAAATTGTCTGAACTATCCATTGTTTTCACTGTTTACAATGGGCATTAGAGGTTGATTACTGTAATATCCCTTGCTATTTCAGACCTTATTTTGCTGATTTGAACCTCAAGGAATATTGTCAAACACTTCTGATGTAAACCCAATGCTTGCTGGTCTGTGTTTTCAGTCTGATATTTTTGCTTGATAATGATAGCTGAATATTCTAAATGCTTATAAATTCAAACTATAATGTCTAAGCATTAATCTAAATACATATATGACTTTTCTTTTGATATTTTTGATGCATATACATGAAAATTAGACATGAAATGCACACCTATAGCCAATTGACATTTTGTCAAACACTTGGTATGCATACTATTATGCTAATTAATATGCACATTACATCAAATAGATGGCCTGTCTAATACAATGCTGATATGAATGGCCAAGATTCTTGGCTCTACAATTTTATGCAACTCCTAAAATGACAACTATGAAACAATGCTGATATAAAGATGCTAACTCATGAAAGAACCTGGAAATGTAAGTTGCTGTGAATCGATGACAAAGATGAAGGAATGGCAGCCTCAAAACAGCTCATAAACATCCCTCTCAAGCCCCAATCATGCCTCTCAAGTGTAGCACCCAGCCTTCTCATCAACCAAGGAAAGGAGTCCCTTCCAAAGCCAAATTGAAACCCTCTCCTAGCTGCCCAGTACTGTAGCGTTACTGTTCACGGCACTGTAGCAACACTGTAGTGTACTGTAGCAAATCACTGTAGCAAAACACTGTAGCGCGCACTGTAGCAAATCACTGTAGCGCGCACTGTAGCGTCACTGTAGCGCTATTGTAGCAAATCACTGTAGCAAAAACACTGTAGCGTACTGTAGCAAAACATTGTAGCAAACACTGTAGCAGCCAATAGGAAAACTTCTGATATGCAAAATTAATACCTCCAAACCCCTGTTAACACTGCAGATTTAAGCACTAATGAAAGGACTGAAGTATCCCTTCCAATTTGCAACCCTTCGGAGGATATTTCACCACCTCAGTTATGCTAATCTATGGGAGTTTCCATTCCCAAAGACCAAATATGCAGAAACCCTTGGCTCCACAAAACTCATCAAATGTAAATGTCAATAATCGGATGCCTGGAAGCTTACCTTGCCCCTTCCTTTATACTTTTTTAATCACACTTTCAAGAGGCTTCTAGAAAAATCCTATTATTTTATTTTAGTGACTTTAATGATCTAATGTGTATTTTAAGTCACTATATTAAATTAATTAAATATAAGGTTACCTTTTGATTTCAAATTAAGTATTAACCTTATAAAATAATTAATTTAATAATATCTCCCTTATTTCGTCAATTAGCCTTTGGGAGTTAAAGGCTAAATTACTCATCATGAAAATCACCTAGGAAGGGGACATTACAGTCCGCCCCTCCTGAAATTGCTTGTCCCCAAGCAATCTCAACTCTAGATGCTGAAGTATCTCCTCGCCTTCCCAAGTGGCATCCTCAACCAGTAAATCCCTCCATTTGATCAAGTACTCTCTGATGACCCGTCTCCATAACTGCCTCTCCCTAACATCCAAAACAGCCTCAGGCACCAGAATCAACTTCCCCTCATCATCCAAGGGTGGTAAGGTAGCAGAAGGAACCACGCGATGACCTAATGCCTTCTTGAGGCGTGACACATGGAAAACATTGTGTACTCTGCTATCTGTCGGTTATTCTAACTCATAAGCCACATCACCAACTCGTCGGATAATCCTGAAAGGGCCATAATAACGCGGCTTGAGCTTCTCTGCACCACTCTTCTTGAGAGTGGATTGTCGATAGGGCTATAACATCAAATACACCATATCCCCAACCTCAAATGACCGCTCAACTCTCTTCTGATCAGCATACTGTTTCTGCTGATTCTATGCATTTTGGATATTTTCTCGAAGAGCTCTCATATATCCTGGTTCTCCTGTAACATATCTCCTGCATGAGGCACTCTACTGTCACTCATCAACAAGTCAAGGAAACTGGGTGCTTCATAACCATACAAGGCCATAAATGGTGTCATCTGAATCGAGAGATGGTAAGTGGTATTGTAACAATACTCACAAAGGTATATCCACTTAACCCAACCCTTCTGTTGCCCTGCAATGTAATTCCTGAGATATCCTTCCACCCACTTATTCACAATTTCTGTCTGGCCATCCGTCTGTGGGTGGTAGCTGGTACTTGGGGTAAGCTCTGTCCCACATAGTCTAAATAACTCCTGCCAAAAATGACTCAAGAACTGACTATCCCTGTCACTAACAATGCTCCGAGGTAACCCATGCAACCTGAAAATCTCACGGAAGAAGAGTTCTGCTACCTGTGCAGCTGAGTATGTAGCTGTGATTGGAAAGAAATGAGCATATTTTGTTAATCGATCAACAACCACATAGATACAATCTCGTCCCTGGGTTTTCGGCAAACCGGTAATAAAATCCATGGATAAACACTCCCACTTCCTATTAGGAATCGGAAGTGGCTGAAGTAAACCTGCAGGGTATGTATGTTCCTGTTTATTCTGCTGGCAAATAGGACACTCTCTGACATATTGAAGAACATCTGTTTTGAGCCCTTTCCAAGTAAAGCGCTCTCGAACCTGTCTATAAGTCTTGAAGTACCTCAGGTGCCCTGCCTTAGGTGTATCATGAAAATACCTCATCACTGTGTTCTTCATTTCTGATCCTGGGGTTAAGAATATCCTACCTTTGTAAATGATAAGATCATTTACAACTGAGTACCTATCATCCTGAACTGTCCCCTCAATTATGCTAGAAGCCCATGAGTCTTTGGCATACTCTGCGACAATCAAGTGTCTCCAATCCTCTGAAATCTCCACCATAGAGCTCAAATGGGGACGGCGAGACAAAGCATCAGCAACTACGTTTTGTGTTCCCTTGACATAAGTAATGTCAAAGTCATATGATTGCAATTTACTCACCCACTTCTGCTAACGATCGTTAAGATCTCGCTGTCCTAGGAAATGCCTCAAGCTGTTATGGTCTGTCTTAATGCAAAACTTGCTGCCCACAAGGTATTGCCTGAATTTGGCCAATGCATACATAATGGCCAACATCTCCTTATCATAAATACTGTAGCTCCTCTCTAGACCCCGTAACTTCCTGCTCTCAAAAGCTATCGGATGTTTGTCCTGCATAAGAACTGCACCAATCCCCTCACCCGAAGCATCACACTGTAGCTCAAAGGGTCTAGTAAAATCTGGCAAGGCTAGAACTGGGCAAGTAGTCATCAACTGTTTAAATTTCTCAAAACATTCCTGTGCCTCAGGTGTCCAAACAAATGCCCCTTTCTTCATTAAATCTGTAAGTGGTGCTGCATGTCGTGAATATCCACTGACAAATCTGTGGTAGAAGCCACACAAACCCAAAAATCCCCTAAGCTGAGTAAGATTCTCAAGTGTAGGCCACTCAATAATAGCTCTGACTTTGTCAGGGTCCATACGCACACCTTCTGCACTGATGATATGGCCTAAGTATAGCAACTCTGTCATGCCCAGATCACATTTGGATTCTTTGGCATACAAGGACTCCCTGCTAAGAATTCCCAATACTGTATCCAAATGGGCGATATGCTCCTCCCAAGTTCTGCTATACACCAAAATGTCATCAAAGAAGACCAATACAAACTTTCTCAGTTGTGATTGAAAAACCCTGTTCATAGTGGACTGAAACATAGCAGGAGCATTGGTTAGTCCAAATGGCATAACCACAAACTCAAAATGTCCACAATGGCACCTAAATGCTGTCTTCTCGATGTCCTGCTCTCTGACCCTGATCTGGTGATAACCTGATCTCAAATCTATTTTCGAGAAATAGCGAGCACCATGAAGCTCATCGATCAACTCGTCAATATGAGGAATAGGGTACCTATTCTTAATTGTCCTCTTATTCAACACCCTGTAATCAATG
The DNA here is from genome assembly GCA_027924645.1 of Cunninghamia lanceolata. NCBI lineage: Eukaryota > Viridiplantae > Streptophyta > Pinopsida > Cupressales > Cupressaceae > Cunninghamia > Cunninghamia lanceolata. The sequence goes on along the minus strand of BSBN01000391.1, from coordinate 10,774,536 downwards.
CACATCCAAAGGGTACCATCCTTTTTCTTGACCAAGACTACTGCTGAAGCAAAAGGTGATTTACTTGGCCTAATGTGCCCCATAGCTAGCAGCTCCTTAATTGTTTTTTCAATCTCATCTTTTAGCCGCTTGGGGTGTCTGTAAGGAGTGATCATCACGAGTTTAGCACCCTCCTCCAATTCTATTATGTGCTCAATCCCTCTGTCTGGAGGCCTACCTAGTGGAATATCACTGAAAACCTTGGAGTGCTTGATCCTCAACTCCTGTATATCTGGGTGATAGGCTGGTTTTTGTTTCTCTTCCTGTGTTGGCATTAGAATACACCCTGCTGCCCACTCAACCATGTCATGGCGCATAAGTCTCTCCATTTTTCTGAAAGATATCATCCTGCAGCTAGTATCCCTAATGGCTTTTAGTACATGAGTCTTCCCATCCACTTTAAACCTCATCTCCATTTCCCTAAGGTTAATGGTAAACTCCCCAATATCATGAAGCCATTTCATTCCTAAAACCATGTCAGTTTCTCCCATGTTTACCACATAAAAATCTGCCTTAAACTCAAAGTTATTCAATCGCATGGGAAGACCTGGAATCATCCTGTCACACTTAAGAGTATATCCATCAGCAACTTTTACTCTTATGCCCTCAAATTCCTCTGTCCGAATTCTACGCCTATCAACCAACCTAGCATCAATGAAGTTATGCGTGGCACCTGTATCAAGCAAGGTAATGATCTTCTGTCTGGCTAAAACCCCACGCATCCTGAATGAGCCCTCTTGCTATATGCTAGTAAGGCGTGCTTCTTGAAAATTTGCTTCTTCAACATTTTCAGCCTCAATTTCATGCTTATCTGTCTCATCATCAGGTTTTTCCTCATTAGATTCCTCTTGATCAGATTGCTGGTCCGACTTAGAATCCTCATAGAATGCCCACATAATTCTATTTGCTTTGCCCTTAGGTCTTAAAGGACAGTCATGGTTTGCATCATAGGGACCTTTGCAATAAAAACACAACTTTTTCCTTCTCAAGTCATTAAATGTCTCACGATCTAATGGTGCTGCTGATTTTCCCTTTGAGTCTGAAATTTCTTTTTTCTTGGGAAATGTCTTGTTGTCCCGGTAAGAAGAAGATCCCTTAGATGAATACTTAGTTTGAGGGGCTGCAAGTTCCATACTCCTAGCTTTTTTCATTGCCTCCTGTAGTGTCGAAGGATCAAAAGCCTTTATCCATCCTCTTAACGGTTCCAATAAGCCCTCCATGAATAGCACAACCAATCTCCTTTCAGATATATTGGAGACCATGACTGATAATTTCTGAAATTCACTAATGTAACTCTCCAAACTCCCAGTCTGCTTAAGCTGTGCCAAGTCTCTAAAATATGTCTCTGGATCTCTCTTATCAAAGCGTTCCACCAATCTATCAACAAACTCCTGATATGAAGTGATACGATTATGATGCAATGTCTCTAATCCATGATACCACCAATCGTGGGCTGCACCCTCCAAGTGAAAAGTAGCATATTTTATTGTATCCCTTTCTGTCATGGGTCTAAGAGTCAAGAGGGTGTCTAGCTTATGAATCCAAGCCTGTGCCGTGACCTTCCCACTACCATCAAACATGGGCAATGTAACTCTACTGGCGGCATATATCAAATCATTATTTTGATTTCTTGGTCTCTTTTCTTACTTTTCCCTGTAGTGTTCTCTTCTTTGACTCACAAACCTATCAAAGCTCATGCGTTCCCTGACCTGTGGTGTCAACAACTCTCATTCATCATTAGCTGCCATAAGAGTATCTGCAAACATCTATTCTCCTTCTTCTTCTGCATTTTCCTCTTCTTGTTCATTCCTCAAAAAAGTAGGACGTGTAGGCCTATCTGCCATGTGAGAAGATGCTTGTGCTCTAGGTGTCCCAACCACACTCCTATTATCATCCAGTTCATAGTTTCGTCTTCTCTGAGGGTTCATTTGTTGTATCATTGTAGTAAGTGCCCGCATAGCATCTGCCACCTGCTGCTGCCCTGCAGCCATTTGTCTAAAGAGTTCACGTGTTTCCTGTTCTTCATCATTTCTTTCCCTGTTTCTGATAGGGCTACCTTCACCTCTTTCACCCATAGTGCCGGATGAACCAACCTCTCGCTGTTTTGCTGCTGAAGTGGCTGATAAAGTGTTCTGTTCAAGTGGTTGTGACCACTGTTTTTGCTTCCTTTCTTCTCTAGCTGTATACCTCTTGTCCCTATCACTTTGTTGCATTTAATGAGCCGATTTCAAACCCAAAGGATGGCAGGAAACCGCTCTGATACCACTGTAATATCCCTTGCTATTTCAGACCTTATTTTGCTGATTTGAACCTCAAGGAATATTGTCAAACACTTCTGATGTAAACCCAATGCTTGCTGGTCTATGTTTTCAGTTTGATATTTTTGCTTGATAATAATAGCTGAATATTCTAAATGCTTATAAATTCAAACTATAATGTCTAAGCATCAATCTAAATACATATATGACTTCTCTTTTGATATTTTTGATGCATATACATGAAAATTAGACATAAAATGCACACCTACAGCCAAATGACATTTTGTCAAACACTTGGCATGCATACTATTATGCTAATTAATATGCACATTACATCAAATAGATGGCCTGTCTAATACAATGCTGATATGAATGGCCAAGATTCTTGGCTCTACAATTTTATGCAACTCCTAAAATGACAACTATGAAACAATGCTGATATAAAGATGCTAACTCATGAAAGAACCTGAAAATGTAAGTTGCTGTGAATCGATGACGAAGATGAAGGAATGGCAGCCTCAAAACAGCTCATAAACATCCCTCTCAAGCCCCAATCGTGCCTCTCAAGTGTAGCACCCAGCCTTCTCATCAACCAAGGAAAGGAGTCCCTTCCAAAGCCAAATTGAAACCCTCTCCTAGCTGCCCCGTGCTGTAGCGTTATTGTTCACAGCACTGTAGCAACACTGTAGTGTACTGTAGCAAATCACTGTAGCAAAACACTGTAGCGCGCACTGTAGCAAATCACTGTAGCGCGCACTGTAGCATCACTGTAGCGCTACTGTAGCAAATCACTGTAGCAAAAACACTGTAGCATACTGTAGCAAAACATTGTAGCAAACACTGTAGCAGCCAATAGGAAAACTTCTGATATGCAAAATTGATACCTCCAAACCCCTGTTAACACTGCAGATTTAAGCACTAATGAAAGGACTGAAGTATCCCTTCTAATTTGCAACCCTTCGGAGGATATTTCACCACCTCAGTTATGCTAATCTATGGGAGTTTCTGTTCCCAAAGACCAAATATGCAGAAACCCTTGGCTCCACAAAACTCATCAAATGTAAATGTCAATAATCGGATACCTGGAAGCTTACCTTGCCCCTTCCTTTATACTTTTTTAATCACACTTTCAAGAGGCTTCTAGAAAAATCCTATTATTTTATTTTAGTGACTTTAATGATCTAATGTGTATTTTAAGTCACTATATTAAATTAATTAAATATAAGGTTACCTTTTGATTTCAAATTAAGTAATAACCTTATAAAATAATTAATTTAATAATATCTCCCTTATTTCGTCAATTAGCCTTCGGGAGTTAAAGGCTAAATTACTCATCATGAAAATCACCTAGGAAGGGGACATTACAATTACAATATGAATAAAATCACAATTACAAACCCCTCTAGAACAATGTTAACATGGATTTTAACATGAAAATGAGAGGCACACCAGACCCCCATGATAAATTGTCACTCCATTGGAGACTTATGGAGGATTTGACTGTCCTAGACCAACTGTGACTTGACTGCCTTCTTGAAACTATTGGCACCATGGCCATACACCATTTGCAATCAACATGGAATCAACTTGGAATGGTCCAATGGACCTTATTACATCACAAAACATGAAACAACATCAAAACCAAAACAAGAATCTTCATGATCCTCTTGGTGCTCCTGCACCACTAGATTAGCCCCAAATTTTCACTAGTTTTGACAAATTCACAGACACTTGTAAGCATTCATAACCTAGGCTGGAAAGAGGATACTACTTGTTGAGTCCCCACTTGGATTTCTCCATATACTGAGACAAAGCAGATAGCTAGAGATATTGATGACATTGGCTCCCCCTTACATGGCATGGGCACACCAACTCTCTTACCTGAAAGATCCAGAGATCTTATGAACTGAGGGATTTCTATCTCTACAATGAATAATACATATAGGGCAGCTTCAGAGGTCTGACTTCCTGCACCAGCAAGAAAAAAAGGTTTTTGGTCTCTACAACAAGTGGTTTTTAATCAGTGTTTCGAGATAAACTGGTGTCTATACATGCGGCGGTTCGCTCATTTAAGAGGCCTCCCAGTGCTCAGAAAGGGTTTTTACGCATCTCATAATACTAAGGGAGACTTTCGTTAGTATAGAACAACGGCACTAGGTGATTGATGACTTCTATCACAACCACAATTATTTATATAGTAGACCGAAATGAAAGTACCACTTGGGTCATTCCCTCTCACAAATCAGGAGGCAAGCCCTCTAAGGGATTAAAAACATAAAGAGATGGGTCTGGCTCGATGGGTCTGGCTTCTAATCACCGAATTCGCACAAGGTGAGAGCATACACCTACCATCCTTACAAGCACAGTAGATGGTAATTTATTAACCCCCTAGTTAATCTATGTGTAAACAGACATTTGAAAAAGAGATCAAATCAACGAAAGGCCTGCAAAACCACCATCAGTAGTTTCAGTTTCTAGTCTTCAACAAACGAATATCAAGTTTCAATTTCAAGTCTCTAACACACAATTTCCTGCACAAAAGTCAAGTCAACATGATTAACCACTAAACAAAAACTAAACTAAAAAGGACAATAACATTTGATTTAATTGACAAAACAAATGATTAATCTAAATCTAATATCTAAAAAAACTAATTAAAACTAATAAAAGTCATAATTAAAACTAATTAAAACTAGCTAATTTAAAACCTTCTAATTAGTACTAATCCAAACTATCTATTTAAAACTAATTAAAACTAAATTGATACTAAACTAATACTAATGAAAAACTAATTAAAACTAAGAGGGAAATTAAAATCTAAACTAAAATAATAGTTAATCCTAAATTAAAATAGAAATCTAAGTTGAAAGTAAAGTTAAAGAGTTAATTCTAATTTAAAACTAGATCTACAACTAAAGCTAAACTAAACGATAACCAAATAAATCTAAAACTAAAATCTCTTCTTAAATCTCTACTGAAAACACCAAGGGTTACATTTTTATGTGAAGCTTGTATTTTACATGCTCTCTGTGTCCATTTTCAGATTCACTTTCACAGACCCTTAGATAAATAACAATAATAATACTAATCCAAAATATAGAGAGCCACGATAGCCGTGGCTGGTCCTCTGCGGCATATTGGTAGACTCTCAAACTGTTAACATTGTTGCTGTGCGAGTTCGAATTCAGCCAAGAGGATGAGGAAAATGAAAGAAGACAGGTGACATTGGTAGCTCAGTGGCGACACAACCCAGACCAGTGGCGACGAGATTTTTAAATGAGCGTCGACATAATGTTTGGAGAAGTGAGGAGTACTTAAAGGTTTGATCGTGGTGGGCAGTTTAAATAGCATAGCTAGGGTTTCTAATGGTGGTAACACAAAATTACTTAGGGCTTCGAAAAGGTTTAGAACCAACGACGGTAATCGAACTCTCCACCATTGCAAAGACACAAAATACGTAGATCATATTTCAATAATTTTTTAGTGCTTGTGTAGATCATGTTTCCATGCAAATTAACGATGAAACCCTAGGCTTACGGTTCGTTACAGAAATATTGCAGCCTTTGTAAGAAAAGATTTGTGATGTGGTAAAGAAAGGCCAAGGATCTGTGACAGAGATAGAAAGCGTGAACTCACAAGTCACACAGAGACCTATTGGACATGTTAAGGATTCCGATCCAAAGTACCAATTTTACATATATGTAAACCAAAACAAACAAACATAAACCTGATTTCTGCACCCGCGCTGATCAAAACCTACACAAATAGATTTAAAACAGAAGCCCAATATGTTGCAATACACAAAACAAGTAAGCGATGAGAGATTATTGATGGTGGAATGCATCAGTTATTAGGGTTTTTGAAACCTGTGAATAACAAAAATTTATTCCATTTACCCTGCAATCAAAGAGTTAACATGCAAACAAAAATTTAACCTGCAATGAAAATGTTATACCTCTGCAACAAAGATTACCCTGCCATCAAAAATATAAACCCAGCAACAAAATCAACTATGATTAACCAAAAATCTGCTATTCCAAACATGTAACCATAACAAATGAATAATCTAGAGACTTTCAGGTCTTGGGTTTGAAAATTAATGACTCTGCAACAGAATAAAAAACATTCACAACATCACATCAATAGAGTCTATTCTAAATGAATACAGATGCATAAAGGTAATATGAAACTATGAAAAACGAAATATAAGTATTCAAAAAGAAAACTAATTCTATTGTTTTCCTATCACCAAGATCTTGATTTATGCATTGATACTCTCAGATTTTCATATGCACGCATGCAACAAGAAGTTAGGGATGACAGATTATGCTCCAAATCCAGTATCAATTTTCTATCAAATTCTCTCTATCTAGAAATAGGGCTTGAACTCTATGATGAATGCATGTACACTAGTTTGTTTTGTGACTAACTCACAACGCTTTCTAGTTTTTCCATCCTTTAATGGATATTGAACATTGGTGAACCTCTTCACCTCTACTAATTGTTGTCCAAAATCATGTGAACTACTTTCATGCATGCATTCTCCTAACAACGAAAGGTTACCACATCTATTGCATTTTCTAGAAACACATGGTTTTGAAAAATAGAATTGCCCCTTAGTTGTTTCACAAAGTATACATGTTATAAAATCCCTAACTATTGTAGGTGGCATATTAATACCACATTCCTGCATAATTTGGTTAGTATGCACAGTGCAATGTATATTTCAAAAAACATCATAAAAATAATGAAATTACACATGAGTTTTACAACAACAAGAGATTTGTTGCTTATTAATCTTGACATACCAAGGTTTGCATTTCTCAAATGATCTTTAACTTATACTAAAATTTTCTATATAATTCTATTTGAGTCATGTCTAAAAGATGTTTTGGATGAGGATCACAATTTTTTGATCCCACCCTTAATTTCAAAACATCTCAAGCATTTGATGAAACCCTTGTATTATCATGCCAATATTTTTAAATCAAAGACCTAATTTCATTGTTTAATTTCATGTTAGACCTTGGGAGTCTACCACTAAAATTCTAACATTGGTTGACTGGATCCTCTTTAATACTTAGTCTTCTCTTTGCTGCTTTTCTTAAAGTTATAGCATGCACATTTAAATATCCACTTGTTTTACGTATCATTCTTTCGCTCATAACTGATTTATTAACTAAAACAGTTGTTATTACTCTATGCGTTGCATTCTTCTCCTTAGATCAACTATTTTTTCCGATGGAACCAATAGAATTAACAACACTAGACATAATTTATTCCATTGATTCATCCACCTTTTTGGGTTTTACAAAAATGCCTAATTTTTTCATTGCTTTTCTCATTTTTGTCATTCTCATCAATTGTAATACAAGTTGACATTGAAATCCAAGAGTTTTTCTATAAAAACATTGTTTGTAAAATCTATTTGCATGTGTTCAAATTTGTCTCCAAGATATCTTACCACGAAGATCCTTCAAAACATTACTTTCAATTTAAAAAATATATATTTTTTCATTTTCGTGCATACAATGGTTTTCATTTTCATTTTTTATTGTCTTGTTTCTAGTAGAAGCATTTATCTCATCAACATTATATCCATCTTTGTTTAAATCATTAATCTCATTATCATGGAATGGATCATTCGAAGACATACCTAGATTCGTTCTTATATTTGCATTTTCCATGTTCTTGACCTCTTCAACATTTGCATACTCTACATTCATTTCAATCAAATTGGTCTTCTTGTCAATGTTCTCCTCTTCAATAGTCATCGAACTAGATGCTACATCATTCTTCATTTTTTTAATCCTCTCTCTCATATCTCGTTGTCATTTTGCCTCTTTCTCTCGATGTGCTTCAATTTCTTCAATTGTCATAATCTTCCTCTTCTTTTTTTGTTGGCATTTATTTGGTCCCATGATTATCAAAATGTGTTGGATGCCTTCTTAAAAAATGTATGAAATACAAGTAGAAATAGATCCTTTGTTCAATATGATAGTTGCTTGATATTTGTTTGATCTTTCCAAGAAATTGAATCCTTCTATAAATGGATTTCCTACTTCATCATATCTAAAAATTCTCTTAATGATTGAATCCCTAAAAAAATTGCATAAAATATGTCCTCTTAAAAGCTTGAATTAACACTTTGCATATAAAAAAGTCGTACATTTTATCGCTATCAATGTATTGGTAAAAATGAATGTCTCTCCAAGAAGTTGAATGCCTATAAAAAATAAAATTTCTACTTCATTCCATCTAAAAATTCTCCTTATGATTGAATCCCTATAAAAATTGCATAAGATATGCCCCATTTAGAGCTCGAATCGACACTTTGCACATAAAAAATCACAAAATCTATCCTTGTCCACAGTACTGGTAAAAGGGAATGTTGTAGGTTTCAGGTCGTAATATGAATTTATGAAAAAAAATAAATAATGGCTAAAATAGAAACGGGTGCCCATTTTAAAACAAGTATCCATTCTAAAAAAGAAGAAATGAGTACCAGTTTTGTGAAAAGGAAAATAAAACGAGTGCCCGTTTGTAACGGGCACCTGTTATGAGCGGGTACTTGTTTACAAACGTGTACTCATTTGTTATTTTTTAAAATGTGACACCCACCAGTTTGCCTTGGTTTTAGGATTGGTAAAGGCTTGGAAACTCGAGCCTAAGCCTTGGACCTACAACCAGCCTATAACTAAGAAGCCATGAAAATAATGGGAGAAAAAACTAGTTTCACCACTTTGGTCGAAGACTTTTTTTTTCAGAATATTTCAACAAAATTAAAACCCATTATCGATTTGAAAGCCTAGTTTTCAAATATGTAATTTTTTTTACTATTGAACATGATTTTCTATTTATTAATAATTTTCTAAACAAACTAACTCATAAACTTGAAATAACATAGCTTACTATTTTTTTAATAACTTTTGATTTTGAAAGTTTCTTGAAAAAAAATATGTCTGACCAAAGTAGACATCATTCTCTACATGATGAAATTTTTTTTTGAACTAAATTGATTATTTTAGCTCAAATTATGTTGGTCGTACACGAGGGGCTTTAAAAAACACTAATTAGGCTCATTAAAAAATTAATAAAAAAAGTATTTATCAAAAAATGACAAAAAAATATCCTAACAAAAATTGAACATCCTAAGAATCTTTCCACAAAAGGAATTAGAAAAATACATTAATTTAGGTCAAATTATGTTGGCCGTACACATGCATGCTTTTTCAAAAAAAGGGGACTTTTAGAAAGCCACTTTTTGTACATCTAATAAAAACCCAACTTACATCATTTGTGTATTAGAAAAAATTACATATTTGAAAAATAGAAACAAAATCCTACATTTCTTATTTTTACATCATCTTAATATGTTATGTGCAAGTGCTTCAAATTCTCACTCCAAATACAACAAAATTTGAAAAATAGGAAAAACATTTCCACTTTTTGGCCAAAAAGTGAACTCATCTTCTTGCACTTACCTGTAATACTGACCTTGATGTACATTCCAAGGTTGATGAATTGTATAAATACATGTAATGAAGTCATGAATAATGATGATGATGCGAAGATGTGAAGATAAGTATGAAGTGAAAAAGTAGAGCAGAGTAGAGGAGATTTATTGTGCTTTAATGGAACTAAACCTTGTCGTAGTATAGATGCTACTATCTTAGTTCACCAACTTTTGGTAGTGAGCCCTTTTGGCAGTGAGCCCCTTCTCTTGGCAATGAGCTGCTCCTTTTGCAGTGAGCATTCTGGACAGTGAGCCTTGTTGTAAATTTTGATATATCATTTATATTGTGAGTTAACCCTCACCGTGGTTTTCCATCATTGGGTTTTCCATGTAAAAATTGGGTGTCTCATGTGTGAATGTGCTTAAGTTTCTGATTTCATGCTTTCATGGTTGAATCATAATAACAATGATTAAGTGGTTGATGTGTTGATGTTGTTGGATTTAGGACAGACAACTAAGAGGGGGGGTGAATTAGTTGTCACCAAAATCTCTGTTTACTTTAAGACTTCTTGTATTTCAATAGCATAAGTATTAATCAAGGAAGCATAATGCAATAATTTAAGAGTGGAAACAAATTCAATACATATAACACCAAGATTTTGACGTGGAAAACCCGGTTAAGGGAAAAACCACAGGGTGATTAACCCAAGATTGTATTCTCTATTAGAAGCATAAGAATGAATAAATTGGCACATACTAGTTAGGGCTCACTGCCTAAGCACACTGTTCACAAGAGGCCCACTGCCTACAAGAGGCACACTATCTACAAAATAATATAAATATTACATACTTGAGCTGGAGATTAGTATCTTCACTATACTTGACTTAGTTCCATTAAGCTCAATACCCCTTCTCTTCTTTTTGCTCCTCTTCCCTACCACTTTTGCATCATTACCACAAAGATACATTTGAATAACTTCACAACTCTTATTTATACATGACATCGACCTTTGGAATGATCATCAAAGTTGACACAACATACACTTATTTTATTTATAGAGCAATTATAGAAATACAACTTGAATTATTACAAAAACTTCATGCGCATCACGATACTGTTAGCCATACACAGCTGGGACTTCAATCAACTTTGAGGAACACACCATGCTTCGTAAAACATCTTCAAGATCATCTGCACCATGCGCAAATTATCTGATTGGCCAAAACTGGGAAGAACACCAATGTTTAAAAGTATATCTTCATTTGCGAGCTCAATCTTCAATGCAGACCGCCAACATGAACTTGACACAATCTAGAGATCACCACAAGCTTGCTTGAATCACAAAGAACATCTACACCACTTCTACTTATCGTAATCAATCACATTCTCACCTAGAACCTCAAGAACATAGTCAATCATCACTGTCATAATAGAAGGATTGCTTGCGGACCTCCAAACCATGAACCAATTGAATTGTCAATGCACATTAGCTTCCCAAACATGCCACCAAACCCGCAGAACATGATATTGCATTTCCGGATCCCACCAGACCTGTTTGTGTCACTCTGTCACCTCTGAACAGCTGCCAGAATCAGTTTTACTTATATGGCCATAAATTCTACAAATATTTATACGGACCTCTTAGATCTTGACTGAATCATCTTTAGCCACATAGCTACAAACCCTTTGATGCACATCCTCTGATCTTTATCTATCTGGGATATTCACTTTATAGAGCTTCACTATTTACACTAATTTTCTATATTTCTGATAGGTCTAATTTTTTCAATAGCCTTAGCACATAACTCATCCAAATCTTGACATCAATGCAACAAGAGTATGTTGACATCAATGAAAACACTAGTTAGGCCCATACTTGAAACAATCTCCCCCTTTGTCATTGATGGCAACATATAATGTGAAAAATGTTATAACCATCAAGACAAGAACTTATCCTTACAAACTGACATAGCTCCCCATATCAATAGTAGCCATTCACATGTCTTCCTCTTCCTTTTACTACTCCCCCTTTGATCAACAATCACTTTTTGTTTTTCACATGCCTTTTCTCCCCCTTTGACATCAATGGCAAAGGGCACATACTTGCAAGCACTTTTCATACTTTATAATCATACTAACTACTCCCCCTGAGTAGCAGCCTCTTAACATCAATCCGAATCACAAGATATGATTGTGGGATCCACTAGACTGATGCACATCAGTGCACCTTAATCTAGAATCGGAGGGGTAATGATCCCTAGCTTCTACCTAAGATACTCAAAAGAGTCCTTAGGTAGAGGTTTAGTTAAAGTATCTACCATCTAGTCCTTCGAGCGTATGAACTCCAATCTAACTTCATTCTTGTTCACCTGTTCTCTCAAAAAGTGGAACTTAATGGATATATGTTTTGTATTTGAAATCAACACCAAATTTTTTGATATGTTTATTACCCTTGAATTATCACAGAAGATTGTGATAGGTTCTTCATACTCCACTGTGATGTCTCTTAGCATTTGCTTCATCCATAATACTTGAGTGCAACTATCTACTACTGCAATAAATTCTACTTCTACAGTGGACAAAGATATTGCCTCTTATTTTTTGCTTAGCGAAACCAATCTTTTCCCGAAAAAGAATGCACCACCACTGGTACTCTTCTGGTCATACACATCTCCTGCCCAATCAACATCTGTATATGCATGAAGAGAGAAATCATGATCTTTAAGATACCATAAACCATACTCAACTATTCCTTTCAGATATCTGAGAATTCTATTAATATCCATGACATGAGACTCTCTAGGATCAGCTTGGAATCTGGCAACAAGACCAACAACATTCATAATATAAAGTCTAGTTTGAGTGAGGTAGAGCAGTCCTCCAATCATTGACCTATACCTTTTCTGATCAGTCTTAGGAGATTCATCATCTTTACTCAGCGTACATTCAGTTGCCATGGGAGTATTCATTAGCTTTGAATCTTCCATTCTAAATTTCTTCAACAATTCTTTCACATATTTGGTTTGAGATATGAAAATCCATTTCTTTGATTGAGATATTTGTAGACCCAGGAAGAAATTCATTTCCCCAAACATAGACATCTCAAATTCACTTTTCATTTGATTTGAAAAAGTCTCGCACATACTATTTTTCCCTCTAAAAATGATAGATCATCAACAAATACTTCAAGAATCAAGATACTTTCATGGTCAATCTTAAAATATAGAATGCTGTCAGCTGTGCCTTTGTTGAAACCAATCTTTAGAAGATGTTTGTCTAATCTTTCATACTAGGCTCTAGGAGCTTGTTTGAGTCCATACAATGCTTTCTTCAACTTACATACCATATCACCATGATCAAACAATTTGAATCCATTCGGTTGCTCAATGTATACCTCTTCTTCCAAATCACCATTCAGGAAGGCATACTTGACATCCATCTGATATACTTTGAAATCCTTGAAGGCAGCAAACGCAAGAAATAATCTGACTGCTTCAATTCTAGCCACCGGAGCAAAAGTCTCTTCAAAGGCAATTCCTTCTACTTGAGAACAACCCTTACAGACCAATTTGGCTTTGTTTCTTACTACTTCAGCTTCTTCATTTAGTTTATTTCAGAAGACCCACTTAGTCCCAATCACATTTTTGTCCTTAGGTTTGGGGACAAGATCCCAAGTGTTATTCTTTTTCAATCTGAATCAATTCTTTCTCCATTGCTTTAGCCCAACTCTCATCATTGCAAGCTTCACTTATTGTTTTTGGTTCAATTTTTTAAATCAGACAGTACTTTACTGAATCTTGAGAAATATTGCTTCTTGTTTGAAAACCTTTGTTTCTATCTCCTATAATTTGATCTTCAGAATGATTCAATCTTACATACCTGGGAGTTTTGGGATTCTCTTGCACTTCTAATTCTTGCACAGGCTCTTCCAAGCATGTCTCTACCTCTTGTATGTCAGGATTCTCTAGATTAGTCTATATCTGAACTGGAGTGGGGACTGGTTCTCTTTGATTTGAGACATTATCCTGATCATCTGCTTCATATTCATAGTACCTTGAGGGATTTTCCATGCCTTCATCAACCTTCACATTTGGACTTTCTACAATTTTTCTCAATCTCTTATTGTAACACCAGTTTGCTTTACTTTGAGTAGAATATCCCAAGAAAATTCCTTCATCACTTCTAGCATCACACTTGGCAAGATCTTCATCTCTTTTGATATAGCATTTACTACCAAAGACTCTAAAATACTTCACAGTAGGAGTAATGCCAAACCACAGTTCATAAGGAGTCTTACCAGTGTTGCCTTTGATTTGTACTCAATTAAGAGTATAGACAATAGTGCTTACTGCTTCTCTCCAATAGATGTGAGGAACACTTGCTTCCATCGTCATGGTTCTAGATGCTTCCTAGATGGTTTGGTTCTTTCTCTCCACTACCCCATTCTACTATGGAGTCCTTGGAGCGGATAACTGTCTCTTTATCCCATGCTTCTCACAGAATGATATGAACTCATCGGATGTGAATTCTCCACCTCTATCAGACCTGAGGCATTTTATGTTCATGCCAGTTTTATTTTCTACCATAGCTTTGAATATTTTGACCTTAGCAAGTGCTTCAAATTTCTCATTTAAGAAATTTACCCACATCATCTGGGAGTGGTCATCAATCAGAAACATGAAATACCTAACTCCTTGCAAACTCCCGATTCTTGCCGGACCACAGAGATCAGTGTGTACCAAGTCTAACAATCTAGTTGAAGATTGTTCCTTACTTTTGAATGTGATTCTGTTCTATTTGTCCAACTGACATTCTTTGCATAAAATGTTAGTAGGTTTCACCAGTCTTGGAAGATCTCTTATAGCCTGTGTGTTTCTTATCTTTATGATATTATCAAAATTTACATGACACATTCTCCTATGCCATAACCAACTCTGATCAATTTGAACAAATAATCAACTTTTGCATGTACCAACTAATTGGAAGATGTTACCTTTTCTCTATGTATCGGATGCAATCTTAGTTCTAGAGCTTTCAAAGATTTTGCATTTTCCATTTTCGAAATGGAGATCATAGCCTTTGTCCACCAACTGTCCAACACTAAGAAGATTATGCTTCAGACCTTCAACATACAGAACATCATTGGTTTTGTTCTTTCCATCAAAGGAAATGGTTCCTCTGCCTCTAATTCTGCCAACTGAATTGTCTCCAAACTTTACAACTCCACCTTCATATCTTTCCAAGTTTATGAATTTATTCTTGTCACTAATCATATGGTGAGAGCATCCACTATCAATGACCCATTCATCCTTTTCTTTAACTTGAGCAGCCATAGCCCTTTCTATCACCTTCTGATTGATAGATTTAATAGGCATTGGATCTTCTTCCTTGATGGCAATAAACACCCAATCACTTCTGGATTTATTTCTAGTCTCAGATTCAACATCTATTACTCCTTCATCATCATCTTGTTGAACATAGTAACACTTCTTTTGAAATCTTGATCTATCAAGGTTTGGTCTTGAGAATCTTTCCAGACACCTTGAGACAAAATGACCAATCTTGTTGCAGTTGAAACATTTGAAAGGCAATTTTCCTTCATACTTACTGGATCCTCTTGGTAAACTCTTTGCAATGAGGGCTTCAAGTTGTTCATCTTCTAATTCATCCTCTTCCAAATCTTTTGTTGCTTTCTAATACCAAGTTGATTTTCTTCAGGAACTTTCTCCTGGATCATATCTTTGTTTTCCTTTAGCAAAAGCACTAGCTTTGAAAGAATATTCAATCTTGGGAAGTGCATCACCAAACTCAGCGAACTCAAATGCAGATATCTTACCAACCAATTGATCCCTTGTGATAGTTGTTAAGGATCTTATTTCCTTAATAGCAACAACTTTGTGTTTATAAGTAGGAGGTAGGGATCTGAGAACTTTAGCAACAATGTTATCTTCATCCAGTACTCCACTAACACATTTGATGCCACAAACAAGCTTATTTACTTTTGTCATGTAGGAAGTGATATTCTCATCTCCACTCATCTTTAAGTTTTCAAACTTTCCTTTTAGCCTTTGTATCTTGGCACACTTAACATATTTGTCTACTTCATATAGTTTTTCAAGCTTTGTCCAAATTTCATAGACAGTCTTCAATCCCATAACATTTGTCAGCTCTGAATTAGACAAGGCACTCAGTAGGGCTTCTTTAGCTCGAAGATTATTCTCTAAATCTTTGATTTCATTTCAAGTTGGGCCATTTGTTGGGGGAACATATTTAGTTGAGGTTATGTTCCAATACTGATATCCCATGCATTGCAAGTGACATTCCCTGTGGCTTTTCTAGGTAGTGAAGTTTGAACCATCAAACCTTGGACTGTCCTTCTTGTAGGTTGACATTCTGGATCTCCTCAAGTGGTTAAGCTTCTTCTAGAGGAACTTAGCTCTAATACCAATTGTTGGATTTAGGACAGACAACTAAGAGGGGGGTGAATCAGTTGTCACTAAAATCTCTATTTACTTTAAGACTTCTTGTATTTCAACAGTAGAAGTATTAATCAAGGAAGCATAATGCAATAATTCAAGAGTGGAAACAAATTCAACACATATAACACCAAGATTTTGATGTGGAAAACCCAATTAAGGGAAAAACCATGGGGTGATTAACCCAAGATTGTATTCTCTATTAGAAGAATAAGAATGAATAAATTGGCACATGCCAGTTACGGCTCACTGCCTGAGCACAATGCTCACAAGAGGCCGACTTCCTATAGGAGACACACTATCTACAAAATAATATAAATATTACATACTTGAACTAGAGATTAGCATCTTCACTATGCTTGAGTCAATTCCATTAAGCTCAATACCTCTGCTCTGCTTTTCACTCCTCTTCTCTACCACTTTCTCATCATGACCACAGAGATACTTTTGAATGACTTCAAAACTCTTATTTATACATGACATCGACTTTGAAATGATCATCAAAGTTAGTACAACATACACTTATTTTATTTATAGAGTAATTACAAAAATACAACTTGACTTATTATAAAAACTTCATGCGCATCACTATACTATCGGCCATACACAGTTGGGACTTCAATCAACTTCAAGGAACACACCACACTTCACAAAATGTCTTCAAGATCATCTGCACCATGTGCAAATCATCCTTTTAGCCAAAACTGGGAAGAACACCAACGTTCAAAAGTAAATCTTCATTTGCGAGCTCAATCTTCAATGCAGACTACCAACACGAATTGGACATAGTCTAGAGATCACCACAAGCTTGCTTGAATCACAAAGAACATCCGCACCACTTTTGCGTACTATAATCAATCACATCTTCACCCGGAACCTCAAGAACACGGTCAATCGTCACTGTCATAATAGAAGGATTGCTTGCAAACCTCCAAACTATGAACCAATTGAATTGTTAATGTACATTAGCTTCCCAAACATGCCACCAAATCCGCAGAACATGATATTGCATTTTCGGATCTCACTAGACCTATTTGTGTCACCCTGTCACCTCTAAATAGCTGCCAGAACCGATTTTACTTATATGGCCATAACTTCTCCAAGTATTTATGCAAACCTCTCAAATCTTAACTGAATCATCTTTAGACACATGGCTACAAACCCTTTAATGCACATCCTCTGATCTTCATCTATCTGAGATATTCACTTTATAGAGCTTCAATGTTTACAAATAATTATGTTAGCAAATGATAATGGTTTGTTTGTGGGAACATTTAGTGATCATGGTACATGTCACTTTGGGGCATGGGCTTTGTGAAATCTCTTGTTCCCTTGCATGTTTTCACTTTACCTTAAATGTGCTTGATACCAACAAATGAGATCAACCACTTTAAGGTAGGGGCATATATCATGGTAATTGCTTGATTATTTTAGACATTGATAAAGCATGTTTGCGTGCACTTCCTTTTCATTGTAAGTCATCTCCATGTTGCAGGCGGGGTTTTGTACTTTGATATATTGCCTATACGTCCTTTTTATTGTAAGGCATCTCCATGATGTGGGTGGGGTTGTGTACTTTCATCTATTATGTATATCTCCTTTTCACTATAAGGCGTCTCCATGATGTAGGTGGGGTTCTATACTTTGATCACATGCTTCCTTTTCAATGTAAGGCATCTTCTTGATGTGGGTGGGGTTGCATTTTTAAATCCCTTATATGGATGGTGGGATGGTGTAAATCTTGAGCTAGTTGCACATCATTTTGACAAAGTCCTTATCATGAGACAGGGTTGGATCTTGAGTTATTCACCCTTAAGCATGTCTTTGGCAGTGGTGTTAGTGTAGCTGAACCATCAAGTTTGTTTGGTGTGTTTTAGATAGTGGAGTGCAGTGACAAACTCCTTATTATTGCTCGTGTTTGTTGTGTATAATACGTATAGTATGTTGATGACATACTATACAACACTCGTATATTCTGTGTGTCTTCTGTATGTTTTATGTGTCTTCCTAACATGTCTTGCATACTTTTGGTCTGGTCTAAATATGTTTAGCAATGAGCTCCCCCATGTTGTGTGTGTCTTGCATGATTTTGCATGGTCTAAAGATGTGTAGTGATGAGCTCCCCCCACGTTGTGTGTTTTTCTTAGTTAGAATTATATACATATATATAATTGTTTAAATCATGTCTTCTCTTCATGTCTTTTCTATGTCTTGTGTGACTGTATTCATGTCTTCTCTATGTATTGTGTGCTTTCACTATTTTCTCTGTGTATAGTGTGCTTCCTTACTATATTCACTGTGTCTTATGTGACTATTAAGTGTTTTCTTATGTTTTCCTAAGCTTGGGGGCTAGAAATAGTCCTTCAAACTTAGGTGTGTCCTCATTTGCGTGATTGATGTGTTTTGATATTCTTTGATCATACTTTAATGCATGTGCTAAATCGTAAGATTACACAGACACTAAAATGGGGGCTAAATGTTATGGAGTAAAAACACTAGTAGCAATATGGTAAATAAATGACCAGGTGACTAAAACTTTTAGTCATGTGACTAAAATTTTTTACAACATAGCTATAAATGACTAATTTGGTCATCGGGCAAAAAACACAACTAAAGTGGATAATTAAAAAAACATTTCAAATTGAGGGAGTGGATTGTATTATAATATAATATAATAATAATATATTATATTATATAATATAATATGATATTATATTATAATATATTATATTGTATTGTATTATAATATTATATTATTAATATTATTATATAATAATATAATATTATGATATTATGATATTATATTATATAATATAATATTATATTTATATTATATTATTAATATTATAATATGGGTGCCAAAATTATACATGGGCTACCATATACATGTATTTCATTTAAATTTCACATTTGGCATCAGTGCCCGTTGCTTCAAGTTGAAAGCCTAAAGATAAACCCTAACTCAGAAAAGCTTAAAACCCTAACATATTTGTCTTCATTGGAGTAGAGGCAGGCATGTTGAGAGCCATGGTGAGGGTCATGGCCAGCACCTTCATTGTTCTAGCAAATCTATTCCCCACGCGGTTGCGGTCGACGTGTCATGGGATATGAGCGGTAGCTGGTGAGGCATGGGCAATCATCGAAGCATTTGGGTTTTTGTATGCTACATAGAGAACACATGAAAAGGAGACAGATGTAGGGTACCCTAGAGGAATTGGTATTAAAACTTCCTTAATACAAATAAAATAAAGATAAAATTATTAATTATAAAACTTTTAAATATACTATATAATTTTAGTTCACTTTAGTTCTAGCGTTTAGGATTTAGGGTTTAGTGTTTAGGGTATAGGGTATAGGGTGTAGGGTTTAGGGTTTAGGGTTTCAAGTTAGTGTTTAGGGTTTAGTGTTTAGGTTGTTTAGGGTTTAGGGTTTAGGGCTTAAGGTTTTGAGTTTTAGGTTTAGGGTTTAGCGTTTAGGGTTTAGGGTTTAGGTTTTAGTGTTTAGGTCAATTTAAGGTTAAGGGTTAAGGGTTAAGGGTTTAGGGTTTAGGTTTTAGTGTTTAAGGTTTAGGGTTTAGGGTTTAGGGTTTTTGGTTTAGTGTTTAGGGTTAAGGGTTAAGGCTTTAGGGTTTAGGGTTTATGGTTCAGTGTTTAGGGTTTAGGGTTTAGGGTTTGGGGTTTAGGGTTTAGGGTTTGTGTTTTACTTCTCATCCTTCTCTATTCTTTCTTTGAATTTCTTCACAACTTCCTTAGTTAGGCCAAGATTTTTAGATAGCTACTTAACTTCTTTTCTTACTCTCATACTGGTTTTAGGTTCTCTAAAATCAATATGCAAGTTTAAACTTAGCTCCTCATAAGTTACAAATCTTTCAACCATTGTGTCTTTGGGCTTGCTTAGCAGATGTTGAGCATACATATCTAAGATGCTTTCATCTACTTCATACCCCATGGGCATGATCCAAACAATTTTGGGTTCCACTACTTCCATTAAACACTGATCAGTATCAACCATGAAGCATATTTCATTTTTTTACTTGTCAACAATTGAATTAGGGATTCTTTCCCTTGAGTGCATCATACTCTGAAATTTTTTGAAGTAACCCCATATTGCATTTTTCTGAGCATTGAAATCACCAATGCTGCGAAGATGATTTCTGATTTGAGTGGAAACTAGCTCATCCTTAGTCCAGTGCACACCTTTTACCCCAGGTACCTCATTCATAAAGTAAAAGAATAGACATAGAATCAATGTACCATACTTGAAAGTGTTTTTCTCATTCTTTTTGATCTTGTTTAAATTTTCAATCAGTTGATTCTGTAGCAGTTCACACAAGTCATAATCAACATTTTCCTTTAGCATCTTGTATGTAGCATAAATTGCTATTCCAGAAATAGAATTTTCTCTACTTGAGTGGTAAAACTTGTACCTAATCACCATGCAGGCAAATTTGACATCCAGTTCTATAATATCATTAATGGTCATTGTCCTTCTATCGAACTTAGCTTCGGTAGCATCAGTTACTATGTGGTTTTTCATGGCTTTTAGCATGGGTAATCCTCTAGTTGAGTTTAAACCAATTACCTTTATGATAGTATCCCTGGTAATCTTGAATGGTTTTAACAACCAAATGAATGCATCATGCATCCGACTCAAGATGTATTAGACCCATTCATCCTCATCAAATGTTGGAAACCCCATAATCTAAACAAAGTGTTTATCCTGTAGTGCCTTGTACTCAGGTTTAAATTTGTGATTTTCATCCATGAGTTGTTTTTCAAACAAGTCTACATACCTTGAATCTCCAAACTCATCTATATTTGCATGAATGTAAACCCTAATGTCTTCTACATGAAACACATCATATGGAACACTTGAAAAAGCACCTAATGGGTCGACTTGAATTGATTTGTGAGGATGCTTCTTAAATTTGGGTTGAGGCCTTTCAACAATGTTAATAGCAAGTGGAGTAGCCATCTCAACAGATTTTAGATTCAAAGCTTTATAGAGAGGTATGTTTTTCTTTCACAGGGTTAAGATTGATCAATTGCCGGTTGAATTCATTTTCTACCTTAGTCTCTAGATTTACAGCTCAAATGCTCTTCTTCTTGTTTACTTCGAATGCAAGGTGATTCAAATGAGTGATCAAGTGACCTTTTGAAAGCTTGGAATTACCTAATTTGACTTTGTAATAAATGTGTTGCCCTAATTATATCTGGTTACATTATTTTTGACAGTTCTTCATGTATCACTCCGTAGGATTTCATATCAACATATTTTCTTTTGGAAATCCTTCCAAAGGTTTTGGAGGCCAATTCAGAGTATTTTATTTTATTGTGCTAGACTCAGGCACCCACTAACCAGGGGAATTTCATATTCTATGCAGCTCCCCTGAGCCAGAGTTTCTGACTTAATTCTCAGAGGAATTGTCAACACCGAATATCAGTGTGGACCATTATTATTGTTTACTGTATCTTTCTTTATCCAAATCTTGTTCATTTAACTCCATATCTCATCCACATCAATTTTCCTTTTATGTCTGTCTTGTTTCTTATCATCTAGTTTTCTGTTTACTGGACCTCTTCTTCCATTGCTCCTACTTCTGTAGAATCTTGCAATATGACCAGATTTATTGTAGTTAAAGCATACAATATTTCTTTTCTTATAAACCTAATTTTCTCTTGATCTACACTGATTAGCGATATGTCCAAACCCATTGCAAATAAAGTAGTAACCATATAAAGAATTTCTAGCTCCTTTATTGTTAGCATAATTCATTTCCATATTTCTGCATTCATTGGATCTATGACCATACCTTTTACACTTGAAGCATTGACTGGAGAAAGATGGATCATTTTAATTTACTTTGCTTCTTCACTGAGTAGCTCTGTGACCAAATTTATTGCATTTAAAATAATTTCCATGGAATGATGGATATATTTGAGCATTAGGCTATCTTACCAGAGGTTTTCTAGTTTTGTTTGTCTTATTCCTAGGTTGAGAATTTCTCTGCCTAGATCCGGAGCTTTCACCTTTCTCATACCCAAGATTATGCTTATCAACATCCTTCTTTTGCCTTTCAATGAGTGCTTCAAGTTTAGTTGAGCTTATCTTGAACTTCTCCTTATACTCATTTGCAATTTCTAGGTCATGCCTGAGAGTGATAATCTATCTTTCAAGTTCTCTTTCATTGTCTCTACTTTCTTATAGATTAGATTCTAGAAGGCCAGCTATTTATCCAATCTACAGCATTCTTCAGAACACTTTTTTAGATTTTGATTTATCTCTTCTTCAGCTTTCTTCCTATCCTCAATTTCCTTGGTTAGTCTCATGACCCTAGTTTTCATCTCATGTTGTAGAATAGTAACTTATTTAGCTAACTTTTCACATTTTTTTGTCTTCTCAGTCAGGGCCTTGTCTCCATAATTTTTTCCCAGTTGAAGAGGTTGCTCCTTTCCTTTTGCATTGGATTTGCTCAAATTTTCTTTTAAAATTTCAATGAAGTCTTTATCCTTTTTGAGGTTATCTTGTAGCTCTTGAACTTCTACCTTGGACTGCTCAAGATCATCTAGGACAAGATTAAGTTTCCCTTGAAGATTATATTCATCCATTTTGTTGTCTTCCCAAATCTTCCTTAAGCAGTTAAACTTTTTCAAAGGAACTAGCTCTGATACCAATTGTTGGATTAGGTCTGGACAACTAAGAGGTGGGTGAATCAGTTGTCAATCAATTTAAACTTTTCTACTGTGAATCTTCTCTCACAAATTAAAATCAAATCAATGATATAAACATATCAGTATTAAATGACAACATATGGGCAAAAACATGAATGACACATTTGACACCAAGATTTTTGATGTAAAAATCTGATTAAGGGAAAAACCACGGTAGGGGTTAACCCACAAAAAATTAATACCTTGTTAAAGTATTTTACAAATTAGAATGCACATGCATTTAGGCTCACTGCAGGTATACCATTCCTCCTTATCAAATATTTAAGTAGCCAAGTGCCAATAACAACCACAGAACCTGTTGGAGACTCAGAGTTATCATCATCCACTCTAGGTTGTAACAACTTATGTTTTACCTCAACACATCGTGCCAACCAATACTCTGTTTCCTCTTCATTACCCTTGGGTGCAACAATAGCATACACATGTCCTGCAAAAACATTTCAAATTCAATAAATCACAAAAATATACATACATATGTACAATTAAATATATATATTTCCAAAAATGTATCAAAAGAAATATTGAATGAATTTGTACCTTCTTGTACAAGGTCTGAAATATGGTCATAGTCATCTGATGCTCGCAAATGATTATCCTCCTCAAATGTTATCTCATTTTGATCATGTGTTTGTAGAGGTGTTAAGGACTTTTTTTGTCATTCTTCAACCCAATCTGTATTTTCACATGATTCCCACTCACCTACGATACAAAACTGACAAAAACATGCGAGCTCCCTAGTCCATAGAGTCCATGTGGTTGCATTTGAACTCTTAAATGAATTCCATTTTGCTGATCCACTAATTGTATCATAATCAAATCAGGGAGGAATGTTTGTTGGATTAGGTCCAGACAACTGAGAGGGGGAATGAATCAAAACTGTCACTCAATTTAAACTTTTCTATTGTTAATCTCCTTTCACAAATAAAAATCAAATCAATGATATAAACATTTTAGTATTAAATGATACCATATGAGAAGAAACATGAATGACACATTTGACACCAAGATTTTTGACGTGGAAACCAGTTAAGGGAGAAACCATGGTGGGGGTTAACCCACAAAAAATTAATACCCGGTACTCAGAGGCTAATATCTTTTGAATCCTTCATCATCAGAGGACAAATATCTAGATTTATACTATCTTGACAATGCATATAACTCCCTTAGATCTATAGTTAATCATGACTTTCCACTGGAGAGATCTGGACCAAAATACTAGACCCTGTCACCTGTTTTGTTCTTGACTACTCGGACTTAGACACATTCTAAATCTGACTTCCAATGTGAACAGATTATGTTATGCAGATGATTAGGATGATCTTAGTTGCCATCAATGACAACATCTATCATGCCTAGCAGTGTCTCTTACCAACAATGTTTTCTTCTTCAACCAACCAAAAAAACTGTTGAAGTTTAGAGTTCTCACTCGATCCTGTAGTCAATTTTGAATTACACCAATCCACAATTGCACATGTATCTTGAAACTTTGCTGCATCATGAAATTTTAGTTTCTCCCTAGCAAGATCCCTTTCCACACATGCTCTAGCTCCATCATGTTCTCCTTTCCCATGTCCAGCTTCAAAGAAACTCCAAATATGTTGGATATTGTTTTCTTTATGGACCCTACTTAACCACAAAAACATTTGAGAATTTTTGAATTGTCCTGTACAATTGTCTGACCATATTAAATGTTGTGTCATTTGGATTTGTCTTTCTTTTAAGTTGTAAAATACTTTGAAACAATACTGCACAAACTCTGATGAATGTAATCAGTTATCACTCACACAGAATGATACTCTCTCAAAATTTTCCTGTCATCTTCTATACTGTCAACTCAATGTCTGTATATAATATGAACAAATATGGCCACCTGTACTAAGTTATAATATTGTGATTGAATCTCCTCTTGTGGAGCAAGTGTATAGTTTTCAACAAAGTCAACTACTGAAAGTATAGTTCCAATAGGAATTGTGTTCTTACATCTACGAAATTGTTCATCAAGCCACCGAGCATTTCGAGAACATTTGACATATTTATACACAATCTTATTCTTGAACTCTATGATGAATGCATGTACACTACTTTGTTCTGTGACTAACTCACAATGCTTTCTAGTTTTTCCGTCCTTTAATGGATATTGAACATTGGTTAACCTCTTCACCTCCACTAACTATTGTCCAAAATCATGTGAACTACTTTTATGCATGCATTCTCCTAACAACGAAAGGTTAGTACATCTATTACATTTTCTAGAAACACATGGTTTTGAAAAATAGAATTACGCCTCAGTTGTTTCACAAATTATACTTGTTATAAAATCCTTAACTGTTGTAGGTGGCATATTAATACCACATTGGACTGTATAATTTGGTTAGTATGTAGAGTACAACATATATTTCAAAAAATATCATAAAAATAATGAAATTGCACATGAGTTTTACAACAACAAGAGATTTGTTGCTTAGTAATCTTGACATACCAATGTTTGCATT
Organism: Cunninghamia lanceolata; assembly: GCA_027924645.1. Classification (NCBI taxonomy): domain Eukaryota; kingdom Viridiplantae; phylum Streptophyta; class Pinopsida; order Cupressales; family Cupressaceae; genus Cunninghamia; species Cunninghamia lanceolata. The sequence goes on along the minus strand of BSBN01000391.1, from coordinate 10,749,083 downwards.
TCTCAAATGATCTTTAACTTATACTAAAATTTTCTATAACTGAATCATCTAGAAATTTTCTATATAATTCTGTTTGAGTCATGTCTAAAAGATGCTTTGGATGAGGATCACGATTTTTTGACCCCACCCTTAATTTCAAAACATCTCAAGCATTTGATGAAACCCTTATATTATCATGCCAATATTTTTCAATCAAAGACCTAATTTCATTGTTTAATTTCATGTCAGACCTTGGGAGTCTACCACTAAAATTCCAACATTGATTGACTAGATCCTCTTCAATACTTAGTCTTCTCTTTGCTGCTCTTCCTAAAGTTATAGCATGCACATTTAAATATCCACTTGTTTTACGTATCATTCTTTCACTCACAACTGATTTTTTAACTAAAGCAGTTGTTATTGCTCTATGTACTACATTCTTATCCTTAGATCAACTATTTTTTCGTATAGAACCAACAACATTAGCAACACTAGACATAACTTGTTCCATTGATTCATCCACCTTTTTGGGTTTTACAAAAATGCCTAATTTTTTCATTACTTTTCTCATTTTTGTCATTCTCATCAATTGTAATACAAGTTAACATTAAAATCCAAGATTTTTTCTATAAAAAAATTGTTTTTACAATCTATTTGCATGTGTTTGAATTTGTCTCTAAGATATCTTACCATGAAAATCCTTCAAAACATTACTTTCAATTTAAAAAATATATATATTTTCATTTTCATGCATACAAGGGTTTTCATTTTCATTTTTATTATCTTTTTTCTAGTAGAAGCATTTATTTCATCAACATTATCTCCAGCTTGCTTTAAATCATTAATCTCATTATCATTGAATGGATCATTCGAAGACATACCTAGATTCGTTCTTATATTTGTATTTTCCATGTTCTTGACCTCTTCCACATTTGCATACTCTACATTCATTTCATTCAAATTGGTCTCCTCCTCAATGTTCTCCTCTTCAATAGTGATCAAACTAGATGCTACATCATTCTTCATTTTTTTAATCCTCTCTCTCCTATCTCTTTGTCGTTTTGCCTCTTTCTCTCAATGTGCTTCAATTTCTTCAACTATCATAACCTTCCTCTTCTTTTCTTATTGACATTTATTTGGTCCTATGATTATAAAAATGTGTTGGATCTCTTCTTAAAAAATGTATGAAATACAATTAGAAATAGATCCTTTGTTCAATATGATAGTTGCTTGATATTTGTTTGATCTCTCCAAGAAATTGAATCCTTCTAAAAATGGATTTCCTACTTCATCACATTTGAAAATTCTCTTAATGATAGAATCCTTGTAAAAATTGCATAAAATATGTCCTCTTAAAAGCTCGAATTAACACTTTGCATATAAAAAAGTCGCAGATTTTATCGTTGTCAGTGTATTGGTAAAAATGAATGTCTCTCCAAGAAGTTGAATGCCTATAAAAAATAAATTTTCTACTTCATTCCATCTGAAAATTCTCCTTATGATCAAATCCCTATAAAAATTACATAAGATATGCCCCGTTGAGAGCTCGAATCGACACTTTTCACATAAAAAATCACAGAATCTATCCTTGTCCACCGTACTGGTAAAAGGGAATGTTGCAGGTTTCAGGTCCTACTACGAATTTATGAAAAAAATAAATAATGGATAAAATAGAAATGGGTGTCCATTTTGAAATGGGTACCCATTCTAAAAAAGAAGAAACAAGTACCCGTTTTGTGAAAAGGAAAATAAAATGAGTACTCGTTTGTAACGGGCACCCATTATTTGTGGGTATCTGTTTACAAATGTGTACTCGTTTCTTGTTTTTTAAAATGTGTCACCCACCAATTTGCCTTGGTTTTAGGATTGGTAAAGGCTTGGAAACCCGAGCCTAAGCCTTGGACCTACAACCAACCTGTAACTAAGAAGCCATGAATATAACGGGAGAAAAAAACAAGTTTCACCACTTTGGCCGATGACTTTTTTTTTTCAGAATATTTTAACAAAATTAAAACCCATTATAGCTCTAAAAGTCTAGTTTTCAAATATGTAATTTTGTTTAGTATTGAACATGGTTTTCTATTTATTAATAATTTTCTAAACAAACTAACTCATAAACTTGAAATAACACAGGTTACTATTTTTTTAATAACTTTTGATTTTGAAAGTTTCTTGAAAAAAAATTATGTCTGACCAAAGTAGACATCATTCTCTACATGAAGATTTTTTTTTTTAGTAAATTGATTAGTTTAGCTCAAATTATGTTGGCTGTACACGAGGGTTTTAAAAAACGTTAATTAGGCTCATTAAAAAATTAATAAAAAAAGTATTTATCAAAAAATTACAAAAAAATATCCTGACCAAAATTGAACATCCTAAGAATCTTTCCACAAAAGGAATTAGAAAAATACATTAATTTAGGTCAAATTATGTTGGTCGTACACATGCATGCTTTTGCAAAAAAAAAGGGGACTTTTAAAAAACCACTTTTTGTACATCCAATGAAAAACCAACTTGCGTCATCTGGGTATTAGAAAAAATTACATATTTAAAAATACAAACAAAATCCTACATATCTTATTTTTTACATCATCTTAATATGTTATGTGCAAGTGCTTCAAATTGTCACTCCAAGTATGACAAAATTTAAAAAATAGGAAAAACACTTCCACTTTTTGGCCAAAAAGTGAACTCATCTTCTTGCACTTACCCGTAATGCTGACCTTTGTGTACATTCCAAGGTTGATGAATTGTATAAATACATGTAATGAAGTAATGAATAATGATGATGATGTGAAGATGTGAAGATAAGTTCGAAGTGAAAAAGTAGAGCAAAGCAGAGGAGATTTATTGCGCTTCAATAGAACTAAACCTTGGCATGGTATAGATACTACTATCTCAATTCACTAACTTCTGGTAGTGAGCCCCTTCTCTTGGCAGTGAGCCGCTTCTTTTGCAGTGAGCATTGTTGTAAATTTTGATATATCATTTATATTGTGATTTAATCCTCACCGTGGTGTTCCCTCATTGGGTTTTCCACGTAAAAAATTGGTGTCTCATGTGTGAATGTGTTTAATTTTCTGATTTCATGCTTTCATGGTTAAATCATAATAACAATGATTAAGTGGTTGATGTGTTGATGTTGTTGGATTTAGGACATACAACTAAGAGGGGGGGTGAATCAGTTGTCACCAAAATCTCTATTTACTTTAAGACTTTAATTTCAATAGCATAAGTATTAATCAAGGAAGCATAATACAATAATTCAAGAGTGGAAACAAATTCAACACATATAACACCAAGATTTTGACGTGGAAAACCCGGTTAAGGGGCACAGGGTGATTAACCCAAGCTTGTATTCTCTGTTAGAAGAATAAGAATGAATAAATTGGCACTTGCTAGTTAGGGCTCACTGCCCGAGCACACTACTCACAAGAGGCCCACTACCTACAAGAGGCGCACTATCTATAAAATAATATAAATATTACATACTTGAACTGGAGATTAGCATCTTCACTATGCTTGAGTCAGTTCCATTAAGCTCAATACCTCTTCTCTTCTTTTTGCTCCTCTTCTCTACCACATTCTCACCATGACCACAAAGATACTTTTGAATGACTTTGTAACTCTTATTTATACATGACATCGACCTTTGGAATGATCATCAAAGTCAGTACAACATACACTTATTTTATTTACAAAGCAATTATAGAAATACAACTTGAATTATTACAAAATCTTCATGCGCATCACTATACTGTTAGCCATACACAGCTGGGACTTCAATCAACTTTGAGGAATGCACCATGCTTTGCAAAACATCTTCAAGATCATTCGCACCATGCGCAAATCATCTGGTCGGCCAAAACTGGGAAGAACACCAATGTTCAAAAGTAAATATTCATTTGCGAGCTCAATCTTTAATGTGGACTGCCAACACAAACTGGACACAATCTAGAGATCACCACAAGCTTGCTTGAATCAAAAAGAACATCTGCACCACTTCTGCTTACTGTAATCAATCACATCTTTAGCTAGAACCTCAAGAACATAGTCAATCATCACTGTCATAATAGAAGGATTGCTTTCAGACCTCCAAACCATGAACCAATTGAATTGTCAATGTACATTAGCTTCCCAAACATGCCACCAAATCCGCAGAACATGATATTACATTTCCAGATCTCACCGAACCTATTTGTGTCACTCTGTCACCTCTGAACAACTGCTAGAATTGGTTTTACTTATATGGCCATAACATTTCCTAATCTTTATGTGGACCTCTCAGATCTTGACTGAATCATCTTTAGAGACATAGCTACAAACCCTTTGATGCACATCCTTTGATCTTCATCTATCTGGGATATTCACTTTATAGAGCTTCACTATTTACATTAATTTTCTCTATTTCTGATAGGACTAATTTTCTCAATATCCTTAGCACATAACTCATGCAAATCTTGACATCAATGTAACAAGAGTATGTTGAAATCAATGACAAGACCGGTTAGGCCCATACTTGCAACAATCTCCCCCTTTGTCATTTATGGCAACATACAATGTGAAAAAATGTTATAACCATCAAGACAAGAACTTATCCTTACTGACTGACATAGCTCCCCCTATCAATAGTAGCCATTCATATGTCTTCTCTTCCTTTTACTACTACCCCTTTGATCAAGAATCACTTTTTTTTTTTTTCACATGCCTTTTCTCCCCCTTTGACATCAATGGTAAAGGGCACATACTTGCAACCACTTTTCATACTTTACAATCATACTGACTGCTCCCACTAAGTAGCAGCCTTTAAACAATCAATCCGGATCACAAGATATGACTGTGGGATCCATCGGACTGATGCACATCAGTGCACCTTATTCCAGAATTGGAGGGGTAATAACCCCTAGTTTCTGTCTGAGATACTCAAAAGAGTCCTTAGGTAGAGGTTTAGTAAAAATATTTGCAATCTAGTCCTTCGAGGGTAAGAACTCCAATCGTACTTCATTCTTATTCACCTATTCTCTCAAAAAGTGGAACTTGATGGATATATGTTTTGTATTCGAAATCAACACCAGATTTTTTGATATGTTTATTGCAATTGAATTATCCCAGAAGATTGTGATAGGTTCTTCATATTCCACTCTGTTGTCTCTTAGGATTTGTTTCATCCATAATACTTGACTGCAACTATCTACCGCTGCAATATATTTTTCTTCTACAATGGACAAAGATATTGCCTCTTGTTTTTTTCTTAGCAAAACCAATCTTTTTCCCAAAAAGAATGCACCACCACTGGTACTCTTCTGGTCATCCACATCTCCTGCCCAATCAGCATTTGTATATGCATGAAGAGAGAAATCATGATCCTTAGGATACCATAAACCATACTCAACTGTTCCTTTCAGATATCTGAGAATTCTCTTAATATCCATGACATGAGACTCTCTAGGATGAGCTTGGAATCTGAAAACAAGACCAACAACATTCATAATATCAAGTCTAGTTTGAGTGAGGTAGAGCAGCCCTCCTATCATTGACCTGTACCTTTTCTGATTAGTCTTAGGAGATTCATCATGTTTACTCAGCTTACATCCAGTTGCCATGGGAGTATTCATTGGCTTTGAATCTTCCATTCCAAATTTTTTCAACAATTCTTTCACATATTTGGTCTGAGATATGAAAATTTATTTCTTTGATTAAGTGATTTGTAGACGTAGGAAGAAATTCATTTCCCCAAACATAGACATCTCAAATTCACTTTTCATTTGATTTGAAAAAGTATTGCACATACTATCTTTCCCTCCGAAAATGATATCATCAACAAATACTTCAACAATCAAGATACTTTCACGGTCAATCTTAAAATATAGATTGCTGTCAGCAGTGCCTTTATTGAAACCAATCTTCAGAAGATGTTTGTCTAATCTTTCATACTAGGCTCTAGGAGCTTGTTTGAGTCCATACAATGATTTCTTCAACTTACAGACCATATCACCATGATCAGACAATTTGAATCCATCTGGTTTCTCAATGTATACCTCTTCTTCCAAATCACCATTCAGGAATGCAGACTTGACATCCATCTAATATGCTTTGAAATCCTTGAAGGCAGCAAAGGCAAGAAATAATCTGACTACTTCAATTCTAGCCACCGGAGCAAAAGTCTCTTCAAATTCAATTCCTTCTACTTGAGAACAACCCTTATAGACCAATTTGGCTTTGTTTCTTACTACTTCAGCTTCTTCATTTAGTTTATTTCAGAAGACCCACTTAGTCCCAATCACATTTTTGTCCTTAGGTTTGGGGACAAGATCCCAAGTGCTATTCTTTTTCAATCTGAATCAATTCTTTCTCCATTGCACTAGCCCAACTCTCATCATTGCAAGCTTCACTTATTGTTTTTGGTTCAATTTTTTAAATCAGACAGTACTTTACTGAATCTTGAGAAATATTTCTTCTTGTTTGAACACATTTCTTTCTATCTCCTATAATCTAATCTTCAGAATGATTCAATCTTACATACCTGGGAGTTTTGGGATTCTCTTGCACTTCTAATTCTTGGACAGGCTCTTCCAAGCATGTCTCTAGCTCTTGTATGTCAGGATTCTCTAGATTAGTCTAAATTTGAACTGGAGTGGGGACTGGATCTCCTTGATTTGAGACATTATCCTAATCATCTGCTTCATATTCATAGTACCTTGAGGGATTTTCCATGCTTTCATCAACCTTCACATTTGTACTTTCTACAATTTTTCTCAATCTCTTGTTGTAACACTGGTATACTTTACTTTGAGTAGAATATCCTAAGAAAATTCCTTCATCACTTCTAGCATCAAACTTGCCAAGATATTCATCTCTTTTGATATAGAAATTACTACCAAAGACTTTGAAATACTTCACAGTAGGAGTGATGCCAAACCATAGCTCATAAGGAGTCTTACCAGTGTTGCCTCTGATTTGTACTCAATTAAGAGTATAGACAACCGTGCTTACTGCTTCTCTCTAATAGATGTGAGGAACATTTTCTTCCATCATCATGGTTCTAGATGCTTCCTGAATGGTTTGGTTCTTTCTCTCCACTACCCCATTCTACTGTGGAGTCCTTTGAATGGATAATTGTCTCTTTATCCCATGCTTCTCACATAATGATATGAACTCACTGGATGTGAATTCTGCACCTCTATCAGACTTGAGGCATTTTATGTTCATGCCAGTTTCATTTTCTACCATAGCTTTGAATATTTTCAACTTCTCAAGTGCTTTAGATTTCTCATTTAAGAAAGTTACCCACATCATCTGGGAGTGGTCATCAATCACCAACATGAAATATCTATCTCCTTGCAGACTCCTAATTCTTGCCGGACCACAGAGATCAATGTGTACCAAGTCTAACAATCCAATTGAAGATTGTTCCTACTTTTGAATGTGATTCTATTCTATTTGCCCAACTGACATTCTTTGTACAAAATGTTAGTAGGTTTCACCAGTCTTGGAAGATCGCTTATAGCATGTGTGTTGCTTATCTTGATGATATTATCAAAATTTACATGACACATTCTCCTATGCCATAACCAACTCTAATCAATTTGAACAAATAATCAAACCAACTAATTGGAAGATGTTACCTTTTGTCTATGTACTCGATGCAATCTTAGTTCTAGAGCTTTCAAAGATTTTGCATTTTCCATTTTTGAAACGGAGATCATAGCCTTTGTCCACCAATTGTCCAACACTGAGAAGATTATGCTTCATACCTTCAACATACAGAACATCACTAGTTTTGTTCTTTCCATCAAAGGAAATGGTTCCTCTACCTCTAATTCTGCCAGCTGAATTGTCTCCAAACTTTACAACTCCACCTTCATATCTTTCCAAGTTTATGAATTTATTCTTGTCACCAATCATATGGTGAGAGCATCCACTGTCAATGACCCATTCATGCTTTTCTTCAATTTGAGTAGCCAGAGCCCTTTCTATCACCTTCTGATTGATAGATTCAATAGACATTGGATCTTCTTCCTTGATGGCAATAAACACCCAGTCACTTCTAGATTTATTTCCAGTCTCATATTCATCATCTGTTACTCCTTCATCATCATCTTGTTGAACATAGTAACACTTCTTTTGAAATCTTGATCTATCACTTTCTCATCATGACCACAGAGATACTTTTGAATGACTTCATAACTCCTATTTATACATGATATCAACTCTGGAATGATAATCAAAGTCAGCACAACATACACTTATTTTATTTACAGAGTAATTACAAAAATACAACTTGACTTATTATAAAAACTTCATGTGCATCACTACACTATCGGCCATACACAGCTGGGACTTCAATCAACTTAGAGGAACATGCCACACTTCACAAAATGTCTTCAAGATCATCAGCACCATGCACAAATAATCCTTTTAGCCAAAACTAGGAAGAACACCAACGTTCGAAAGTAAATCTTCATTTGCGAGCTCAATCTTCAATGCAGACTGCCAACATGAACTGGACACAATCTAGAGATCACCACAAGCTTGCCTGAATCACAAAGAACATCCGCACCACTTCTGCTTACTATAATCAATCACATCTTCACCTGGAACCTCAAGAAGACAGTCAATCATCACTATCATAATAAAAGGTTTGCTTGCGGACCTCCAAACCATGAACCAATTGAATTGTTAATATACATTAGCTTCCCAAACATGCCACTAAATCTACAGAACATGATATTGCATTTCTGGATCTCACTGGACCTGTTTGTGTCACTCTGTCACCTTTGAACAGCTACCAAAACCAGTTTTACTTATATGGCCATAACTTCTCCAAATCTTTATGCGGACCTCTCAAATCTTGACTGAATCATCTTTAGACACATGGCTACAAACCCTTTTATGCACATCCTCTGGTCTTCATCTATCTGAGATATTCACTTTATAGAGCTTCAATGTTTACATTGATTTTCTCTATATCTGATAGGACTAATTTTCTCAATATCCTCAGTACATAACTCATCCAAATCTTGACATCAATGCAACAAGAGTATGTTGACATCAATGACAACACCGGTTAGGCCCATAGTTGCAATAGATGTTTGAAAGAAGTTAAGTTTTGGTTACAACTGATTCACCCCCCTCTTAGTTGTCTTGTACATTTGATCACTTGGTCTATGATGTGATATATTAAACTTTCATGTATTGATTTGGTTGTTATCTTAGAGTAAGATTTTCTAACCAAAGATTATATGTTGTTGATTATGTAAGCAAATGATAATGGTATGTTTATGGGAACATTTAGTGATCATGGTACATGTCACTTTAGGGCATGGGCTTTGTGAAAGCTCTTGTTCCCTTGCATGTTTTCACTTTACCTTAAATGTGCTTGATACCAACAAATGGGATCAACCACTTTAAGGTAGGGGCATATATCATGGTAATTGCTTGATTATTTTAGACATTGATAAAGCTTGTTTACATGCACTTTCTTTCGCTATAAGTCATCTCCATGATGTGGGTGGGGTTGTGTACTTTGATCTATTGCATATACCTCCTTTTTACTATAAGTCATCTCCATGATGTGGGTGGGGTTGTGTACTTTCATCTATTGTGTATATCTCCTTTTCACTATAATGTGTCTCCATGATGTAGGTGGGGTTCTATACTTTGACCACATGCTTCCTTTTCAATGTGAGGCATCTTCGTGATGTGGTTGGGGTTGCATTTTAAAAGCCCTTATATGGATGATGGGATGGTGTAACTCTTGAGCTAGTTGCACATCATTTTTGACAAAGTCTTTATCATGAGACATGGTTGGATCTTGAGTCATTCACCCTTAGGCATGTCTTTGGCAGTTGTGTTAGTGTATCTCAACCATCAAGTTTGTTTGGTGTGTTTTAGATAGTGGAGTGTAGTGATGAACTCCTTACTATCACTCGTGTTTGTCATGTATAATACGTATAGTGTGTCTTCCGTATGTTTTATGTGTCTTCCTAACGTGTCTTGCATACTTTTGGTCTCGTTTAAATATGTTTAGCAATGAGCTCCCCCATGTTGTGTGTGTCTTGCATGATTTTGCATGGTCTAAAGATGTGTAGCAATGAGCTCCCCCCAAGTTGTGTGTTTTTCTTAGTTAGAATTATATACATATACATAATTGTTTAAATCGTGTCTTCTCTTCATGTCTTTTCTATGCCTTGTGTGACTATATTCATGTCTTCTCCATGTATTGTGTGCTTTCACTATTTTCTCTGTGTATAGTGTGCTTCCTTACTATATTCACTGTCTCTTATGTGACTATTAAGTGTTTTGTTATGTTTTCCTAACCTTGGGGGCTAGAAATAGTCCTTCAAATTTAGGTGTGTCCTCATTCGTGTGTGTTGATGTGTTTTGATATTCTTTGATCATACTTTAATGCATGTGCTGAATTGTCAGATCACACAGACACTAAAATGGGGGCTAAATGTTATGGAGTAAAGAAACTAGTAGCAATATGGTAAATAAATGACCAAGTGACTAAAACTTTTAGTCACGTGACTAAATTTTTTTACAACATAGCTATAAATGACTAATTTGGTCATCAGGCAAAAAACACAACTAAAGTGGATAATTAAAAAAATATTTCAAATTGAGGGAGTGGGTTGTATTATAATATAATATAATAATAATATATTATATTATATAATATCATATTATATTATAATATATTATATTGTATTGTATTATAATATTATATTGTTATATAATATAATATTATTAATATTATAATATATTTAATAATATTATTATATTATAATATAATATTATATTTATATTATATTATTAATATTATAATATGGGTGCCAAAATTATACATGGGCTACCATATACATGTATTTCATTTAAATTTCACTTTTGCAATTGGTGCCTGTTGCTTCAAGTTGAAACCCTAAAGGTAAACCCTAACTCAGAAAAGCTTAAAACCCTAACATATTTTGTTTCATTGGAGCAGAGGTAGGTGCATTGAGAGCCATGGTGAGGGCCATGGCCCCCACCTTAATTATTCCAGCAAAGCTATTCCCTGCGCGGTTGCGGTCGACGTGTCACTAGATATGAGCGGCAACTGGTAAGGCATGGGCAATCATCAGAGCATTTGGGTTTCTGTATGCTACACAGAGAACACATGAAAAGGAGACAGATGCAGGGTACCCTAGAGGAATTGGTATTAAGGCTTCCTTAATACAAATAAAATAAAGACAAAATTATTAATTATAAAACTTTTAAATATACTATATAATTTTAGTTCACTTTAGTTCTAGGGTTTAGGGTTTAGAGTTTAGTGTTTAGGGTATAGGGTATAGGATGTAGGGTTTAGGGTTTAGGGTTTAGGGTTTAGAGCTTAGGGTTTCAAGTTTCACATTTAGGGTTTAGCGTTTAGGGTTTAGGGTTTAGGTTTTAGTGTTTAGGTTAATTTAATGTTTAGGATTTAGGGTTTAAGGTTTAGGGTTAAGGGTCAAGGGTTAACGGTCAAGGGTTTAGGGTTTAGGGTTTAGGTTTTAGTGTTTAGGGTTTAAGGTTTAGGGTTTAGGGTTTAGGGTTAAGGGTTAAGGGTTTAGGGTTCAGGGTTTAGGGTTTAGTGTTTAGGGTTAAGGGTTAAGGCTTTAGGGTTTAGGGTTTAGGGTTTAGTGTTTAGGGTTTAGGGTTTAGGGTTTAGGGTTGGTGGTTTAGGGTTTAGGGTTTTGGGTTTAGGCTTTACAATTTAGTGTTTGGGGTTTAGGGTTTAGGGTTTAGGGTTTAGGGTTTAGGGCTTAGGGTTTAGGGTTTAGTGTTTAGGGTATAGTGTTTAGGTTTTAGGGTCTAGGGTTAAGACTTAAGAGTTTAGGGTTTTGAGTTAGGGTTTAGGGTTTAGGGTTTAGGGTATTAGGTTTAGGGTTTAGGGTTTAGTTTGGGATTTCGTGTTTGGGGTTTTGGGTTTAGGGTTTCAGGTTTCAGGTTTTAGGTTTAGTGTTTAGGGTTTAGGGTTTAGGGTTTCAAGTTTAGTGTTTAGGGTTTATGGTTTAGGGTTAAGGGTTTTGGGTTTCAAGTTTTAGGTTTAGGGTTTAGGGTTTAGTGTTTAGGGTTTAGGGTTTAGTGTTTAAGGTTTAGGGTTTAGGGTTTAGTGTTTAGGGTATAGTGTTTAGGGTTTAGGGTTGAGGGTTGAGGGTTTAGGGTTAAGAGTTTATGGTTTTAGGTTTAGGGTTTAGTGTTTATCTTTTCAGGTTTAGGGTTTAGGGTTTAGGGTTTAGGTTTTAGTGTTTAGGGTTTAAGGTTTAGGGTTTAGGGTTTAGGGTTAAGGGTTAAGAGTTTAGGGTTTAGGGTTTAGGGTTTTAGGTTTAGGTTTTAGGGTTTAGGGTTTCAAGATTAGTGTTTAGTGTTTAGTGTTTAGGGTTTAGGGTTTATGGTTTAGGATTTAAGGCTAAGGGTTTAGGGTTAAGGGTTTAGTGTTTAGGGTTTATGATTTAGGGTTTATGGTTTAGGGTTTCATGTTTAGGGTTAAGGGTTTAGGGTTTGGTGTTTAGGGTTTCATGTTTAGGGTTTAGGGAGCTTGTTTAGGATGATGGACATAAGCTCTATAGGCCTGCTGGGAGATGGTTGGAGTTTGTTTAGGATGATGGACATAAGAGGTTGTATAGGCCTGCTGGGAGATAGTATGAATATGGTCTCTATGAATCTTCAGTGATCTCAAATGACAACAATGAGGATGAAAAATTATATTCAATCTCTTATAGAAAGTGATTATATTTTTGTATATAATGGAGTTTCGTTCCCTACAAATAGCATTCACATTTGCCTTTCATCGACTTAGCAGGGAATATCAAGGATCTGAGCATTTCTGTCTCTATGAGATTCATAATGTTCTATGGTCAGAGGTTTGTTTTGTTGTGGTTATATGTGTCTAGCTCCTATTTCTATCAATTAATGTAGAACCAGATGTTTACAAAAAAATTAGCGTTGGACAATATAGAGCAAGAAGTAGCATACAAGGTGCTAAAGGCCATAAATTCTGAGATTGAGTGCATACAAAATATACCCAGATAATATGTGCACAGGTGGCCCTCATGAAGTGATGTGCGAGTGGGACACATGCAAGTGTAATAGGGTTTCATCTTTTATGTGCGTAATGAAATCACAGCAAACAAATATTAGTTTTTGTGCTAGAATAATAAAGAACTATGCAAATACCTCTTTTTTAAAAATAAGATTCCTCCACGGCCTTTGATTAATTCCTCGAAAGTTGATTCTTTTGTTTTCTGTTCACACCCCCCTTCAGCTCACCTCAAATCTTGTAATTTGATATACTTGCATGAGTTATTTTTTAAACCCTTTTTGCAGAGAACAACCAAAGAGTTAAGAAATTTTCCTAGCGTAATTTTTTTACGTGAGACAATTCCAGGGACTATAATGCTCATATATAAAAGCCTATCGACTAATAATAATATATATTATACAATAATATAATAATATATAATATAGATATTATAATATATATAATATTATATTTATATTATATAATTATATAATATTATATTATAAAATAATATAATTATTATATTATAATATAATATAATTGTTGACCCATTTTTCCTCTAACTAGAGCCAAACAGTCAACCTGGTATTTTCCTTGAAAAGCCTTTGGAAAATGTTGCCTAAAACTGAAAAGTGTCAAATTGCCTAAGAAACCTTACCATTGGACAGAGCTTGAAAAAATAGGCAGGTTTGCTTTCTACATCACCCTGAAATTTGGCCAAATAAAGAAGTTATTAATGGTCAAAGTTTTGGTCAAACATACAGCTCAAACATGCATTTGGCGGGCTTGAAAATCTCTATCGGCCTTAGGAAATGTTGAAAAAATTAAGTTTTATGCATTTCGAATGTATATCGGGCCAGGGAAATGCTTATACATTCAGGGAATCTTCCATAGGTCCTCAAGAATATTCCCCGTTTGTATATTGGCGATATGCAAGGAAAGATACAAGAGAAACATACAATGTATAAATATGCATTCATGGCATATTCCACGAAGATTCCCCATTTGTATGTTTAGCACTTGTATATTTTCCTTGTATGTTCGCACATACAAACAAATATACATTCACTAAATGTACAAAGGCAAATGTACATTCGTGGCATATTCCCCAGAATATTCTACAGTTGTATGTCAATAGTCTTGTATATTGCTTTGTATGTTAGCAATATACAAGAGGAAATATGCAAGGAAAGGATACATTGCGGGGATATTCCTCAAAGATTCCCCCCTTGTATATATGGGAGTTTGTATATTTGAGTTTGTATATTTGCATATACAAGGGTGCAGATGTACATTTGCTATAGTGTCGGCATACATACAAAAGGTGGGGCCCGTAGGTTTACAAATGAAATTGCATGCAAGAAGTGCCACGGGGAAATATGCAAAGGAGTTTGTATATCATATATATACAAAGGTTTAAATGCTATAGTGGAATGTATATCGACTTGTATGTTCACACATACAAGCCGATATACAAGGAAACATATACAATCTAGACCCGAATAGAAGTTTCAATCTATTCTATATTGTTCTCGGGTCCACCTTGTATAAAGGTTGTTTGTATGTCTTGACATACAAAAAAGCCAATATGCAAGCCAGATTTCAAATGGATATCATTTCTGCCTCATTCAGGCTCCAGGTCCGTTTTGTATGTATGAGGCCACTTGTATATCATGGATATGCAAAGAGATATACAAAAGGAAGTGATACAAGCCGGACCCGACAGGTAATCAAATACACTTAAAGGTCTTTTGGGGTCCGATTTGTATGTATATGGTGCTTGTATATTGTCATATACAAGTCAATGATGCATTGCATATACAAGGCGGATTTGAATCAAGGATCAGTTTCGGCACATAAGAGTTTGGAGTTTGTTTTGTATGAATAAGTGTTTGTATATTTGCATATACAAAGAAATGTACAAATAGGAATATGCAAGCCAGACTTGGCATAACAATGAAATATAGCTCAGTGGTGTTTTGAGGTCTGCGTCTTGTATATTTAGACATACAAAGGTGCAGATACAAAGTTATATGCTAGGCGATTTCAAAGAGGTGGGACCTGCATATATAAGGGGAAATTGTATATACAATTTTGAACATACAAAAAGGCTGATATACAAGGTGCCATGCATATGCAAAGGAGTTACAGAATGCATTTTTAAATGCTGTTTCAGGCGCCAAGATGTAGCGATATACACAAAGATGCAAAAGCAATTTATATAGGCAGTTGACTGAAAGTTTGACTGCCTGTATCTCCTTCATCTTGGCAAATTTCAGCATGCTCCAAGAGGCAAAGTTGCATATTTTGGTCTCCTCTTTCATTTGGTAGGGTTTTTAGGAGCTTTGTCACTTTTCAAATTTTAGATCTGGAAATGCATGTTTTGAACGATGAATTTTTCAGAGATGACTTTTGGCAGATGAAGATATTTTTTGGGCATTCATTGTAGCAAATAGAACAAGTAGCTCACATTGATGACAAAGAATATCTTTTCCACTGTTTCATCTCCATATGCACGATGAGTAAGCTGCTACATTAAAGACTAGAAAATATCTCCTCATCTACCCAGTTCCAGATTTCAACGCCATAACTGATGCAGCTGGACAGTCTTTTCAGGGAGATATTTTCAATGATAGCTCTTTGAGTGGATTTTTTGTAACTAACTTAGAATAATTTGGAATGCTATAAGTATGCATTCAAATGTTGTAAATAGGGTTAGAAATTTTTTGGTATTAAGGCTTTTCTATTTCCAAACAAGGTTTTCATATGCTGTAACTGTGCCTTTCCATTGAATTTATGCAAGTTAATTTTGCCTCTTTACTGATTTTCCTAGTTCTGTGTGAATCTGCATATGGTTTGTCTATGAATGTTTCATTCCTTCCAATCATATCACCTCTCACCTCTACTAGAGTCATCTAACCTGTGTATACCTACTTGCTGTATTTGATTACATTGTGCATCTTCTCAGTATTGTGGAAGTTTCTTTAAATCTTTTTAGTGTATCACCCCTTTTGTTTTCAAGCTTTCTCTCTCCCTTTTCCCCTCAAAATTTAGTAGTTTTAGGTGATAACTAGACAAGGAAGCTGACCTTCTCCAGAGGTCTGATCTCATTTAGCAAAGTCCCACACTTAGAGATCAGTCCCATGTTACTCCAATTTGCAGAGGATTCACGACTATATGCAAGGGTGCAAAAATGAGTGATAACAACTTTGGCATGCCTAGTGGGACTCGTGTGATGAACTTATCATCAAAATACTGAGAGATTTGGTGTTTCTCCCAGTATTATCAACCTTTGGAGGCAGTACGAATGACACCATGGCGACTCTAATGGCAAATTAGCTGGTTACGACAATCCAGTTTCCAAGCAGTTAATGAGGTTGGTTCTACTTATTAGTTTTACTATCATTTGATAGTTTTCATAGCACCTCGTGACTCCATTTGGTGTTCCAACTCACATCTTAGTGTGCAAGACCCTGTGGTCTATATTCATTCCTAATTTTCTATTGAGACTTGCCTATGTTCATGATTTACCCTTGCAATGTCTAGTTATCAACACCACAATGGTTATTCTCCTCCATTCCATGAAGATTCAAACTTTTGCCCTCCAAACAGTTCTTTGCCTCATTACAACCAGCATTACCTGCGGGAGCATTTTCAAGCCAATCCTACTTATCCTTATTTGCAGCCCATTCATACCTATAGTCAGCCTTGTGAAACCCAATCTAGTCTAAATCAAACATGTAGCATCCTTAGTCAATCCCAAAATGATACTGATTTGGGTAGCATTGAGAGTTGGTTAATGGATTTCCAAAGGCAAATTTCAGAGATAAATAAGGAAGCACAGTATAAGAGGCAGCAAGAGGAGCTTGCATATCAAGCTTATTTGTCAGAGCAAGAATCAGAAAATAGAAGAGTGTATGAGGGGGAATGCTTGAAAATGTGACTTGTAGTTAAGGAGAAACAAATGAAACAGTTGCTTGCTCAAGAACAAGAGCTCAAAGTAAAAACTTTCTCTCCTATTCCCAGCTTCAGACAAGTTCATCCTTCAAGCCAAGGTGAATTTATGAAAGTGGCTCAAACTTCTCTACCATGGTAGCCTTCTTGGACCAATCACCCTAATTATACGATACCAAACCTTGTGAGGGCCAATCCTCTCATACCATTTCAAAATCAGGCAGAGGAAACAATTGTAGAATCCAGGCCTATCATAATTCCAAGTTTCAGGCAGCCTTCTGCCTTTAAGTTCCAAGTTGGAAAGGGCTATCTCTTCCACCTTGTGTTGACCTTTCACCAAACATACAAATGGAAACATGCTCTGGCATTCAACTAGCAAAAGAGGAGCAAAGTAGGTTTGTGTTGGCTCCATCTCAAAGGTTGGAAATTCAGTCAGCTTTTTCTTCTCCAAATCCATCTTTTAGTGAGGAGAGTTCCAAGGTCAGAATACCAAGCTTCAAGCAGGGAGAGCCTCCTAAATGTCCTAAATTGGATATCCCAAGTTTTAGAGGGCCTCATCCACTACAACAAGAGCAACCTAGACTCCACAAGTTTCCAAGCTTCAACGCCTTGATCCCTTCACAAGTCTCTGTTCTTGTGCAAATTTAAATTATCACTCCCCAGGAACAAATTTATCCAAAACCCTCTCCCCTCCAAAAAATTCAAGAAGAAATTTAGGCCTTTTTCCCTAATACTTTTTCAATCCTCAATGGTGGACCTATTGTCTATCAAAATAATTGGAAAGATGAGCCAAAAGAGGATGTGGAAGAAGATAAAACTAATGAGGAGCAGTTTGTTCCTACACTCACAAGGATAGAATTGTTTGAACCTATTGCACCTATGAGTATTTTTAATGTCACATTAGAAATGGATGATGCTGCCCTACTTCATGAGCTACCCAACTACGTTGAAGATGAAGAAAATGTGTAGCTAGTTGTGAACAGGCAACAACAAGAGAATGCAGAAAATCATAACAAATTGCTGCAGTTTGGGGCTAAGCATGACAGTATGGTTCCAACCCATAAAGAGGATCAGGCATGTTTCTCTATGCTAGATTATCCAAAGGCTAATTATGCTGATATGCTTGGAGAACTTCCATGTTTTATTGAAAATAATGAGTAGACTAAACATGGACGAGAGCAAGTTGAAGATGTGTTCTTTATTATCCAGCAGGGATATCAACTTCTTGGTGGGGAAGTTTTCTCTTTTGAACATGTGCACGGCTCATTTTTTGAGCCTAAATTAGAAAATCATGAACATCTTGTTCATAAGGTACAGGCAACCATATTTGTAGTAGAATCACAGGAGCCAGAGCATTCAGATCAGCAAGAAGAGGAATGCAGCCATGATTATATTATATCAATACTCTTGGGTTCTTTGAGGGAAGAAGGAGAAAACCATGAGGTCCCGAGTCAGCTGTTTCACATGCAACAGCAACATGAGAGTCAAATGGAGGCCACCTTCATACCAAGTGAAGATCAAGAAGAGAAGGAATCAGAGCAAGGGGAAATCAATCCAAAGCCTTCAAGGGGATGCCCAATCAGACATCTTGCCTAGCTGGAGACATACCAAGAGGAGTCATCACTCATCATACTTACCTCCAAGCATGAAGTTGAGCATCAAAATGAGTGGGATCAGTCCATTTACTCATCCCAAGTTAGAAACATCAACAATCATTCCAGGTGGATAGGTGAGTTTATCTCCACTTTGAAGGGGATGTTTTATCAATTTTTCATATGTACATTTTCCCCTTATTTTTTTTTAACTGCCCACATGCATGAAGAACATTATAAATTGTTAAGGAAGGGTAGTTATTTTCAAGAACCAGTTAATGGCTTTGTTTAAAGTCATGTCTGATTGGTTAGTTTAGGATTAGAGTAGGTTTGCTTTCTATTTTAGTTTTCCCTTTCCATAAGTGCTTCTGCACAGGCTGCATTGTCATTAGGAGAATGCAGGTCCCTTCCCCTTTTTATATTTTGGAGGCAAGTTCCAGTTTTCTAGCATGTTTTAGACTTGACCCCATGCCCAATGGATACTATAAGGCCACTGGTCTTATGTTTAGCAGGCAAACATCCCATAGAGGTTGCCAAATTGTTGACCCATTTTTCCTTTGACCAGAGCCAAACAGTCAACCTGGTATTTTCCTTGAAAAGCCTTTGGAAAATGTTGCCTAAAAATGAAAAGTACCAAATTGCCTAAGAAACCTGACCATTGGAAAGAGCTTGAAAAAATAGGCAAGTTTGCTTTTTACATCAGCCTAAAATTCGGCCAAATAAAGAAGTTATTGATGGTCAAAGTTTTGGTCAAACTTACAGTTCAAACATGCATTTGGCGGGCTTGAAAATCTCTATCAGCCTTAGGAAATGTTGAAAAAATTAAGTTTTATGCATTTTGAATGTATATCGGGCCAGGGAAATGCATATACATTCAGGGAATCTTCCACAGGTCCTAAGGAATATTCCCTATTTGTCTATCCGCAATATGCAAGGAAAGATACAAGAGAAACATACAATATATAAATATGCATTCATGGCAAATTCCACGAAGATTCCCCATTTGTATGTTTAGCGCTTGTATATTTGCCTTGTATGTTTGCACATACAAACAAATATACATTCGCTAAATGCACAAAGGCAAATGTACATTCGTGGCATATTCCGCAGAATATTCCACAGTTGTATGTCAGCAGGCTTGTATATTGCTTTGTATGTTAGCAATATACAAGAGGAAATATGCAAGGAAAAGATACATTGCGGGGATATTCCTCGAAGATTCCCTCCTTGTATATATGGGAGTTTGTATATTTGAGTTTGTATATTTGCATATACAAGGGTGCAGATGTACATTTGCTACAGTGCTGGCATACATACAAAAGGTGGGGCCCGCAAGTTTACAAATGAAATTGCATGCAAGAAGTGCTGCGGGGAAATATGCAAAGGAGTTTGTATATCATATATATACAAAGGTTTAAATGCTACAGTGGAATGTATATCGACTTGTATGTTCACACATACAAGCCGATATACAAGGAAACATATACAATCCAGACCCGAATAGAAGTTTCAATCTATTCTATGTTGTTCTCGGGTCCGCCTTGTATAAAGGGTGTTTGTATGTCTTGACATACAAAAAAGCCGATATGCAAGCCGGATTTCAAATGGATATCATTTCTGCCTCATTCAGGCTCTGGGTCCATTTTGTATGTATGAGGCCACTTGTATATCGCGGATATGCAAAGAGATATACAAAAGGAAGTGATACAAGTCAAACCCGACAAGTAATCAAATACACTTAAAGGTCTTTTGGGGTCCGATTTGTATGTAAATGGCGCTTGTATATTGCGATATACAAGTCAATGATGCATTGCATATACAAGGCGGATTTGAATCAAGGATCAGTTTCGGCACATAAGAGTTTGGAGTCCATTTTGTATGAATAAGTGTTTGTCTATTTGCATATACAAAGAAATGTACAAATAGGAATATGCAAGCCAGACCTAGCATAACAATGAAATACAGCTCAGTGGTGTTTTGAGGTCCGCGGCTTGTATATTCAGACATACAAAGGTGCAGATACAAAGTTATATGCTGGGTGATTTCAAAGAGGTGGGGCTTGCATATACAAGGGGAAATTGTATGTATATACAATTTTGAACATACAAAAGGGCCGATATACAAGGTGCCATGCATATGCAAAGGAGTTGCAGAATGCATTTTTAAATGTTGTTTTAGGCGCCAAGATGTAGCGATATACACAAAGATGCAAAAGCGATATATACAGGTAGTTAACTGAAAGTTTGACCGCCTGTATCTCCTTCATTTTGGTGAATTTCGGCATGATCCAAGAGGCAAAGTTGCATATTTTGGTCTCCTCTTTCATTTGGCAGGGTTTTTCAAGAGCTTTGTCACTTTTCAAATTTTAGATCTGGAAATGCATGTTTTGAACAATGAATTTTTCAGAGATGACTTTTGGCAGATGAAGATATTTTTTGGGCATTCATTGCAGCAGACAGAACAAGCAGCTTGCATTGATGACAAAGAATATCCTTTCCACTGTTTCATCTCTAGATGCACGATGAGTAAGCTGCTGCATTAAAGACTAGAAAATATCTCCTCATCTGCCTAGTTCTAGATTTCAACACCATAATTGATGTAGCTGGACAGTCTTTTCAGGGAGATATTTTCAATGACAACTCTTTGAGTGGATTTTTTGTAATTGACTTAGAATAATTTGGAATGCTATAAGTATGCATTCAAATGTTGTAAATAGGGTTGGAAATTTTTTGGTATTAAGGCTTTTCTATTTCCAAACAGGGTTTTCATATGCTGTAATTGTGCCTTTCCATTGAATTTATGCAAGTTAATTTTCCCTCTTTACTGATTTTCCCAGTTTTGTGTGAATCTACATATGGTTTGTCTGTGAATGTTTCATTCCTCCCAATCATATCGCCTCTCACCTTTGCTAGAGTCATCTAACCTGTGTATACCTACTTGCTGTATTTGATTACATTGTGCATCTTCTCAGTATTGTGGAAGTTTCTTTAAATCTTTCTAGTGTATCACCCATTTTGTTTTCAAGTTTTTATTTCATTTCCATTACAAGATTTCTCTCTCCTTTTTCCCACAAAATTTAGTAGTTTTAGGTGATAACTAGACAAGGAAGTCAGCCTTCTCTGGAGGTCTGATCTCATTTAGCAAAGTCCCACACTTAGAGATCAGTCCCATGTTACTCCAGTTTGAGAGGCTTCACGGTTGTATTCAAGAGTGCAAAACTGAGTGATAACAATAATATTATAATATATAATATTATATAATTATATAATATAAATATAATATTATAATATATATATATATATTTTGATTGGTAAGTGAGGGATTTTTAGGCTGGCCCACTCCAGCAGAGGTCACAAGGGGGACCTCCTCCCCATAGAACTACCACCACCACTGTAGCATGGATCGCCAGCGTTGCGGAGACTAGAGAACACTAGAATTCGAGCACACTCCACTTAAGGACGTCAGAGTGCCATGCATCACCTGCATAGACCCACAACCATTTTAGAAGCCAAGATGTCTTTGGGGGGATTTGAACCTTGGTCTCCACAATAAGGACCAAGTGGTCTTAACCACTAGACCACACCCACTCGACAATATTACATTATAATATATTATATTATATAATATTATAATATTATATTATAATATAATATTATCTTTCTATTATAGTATTAATATTATATAATAATATAATATTATATTATATTTAATAATATGGGCCCCAAATTTAATTTTCATTTCATTTTGGCACCCACCTCCATTTCATTTTTGCACTTCTCGTTGAAACCCTACACAAAAAGCATAGGTACTTGGAGTCTTATCAGAGGCATTTGGGCTAGGCTGCTACGTTTGTGGATCACATCAGGGAAGGGATTAACACGGCAACGATGGATGAGGCTGCATTGCTCTTGTTCAGTGTAGGGGAGACCAAAAAAGACACTGGTCCTCACAGTGAGACACAGAGTTACTGGAATGTTGTAGATAACCACCAATGGTTTGGTATATTCTAATTTCTCATTTTCTAGGGACTTATATTTAGGATCTTGTAATAACATCTATATAGCTAAAGGATATTTCACTTCCTACTGGTTAGAATTTATGGATCAGTTAAAATGTTTCATCACATAATTCTTGACAAACAGTAGTCAATTTGAATGCCACAACTTAGAATTTATTTGAGAATTGAATTTGAAATCTTATTACAGTCATGAGTAGGCGCAATATAAGTCAGGTACAGAATTTCAAATAGAGTTAAATGCAATCAAATCCTTTTACAAAACATGTAATCAAACTGACAATAGATGGGATTCACTATGTCTGACTGCTCAATTAGGCTTTCTGCACAAATTATGATTTAAGTAATTTGCCCACCCGCTCAACTAACTTCTTCCAATGTTAGCATTTCTGATGGTTGGCAGCCTTGGCGAGTGAGGTCACAATAAGTATTGGTTGGCTTAATAGGGTGCAACCAAACAGCTATGTGCAATATTGGATGAGTGAGTGTTGTTGTTGTATCTAGGCGTCAAAGCTACTTATGATCTAGTTCCAAACCCCTACTGCACTCTACGCATGTTGATTCCACTACAGATCGATTTAGATTTGCTTCGCAAATGCCCTTATAGATGATATTATGCTATGGTAGGGTTAACTCCAATCAGAGACTGGTGATATTTGTATTGGCTAGGGATGATTTGTAACCTATCATGACCAAAATAGTCACATTTTGAACGAGTTTCATTTATTGCACATTCAAGTTTTGTAAACATGATCGCTTCATGTGCAGTATAGTGGTCCTATTTTAGATGCTCTTGCATATGTTGATGAGTGAAGAAAGATGCTCAATTTAAGCACATACTTGTCTAGATGTCACCTTCTTCAACTCATGTTTTTCCAAGATTGAAACTATGGCATAAATCTTCACTAGTGTAGGCAAGCTATACTTCATTATTTTATCATGTTTCTTTTGCCTTCTTTTGGTTTTATAGATGGCAAGATTAACCAAGTCACAGAAAGACATTTTCTGTGTTTAAATGCCCTAGCTTTAAAAATTTTATACTGTGGACTCAAGTCTCTATTGTGATATGTTCATTTAATTATTCGATTGATTTTAAGCATATTGTCAATATTGCTCATTTGTCTTTTAATCTCCTAACTTGATTGTTATACAGTAATAACTTTCTGGAAACTCTATTTTACATTCATGAATTTAGTGTATCTTGAACTTATAATAGAGGAGTGTGCATCATATAGCCTTTTGGTTTGACTTGTGTAGGCTTCCTTCTAAACACCTTGTACCATAAATCCCATGCAGATCTATGTGACTCTATATGTTAGAATAAAACTAGCCCAAAACTTTATGGAATTGTGTATGGTCTCTACATTGTACCAGCTATTTTGGACAAGGTCTTCAGATCTCCCTAAAGCCATATGAACCTTCTTTAACACTGCTTGCAAACCTAAAATGACTTTGATAGGGTTTCCAAATAGTCTAATAGAGCTTTAAGGATATGCATATTTATAGAGTATGTGTAGGGCTACATGAGATTCTTCATAATGATATATGCATAAATAAACTATCCACAATTGTGCAAACCTTCAAAAGCATTGGACATTCTTAAACAACATTTGATAAAGCTACTACTATTCTCAAATGGTTACTAGGTATCTTATGATTGTGTAGACCCTGTAGAAGATGTTGATACCTCGAAATGCATAAGCAGATCTTATGTAAGTGATGACCGCTAATAATATTTACAATAACTTTCTAGGCCTATCTATGCTATTCCAAAATAGTGATACAAGGGTTATCTTGGACTGCTTCAATACTTCCTATAGGAGGCAGTGAGGGTCTAAGATCTCTTAAGACATTTCATACTCCTTGGATATCATTAGGGTTTTTGAAACTTGTGTGTGCTTCTTTAGACTTCATTCTTGCAAGTCCTAACAATTACTCCATTATCCTTCATGAATCAGACATATCTGAATGATTTCATACAAATATATGACAATCTAAAAAGACTTCAAGATCCTTACCTTGTTATATAGATTTGGTCACTGCTTGACAAGGCTTTTTGTGTTATCACAAAACTTGTAGGGGTACACATTGGTTTGGGTTATTACCCAAACCTAATACCACTGTATAATGCTCTTCATGACTGTTGAGGCTATGCATACTTGAAATCTATTTCCCAATCTGTAGATTGCATTATTAGAGTATTCAATAGACTTATTCAATGCCTTTCTCAACTGTATAATGTAGTGAAACTGCTCAATGTCCTTATTGACATGCTTGGACAAGAATGGACTCTCCAACAAAGGCTCAAACTATCTTCAATCTATAAGAATATGAACTTATACACAGACTTCCTGCCCTCTATCCAAAATGCTTACTATTCTAGGCCCTTTTAGACTATGCAAATTCTTTAATGCAGGAAACAGACCTTGTAAAAGATTTGATAGGTTTTGACAAATGTTACTATACAAATTTCTTCAAACTTTTCTTAAATACCATTCAATGCATGGGTAAGTGCAAGAAGATGAGTTCACTTTTTGGCCAAAAAGTGGAAGTGTTTTTCTTGTTTTTCAAATTTTGTCATACTTGGAGTGACCATTTGATGCACTTGCACATAACATATTAAGATGATGTAAAAATAAGAAATGAAGGATTTTGTTTCTAGTTTTGAAATATGTATTTTTTTCAAATACCTAGATGATGCAAGTTGGGTTTTTATTTGATGTACAAAAAGTGGCTTTTTAAAAGTCCCCTGTTTTTTGCAAAAGCATGCATGTGTACAACCAACATAATTTTGCCTAAATTAATGTATTTTTCTAATCCTTTGGTGGAAAGATTCTTAGGATGTTGAATTTTGGTCAAGATATTTTTTTGTAATTTTTTGATAAATTTTTGTTAATTAATTTTTTAATGAGCCTAATTAGCGTTTTTTAAAACCCTTTATGTATGGCCAACATAATTTGAGCTAAACTAATCATTTTAGTAATTTTTGTTTTCATCATGTAAAGAATGATGTCTAGTTTGGTTAGACATAATTTTTTTTTCAAGAAACTTTCAAAATCAAAAGTTATTAAAAAAAAGTAACATGTGTTATTTCAAGTTTATGAGTTAGTTTGTTTAGAAAATAAAAAATAAATAGAAAATTATGTTCAATAGTAAAAAGAATTACATATTTGAAAACTAGACTTTCAGATCTATAATAGGTTTTAATTTTGTTAAAATATTTTGAAAAACAAGTCGTCAACCATTTTGGTGAAACTGGTTTTTTCTCTTATTGTTTTCATGGATTCTTAGTTGCAAGTTGGTTGCAGGTCCAAGGCTTAGGCTCAGGTTTCCAAGCCTTTTCCAATCCTAAAACCAAGGCAAATTGGTGGGTGTCACATTTCAAAAAACAAGAAATGGGTATCCATTCACAAATAGGTACCCACTCATAATGGGGCTTATTTTACTTTTCATAAAATAGGTACCCGTTTTAAAATGGGTACCCATTTCTTCTTTTTTTAGAATAGGTACCCATTTTAAAATGGGTACCCAATTCTAATTTAGCTTTTTTTTTTTTCATAAATTAGTAGTACGACTTGAAACCTACAACATTCCCTTTTACCAGTATGGTGGACAGTGACAGATTCTGTGATTTTTTTATGTGCAAAGTGTCGATTCGAGATCTCAACGGAGCATATCTTATGCAAATTTTACAGGGTTTCAATCATAAGGAGAATTTTTAGATGGAATGAAGTAGAAAATTTATTTTTTTATAGGAATTGAACTTCTTGGAGAGACATTTATTTGTACCAATACACCAATAGCGACAAATTATGTGACTTTTTTATATACAAAGTGTTAATTCAAACTTTTAAGAGGACATATTTTATGCAATTTTTATAGGGATTCAATCATTAAGAGAATTTTCAGATGTGATGAAGTAGGAAATCCATTTTTTAGAAGGATTCATTTTCTTGGAGAGATCAAACAAATATCAAGCAACTATCATATTGAACAAAGGATATATTTCTACATGTATTTCATACATTTTTTAAGAAGAGATCCAACACATTTTGATAATCATGGGATCAAATAAACACCACCAAAAAAGGAAGAGGAAGGTTATGACTGTTGATGAAATTGAAGCACATCGAGAGAGAGGCAAAATGACAAAGGGATAGGAGAGAGAGGATTAAAAAAATGAAGAATGATGAAGCATCCAGTTTGATGACTATTGAAGAGGAGAATATTGAAGAGAAGACCAATTTGAATGAAATGAATGTAGAGTATGCAAATGTGGAAGAGGTCAAGAACATGGAAAATGCAAATTTAAGAACGAATCCAGGTATGTCTTCGAATGATCCATTGAATGATAATGAGATTAAAGATTTAAAGCAAGATGGATATAATTTTGATGACATAAATGCTTCAACTAGAAACAAGCCAATAAAAAATGAAAATGAAAACCCTTGTATGCATGAAAATGAAAATATTTTTTTTAAAGTGAAAGTAATGTTTTGAAAGATCTTCGTGGTAAGATATCTTGGAGACAAATTCAAACACATGCAAATAGATTTTACAAATAATTTTTTTATAGAAAAACTCTTGGATTTCAATGTCAACTTGTATTACAATTAATAAGAATGACAAAAATGAGAAAAAGTAATGAAAAAATTAGGCATTTTTGTAAAACCCAAAAAGGTGGATGAATCATTGAAACAAGTTATGTCTAGTGTTGCTAATGCTATTGATTATATAGGAAAAAATAGTCAATCTAAGGATAAGAATGCAACACGTAGAGCAATAACAACTTCTTTAGTTAATAAATCAGTTGTGAGCAAAAGAATGATACGTAAAACAAGTGGATATTTAAATGTACATGCTATAACTTTAAGAAGAGTAGAAAAGAGAAGATTAAGTATTGAAGAGGATCCAATTAACCAATGTTGGACTTTTAGTGGTAGACTCCCAAGGTCTGACATGAAATTAAACAATGAAATTAGGTCTTTTTATTGAAAAATATTGGCATGATAATACAAGGTTTTCATCAAATGCTTGAGATGTTTTGAAATTAAGGGTGGGGTCAAAAAATTGCAATCCTCATCCCAAACATCTTTTAGACATGACTCAAACAAAATTATATAGAAAATTTCTATATGATTTAGTTACAGAAAATTTTAGTATAAGTCAAAGATCATTTGAGAAATGCAAACGTTGGTATGTCAAGATTAATAAGCAACGAATCTCTTGTTGTTGTAAAACTCATGTGCAATTTCATTATTTTTATGATGTTTTTCTAAATATATGTTGTACTTTGCATAATAACCAAATTATGCAGGAATGTGGTATTAATATACCACCTACAGCAGTTAAGGATTTTATAACAAGAATACTTTGTGAAACAACTAAGGGGCAATTATATTTTTCAAAACCATGTGTTTATGGACAATGCAACAAATGTGGTAACCTTTCGTTGTTAGGAGAATGCATGCATGAGAGTAGTTCACATGATTTTGGACAACAGTTAGTGGAGGTGAAGAGGTTCACCAATGTTCACTATCCATTAAAGGATGGAAAAATTGGAAAGCATTGTGAGTTAGTCATAGAGCAAAGTAGTGTACATGCATTCATCACAAAGTTTAAGAATAAGATTGTGTATAAATATGTCAAACATTCTCAATATGCTCGGTGGCTTGATGAACAATTCTGCAGATGTAAGAATGCATTTTCTATTAGAACTATACTTTCAGTGGTTGACTTTGTACAAAACTATCCACTTGCTCCAAAAGAGGAGATTCAATCACAATATTATAACTCAGTACAGGTGGTCATATTTGTTCATATTGTATACAGACATTGAGTTGACAATACAGAAGATGAGAGGAAAATTTTGAGAGAGTACCATTTCTATGTGAGTGATAACCAATTACATTCATTAGAGTTTGTACAATGTTGTTTCAAAGTATTTTACAACTTAAAAGAAAGACAAATCTAGATGACACAACATTTCATATGATTAGACAAATCTAGATGACACAACATTTCATATGGTTAAACAATTGTATAGGACAATTCAAAAATTCTCAAATGTTTTTGTGGTTAAGTAGGTTCCATAAAGAAAATAATATCCAACATATTTGGAGTTTCTTTGAAGCTGGACATGGTAAAGGAGATCATGATGGAACTAGAGCATGTGTAAAAAGGGCTCTTGCTAGGGAGCAACTAAAATTTCATGATACAACAAAGTTTCAAGATGCATGTGCAATTGTGGATTGGTGTAATGCAAAATTGACTACAGGATCAAGTGAGAACTCTAAATTTCAATAGTTTTTTTGGTTGGTTGAACAAGAAAACATTCCTCCCCGATTTGACTGTGATACAATTAGTGGATCAGCAAAATGGAATTCATTTAAGAGTTCAAATGCAAGCAGATGGAATCTATGGACTATGGAGCTTGCATGTTTTTGTCAGTTTTGTATCGCAGGTGAGTGGGAAGCATGTGAAAATACAGATTGGGTTGAAGAATGGAAACAATAGTCCTTAACACCTCTACAAACACATGATCAAAATGAGGAGCATAATCATTTGCAAGCATCGGATGACTATGACTGTATTTCAGGCCTCGTACAAGAAGGTACAAATTCATTCAATATTTCTTTTCGATACAGTTTTTGGAAATATATATTTAATTGTACATATGTATGTATGTATATTTTTATGATTTATTGAATTTGAAATGTTTTTGTAGGACATGTGTATGTTGTTGTTGCACCCGAGGGTAATGAAGAGGAAATAAAGTATTGGTTGGCTCGATATGTTGAGGTAAAACATAAGTTGTTGCAACCTAGAGTAGATGATGCTAACTTTGAGTGTCCAATAGGTTCTATGGTTGTTACTGGCACTTGGCTACGTAAATATTTGATAAGGAGGAATGGTATACCTACATTTGAAGATTATGAAAGACATAAAAAAATTTGTACTACTCGCATCTGATTGTGGCAACAAATATACAATTAGTGAGATATAAAGGGAAACCTGTCACAAAAGAATTATGGACACTTTCTATGGAAGAGCATGAGGTAGTCATAGATACAATACAAAAAAGAGAGGATGCAGATGATACAATGGAGTAAATGTTTTAAATGATTAACAGGTATGTAGAAATTTTTAAACTTTTAATCTTTGTCTAGGATGTGAGTTTAGGATTTAATATGATTGATAACTTAACTAATTGATTGCATCTCTTGTTAAGCCATCCTCTTAAGTCCCCTTAAGACATCCATTAGTTATGTTCCATAAGTTAGGTAAGTCATATCCCTAATTGATTGCATCTCCCCTTAAGACATTCTCTTAACTCGCCTTAAGCCATCCCCTAGCTAAATGATATAAGTTAGTGCATGTACCCTTACCAAAAATACTATAGTTGATTGGACCATCTCCCCTTAAGACATTCTCTTAAATCCCCTTAAGCCATCCCCTAGCTACATGATATAAGTTAGTGCATGTACCCTTACCAAAAATACTATAGTTGATTGGACCATCGCCCCTTAAGACATTCTCTTAACTCCCCTTAACCCATCCCCTA
The DNA here is from genome assembly GCA_027924645.1 of Cunninghamia lanceolata. Lineage (NCBI taxonomy): Eukaryota > Viridiplantae > Streptophyta > Pinopsida > Cupressales > Cupressaceae > Cunninghamia > Cunninghamia lanceolata. The sequence goes on along the minus strand of BSBN01000391.1, from coordinate 10,718,940 downwards.
GCTAAATTATATAAGTTATTGCATGTACCCCTACAAAAAATACTATAGTTGATTGGACCATCTCCCCTTAAGACATCCTTTTAACTCCCCTTAAGGCATCCCCTAGCTAAATAATATAAGTTAGTGCATGTACCCTTACCATTTAAATACTACAATTGAATCCATCCCCCCTTAATCCATCCTCTTAACTCCCCTTAAGCGTTTATATTAATATTCCTAATTCTCTTAAAGATCATTACACATTCTAACTTTTTTTACAATACATTACATGGTGTAGGAGATATTTTTTGCAGTCATAATAGAGGCTGGAAACATATACCCTGTGTTAAATTTCACTTACACTTTATTTCAGGTATTCACTAGACCTATAATATTAATTATTTTAATTTATGCTTAAATAATTCTTTCCTTTCATTATAATTTAAATGGAACTTCTTAACAAATTCTATCTTTAACTAAAATGATCTCTAGAGACCTTCTAAATGTTTATATATGTTTCATTGTGGCCTGACCTCTATATTTGTTTTTGTAATTTTTCACATGTAGTGTTGAAAGGATTCAAATCTATTATTTCTTGTTTCACAGGTATGATCTCTACACATGTTTCATATCTAGAGTCTCCAACTTCTCTAGGTGTCAAGTATAAAATTTTAGATGATCTAGACTTAGAGAATAACATTGTATAAAATCTAGGTGTCTCTAGGTGTCTTGGGTTCTAACTATATAATACATATGTCTCTACTTGTGTCTTAGGTATTCTATATGTCAACTAGGTAGATAGAGACTAGACTAAGATTTTAATTTAATCAATATAGCTTAGGTAGGTACTAGATATGTCAACTAGGTCTACCATATAATAGGTGTCTAGAGCCTGTGTCTTAGTTAGAAAGTTATAATTTCTAGGTGTCTATACAATATGTGTCTTAGGTGTCCTACATAGAACTAGAATACATGTGTCTTAGGTCTTAGGTGAGGCCACATGAGTTTCCACCTTCACGTGGTTGGCCTTGTCAGTATAGAATATTTATATTTCTTGAAGCTAAGGGGAGCTCTTTTTATTGTACATATAAGTTATGAAAAACTAACTAATGCAAATTGATTAAAAGTTATTATTTAGTGCAGATTGATGAAATTACATTCAAAATACTAATTTTTGAGTTTGTTACTTTCTTTGACATGAATAAGCTGATAATTGAAGTGTTTCTAGAAAAACTGTGTTGCTTTTTTTGCCTCAACGTTTTGGATCACACTCCATGATCCATCATCAAGAGGAAAAGAAGAGAATACAATTTAGAGAATTCCATAGTGTCAAATATGACCCAAATGAGTTAGTGGCCCATTTCATAACTAGGTGGAGACTGTTGCTTTACTCTTCAACTAGTGTTGCACACATGGACCACATGGATCTTTGTGATGTTTTCTTGCATGCCCTAAATAGGGAGACATAAGAGGAGGTTCAAAATCTCCCATATAAATCATACAAGAAATCTTTTGAGTGCATTTTGAGAATTGATGTACGTATAATCATCAAAAGAAAAACACTTATTCATGGACGTATAATCAACTCTAGGATACCCTGAACCATAATTTCCTATAGCCCTTCACCACTCAAATCTCCAATTTGTGGATCTACCAAAATTTCTTCCCACCATGTAAGCATAAGAACACTTTGAATCATCCCAAGCATCCTAATCCCTCCACATCTAAATCAATAGTCACCTCTGACCTAGAAGGATCTAACACCCCTCAAATGGGGATAAAGGGAGAGACCAAAATGTTCAGATTAATTGAATTAGTTCAAAATGATGAAAACCTAGAACCTTGGGCATCTCCATGGTTGACCCCACTCCTAATTTTATTGGTCCATGGTTGACCCCGCTCCTAATTCTATTGGTCCTTACAACTTGGTGGATGATCTTAAAAAAGATGTTCACAAAAAAACTAGTTCATTGAAAGAAAATCCTCATCATACCATGTATCCCTTCTAGAGGCCATTGAATTGAAATATGTAAACCATATAACACCACCCCCAAAAGATCCTATCAACCAAGTTGACCTAATTTGAGCCCACCCAACACTGAGTTACACAATCTAGGTTTCTTTTGAAACCTCAAGAAAATTCCTACAAATGTTGAGCTAGCTAGAAGAAGAGACCGCTCAACCTATATTTACAAGTATGGATCTATGATAATTTCTTAAAGAGGATCCTCATGGATGATGGAGCCATTGTCAACATAATTCCCTTATCCCTCTTAGAGAGTGGGATATTGCCACACTAATATCACTGCATGTAGAGAGACTTTATGTGGCTCCGACAACCTAAAGGTAACCACTATTGGTAAAATTAGGATTTTGATTTCCACTTTTATGGAGATAGATGTAGGACAAGAGCTAGAGTTGGTGTAGTTCTCACTTGAGAAAATAGGAGAGTAGAACTCCCATTCCGCTTTTAATTATACTTCTAAAAATGTTAGCTTTGAAATTGAGAACTCAAAACATTTGCCTTTGAAGATTCTTAGCTATTGATAAATTAGGTTTCTGAGAACTATGAGATGAAGTTAGAATCATTACAACCATACAAAGAGATGATTTGAAAGCTAATCCAGTAGTTTGTCTACTTTAGGAATGTTAATATTTAATGCTCTCGATGAAATTGATTAAGTTATTAAGTGCTTGAATTGATTAAGTTATTATTGTGTTACATGTAAATTGCTCTATTTTTATTTTGATATAATTGAGGGTAGACTAAATAATTTCTCTAATATTCAAAATTTCTTAAATTTTAAATTTAAACGGTATAGGTATTTCTCTAATTTTATTTAAATTCTTTTCGTAAATTTATAGGGAAGGTATTGATCTATGAAATGTTTAATCTAGAATTAAAAATAAATTGATTAAACATGGTTAGTAGATTGAAAAATCTAATCAATAAAATTTTCCTAAATATTTAACTCAATTAAAATTTAACACAAGTGTCCCAACATTTGACTCATGTAAATCCAATCATATTCATTCTAGTTCAACAACTTGTTAATTTTCATTTTTAAAAAAAAATTATTTAGGGACGGTACATTTAGTCTATAAACTATCCAACCTAGCTCGTCTGTATTTAATAAATATTTAATAAATTAAATCAATTGAAATTTTTCTCTTATCTAATTAGGATTAGTAAATTTACAATTTTATTAAATTAAACACATGAATTAATTTGAAGTGTTAAATATGAGATATATGAAATTAAAGTTTGAATATAGACATGTATATAGTGGAAATTCAATAAATAGCAAAATCTAGTCTAGATGAAATAGTCTATGAGATATAAATACTAACATAATAACAGTCCATGTACAAATAGTGAAATAGTCACAAAACATATACATGTCTAGTCAATACTGAAATAGTCATAAACAATCTAATACATCATGTCATCATCACCATCCATCATCCATCCTTCAATCTAAAACATGTGTGCACACTAAGTTTGATCATTATCCATTTCAAGCCGCCTTTTTGTCCCATGCGACTGAGAGGGCAACTCATGTTGTGTACTAGAAAAAGAAGCTTCAAATCAATTTTAATGTCAAAACTGCAACCTAAATAAATTTAAATCAAATATTTAAAACCAAACCATCAAATTAAATTTTTAAATATAAACTTCAAAATGTCTAAGCATACCACAATAGCCTCATCATCTCTCCTGCCTTGCTTCTGTGCAACAGATGGTGCTGATTCAAATGATAGATTGAATGTCTATGTCGCTAATTCCTGTATTTCAATAAAACACTTGAATGAACTAGTTAGGCTCTAGAGTATAGATACAAAATGCAAGGTTGAATGATACAAAAGACTTTGAAATCACATAGGATTTAACTATCGGACTTGAAATATGAGAGATGACTCATGCACTTGTGCAGGCTCATCAATGATATGATGAATTGAACCTGCACCTAAACTAATCTCATCTTGCATATATATGTGTACATATATATATATAAATTCAACTTTAAAGACATGATTTTAATAAAATCATGAAATTACACTAGAAATTCAAATTTAAACTAAAAATGTACAATTTTAAGATTCAAACCATGGCATATGAAGTAGGATCCTCTATAGATGATGTTTCCACTGGTCCTGGATGACTAGGTTGGTTTGACACTAGAGTGTCAGGACCTCTCATCTGCTTTAAATTAAAATGTCACATTTCTAGACATTAAATTATATATTATTAAATTAGATATATCCAATTAAATAATCTTTAGAGGTCCGAATTTTATACCTCGTCTATATAAGGTCTACCCATCTCTATTGTCGTTGACACTAAATGGTCCAACTGTGATGAAGTGGTAGCAACTGATGGAGTCATCTGTACCAATCAACATGAACATATATATTAAAAATTGTCTAAATCTACATTAATTTGTATTAATTTTAATTTTATTAAATGTGGCATACATACCGAGTCCATAGGAGCGAATAATGTAGCCAAAAAAGACTCCTATGTAGGACCAAAACATGGTTGATGACAATTCTGATAAAAATGTGGTGTGGACCGCAATGGTGTCAATCTAGGTAATGCATTAGGACCAACATCAAATGCTCCTCCAGGTTGTGCAAGCTCTCCAGGATTGACTTCATCTGCCAAGTGAGTAGCTTGTAGTTAAGTTTCTTGAGAGCGATGATAACACTTCGAGTGCTGAGACGACCGTCCACAGGTGAAAGGGCACGAGAATAGAGGGTGGAGAAGGGACAATAGGTGTAATGGGAAAACTTGAATTTGGATCGACATGTGCTCCTACTCTATGTTGTGCCATTCCACCACCCACGCCTTAAAATGATCTCATATCAAAATAATTGGGCTTTTGGCCCATCTCAAACTCTGCCCATAATTTCTTTAGAAAATAAAAGGGAACCTCAAAATTAGCATGAGGTGGATGGTCAAAGACCATCCACCATTGATACCAAAAAATTTCAACTATCTCCTGATGTGTGAACCATCTGATTGAAATTCTCTTTTTAGTTGGTGCTATTTGTTGACCTATGGAGTGATTAATGAAATATAGGCCAATTGTAGTTTTGGTAATATGTATATCATTGATCTCTTTATATGAGAGACCATCTAGATAAAACTGCCTCCTCTCTTCCTGCCATGAGGGGACTGTGTCTAGATCTGTGTGGATAGCTCTCACTGAATCAATAATAGTTTGCATCATAGATACAGACCATGAAATGTGTGGAAGGGTTTGGATTTAGCTTTGCAATAAATTGATTTTTTCTTGCAGAACATGTATGTTTTCATCAATTGTGGCTCGCAAATGAGTCTCATCATGCGATGGTGGTGGGGGGGGTGTTGGGGTGGGTGGTCTTGTGGGGGATCCTGTAGGGGGTCATGGGGGGGTCATAGGCTAGATCGGCCATGTGTAGAAATAAGGTCTACAAGTAGAGTTGCAATTACAAAAAAACATAGATTAAATTAAATTCACAACATATTTTTAAATATATACATATACATATAATTGAAAACTTGGAAATATAAAAATTTGTGTGGTTTAAACAATATACATTAAAACATTTAATTTTACATTTAATTTAACATATACATGCATTCAAAATTTAAACTTACATTATAAAATGTTTAAAATCAAAATTTATACATTTAAGAATCATGACATGAATAAAAAATTTATGTCCTAGTATCTAGTCAAAATTTATACTCTCATGTATTACATTGAAACTCCTAAACATGTCACTAAGTTCATGACCTATTGGCTACAACTACTCCTAAATATGTCACTAAATTTTTTGTTGACCTATTCAATCTTTGAACCCATTCTATGTACATTCAACATTATTTTAATTTTTTTCTAGATTGTTGTTGTCTCCTTTACCCCTTTGTTAAAAGCATCAATTTCTCATAGATATATGGATATATGTTTAAATTAAAGATTTAAACATAATAAAATGACTTCTAATTTTTAGGTTTAATAGTTTAATATAAGTCATTTAGGTTAGGTCTACAAAAAGATATATTAGGGTCCTATCTTGTCTAATGTGTAGGTTTTTAGCTTCATGTGAAAAACATTTTACATATATTAGGGTCAACTTTGTTTCAAGAATAATTTCTTGTGAGAACTTTGAAAAAACATAGATCTATAGGTACTCTTCTAATACCTCAAAATGTTTTAATCATATATTACCATTACCATTACAAGATACCTATTTCTAGTGGATTAACTACTAATTTTGCAAAATTTAGTTCATGCTTAGAAAATAATCAATAATCTTGCAATAATTTCTTATGAATTGTTACTTCAAATTTATATAGAGGAAAAAAGAATAGATCATAATTGTGTGAAATCTAGCTATCAGTTTTGAGTAGTTGTAAATACCTTCTTCTTCTCTTGATATATTTCAATCTAAGAAGAAGATGGAAAATCTATATTATTTGTTTCTATGCTTGGTTTTTCCAATATATTAATAATACTTGAACTTACATTCACTTTACATATATTGAATTCCACCCAAAAAGAACCAAACAACCATCTCTTTCATACTTAACTTGTAAATCAATAGAGCCACAAGTGAAGCCACTTGTATTATGCTTTCAATAAAGAAGAAATAAGTATTCATCATAGTATGCAAAGCATTAAGAAATGACTACCACAAACAATAGATCCACCAATAACTACCAGCCCAACAAATGATCCTTCAAACCAAACAAAACCTATAACACAATATGAAAATTCAAATTCCAGCAAGGAGTTCAATTATCCACAAACTTCATGGCAACATCTAATTTTTTTGGCATAGAATATATTCCCTTTCAACCTTACAAACATGCACTATATATAAAGAAAGCTATCCTAGTACACATGTTTTTTCATTAAACAACTAAATTATTTGCAGTAGATGCCTCAATGACATAAGCATACAAAAATTCTCTACATCTAACAATATGAACCCAAGTGAACAACTGTGTCTTATTCAATCTCACTTGAGTAGAAGAAATGTTGATACTATGCATAAATCCAATATTACAAGTGACCCATGCTCATGCGAACTAGGTATATGAATATTGAACGTTTAAATTATTTAGATTTAAACGTAATATATATGTCCATATGTTTAAATTGAAGATTTAAACGTAATAAAGTGAAGTTTCTAGGTTTTAGGTTTAGGTTTAATAAGTCATTTAGGTTTTAAAGAATAGGTCAGTTTAGTTTATGAAACCCTAGTTTATGAACTAGGGTTTCTAGTGTTTATGAATTACAGTTTTACATTTTATTGTTTATGAAATACTAGTTTATGAATTACAGTTTAGTGTAAATATGAATTAGGGTTTTACATTTTACTATTTTTGAAACCCTAGTTTATGAATTAGGGTTTTATGTTTTACTAATTTTGAAACCCTAGTTTATGAATTAGGGTTGTATGTCTTACTATTTTTGAAACCCTAGTTTATGAATTAGGGTTTTACAGTTTAGTCTTTATGAAATAGCCTGGTTTACCATTTCTAAATTAAAGGTTTATAGTTTATGCATTAGGGTTTACTTATTTTTGATTTCAGGCTGAATATATATAGCTGAACACAAAAACAACAAAATACAAAGCAAAAAGAAATATAAATCAACAGAAATGGACGGGCAACCAACCTGTGGCACTGTGGAATTGATCTGAGGAGGCAGAGATGCTATGGAGGTTGAAAGTAGGGTCAACAAACATGGGTACCAATTTTTTTGTGTCGCTTTCCTTGATGTCTCGCGGCTTGTAGCTATTAAAATGAAGCTACAGGCATGTTTATTAAAAAAAATATACTTTTCAAAAATGGGTCCCCGTCTCATAACGGGTGCCCATTTTTGCTTTGGGTGCCCGATCATAAACAAGTACCCATTTCATAACGGGCACTTGTTCCAAGTGGCATTTTCCACCCGCAGAAAAATTCCATGAAATGTATACTCATCTCCTTGCTACAACCCACCTATAGATGTCTCTTCTCTGTTCATGTGGAAACCTCAGGGTCTTGGAGCTATTTTATGCATTTCTCTTTACAAGGTTGAGCCTACAAAACTAGAAAATAGATTCCTAAAAGTACTTCTCCTACTAGCCTTAATCCAAAAACCTAATGTATTATCGGCATTGGAAGGGTAGTGACTAGGAGGTCTGGGGTTTTTCCTCAATTGCAACAAGTCAAGTATGATTGTGACAAATGTGGCATCATTTTAGGACCTTTCTTTCAAAACTCCTATTCTGAAGTGAAAGTATGCTCTTGTCCCGAGTGCCAATCAAAGGGTCCATTCACAGTTAACATAGAACATGTTAGATATTTCTATTGAAATGTAGGAATGCTGAACCTTTTCTTTGATTTCATATTGCATGGCATTGATCAATTTTAAGATAAAAGGGTGATTTTGAGTAGCTACATGACTGTACATTCATAGTAAGTTGAATTAGTTGGTTTTTAGTTAAAAGGATGAATTTGAACAACAACACTATTGTGTAATGGGTTGATTAAGAAATGATAATTTATTAGGTGGACATCTTGTTGCATCTGTTATCCTCAAAACTATGATTATCACAGAGATTGATGTTTTTTTGTTCAAATGTCATTGAGAAATTCACATTATATATAGATGCATGGTTGTTCAATGTGTTTCTAAGGATTATACATTGACTATGTGTTGTTTTGTTATAAGGGCCATTTCTTTTCTTTGAAATATACTCATAAATATGCTTCTATTTAAACTTTTGTTTACACCTGCCAATTGCATCTTCTTGAAAGTTTCTAAGGCCTTTTCAACAAATCCATTTTGTATAATCCTGCAATCATTGCATTCCATGAGATGACATCTCTTTGATGCATTCTATCAAACAATTTGTGTGCCTTGTTTGTGCTTCCACATTTTTCATATATGTCTATTAGAGTATTTCCAACTAAAATATCTGACAAAAATTTACGTTCTATTATCCAACTACATCTAGGGATCTTTTTAATTCCTCTATCTTTCATCATCTCCTTACCATTTGAACCTCACCCCAACTACCCACTTCTACATATATGTTTGAGACAAGAACATAAGTCACAGTATTTTTAGGATCCAAATAAAAAAGTAGCATTACTCTAAATACTCTTGGGCCTATATTCATATGTGATTTACAGGCACCAAGAAAACACATCCACACAACCACCACAAGTTTAACTAACATCTTAATGATAAAGTTTAGGCTATCCTCAAGATAGCCAACATGGAAAAGAAGGTCAACTATGCACACATAATGATCAGCTGTAGGACTAATGCACAATAAGGGTTACTCATGTGATTGAAGTATGTACAACCCTCATCCACTAAATTTGAATAGTTGCATGCACATAGAACATAAGCAAAGCTTACAATGTTAGGATATGCTCCAGAGTGCTTCATTAATTCAAAGATTTTGAGAGCATCCTTGCAAAATCCATTTTGTGCATATCCTACAATCATGGCATTCCATGAGACCACATTTCTTTGAGGCATTTTGTCAAACAGGTCACGTGCCTTGTCTATACTTCCATATTTTGCATACATGTCTACCAGAGCATTTCCAACTATAATTTCTGATAAAAATCCCCCTTCCATTATGCTTTGATGGATGTCCATACTGTTAGACTTAGGGCACACAACTGAGAGGGGGGGTGAATCAATTGTACGAAACTTTCTCAATTTAAACACTTGAATCTTCTTGAGTGATTAGCAGAATATTATTCATGAACCATAATGCATTCAAATCAAAAGTAGAAACATATCAACACATAAAACACCAAGATTTTGACGTGGAAAACTTGGTTAAGGGAAAAACCATGGGGTGATTAACCCAGGAATGTATTCTCTGTTAGAAGAATAGAAAAGAACAAATGGCACATGCCAATTAGGGCTTACTGCCTGAGCACACTGCTCACAAGAGGCTCACTATCTACAAGAGACACACTATCTACAAAGGAATAAGTATCACCTTTATGAACTGGAAAATAGTATCTTCACCATGCTTGAATCAGTTCCATTAAAGCCCAAAAACTTCTGCTCTACCTTTCAAACTTCTCCTCGCTACCACACACTCATCACCACAAGACCCTTTCAAAATGACTTCACAATCCCTTATTTATACAAGGCATCAACTTAGGAACAATCATATCAGTCGGCAAACACCTACAAGAACATTCGCAAGATGTGTAATATATCTGGTCAGCCAGTCTCAAGAAGAACACCAATATCTGGTTGTTATTCTTCAAATGCAAACTCTAACTTCAATGCAGACCACCAACATGAACTGGACATGATCCAATGATCATCATAACCTTCCCTGAATCACCAAGAACATCGGCACTTCATCATCCTACTGGAATTGTTCTCTCCTTCATCTGGAGCTTCAAGAACACAGTCTGTCATCACTGTCACAAATGAATAGGCTCTTCCAGACCTTCAAACCACGAACCAATCTATTTGATACTTCACAGGGATGTCCTCAACACTCCCCTAGATCTGTAGAATGGGATAATGCATTACCGGACCTCACTGGACCTATCTGTGTCAGTTTGTCACCTCTAGACACATGCCGGAGCCGGTTCTACTTGAATGACCATAACTTCTACAGATCTTCATACGAACCTCTAAAAACTTGATTGGAGCATCTCAAGACTTATATCTACAAACCCTTTAAACTATATCCTTTGATCCTCAACCTATCTTGGACTTTTACCTTGTTGTCATCACTGTTCCTGATTGAGACTAATTTTCTCAATATTCCCAGCACACAGCTCATCCAATCCTTCTTATTAATGCAACATGAGTATGTTGACATTAATGACAATACCAGTTAAACCCATACTTGCAACAATCTCCCCCTTTGTCATTGATGGCAACATATGATGTGAAAAACTATCAAGACAAGAACTTCTCCTTATTGTCACAACTCCCCCTGTCAACAGCAACCATTCATATGTCTTCTCTCCCTTTACTGCTGCCCCTTTGATCAGCAACCACTTGTTTTTCACATGTCTTCTCTCCCCCTTTGACATCAATGGCAAAGGGCTCATACTTGCAATTTCACCACCTCAGACTCATACCTGCTGCTCCCCCTGGGTAGCAGCTCCCCAACATCAATCCGGATCACAAGATGTGACTATGATACTCACCAGACTGATGCACATCAATGCACCTTAGTTCATCACTGGAGGGGCAATAACCCCTAACTTCTCTCTGAGATACTCAAAAGAGTCCTTAGGTAGAGGTTTAGTAAAGATATCTGCAATCTGATCCTTGGAGGGCACATACCCCAATCTGACTTCATCCTTGTTCACTTGCTCTCTCAGAAAGTGAAACTTGATAGATATATGCTTAGTCTTTGAATGCAACACTGGATTCTTAGAAATACTTATTGCACTTGAATTATCATAGAAAATTGTGATAGGCTCTTCATATTCTACTTGAATATCTCATAGCATCTGCTTCATCCACAGAATTTGAGTGCAACTACCTGCTACTGCAATGTATTCTGCTTCAGTTGTAGACAGGGATATTGCTTCTTGTTTCATGCTTAGCCAAGAAACCAATCTTTTTCCCAAAAAGAATGCTCCTCCACTTGTATTCTTCCTATCATCCACATCTCCTGCCCAATCTGCATCTGTATATGCATGAAGAGAAAAATTATGATCTCTAGTATACCACAGACCATACTCAACTGTTCCTTTTAAGTACCTAAAAATTCTTTTGATTGCCATGACATGAGATTCTCTGGGATCAGTCTGGAATCTCCCCACAAGACCAACAACCTGCATTATATCTGGTCTAGTTTGAGTGAGATACAATAATCCTCCAATCATTGATCTATACTTTGTCTGATCTATCTTAGGAGAGTCATCATCTTTGCTCAACTTACATCTAGTTGCCATGGGAGTGTTCATTGGCTTTGAATCTTTCATTCCAAATTTCCTCAACAATTCTTTCACATATTTGGTCTGAGAAATAAAGATTCCTTTCTTTGTCTGAGTAATTTGTAGACCCAAGAAGAAATTCATTTCACCAAGCATTGACATCTCAAACTCACTTTTCATTTGATTTGCAAAGGTTTTACACATACTGTCTCTTCCTCCAAATATGATATCATCAACAAATACTTCAACAATCAAGATGTTTTCATGATCAATTTTGAAATATAGGTTACTGTCAGTAGTACCTTTGTTGAAACCAATCTTCAAAAGATGTTTGTCCAGTCTTTCATACCAGGCTCTAGGGGCTTGCTCTAGTCAATATTGTGCCTTGTTCAATTTGCAGACCATATCACCATGCTCAGATAATTGAAAACCATCCGGTTGTTCAATGTACACTTCTTCTTCTAAGTCACCATTCAAGAAGGCAGACTTGACATCCATCTGATACACCTTGAAATCCTTGAAGGCAACAAATGCAAGAAATAGTCTGACTACTTCAATTCTTGCCACCGGAGCAAAGGTTTCTTCAAAATCAATCCCTTCTATTTGAGAGTAGCCTTTGTAGACTAGTCTAGATTTATTTATGATTACTTCACCAACTTCATTTAGTTTGTTCCGGAAGACCTATTTGGTTCCAATCACATTCTTGTTTCTAGGTCTGGGAACAAGATCCCAAGTGTGATTTTTCTCAATTTGTATCAACTCTTCCTCCATTGCTTTGGTCCAGTTTTCATCATTGCAGGCTTCATTTATTGTCTTAGGTTCAATCTTTGAAATCAGACAATATTCATCTGAATTTTGAGCAATTTTCCTTCTAGTTTGCACACCTTTGCTTTTGTCACCTATGATCTAATCTTCAGAGTGGTTCAGTCTTACATACCTTGGAACTTTGGGAGTTTCTTGCACTTCTGCTTCTTGATCAGGCTCATTCAGACCTATCTCTTCTTCCTAATTTACTGGATCAGTCTGAATCTGACTTTCAGGAGAGGATTGAGCTCCTTGAACCAAAACACCATTCTGATCATCTTCATCATACTCATAAAACCTTGAGGGTTTCTCTATTCCCTCATCAACCTTCACATTTGTGCTTTCTATCATCTTTCTTAGTCTCTTGTTATAACACCGGTATGCCTTGCTTTGAGTGGAGTAACCCAAGAATATTCCTTCATCACTTCTAGCATCAAACTTTCCTAAATCTTCATCTCTTTTGATGTAACACTTGCTACCAAAGACTCTAAAATATCTTACAATAGGAGTAATGCCAAACCAGAGTTCATAAGGGGTCTTACCGGTATTGCTTCTAATTTGAACTCGATTAAGAGTATAGACTGCAGTGCTGACAGCTTCTCTCCAATAGATCTGAGGAATATTTGCTTCCATCATCATGGTCCTAGATGCTTCCTGGATGGTCCCGTTCTTTCTCTCCACTACTCCATTCTGTTGTGGAGTCCTAGGAGCAGACAACTATCTCTTGATTCCATGTTTCTCACAGAACTCTATGAACTCACCGGATGTGAATTCCCCACCTCTATCAGACCTCAGACACTTCAACTTTAATCCTGTTTCATTCTCTACCATAGCCTTGAATATTTTGAATTTCTCAAGAGCTTCTTATTTCTCCTTTAGAAAGGTTACCCACATCATCTGGGAATAGTCATCAATTAACAACATGAAGTATCTATCACCTTGAATACTCTTGGTTCTTGCTAGACCACAAAGATCAGTGTGAACTAAGTCCAATAATCTGGAAGAAGATAGTTCCTTGCTTTTGAATGTGACTCTGCTCAGCTTACCCAACTGACATTCCTTGCACAAGCTGTTAGTAGGTTTCACCAATTTTGGAAGATCTCTTACAGCCTGAGTATTGCTTATCTTGATGATATTATTAAAATTCACATGACACATTTTCCTATGCCATAACCAACTCTGATCAAGTTGAACAAATAAATAGCTTTTACCAGTACCAACTAAGTGGAAGATATTACCTTTAGTTTGAGCACCAGATGCAATCTTTGTTCTAGATCTTTCAAAGATTTTGCATTTTCCATCCTTGAATTGAAGATCATAGCCTTTGTTCACCAACTATCCAACACTGAGAAGATTATGCTTCAAACCTTCAACATATAATACATTACCAGTTTTGTTTCTTCCATCAAAAGAAATAGTTCCTCTTCCTCTAATTCTACCAGCAGAATTATCACCAAACTTCACCACTCCTCCTTCATACCTTTCTGAGTCTATGAACTTATTTTTGTCACCTGTCATGTGGTGAGAGCAACCACTGTCAATGACCCAATCATTCTTTTCTTCAACTTGGGCAGCAAGAGCTCTTTCTACAACTTTATGAGTGACAGATACAGAGGATATTGGTTCTTCTTCCTTGATGGCAATAAACACCCATTCACTTCTAGATTTGTTTCCTGTCTCTGATTCATCATCTGTTACTCCTTCATTATCATCTTCTTGATGAACATAGTAACAATTCTTTTGGAACCTTGATCTGTTAGGATTTGGCTTTGAAATTCTTTCCGGACATCTTGAGGCAAAATGACCAATCTTATTGCAGTTAAAACACTTAAAAGGTAATTTTCCTTCATACTTATTGGATCCTCTTGGCACTCTCTTTGCAATGAGGGCTTCAAGTTGAGTAGTTTCTACTTCTTCTTCTTCAAGGTCTTTTCTTGCTTTTTCATACCATGACAGTTTCCTTGATGAGTTCTCTCTTGGATCAAATCCTTGTTTACCTTTCATAGAGGCACTGGCTTTGAATGCAGATTCAGTTTTGGGGGGATCATCTCCAAACTCTGTCATTTCACAAGTAGCTAGTTTGCCAGCCAATTGGTCTCTTGTGACAGTGGCATGGGTTTTGAATTCATCAATGGTAGAAACCTTGATTTTGTAAGAGGCAGGAAGGGATCTGAGAATTTTACCAACAATCTCATTTTCATCCAAGACTCCACCATAATTTCTAATTCCACAAACCAGCTCATTCACTCTTGGCATACAGGTGGTAATATTTCCATCATCTCTCATCTTTAGTTTTTCAAATTTCCCTTTTAGACTCTATAACCTTGCACATTTAACATACTCGTCTCCTTCATGTAAAAGTTCCAGTTTAATACAGATCTCATAGGTAGTTGGTAGGTCAATAACATTTGAGAGCTCTGAGTTAGTTAATGCGCTTAGAAGAGCCTCTTTGGTCTGCAGATTGTTTTCAGCATATGTGATTTCATTTAGGGTTGTCGGACCACCTTGTGGAGGTACATACACTTTTGTGACCAAGGAACAGTACACCATTCCCATACACTACAGGTGACATTTCATGCAATCTTTCCAAAGAGCAAAGTTGGTTCCATCAAACTTCGGACTATCTTTCTTGTATGAAGACATCCTGGATCTCCTCAAGCAGTTAAGCTCCTTTTAGAGGAACTTAGCTCTGATACCAATTCTTAGACTTAGGGCACACAATTGAGGGGGGGGTGAATCAGTTGTGTGAAACTTTCTCAATTTAAACACTTGAATCTTCTTTAGTGATTAGAAGAATATTAATCATGAACCATAATGCATTCAAATCAAAAGCAGAAACATATCAACACATAAGACACCAAGATTTTGATGTGGAAAACTTGGTTAAGGGAAAAACCACGAGGTGATTAACCTAGGAATGTATTCTTTATTAGAAGAATAGAAAAGAACAAATGGCACATGCCAATTAGGGCTCACTACCCGAGCATACTACTCACAAGAGGCTCACTACCTACAAGAGACACACTGTCTACAAAGGAATAAGTATCACCTTTATGAACTAGAAAATAGCATCTTCACCATGCTTGAATTAGTTCCATTAAAACCCAAAAACTTTTGCTCTGCCTTTCAAACTTCTCCTTGCTACCACACACTCATCACCACAAGACCCTTTCAAAATGACTTCACAACCCCTTATTTAGACAAGGCATCAACTTAGGAACAATCATCTAAATCAGTAAACACCTACAAGAGCATTCGCAAGACGTGTAATATATCCGGTCAACCAGTCTCAAGAAGAACATCAATATCCGGTGGTTATTCTTCAAATGAAACTCTAACTTCAATGTGGACCACCAACATGAACTGGACATGATCCAACGATCATCATAACCTTCCCTAAATCACCAAGAACATCCGCACTTCATCATCCTATTGGAATTCTTCTCTCCTTCATCTGGAGCTTCAAGAACACAGTCTGTCATCACTATCACAAATGAATAGGCTCTTCCAGACATTCAAACCATGAACCAATCTGTTTGATACTTCACAAGGACATCCTCAACACTCCCTCAGATTCATAGAATGGGATAATGCATTACTAGACCTCACCGGACCTATCTGTGTCACTCTATCACCTCTGGACACCTGCCGGAGCTAGTTCTACTTGAATGACCATAACTTCTACAGATCTTCATGCGGACCTCTGAAAACTTGACTGGATCATCTCAAGACTTATATCTACAAACCCTTTAAACCGCGTCCTTTGATCCTCAACCTATCTTGGAATTTTACCTTGTTGTCATCACTGTTCTTCATTGTTCCTGATTGAGACTAATTTTCTCAATATTCTCAGCACACAGCTCATCCAATCCTTCTTATTAATGCAACATGAGTATGTTGACATCAATGACAACACCGGTTAAACCCATACTTGCAACACATACCCTGTTCCAAAGCTTCCGTTTGGCACAGATGGGGAGGATGCTGGCAAAGGTTGTGGAATTTGGCTTTAGACCTGCCCATTGCATTTGCTTGAAAGTTTCTAAAGTCTTCAAAAAATCCATTTTGTCCATATCCTGTAATCATGGCATTCCACAAGACCACATTTCTTTTAGGCATTTTTTCAAACAGTTCACGTGCCTTCTTTGTGCTTCCACATTTTGCATACATGTCTACTAGGACAGTTACAACTACAACAAATGACAAAATTCCTTTATCCTTCATGCGTTGATGGATGTCCAAAGCTCCCATTTTGGCACAGGGAGGGAGTATGCTAGAAAAGGTTATCAAATTTGGCTTTACACCTACTAATTGTATTTGCTTAAAGTTTCTAAATCCTTTTCAACAAATCCATTTTGTGCATATCTTGCAAACATTGCACTCCATGAGATGACATCTCTTTGAGGCATTCTTCCAAACAGTTCAAATGTCTTGTTAATGCTTCCACATTTTGCATACATGTCTACTACAAGGTGGCTGTTGGGCCTTCGCGGTGATGTAGGGAACTCCCTGCATCACCGTGAAGGCCCAACAACCACCTTGCAGTGTTGCGGTGAAGCCCGATACAATTTCTAATTAGCAGTGGAGGATATTGGAAACTATCTATCAGGGGAAGTCTATGTTTGTGACCGGGTCTATAGGCACTGGTAAGAGTTACTTGATGAACAACTGAGAACAAACACAAAGGAAAGAGATGCATACTTCAACATTCATTGGCCTCCAAGATTGATTATAGCTACAGCCAAAGGAGATATCATCTACCTCTACCAAATTAATGGTAAGTGGAAATCAATAGAGCCAAAGTCATGCAGTCAACAAATACACCAATGGCATTTACCTGCAAGAGCGACATCAAAGAAGATTGATGAAAGGTAGAAAATCTATACTAGTGGGGCTGCACTTAGTTGATCCATAGAAACATGTCAAAATGTGCCAACTATAGTCATTATGCTACAAAAGGCTCCATGGTGAGGAGATACATGGCCAATGAAAATGTCTCATGTATTCGCATAGATTCATTAAATATTCCCTTGCATACTCATTGTATGTGAACATTCTCTTTTTAAATGTAACTTTGGTACCATTTAGAAATATTTTGTTAGTGGTAGAGAATATTACTAAGAAAGAACAATAATGCCATTTGAATTTGCCATTTGTAGGTAGTCCTTTCTTCACCCAGATGATGTAGTTGAAAAAGATGTAAGTCTTTTATCTAAGACTACAATCCATGTGTTTGTTCTTTGTTCATTTAATTTTTCAATGCATTTTCTTTGTGCATCTTATTTGGTTTCAGTCTAGTTTGATATCTAAATTTGTGACTTTTCTTAAGTTCTAGATTGTTGTCAAACTAAATAGTCCAAGAGGATCTCATTTTCGTCATGGAAGACCAAGGAAAAAGGTATGTCTCTTTGATGAAAATAGATTTCAAAGTAAAATTTCAAGTTTGCCCAAATTGAATATGTGATGCTGATTTTTCTTAATAGGTCTATTTTAAACCAAATGAAGTGCGTGCAAGTATAGTAACATGGGGAGCTCCATGCCTAGGGCTTAACATTACATATGCATTTCTTCTTGAATATAAGACCTATATAAATGAATTATGGAGTTTGACTATCACACCTATATATGCATTTATTCTTGAATAGTTTCATAATATATGCCTATATTGCTATAAAATTCCATATCATCCCACTTTGTTTTTCATATTTCAAAGTTTCATAAATATTTTAAAAAGAGTTACAAAATTTAAGTTTTTTCATTGTGGACAGGTACCAAGCAAAGAGAAAATGCAAAACCAGTGCCTTCTAGATGCATTTACAGCCCACCCCATGTGCAATAATGGCATCACTGAAGACATGCATTCACACCGATGGCTTTTCAGCTTTAGTTTTAGTTTATTTTCAGTTTTGAAAGCATAATAAATTAGTAGTTTGCATACTGCAGAAGGATTCTATATTGAGAACTCTATATATAGAGTTCTTTGTAACATATTTTATATACAGTATGAATATACCGTGAATTATTTTCCAGCATTGTTGTTTCAATCCTTTGGGTAGATTTGTTGAAGTTTACCAACAAAAAATGGCATAGTTGATGTTTATCATGTACTTGTTATTTATATATGACCAATTGATGGAAAAATAATGATTAAAATGACCAAATATACTACCAAATTGATGACTAAATAGACCACCAAATTTATGACTAAATATACTACCAAATTAATGACTAAATTAATGACTAAAATTTGTTTGGTCATAAATTTGGTCATGAGATAAATGACCGGAAATAAACTACCAATGGTCACGTGACCAAACTACTGATCACATGACCAATTTTTGGTAGTTTTTTAGTCATTTATTTATATTTTTCTATTAGTGAAAGTGGACACATGCCTTTTTACCTCCTAATTTAGCTCCTAGGTCCCCGTGTTAACACTTTACATGCAAAATATTCATCCTAATGCAAAATCCCCAAAGCCCATGTCAAATGGGAACTAGGGCTTGTTGAACACAATGAGATGCTAAGAGGGAGGGGGTGAATTAGCATATACTAAAATTTAACTAGTTGTTTACCAAAATAATCTGAATAACTTAGAGAACAGAAAGGAAATCATGCAACACATATAACACCAATATTTTTATGTGGAAAACACTAAAATGTGGAAAACCCATGGTGAGGATTAGCTCACAATATATTATGCTCACTGTAAAAGTATTACAACTTTATTTCAGGGCTACAACCAAAGGAAGCTACAACTCCCTGTATTTGTGCTACAACCAAAGGAAGCTACAACTCCCTGTATTTAGGGATGCAACCCAAGCAAGCTACTACTCCCTAAGTACTTTGCTCATTGCAATAGGATTTACAAAGAAAGTAACTACATGGACTACTGTGAAGAAATCATTTGACTCATGCTAGTAATGTCGTCTTCTATTTTTACTCAACACATTCCCTCCAACTGATTCTGCACACTTCATATATTTCATTATGCTCTTATTATCTTTGTACTACCTTCTATATCTCATAACCAAACTTGATCTTCTATAAATATCCTCCGCAACACTTCAAAACACTGATTAGGTCATCATCACAATCAACATTGGATGAAACATGTAACTCTTCACAAGTCAGCATCAATACATACAATATGATAGGAAAACCTTGTTGTAAACCTTAGAAATTCATAAAGGAGATCAAGATATATCTCTCCATACCTTCCAGAGTTAAGGAAACTAATTAGGATCCTCCACACATATCAGATACTTAACAAGTCAGCTCAAACTACTTAAAACTGCTAACTGTTTATCTTCATACTACTGGAGAGAAGCCTAAAACTCTATGTAGACTAAGAATTCAATCATACATGATCAAAAAATCATTCATACACATTACTGAAGAAGTATCATATCAATCTATACATCTACAAAACAAGAAACATGACTATCTATAGAAAACAGAACATTCTAGACCACATGTGATACTTCACATCCCAAGATATGACGTTGTGGTGCAATACAAGACCTAAAACCTTTTTGGAATGAGATTAAACATCATTATATGTTTCTTATTAGATCCATACACCTTTATCTAATGATTCTAGAGCAATTCAAGAGTTTGACATGGATAACTAGGAGTGTGGAGGATAGTTATACTCAAATCTTTCCTTGCAGAGATAACTGCTTGATGTGGTACTAGAAAATGGAATTTGTCTACATGCGGATCATACTTGATATACCTTGAACCATATGATACCTTTGCACAAGTTCTAATGGCTAATCAATACATGTTTCATTCTCCACAAAACTCAAACATGTGCAAATGAGCTCCAGAATAGTCTATATTGCCACTGTCTAAGTGATGGTTGATACTTTGTCCCTTGTACCTTTTTATGATGATGATGTGAGGACTTGAAATCTTGGATTTATCATTTCAATACCTGAATAAATCTTTCTTCAAAACTACAAGATTGAATCTTTCTTTATGGAGGAATGTGGACTAGAACAAGATGACTTTGACTTAGGATGTGCACTATGAATGCCTAAGCCGGATTCCTACTTCTTATCATTAAGTGTAGTACACCCAAATGATTAGATATACATGTGGGGATACTGTAACCATGCAAGAGCATAAGTGTTTACCTCCACACCATGATCACACACCAATCTGATCACCTTACCATACTTACCCTTCTTATGTACAAGTATGTTTTAACATTTCCATATATTATGTTGACATCAATGTATACTATGTTGATATCAGTGACAATAAATATTGCCAACAATCTCCCCCTTTGACATCAAGGACAAAGGAGTATATATCCTTTGCTTGTCTCAATTCAAATACTATATAGACCCCCCCTTACAAAATGATTTCTACACTATACTCATCTTGATTGTGTTATTTAGTTACAAAATTATACCTTTGAAAACCAAAATGGTACTACCATTCTACTCAATAACTCTACAATACTATGTACATAAAAAATTATCTTATTTACATTACTTTTGCAACTCACTTAGATAGTATGATAGCCTTGTAAATTACCTTGAGTTGTTGATGAGTTATAGTCTAGTTGATAGATTCTGAGGCTAGCATATGGTTCTAACATTCACAATCCATGCATATCTCCTCAGCTTCCTCTATGCTACTTGGGTTATTCATCTTTTGATCTACCTTTTCTACTTCCCCTAGTAGACCAGATAGTGAGGCAAGTCTGAGATTACTGCCTCTCTCAACTAACCAAATTGTTTCTTTAGGTTTTCTCTTTGGTCATGCAGTTGGGATAACTATGCATGAAGGTTCTCAACTTGTACCCTAGTTGCACCAATCATATCCTTTGACAAATCATAAATTTTGGCCAACTTAGATATTTGTGACTCAATGGAGTCCTTCTGATCTTTGATGTTCTTCGTGGAACTTGGCCATTTCAGGCAGAACAAATATAATGTTGTGGCCTCATTAATGCAAACTTTAAATTTCTTCAAATTCTTTTTAAGCTTGTTATGTACCTTAGCACATTTGTCGATCATCTCAACCATTCTCTTGTCATTTATTCTTCTAGCTCCCTCTTTTTATGCCTTTTGCTCTAAGTGGGAAGAGTGATTTTTAATGGAGTCCATTAGTAACTTGAGCTTTTGTTCTGGAGGCAGTAAGGGGTCAATGGTTACCGTTGGTAACTCTTCTTGTACCAATTTTATAGAATCCTCTATTGTACTGGATTTCTTTAAGTTTTCTTGTATAAACTCTTTTCTTACAAAGGCATGCAGTATATCAATGAGTTGAAGCTTATGAAGAGGTGAAATGCTTGACATATCTATTTTCCCCTAATGGGTAGGAATCTACAAAAGTTGAGGTGCGACCACTGGTTGAAGTTGCAGTTGCATATCTAATAGGTCTTTGAGTGATTTTGTCTTTGATGCACTTTGACCTATGTCATCCATTCCATTTGATTTCTCTCCCTCTTTAGTTTCTCCCTTATCCTTTTCATCCTTTTGTTCCTCATTGTTCTTTTTCTTTTCTTCCCGATCCTTCTTGGAATTATCTTCTTCCCTGTCTTCTACATTCCCTATATTTTCTAGAGGGGGAGAATTGTGTCTTGCATTAGGATTGTCTGTAGGAGATCCACTTTGTTCTACAAGAGTGTCTAGAGGAGTTAGATTTGTTTTATCTTGGACCTCTATAATTGGTACTCCAGTATCCTTAGGAGGAGAAATCTCCTCATTCTTTTTAGGCTTGTCACTACCTTCCTCATTGCCTTCAGAGATAGACTGATCAAATACATCTTCAATGATTCCACTGTCAATTTTAATTTCCTTGAGAACTTCAGCAGTTTTCTTCAGTGTCTCCTTTTCCAATTTCCTTATCTCTATCTTATTCCTTGACATCAAAGTGTTTAATCTTCTTTTAGTTTTGAATTCCTTTGTTAGAACTTTAGAAACTTTGACTATGTCTTCCTTGGAGATGGTGGGACAAATATTTTCAATTGCTCTTTTCTTTATCTCAACTTCTTCACTCAAAGTATCATTTCTCCTTTTAGTAAGGACAGCACCAAGGCTTTTAGGTAGTCGGTCTATGATTTCAATTAAGGCCAAATTGTGAGCTCCCATATATCTAATTATTACTTCTTCAAGGGTAAATTTATCATTGGAAGGCCTTTCATCATAAATACCTACAACTTCCTTTATGGAACCATACTCTATAATTGCATTCATAGTTGCCTCAAGTTGCAAGGGAGCATAATCAAGTTTCTTACCCCTTTTTTCTTTTCCTTTTCCTTTCTCCTTTGAAGGCTCTTCTTAACTTCTTCTCTAGATCTTTTCTTCCTTGTTAGAGACTCAACCTCTTCTTCAATGTCTTCAACATTTATTGTATTTATCTTGCCTTGTCTAGCCTGACTCTTCAATCTAGGATTTTTCTTCTTAGTGGTCTGGAATTGTTCAAGGATCTTTGTGGAACCTCTTTTGGCAGGCAATGAGAATCTAGAGGGAATAGAGGTAGAGGCTGTGGCTGATGTTGATCTACTTGTTCTCCTAGGCAGTTGTGTAGAGGAAGTGTCTTGTATTTCTCTTACAGAGCCTTTAGGAGAATTAAGTATCTTTTCCAAGTCAGTTTTCATCTTCTCTACATTGGATTTTGTCCTTTTTGGTTTTCCCTCTACATCCTTCATAGATTTGTTGATGATTTCATTATATGTCCCAAATCTTTTAGTGGAGGGATCTTTAGGTTTGATGAGAAGCATATTAGCATATCCTACCAAATCAAACTCTAAAACCTCATAAGGTAGAGTTGTAACTTAAAATTTCCTAGGCTTAACAACCTCCATGTAACAGTTATCTTTATTTTATTGGAAAAAAGGTAGATAACTGAGGGGGGGTAAATCAGTTATCTCAAAACTTTCTTACTTTACTTCCTTTTCTTGTCTTAACATTCAGTGATCTATCAAAGCATGAAAGAATAAGCAATCATAAGAACTGAAATGAATTCAACACACATAACACAAGAATTTTTACGTGGAAACCTTGTTAAGGAAAAATCCACAGGGTGATTAACCCAAGATTGTATTCTCTATTAAAAGAATGAAGAAGTACAAAATGGCACTTGCCAGTTAGGGCTCACTGCTCGAGCACATTGCTCACAAGAGGCTCACTACCTACTAGAGTCTTACAGATGATGACAATGTGTTTGAACTGATGAACAACATCCACATATGCAAGAGTTCAGTTTTGGTTAGGCTCAGTATACTGATCTAGCACATTTCATTCTTCCTCTGCTTAGTATCACTCTCTTGTCACATTCTAGGCTTGGATTACTGCCTTCACACTTCTCTCTACTTTTCTTCACACTTAATCCATACACACCTCGCTACCACACCCTTACAAGCTTGAATCCATCGGGTATCTATATCTACATCAAGGATTTTAATCAACTTTCTAGTTGGCAACAAGAACACTTAGGAAATTTGCAAGATACTGATCTGTCAACTGAATTCATACTTGATAGATGATGTATACCAAAATCTTAGGCATAGAAATCATTACTAAAGTTGGTCAAAAACATATAGCACCTCAAGTTACTTGATCAACACCTTCTGCACATCCGGATTGAGGTCTGATACCTTGTTGACTAGTTCTTCCTCTGCCTGTACTGTCTAATAGAATTCTGATACTTAGTTGTTCATATCTTTTATGTGCTTAGTCTCTAGAGGCTAAATCTCTAGAATACAATAGTTTAGATACTCCTTACTACTCACCCAAATTTGTAACATGTTGGGTTTCACCATCAGAGAGTTCCGGACCCAATCTGTCATATCCTAACAAATGCTCTGTTCTTGACTACCAGATCAACCTATCTTCAATATAACTTCTGGTATGAGTAATTGGTGCACTGTAGATGTGTGGGATGTACTTTGTTGCCATCAATGACAACACTTATGAATTCTAGCAGTGTTTTTTGCCAACAATCTCCCCCTTTGCCATTGATGGCAACACTTAGTGAAAAATGATTGTCACTGTGACTCCCTCTTTGCTTGTGCTCCATTTCTCCACACTACTTACTAGTGCTCCCTTAATGTTGGATTCCTCATTTTTCACTACTCTTTACTCCCCCTTTGACATTAATGGAAAAGGGTGGGATCTGCCAACCAAAAATGTGCAAAAGTTATTATATAAGGCTGCATATGTAGATACAATCCATAGGATAAACTTACATAAACTTGAGTATATCTGCAAATGTAGTCTTCAACTATACAAGCTCTATGGCCCAACTTCTCTTCATCCTATCCAAAATGGAGATGTGTCGACTTAACAAAAATACATATGCTTCTGTCCTCTTCAAATATGTTGGATCACTAGTTCGGGCTGTACTTAGAGCATCAGCTAAGGCATCATGCATTGCCTCTTAGGGATGATTATCCCTCTGAGTTCACCCATTCTATCCATTATATTCTTCTTCTCCTTACCCTATTTCTTTATTTCATTTATTATAACAATTTCTTGGCATTCTTGACTTACCAGAGAGAAAGTGAGAGGATCAAAATTTTGAGATAGATTTGTCAATTTTCCTTCTTGTTCTGTCATTTTCTTCTCAATGTCCTCTATAAATTTGGGCTAGGAAAAACAAAATTTGTATATGTCTCCACCATCCTTAAGAGTGTTTTCAATGCTCTTTATGCCAATGTCTAGGGTTTTTCTATCATTAGCAATTAGCCCTTGTACCTCACTGAATCTTTTTCCCAAGAACTCATTCTGGACCTTAGTTTCTACTAATTTTTCTAAAGAGTCAAAGTGTGTATTGACATAATTAACTAAGTTCTTCAAATTACAGGATGGAGAGGCAGATGGTCTTTTTGATATGAGGGCATTATCTTCTCCAGCATTCCAAATGCAATACTCAGTAGGTCACGGTCCTCCATATGAGATTTTAGGATTTTTTCTTTGGCTTTAGCTTGAGCAAAGGATGCTATCTTCATTATCTGAACCAGAGAGAGTCTAGATTTAGTGGTCCTTGTATTAACTCTGGTTCATCTAATTCCACAACTTCCTTGTCCAGGAAACTTTGTACTGCTTCTGTAGTGTCTCTTGTATTCTCAACTTCCTTTTCTTTGGGGGCATCCAGACTGATTTGCTTATCACCATTAGAATTTGTTTCTTCTCTCTACACTTTCTCTTCCACAATAGAGGAGTCTAAGGCCTCAAATTGCTCTTCGTCAATTTTCTTTAATCCTTCGACATCCATGTCAGAATGTGTTTCATCAATTTTCTTTAATCCTTCAACATCCATGCAAAAGGCTCTTCATTTGCTTCCTCTATAATGGGAAGTTTGAACCTTTTTAAGGGACACTAGAGAATTTTTTTTGTCTCATCAACTACTTGGTCAATTTCTCCAAGCATGAACTTATTCAATATGGACTTGCTCCAGAATTCTTATTTGGCATCCTTGAAAACCATGTCCATTTATTTTTGAGTGAGAGTTGGACATAACTGTATCACTATCTGTTCCCAGATCTCCAAGTCTTTAGCTTTTGCACTTTTTTTCTTGACTCCAAAACTTCTTCTAAGCTCTTAGGAATCAAGGAAATTATTTCAATGAAGGCTATGTTATAAATGTTCAGGTATCTTAACGTTGCTTCCTCAAGAATTATTTTGTCTGCATCATTGTATTCATCATAGAATTCTATTACTGGCTACAAGTTTCCATCGACAGTGACTACCTTAATGATGTCTTCAATTAAGAGAGTGGGTTTCTCAACAAACTCTTTTGTCTTTTACTCCTCATTAGTCCTATCAGTCTTGGAAGGTTTGTTGTTGGCTTTCTTCAAATCTCTGACCTCTACATCTGATGCTATCTCTTCATCATCCTTAAAGCTCACATATGTTCTTGTAGCCTTAGACTTCTTTCTCTTTTATTCTGTAATAGATGGTCTGGTTAGCGGTTTTGCAGTTTTTGAACTTTCAGGAGAGACAGGGGCAGAACTCCTGGTAGATCTTGTCTGGGTAGAGGCTTCCACCAAGATGCTTTCTTTCTTTGCTTCTTCCCTTTCCCTTTCAATTTTCTCTATTCTTTCTCTATTAGCATCTACTGCCTCCTTTGTTAAGCCAAACCTCTTAGCAATTTCTTCAACCTCCTTCCTTACTTTTCTTTTTGACTCAAGCTTCCTTAATTGAACATGTATTCTTATGTTTAGCTCATCAAAGGTGCCAAACATTTTTGCCTCGGTGTCCTTGGGTTGGCTTAGCAGGTGTTGAACATGTACCTCCAATATGTTTCCATCAACTTCATAACCCATGGACATCACCCATACAGTTCTTGGCTCAACTGCCTCCATTAGGCATTGATCTGTATCAACCATGAAGTAAACTGTGTTTTTGTATTTCTCCACTATTCATTTCAGTATTCTTTCTCTTGCATGCATCATGCTCTAGAAATTTTTGAAGTAGCCCCAGAGAGCTATCTTTTGGGATTGTACATCACCAAGTCCATATAAGTAATCTCTGATTTGAATTGTAACAAGTATGTCATTTGTCCAAATTAGACCTTTTGATCCTGGTAACTCATTCATGAAATAAAAGAAAAGGCACAACACCAGATTGCCATATTTGAAGGAATTTTTCTTATCTTTCTTAATCTTCTGTAGGTTCTCCATTAGTTTATTCAATAGAAGCTCACACAAATCATAATCTACATTTTCTTTCACCATCTGATATGCAATGTAGATTGTTGTACCGAATACCAAAATTTCCCTACTTGAGTGGTAAATCTTGTAGCTAATTACAATTGATGCAAACTTGATATCTGGATCAGTAATATCATCTATAGTCATTACCCTCTTCTCATATTTTGATCTAGTGGCTTCTATTACAGTTTGATTTTTCACATATTTGAGTGTAGGCAACCCACCAATTGAGTGAAGTCTGGTTATAGCCCTGATGGCATCTTTGGTTATCTTAAATGGTCTCATTAACCACATAAAGTTATCCTGCATCCTGCTCAACACATACCAAACCCATTCATCCTCGACAAAAGATGGGAAATGAATGCAATGTGCAAAGTACTTGTCTTTTAGGGCCTTAAATTCTGGTTTGAGATCAAAATTCTTAGTTCTCAACTATTTATGGTATATTTCCATCAATTCTAAGTCTCCAAAGTCTTCAATGTTTGCATGAATGTAAACCCTAATATTTTCTACATGCAGAACACCATATGGGATATTGGAAAATGCACCAGAGGGATCAACTTCTACAGATTTGTGAGGGTGTTTCTTGAATTTTGGTCTTGGCCTCTTAGTGACATTCACAACCATAGGAGTAGCCATTCTAGCAACAAAATTTGGAGAGATTTTGTAGAGAAGAAATACCTTTTTCACCTTAGGGTTTGTTCCAATTGCCGGAGTAAATTTTTGCTTGATTTTGATCTTTAGCTTTAACTTGTACAATCCATAGGATCTCTTCTCAGAGCTCTTTCCTCTTCTTCATGAGTGCAAAGTGTTGTAAATGGCTAATGGAAATCCTTTTATCCTTGCACAAAAACCTAATTCCTCATTGTAATAAATGCACACTTTAAGTCATCTGGTTAACCTATTTTGAGTGAATTTCTCATGAATCATTGTGTGGATATTTAGATTATCATCTAAGTGAGTTGACAACATAACTTTAGCCTTTGAAATATGTCTCTAAATCTGTAGACCATAAGATTGCCTTTTCAGATCATACCAGACCTGTTTGTGTAATTCTATTTTTACCAGATAGCTGCCAGAACCTTATCTATTTGTAACTTCTTCAAAAAGTGGATTTCTCAACTTTTAACTAATTTTTTAGATGAACCTTCAAAAGCCCTTAAATCTGCAACCTTTGATTCTTCCTTAATGTGCCGATTTCAGGCACTTACTAACTGGCTGGGGAAAAATTTGGTCTTCTTTGCAGTTCCCCCTGAGCCAGAGCTCACCTTTTAGTTTCTGGAAGAATTATCATCACTGGATTTTGGTGTGGACCCATCACCAATGTTCATCACACTCTTCTTTACCCAAGTCTTGCTCATCTCCTTATGAATCTCATCCGCATTCATTTTGCCTTTGTCTTGTTTCTGATCATGTTTCACCAAACCTTTTCCATCATGATTTCTACTCCTATAGAATCTAGCTATATGATTGGATTTATTACAATTGTACCACAACATTTCCTTGCTTATTTGGTTGATATCCTCTTGATCTGCACTGATCAGCCACATGTCCCATTCTATTGCATGTAAATCATCTACCATTGAAAGAATTGTTCATTTGTGTATTTATACATTCATCAGATTTATGACCATACCTTTTGCAATTAAAACATTGACCGAAGAAGGATGGATTATTCTGATTTATCCTATTCCTACACTGAGTTGCTTTATGACCAAATTTGTTGTAGTTGAAGTAGTTTCCATTGAAATATGGATATCTTTGAGCATTAGGTTGTCTTACTGAAGGTTTTCTAGGCCTGTTTCTTTGTCTTCCTGATCCAAAGTTCTTTTGACTAGATCCAGAGCTTTCACCTTTCTCATATCCCAAGCCACGCTTATCATCTACCCTCTTTTTACTTTCAAGAAGAACTTCAAGTTGGGCTGAGCTTATCTTGAATTTTTCTTTGTATCCATTTGTAGTTTGAAGATCTTGTTTAAGAGTGTCAATCTGGCTCTCAAGTTGTTCTTCATTATATCTGGCTTCTACAAGATCAGACTCAAGATGTCTGATTATTCTATCCATTTTGTGGCAGTCTTCTATTTCTCCTTGAGGGATTGTTTTAAGTTATCTTTAGTCTTTCTTTTCTCTTCAATTTCTTGGGTGAATTTTATAACCCATGATTCCATTTCACATCTTATCATAACAACTTCTTTTGACAGCTTTTCACATAGCTTTATTTTCTCATTTAGGTCTTTATCAATACTATTGGTTTCATTCTAATCTGCTAACTTTTGAAGTAGTTCCTTTCTATTTTTCATAGAATTACTAATTTTTTCTTTTAGCTCATTGATGAAATCATTAGCCTACTTAAGTCATTCTCTAAAATCATTAACTTTAGACTAGGATTGTTTTAAGATCATCTAAACCAGACTGTAGTTTCTCTTTCATATCGTATACATCCATTGAGATTCCTAGATCCTCCTCAAGCTGTTAGGCTTTTTCTAAGGAACTTAGCTCTGATACCAATTGTTGGAAACAAGGTAGATAACTGAGAGGGGAGGTGAATTAGTTATCTCAAAACTTTCTTACTTTTACTTCCTTTTTTTGTCTTAACATTCAGTGATATATAAAAGCATGAAAGAATAAGCAATCATAAGAATTGAAATGAATTCAACACACATAACACAATATTTTTTATGTGGAAACCCCATTAAGGGAAAAACCATGCGGCGATTAACCCAAGATTGTATTATCTATTAAAAGAATGAAGAAGTACAAAATGGCACTTGCCAGTTAGGGCTCACTGCCCAAGTACACTACTCACAAGAGGCTCACTTCCTACTAGAGTCTTACAGATGATGACAATGTGTTTGAAATGATGAACAACATCCACATATATAAGAGTTTAGTTTTGGTTAGGCTCAGTATACTGATCTACCACATTTCACTCTTCCTCTGCTTAGTATCACCCTCTTGTCACATTTTGGGCTTGGATTACTGCCTTCACACTTCTCTCTACTTTTATTCACACTTAATCCATACACACCTCACTACCACACCCTTACAAGATTGAATCCATTGGGTATATATATCTGCATTAAGGATTTTAATTAACTTTCTAGTCGACAACAAGAACACTTAGGAAATTTACAAGATACTGATTTGTCAGCTGAATTCATACTTGATAGATGATGTGCACCAAAATCTTAGGCATAGAAATCATTACCAAAGTCGGCCAAAAACATATAGCACCTCAAGTTACTTGATCAACACCTTCTGCACGTCTGGATTGAGGTTTGATACCCTGTTGACCAGTTCTTCCTCTACCTGCACTGTCTAACAAAAGTCTGATACTTAGATGCTCATATCTTTCATGTGCTTAGTCTCTAGAGGCTAAATATCTAGAATACAATAGTTCATATACTCCTTACTACTCACCCAAATCTGCAATATGCCAAGTTTCACCATCATAGAGTTCTAGACCCAATCTGTCATAACCTAACAAATGCTTTGTTCTTGACTACCAGATAAACCTATCTTTAATCTGACTTCTGGTATGAGTAATTTGTGCACTGCAGAATGTGTAGGATCTACTTTCTTGCCATCAATGACAACACTTATGAATTCTAGCAGTGTCTCTTGCCAAGATCTCTACCATAAAAGTTATGTCATTTTTGTATTTTTCCACCACCTTGGCTAGAATTCTTTCTCTTGATTGCATCTCTTTCTAAATCTTTTTGAAGAATCCCCAAAATGCAGTACTACAAAGTTTATGATCTAGAAAGCTTCTCATGAAGTCTTTGATTTGATGAGCAACATGGGTATCTGATTTCCAGACCATTCCTTTCATTGCAGGTAACTCATTCAAAAAGTAAAACATGAGGCATATAATGAGAGATCCATACTAGAACTTGTATTTGGATTCCTTTTTTCTCTTTAAGTTGTCCATCAACTGTTGCTACAGGAGCTCATAGATCAATGTGGTTTACCTGTTTAACCATTTGATATGCATTATATATTGCAGTTGTAACTCCCCTTGAACCAATATTTCATCTTTTAGTTACTAGAGGATCCACTTGCACTAGGCAGAGGTTAAGAAACATCACATTCCTCCTTCCTCCATAATTTGTTCATTTCCTTCTTTTGTTGAGAAATATCAATTTTCTTTTATGGATTAGGCTCTACATTCCTTTCGGAATGCCTTGTTTGATTGCACTTGTGACAAGTGAACTTTGATTACTGAGCATTTCCATTCCTCATTACCTTAGATCTACAATTATCTACATTGTGGCCAAACGTTTTACAAGTGTAACAATATCTATGAAAGGGTTAAGCATTGTCCCTATTATTCCTTGGCATTTTGCTTCGGCATTCATAATCCTTGTGACCTATTTTGTTGTACGTATAACACTTAACTGAATTTTGATTTGTCTTACTTCTACATTTAGTATCTTTATGGCCAATTTTATTGCAAGAATAACATCTTAGAGCATTTTGATTTATCTTACTTCTAGAATCAATAGCTTTGTGACTAAACTTATTGCAAGTAAAAGAATTGTCATTGAAACCTTGAGAATACCTGATGTGAGTTGGTTGCCTTGTAGGTTGAGGATCTTTGAAATTCTTCTTCATATTCTTCCTTTGTCTTCAGATAGGAGTGAATTCATCTTCTTTTGTAACTATGTAGGCTTTCTTCTTAAGATCTTTAGTGTAGGTCTCTTCCTTCTTAATTTTAGATTTTCCTCCTGAAGGAAAGTTATCATATAAATTTGTAGAGGCATTGATCATAGGATTCTTTCCCTTTTCAAAACCAAGACCTGATTTTTCTTTTGCCAACTTTTGAGAGTTAATTATCTGATCAAGGATTTCATATCCTCCTTTTAGTTTTAGTCCTTTGTCAATCTTCTCTTTTACCTTTTCCAATTCTTTTCTTAGAGTGACAACTTCTTCCTCAAGTTTTGAACATTCAACTGATTTCTCAAAAAGCTTGATGTTTAAGCAATCTTCAATCCTCTTTTCTTCTTCAACCATGATTTTCAAATTTGAAATCATTTCTTCTACCTCCTTGAGCTTTATGCCACCTCTTTTATCTCCTTCTATTAGGGATTTTAGTTTTCCAATTTCTTCTTTTGATTCTTTGGTCTTTGTCTTCAATTTGTCAATTATCTCTTTTACCAGTTCAAGTATGTCTTCATATTCTACATTCAGTCATCTTGCTTCATCTAGTTTATTAAGGGATGACTTGAGTTCTCCCTCAAGGTCTACTTCACTCCCATCAAGATCCCCAACCTTTAGGTTCAATTGCTTCTAGATCCGGTTCCGGTACAAATACATCACTATCTATAACTTCAAATTCCATGTGTTCAAGTGTGGGATCTACCTTAGCTGTTAGGCTTCTAAAAGGCACTTGGCTTTAATACTAAAATTTAACTAGTTGTTTACCCAAAAAAACTGAATAACTTAGAGAATAGAAAGGAAATCATGGAACACACATAGCACCAATATTTTTATGTGGAAAACCCTAAAACAGGGAAAAACCACGATGAGGATTAGCTCAAAATATATTATGCTCACTATAAAAGTATTGCAACATTGTATTAGGGATACAACCCAAAGAAGCTACATCTCCCCTGTATTTGTGCATATAATAATTACAACTTTTATTTAGGTCTACCACCTAAGGAAGGTACTACTCCCTAAGTACCTTTCTCATTGTAATAGGATTTACAAAGAAAGTAACTACATGGAAGAAAACATTTGACTCATGCTAGTAATGTGGTCTTCTATTTTTGCTCAACACATGCCCTCAAAATGATTCTGCACACTTCATATCTTTCATCTACTATTCTTATCTTTGGACTATCTTTTATATCTCACAAATAAACTTGATCTTTTATAAATATTCTCTGCAACACTTCAAAATACTAATTAGGTTGCCCTCACAGTCAACATTGGATGAAACATGTAGCTCTTCACAAGTCCGCATCAATACATAAAATATGATAGAAAAAAATTGTTGTGGACCTTAGAAATTCGTAAAGGAGATCAAGACATATCTTTCCATACCTTATAGAGTTAAGAAATCTAATCAGGATCCTCTGCACATATCAGATACTTAAGCATTCGACTAAAACTACTCACAATTGCTAACTGTCTATCTTCATACTACTATGAAGAAGCCAAAAACTCTATGCGGAACAAGAATTCAATCATACATGATCTCAACATCATTCATACATCTTACTATATAAGTATCATATCAAACTATACATCTCCAAAATAGGAAACATGACTATCTGTAGAAAACAGAGCATTCCAGACCACATGTGATGCTTCACATCTCAAGATACAATGTTGTGTTGCAATACAAGACCTGAAAACTTTTGGGAATGAGCTTAAACATTATTATATGTTAGTTATTAGATCCACACACCTTTATCTAATGATTATGGAGGAATTCAACAGTTTGACATGGCTAACTAGGAGTTCGAAGGATAGTTATACTTAAATCTTGACTTGCAGAGATAACTACTTGATGTGGTACTAGAAAATGGATTTTTTTTGCGTGCAGATCATACTTGATATACCTTGAACCATATAATACCTCTGCACAATCTCTAATGGCTGATCTATACATGTTTTATCCTGCACAAAACTCAAACCTATGCAAATGAGCTCTGAAATAGTCTGTATTGTCATTGTCTAAGTGATGGTCGATACTCTATGTTGATAACTAAGAGGGGGGGTGAATCAGTTATCTTAATCAATTTAACTTTTTGTTCTTCTTTAATAACTAGTGCAGCATCAAAACAAATAAGCATCCATAATCATGAAAGCAGAAACAAAATCAATACACATAACACAATGATTTTGATGTGGAAAACCCTGTTAAGGGAAAAACCACAGGGTGACTAACCCAAGATTGTATTCTCTGTTAGAAGAATAGAAATAGAAAAATGGCACTTGCCAATTAGGACTAACTACCTGAGCACACTTCTCACAAGAGGCTCACTGCCTACAAGAGATTCACTGTCTACAAGGTACAAGGAGAGTAACAAGATACTTGAACTTATGAGAAGCATCCACATATGCTAAGGTTCAGTTCCGGTTAGGTTCAATACATTGATCTACTGCACTTCATTCTTCCTCTTTTTTGGTGCTGCTGTCCTGTCACATACTGGACCTGTATTACTGCTTCTACACTGCTCTTCTTCTTTTCTTCACACTTCACTCCACACCACATATATCTTCACATCTAAATCCATTTGGTATATATATCTGCACCAAGGATTTCAACATCTTTCTAGTCAACATCCAAGATACTCAATATTTTCCCAAACTCTGGTCTGTTAGATGAATCCTTTCTTATCAAGTGATGCGTATCAAAGAGATGCTTATAGAAGTCATCAATCATGTCAGCCAATCATGAATGATACCTCAAGAAACTTTTTCACCATCAATATCTCATCCAGATTAAGGTCTGATGCTCTGTCGGTCAGGTCTTCCTCAGTCTACTCTACCAAATAGGAACCCAACACTCACGTGCTTATATCTTTTCACTCTTTCATCACCGGAGGCTTAATCTCTAGAATATATCATTCATGATACTCCTCTTGACTTCCCCAAGTCCACACTTTACTGAGATACTTCTTCTGAGAGATCCAGACCTAATTGTTAGACCTTGTTGCATGCTATGTTCTTGGTCACCGGACCAAAATACTCTTCAATCTAACTTCTGGTATAGACACACCATATCCTACAGATGTGTGAGATGGACTTTTTTGCCATCAATGACAACACTCATGAAGCCACATAGTGTCTCTTTCCAACAATCTCCCCCTTTGGCATTGATGGCAACACCTAGTGAAAAATGACTAAGTGTCACACTATACTCCCCCTTGGTTGATGCACTGTTCTAATGTACACTTTTTTGGAGCTCCCCCTTAGCTAGATTCTAGATTTTTCACTGCTCCTCACTCCCCCTTTGACATCAATGGCAAAGGGTAGGATCCATATACCAAAATTTCCAAAAACAATCTATACTTGGCCGCATAAATGTATATACATAATATACTTACATATACTGAAGTATATCTGCAAAAGTTGTCTTCAACTGGACAAATTTTGTTGCCCAACTCTGCTTCATCCTGTCCAAAATTGAGATGTGACCACTCAACAGGAATGCAAAAGCTTCTGCCCTCTTTAAATCTGTCGGATCACTGGTCTGGGCTGTGGTTTGAGCATCAGTTAGGGCCTCATGCATGGCCTCTAACTTAGGGATAATTATCCCTCTATGTTCACCCATCCTACTTATTATATTTTTCCTTTCCTTTTCAAGTTTCTTTAGTTCATTCAGAATGGCAATACTCTGACATTCCTGATTTATTATGGATGTGGTGAGAGGATCAAAATTTTGAGATTCACTTGATAGTTTATCTTCTTGCTCTTTCACTTTCTTCTCAATATCCTTTGTCACTTTAGACCGGGATAGGCAAAATTTACATATCTCTCCGCCATTTTTAAGAGCATTTTCTAAGATCTTTATCCCAATATCCACAGTTCTCGTATCATTTGTTATTAGCCATTGTACTTTAGAGAATCTCTTACCCAAAAATTCTTTCTGAACTTTCTCTTCTACTGCTTTCTCTAAGGAGTCAAAATGTGTATTAACAGAATTTACAAGAGACTTTAGATTATTGGATGTGAAGGCCAAAGGATCCTTTTGGAAGGATGGCATGATTTTCTCTAGCACACTAGATGTAATCTCTATTATCTCATAGTCTTCCATGTGAGACTTCAGAAGCTTTTCTTTTGCTTTGGCTTGAGCAAAAGATGCTACCTTCATTGTCTGGACTAGAGAAAGGGAATCAAAATTGAATGGTCCTTGAAGTAGCTCCAATTCATCTAATTCCATCATTTCTTTTGTCAAGAAGTCTTTGACTACTTCTGTAGTGTCTCTTGCCGGAGACATAGTTTTTTTCCCTTTTGTAGCCTCAGCACTATCACTTGTGGTCTTCTCTATTTGACCTTCTTCTCTTTGATTGATGCTTTCTTCTTTTCTTTCTTCTCCTTTAATTCCAGATTCTGTAGAGGGATCCGAAAGAGAGGTGTATACTTCTCCATGAAATTCCTCTTCCAGAATAGAGGAATCTAAGTCCTTAGCTTTCTCTTTACTTGTCTCCTTTGTCTCTTTTGCAACTGTCTCAGTAGATTCTCCTTTGTCATCCATGGTAGGGGGTTCATCACCTAAGTCCTCAATAACAAGAAGATTGAATCTTTTAAAAGCATTTTGGAGGATATCTTCTATTTCTTTAGCCACTTAATCAGTCTCTCTGAGCATAAGCTTATTCATTCTGGCTTTTCTCCGAAACTCATCCTTGTAATCCTTGAAGATCATGTTCTTTTGTTGAGGAGTGATGGAAGGATAGACTTGGATAGCAATCTGCTCCCAGATTTTTAGGTCTTTTGTCATGGCATTGTTCTTTCTCATTTCAAGTTCCTTTTCTAAACTTTTGGGAATCAAAGATGTAATTTCAATGAAAGCTTTATTATAGATGTTAAGATACCTAACTATAGCATCTTACAGGATCTTCTGATCAGCTTCACTGTAATCATCATAAAATTTAGTCATTGGTTTCAGGTTCCCATCCATAGTAACTGATTTGATGAAATCATCAATGCAAAGAGTAGCTTTTCAACAAATTCTTCTACCTTTTCTTCCTTGCCTTGACTGGTAGAGGGTTCACCAGATGTTTTCTTCTTCTTCTTCTTCATTTTCTTGACTTCCTCATCAGTTTTAGTTTCTTCATCATCCTTCTGACTTGTATAGGATCTTGTTGCCTTTTTCTTTGTTCTCTTTTCTCCCTTTCTAGATGTTTGGGCTTCTGGTTTTGATGCCTTTTGGCTCTTAGAGGTGGTAGGTGTAGAGCTCTTGGAGGATCTGGTCTAGGAAGGGGCTTGCACTGGATCACTTTCCTTTTCTACATCTTGCTTCTCTTTCTCTGCCCTTTCCATCTTCTCTCTGTTGGCATCAACTGCCTCCTTTGAAATTCCATGCCTCTTGGCAAATTCTTCTACTTCCCTTCTCACTTTTCTCTTGATCTCAGGTTGTCTTAGTTCAACATGAATATTCACACTCAACTCTTCAAAGGTTCCAAACCATTCTGCCTCAAGGTCCTTGGGCTGACTCAGTAGGTGTTGAATATACAGCTCTAGAATTTTCTCATCAACTTCATATCCCATTGGCATGATCCAGACTATCCTTGGCTACACTGCCTCCATTAGGCATTGATTAGTTTCTAGCATAAAGCATATTGTATCATTATACTTTTCAACTAGAGATTGGGGGATTCTCTCTCTGACTTGCATCATACTCTGAAAGTTCTTGAAGTAGCCCCAGAGTGTTGTATTATATGCCTTGGCATCACCAATTCCATGCAAATAATCTCTGATTTGTATGGCTACTGGTTTGTCATTTTGCCATATCTATCCACTGGTTTCGGGTAGCTCATTCATATAGTAGAAGAATAGGTAAAGTATCAGGCCACCATACTTGAATGAATTCTTTTTGTCCTTTACTTTCTACAAATTCTCTAACAATTGGTTCAATAGAAGCTCACAAAGATCATAGTTAGCATTTTCTCTTAGCATCTGATAAGTAGTGCAAATTGTAGTTCTAGGTACTGAGTTTTCCCTGCTGGAGTGATATGTCTTATAGCTAATTATCATGGAGGCAAACTTGATATTTGGATCAGTGATATCTGCTATAGTCATTACTCTTTTGTCAAATTTTGATCTGGTTACCTCACTCACTGTCTGATTCTTGACGGATTTGAGAGAAAGTAACCCACCGGATAAGTGCAATCTGGTAACTGTCCTAATTGCATCTATTGTGATCTTAAATGGTCTATTCAACCACATGAAGTTGTCATGCACTCTGCTCAAAACATACCAGACCCACTCATCTTTTACAAAATAGGGGAAATGGATGCACTGTCTGAAATGCTTAACCCAGATGCCCTTGTATTGGGGTTGAGTTCAAGTGATTCATCTATCAGTTCCTTGTGGTAGATATCCATCAGCTTAGATTCCCCAAAATCTTCAATGTTCACATGAATGTATGCCCTAACATCTTCTACATGCAAAACCCCATGTGGAATGCTAGAAAATGCGCCCAGGGGATCAACTTCTAGGGGTTTGTATCGATGTTTCTTGAATTTAGGGTGCGGCCTATCAGTGATCTTCAAAACATTTGGAGTAGCCATTTTTCAAAAGATTCAGAGAGAGATTTTCAAGAGTGGAAAATACCTTTTACACTTCTAGGTTTCACGAAATGAGTTGGATCAGATTGCTGGAAGAATCAACTTCTGCGGTTGATCTTTGAGAGGGTTCAGACAATTTTGTTGTAGAGCTCCTTTTCTCTTCTTCTCGAATGCAAATGTACAAATGATGAACAAAAGAACCCTTTTATTTCTACACAAACCCTAATTCTATTTGTAATAAATGCACAACTTAAGTTATTCCAGTTGCTTTGTTCTCCTTGTCCTAAGAGATTTTTTTGGATCACTGAGATGCACTTAGAGTTATTCTCAGTGAATATTAGCAATCTTATCTACCTTTTACAATCATTCCATTTATTCACAGATCAAGATACCTCAAATTTGAATCATACCGGATCTAACTATGAAAATCCTGTTCTTACCGGATGACTATTGAACCGGATC
Organism: Cunninghamia lanceolata; assembly: GCA_027924645.1. Classification (NCBI taxonomy): domain Eukaryota; kingdom Viridiplantae; phylum Streptophyta; class Pinopsida; order Cupressales; family Cupressaceae; genus Cunninghamia; species Cunninghamia lanceolata. The sequence continues at coordinate 10,679,852 of BSBN01000391.1, read as the reverse complement.
AAACTTGGAAGATTAACCTCTTCTAAATTTCTTGTGGATCTTTCATATCTTTACCAGGGCTTATTTAGGTGTTACTTTGAGACCCCTTTAATCCACAACTTTTCATGTGCCAATTTCAGGCACCAATTGACTAGCTGGGGGAACTTGTTATCTTTTGTGACTCCCCCTGAGCTAGAGCTCATCTATTTAGTTTCCAGAAGGAATATCAACAACAGATTCTGGTGCGGATCCATCCTCAATATTTTATATACTCCTCTTCACCCAAATCTTTTTCATCTCCCTTTGAATTTCATCTGCATTTACATTTCCTTTTCCTTTGTCTTGGTTTTGATTATGTTGCACCAGACCCTTTTTGTCTTGATTCTTACTTCTGTAGAATTTGGCAATATGACCGTATCTATTGCAATTGTAGAAAACAACATTTCTTTGCATATTTGACTGATATCCTCTTGATCTACACTGATTAGCCATATGTCCCATTCTATTGCATGCAAAACATCTACCATTGAATGAATTATTCATTTGCATATTTCTGTATTCATGAGATTTGTGACCATACCTTTTGTAATTAAAGCACTATCCAGAGAAGGATGAATTAGTTTGATTCATTCTTCTTCTGCACTGATTTGCTTTATGACCAAAGTTATTGCAATTGTGGCAGTATCCATTGAAGGATGGATATATTTGAGAATTTGGTTTCCTTACCAGAGGTCTTCTAGGCATGTTCCTTGGATTTCCTAATCTAGAGTTCTTCTGGCCGGATCCGGAGTTTTCACCTTTCTCATACCCCAAGCCTTGCTTGTCATCTACCCTCTTTTGGCTTTCAAGAAGAACTTCAAGTTGAGTAGAGCTTATCTTGAATTTCTCTTTGTATTCATTTGTTGTTTGAAGATCCCTTTTAAGAGTGTCAATCTGATTCTCAAGTTGTTCTTCATTATCTCTAGCTTCTTCAAGATCAGATTCTAGATGCCTGATTATTCTATCCATTTTATGGCAGTCTTCTAACTTCTCCTTGAGAGATTGTCTTAGATCATCTTCAATTTTTCTTTTCTCTTCAATTTCTTGGGTGAATTTCATAACCCCTGATTCCATTTCATGTCTTACCATAATGACCTCTTTTGATAGCTTCTCACATAACTTGTTCTTCTCATTCAGATCTTCATCAGTATTATTGGCTTCACTTTGACTTGCTAGTTGTTGAAGTAGTTCCTTTCTCTTTCATAGAGATACCCAGTTTCTCTTTTAGTTCATTTATGAAATCATCAGCTTGTTTGAGTCTTTCCTTTAAGTCATTGACTTCAGAATGAGACTGCTCAAGATCATCTAAGGTAGACTGAAGTTGTTACCTCAAACCATACATATCTATTGAGATTCCCAAATCTTCCTCAAGCTGTTAGGCTCTATTTAGAGGAACTTAGCTCTGATACCAATTGTTGATAACTGAGAGGGGGGGTGAATCAGTTATCTTAATCACTTTAACTTTCTATTATTCTTTAATAACTAGTGCAGCATCAAAATAAATAAGCATCCTTAATCATGAAAGCATAAACAAAATCAATACACATAACACAATGATTTTAACATGGAAAACCCTGTTAAGGGAAAAACCATGGGGTGACTAACCCTAGATTGTATTCTCTATTAAAAGAAAAGAAATACAAAATGGCACTTGCTAATTAGGGCTCACTGCCCGAGCACACTGTTCACAATAGGCTCACTACCTATAAGAGACTCACTGTCTACAAGGTACAAGAAGAGTAACAAGATACTTGAACTAATGAGAAGCATCCACATATGCTGAGGTTTAGTTCTAGTTAAGTTCAATACACTGATCTACTGCACTTCATTCTTCCTCTTGTTTGGTGCTGTTGTCCTGTCACCTACCAGACCTGTATTAGTGCTTGTACACTGCTCTTCTGCTTTTGTTCACACTTCACTCTGCACCACATATATCTTTACATCTAAATCCATCTAGTATATATATCTGCACCAAGGATTTCAACATATTTTCCTAAAGTCTGGACTGTCGGGTGAATCCTTCCTTATCAAGTGATGCGTATCAACAAGCTGTTTATAGAAGTCATCAATCATGTCAGCCAATTGTGAATGATACCTCAAGAAACTTGATCACCATCAATATCTCATCCAGATTAAGGTCTGATGCTCTGTCAGGTAGGTCTTCCTCAGTCTACTCTGCTAAACAAGAACCCAACACTCATGTGCTTATATCTTTTCACTCTTTCATCACTGGAGGCTCAATCTCTGGAATATATCAGTCATGATACACCTCTTGACTTCCCCAAGTCTACACTTTACTGAGACACTTCCTCTGAGAGATTCAGACCTGATTGTCAGACCTTGCTGCATGCTCTGTTCTTGGTCACCAGACCAAAATACTCTTCAATTTGACTTCCAGTATAGACACACCATGTCTTGTGGATGTGTGAGATAGACTTTGTTGCCATCAATGACAACACTCATGAAGCCACATAGTGTCTCTTGCCAACACTCTGTCCCTTGTACCTTTTTATGCTGATCATGTGAGGACTTGAAAACTTGGATCTATCATTTCAATACTTGAATAAATTTGTCTTCAAAACCACAAGATTGAATCTTGCTCTACTAAGGAATACGAACCAGAGCAAGATGACTTTGCCTGATGATGTGCACTATGAATGCCTTAGTCAGATTCATTCTTCTTATCATTAAGTGCGGTACACCCAACTGATTAGATATACATGTGGTGATACTAGAACCATGAAAGAGCATAAGTGTTTACCTCCACACCATGCTCACATACAAAACTGATCACCAAGCACCATATTTACTCTTCCTTTGTACAAGTCTGTTTATACATTTCCATATATTATGATGACATCAATGTATACTATGTTGACATCAATGACAATACATATTGCCAATAGGGGCCCATTTTGTGATAAACCTCAGACCAAAAGGGCTCATTAGGACTTGGACACCTACACCCAAGTCCTCCCTGATTGGTAAGGACATAATTTAATTCATGTTGGCATAAGACCTTTAAATGGGTCTCTCCTTGTCGACTCGTTAAATTAAATTTATGAATGTTAGTGGGAAAGCATATATAAGTGAGTGTTTGAATTCATTTTAAGTAAGGTTGATGATAGAAAACTTATGGGTAAATGCAATAAGTTGTGTCCACTTAAGGTGGAAGTTTTAGAGTTAGCAAAAAATCCAAAATCGGGTAACTAAAAATGGGATCCTGTTTCTACAAAATGGGATCCTGTTATAGATCGGGATCTCGTTTTGTGAAAATATAATTTAAAAAAAAATGGCTGTAACCCCATTTTTTTCCAACGATAGGCAACAGTTGAGAACGGGATCTTGAGTTCTAGAAGAGGATGTTCAACAATCAAAAAATTAGGTAAGTGGATTTTTCCACTTTTTCAATTTGCCAATGAATTTTTTGATGTTTTTCTTTCTTTTTTTGGTGTAAAATACAATCAAAATTTAAAACGTAGACTATTATTTAGGGTTTCAATTTATGAGTTCAATAGCTATATTTAGACATTTTAGTTGTAAAATACAATTGAAATTTTGAAAGATTGTATCATAAAAAAAGGATAGAATTTGAACAAACTGTCAAAATTTTGTTTAAATTTGAGAATTGAATAGCTATATTTAGACATTTTAGCTATAAAATACAATTGAAAATTTGAAAATACTGTATCATATGAAAGGAGAGATTTTGAACAAACTGTCAAAATTTGATTTCAATTTGAGAGTTTAATGAAAGGAAGGTAGGTGTGCAGAAATCGCTTCCTACACTAATCTAATGAGAAGAGATGTATGCAAATTCAACTTTAATTCTTACAACTACAGCAACATAGAACATCTAACAGAGATATTGCAGCAATACACATACACATAGAAAGTAGACAGAATAGAGAGACAAGATATACATGGGGAAAACCCTTACGGGTGAAAAACCCCACACTCCAAAACACAACTCAAATGTATTATAGTAAACAATAACAGATTACAATATAGTTTCAGAGCCAATGCTCTTTCAGGAGTCTTTGAATGTCAAATCTAGAGATATTCTGGTAGCATAACAGTACTTGTACCAAAGTTGTCTATCTCCCATCCAAGCACCTATTTATATAGAGTTTACAAGGCAAATATGGAACCTTCTAGAGATGGGCGTCCATCTTGGACTCATGCCCCAAAACCCACATCTAAGGACACTTGTCCAACATCCCATCACAAAGTGGGCGCCTGGTCCCAAGATAGGTTACGACAGATGCTCTTACACACCTTACAGCTGTCATAGAATCCGTCATAACTGACAGCACTTACAGCTGTAAGAGAATCTGTCATAACCCGTTAATTATTCAAGGGGGAAACTGCGGCTGCCAAAGTCACCAAAATTTACCCTGCTGCATATACACAAGGTGCTGACTATGCCAACTCAACATGGGATAAATAAATACAACATTAGGAATTTGCAAAGGTTGAGACACCTTAATTCCCAACATTTAATAGTTGTATTTAGACATTTTAGCTGTAAAATACAATTGAAATTTTGAAATGACTGTATCATATGAAAGGAGAGATTTTGAACAAACTATCAAAATTTATATAGCATTGGGATGATATATATATTTGTTTTTTATAAAATTTACTTATGTTAATGTATGTCATTGTATTTTAAAGGCATTATTGAATAGATAACTATCATGTAAAAAAATTACAACAAACCATAATAAAACCTTTCTCACTTCTTTCATAATCAAACCTTTAGAGACAGCCAACAAATGTAACTTTAGAGACACATATAATATCCCTTGAAATATTTGAGTTAGACATGGAGGCACCTAGATTATGGAGAGGTCTATGTAAGAAAACACCTCTTGTAGACTCAACACAAACTTATCTCTCAACCCTCTAAATTGTGACTTACATCATTTGATTACCTTGGAACACACTATAGACAATTCTATACAAATTTGGCAAAAGATATTTTCTCCTAACAAAAACTTGTATATATAGAAGTCTAGACTACTACATAAGATCCTCTAGGATAATAACACTTGTTGTGATCTCTAACACTATGATCCATATGTACTCTTGAATTTGTTGATACAACTCTTGATGAACATGCATTGAATTAACTTCAAAATTTTGTGCATATAATTAGATTTGATATACATCTTAAGGAAAGAAGAAAATCCACCTTGGATAAAAGTTTGTGTTGGAACATGTAAAGAAACATTTTCAATCATGCATGCAAGCTTCTAGTATCTAACCCAATCTTATTGGTTCTTGGAGCCAAATAAATGCTAGAATAGTATTGAAAGAACAAAAAATACGCTTATTAGTGCTAATTATTTCTCTAAGTGAGTGTTAAGATAGTGCAAATTAAGACTATTTAGACTAATTAAATGGGATTAGTCTGAAGCTAAATAACACACATAAGAGTTGGGACTAACAACTAAATAGAAAACAATAATTTTGCAAATAGGAAATATGAAACAATATCAAATTAGAACCATCAACTAATATCTTTTTCTAGCTAGATTGAATCCCTACAATCACAAGTTAAACAAAGCATCAAATTCTTCATTAAATTTAAATCACAAATCATTAGAATATATTCATCATCATACTTAGATTAGTCCCAGGCAACTAGTAGTCAATCCTATCTCCATTATCAAATTTGGTTGCCATAGGCAACTTCACCAAATTTAGGTTTTCAAATCATGTTGCCAAGCATAAGATATCCACCTCAAGGTAGTCCTCCAAGTCTAGTTATAGTCTTGCAGATGTTCATTATGATTCTACCTAGATGGTATGATAGTCCATTAGTTTCTATGACATCATTCAATAGCACAGATACATCTGAACATTCACCCTTCATTGATATATATTGATAGTAAAATAGAGTTTTAAATTGTTCTTAAGGTTTGGGACAATCATAGTTATCAATAGTCTATGTGATTTCTCATTTTCCATTCATGACTACCTTCCACCTTATAATAGTATCCTAACCTTCTGGTGCAGGACCACCTTCTCTAAGGTGCAAGAGTCATGTTTTGTTTTTGTTTTCAATAAAGCTTTTAAGCCCCATCATGTTTGTAATAAGGTTTTTGTCAATTTAGTCACTAGACCTATGTAGACCATGTTTGGTCAAAGTTTGATGTAATAACACAAGGAAAACATGTAGTTTTCTTGTGAGAGGAGACAACCAACGGTTAACTGACTTTCAATATCAGTTGTACGGTTGGAGGGAAGTTGAACTAATCTCTCAAGCCTTGTATAGGTGAGGATTTGGATATAATGACAAAGAGAAGAGCATGCATGAATGAAGATCTATATTTTTGGGTGTATTGAAACTCTATTCTATTTTTCTAAGTAATTTCCTGTGACATTCATTCTGTATGCATAGTTATGTATTGAAGTAGTTTCCATTGGATAGTAGTCTAGTGTTCTAAGGTATTGTAGTTTGTAAGATCTTGTTTCTTTTGCAAAGATTGGTCTGAAAACCAGAGACTAGGGATCTGTGCATAAATGGACTATATCTCCTCTATCCACTGAAAGTAAGATTCTCATGTTTAGTGTGATGGAGGAATATAGTGTGTATTTTATGTTTTCTGTTGTTTTGGATCAGGCACCCAAAGATCCTAGGAATTTGGCATAAGTGGACTAGGCATCTCTATGTGACTAGTTATTGAACAATAGAAGTGTTGTTGTGGAGTGGCCAAGTTGACAGGTGATCGAGTGTTTGCAGGGGAGTGTAGATCCCTTCTGCTCTGTTAATTTTTTGGGTTTCTACATATGTGTTTGGCATGTGTGAGTTGCAGAGTAACCAGAGTGTCATCGGTGTGAAATAGCCCTCGGAGAAGCTTTTGAGTGTTACACCAATCAATGGTGTTGAGCTGATAGTAGGAGTTCATCAGGAAGGCACAGCTTCAGTTTTACTGAAGAAACATTGCGTATGCATATCACGAATGTATATCACCAATGTATGTTGAGAAGGTGTGTTAAATATACATTGCATCAGATACAAAAGGTGTTCAGTCACGATGGTGAAATTGGGGTGGAGATACATTAGTTCACTGGCAATGACAATTCATGTCTTGCATATACAATATTTTGGCATATCGGCGTGAGAGGTAATATCGGGAGACAAGTGTAAGATCCCGTTGACGAAGGAAGTTTTAACAATGACTATATAACATATCGGCATATCAGGTGAAAGCCTTAAGGCTCCATCGATGTTTGAAGTCTCACCAACAATAGTTGTATCAGAGTATCGGTAGACTTTGGTTTAAGTTCGCCGACGTTTGGAGTCTGGCCGATAGGGTCATGACTAACCACTATGGGTAAAGCAAGTGGAAGATAACTGCTATTGGGGTATCGGTAGGAGACCAGAAGATACCACCGATAGGAGAAGTCTCTCCAAAGACAAAGTGAACTGGCTGTCAGGGAGAGTTGGGAGATCAGGCTGAGAGTTTTCAAGGTGGCCGACAAGTTATGTTTGGTCGATAAGGTTTGGTCGCCAAGACATAGGTCACATCTCACCGATCAAGTTTATTGATTGATTTGAATGCTTCCACTGAGCACTCTACATCATATTGGTATCAGAGCTAGGCTAGGAGCCCCAAGCACCTGTAGTGTGGCTTAAGAGGGGTGTTGGAAGTAAGCCACACCCAAATCGATGATGGGCTTGCCAGAAAGGGCCAGTAGCTCAGTTGGTAGAGCACTCCAGCAACAAATGGAAGGTCCTAGGTTTGAGTCCTAGTTGGTCCATATGAGCTGTAGCTCAACATTTGGTATCAGAGCCAATATTTGAATTGGAGTAGTAAATGTCTGACGAGGAGAAAGAAATTGAGGCTAGCACAATGCCTCCCAAGTCTATGAGCCAGGGAGCCATCAAGAAGATGGTAGACGAGATGCTTGAAGCAAGGTTGAAAGAAGAGAGGTCCAAGGGTAAGAGTAAAGAGGATGGAAGTACTTTTGATGATGAAGAAGAAGAGGCAGAGGAGGGCCCTCAAGATCAAGGTATGTCTGCAGACTAAAATGCATTCTTGAAAGCACTCAAAGGTGCTCAAGGAGATAGTGGCAATCCAAAGATGGATGTTCCTACATTCCATGGGAAACTAGATGGAGATGCCCTCATGGATTGGATTGAAGCCATGTGCAATTATTTTGACTTCAAGGAGTATAGTGGCAGCAAGAAAGTCAAGTTTGCTAAGACCAAACTGAGAGGTTCTACCTTAGTTTGGTGGAACTATATGCAATGTGAAAGAGAGAAAGTTGGAAAGAGCCCTATCAACAAATGGAGTAGAATGGTGGCCATTCTAAGAGACAAGTTCATGCCATCTGATTATGAGTTGCAGACCATTAGGAAGTTTAATCATTTTAGACAAAAGGATATGGATGTGGCTACATATACTGAAGAATTTCATAGATTGAGCATGAGAGCCAATCACAAAGAGGAAGAGAAAGAGATGGCGGCCAGATATCTCAATGGTCTGAGGTATAACATACAAGATGAATTCAGCATGGTGGTTTCCAAAATAGTGGATAAGTGTTTTTAATTAACCTCTAGGGCTAAGGAAAAGTTGAAAAGAAAGAGTGATCAAAACACCAGAGGAAGAGGTGGCAAAAATAATAGGGGAAGAGGCAGTTTTGGTAGAGGACAGTCAAGTAGAAATGAGAATCCAAATCAACAAGAGTCTCATTCTGATGTAGATCATAGAGGTGGTAGTTTCAGAGGTTGGAGAAGACCAAATGGCAGAGGTAGAAGTGGTGGTACAGGTAGAGGACCCAGAGTTTTCACTGGTAGATGCTATGGCTGTAATCAAGTAAGCCATACTGTGAGCAAATTCCCTGAGAAGGAAACCAGTTCCCATGATGGTGGAAGAAGGAATCAGTTGTTGAAAGATGATGATTGCTAAAGTGTGAATACACCCATTAGTAGTGCTACACCAGTTCTTGAAGGAGAGAACATGATGATCAAGAGAACCTTGATGAAGATGCCATTGAAGCAAGAACCCCCACAAAGGAAGACTCTCTTCAAAACTCAAGGTATAGCATATGGTAATCTTTGTAAAATCATTGTTGATTCAGGTTCTACTAAGAATGTAGTGTCTACTGAAATGGTAGACAAGTGTAAATTGAAAAGCCTGCCCCATGTTAGTCCTCATAAGATCTCTTGGTTGAATAAAAATCAAAATTATATGATAGAAGAATAAACCTGGGTTGAGTTTGAGATAGGTGATTATAAAGATAAGGTACTATGTGAGATTATTCCTATGGATGCTTGTGACCTTCTTCTTGAATGTCCATGGCAGTATGATGTGAAAGCACAAGATGATGGTGAGAAGAACACATACCTCATCACCAAGAATGGAAGGAAGTTTAGGATGGATTCTATGCAAGAGCAGATTGGAGAGAAGAGTAATGACACCAATGTCATGATGATTAGTGGCAAAGAGTTCTTACACCTCATGAAGGAGGAAGATACCCAAGGGTATGCCTTGATAATGAATCCTAAAGATGAATCAGGATAGAAAGACAAAAAGCAGAAAGAGATTCCACTAGAAGTGCAACAATTGTTGGATAAGTACCAAGATCTTGTGGTAGAGGATACTCCTAACTCCTTACCACCCATGAGAGATATAAGTCATCAAATTGACTTGATTCTAGGTGCCACATTGCCCAATAAGGCTGCCTATAAATTGACACCATAGCAAAATGAGGAGGTGAGTAGACAAATTCAAGAACTCTTAGAGAAAGGATTGATTAGAAAAAGTCTTAGTCCATGTGCAGTCCCTAGTGTACTTTCTCCAAAGAAAGATGGGAAGTGGAGACTAAGTATGGACTCAAGGGGCATAAATAAGATCACAATAAGGTATAGATTCCCTATGCCAAGGATTGAGGATCTTTTGGACTATCTTGGAGGGTCATGTTATTATTCCAAGATTGATTTGAAATCTGGTTATCATCATATCAGAATTAGGCAGGGAGATGAGTGGAAGACTACCTTCAAGAAAAATGAAGGTCTATATGAGTGGCTTGTCATGCCATTCCACCTTAGCAATGCACCAATCACATTCATGCATTTGATGAATGAGGTACTTGTTGAATTCATTGGCAAATTTGTAATTATTTATCTTGATGACATACTTGTTTTCAATAGGACAAAAAAAGAACATCTAGAGCATCTTGGATAGGTGATGAAGATGTTGCATGAGAATAAGTTGATGATTAACTTGGATAAGTGTGAGTTCATGAAAACTAAACTTGTGTACCTAGGTTTTGTGATTTCCAATGGTTGTTTGAAGATGGACCCCACAAAGGTTGAGGCTATTCTCAATTGGCCTAGTCCTAAGATAGTGGGAGATGTTAGAAGTTTCCATGGCTTGGCAACTTTTTATAGGAAGTTCATTAGAGGATTTAGTCACATAAGTGCTCCTATTCTCAACACCATCAAGGGTGGCATAAAGTGCAAATTTCAATGGACAAAGCAAGCAGATGATAGCTTTGAATTGTTAAAGAAGAAAGTGGCTGAATTACCTACTTTGGTGCTCCCAGATTTTGACAAAGTTTTTGTCATGGAATGTGATGCAAGTCAGCAAGCAATAGGTGTTATTCTTAGTTAGGATGGACATCTAGTGGTATTTTTTTCAGAGAAGTTGAATGAGGCTAAACAAAGGTATTCTACCTATGACCTAGAGCTTTATGCAATGGTGCAAGCTCTCAAAAAGTGGAGACACTATTTGCTGCCCAAAGATTTCATTGTTTTTACTGATAACCATGCTCTTAGCTTCCTAAATAGTCAGGAAAAGTTCAATCATAGGCATATTAAGTTGATGGAACAATTACAGGCCTATACCTTCACTATTAAGCATAAAAAGGGTGTTGCCAACAAAGTGGCTGATGCTTTAAGTAGAAGGATGCTGGTCATATAGGAAGTATAGTTGGAAAGCATGGGGATAGACTACTTGAAGGAGTTATACAAGGAAGATGCAGATTTCAAGGCTACTTATGAAGTTTGTGCTAGTTTGGCTAACACTTTTCATGGTGAATATTCAGATTTTGTGTTGCAGGAAGGTCTCCTATTCAAAGGTAGTTTGCTATGTGTTCGTAAATGTTCAATGAGGGATAACATCATCAAAGAGAAACACAGTGGAACATTAGGAGGAAATTTTGGGTTGGACAAGACTTTGGAACAAGTCACTAGATTCTACTATTAGCCAAAAGTACAATCAGATGTTAGGAGATATGTTGCAAGTTGTACCATATGTCAAAAGGCCAAAGGTATGTCTTCTAATGCTAGTTTATACCAACCCCTTCCTATTCCAAACAAGCCTTGGGAAAGTGTTAGTATGGATTTTGTACTTGGTCTTCCTAAGATAGCAAGGGGTGTGGATAGTGTTTTGTCATTGTGGATAGATTCAGTAAGATGGCTCATTTTGTCCCATGTAAATGTACAAATGATGCATCTCACATTGCTAGTCTCTTTTTCAGAGAAGTGGTCAGGATCCATGGTTTGCCTCTTTCAATTATGACTGATAGAGAATCCAAGTTTGTTGGTCATTTTTGGAGGACCTTATGGAGAAAATTGGGAACACAATTGTCTTTCTCATCAGCCCACCATCCCCAAACTGATGGTCAGACTAAGGTTGTTAATAGGTCCTTAGGAAACCTTCTAAGATGCCTTACCAAGTAGCATGGGTTGGCATGAGACTTGGTGATCAGTCAAGCTGAGTATGCTTACAATGATTCAAGGAATAGAAGTACTGGGAAGAGTCCATTTAAAATTGTTTATGGTTTCCATCCAAGAGGACCACTTGAACTCAAATATCTACAAGGCTGGTATAAGAGGAGTGCTCTAGGAGAAGATTTTTCTACCACCATGAAGTCAGTTCATGATCAAGTCAAAGTATAGTTGGAAAAGACAGTCTCCAAATACAAGGACAAGGTATATCTCAAAAGAAGAGATGTATAGTTCAAGGTAGGAGATTTGGTGATGGCCTATCTAAGGAAGGAAAGGTTGCCTAAAGGACAGCCAACCAAGCTTCTGATGAAGAAAATAGGACTGTGCAAGGTAGTGTATAAGTTTGGTCCAAATGCTTATGAAATAGAATTACCATCTGGTCTTGGTATTTCTCCCATATTTAATGTTTTAGACCTATTTCCATTTAGACCTCCATTGAATACTAAAGATGGATCAGATGTTGTGATTGAAGATGAAGACTAGGTCAGAGATCGACCTCCAAGTAAGACTTTACAGTTGGAATGCATCTTAGATTAAAAGATTGTCAAAAAGACAAGGGTGTGTACAAGGAGTACTTGGTCAAGTCACAGGATCTTCCTGATTCAAAAGCTACCTGGATGAGTGAGGCAGACATTTTGAAGCATGGGAAGACACTCCAACAGTTAGCAACTCAAGGCACTTGAGTTTTTCCTGCAGGGGGAGTATGGCGTAGGAGCACCTTCTCTATGGTGCAAGAGTCATGTTTTGTTTTTGTTTTCAATAAGGATTTTAAGCCCCATCATGTTTGTAATAAGGTTTTGTGTTAATTTGGTCACTAGAACTATGTAGACCATGTTTGGTCAATGTTTGATGTAATAACACAAGGAAAACTTGTAGTTTTCTTGTGAGAGGAGACAACCAACGGTTAACTAACTTTCAATATCAGTTGTACGGTTGGAGGGAAGTTGAACTAATCTCTCAAGCCTTGTATAGGTGAGGAGTTGGATGTAATTACACAGAGAAGAGCATGCATGAATGAAGATCTAGATTTTTGTGTGTATTGAAACTCTGTTTTGTTTTTCTGAGTAATTTCCTGTGACAGTCATTCTGTACGGATAGTTATGTATTGAAGTAGTTTCCATTGGATAGTAGTCTAGTGTTCTAAGGTGCTGTAGTTTGTAAGATCTTGTTTCTTTTGCAAAGACTGGTCTGAAAACCAGAGACTAGGGTTCTGTGCATAAATGGACTATATCTCATCTATCCACTGAAAGTAAGATTCTCATGTTTAGTGTGATGGAGGAATACAGTGTGTATTTTGTGTTTTCTATTGTTTTGGATCAAGCATGTAAAGATCCTAGGAGTTTGGCATAAGTCGACTAGGCAACTCTATGTGACTAGTCGTTGAACAATAGAAGAAGTATTGTTGTGGAGTAGCCAAGTTGATGGGTGATCGAGTGTTTGTAGGGGAGTGTAGATCCCTTCCACTCTGTTAAGTTTTTGGGTTTCTGCATATGTGTTTGGCGTCTATGAGTCACAGAGTAACTAGAGTTTCATCAGCGTTAAATAGCCCTCGGAGAAGCTTTTGAGAGTTACACCAATCAATGGTGTTGAGTCGATAGTAGGAGTTCATCGAGAAGGCATGGCTTCAGTTTCACCAAAGAAACATTGCATATGCATATCGCAAATGTATATCACCAATGTATGTTGAGAAGGTGTGTTGAATATACATTGCATCAGATACAAAAGGTGACCGGTCATGATTGTGAAATCGGGGTGGAGATACATTAGTTCACCGGTAATGACAAGTCTTGTCTAGCATATACAATATTTTGGCATATCGGCATGAGAGGTAATGTCGGGGGAGAAGTGTAAGATCCCACCGACGAAGGAAGTTTTAATGAAGACTATATAACATATCAGCATATTGGGTGAAAGCCTTAAGGCTCTGCCGATGTTTGAAGTCTCACCGACGATAGTTGTATTGGTGTATCGGCAGACTTTGGTTTGAGTTCTCCAGCATTTGGAGTCTGGCTGATAGGGTCATGACTAACTGGTATGGGTAAAGCAAGTGGAAGCTAACAACTATCGAGGTATCAGTAGGAGACCAGAAGACACCATTGATAAGAGAAGTCTCTCCAAAGACAAAGTGAACTGGCTGTCAGGGAGAGTTGGGAGATTGGGCTGAGAGTTTACAAGGTGGCCGACGGGTTATGTTTGGCCGACAAGGTTTGGTCACCAAGACGTAGGTCACATCTCACTGATCAAGTTTATTGATCAATTTGAATGCTTCCACCAAGCACTCTGCATCACCTTCTTACCTCATCATCTATCTTAAAAGTGGAAGATTTAATCATTACCACATTGTTATGTCTCTTTGATTATGAAGATAATGCAATTGAATCTCTAGAGGAGTCTTACATGTTAACAACAATTTCATTATCCCTTTGTAGTTCATCATGTGAATGTGACAAGACTCTTCACATGTTTCCTTGATGGACTTTTGATAACAAGGTAAGATTACAATCTTATGATCAATGACTAATCCTAGAAAAATCATGATGTAACAACCCAATTGAACTCCTCATGACAAGTCTATTATTGGTTTAAGTCTATCTTAAAGGTCCATAACAATCTAGGAATTTAATAACATTTAATGTCCAGTCCTTAATGGTCATGACAACATTATACAAGATACTAAAGTTCGTGCTAAGATGATGATTTCCCCTTTCCTATCAAAGGGTAAGGATTCACTCAAATCTTCACATACTCAAACACATATCCAATTTATGAATTCATGATTGATCCAATGCTCAAACCAATGCAAGCATGACTATTGTTCATTGACCAAGGTTACTGATAGTCATAAATTTAGAGAAATTCATCCAAAACCATTACAAACTATTTGTAGCTTTGTCATGTAGGAAATGTTGGATGTCCTAGAATGGGTACTTAACATGAAACCAATAGCCAACTCCATAGAAAAATTAACAAATTGAAACCTTGGACCTAACATATGATGACAAACCTTGACAACAAATTCATTATGGTAGTCCTAATAGCCCTACTGCTATACTCTAACTACTATGACAATACAATGCTTGGCTAAAGATATCTTGCTGAGTCCTTAAGTGGCATTTTTTTATATGACAGTCATGGATATTGAAATTTAATCTTGATACCAAACACCCTATGATAAAACACCATAATGATAGCCATAGATAACAAAATCAATTATAGGGTCTAGTCCTATTAAGAGGGTTGTGACAAGATGATTGAGAGGATAACTGATAAGCACAACATGACCTTGTTAATATATATGCATGCAAATCCTTTTTTTCAAACATCTAGTCTTGAAACAAAGATGCCCAAGTTTATGCCCATGACTGTCCTAGTATTTGAATGAACCTAACATGATTGTCTATATAGTCTTAAATTGACCTTTCTTGTCTCCCTCACTACAAGAATCAAAATTTAGGTCTCGAATGAAAATCCTAACTTCAATTTGAAAATTACATTGTGTTAATGATTATTTTTTACACATTCATAACAAAAGTTAAAATTCATAAATGAACCTAATTATCTTGAAAGATACGAAGAAATCAACTAAGATTACTTGATCCCAAGTTTCCTTATTGTGACCTGTTGGACCGTTTAGTAGGTTATTATGAAGTTGTAATATGTAAGGGGCCTTACATGATTTAAAGTGGGTTTGTGACTTACTGGACTCCTATTATGCAAACCAATACAAATATTAACTGTCTAATCATTCATTTTGCATAAAATCGTTACTGTACCTCAAAGCTTTATATGATTTATATTCAAACATGCTTTGATTTTCAACTATTTATGAAGATTATCAAATATCAACTTATTGTTCTTAAAGTCCCTCAAATGTCAGATAATCTCCTTTGGATTTCAATGTTTAAGCTAAGTATTTCGGAATTGTTGGGAAAAGTTAGAGAAATTTAAATCTACCATCATTCACTACAGGATCTAAACATTCTGTTATGCACACAGTAAGAAATACAGTGAATTCAATTAACTCAGCAGATCAAATCATTAAATGCAAATGTTCTAAATATTTTCACAAACAAGCATCCAAGATTGCGAGCTTTAAGAGAAACTATTTCAAATATAATGAAGAGCTAGAAGACACTCAGAAAATAGACGTAGACTTCCAAATTCATTAATGTTCAAAACACATAGCCATATATGGTTTACAATGTATGTATGACTCTTAGCTTTATTAATCAAAATTCACAAAAAAACTCACAATGCTTTACAGATATAGTAAGAAAGCTAGATGTTTCCACACATTCGTCAATGTAGACACAGGCGACCTCCTCTAAGCTAAAATACTTCTTCTATTCAAAGTTTTAGGTGAATTACAATTGCTATGCTATTTTCTACAAATCCTTGTGTAAAATAGTATACAACTAGCACGTTTCTTATATAGAATTTGAATTTCTTCCTATGCTACGGTTACAACTTCCATTCCACGGTTAAAACCACTATTCCACAGTTAAGGTCCTTTTATTATTGACCAATGGTGTGCCTTCATTTCATAACCATGTGCCAGTCCACTACTTGGCATCTTTTCCTCTCAAAGGATGCTCTTGGAATCTTTTACAAATAAGATTCCCATTTTATGTGACCTTTTCCCGCTAAGGTTCTTCCTTTGATTTCTTCTCAAAATTCTTTGCTCCTGACTACCTTTTCATCTTTTCAAATATTTCTTGAAGTTGCCAATCACACCCTGCACAAAGGTGTGGTCCCCTCCTGGACTTTTTGCTAAAATATATTCTTGCATCATCACCTTTTCTTTCAACTCTTTTTCTTCATTCTCTAAGTTTTCTCTTCTTTTCTTGTACTTTTTCATTTTGGCCTTCTCTTCCATCAATGTATCCATCATCTACTTGTTGAAGATTGCATCAGGATTTTTTGTATGGGGTGTGAATATGGCCCTGAACTCTGTTAATGCTCTGTCTAAGTTATATATTGGTGTCTCTGCACATTCATGTTGCAGGAGCTTTTCTATGATCCTCTTGTGCATTTTTATCATTTCTTTTGCTCTTTTTACCAGTTCTTGCATGACAACTTCATTTCTTTTGAGGTTATCCTCTTCAAATTTGAGCTCCAAAATCATCTGTGGCACTTGATTTGCCAATGTGACACTAAGTGCCCTCATTTATCAATTCTTCAGCTCTTGTCTCAATTTCAGCCAATTGTTCAATTTCAGGTCTGCATTCTTCTACTCTTGTTTGACAATTATTTATCAATACCATACATTTGCTCCTCTCTTCTGTGGCTACTTTCCAGCTCTTCACAGCTTGTCTTATTGTTTGTTTTCCCTCTTGCAAAAAATCATGAAACCATTCATCAAAAATGTTGGCCTTGAACCTTTTATTCTCCATGTCCTACACTTCCTCCTTGGATACTTTGCTATGTCAGCAAGTAAGTCAGGCACTATGGCACTGGGGTCAAATATCCCCTAAATGAATTGCTGGAGCTGGACAATGTGTCCCTTCAATACCTCCTATTTATTTTTGTCTTTCCTCAGCATTTCTACTGTCACCTGGTTCATATCTTTCCACTCAGCAATGTGTTGTTCTCTTGTGGAATGCCCGAGGTCTAGATTTAGTATTTTGTACTCCTCTAGGGTAATCTCACCCTTTTCTTTCTCCTTCTATGGTATAGCTAGGTTCAAAGTTTTGGATCCATCTAGACCTCTCTGTATTGTAGACACTGTCCTATATTTTCTTTCCTCTTTCCTTGGAGTGGCTTTTTCTCCCAATAAGCTCTTAATATCAATTGGAGCTAGCTGTATTTCTTTCTTCTCCCTTCTTATTTCCCCTTCTAGCCATGCAGGAACCTCTTTTGTGCCTTCTGCAACCTTCTCTCCATCAATCACCTCTTCATGGGGTTTATCCATTCCAATTTCCTCCTACTGCTGCTGTTCATGTTGTTGCTCTTACTGTTGCTCTTCTTGTTGTTCTTGCTATTGCTCTTCTTGTTGTTCCTATTGAAGTGGGAGCTCTTGTTGTTGTTCCTGCTAAAGTGGGAGCTCTTGTTGTTGTTCCTACTGAAGTGGGAGCTCTTATTGTTGTTACTCTTCTTGTCCTTTTGATTCAGCTTCATCTCCAGGATTTTCCTCTTCAGGAACTTTTTCTTCAGGAACTTCTTCTTCATTTATGTGTTCCTCATTTTGCAGATTAATCTCTTCTACTTGTTTATCTGCTTTATTTTCATCTTCCTTTTCTGTTCCTCCTACCTCCCTAGTACCTTTGATCTCATCCTGTGCTCTATCTGTTTCTCCTTCTTGTGCTTGTTCTATATGTGCAGGGGACCCCTCTCTTATGTTGTCTTCCTTTGTTTCCTGTCCTTGGTCTTGCACACCTTCTTCACTCCTTTCTTCTTCACTAAGCTCGACATACATATTTAGCATATCCAATGCATCCACCTCTGAGGTGTCCTCTTGTGCTGCATGTCCTTCTGTGTTTACTTCTTCAGATGATGTTTATTTCTCAGTTTCTTCAATCTTATGCGCTTCCTCTTGCACATCTCTAATGATTTCTGGTGGTACTAGAGTACCAAATGGATCAACATATCCTGTTTCTACCTGTACCTCTTCTTTTTCAATTTCTATATCTTGTTCTATTTCTACTTCAGCCTGCACACTTGATTCTTCTTCTTCATTGAGGAAGTCACTTGACTCTTCCTCTATGTCAATTACTTTCCCTTTATACATTTTCCTTTCCTCACTGTCACTACTTTCTATCTGCACAGTTTCTACAGCAGTAAGTTTGGCTTTACTAACCCTTGACCCCTACATCCTCTCTCTAGCCAATTCTATTTTACTCTAATAAAGGTTTGTCCTGGTTCTACTGATGTGGAGGCACTGGCTATATTCCTTATCTTTTCCTTTACCTTTGGTGCTCCAATCACATCAACCAGCCTAGAAGTTTCCCCCTTTGACAAACCTATGGTAATTGCCCTCATGATTGATGGTCCTGCTACCTCTTTTGCAGCCTGTGCTTCTTCTGCACTGATCTCATGGCTCATGGATTTTGCATCAACAAAGGTTTGAGATGCCACTGTTACTATTATGCCTAAAGCACATGGATCCATCAATGTAGCATTTTTATTATTTTCCATAATTCTTGCCTCTACAACCTTTCTCTTCTTCTCATAGAAACATTGCAAGTCATTACTGGGCTCTGCATTTCTCTTCCTTCCCCTCTTTGGGAATGTAACTTCTTTTGCTTCGGCCTTGAGCTCTTCTATCCTATTTTTAAGCCATGTTTTTGAAAATAAAATCACAGGTTTTTTCAAAATATCCAATGATGTGTTCCAAGGCTTCGACCAATCAGGCTTTGTAATGGGAGCTAGCCTAGCCTGTGCATAACTTTGGTATGACAATTTGTCATCCTCACAAACCACTAGAGGAACACAAATATTACCAATAGACTTCACTTGTTCAATAGTCAATCTCTTATGAGCTCTCTTTCTTACTTCCAAGTCACTCTTGCAGTCAGCCCAGAAATCTTCAATATGCACTTGATGTTTGTACTTCTTGTCAACAAAATTTTGAATTCTATGAAATGGATCAAACTTTCTTGCCAAATCAAATTCCTGGAACCCATAATACCTTAGTTCTTATTTTGAACAGGCTGCAACATCCTCACTGATACAGGAATACCTGCCAATGGCCCAAGGTAATCTTACATTTCCCCTGCCATTAAATTTCCTCCTGTACATCCTGAAAGCATTTAAATTCTGTCTTGAAAACTCCAAGACAATCAATTTGTCAGAAGGGTATCTTGGGAGCATAAATGGCCTCCCCTCAAATCCTTCAATTCTTATGTATGAAAATCGTTCAAATTGTATGAACCATGAACAATGCCATCCAATTATATGTTCATCCTCTTTAGACAACCTTTTGTTTGGCTCTTCATTTAGTACTCTCACCATGTAGGTATAGAAAACATCATTAACAAAAGCAAACTTCTTCATGGCATTCTCCTCTTGTAATTCTGGTTAATGTTCATACACCAACCTCTGCTCAGGACCATTCCCCAAAACACCAATTCTTTCTAGTCCATGTATGTGCGGTCTAATCTCTGCACCACAGGAGTATAATATATAGGAAGACATATAAAACGGTAAGCCTTTCTACTGTCTCATCATAACCTACCTCCTTATGGCTGTACTAATGGCCTTGGCCCAATGAATTGGTCCTTGTTTCTTTTCCCCTATTCTTAGGTATTCTATGACAGTGAACATCCAGGGCTCACATTTGGTGCCATCCCTCAACCCAACTAGTCTACTCAGCATAGTGATCATCAAATATATCTCTTCCCTAAAATGTATCCTCAGTAGATTTTTAGGAATTCTGGCCACTGCTTTTGGTTTGTTCTTTGGACTGTACCAGTGGCGAAATATTTTACCCTTATAGTCTCCATCATTTGTGTAGAAACTCTCATTATACTGATCAATATCAATATCTGTCATCTTATCAGTGATCTCCAATTCAAAAGTTCTTGCAATCTCCTCAGGGGTCAGATTAGCAATTAATTTGTCATGTAGCATTACTTCCCTTGTATTAGGGTTATACAAGATTACACAGTCTAGACATAGATCCTTTGCCTCCATAGCCAGAGGAAACCCTGCAGCTCTATATAGTCCACTATCCCAAATACATTTCATATCTGGTGAGGCATCTGCAGCTGTGATTTTCTTCAATACATCCTCTACATCATAAGCTCCTATGTTTGTATCAGTACCCATTCCACTTGTACCAATCAGGGTTGGACAGCCTCTGTATATCGGTAACTCCTCTTTTTCTACTTCTTTCCTTGGTTTTCTCTCTTTCTTTACTTCGTCCCTAGAGTCTTTCTTCTATTTAGGGGCCATCCTATAGAAGTATACATGTCTCAATTTTCATTTCCATTTCATATCTAGGGTTTTAGTGTGAATATCTATTTTCTATCATTAACCCTAACCTGTTTGTTTCTTTCTGTTATTTTACCCTTAAAAATAGACTAAGCTCAGTTTTAGCTAATTAACAGTTAAAACAGTAATTTCAACAAATGCATCCATTTTGAAAGTGAAATTACTGTAACTAATAGTTGTGTTTTAACATTCAAAAATTAAACGGGGTCCTAAGATAAATACCTATTTCCGTGACTACTCAACCTTTGATGTTGACTTACTTTTATCTTTCACCTTCACCCAGCAACTGTAACTTCGTTAATCTAGTAAATTCCGTACAATTTTATTGTGATAGTGCCCTTTCTGCAAATTTCAATGTTAACAATATATCTCGCAAGCAAAATAACAATAATTCTGCCCTAACCCTTGTTAAATTCCTCTTGTTTGAGTGTTAAATTCGCATTAATTATAGTAATTAGTGTACTGTGACCTTCGCCTTTCCTTTTTCAGTATTTGAGTTTTTTAAACTTTTGATTGTTAGCTTAATTAAACATGCATTTTTCTTTTGTATATCTCATTGTATGTTTTCTTGGTATCTTTTGGTTGTATCTTCGAACATACAATCACTTTATGCATACAACTGAACTAAAGCCCCTTTCCCTTTTACCTTTTTCGTACACCCTTTGTACTTCCATTTGCTTGTATACCTCACTTGTATATTCTATTGTATAATCGCATACACAAACACACAATAGACATTCCTTACCTTTTATTCTCTCGCAATGCCTTTTGATTCTTTGTGTATTGGGATTGTACATTATAAACATACAAACACCCAATATACAAGGACTTCTCTGTTTTTAACTCCTTTATGACATCTAGCTTGTATCTCCACCTTGTATCCCCGAATGTACATCCGCTTTGTATATCATAAAATATACATTCTCATTATACAAACACTCAAATGTACAAATGCTAGGACCCACCTTACCTATCCTTTGTATCTCTGCGATGTTTAAAACTCAGTGTATCGCCTAATATACAATTCAGATGTGATACATTGACTTAACTATACTTTAATTTTCTTGAGTTTTGGCTTGTATGTGAAAAATGATGTACATTTCGAACATACATACAAGCGGAAATATGTAACGGTTTAACCTCATTTTATAATCCCTTCGGTTCTAGTTTGTATAAACTGTAATGTATATCAGAGTTGTTTATTAGAAATGTACAATGTGCCATATACATTAACTTTATTATCTTTGATAACCTTTTTAGTTCCGTGCTTGTATAAATCGATGCATCACGAAATATACTTTAAGTCTTAATGCATCATTTATACAGTAATTCAATTTTCCTTCAATTCCACATTACGTAAAGTGGAATGTATATTTTACCTTGTATATCCTGAAACATACATAAGGCAAAAAACATACAACAACTTAACCTTGTTCCATAATTGCCTCGATTCCGCCCTGTATAAAGTGTTTGTATATTTCGTTGTATATTTCATTTTGTCCAAATATACAAACCCTGATATACAAGTGATGAACCTCACCATTTATTCACCTGAACTTTGAACCTTCCTTAATTCCACTTTGTATAAAACACAATGTATACCTAATATTCATTAAGTCCTGATACATTGTATTTACCAAAATTTTCCTTGCTCTCGAACCTGCGTTGTATAAAGTGGAACGTACGTGCCCCGACACCCTAATACAAAACCCAACGTATAGAATCATTATGCATTATTTAATAACATTTCAATCCCATTATGTATACTATTCTTTGTATCCCATGATTGTATATTTTGCATCTGCTAAATATACAAGTGCCGAACATACATCGATTATACCAACCTTAATACCTCTTTAATTTTGCGCTATGTATAAAATGTTTGTATGTTTACTTGTATGTCTTCCATTTGCCAAATATACAAACCCTGATATACATAACGGAATTCAACATGTATACAATCCAACCTAACTCCCTTCGAGTCCACCCTATATGTATGTATAAAACATTTCTAGAATGCATACAAGGAAAAAGTAACAAAATAAGAAAACCCGACGACTTCCCCTTTTGCGACTAATACAAAAGCATGATATACAAATGCATTTGTATATGAAATGACCTTGTATATACAAAGAACTTTGTATATATAAGGCACAAACCCTCTAATTGTTCATTTACCAAACACAACAATAACTTGCAAAATACAACAAATTTCAAAAAAATTCAAAAAGCAACCCCTATTTATTTTCAACAAGGAATTCACCTGTACTTTGACCTGGTACTCAAATGCAAATTTTCCACTATTTCTAACAAAGTTTGAATTTTCAGTTCCTCTTCCCTTTTACCACCAAACAAACTAGCATCAACAGGGGTCCTCATTTTGCTAAGGAGTAAAATGGGGCGTGTTGTGAGCATCACAACACATAGGTCACTATAATAGCTCTTACATTTTGAAATTTGTATGCACATGTAGATCAATACATTTAATTTAAATATTTCAAGTGTAATTTCTTGAAACATACATATAATTTATCTAGTTTATTTATAATTTTTGAACATGTACATATGTTTATTTATAATATCTATATATATATATATTTATTCTTGAAAATTAAATTTGTACTCAAGTTTGTATGTTTATATGTATATATCCAGGTTCATATAGTTTTTATATATATCATGAATCTGGATGATATTCACTTTAATGTTGAGGAATTCCTTAATGCACAAGATGATCGGGCACCATCTCCACCCCACCCCCACCACTATATGCCCCGGCTCTAGATACCCCACCTCCACCCCCACCTCTAGATGCCCCAGCTGTAGATGCCCCACCTCTACCCCCACCTCCAAATGCCCCAGCTCTAGATGTCCCACCTCCACCCCCACCTAGAACTGACTAGGCTCACTTGCGAGCCATAATTAATGAAAATTTTGATTCCATACAAGAAAAATTGAATTCCATTAGCAATGAACAATTCATGCCACCTCACATGGTACGTTTTGCAACTTTGATGCAAAACATTATAGATTATGTGAGGTCTATTGAATCAGACTTTGATGGATTCTAGAAATGAAGAGAGGAGAGCCACCAATTTTATGCTGATGGCCTCTCCTATAAGGATATTTTGGATCTTAAAATCACAAAAGGTCATTTAGCACAATATTTTAGACATCCCATTACAAATGAACCTATTCCTGCAAATAAGAAAAGAATATCAATCAGGTGGTGTAGGCATGAAGGAATGTCTATGAATTTTTAGGACAGATGGTGGATGGTGTTTGATTATCCACCTCATGCTAATTGTGAGGTTCCTTTATATTTTTTGAGAAAATTATATGTAGAGTTTGTTATGAATCAGAAACCCAACTACTTTGATTTTAGATCATTCCAGGGTATTGGTGGTGGCATGCCACAATAGAGGTTGGGGGCACAGGTTGATCCCCAATGACCCATGCCTATTCAACCTCTTATTGACCTGTTACTACCATTTCTTCGCCCTTCCAGCATCGTGCAATGGTATCCACACTAGGCACATTGAGTGCACTCTCAGGTAGCCTAGACGAGAAGACTTCTATGATGGTAGCTTAGGTTAGAGACCATGGAGGAGTTGATGATGGAAGTGGTCCTAGTACCACTCCACATGTGTCAATGCCTCATACATGTACGAGTTGCAATCAGTTGTGTTATGGACCTTATCAGGCAACTGTACCCACTTCAGCTACACATACATCATCTAATATATATGGGTGAATCATTTGTTGATTATCTATTTGTTGAGGATCATCCCACTGATCATTTGACACAGGTATATATAGGTTACACACATGTTGAATTTATAACAATTTAAATACGTGTTTTTAATGAACATATAGATCAATTAAATTGTAATATTTTAACAATTGAATTGTTTGGTGTAGATGATGGCAATAGGGACCATTGATCTATTTAATTTTTCATCAACACATGTTCATCTTGGGCACCCATTTGGGGTATTTTGAATGATTTATATTTTAAATAATTTTATTTACTTGATTTTAATTTGTAATTCAATCTTGAACATGTACATTAAATATTTATGTTGGTTCAGGGTTCTTCCACATTGAATCCTCCATCTGATGGTCTCTCAAGTGCTCCTCCATCATTGGGCATCTCACATGACACTTTTACAGTATGTATATAGTTTTAAAAAACTATATATACTTAGATTTTTCTATTTTGATTTCACTATATCTGAAAACCTGCATGTACTGTTTAATATATATTAAAAATATATGTGTA
Organism: Cunninghamia lanceolata; assembly: GCA_027924645.1. Taxonomy (NCBI): domain Eukaryota; kingdom Viridiplantae; phylum Streptophyta; class Pinopsida; order Cupressales; family Cupressaceae; genus Cunninghamia; species Cunninghamia lanceolata. Next base: position 10,654,872 of record BSBN01000391.1, on the reverse strand, counting down.
TGTAGGTTGACACAACAATGAGGATGGGCATTGCAGCACACTTGGATGATCCAAGTTTATATTAGGAGTCGACTACATTTTAGGTTGTTCAAAAACATATATCTATGTCTACGTGCAATATATGTACAAGTCTTTTAAATAGATTAAAACAAAAATTGAGTAGCTATGTACACAAGTGAATATATATGTTTTAACCTAATTTGTACACACATGTACTAAGTTCTAAATAACCTTGTAGGAGCTTGTCAGTGACACGTTTCATCAACACACAACACATGCAGAGCAGGAGGACAGAGGAGATGGGCAGCCTGATACGGTATAATTTAAAATTTATATTATATTTAAAGTTGAAATTTAAAATATACTTTATGAACTTAAAGTAAATTTCAATAGATATATATGTTGACATGTGTTAAAAATTCTTTTTCTTTTATATAGCTTGAGACATGTCATGTAGCTAAGCCTATAGAGATAGATCCTAGAATAGAGGATGCACAACAACCTCTTACGGTATAATAATTTAAATATGATAAATTATAAATTAAATTGAATTAAATCATTTTTAAAATTGTCTTACATCTAATTTCAACTTGAACTTTCTCTTGTATTAAATAGATTGATTCAGAGCATGTAGAGATAGGTCCAGGTGCACTAGAGCATGCCTCTCAGCCTCACACGGTAATTTAATTTTATGATAAATTGTAAATTTAAAAATTGTCATTAAATCATTTTTAATCATCTTATATTTGATTTCATCTAAATCTTTCTCTTCTATAGAGTGATTTAGGTCATCTGAGTAGTTCGCATGGTGTGAAGAGGACTCTTGATTACAGAGATAGTATGTGATAGGTTATTTCATGGGCTACATAATTTGACTATTTCATGGACTGTGTTATATACTATTTGTCATTGACTTTATATATATTGTTGAACATGGACTTTATATTTTGAACATGGGTTGTATTGTCATGGACTTTATATATTTTTTTAACATCAAAACTTTATTTCATTTCACTATTTTATGGTCTCTAATACAAAACTTTATTTCATTTCAGTATTTTATAGTGTTTTATTTCAAGTATTAAATAGTGATATGTCTCATCAAGGTTATGGGAAATTTTTTACTTCACTTATTAAATTGTTGGCAATTCTTATATATCATGTCTTTAGAAATTAAATAATGAACATTAGATCAAAATTTTGTATTAATACAATGAGCTAACTAATGTATAGATAAAAAGAGAAGTTAACTTTTATCTTAATATCATGTTGTTTTGGCTATGGAGATGTACCACATTTTTTTTATTAAAAAGTAATGGTCAATATGAAAGACTTCCACTATTTTAACTAGTAATTAAATAAATACAATTATTGAAGTAATAATTAACTTTGATAATAAAGTTGAGGTTTTCTATATAAATCATTAGTAAATATGACTTTATGACTTTGAGCAAAGATTGGAAGGTAGAAAACAAGAGTAAAAGTAAGATGACTTTATGTCTTTGAGAGAAGATTCGAAGGTGGAAAACAAGAGTAAAAGTAGACCTAAAATGATGTGCTCTAATAATTTATCTGATAATATGATGCTTTAGAATAAAATTGTTCTATTAATAAAACTCTAGCATCCTCCTCATGATAACCCCTAGATGATTCATTTCCACTTAGGGTTATTTGTTAAATACAACATCCTAATGAGTAATTTCACACAATTCACACTTTAGTTAGCTCATAATGGCTAGTAAAGGGGTGGGACAAGTTTGAATTTGAATTAAATCTTCAAACTTCAAGGTTTAGATCCACAGTCACAGACCTAATCGATATTAGGTCCACACTTGTGTGTTTGACCTAAAGAGGGAAAATAAACTATTTATGGAATGGAGTAAAATCTTGAGATGTGTGATGATGTTTTTTTAGGAATGTTTTTTAGACTTGATCCACTATATAAATTATAGTCCTTTTGAGCTCTCCTTCATAAAAGAGTTTTCCCTAGGCTCAAAACATAAGGTAAAATGACATAGGTATACAGTTTTCCCTATTACAATGTTATAATTAAAATATATTGTATTATTGTGAAAGCATTACCCTTCTACAAGAAAGAGTGAACTTGGAGAGTGTTAATTTCCATCACTATATCATTAGGAAAGCACTTAATATTCTAAAGGGATGCCTCACTAAACAACAAAGGCTCATGAAGTGTAGGGTAGATGGATCAAAGGATCTAGACCTAGGAGTGATACTAACACCCTCAATATCATGTTGAATCCTAACATAAATCATAGATCTACCCAAAGCTTCAACCAATATAATGAATCTTTGGAATCTATTAACTAAACATCTAGACCAATCATTTATTCATAATCTATATGAAACAATTGTTATATCCTAGGTTTGTAGCTACCCATGATCATTATCTAAATAAAAACCAATTCTCATTGTAATTTGAATCATAACAAAATTTGTATGTCAAGGTGCACTTGGGTCTCAACATAAATAATGTATATTTACCAAGCCATGTGGGAAAACTACATGGTAGCGTATGTGATAGAGACACATATCATCATTGAGGATGATATTTTCCTCAACCTAGATATTTTATTGCTGAAAGGATGCATACATTTATCCTAGGTTTTAAGTATATTGGTGACATTGTGGTTATTTCTTACCAAAGGAAAGCAATTGAGGACCTTGTTAAGGTTTCCATTTAGGCTTAGGCCATCTCTTCAAAGGAGGTGGGTGAGTACTTGTTGAGGCATCCACACAACTCCTCTACATCACATCGAGCATCTTCATTGCAACACGATTCATATTATAGTTTTGTCTTTCCTGCCTTAAGAGGACACCTTAGGAGGAGCTTGATCATATCACCGATACTAATCAATTACATCATTATATATGATGTATATTAGTAGACCTGATGAAGGTATATTAGGTGATATCCATGTAGTTTTGAGTCCCTCTCTTAGATGTAGTGACATATGTTAATCATATCATTGCTAACATAGAGAGATCCTATATATCACCTCATCAATGCACACCCAATCTACAAACATTGAAATATCCTCAGCATTTGGTGGATAAGGCCTCAATTTAACATATATATTGTCTTCAAGTTCCATTCCCTGTCACATTCATAGTCCATCAAGACGTCATTAATTATGGCCCAAGTGTTGGATTTGAGATTAGAGACAGTAGTGGAGACTTCTATTTGTGATGTTATTAACACATATCTACCAAATATGGTGATTTGGATTGACATAAATATCCTTTTTCAAGTACATAAGAATAATTTATAATTAAGCTTAAATATATAGTAAAATTTACTCTATACACAAACTTGTGGATGTCTAGAAGTTAATTTATATTTTTTTTTCCACACATAGCCTAGGTCAACACTAGATATTCTTAGTCTAAGCTTAGGGAACATATACATGCATGATTGACATCATGGTAGTGATCAGGTGATAATTTATGTATATTATTACATTAGATTAACTATGTGTTCTAATTTTATTACAATGCTCATGTTCTAATGTATGTGTATATTTTTGTAGAGATCCATTGAAATTTCTTAGCACAATAGTTTTCACTTTGATGGTCACTTAGCAAGGATATAGGATTCACTCATATTATAATGTATTTTGAGTAGTTCATGTACTTTGATAGATAGGACATTTGTATACATATTTTTAGATCCATGGTATTTATATACTTTAATCTACCTCACATTTGCATACTTTAATTATATACATTATATTTATTTAATTAATTAGGATTAGATTTTTACATTCCTTCCATCATCAAATTAATTAAATAAATCATATTTATTTAATTGAACTAATTTCCTACACCTTCCCCATTAATTAATTGAATAATCTTACTATTTGATTAATTAGTCTAATCTCCACTAATAAAATAAATCAAATCTTAAATCATGTCTCACTCACAAATAAATAAATTCAAAAACTCACATGACTAGCTAAAAGGAAAAATTCAAACTAATCTTACATCTGCACCATACATTTCCATAGTTTTAGATAAAGCAAGATTGGGTCTCATTGATGCAAACCCATGATAGCTCTAAAACATCCATGCAATGAACCATTAACTAGAATCTAGAAGGGAGAAATTACAAATTCCAAAGAGAAAACATTAATGCATGGAGTTGTATCCATGTATTGAAAATTACTAATCTAATCTATTCATCTAACATTATGTTTATTTTCCATTTTGGCAACTAATTATCCTTTCCTCCTAGCAATTTGTTATGATTTGGATGGTGGTTGTTTAGGTTGTCTATGTGGGATGTGGGAGAAACTTATTATATAAAATAGTTTCTTGGTGGTCACATGGATGATCATTGGCATCCAAGATAACTAATATTCCAAACAAGGGTAGTTGTTAGGGCAACAATGACTATAATGCTAAGTACTAGTTCATCTTCATTATTGAGCACGTAAAATAAAGAAGAAATTTTAAGGATAGAATGAAGATGATAGTGTAATGGTTGGATTGAGAGAGGACTCTAATACTAGTTTGTGGAGAATAAAGAGAGAGATATATGGTTATTGAAGTATAGAAGTAACATAACTATGTAGGATATTGTGGTCCATTAATAAATTCAAATTGGCCATTAATTTATGTCATAATGGGATGTCTTAAGGGGTCCTAATACGATGTCTTAAGGGGATGTCTTAAGTTCTCAAAATTTGGTGAAGTTTCCTAAAACTAGCATCTCTGTAGGTTATTCAGATAGTGTGAAAGGTTATCGCCTACTCCACCTATCACACTATCTGAATAACCTACAAAGATGCTAGTTTTGAATGTCTTAAGGGGTCCTAATATGATGTCTTAAGGGGACATCTTAAGTTCTCAAAATTTGGTAAAATTTCCCAAGGCAACCAAATTTAACAATACAATAAAATCAAATTTAAAGTAAATTCAAAGTAGAAAAACATGCGCATCTAACAAATAAAATATATAGAATAATAATTTTGATATATAAAAGTATAAAGTATAATTGTGTACATACACATGTATACAAATTTGTGTACAAAATATTTAATAATGTAATTGTGTATGTACATATATGCCAACTCAAAATAATGTTTACAAAATGTGGTTAAGCCATCTCAAGAAAATCTGAAACTTGTGGGGAATGTAGCAGGTCTTCACACCACCTGATATAAAAATAATATGAGCAATTTATCAATATATCATCAAAACATATATTTTAATTTATATAAAATTATCTAGATATACACAACTTGTACATGTATTTACAAGTGCCTCACACATGTGTAGATATAGGTTTAATCTGCATCCTCTCAAGTTTTTGTTTCAAAGTATGTGATGAATTTGTGATGATGGCCTAAGGATATAAAAAGATAGTTTAAATCAATTTCAACTAATAATGCACAAGAAATATCAAAACATGTATTTAATGTATTTAAAAGAACAATATAAAACTATTTAACTATATTTACTTGTATTTACTTATTCCATTATACCATCTCCATCCTCTCTTTTTTCCAATGCATCGATGACTGTCTCATGGTCTTCCATAGAAATTGTCCATAGCTCTTTATTTGCAAGTTTTCCACGATACCTCTCCAATTTTATATTTGTTGCCAATACCAAATGTGAGTCATGTATAATCTTCTTATGTGTTTCATAATCTTCGAATGCAGGAAAACCATTCTTCCTTATTAGGTATTTCCGTAGCCAAGTGCCAACAACCACCACCAAACCTATTGGATAATGATAGCCATCATCAAAGAAATTCTTAAAATTTGCTTAATGGGATCAAAGAAGTTCTTAAAATTTTCTTAAGGGGATCAAAGACTTGTTATCAAAATTTGCTTAAGGGGATGTGTTAAGGGGGTCACCGAACCTGTTGGATAAGGAAAGCCATCATCATCTTCTCAAGGTGCTGTTAACTTGTGTTTAGTCTCCACACAATGAGCCAACCAATATTCTATTTTCTCTTCATTCTCCTTAGGTGCAACAATAATAGACACATGTCCTGCAAACAAATTTTGATTGAATATCTTGCACATGTCCATAAAATTTGACCAATCAACATACATGCATTGATATGTACACATATAAATAAATAAAAATACTACAAATTAGTAATGAAGTGAAATAAAATAAAATAATTTGAATTAAATAACCTTCTTGTACAAGGTCTGAAACATGGTCATAATTGTCTGATGCAAACACTTGATCATTGCATTCAATTGTTGTTTCATATTGATCGTGTGCTTGTGTAGGTGTCAACAGTCTTTGCATCCACTCTTCAACCCATTCTGTATTATCACATGCTTCCTAATCTCCTAAAATACAAAACTGACAAAAATATGCAAGCTCCTTTGTCCAAATAGTTCATGTACTTGCATTCAAACTCCTAAATGAATGTCATTTAGTAGATCCACTAATTGTTTGGCAATCAAGTCTAGGTAGAATGTTTTCTTCTTCAACCAACCAAAAGAATCGATGAACTGTAGAGTACTCGCTTGATCCAGGTGTACATAATCTTGTATTGCACCAATCCACAATCCCACGTGCATCTTTAAATTTTACTGCATCCTCAAACTTCAATTGTTGTCTAGCAAGAATTCTTTTAACACACGCACCAGCTCCATCATGTTCTCCTTTACAATGTCCAACTTCAAAAAAATTTCACATATGTTGGACATTATTCTCCTTGTGAACCCTACTTAACCAATAGAACATTTGAGCATTCTTGAACTACCCCGTAAAATTATCTGACCATATAAGATGTTCTGTCATCTGGATTCTTCTTTCTCTTAAATTTGTATAAAATATATTGAAACAATATTGAAAAAACTCTAATGAGTGTAATTGGTTGTCACTCAAATAGAAATCATACTCCCTCAAAACTTTTCTATCATTCTCTGTGTTATCATCTCCATGTCTATAAACAATATGAACAAACATAGCAACCTACACTGAATTGTAATATTGTGATTGAATTTCCTCTTGCGGAACTAAAGTATAGTTTTTAACAAAATCAACCACTGATAATATAGTACCAACTAGGAATGTGTTTCTACATTCAAGAAACTATCCATCAAGACATCGAGTTTGTTAAGAGTGCTTGACATATTTTGGTACAATCTTAATCTTAAATTTTGATATGAATTCATGCACACTAACCTTTTCTATAATTAAATCACAACACTTTCCAAATTTTCCATCTTTTAAAGAATATTCAACATTCTTAAATATTTTAACACCCACTAATTGTTGTCCAAAATCATTTTCAACACTTTCATGCATACAAACTCTTAACAAAGAAATATTACCACAACTAGTGCATTGTCCAGAAATACATGAACTTAAATAAAATAATTTTTCATTAGATCTTTCATAGAACAAACTTGATATAAACTCTTTTATTGTTTTAGGTGGCATATTAATATCACATTTATGTATAATCATGTTACTATGTAAAGTACAATGTATATATCGAAACACATCATAATAATAATGAAATTGAACATGTGTTTTACAACAACAAGATATTCGTTGCTTATTAATCTTTACATACCATGGTTTGTATTTTTCAAAAGATCTTTGACTTGTTCTAATATTACCAGGTAACACTAATTCACCACAAAATTTTCTATAAAATTTAATTTGAGTTGTATCTAAGGGGTGTTTTGGATGAGGATCACGAACTTTGGACCCCACTCTTAATTTTAAAACATCTCTAGCATTAGATGATACCCTAGTATTATCATGCCAATATTTTTTGATCAAAGATTTGATTTCAACATTCAGTTTCATGTCAGATCTCAGGAGTCGACCACTAAAACTCTAACATTGGTTGATTGGATTATTTTCTATACTTTCTCTTCTTTTTGCCTCTCTTACCAATGTTTTAGGATGTATTTTTAGAATTCCACTAATATTTCTTACCATTCTTCTATTCAAAGTTGTTTTATTAACTATAGTAGTTTTTATAGCTTGTCTTGTTGCATTCTTATCTTTGGATCAACTATTCTTTCCAATAGACTCAATGGCACTAGCAACAATAGACATAGCATGTTTTAGTGATTGATCTTTTCTTCTTGGTTTAACAAAAATGCCTAACATTTTCATTACTTTTCTCATTTTCCACATTCTCATTAATTGCATCATTAGTTGACATTAAAATGATAGTTCTTTACGATAAAAAAATTTCTTGTATAATCTATTAGAATGTGTTCTTATTTGTCTCCAAGAAATTTTACCAAGAAGATTATTCAAAACATCTCTTTTAATTTTGAATTTTTTTTCTCATTTTCAACATCACATCTTGGATTTTCATTTTCATTTTCAACTTCAAAATGATTTTCATTTTCAACAACAAAATAATTTTTATTTTCATTTTCAACAAAAGGATTTTTATTTTTCATTTTCAACAACAAAATGGTTTTCATTTTCATTTTCAACAAAAGGATTTTCATTTTTTTTTCAACAACAAAACAGTTTTCATTTTCATTTTCAACAAAAAGATTTTTATTTTCATTTTCAACAATAATTTGTTTCAAATCTTGATCTCTACAAATATTATCAATCTCAACATTGTTATATCCAGCTTGTTTTAAATCTCCTATCAACACCATTTCCATTTCATTCAAAGGTGGATTTGAAGAAGTACCTAGATTTGTGCCTATTGCAACATTCTCCATAGAATTAAAATAGGGTTTTGAAGACATACCAGGAGTAGTTTGTATAATCATATTAGTTTCCACATTCACCTCTTGCAAATTTGTATCGTCTACATCCATGGTGTCCTCAATATTTTTATCTTCAATAGTTGTGGAATTTGATGCTTCAACATTATTCATTGATTGAATCTTTATTCTTCTATCTCTTTATCTTTTTTCCTCCTTCTCTCTCTTTGTTTTAATTTCTTCAGGGGTCAATAGCTTCCTATCTTTCCTCTTATTACGACTTTGTAATCCCATGATTAAAAAATTTATGAAGTATGTACAAATGAATATCAAAAACCTGAAAGCCTTCCTTCTTTGTTCAAGTCCTTCAAACAAGTAGCAATTCAACAAAATTTCACTCAAATAGTGTCTCAATGATGGCTCCTATCAAAATTCAAACAAAATCCCAAGTTGATGGACTTGCAGAAGACAAAAGATGGTAGAGAATGTTGCAAATGTCGATGTCAGCCGTACAAAGCAAGTTGCAGGGCTGATAGTCACAGTCTTATTAAAAAGCATGGACAAATACTAAATAGGATCCCGTTTAAGAAATATGATCTCGTTTCCTTCTATATCGACAAAGTAAGAAACAAGATCCCGTTATTTAAAATTTGAATTTTAAGCTTAGGTTCTGGTTTGTAACCTAGTTTGGGAAATGCTTTGGGGACCCGAGCCTGACCTCTGGACTTGGTTTGACCTACAACTTGAAGGTCATGTCAATGTCACAATAAAATAGTGACTTTGGGCATATATCTCAAGGTCTATTTCACAATATGCTTTGACAAAATTAAAACCCATTATAGCTGAGACGGTGTAGATTCCAAATATGTAATTATTTTTACAATTGGATTATTTTTTCTAATTTTTAATTAATTTATGATGAAACAGGTCCATAAACTTGAATTATCAACGTTTTTTAGTATTTTAATAACTTTTTATACAATTTTTTTTGTAAAAAAAATTGTATGAAAATGTACTTTAGACGATTCTTTTCAATTTAAAAAAAATTCAAAAAATGTTAAAGTTTAGGTCATTTTATGTGTGACGTACACGATGATTTTTTAAAAAACCAAAAATGGCCAATAAAAAATTAATAAAAAAAATATTCAATAAAAAATTACAAAATGTACTTCAGTGAGTTACAAATCTTTTCCCAAAAGGATTTAGAAAAATATGATTATTTAGGTCAAAATATGGATGACGTACACGTACATGGTGTAGTAAAAAAAGTGACTTTTAAACAGTGGTTTTTAGAAACGCCTATTCAAAATCAATTTCTATCATCTAGGTATTGAAAAAAATTACATATTTGGAAACTGGACTCTGAATACTGTATTTCATATTTAGTGATTTTTTCCAAGATTCCACCTTTAAGTGCTTCAAATTTTTAGGTCAAATGTGACAAATTCTGAAAATTAGGGAAAACACTTCCACTTTTTGGCCAAAAAGTGGACTCAACTTCTTGCACACACCCTTATGATATTGGAGCAAAGAGAATTCAAAGCATTCATTATGTTATTGTTGTAGATTTGTGTTTGTGTTGTGTGTGTGTGTTGTTACAAATTTGGAATCATCATCAATCTCCTTATGAGTTGAAGGATCTTCATTCTCCAAGGAATTCACCTCTGAGGTGACATTATTATGATTTAAATCATTTAATCATTTGGTTTATCTTTAGTCTTTTCCCTGTAAGGACACACTCTCTCTCTAACAATGGTGTTGGGAAGCTTGATTCCTATCCTGGGATTTGCCTAAGTCAAATCCCTAAACACCACTACCCCCAAACCCCTTTTCTTCTTGTGTGTAGGTTATAGTTGTGAGGACTGAAGAAGTGAAGGTACAAGGAGGTTGTTCAAGAGAAAGGGTTTCAAGATCCAAAAATAGATTGTAGAACTTCCTCTATGGAAGACACGGGTGCATGCCTCAACATCCTCATACTGAAATAGGCACTAGAACAAACATCTGGACACTCTCAGCAACATTCTTCAAGTTCTAATTTTTTGGAGATCCCAAATTTCAAGACTTAGGTGCTCGTCCTGGTGTCCTCCGACATTTCCGTTTCATGACACATGTTATGACATCTCACTGATCATCTTGGTACTTTTAGATCTTGGCTTTTTGTTGTCATTTGTCTATTTCAAAGTGATGATCTAATAACTAAGGTTTTACTCATACATAACCTAGGGTTTGATAAAAGGCTTAGTTAAATTGAACATATTTCCATAGCAAACAAGAGCACAAAATTAGTAGCTGAGTCCTCTTTCATCTTGTAGTGACTTAGCTATGTTTTGTCCTTGAATTTTATTGAGGAAGAGGGTTTGATCTAGTGTACACAAACTAGCTTGCATACATTCATCCTTTTTTCCCCTTTAACATATTGAAATTTTTTATTGTCGGTTTCCCAAGTTCATAGAAAAATGCCCCAGTAGGATACAGAGGCACTAAAGTACTATAGAAACTCTCAAGGAGATACAAAGGTGCTCAAATAGATCATGGAGGTGCTTGTCTACAATGAAAATTCCTATTCAAGATTTGCAAGCTGGAAAAGGCTTTAAAACACCAAAATAGAGGTTAGATAAGGATCAAATGGTCCCACTTGCCATGCCAAAATGTGTACATAAGAAAATTAACTATAAAGAACAATATAATGAAATATTATCCTATTCTATTCATGATCAAATGAAACCTCATGATTGAGATAAAGGAATGCAAGCATAAAATGAAGTTAAATGACTAACTACATATGAAAACCTTGATCTTTGGATGTGCTCCTTGATGTTGGATGTATGTTGATTTCTCTTCAAATTGACAACATAACTTTGTATTGTATGGAGACTTGCAAATGGCTTGCAAGAGGTTGGAATTATAGACTTTTGGATGGGGGATTGGATGGATAGGATTGATTTAGAAGATCAATGGTTGAGGTTGGTTTAGAGGGTTGGATTGATGATAGGCCAACAAGTGGAATTATAGGATTGGAGGACAAGATGAGTCCTTGTATTGAGGAAGGATCAAGGGAAGAGGATGTTCTTGGAAGTGGATGGAGGAGATTGAAAAGGGACAAAATGACCCATTTTAGAGGGATGTGCAATGTACTTCCCATCCGTTTGTAAGAGACCCATGTGGTCTTGTACAAAAGCCAATGCCTTTTTACATGTTGGAAGATGTGAGTGGTTTGAATGGGTTAGTGAAGGATTTGGAATGTGCAAGGATGTGATTAAGTTGATTAAGTGGTTTTAATCAACTTAATAAAAAGTGCACAAAATAGAGAATTAAATAAATAGGAATATTTATTTAATCTTTGGATGAGAATGAAAGGATATTAGATAAATAAATATTTATCTAATGTTGGACTATGGCTCAAAAGGATTAATTAATTGAATAAATGATTAAATATATTCAATTAATGCTAGGATATAGTATAGATGAATAGTGCATGAATAATGATTTGATAATAAAATATTATTTAATCATTGTTGGAAGGGGGATTGCATAATTAACTATCTAAATATGTGTTTATCCAGTTAATTATGGAATAAAGTGATTTATTAATGTCTTGATTAGGTTTGGATGATGAATGAATAATTTTAGGTGTCCAAACTATGTAATTATTTTAAGGGGGGCATAGTTTTTAGTCCCACATTTGTAAACACCACATTGATGGCATGCTCCCTGTAGTGTTAGTAGCTTTAAGTCCCAAGTTTACACTCTTTCTTGGACTAACCACACTTATTAGGATTACCTAGTCATGCTAGTCCATGTAAGCCCTGAGTGACATAATGCCTGTAATGCCCCAAGATTTTGCTCAAGACATTAATAAACAAAAGATGATTAAACAATGTTTTTGCATAATAGAAGTGGTAATATGTAACCACAAAACATACTAAGATGCCCAAGGTGTCATATGCAACTTGTGATGAAACACTTGGCATGCACACCCATGCTTAAGCATGATGATAAAAGTGGAAGACTTAATATACTTTAGGATGAAACACCATGGTTAGCATAGAAAATGAGGCAAGGAGGAGAGATAAGATTCCCAACACCATGAGTTGCCTTCATAACACCTTTATTAAACCACCCTCCAAATTCTAATGGGCTATGACAAAGAGAAAAGCTAAAACTACCACTTTCAAGTCTCTGAAGGAACTTGCATGTGGGTCAAACTTTGGACCTAAATTTTAACTTTCAACTCTACACAACTTGTAACCCTGTGGAATTCAAACTAACAGGATAATCAAATTATTGATGCTTCTTGCAATCTACACATCTGTAAAGTGCAATTATGTCCCAGACTCTATGTTGGAGTTGAGGATTGACTAGATAGAATATGAGCATTGGAATGGCCGCGAGAGTTAAACAATAACACTCCTTGCAAAGTTAGATGAAAATTAGAGATATTACAAAGTAAAATAATGCTAGAAATAAATAGGATGAGATGAATAATATTATGAAAAAAGTGGGTACATATAGTGTGAAGTGGTTGACTTGAATCAGAAGTCAACTTATACACTCCAATAGTGGTGATGAGTTTGCTCCTCCACATAGCAAGTGGTTGCACTGCATACCTTGGATGAGTTTGACTAACTCTCCAAGTTAGCACATATCTACCTAAGATGGCTTAATGCCAAGTATAGACAAGGTACATTTATAATTACTTATTAAATAATAAGTAATAACTATAATCTTCTACATTAACACCCCCTTAAGCATATCTTAGGTCGACACTATTTTGGATTGGAAAATGAGGGTGATGGTTTATTTAATGGTTTATGTGTAATCCTCCTTTCCCAACAAACATTCCAAAGGCTTATCAACCGAGTTGAACCTCCACTAAGCGAGAGCAATCACCTATCATGTTGGGCAACCACTTGGGAAGCTGTGGACTCTTGGATGTATCAAACAATGTCTCTATCTAATTCTCAATTATACTTTAAAACCCTAATTATGCAAATCAGTAAGCAAATTATCAAATTACAGCAAATCCTTTCAGACTAAGATAAAGGACAAAGATATGTAACTTACTATTTTTCAAAGTTTCAAAGGCAGAGAAGTCAGGGACACGGGGACTCACACCCAAGTCCAAGGTACCTATTTCTTTGTGAGATCCTGACCTCCTTCATACACCCATCAACAATGCAACTTTAGTTTCTAGAAACTCCAATGCAGAGGACATGGGGACTAGTGCCCTAGTCCAAGAAAAGCACCAGTATCCTACTTCTTTTTAGATCCTGAATCCTCTATGTCTATTACTCCTTCCTACAACTCCACTCCATGAGACCTAACACCTATAACCTGAAATCACAAGGAGTGTGGGAGGGGGTTGTGGTGTTTAGAGGCTTACTTCAGTCAAGCCTCAGAGAGACATTCAAGTCTTCTGAACACCGTTGTCAGATGAGAGTGCGTATCCAAGCAGGATAGAGGAAAAAATTCAAATGATAAATGATTGAAAACACAATTGATATCACCTTGTAGTGAAGATCTCATGGAAGGAAGATGCTCTTCATGCCATGAGGAGATTGATGTCAAATCTACAAACATAAACAAAATAACAATGCTCTGCTTTGTAACACAATGAATATTTTGAATGCTATATGATCACAAGTATACATCAAATCCACCTAGTTTGCAAATGAAACCTAATCATGATTATATATGTAACTACAAAGATTCCCACTAAGAATTTCATAATTCATATATTTTAGATATCAGCATAGGACCTAATTAACAGTCACTAAACTGACATTTGAAATTATGGCATACCCAAAATAGGGCTAGACTAGGGCACCAGTGCCCAAGTCCACCCTACCATTTTTTCTTAGGATTCATCAAAGTGCATCCCCCTAGGTCCTATTTGTCACAAGACCCAAGGGTTTTCTCATCGAGAGTCAGAAATAACATGCAAGATGCTCTAAATACAATTATAGGACCCGTGAGCTAAACCTTAATAGGAAAAAGCCCCCAAGGTTACTTTTTCCAACATAATAGGCACAAAGAAGGATAGCTCTAGAAAACTAAGCCAGATGAGTTACCTATGTACAATGAAATCTCTCATAAAGTGTAGAAAGGAAGAAAACTTAATGGGAAAAAACTTCTCTCCAAAAGAGAAAAAATGAGAAAGTGTACTAGAAACTATACAAAACACCCAAAGGTGATAATGGTGATGTAACTTCATCAAAGTTGTCATCTAAACAAGTGATATGTGGAATGTCAATGCATGACATATGGCTACAATCCAAATCCCACATGAAGTCCTGTTGTAAAGAATCTTTGGAAGCCCACTGTGAAGCAAGTCAGCACTCTAATGTAGGAATAGGTGATGGTGGAGGTGATGTTAGGTTTGTCTTAAGAACATGAAGGTTCAAGTGACCAAGTTGAGCCTCTAATGAACTATCCACACTAGATGTAGGGGTGTGAATCATATAGAAGGAATCATCAGGAGAAAAATGTGAGAATGTGTAGAGACGATAGTAATTATCAACCTTGCCAATTGCAACATCTCTACTCTGTAAATCTTGAATAATCACCGAATTTGATGTGAACTCTTGTTGGATTTAAGATAGACAATTGAGAGGGGGGTGAATCAGTTGTTACCAAAACCTGTTGTTTATTTGCTTTGAGCCTTCTTATATTTCAACAGCATATCAAAGATTCAATCATGGAAGCATAATGCAATAATTCATGAGCAGAAACAAACACAACACATATAACACCAAGATTTTGACATGGAAAACCTAGTTAAGGGAAAAACCACGGGGTGACTAACCCAAGATTGTATTCTCTGTTAGAAGAATAAAGATGAATAAAATGGCACTTGCCAGTTAGGGCTCACTGCCCAAGTACACTAATCACAAGAGGCCCACTGCCTATAGGAGACACACTATCTACATAAGAATATAAGTATTACATACTTGAACTAGAGATTAGCATCTTCACTATGCTTTAGTCAGTTCCATTTAAGCTCAACACCTCTGCTATGCTTTTCTCTCCTCTTTACTACTATCTTCTCATCCTCACAACCATTATTTTTTGACTGACTTCGTAACTCATATTTATACATGACATTGAATTTGGAATGATCATCAAAGTCGACACAATATACACTTATTTTATTATAGAGAAATTACAAAAATACAACTTGACTTATTTCAAAAACTTCATGCGCATTACTCCACTATTGGCCACACATAACTGGGACTTCAATCTTCTTCGAGGAGCATGCCCTAATTCACAAAACATCTTCAAGATCATCCGCAACATGCAAAAATCATCCGATTGGCTAAGACTAGGAGGAACACCATTACTAGAAGGTAAATCTTCAATGCGGACTGCCAACATGAACTGGACACAATCTACAAACCCCCACAAGCTTGCTTGAATCACCTGGAACATCTACACCATTTCTGCTTACTGTAGTCATTTGTATCTTCATCTGGAACCTCAAGAACACAGTCGCCCATTACTATCACACTAAAAGGATTGCTTGTGGACCTCCAAACCATGAACCAATTGAGTTGTCAATTCACATTAGCCTCCCAAACATGTCACCAGATCCACAGAACATGATATTGTATTTCCTGATCTCACCAGACCTATTTGAGTCACTCTATCACCTCTGAATAGTTGCTAGAACCAGTTTTACTCTCATGGCCATAATTCCTCCACATTTTCATGCGGACCTCTCAAATCTTGACCGAATCATCTTTAGATAGATATCTACAAACACTTTGATGCGTATTTTCTGATCTTCATTTAGCTGAGATCTTTACTTCATAGAGCTTTACTGTCTTTATTGATCTTCTCTGATTTTGATGGAACTAATTTCCTCAATATCCTCAACACACAACTTATCCAATCCTTGACATCAATGGCAACACCAGTTAGGCCCATACTTGCAACAATATCCCCCTTCGTCATTGATGGCAACATATAATGTGAAAAATTGTTTTAACCCTCAAGAAAAGAACTTCTCCTCACTGACTGACATAGTTCATCCTATCAACAACAACCATTCACATGTCTTTTCTTCCTTTACTGCTCCTCCTTTGATTAGCAACCACTTTTATTTTTCACATGTCTTCTCTCCCCCTTTGACATCAATGGTAAAGGGCACATACTTGCAACTAGTTCTCATACTTCAGAATCATACAGACTACTCCCCTTGACTAGCAGCCTCCTAACATCAATCCAGATCACATGATATGACTATGGAATCCACCGAACTGATGCACATCAGTGTATCTTAATTCAAAACCGAAGGGGTAATAACCCCTAACTTCTCCCTGAGATACTCAAAAGAGTCCTTAGGTAGAGGTTTAGTAAAAATGTCTGCAATCTAATCTTTTGAGGGCACAAACTCCAATCTAACTTCATTTTTGTTCACTTGCTCTCTCAAAAAGTGGAACTTGATGGATATATGTTTTGTCTTTGAATGCAACACCAGATTTTTTGATATGTTTATTGCACTTGAATTATCATAGAAGATTGTGATAGGTTCATCATACTCTACTCTGATATCTCTTAGCATTTGCTTCATCCACAATACTTGAGTGCAACTTCCTATTGCTACAATATACTTTGCTTCTACAGTGGATAGAGATATTGCCTATTGTTTCTTACTTATCCAAGAAGCCAACCTTTTTCCCAAAAAGAAAGCACCACTACTGGTACTCTTCCAGTCATCCACATCTCCTACCCAATCAGCATCTATATATCCATGAAGAGAGAAATCATGATCCTTAGGATACCATAGTCCATACTCAACTATTCCCTTTAGATATCTGAGAATTCTCTTGATTTCCATGACATGAGACTCTCTAGCATCAGCTTGGAATCTGGCAACAAGACCAACAACATCCATAATATCAGGTCTATTTTGAGTAAGGTAGAGAAGCACTCCAATCATTGACTTGTATTTTTTTTAATTAGCCTTAGGGGATTCATCATCTTTACTCAAATTACATCCAGTTTCCATGGGAGTATTCATTGCCTTTGAATCTTCCATCCCAAATTTCTTCAACAATTCTTTCACATATTTGGTCTGTGATATGAAGATTCCTTTCTTTGTTTGAGTGATTTGTAGACCCAAGAAGAAATTCATTTCCCCAAGCATAGACATTTAAAATTCACTTTGCATTTGATTTGCAAAAGTCTTGCACATGCTATCTTTCCCTCCCAAAATGATATCATCAACAAATACTTCCATAATCAAAGTATTTTCATGATCAATCTTAAAATACAAATTATTGTCAGCAGTACCTTTGTTGAAGCGAATCTTCAAAAGATATTTGTCCAATCTTTCATACCAAGCTCTTGGGGCTTGTTTGAGTGCATATAATGCCTTCTTTAACTTGTAGACCATACCTTCATGATCAGACAATTGGAATCCATTTGGTTGCTCAATGTATACATCTTCTTCCAAATCTCCATTTAGGAAAGCAGACTTGACATCCATCTGATATACCTTGAAATCCTTCAAGGTAGCAAAGGCAAGAAATAATATGACTGCTTCAATTCTTGCCACTGGAGCAAAAGGTTCTTCAAAGTCAATTCCTTCTAATTGAGAATAACCCTTATAGACCAATCTGGCTTTGTTTCTTACTACTTCACCTTCTTCATTCAGTTTATTCTGGAAGACCCACTTAGTCCCAATCACATTTTTGCCCTTAGGTCTAGGTACAAGATCCCAAGTGTGATTCTTTTCAATCTGAATCAATTCTTCCTCTATTACTTTAGCCCAACTTTCATCATTGCAAGTTTCACTTATTATTTTTGGTTCAATTTTAGAAGTCAAACAATACTTCACTAAATCTTGAGAAATTTTTCTTCTTGTTGAAACAGCTTTGCTTTATATCTCCTATAATCTAATCTTCAAAATGATTCAGTCTTACATACCTGGCCATTTTGGGAATTTCTTGCACTTCTAATTGTTGGATAGGTTCATCCAAACTTGTCTCTTCTTCCTATATTTCAGGATTCTCCAGATCAATCTGAATCTAAACTATAGTTGGGGCTTGTTCTCCTTGGTCTAAGACATCATTCTAATCATCTCCTTCATACTCATAAAACCTTGAGGGTTTTTCCATGCCTTCATCAACCTTCACATTTGTACTTTCTACAATCTTTCTCAATCTCTTGCTATAACACCAATATGCTTTGCTTTGAGTAGAATATCCCAAGAATATTCCTTCATCACTTCTAGCATCAAACTTGCCAAGGTCTTCATCTAGTGTAGGTGCACCCTAGCATGAATATGCCTCCATGAGGTAGACTTAGGATTTTGATTTTTTAAGGCATATTGAAGCCTCACAAACTTCGAGGCAGGTTGAGGGATGATGTATAAGTGAAGAAATCAATAGAATACTCTATTTTTCTGTAATTTCCTGTATTTTTATTGTTTTCAGGCCATTGTATGGCCAAGTACTATCCTTTAACCTCTCCTCCTCTATTAAAGGTGTTAGCCCTATGAATCTTCTTTAATATTCTTTTTGTCTCATGAAAAATGATTTAGTGTTGTGAAAGATATGAGTGTTTTATGGACTGTAATTTTTTAATTTTCCTTGCAACAGTCTCGTTGCAGCGTTTGGTACGGTTATGTACAGATATATATAGGGGAAATACATATATGTTTTGAAAAAGGATTGAGTTACCTTTCAAATGCATCTGGTGTGAGGTCTTAACTCGATTCGTAGAGGAAGATATCATGTTTTTTTTCTAAAACTGCTCTGTTAACTAGGTTAACTAGGGTTTTGGTAGGAAAAAGTCATAAAACCTCATTCCACTATGGGAATCCTCTAAAACCCATTGGAATGGAAGTAGAGGGAGTGATTGACATGTTGACCAAGGCTCAGGACTGAAAAAGTTGTTTTGGTGTGTTTAAATTGATGCCCTAGGTGACTGTAGCAGTGTTTTCTTTGTTATTTTTACATTTGAAGTGGGAGAACAAGCATAGAATGGAATTGTCTTGAATCCTGACCACAAAACCCTTGAAATACATTGTTTCTCCATCCATGTGAAGTGTTCAAGGGGTCCAGAGAGTTTGGTGGTTCCATCCAAGGGTACTTGCTTCACAATCTAGGCCTAATTAAGGCTTAAAACCATTAGGGCGGTTATTGGTTAAGGCACACTTTCCAAAACAACACAAACCCATTCTAGAGTATGTTGTGGGGAGGCATAATGGGTATCTATTTCATGTCTAAGAGTTGAATTTAGATGTCTGTGGAAAATTTTATTGGGATTGTTCTCTGTTTGTAGGGCTACTAGCCATTCTTGAGGTTTGTGAAGGAACTACTAGTTCAAAGTTTGATCCACCTTTGCCAATGGATGGGATAGCTTCTAATACATCTATAAACACCATTTCCAAGAAGAATTCAAGAGCCTTAACTGTTGTTCCCACTTTTCTATGAAGATCCTTGTTTTTGGGCTTTTGGGGTGAATATAACCTTGTCTTGTTTGTCCTTCTTGTATCCACTGTGCATTCTACATTATCATCTCTTTTGATGTAGCATTTACTACCAAAGACTTTGAAATACTTCATAGTAGGAGTGATACCAAACCAAAGTTCATAAGGAGTCTTACCAGTATTGCCTCTGATTTGTACTTGATTAAGAGTGTAGACAACAGTGCTCACAGCTTCTCTCCAATAGATCTGAGCAACATTTGCTTCCATCATCATGGTCCTACATGCTTCCTAGATGGTCTTGTTCTTTCTCTCCACTACTCTATTCTACTGTGGAGTCCTTCGAGTAGATAACTATCTCTTTATCTCGTGTTTGTCACAGAATGTTATGAACTCACCAGATGTGAATTCTCCACCTCTATTAGACCTGAGGCATTTTATGTTTATGCTAGTTTCATTTTCTACCATAGCTTTGAATATTTTGAACTTCTCAATTGCTTCAGATTTGTCTTTTAAGAAAGTTACCCACATCATCTGGGAGTGGTCATCAATTACCAACATGAAATACCTATCTCCCTACAAACTCCTGATTCTTGCTAGACCACAGAGAATAGTGTGCACCAAGTCTAACAATCTGGTTGAAGATTGTTCCTTACTTTTGAATGTGGCTCTGCTCTACTTACCCAACTGACATTTTTTGTACAAATTGTTAGAAGGTTTCATTAATCTTGGAAGATCTCTTACAGCCTGAGTGTTGCTTATCTTGATGATATTATCAAAATTCACATGACACATTCTCCTATGCCACAACCAACTTTGATCAATTTGAACAAATAAGCAACTTTTACTAGTACCAACCAATTGGAAGATGTTACCTTTTGTCTATGTACCACATGTAATCTCAATTCCAGAGCTTTCAAAGATCTTGCATTTTCTATTTTTGAAATGGAGATCATAGCCTTTGTCCACCAACTATCCAACACTAAGAAGATTATGCTTCAAACCTTCAACATATAGGACATCATTGATTTTGTTCTTTCCATCAAAAGAGATGATTCCTCTGCCTTTAATTTTGCCAGCATAATTATCTCCAAACTTTACAACTCCACCATCATATCTTTCCAAGCTTAAGAAATTAATCTTGTCGCCAGTCATATGGTGACAACATCCACTCTCAATAACCCATTCATCCTTTTCTTCAACCTGAGTAGCCAAAGTTCTTTCTATCATCTTATGATTGGCAGATTCAATAGGCATTGGATCTTCTTCTTTGATGGCAATAAACATCCAGTCACTTATGGGTTTGTTTCCTATCTCAGATTCATCATCTGTTACTCCTTCATCATCATCTTCTTGAACATAGTAACACTTCTTGTGAAACATTGATCTATTAGGGTTTAGCCTTGAAAACCTCTCTAGACATCTTGAGGCAAAATGACCAATCTTATTGCAGGCAAAGCATTTGAAAGGTAATTTTCCTTCATACTTGGTAGTCTTTTTGCAATAAGGGCTTCAAGTTATTTAGCTTCCAAATCATATTCTTCCAAATCTTTCCTTGCTTTATCATACCAAGTTGATTTCCTTGAGGAAATTTTACTGGATCATATCATTGTTTACCTTTTGCAGAGGCACTAGCTTTGAATGCAGATTTAGTCATGGGAAGTGCATCACCAAACTCAGCTAACTCAAATGTAGATATCTTACCAACCAATTGATCCCTTGTGATAGTTGTTAAAGATCTGATTTCCTCAATGGCAGCAACTTTGTGTTTATAAGCAGGAGGTAAAGATCTGAGAACTTTAGCAATAATTTCATCTTCATCTAGATCTCCACCAGTACATCTGATGCCACATACCAGCACATCTTCACTCATCTTTAAATTTTCAAACTTTCCTTTCAAACTTTGCAACTTAGCACACTCAACATATTTGTCTCCTTCATATAGATTTTCAAGTTTTGTCCAAATTTCTTAGGTAGTCTTTAATCCCATAACATTTTTTAGCTCTAAATCAAACAAGGAACTAAGTAGGGTTTCTTTAGATCAAATATTGTTTTCTACATCTCTGACTTCATCTAGAGTTGATGGGCCATTCCTTGGGGGAACATATTTAGTTGAGGTTATGTTCCAATACTGATATCCCATGCATTGTATGTGACATTCCATGCGGCTTTTCCAGGTAGTGAAGTTTGATCCATCAAACCTTGGACTATCCTTCTTGTAGGTCGACACCTTGGATCTCCTCCAGTGGTTAAGCTTCTTCTAGAGGAACTTGTCTCTGATACCAATTGTTGAATTTAAGACAAACAATTGAGAGGGGGATGAATCAGTTGTTACCAAAACCTATTCTGTATTTACTATGAGCCTTCTTATATTTCAACAGCATATCAAAGATTCAATTATGGAAGCATAATGCAATAATTCATGAGAAGAAACAAATACAACACATATAACACCAAGATTTTGATGTGGAAAACCTGGTTAAGGGAAAAGCCATGGGGTGAGTAACCCAAGATTGTATTCTTTGTTAGAAGAATAAAGATGAATAAAATGGCACTTGCCAGTTAGGGCTCACTGCTCGAGCACACTGCTCACAAGAGGCTCACTACCTACAGGAGACACACTGTCTATATAAAAATATAAGTATTACATACTTGAACTAGAGATTAGCATCTTCACTATGCTTGAGTCAGTTCCATTTAAGCTCAATACCTCTGCTCTGCTTTTCACTCCTCTTTACTACTATCTTCTCATACTCAAAACCATTATTTTTTGACTGACTTCGTAACTTATATTTATACATGACATTGACTTTGGAATGAGGACACAATCTAGAGACCCCCACAAGCTTGCTTGAATCACCAAGAATATCCGCACCATTTCTACTTACTATAATCATTCGAATCTTCATCCAGAACCTCAAGAACATAGTCACCCATTACTATCACACTATCTAAGGATTGCTTGTGGACCTCCAAACCATGAACCAATTAAGTTATCAATTCACATTAGCCTCCCAAACATGTCACCAGATCCGCTGAACATGATATTGTATTTCCTGATTTCACCGGGCCTATTTGAGTCACTCTGTCATCTCTGAACAGTTGCTAGAACTGGTTTTACTCTCATGGCCATAACTCCTCCACATTTTCATGTGGACCTCTCAAATCTTGACTGGATCATCTTTAGATACATATGTACAAACCCTTTGATGCACATTTTTTGATCTTCATCTAGCTGGGATCTTTACTTCATAGAGCTTTATTGTCTTTACTGATCTTCTTTGATTATGATGGAACTAATTTTCTCAATATCCTTAGCACACGACTTATCCAATCCTGGACATCAATCCAACAGGAGTATGTTGACATTAATGACAACACCGATTAGGCCCATACTTGTAACAACTCTATTGTCTTCCATGTCCCACTATTTGTAATCTAATATATGTAAAGGAGATTTTTGAAAAATTTAGGAACAAAAAGGACATTAGTGAAACATCTCTCACCTAAGTCAATAGTTCATTTCCCACAAACACTCATGTAAGTATTGTTAGCCATTAGGATTTTAGATGTATCTATAGGTTTTAATGTAGATAACAAAGTCAATGAAGAATCTATATGATGAGAAGCTCTAGAATCAAGAATCCATGTTCTAGTCTCAAAGACTACAGATTCAACAAAAGTATTGTCTTTAAATGTTTTTCATGCTAATGAGGACCTTGGTTAGATTTAGGATCCCTGATATTGTTCTTCTCAGGAAGATTTGTGAGGTGTTTAATCTTTTTCTTCAAACTTTTCTACTCATCATGTCTAGCTTTCTTTCAAAATGTACACTTATCTTTTTCTTTTATATGTTTCCCTTGATCTAAAAAGATTTTGATGTTTGATTTTGACGATTCAAATTTCTTATCTTACTTGATTTCCTTGTCCTTTTGTTATTCTCCTTTGTTGTTTTTCCCTTTTCCAACAATAAGGGCATGAGGTTTATAAGTCTTCATGGCTCCCTATTTGTATCAACATATCCTAATCCCTTGTTAAGTTAGAAATGAATTCATCTAAAGTAGGCATTTTCTATGTGGCTTCAAAGGCCCTTTTGGTGATATAAAAGGTAGATACAAACACAAAGTACAGTTAGGACCTAGTTTAGAAAGTATAGAAAGGATGAGTTGATCCCTTTTTTTATTCTATCCCACATTCTTTCAACTATAATCTTAATTATTTGAATCTAGTGAAATAATCCTTGAAGGTGTCAAAATATCTAGGGTTCAAACCTATGAGCTCATTTTATAACTCATTACTTTTAAGTTCATCAACCTTCCCAAAAAGTATTTCTAAGGCTTCCCAAACTTCATTGGGTGTTTTCAAGGCCTCTACATGAAATAATAGTTCAGAAGATAAGTTTAGACATAAAAAACTAAAGGCTAGATAACATTTTTTAAACTGTTTTTCTTTATCTTTAGTAACAGTAGGCTCTTTTTCAGTACCCATAGTCACTCTATATAACCCTTTATATTTTAACATAAGTTGTATATCAAGTTTCCACTCATGATAATTAAAGGGCATGAGAGTCTTAATAGGTCAATTTGGCTCCATGCGTATATTATCACAAAAAATTAGAAATGTGAAAACATGTTGAAAGATAACACAATACACCCCCCATATTTCAATATTTTAATCCCCTAGATTTGTGGCACTTTATAATTTTAGTGTATAGGTGTGATCTATTTGGAATGAAACATGGAACTTTATAACATACGTGTGAAATCATTTCAAATAGATCGGGCTCGAAAAATAATCACTTTCAAAAAAGTTGACACTCAATTTTGAGTTACCAGTCAAAAGTTACATCGATTTTTTGATTTTCCTTTTTTGCCTAAATAGACGCTATAGAAATTTAAAAAAAAAATTCCTCAAAAAATTTAAAAAATTTATATGCCTTTCAAAATAAAATTTTAAATAGGCAAAAAAGTGGATGGAGTTAACCCCCCTTTGGTTGGGCATGACCACCCCATATGACTAAGGGGCTAAAAGATTTGGTGGGCCTCCTCCCCCCTTTGATGATGTAATGCAAGGGGAGTTGGTGAGGTCAAAAAATATGCACTTTTTGAAGTGAATAGTGTTGCCCTACTCTATACTAAAATTGACAACTAAACACCTTGCAATCTACCAAGAACAAAGCAAAAAACACATTGTAGCTCCAAAGGAAAATGCCATGGGCCCAAAAACGCCTTGCTACTCCAAAGAAAAATGCCATGGAGGTTTGAAAATGTCTTTGGGTTTTTAAAAATACATTTGATTTTACAAAAATCCTTTGGAGATCCTGTAGAATGGACTTAAAATGGCTTTACAAAACCTACAAATCAGACTCCTCCACACACAACATACAAACACATAGGGAATAAAACCATACTAGACTATTTTGTAATAATTCAATACTATTTAAAACTAAACAATGCAATTAACAGACTCTCAGATGAACCAATTTGGCTCTGATACCATGTTGGAGTTGAGAATCGACTGGATTGAATGTGGGCACCAGAATGACCATGGGAGTTAAACAATCACATGCCCTACAATGTTAGATGAAAAATACAGAGATTGTAAAGCAAACTAATGCTAGAAATGAATAAGATGAGTTAAATAATATTATGAACAAGGTGTGTACATATAGGATGAAGTGGTTGAGTCAAATTAAAGGTCAACTTATACAATCTAATAGTGGTGGCAAGTTTGCTCTACCACATAGCAAGTAGTTAAGCCACATACCTTGTATGAGTTTGACCAACTCTCCAAGTTGCCACATAGCTACTTAAGATGGATTAATACCAAGTGTGAAGTACATGCATAATTACTTATTAAATATTAAGTAATAACAATAATCTTCTACACTAACACTCTCAACATCACGTTAGACTTCAGAATCTGTCTACAATCTGCATGTCTATAAAAATGCAAGTGAACACTGACAATTGAGACTCTTCAATACTTTAGACCTATAAAGAAAATCAACAACCAACACTTTTGCAAGTGTAGTCAACATTATAACTCATGGACACTCATTATATCATACTCTAAAGTCCCGGTGCAACTTACATTATATATTGAGTTAGGTTTCCAAACTCTAGATCTTCTACATTTTGAGGTTTAGACTCCAATTGTAAATACTACAACTCTAGACTGGCAAACCCAATTTGCAGTGTAGTTTAGACTATATTTCTAAATTATAAAATAGAACATTGAAAATCTCTAAGGTAGGGAAATAACAACATGGTTTCTCTTCATTCTTCAAGGCATAATTTTCTCATTTTAAGAGTTATTTATGAACGGTCTTGGAGATATGTTTGTGAGGATGTAGCCTCTAACTTGGCCACACAAAACCCTCTCTAAGTACATGTATCCTAAGATAATGGAAGATGAGTGGAACTTCACTATAAAACCAAGTAAATGTAAAGTAAAACTAAATTTCAACTAAAGTAAATATAAGAATACTACATACTCACCAAGCCATAGAGGTGGAAAAATTATTGGTAGGCAATCCAAGGATCTTAGATATCTCTAAATCCTCAATGGTGGTGTTGTGATGTTCACAACACGCCCCATTTTGCTCCTTAGCAAAACGAGGACCCCTGCTGATGTCTTGCTTCTTGCTTCTGCTTGTGTTTTTTCTGCTTTCTGGCGGTCTGGTAAAAAATGGTCAGGTGCATCATCATCATGATATATGATAGGGTTGGTCATCATCATGAGGTCTGTTTGTCAAAGTTCATTTTTTGTTTCTGTGACCTCATATTTTGAAGGAGCTTGAAATTCCATGCAGGTTTGCCTTTTACTTCACTTGAAAATTCATCCATATGTGGAAGTTATGCACGGTCAAAGTCTTGGTCAAACCTGATATTCGCAGGAGGATCATCATTTTATTTTTATTCTAAGTCATGTTGACAGGATCATCATGATCTTCGCATTATGCAGCATCATGATATCTTTTAGGAAGGTCATATTATAAACTCAGTTTTGCTGAAGAGCATCATCATCATCATATTTGAACCCCCCCCCCCGCCGATAATATCCTGAGGTTCAATTATCATGATGACATTAACTTTAAGTCACGATAAGTTTCCCCGTCGAGCGATCTTTGTATCGCGAGCATCATCATGATATCCTTGCATCGCCTGATCTTAAAATATCATGCCGATGGTCTAGGTCACCCTGACTTAGCAAATTCATTATCGGCATATTTGCATGCGCACGTTCAAAACCTATCGCAAGGTCATCATCATGATATTTGCTGAACTTCGAATTATGATGATGACGACTTCATATCACCCTGATCTTTCACGAGGGTCATTTTTTTGCTGAAATTCGCCAAGTGCTGGAATCATCATCATGATAATTCACGATAGAGGATCATCATCTTCATATCCTCCTGATCTCCGGTTAGCGAATATCATGATGATCACCCTATCTTTTAAAGAAGTGGTCGATATTACATTTCTCAACAGCATCATCATATTTTGTAATATCACCCTAGCGCAAATATCATGATGACCAGCTCATCCTTGTGCTCCGAAAACGAAATATGATGATGACGTCATCATCATATTTTTATCCTGTCATATTGTCAAGATCATCATGATCTTGTTTGTTCGCCCGATATTTCGCCAAGTCCTCCTGCCGATGAAATACAACCTTTTGCAAGTATCCTGATGATCATCATCATCACATTTTCCCTTCGGCAGGATTTTTTCCCAAACATGATCCGGTTGGCGAAATATCATGATGACGTCATGTTCAAGTTTAACGAAGGCTCCGAATATCATGATGACGTCATCCCGATGTGATAAACGAAGAAGTAAATATCCTGATGATCATCATCATCATCATCATTTTTTTCAAGCAGGATATTTTCCAAAACCCGATCTGGTTCGCAAAATATGATGATGATGTCTTATTCTATGTTCGACAGAAGCTAATATCCTGATGATCATCATCATCATCTTTTTTCCTTCAAACAGGATATTTTTTCAAGCACGATCCGTTCGCGAAATATGATGATGACGTCCTATTCCAAGTTTGACATACGCCCCAAATATGATGATGATCTTCATCATGCTGATCTTTCGAGAGGGTTACCTTGGCCGCAAGAGGATCATATTCACTTCATCATCCTGATCATGCTCCTCAGGTAACCCGATATTGCAATTATCCCCTGATCTTAACCGGATATGACGATGACGTCATCCTTAGCATTTCAATGAAGCCCGAATATCATGATGACGTCACCATCATTTTTCCTCTCCTCGGCAGCATGATTATGTTCATATCCTCCTATTATCCTTCAGCATGATGATGATGATGTTGTTGTTCTTTTCTCCCATATGCAGAAGTCAAATATCATGATGACATTCATCTGAACCTTCAGGAGGGAGAGCATCATATTTTCTGAATATTATCATGATGATGAAGTATGTCGGCCAACATGTTTTTTTTTACACGCCGACAGGGATGATCATGCCGATGGGCGGGAAATGAGGTGGTGGACATTTTAAAGTGTTTTTTTGGTGCCTCTGGCATTTTTTCGGTCAGTGATGGTTGACCTGATCAATTTTGAGCAGCTTGGGCGCATTTTTGACGCGTTTTGAGTGGATTTCGGATCTGATTTCCGCGATCTTGCACAGTCACCTGGATTTAAACGCTTATTCTATTTTCATGCTATTTTTTGTGATAAATGTGGAACTTATTGCTTGTCTTGTCTTGCAGGCTTGCAGTTGAGGAAGGAGCTGGAAAGTCAATACAATGACCTCATGGAGGAAGAAGATCTGATCTCAAGAGCAAGAAGATAAGGATGAAGTGATAAAAGTCAAAGCCATTCAAGTGAACAGGAAGGTCGCAGCTGGAGGTTTTTCTGCAAAAGACAAACAGAAGTTATTGCCCAGCTGCCGGAACTTCTCAGAAGGGGCAATATTTCGCCTAGATTTGACCACAGCTCAGAGATATTTTTGAGAACTGGTTCACCTGCATTTATTGCTGTAACTAGGGGTGTGAACCAGGGGTTCAGTTAGGTTTTTGCTGTAGTAAGGACAATCAGAATGTTATATATTGTGCCTCTCTACACTGTAATACTTTACAACAGGGATTTTTAGGGCCTACAACAGGGATTTTTAGGGCTACAATAGAGATTCTAGGAAAACACAACAAGATAGCTTAGCATAGTTTAGAGTAGAAGAAGGAGGTCGCCTGTTTGTCTGCAGTAAGGTGCGCGTGGAATGTCTGGCTGCCTTATTGTATCTGTAAAGCTTGTAAGTTCTCTGTAGTATGATCAATGAAACTAAGAGTCATTCTTACATTGTAAATCATGTATGGCTATTCGTTTCTAATACAATAGAATCTGGAGTTCTGCATCTATCTTCTGAGTGTTCTCCTGCTCTTCTTTGTGTTTTGAAATATCTTCTTTGAGAGCTTGCAATTTTAAATGTATGTTTGTGAAAATGCTCAGGACTTACATTTAGGGTTTTTACTGTGGATTTGATCAAATTACTGTGGTATTTACATAGTGGATAACAGAAACAATTAGATCCTTCTGTAGATTAGATGAAGTGTAGATTAGATCTCTCTAACTTTTCCCAACCCATCTGAAATATTTAGCTGAAAACGCAGAAATCTAAAGGAAATTGTCTCAAATCTGAAGAAGCATGCATAACAGAGTCTAAGTAGACAGTTTTCATAAGTACATGAAGAAGGAAGCTACATAAATAAAAAAAAACCATCTGAAACTTGCAGCCCAGTATCACTCTTATGCAAAGAAATGAAAAGCATTGACATATCTCATGACCTTTTTGCATATTCTTAGGCCAGTAAACCACAAAATAAACCTAAACTACGTAAGGCCCCTTGAACATTACAGCTTCACATTGACCAACTGAACTTGACCAACCGAACCATTGTAGACTTGGGATTAGTTGAATCACCAAATGATTCCTTCTTGTCTTTCAAGTATAGTTTCAGTTCATTTTATGTGAATTTTAACTTATTGTTATGATTGCATCAAAACAGTCATCAACAGTTTTCTGGCGCTAGAAGGAGGGCCTGCCTGAGTTAGGTTTCATTTCAAACTGGCTAACGACAGTAACAGAGTGACTAGGTCTAGGTCCAGTTCAGGAGATATATTTGTGCAACTACCTGATACAAGGCGAAGTAAGAGCCCTTTAATTTGGAATCCAAAAATATCGCAAGCAGGAAGTTCATCTGGAACACCCCCTGGGTCACCTTTTAACATCCGTAGTATTGTAAGTCCTGACAGATCACTGTTCAGATCTTTAAATCTTGGTTCAGGCACTCCTGGAGGTCTCAATCCTCCTCTAAATCCTAATCCACCAATCAATCCAGGTATTTCTGCAAGTTCAAGTCATGCTCAAACACCTGCAATGGCTTATTTCGATGTCAATTCTCCCATATTCTTCAATGATTATCATGACATGCCAAAAAATCCCGAAAAGATATGTCCCAAATACCAGTTGCATCAAGACCCAGAAGATCATATTAGAATATTTAAGGAAGCATGTTTTAGGGCTATGTTAGAGCACGAGGATGTTGTGTGTAGGTTGTTTCCTTACACCTTTAATGAGCAGGCCTCTAGCTGGTATGTAAACTTACCCAATGGTTACATTTCTTCCTGGGCACTTATGGAAGAAGCATTTCTGTCAAGATTTAGAGGACCCATCGACCCTTGTGCTTTGTATCATAAGTTGGCTGCTATAAAACGAGGTGAGGGAGAGTTAATTGATAATTTCAATGACAGATTTCAAAAGGCCTATTCTAGGCTAGCAGCCCCTTATACCATAGATGATGCTCCCTTGTTGGCTATGTACTATGCTGCCTTGGATCCTTTAACTGCCATGTTTGTCAAAAGGAAACCTGACATAGATTCAATATCCAAAGCCTATAAAGAGGCAGCCTCAGTGAACCAAGAAATGAGACATACAACTTACAGTCCATTTGGAGGAAATTTTGGGGTGCAGAATCAGGCACACCCATGGAATGGAGTCCCTGTGCAGCATGCTCCACTAATAAATCCGGTTCCTTCTTACACACCTGTGTATAACCCTACTCCAATCCAGGCTATAACTCCTTACACGGCTAGTACTTCCAATAACAGTCAAAATAATGGTCAGCCTTTCTTCCAACTTCCTAGGGATGTAACTGTGGCAAAAGCACAAGAGGATAGGGAAGACATCAAAGAGATTGCTGCACATTTGAAGAGATTAACAACCAAAGTGACACAGCTAAGAAATGAGAATCTCTATGGCAGAAGCAACCAAAACTACAATCCACCTCAAGGTCACAACCAAGGCCAAAATCAGAATTATAGTCTCAACCAGAATCAGCAGTACAATCAGAACCAAAACTACAATCAGCATCAAGGCCCCAGTCAGGGGCAACCAATGCAAAATAGGGGGCCAGTGATAGATAATAGGACCTGGGGCAATAATAACAAAAATCAGAATCAACCTAGGCCACCCAAGACATGGAACACTGGGCCCAACAACGGTACTCTGGCTTCTCCTTTTGAGAATACAGATAATCATGGTGCAAAACAAATAACTAACATACAAATGGCCAATACAGCACCCAAAATTTGGTGCAGATTTCACAATACCAATACCCATGCTGAGCACGACTGTCCACAGCTCCACTTGGCAGCTAGTATTTTAAACGTAGATGTACAGCCTCCTACCTCTGAATTTCTTATTCCTAAGGGTAATGAGGTAGTACCCTCAGAATATGACACAGCATTAGTCTTCGAAACGATTACCTTCGCAACTGCAGAAGAGAAAGAGGATGAATTGCTAGAGGATGAACCATACTGTTGTGAAAGTCTTTATCCTGAATCAGCCTTTGTGTTAAATGCTTCTCAGTTTCCTTTTGAATCTGAAAACGAGATATTAAATGAAACAGAGGAGGTGCAGGCCTTTCAACAGGCAAATAAAAGCCACACCTACAATTTGAGGAACAAACCTAGGCCGGGAGGACCTTTCACCACTTCCACTCCCCCGAATAACATCAATACACCCCCAGATCAGAATGCTAGCAACAATCCTGCCATACTTAAAGCTAGTCAGCACACAAATAACGGAACAGCAGTGCAAAAGGATCAAACAGGTAAGACAGAAGCAGTAGAGACAACAAGATTAGTGAATTACTTATCAGAGGAAATAAAGAAAATTAAGGTCAGCATACCTCTAAATGAATTATTGAAGACCCCAGGGATCAGAAATGCTTTTTTAAAATCCCTGGATACATCCATGACAAACATGGTGTCTGCTGATATAACTGTTCCTAGTAGTGATTCACCACCTAAGGAGAAAGGTAAGAAAGTTGAGCAGCCTTCCAACACAAATGTGGTAATACATGCGGATAAGAGGGATACTCAACCTTTCTTGTTAACTGTTAGGTTGTGTGGGAAGAATATACACAATTGCATGGTAGATTCTGGTGCTTCAGCCAACGTAATGCCCTTAGGAATATGTAAAACTCTCGGGCTGACTCCCACCAAATCTGCCAAGATTGTCACGCAATTAGAAAAGACCGAGGTTAGTGTGATAGGAGAACTCATGAACATACAGGTGCAGTTAGCTTCAGACCCTAGGGTGAGCCAAATCATTGACATCCAAGTAGTGGATATACCCATAAATTATGGAATGTTGCTAAGTAGGGATTGGTCCAAGACATTAAACGGATATATGGCTACTGACTTTTCACACATGTGGTTACCATGGAGAGGCATCCCAAACCAGATCAGGATAGAGGCAGAGCCCAGAATGAGACATATGATAATAGAGTATAATCGAACTAATGAAATCTTATATGCTGCTGTTGAGCCAGGTGTCTATAGAGTTACCAACAATGGGATGCAGATTGAGGAGGTTATGATGTTAAACATTAGAAAGAAGTGTGTCAGCAATAGAACAGCACTATTCATTGAGTCTGACGGAAATTCTTCAGATGAGGAAAACAATGCAATAGACAAATTTGGTCATGACATTAGACAAGAGGTGGAAGAGTGCGTTACATACAATTTCCCAGTCCAATATGTGTATAAGGCTGAAAGTTGGCAAGGAAGTGAGGAGATTATTGGGCGACAGGAGGATGCAGCAGCAACGGTCGTTAAATGTGTAGAGGATACAACGATGGAACCAATGCTAGGAATAAAGGATAATAAGATCTCTCTCCAGGAATCATGTGATGATTGTTGCAGGTTAATAGAAGCAGACTCCACACTGGACGATAACTGTGAGTCATCTAATGAACAATTCTTGAAAGAAGAGGATACAGAGGATCATGTAGCTGCTGTGCACAATCAGACATCACCCCCATACCATGTTGAAAATAAAACAGGGGAGTATTCCTATCAATCAAAAGATGTCATCCCACTTTTACTCTCAAGTGATTTAAAAATGATTAATTTCTGTATATCAGATGATGATGAAGATACTTACTTAAGTGCTGATGTGCAGGAAACTAATGAGAACATTGAGAGGTCTGCTAAATTTGAGGATAAACTGAACATCCAGAATGAAGGAACAAAGCTGGATGAAGATGAAGAAATGATACATCTAAAGTCATTCATCTTTCAACTTGAAAAAGGACTAGACATAGAGCTGGGCAATGAAAATGCAGAGCTAGATGAAGAGCCAGCTACTAATAAACAAGTGTGTTCCACAGAGCTAAAGGCACATCAGGTTGTCTCTTTCCTTTCCTTAGTAAACAATGATAAATGCTATTTTG
This sequence comes from Cunninghamia lanceolata, assembly GCA_027924645.1. Classification (NCBI taxonomy): domain Eukaryota; kingdom Viridiplantae; phylum Streptophyta; class Pinopsida; order Cupressales; family Cupressaceae; genus Cunninghamia; species Cunninghamia lanceolata. The sequence goes on along the minus strand of BSBN01000391.1, from coordinate 10,620,972 downwards.
ATTATGGAAATTCAAGAGATAAGACATGCATATGGATTAATCATAAACCTGATGAGCAGCCTCAGTTACTAGTTAAGAACTATTCTGATAAACACAATGAATCTAGACTATCAGAATTTTTTTCAGAATTCAAAGATAAATCTGCTAGGATGAGAACCATCACCAGTACCCTGTTACTCCTGCACAACCTAAAGAAATATGCAAGTAGGGGTGTTCTTGGGTCTTTTTCCTCGGTTTCAGTTTGCCTTGGAGAGGCTGGTATATAGTCTGATGGGGTAGTTGTTAGTTGTTTTTTTGTGTGTTCTTCTTTTGCTGTTTTCTTTTTTAGGTTAGTTGTTTGTATAGCTTGTCTTCTGTTTGTTTTGCCTTTTGTTTCTATCTGTTTGTACAGTTTTGTCTTTTTTTGCTGTGTTGTTTGTACAGCCTGTTTGTCTGGTTTGTTTGTTGTCTCCTTAGCAGGGATCTTTATTTTACTGTAGAGTATTAAGGAGCAGAACTAGCAACCATTCAAAACAGTATATAATTTAGGATATTCAGGTTAACCATTTGCAATTTACACATAACCTGTCACTGTCATGAATGTAGAGAGTTGTTCATCTTCTGAAGTTTCGTATTCAATAAATGTGATTGAGAATTCGAAGCAGGTTTCTCACGATGACACACCTAAAATCCTTGGGTTTGTTGAACCTACCAGTGTAGATATTAAGTGAAAAATCAGAGGTCACCCTTGCTACCATTACAATTCTCAGCTTAATTTCAGCAAGTGTCCACTCCTTGCATCATCATGAAGTTACAAATTGCTATATCTTGTGAAATCTTTCCAAATTAGAAAACAAAAAATATATAAATAAATAAATAAAGCGGATTATACTGAAAATCCAGATTAAGCCATCTAAGTAACTCTACCGGGGCTATGGACGCTCGCTGGCAGTGGGGCTCTACTTAGGAGAATTGTAACGATAACCTTGCCGGGGCTATAGACGCTCGCTGGCAGCAAGGCTCTATCCGGTCGGCTATGAGGGAATATCCTCACCTACGTAGGCTAATGTCAGTCACTGGTTTGTTCAACCGATCTTCAAGATGAGGATAATTAATCACATGCACACAACTAAACTAAAAATGGAAATTCATGCATCTTTATTGAACACTTTGAGTCTCAAGCTGAATAGTAATTTGCAAGAAAGATAGTTGGAAGTTATGAGTTCATTTCACCTAGTTTCCTTGAACACTCTAAATTTAATTGTTTTGTTTTGGTTGCTAGTTGTTGTGATGTTCACAACACGCCCCATTTTGCTCCTTAGCAAAACGAGGACCCCTGCTGATGTCTTGCTTCTTGCTTCTGCTTGTGTTTTTTCTGCTTTCTGGCGGTCTGGTAAAAAATGGTCAGGTGCATCATCATCATGATATATGATAGGGTTGGTCATCATCATGAGGTCTGTTTGTCAAAGTTTATTTTTTGTTTCTGTGACCTCATATTTTGAAGGAGCTTGAAATTCCATGCAGGTTTGCCTTTTACTTCACTTGAAAATTCGTCCATATGTGGAAGTTATGCACGGTCAAAGTCTTGGTCAAACCTGATATTCGCAAGAGGATCATCATTTTATTTTTATTCTAAGTCATGTTGACAGGATCATCATGATCTTCGCATTATGCAGCATCATGATATCTTTTAGGAAGGTCATATTATAAACTCGGTTTTGCTGAAGAGCATCATCATCATCATATTTGAACCCCCCCCCCCGATAATATCCTGAGGTTTAATTATCATGATGACATTAACTTTAAGTCACGATAAGTTTCCCCGTCGAGCGATCTTTGTATCGCAAGCATCATCATGATATCCTTGCATCGCCTGATCTTAAAATATCATGCTGATGGTCTAGGTCACCCTGACTTAGCAAATTCATTATCGGCATATTTGCATGCGCACGTTCAAAACCTATCGCAAGGTCATCATCATGATATTTGCTGAACTTCGAATTATGATGATGACGACTTCATATCACCCTGATCTTTCACGAGGGTCCTTTTTTTGCTGAAATTCGCCAAGTGCTGGAATCATCATCATGATAATTCGCGATAGAGGATCATCATCTTCATATCCTCCTGATCTCCGGTTAGCGAATATCATGATGATCACCCTATCTTTTAAAGAAGTGGTCGATATTACATTTCTCAACAGCATCATCATATTTTGTAATATCACCCTGGCGCAAATATCATGATGACCAGCTCATCCTTGTGCTCCGAAAACGAAATATGATGATGACGTCATCATCATATTTTTATCCTGTCATATTGTCAAGATCATCATGATCTTGTTTGTTCGCCCGATATTTCGCCAAGTCCTCCTGCCGATGAAATACAACCTTTTGCAAGTATCCTGATGATCATCATCATCACATTTTCCCTTCGGCAGGATTTTTTCCCAAACATGATCCGGTTGGCGAAATATCATGATGACGTCATGTTCAAGTTTAACGAAGGCTCCGAATATCATAATGACGTCATCCCGATCTGATAAACGAAGAAGTAAATATCCTGATGATCATCATCATCATCATCATTTTTTTCAAGCAGGATATTTTCCAAAACCTGATCTGGTTCGCGAAATATGATGATGATGTCTTATTCTATGTTCGACAGAAGCTAATATCCTGATGATCATCATCATCATCTTTTTTCCTTCAAACAGGATATTTTTTCAAGCACGATCCGTTCGCGAAATATGATGATGACGTCCTATTCCAAGTTCGACATATGCCCCAAATATGATGATGATCTTCATCATGCTGATCTTTCGAGAGGGTTACCTTGGCCGCAAGAGGATCATATTCACTTCATCATCCTGATCATGCTCCTCAGGTAACCCGATATTGCAATTATCCCCTGATCTTAACCGGATATGACGATGACGTCATCCTTAGCATTTTAATGAAGCCCGAATATCATGATGACGTCACCATCATTTTTCCTCTCCTCGGTAGCATGATTATGTTCATATCCTCCTATTATCCTTCAGCATGATGATGATGATGTTGTTCTTTTCTCCCATATGCAGAAGTCAAATATCATGATGACATTCATCTGAACCTTCAGGAGGGAGAGCATCATATTTTCTGAATATTATCATGATGATGAAGTATGTCGGCCAACATGTTTTTTTTTACACGCCGACAGGGATGATCATGCCGATGGGCAGGAAATGAGGCGGTGGACATTTTAAAGTGTTTTTTTGGCGCCTCTGGCATTTTTTCGGTCAGCGATGGTTGAGCTGATCAATTTTGAGCAGCTTGGGCGCATTTTTGATGCGTTTTGAGCGGATTTCGGATCTAATTTCCGCGATCTTGCACAGTCACCTGGATTTAAACGCTTATTCTATTTTCATGCTGTTTTTTGTGATAAATGTGGAACTTATTGCTTGTCTTGTCTTGCAGGCTTGCAGTTGAGGAAGCAGCTGGAAAGTCAATACAGTGACCTCATGGAGGAAGAAGATCTGATCTCAAGAGCAAGAAGATAAGGATGAAGTGATAAAAGTCAAAGCCATTCAAGTGAAGATGAAGGTCGCAGCTGGAGGTTTTTCTACAAAAGACAAACAGAATTTATTGCCCAGCTGCCGGAACTTCTCAGAAGGGGCAATATTTCGCCCAGATTTGACCACAGCTCAGAGATATTTTTGAGAACTGGTTCACTTGCATTTATTGCTGTAACTAGGGGTGTGAACCAGGGGTTCAGTTAGGTTTTTGCTGTAGTAAGGACAATCAGAATGTTATATATTGTGCCTCTCTACACTGTAATACTTTACAACAGGGATTTTTAGGGCCTACAACAGAGATTCTAGGAAAACACAGCAAGATAGCTTAGCATAGTTTAGAGTAGAAGAAGGAGGTCGCCTGTTTGTCTGCAGTAAGGTGCGCGTGGAATGTCTGGCTGCCTTATTGTATCTGTAAAGCTTGTAAGTTCTCTGTAGTATGATCAATGAAACTAAGAGTCATTCTTACATTGTAAATCATGTATGGCTATTCGTTTCTAATACAATAGAATCTGGAGTTCTGCATCTATCTTCTGAGTGTTCTCCTGCTCTTCTTTGTGTTTTGAAATATCTTCTTTGAGAGCTTGCAATTTTAAATGTATGTTTGTGAAAATGCTCAGGACTTACATTTAGGGTTTTTACTGTGGATTTGATCAAATTACTGTGGTATTTACATAATGGATAACAGAAACAATTAGATCCTTCTGTAGATTAGATGAAGTGTAGATTAGATCTCTCTAACTTTTCCCAACCCATCTGAAATATTTAGCTAAAAACGCAGAAATCTAAAGGAAATTGTCTCAAATCTGAAGAAGCATGCATAACAGAGTCTAAGTAGACAGTTTTCATAAGTACATGAAGAAGGAAGCTGCATAAATAAAAAAAAAACCATCTGAAACTTGCAGCCCAGTATCACTCTTATGCAAAGGAATGAAAAGCATTGACATATCTCATGACCTTTTTGCATATTCTTAGGCCAGTAAACCACAAAATAAACCTAAACTACGTAAGGCCCCTTGAACATTACAGCTTCACATTGACCAACTGAACTTGACCAATCGAACCATTGTAGACTTGGGATTAGTTGAATCAGCAAATGATTCCTTCTTGTCTTTCAAGTATAGTTTTAGTTCATTTTATGTGAATTTTAACTTATTGTTATGATTGCATCAAAACAGTCATCAACAGGTGGTATAGTGCCACCCAACTATTGGGTACCCTCAGGCCTACCCCACTGTACTAAGAGATGAATGAAAAGATACATACACACTCACACAATACAAAGTATGGCTACACACAACCCAAGCAACATGCATAACAAATTTCCACAACACATAAGTGCACATAATGTAATATCATATAATATAAACAACATAATTACAACTATGTTGAATGTGACATCTAATGGAAAGAGAAGGATGAGGGTCCTATAAGTCAAGTGAGGAGTCTCAATGCAATAGCTCATTGACCATGTAGATATATGAAAATTAGTACTCCCCCAAATGGGGACCTCTACTAGAATTTACCAACCCCTACAAGTTGTGACATGTCCTACACAACCAATACTGAATCCACTTAAGGAATTCAACCATGACACAAATGTCTTTAGTTATTATGTTTTGATTTCCCAATGACATTATATTTTCACTTGGTTTAAAACCTCTCCCCCATTCTAATCCTATTGGTCACTTTGGACTATCACAAATGATGAAAGCCACTACTCCTTACTCTCTAAACCTCATGTAGACACTTAAAATTGACACATACTAACACCACTTTTGACACTTTCATATGCACATCTTAATCACATTCATCTAAATGCTAATTAGCCTTTGACATTTCTCTCATCACCAAATTAATTAAATAAATCATATTTATTTAATTAAACTAATTTTTCCACCTTCTAACATAGCGCCTAACGTTTCATACCATAGTAGGCATGATTTTCCACAATCCATGAAATAAGTGAGAGTACTTCTAGATTTAACTGTGTATGTTTTTTGCTTCATACATAGTTAATTCCAGAAGCACTCACTTGTTTCAAACCATTTCGATAATTCTTCATTATCTTACTAATTTCTCTCTTTTTCATTCACCACCACTAATTAATTAAATAATTCATATTATAATACTAATTTCATTTAAACCATAATGGATAAATAAATCTATTTTCTCCAAATTAATAAATCTAATTATCCACTCACATTTTGTCATAACTTTCTCCAATATTTCCATCTATTTTTAACCCAAGCATATCTATTTAGTCAAAATTAAAAAATGAAAAAAACTAATTTCCATCACCCATTTTAGAGCCCACTAAAATGGAATCATAACCCTCTTCATTCCTATATTTAGATGTATAATAGTATTAGGTCCATGTAAAGTAATGGACCCAATGTGATCAATTCATGAGGTCCTTCTTCTTGGTATGTTTGCTCCATAGGAGTTTGCAAATTAGAGAAGAGATGTGCAATGAGAGGCTTCTACATCAAATGTGAAATTTTAACAAATTATATTATTTCTTTAATTCTCTAGGAAAATGAAAAGTAGGAATAGATAATAGGTTAGGAAATCTTGCATATATTGAAAGTGGTGTGTCAATACTCCATCTAGTGTAGTGATAGTAATGTTGTATAATATATTAGGCATTACCATATCATGTGGTCAAAACCTATCTAGTTATGATGATGATATTGTGTAGAATAAGTCATTACCTAAAATCCCAACATAAGAAGATTAATGGCAATATCTGTACCCTCCAAATTGTTGCATATGTGTGCAATGAGTTGGAAGAGAGGAAAAATAATACATGAATAGTAAATGTAATCTAACGAAATGTACACATGTAAACATATAGATTATGTATAATGATAAGCATAATAAATGCATCATTTAACAAAAGTGGAAGACATCTCAAATAATAAATGTGAAAACCATATAGGATGGATATTATAATCAAAGTACAAGGTTCCCCCTACTATGGGCAAATCATAAGGTGAAAATTACCCTATACATGCAACACAAGTGGTATTGGGAAGGAATGGTATTCTTGATGTTGTAAGATAACTCTAGAATCATGATGAAATAATGAAAACATAATATATTGTGGGGGATGCATGATATCCCACAATGTAATGATATAACAATTACAACATAAGATGTAGGCAATGAGAATAAGATCATAGGATGAACTAAGCATAAGATAATGACATGATAATATAAGTACTAATCCTTTTAGTTATATTATAAACACCAAATATCTTGTCAACTTGGAATATAATTTCACCAAGTTCAATTTTTCATTTATTTATACCTAGAAAAACCATCAATTTTAGTACAAATGGTTTCATAACAATTATCTAGAACAATGAAAAAATAATACAATAAATCACCTTAGTTGCTAATTACATTAAATGCCTATATCACAACAAACATTTATCCCATAGATCATTTCAAAAACATATCAAAACTTGAATAGTTTCTTAAACCAACAATAATAGAATTATTTTAGTCAAGAATTTTCTTTTCACATGTAAAATTGAAGTAAAAGAATGTTTAATGAGTATGTCAATAAATATAGTTTTTGTTTATAATATTGCATAGCACATAAGCAAAAAAATAGACTAGGAAAAGAAAGAGAGAGATAGAGAATCATGGGAGTGTTTTTCTACCAACCATAGAGATATATGACTCCGTCATATGCCAACCCAAAAGGTGGGACTTTACCCTTAATGAAAAGTCACATAAGCATACCACATTCATGAAAAAACTAGGAACAAGTGCATATAAGCACCATGAATATTAAAATACAATAAAAACATCACATAACATACCCCTTGCCCAAGGTTTTGAAATGACATATGTGTAGACCTTGACTTGATTTGCACAATAATCAAGAGTTCATTATATGGTCTATTAGATAATGTGAAAGCATTGCAAGATGCCCCCATAAGCCTCACTATTCTTTCATATTATCTAGGAGACTAGATGAGATATAAATAATAACTAGGCAATCAACCTATCTTTGTGCATAGTCATTCAAGGAATTTGAATGAATTGGATGAGGGCCCCATAAGCTAAACTATTTCATCTCATTTCTTGAATGAATAAATTTGAAGAAATAATATGATTTACAAATAATTCAAATAATAATCACATGTATTTATTTAATCTAAACCAATCATATAACAACTAATAATGATACACCTACACAATATTGAAAAAATCAAGTACACCATGCTTCTTGAAATGATTCAAATCCAACAAGTAATTCTTTTAAATTCATTTATCAATTTTGACTATAGGATATATATTGAAATCCACTCTTTCTAGGGCACTGATTTGCATGATTTCCTCTAGTTTTTCTATTCTAAGAGAAGATTGTTTTGAAATTTCAAAATGGTTGGATGGAACTAGAATTTTGAATGTGAAACCAAAAAAAAATTATAAGATGGTTACAGACTCACATGCAGTTTTCCAACATATCAACACATCCTGGTTTGACACCATAGGACAAAAAGCTTTGTCCAAAACGTTTAAATTGTTTTGGTCTAGGGTCATTGAACCTAAGAAATTGAGTTTTAGATGGCTTCTTATTCTTAATTAGCTTTTTATTGTTTTTGACAATGTGTTTCACCCTTTATGCAATGTTGTTGAAACATGTTTTCATATTTTCTTGGAATGTGCATATACTAAGATGATTTGGTCATTATTTGTGGGGAATATATCCATGTGGTATCCTACTGTCAATACCTTTTGGAAAGAAATATTGTGTGTTTATGTTGATGGTCTTAAAAAGCTAATATTTTTTGGTTTGTTTTATCTTCTGTAATCCTTTAGTTTATTTAGAAAAAGAGGAATGAGGATAGGTTCCAAGGCAGGGAGAGGGTGCTCACTAAGGCCATCTCTAGTCTAACCAAATATAAATTCTTTAAATAGGTTGTGGTATCCTTAGAGCTTTCCTTAGGTAAATTCAAAGAGATGATGGATAAGGGAACTATGATATACAAGGAGGACATAAAGGAATTAGATTTTTTCTTGAAAAGTATGAGAAGATTTGATCAAAGATTCTACAATGAGTACACTGATTTCCAAGAGATCTATTACAAGCATCATCAATTAGAAATGGAAAAGGGAGAACTTCATAAGCACTTGGAAATCACTTGCCAAAATTATAATGTTAGCTATGATCAGTTGAGATTTACTCTGAATATTAGTACTATTCTAGGGATGGACTCCTCTAAAGATAGTGATAATAGGGATTACCTTTGGGACCAAGCAAGTGGATGGTTCGATGAGAAGTAGAAGACTGGCATGAAGAAAGCACAGGTAGAAGATGAGCACTATGGGACAGATTTGGATGATAGTCAAGGGTACTACTACCAGACAAGAGGAATGGAAGAGGAAGATGAGCCAGCTTAGCAATACAGGGCTACTCATGAAGACACAAATACAAAGGAGAACAATATAAACATGGATCTACCCGCAGCTGAAGGAATTGCAGATGATGAAAGGGATCTATGACCTATATATAATAGTAGATGATATATTTGATTTTGAAATAGAAAGATGATATATATATATATATATATATATATATATATATATATATATATATATATATATATATATATATATATATATATATATATATTGTAGTTGATGATATATATTTAATTTTGAAAAAGCAAGACAAGGATGGTAATATCTGAGTAGAAATATAGGGATAAAACTATACATGTTAAACTCTTTTATGTACTTATGTTTTGAAGTATAAAAAATTGTGGTATGAAATAGGGTAGGCTGTGTTTTTGGATTGATACTAGCTGCAAAAATCTTTTGATGTGATTTTCTTGACCATAAAGATTAAGTACTTATTTTTTTAAATATAATATATATTGTCAAATCTACATAGGAATTTTAGATATAAAGAATCAAAATAATATTCAAAAAAAGGACCAACAAGCCCACTACCAAGCATTTAAATGTTTATTTTTATCATAAATAAAACTCATAATATCATATAGAGATCATTTGCAATTTAGTGATAGTTTACTCTAGTATATTTTTTCCATAGTCATATATCAAGACCACTAGGGTCTCAAGACTTAACAAAAGCAATCAATATATATTGATGGTTGAGGGTTGAGGGATTAGGGTTTAAAGTATAGTGTTGATGGTTTTTGTCGTCAAATGTAGATTTATGGGTTTGATTATATTGATTGCCTCTCCAGTTTTGGGGTGTGGATGTTTTGGAATCAATCAAGAAGTCTTCAGGAGACTTTGTGGAAGTGGATTAGAAATCCCTTGACAAAACCCCTACCATTTATGCTTGGATAAGGATTTGTCACAAACTAGAACTTCTGCTTCTAAAGAAGATATGTCTTTCTTCCTCGATGGGCATTTTCTATCAAGAACTTGATTATGAGGGCTTTCCCCTTCATTGTTATGCCTATCATATGGCAGAGCATCTGGCAAGCTCTTGCAAGAAATAGGAAAAGTTCTCCCTCAAAAACCTTGTGGTCATTCAAGTCTGAAGGTGAAGGTTTGGAAAGAGATGTGATCAATCTATAGCAGGACAAAACGTGAGCGCGTTATAACGAGCTCATGTTTCTTGTTGCTATAGAAATGGTAAAAAAATGTTGACCCCCGAGATCTAGGCCCACATGCTCTATTTTCATACTGATTCTACACATGCTCCGACAAAAAAGAAGTGCTTTCATGTTGTTGGGAAGTTCACATGCACATTTGACACATTGTACCACCTTTGAATGATCTTTCCACCACCTTTTCTACTTTGCCAAATTGAGGAGGAAATAACATAGTTTTCACACCAAGTTTGATATATATCTATTCAAGTTTTAATTTTTGTAGTGTTGCAATGTTAATTGTGATTCAATTTTGGGAATTTAACATCATAGATTGGTTAATAGTATTGTTGTTAGCAATTATATTTGAGTGTTATTCAATTTAACATTGAAAAGGAAGCAAGTGGTTAAAAACTCAAATTGTTGAGGAGTTTGATGCAAGAAGAAAAAAACACTACATAATTGAGTACTCTCTCCATTCGAATCTTCATTTTTTAGGTATGTCAAGTCTTTACATGCATGTTCTTTACAATTTCCTTATTTCGGATTGAATTACTTTATCATGCTTTATCATACATGTTTAAAATAGACACATTCCTAATCAAGAAAGAAGCCTACAATCTCACATGATGCCATGTATATTTTCTACACTTGGGCTCTTTAATAATTATGTGTAATAAACAGACCTTAACATACCATGATGTCAAACTATACAAGAATAAATCCTTACAACATAATAAAAATACAATCCCACTATTATCTTGTATTCATTTCTTAGGAACTAATATTGGTCTCTTTATCATGCTACAAACAAATTCTCTATCATGCCAAGGAAACGATCAAGAATTAAACCAACATAGGAAGAGATAGAAGCTAAGAATGTAAAGAAAGCAGTGGCTATGAGGGAACTTCATGAGAAGAGGAAATTGGACACGATATATGAAGACATACCAATTGAAGAGGAACCACAACCATCACAAAGAGATGTGGTATTGGTAGCACAAAGAGAACGAATGAAAAAACTTCGTGGTACGAGAGATTTGAATACCATAGTTGGAGACACATCCTCTACTGCAAGTCAACATGTAGGGACACCATCTACCACATCTCAAGTTGAGAGTACATCATCACTCACATGTGATGAAGGAGGTATGCCATCATTCCCACCTCAACCTCAAGGTATGTCATCTATTGCATCTTCGATCGAAGGTATGCCATCTAACCCATCTCATTTAAATAATGATGAAATTCCTAATGTTGAGATGAATTTACCTAACTTAACACCACCTAGAATTTTGCATAGATAGCCAAAGTATTTGATTGCTATTGATGAGAATATTTTGCAGCCAATGGAAGGTAAGATTCCAAAATGCACTTGTAGAAGATATGCTAATAAGATTTGAAGATTGTTCTTTGAAAAGTTAGATGAGACTGCAAGATGTCAACTATTCGTTGAAATGATGCGAAGTATAAAGTATAGGTCTATCATGAAGATTCTTGGGTTGAGAACATCAGAGGTTTCAATTGAAAAATCTATTGTCAAGAATCTAATGAGTGCGTATGAGAGTGTGGGTAACACCTCACACACAAAAGATAGTAATGCAACATGGTGTGTGATTACATCGACTATAGTAAGTAGTCAAATGAAGAAAAGCTCATCTCATTAGAAAGACGAGTCAACAATTGTGAATTAATAGGAAAACTTTATCAAGATCCATTGGAAGACGCCAAAGAATTGAGGACACCAATGCCAAGGAATTATGGGCATTCTCGGGGAGACTACCACGAAAAGATAAACCAATTGTTGAAGCATTGAGATCACTAATTGAAGACTTTTGGAAGAATTACACAAGGGTATCTCTGAATCAAAGGGATGTGGTAAGAAGGAGAATCAGTAGTCAGAATCATGAGCCACATCCAAAGCATTTTTTGGATGAGACTCAAACATAGTTTTATGGTAAATTTCTAGAGAAGTATCCTCAAATTAAAATTTGTCAAAGATATTTTGAAATGCTAAAACCTTTCTATGTTAAGATAAATCACACACGCACTACTTGTTGTTGTAGATTAAATATTGAATTTTTAAACCATTTTGATGCTTATAGGTCTATATGTTTAGATATGCATACTAACAATGATTTGCAGGGTTGTGCCATATGTGCCCCACCAACATCTTCAAGAGACTTCATATCAAGAATTTTATGTGAAAGAGAGGAAGGTCAAATATTCTACAAGAAATTATGCTTGGATGGTACATGTCATCGTTGCGGTGGCTTGCAACATTTGCCAATATGTGAACATATGTAAAGAACACATGCAGTTGGAAATGAACTAGTAGAGTTTGGCAAGTATAAAACAGTGGCATACAATACAAAAGATGGTAAAGAAGCAAAGAGGTGTGAATTGGTTATTGAAAAGATCCCAGTGTATTAGTTTATGCCTATATTTCGTGACAGCATAGTGTATGAGTATGCAAGACATGCCCATAGAGCTCGATGGTTGGACTTGCATATCAAGTTATGTAAGGACACATTTCTGGTCGCTAGCATTGTTTCAGTCATTGACTTTGCAAAGAACTATAGTCTACAACCATAGTGTGAGGTGCAATCACAATATTACAACTCCACACAGGTTTCTATATTTGTGCACATCGCATTCATTCATGCGAATGATAATATAGAGGATGACAGAAAGATCATAAGGAGTATAATTTCTATATTAGTGATGATCGCACGCATTCTACAGAGTTCATGCAAGGTTTCTTTCAGGTGTTCTACAATGATTTGGCTAGAAGGGGCATATCGTTCAGTCAGCATATCATATGGTTAGATAACTATGCGTCACAATTCAAGAACTCACAGAATTTCTATTGGCTGAGTAGGAGGCATAATTTTACACGTATTCAGCATATGTGGAACTTTTGTGAGGCCAGGCATGGAAAGGGAGAGCATGATGGTGTAGAAGCATGTATCAAAAGAGCCATAGCATGAGAAGAGTTAAAGTATAAAGACAATGCAAAGTTGACAGATGCAAAATCGATTGTCGAGTGGTGTAATGCTTCCATGGGTCCAGGTAATGAAGGTAAGTCTTCAGTTCGTAGATTTTTTTGGTTGATAGACGATACTAACATTGCACCATATGAGGATTGTTGTACACTAACAGGATCAAATGAGATGCACTCTTTTAGAAACTCAATTGCAGGTTCATCGAGTATCCATACATGAAAGATGTCATGCTTTTATTCTTTCTATACAATTCAAGTCTGGGATGAGTGCAAGTCAAAGGAGTGGGTTGACGAATTGCAGTTAAGTTATCTTAGCCCACTTGACACGTATCGACCCCCGATGGCACTGGAACTAACACAAATGGAATCATCAGTTGACTTTGACCACATATAAGATTTAGTTCAACTAGGTAATATAGGGCATGTATATGCATCTAATTTCATCTAGTTCAACCAAGTAATGTCATCTTACTTTGTAGTGTTTTTGTAATGTTGACTAATTTCATCTAATTTGCTACACATATCAATGTAGGGCACGTATATACAGTTATTACAGATGAAGATAATGAAGAGGGAACAAATTATTACTTATGTCATTGTGTTGAGGCCAAAAAAAAATTGGAGGCCCCTGCTACAGATGGAGAAAATATCGAATACCCTATAGGCTTAGTGGTTATTACTGGAACATGGCTTAGAAGGTACCCACATAAGAGTGTTAATATTTGGCTATTTCAAGACTTTGACACGCATCAGAAGATTCTTCATTACTCAAATCTTGTCGTGGCATCCAATGTTCATTTGATAAAGTATCAGGGTAGACCTTTGAACAAAATCTTGTGGAAGGTGCATGAGTCTGACCATGAAGCAATACTTGACACAATAAAGAGTAGAGCAAACCTAGATGATTCATTGGATTAATTTTTAAGTATTCACATTGATTTTTTAAAGTCATGTTACATTGAGTTGTAAGTATGCACATTAATTTGTAAGGTTTGTCATTTTTTTATTTCCTCCTACATTTTTACACATATACACATTTTTACATCATCATGTTATGTATTTTTGGTGTCCTGCTCCTGATGCGACAAAACTCATAACTCACCCTACTTCCTCTAGACACCATTTGATGATCTCTCCAACACTCTAGATCCAGGGCACCCAATCATGATGATGACCTATATACCATTCTCCCAAGGCGCTCATAATGAATGAAAAGAAGACTAAGGGTGCCCAAGCTTAATAGACTTATTTCTTTCAATTTTGATGATCCAAACTCTTGGAAAATGACATCCACTTTCATGCCTTTAGATCTTCCTTCACATACAGGGCACCAAATCAAGTTAAAAAATCTACATAAGGGCACTAAAATGGATGAAAGGAAACATGAAATGCACCTTAGGACTCCATGCTAAGGTTTGAGCCATTAAAGTCTCTTGATATTAGGCACTGATGATGATGAAACTTAGAGTTTTTTTCCTTTCCTAGGCGCTCAGCTAAGATGTTTGAATGATAAGGAGTGCCTAGACCTCTATAATGTACATTGGGTGCCAAAATCAAGGTGATTTTAAGTCACTTTGAGTCATTTGGGGTTAGTTTGAGTCTTTGAGTCATGTTGCAAAAAAGTGTCAATGTTGTCAAGTTGCACAAAGTAACTTTTGCATTTTTGGTGTCCTACTCCTGATGCGACCAAACTAACTATTCCAACGCATCCAGATGGGTACATTTACACTAGGCATAGTCCTATTTTTCACCCAAACATGTCGAAATAGTCCGAGCTACATTATACCGATGATATCCCTAAAGAGTCAAAAGTGCAAAAAGGTAGCAATATTTGACAAGATGTTACTAAAAAATCGTGTCACTTAGAAACATTCCATCTAAGGCAACATGATCACATAGAGTGCCTCTATAATAACCTATCTCAAATTTTTATATCTCTGAGACATTGCCCATGGTGAAAAGTTTTCTGCTGCCCCAGAAATCGTCAAAAGGAGGCAATGTAAAGTCGCAAAGGGGTGTAACTTTCATCCTACTCCTGATGTGACCAAATGACTATTCCAACACATCCAGATGGGTACATTTACACTAGGCATGGTCCTATGTTTCACCCAAACATGTCGAAACAGTCTGAGCTACATTGTACCAACGATATCCCTGAAGAGTACAAAGTGCAAAAAGGTAGCAATCTTTGATGAGATGTTACTCGAAAACTGTGTCACTTAGAAAAAATTTGTCTAAGGTAACATAATCATGTAGAGTGTCTCTAGAATAACCTCTCTCAGTTTTTTATATGTCTGAGGCATTTGCCCATGGTGAAAGGTTTTCTGTTGCCCCAAAAATCATCAGAAGGAGGCAGTGTAAAGTTGTAAAGGGGTGTAACTTTCATCCTGCTCCTGATGTGACCAAACTGATTGTTCCAACGCATCTGTATAGGTACATTTACACTAGGCATGGTCCTATTTTTCACCCAGACATGTCGAAATAGTCCGAGCTACATTGTACCGACGATATCCCTGAAGAGTCCAAAGTTTAAAAAAGGTAGCAATCTTTGACGAGATGTTACTCAAAAACTGTGTCACTTAGAAACATTCTAAGGAAAAATGATCATGTAGAGTGCCTCTACAATAACCTCTCTCAGTTTTTTATATCTCTGAGGCATTTGCCCGTCGTGAAAGGTTTTTTGCTGCCCAAAAAATTGTCAAAAGGAGGCAGTGTAAAGTTGCAAATGGGTGTAACTTTCATCCTGCTCCTGATGTGACCAAAATAACTATTCCAACATGTCTGGATGGGTACATTTACACTAGGCATGGTCCTATTTTTCACCCAAACATGTCGAAACAGTCCAAGCTACATTGTATCTATGATATCCCTGAAGAGTCCAAAGTGCAAAAATGAAGCAATCTTTGACGAGATGCTACTCAAAAACTGTGTCACTTAGAAACATTCCATCTAAGGGAATGTGATCATGTAGAGTGCCTCTACAATAACCTCTCTCAATTTTTTATATCTCTGAGGCATTTGCCCGTGGTGAAAGGTTTTCTACTACCTAAAAAATCATCAGAAGGAGGCAGTGTAAAGTTGCAAAGGGGTGTAACTTTTGTCCTGCTCCTGATGTGACCAAACTGACTATTCCAACGTGTTTGGATGAGTACATTTATGCTAGACATGGTCTTGTTTTTCACCCAAACATGGCGAAACAGTCTGAGCTACATTATACTGACGATATCCCTGAAGAGTCCAAAGTGAAAAAAGGAAGCAATCTTTGATGAGATGTTACTGAAAAACCATGTCACTTAGAAACATTTTGTCTAAGGTAACGCGATCATGTAGAGTGTCTCTACAATAACCTCTCTTAATTTTTTATATCTCTGAGGCATTTACCTGTGGTGAAGGGTTTTCTACTGCCCCAAAAATCGTCAGAAGGAGGCAGTGTAAAGTTGTAAAGGGGTGTAACTTTCATCCTGCTCCTGATGTGACCAAACTGACTATTCCAACACATCCGGATGGGTACAGTTACACTAGGCATGGTCTTATTTTTCACCCAAACATGTCGAAACAGTCTGAGCTACATTGTACCGACGATATCCCTGAAGAGTCCAAAGTGCAGAAAGGTAGCAATCTTTGATGAGATGTTACTCAAAAATTGTGTCACTTAGAAACATTCCATCTTAGGCAATACGATCACGTAGAGTGCTTCTACAATAACCTCTCTCAGTTTTTTATATCTCTAAGACATTTGCGCATGGTGAAAGGTTTTCTGCTACCTAAAAAATCATCAGAAGGAGGTAGTGTATTAAGTTAGGATGAAAGCCTATTCACTCTAGGTGCCAATCTCAAGTTGCACAATCATGAATGGGTGCCTAGAGTAATAAGGCACTACATCATGGTTCTAGGACCTTGAAATGGTGCCCAAGCATGTAGGAGGAATTTTTAAGGAGCCAGAATGTTTTTGAAACTCTAAGGAACTAGTCCAAAGACTCTATGGTGCCATCTTGATACCATTGAGTCAACTTTGGAACTCAAACATATTGAAAAAAGGTCTAAGAAGCTAGGCGCCATCTCTTGCCAGTTGAACCTCTCAGATGCACCAACATTGGAAAGACTCTTAATGAGCGCCTAAGTTTGAATTGATCTTGTGATTGAAAGTTTGGCGATGTATTGCTACAAGATGATCTTCAGTTGAAGCAATCTAAGTTCCAGGAAGGGTTTAGAAGTTATCAACCTCTTCACTAAGTTAGGCGTACTTTACAAGCTTTCTTACCCAAGAGTTGTACCTCATTAAGACAAGGTGCATCTTAACCTCTGAAACTTTTCCAAAGAAGCGCTTCAATTTATTAGCACCTTTGGACCTTGTTTTGCATTCTGAAAGAGAAGGCGCACTTTGGAGGCATTTCTAACCCAAATTGATGCCTAGGTATAGTCATCTCTCTAGAGCATTAGAATGTGTTTTAAAATGAAGGAGGACATTTCATAAGTTGGGGAATTGATCACTGAAGACCTTCAAGTGTTTGAATTACTCTAAGCAAGAAGGCACATTTCCATGGAGTAGCATACTCTAGATAGCGCCTAATGCAATCAAGGTGCAATTCCACCCTCACTTTGGTGCCTATCATCAAGAAAGGGCATTGGGCATTCCTTGAACAGTTCTGAGTGTTTGAAGTTCATGAAATCACCAAGGAATGTTGGGCGCCATGTGTATCCTCAACAAACTTGAGTTTGCGCCTAGACAAGTTGGTGCTTATTCATGTTTTAGCTTCCCTCTTGAAGTGCCTAACTTGGGAAAAAGTTATCTGTTGTTAGTCAAGTGTTTGATGTGTTTTGGAGACTCCAAAAGACTTCCTCTTGCTAGGTGCTCTTCTTGGCAACTACAACCTTCAACTGGCACCTAGATCCTGAAGAAAAACACTTGTAAGTGTGGGCGTACTTTCCTTGTGATAGAGCATCAAACTAGCACCTAGAAATCATAATGCATGAAGTGAATGCCTAGGATCCTATTGGTCCAATAGGTGGTTTTGGGATCCGTGTCAAGTCATTGGATTAGGTTGCCAACTCAGAATGATTTTCATGCACTTAGACTTCAAGGTGCCAGAACTAGTAGGAAAATATTTGGGGGGAAACCACGTTGATAAAAGTTGGGTAAATTTAACCTCCGAGTCTAATTAGGCTCCATATAACAACAATATTTATATCATGTTCCTTTGCTTTATGAAACAAGGAGTATGTGTCAAGTCATAGGGATAACACTATGGTCCTTAGAAATTTCTCTGTGACTTTTGATAAGATTATCTACTATTATGTGGATGCTTGATAGTATTATCTTGATCCATTGGACTAGTGTGGCTATGAGGTTGGAAAGTCTTGGAACCTCCATCCTTTAAACTTCTCCAGCTTGTTATGGGTTGTTTTGAATATTTTCACTTGCTTTCTCTTTGAGAATATTTTCTAATGATACATGATGTGTCATAGATCATTCAACTTGATAAACAACATGGAGGGATTCTCATGCCTCCTATAATTCTTGCAAGTTTCTTTATAGATAGCTCACATCATTGTCCATCTAGGTGGTCATTTCCCTAAATATTATGATAAGATAATCATGTTAATGAACTTTGGATTGAATGAGAATCAACATGCTTTGTCTTGACTAGAATAGTTGGGATGGACAAAAATCTATTGATTCTAGGTTGGGTTGTTAAAGGTCAAGAAGTTTTGGTGTCTAATGCCCTCTAAATCTAAATATTCAAAATCATAGTGATTCAATAAGTTACCACAAACAGTCAGGTAGACAATAGACTATAAGGAACAAGGACTACACATGAATCTAAAACAGCACCAGCCAATAAGGACATCACAAGTAACTCAACATTACTTCCAGAGGCGTTCACAAAAACAAAGGGGATAATACAACTAGAGAATGCTAGACTGTAGTAGGGATGAGTGTCTGATGAAGAGCACATAGTGGAAGCATAGAATTATCAACTTTTGAACCTTCAAACTCACTATTGGTGAGAAAACATACCATCGATGAGCTTAAAATTTCATCGGCCAATAAGCCGATGCGACCATGAGTCCGTTTGATTTCACTTCTGACAAACATCCCATCATTGACTCTTATCGATCAGATAGACCACTATCAGTGACTTTATATCCTTTCACACCGATGTCTTTGTCACTCCAATATGAGACTCTAAGTCCCTCGCCTATCTGTAGGACTTAATACCATCGGCACACTCAAAAACTCTTCTACCGACACACCGATCTCACCAATGACAACCTTCAGACTACACCCGTCGGTGAGACTCCAAACATTGGTGAACTCTAATCTTGTTGGGCCGATACACCGATGTATTTCGACTGTCGGTGTGACCCCCTTCATTGGTGAATCTCTCAACTGCTCTTCCGATGCGCCAGTGGGATTATCTTCTGATACACCGATGTCTTCAACTTCAAACCACACTCGTTGGCAAGATAGACCACTATCAATGAAGCCTAACCAAGGTCTGCCGATACGCTGATACGACCAACTCTTGACGATGATACAAGGTTCTTTTAAAGGCAAAGGGCACCTAGGCTTATGGGGTTCAATTTGATGTATTTATTAAAAGCTCAAGGTGAATTGATGCTTATTGAAAATGCCACTTAGTCCTTCATTTGCATTCTAGGCACCATTTCCTATTGACTTAAATACTCCTCCTCATGCTAGGGTGCCATAATGAAGTGGTTTAGACAATAGGTACGCTTCACTTACTAGAGGCTTGTTCTCCTTCCACCTTAGGTGCACTTTTATGGTGGAACAAGTGTCAATGGGTGCCTTGTCTTAAATGAATGCTCTCTCTAAGTTGGACACCCTTTTGAGGCTTTATGAGTTGCAAATTGTGCCTTAACCCTTCATGCTTGTTGCTCAATGTTTGAATGTTTAAGAAAGTCTCCTTTAGGTGGTCATCTTAATGACTTTTTCTCAAGGTGCAATCATCCTAATGACTTGGATATTCATCCTAGTATTTTAGGATATCAGGCTACCAAACTTAGTCATTTTCAAGATCTCAAACATAAAGAATAACATGATGATTCATTTTTTTGTATTGCATGTAGTTGACCTTCTATACTACTCATAAAGAATATTAATATTTTCTGTTCAACATGATGATTCATTTTTTTTTTAAATACAACTTTTATTTTTTAGTTCCAAAATAAGGCTTAGGTGATACTTGAGTAATAATAGCTAGCTTATTGGATCAACAAACATCCTATGTAATACAATTGGACTTTAAATATTTGAAGTAGTCATCTACAAATATCCATTCAAACGTGGATTTATAATGCAAGTATGGACTCCATCAATAAAAAAGATTTGTATTAACCAAATATCCATATAGGTATACATCAATATCTGTCGATATAAGTATAACATATATACAAAATAGCCATATAGTCTTACAAGAATGCCATATAGGCATACAATATCAACTATATACAATACAAAATATATGTCCACAAATGCCATATAGGCATACAACAAAGGAACACAATAAAAAGTCATTCCCCTTTGGCTGGTGAAGAGAATAGATCACGGACAGCCTTTGATCTTCTAGGGGATGGAGATGCGCATGTGGGTGGTCTACTACAAACCTGCGGGCTACTCCTCCTATTTAGTTCTTCTTGCATCTTTAGCTGTTACAATAAAAAGTATAGACATTAATATATAGAAATTACATGTTATAAAAAATGAAACATTTAACAAAATAATCACTTACCGCTAACATATAATTTGTCTCCTCACTTGCCTTAGTAGCAGGATCAGGCCCTGGTGATGTCATGTCCTATAGAAACCATCCAAATAGAAATTAAATTTCAAATCAATAATCTTTTAATTTTTCAAAAATAGACAACTATAACAATGAATGTAAATTGAAATTTACTAATCTGCCTCATACCCCTGTCAATGCCATGGAGCTATGAATCGCAGAGGCCACACCATGCTCCATTGCCCTCTGAACATGGGGAGGTGTCTCTGCAGCCTGCATCATCTAGAAATAAAACAACATTATTCAATTACGAAAACTATAATAGTGATGCAAATCATGGCTCCTAACATACACACACGTTCATCTAAACATGGAAGTACACACAATAAAGCACACAAGTCACATACAAAAATCTAGTAAGTACAATTCATTCATTAAACTATTTATTTTATTACTTCCGTAAAGCTTTGAAGTCCACCACCACTAGTAGGTGTTGCCATGAAATCTACAATATTAACCTATTCAACATCCAAAATCAGATATTAGAATACTATTCATATAACGATGCTATTCACATGTAATATTTATAATTGTTTACTAGTTACATGCCCCGACAGTAGATGATCTAGTGTAAAATGCAGGTGGCGAACCACTGAAAACTGCATCGACGCTATGACCCTAAAATTTCATTAAAATCATCAATTTAAATTAGTTAATCTTGTATTTCAAAAATAAAATTTAATAAATTAAATTCAATAAACTTGCTAATATTTACCTGAGTATCAAGGCCGAAAGTCTCACTCAGGAGGGTATTTGTCGTCACCATTTGCTCAGCTATAGATGTAGCCTGTTAACCTGTGTCCTGACTATCCATGGGGTTATAACCACAGGCTGACCTGCAAGCCTGACAAGCATGGGGTGGGACCCTATTCCTTGCACTATCTCCCAACCCACTCTGTGCTGCAGGGCCGACATGCTCTATGATGCTCTGGGTCTAGACACTAATGGACTAAAGTGTATCAACCTCAACACTCTCGTTCACAATGGAAGGGATAGAAACATGCTCATGGGCTAGTCTGTTGATTACTCGTCTCACTACCCACTGTGGGTCAAGACGTTCCCCTGGTCTATCTTGTACTGACCCCCCACCTCTACCCTGGAAGTCCCGCATATCAAAATAGTTTGGCACTTTATTGAGGACAAAATCGCAGTAGAGTTTCCTCAAAAAGTATTACAGGACCTCATTATTATTGCATGGAGGATGGTCAAAAACCATCCACCACCTCCGCCCAAAATTGTCCCTTATCACTTGGTTGTCGTACCAATGGATAGGGAACCTCTTGCATGTAATGGGTGGAGGTTGATTTGTTTGCGGGTTTGTGAAAATCGAACACAAGTCTAATTTTGTGATTTGTAATTTTTCACATCTTGGTATGATAGCTTGTCTACATAATAATCTCTAAACTCTCTCCTCTTATCCGTCCAACTAGTTATTTGCTTGCTAATTGAACCTACATTTGATAACATAGATTCAAGAGATTCAACAAGCATGGACCTATGCAAGGTTGAAGTGGAAGGATCTTTCAACCTTGCAATTATATCTTCAATTTTTTTTTTGTTGTTTTCAATTTCCCCACTATATTTTCTTGTGTTCCAAGGGCATGTCGAGGAATGGATGGAGGAGGTTGTTCCGCAGGTATTTCCTCCTCAGGATTTTGCGGGTGTTGAGGAGGAGGAGGAGGTGCATTAACATTTCCTGACAATTAATGAAATATACATAAAAAACAACTCAAACCTACCTATTTAGAAGCAAATTCAAATAAAAAAATAAATAAAACTCACTCCTTTGGCGTGCTCGACATCGTGGCGGCATTTTGGTGACAAATCAGCAAGATTTTGGTGTTGAATTATCTTTTCCAAAATGCGAGCGTGCTTCCTAGGGTTTGCAAGCCACGGGGATGTAGGAGAAAAATAGAAATGAAATGAAATGACAAGTTTTTTTTTAATTTATAATAGTTAATAACGTGCTCGCATTATGTATGATTTTTTTTTAAACCATTTGGCCACTTTTTGGCCTCCCATCTTTTTGCACTTACCCAATTGTGGATTATTATTTTTATTTGTTAGTGGATGTTAAATAATGGATTAGATCATGATAGAGGGAATTATTTGATTCAACTAAATTTTATACAATTAAACTATTGAGAGGTATTTATTTTAAACAATCGGGTTGAGAAATCTAACTCTACGAGGATGATTTAAACCACATCGTTATTAATTAAAATTTAATATTCCTTGTAATCATGATGGTGGCAATTTAACTAAGTAAATTAAATTAAATGTTGTTTTAAACCTGACTCAGAAACCTAGTAAACTTTTTAAACGAAGTTAGTAAAACCTATTTCTGAGATTTGATCTACCAAGAAATTAGGAATAATGTAAATGATGCCGAGATAACTCTGATTGATCAAAAACGTGAAGGAGAACAAATTTATCAAGCTTTGTTGAAAAACATTTAAAATTATAGAAAACATGAAGGAGAACAAATCGATCAGAATTTGTTGAAAAATGTTCAATTAACTTATTCAACTAGTGAGACGTACGTAATTTAACACCAATCAGTAAACCTTTTGACCAAAATTAGTTTTAGTAAAATAAAGCCTATTCATGCCCGTGAGGTGTTATGTTGCTAGATTTTTTAAAAATTTAGGGTTTAGCTAGGTTAGTGAAGTTTAACCTTGTTAGAGAATATAATATTATTTTTTTACTGAGTATTGACATTTGATTCTTGTATTTTATCATCCTCTCATACATTCAACTTTTGGCTATTGATTTTGACTTACGTCAAAATCCCTTCATTCACATAGGTTAACTTAGGGTTTCAATAATTTATCCTAACCCTACTAGCGACGTTAACCACGTTGCATTGACCCCTAGTTAGCCTTTATTGTGATTGGTATGCGCACATGAATGCATTAACCCGTATTCATCTGTAATGTGTACGCCTTAAGCGTAATGCCACTGATCACACTTACACGTACAAGGGGGTTTCTAGGGAAGAATTGAAATTTTTTTGATATTTCGTGTCATGACCACATGACAAATGTGGACATGACACGTGTGATGCATGTCATGACCGCATGGGAAATGTGGGCATGATATTTGGTATTAGAGCCCAAGTTTAAACACTATGCTTATTTGGGCATGTTATTTATTCTGCAACTGTGATTAATTAGTGCCTACCTTGTTTTGTAGGATACCGCCCCGATGTAATCGGTGAGCATGATCGTGTAATACTGCATCCACTAAGGTGCACAGTGATTCCTCTATAGAGGGACAGGTACCTGCAGCCTTAGCAGATCTGCCAGTACCACAGGCACCACCAGTACTTGATATAGGTCCTCATATTTTGCAGACATTATAGGCCATGTTAGAGAGGCTACCGCCAGTGATACCAGCGCCATGTGACAAGCCTCGAGTTGATCCATGAGAGGAGCCACGTGAGGATCAGTGTGCTATGTCGTGAGCTAAGCAATGTGTAGATCCCAATGTCAATCTGCGAGAGGTGCCACTTATGGATCATTTTGTAGAGATACCTGATACTATAGTGGAGGAGGCAGGGTCAGCTTATAGAGCATGGAGTAGGAGTCCTCCGTGACATCTGAGATGAGATGGGACTGTGAGGGTAGAGCAGATGCATCGTGGACCTTATGAGTATGGTATGGATGAGTCAATTATAGGACAGAGATAGAGGAGATCCCATCAGAGATTTACTTAGGCTTAATCCACCTACCTTCACAGGAGCTACAGAGGGAGCTGAGGTTGAGGCTTGGCTCATCAATCTAGACAGGTACTTCACGTTGTGACCTTATGGGAGCAACACGAAAGTGCACGTAGCAGTACACCTCCTGAGAGATGCAACAACTACTTGGTGGTGCATTGAGGAGGGCAAGCACCGATTATCATTAGACACACTCACATGGGACACTTTCATAGAGCACTTTAATGTGTATTACTTGTCAAATCATTATAGACAGTGCCAGATAGATGAGTTCCATTACTTACAGCAAAGAGGACTCATGGTTACACAGTATGAGAGCTGATTTATTAAGCTTTCATGTTACGCAGAGTATCTCCACGATGAGAAACTTCTGGTGCACAAATTCATCAGGGGTTTGAATCATGGGATAGCAGGACCAGTGTGTATGGTAGACCCCCAGACTATGAGTGAGGCTTCTGAGAAGGCTTATATTATAGAGGGGATTCAGGGACGAGGGTAGAATTCACGCCTGCAGTTTCAGGACCGTAATCACTAGTAGTAGTAGAACTTTCATAGACCAAAACCAACACCATAGAGAGGAGGATTTAGTTCTCCATCATTACCTCTTAGGCCTCCACAGTAGCAACAGCAACATCATCAGAGATCTAGACCCCAGTAGAGGGCACAAGGAGGACATAATCATGGTTGGTAGCAGCAGGACCCACGTAGAGATCAAAGACAATAGGGATCATCTGCGGGACCCACGAGGTCACAGCAGTCATATAGAGGTTCACAGGGGTCCACAGGAAGGACTGGACAATAGTCGGGTAAGACTCAGTTAGGGCAGTTACAGGCTAGGGGCCCATGTTATGTTTGTGGTGGGGCAGGGCATTTGGCCAGAGAGTGTCCACAAGGTTTCACAGTAGGGGGACAACCCTGTTCAGGAGGGTCAGAGAAGACTATAGGAGATGTGGGCAAGTCCCATCGCATGTTTGCAGTGATTGACAACTGCCAGGTTGACTTCCAGGCCTCAGTTATTGAGACAGCAGGTATGATTGGGTGTGTTCACATTTCCATTCTTTTTTATTCTAGTACTACTAATTCCTTTATATCTACGTCATTAGTGGAACATTGCAGGTTCGTGGTTTCTAGGAAGGACATTAGGTGGGAGGTTGAGTTGGCCTCTGGGGCTAGGATGTCAGTAGATACCTTGGTTCAGGATTGCAACATTTCTCTAGGCTCGTTCACTACATCTTGTGACCTTAGAGTTATGCCATTAGGATCTTATGGTGTGGTTTTGGGTATGGAGTGGCTTGTGGCTCATAGAGCCAAGCTGGATTGTCATCGAAGGGCGATTAGCTGCTTAGATGATCATGGTGCACCGGTTGAGATAGTGGGTATTCAGAAGCTCACGGTAGTTCGTATGATTTCTGCTCAGTAGCTTAAGCGCTGCATGTGGAAGGGATGTCAAATGTTTGTTATCACGGTTAGTGATAGATCAGAGGATGAGCCTGAGGCTTCATTGGATGACCACCCTATCTAGAGAGATTTTGCCAATGTATTTCTGCCAGAATTACTAGGTATGCCTCCACACAGAGAGGTAGATTTCCACATTGAACTATACCACGTGCTGAGCCAGTGTCTCGTGTACCCTACAAGATGACTACACATGAGCTCATGGAACTCAAACTACAATTAGAAGAGTTACTTGAGAAGGTGCACGTCTGACCTAGCATTTCACCATGGGGTGCACCAGTTATCTTCGTAAAGAACAAGGATGGGTCTCTTTGCTTGTGCGTGGATTACAGGTAGTTAAACAAGGTGACAGTGAAGAACCGTTATCCTTTGCCTATGATTGATGACCTTTTTGACCGGATGCAGGGAGCCAGAGTATTCTTGAAAATTGATCTAAAATCTGGGTATCACCAATTGCACATCACAGAGGTAGATATTCATAAGACTTCTTTTCAAACTAGATATGGCCATTACGAGTTCACAGTGGTACCCTTCGGTTTAATAAACACCCCTGCAGTGTTCATGAGTCTCATGAACAAGGTGTTCCACACTTACTTGGATTGGTTAGTGATCATCTTTCTCAACAATATTTTGATCTATTCGCAGACCAAGGAGGAGCATGTGGATCATCTGTGTCAGGTTTTGTAGTGCTTGCAAGAGCAGCAGCTTTATGGCAACCTGATGAAGTGTGCCTTCTTCAGGACAAAGGTGCAGTACTTAGGGCACATCCTATCAGGCAATGGCATCTCCATAGATCCATCAAAGATTAGAGCTATTTACTATTGGCCAACACCCACCAGTGTGACAGAGGTTAGGAGTTTCATGGGATTAGCCAGTTACTACCGCATATTCATTAAGGGCTTTTCCAGAATAGTGCATCCCATCACTTCCCTTTAGCGGAAAGGGAAGAGTTTCACTTGGACTGAGCAGTGTGAGAGGGCCTTTGAGGTCCTCAAGGAGTGTCTTATCAGTGCTCCCATCTTGGTGGTTCCAGATCATGTAGAGGATTTTGTTGTTTACACAGATGCATCACTTGAGGGTTTGGGAGTCATGCTTATGTAGGGTGGTAGGGTGATTGCATATGAGTCATGTAAGCTCAAGACACATGAGTTGAACTACCCTACTCATGATTTCGAGCTTGCAGTAGTGGTACATGCTCTTATTCGTTGGAGACACTTTCTCTTAGGTCATCTCTTTGAGCTCCATTTGGATCACCATAGCTTGCAGTACATATTCACACAGCCAAATTTGAATGCCTGCCAACGGTGTTGGATGGAGTTATTATGCGAGTACGACTTTGATGTCCACTACATCAAAGGGAAGGAGAATGTGGTCACTGACTCCTTGAGTCAAAGGCGCCACGAGATCCTGACCTTGACCTTGAGTGCGGACTTGAGAGAGTGCATTATACAACATCTACCTAAGGATGAGTGGCTTCTTGAGGTGCAGCGGGAGAGCCAGAAATAGAGGGCCCTTAAGGGCAGATTCACTTGATATTCCCTTGAGTCAAATGGTTTGCTTAGACATCGTCAATGCATCTATGTACCTCATGCGGGAGATCTTCATTTAGTGATTCTTTCAGAGGTTCATAGAGCACCTTATGCAGTACACCCAAGGGTGAAGAAGATGCATGCCGAATTGTGATAGTTATACCATTGGGCAGGTGTGAGACATGACATTGCAGAATATGTTTCCTGTTGCCTTGAGTGCCTGAGGGTCAAGGCCAAGCATCAGCATCCAGCAGGACTGTTGTACCCTCACGAGAGACCTGAGTGAAAATGGGACACCATTTCCATGGATTTCATTATTGGTCTACCTATGTCATCACACCGCCATGATGCCATCATGGTGACGGTTGACAAGTTGACCAAGGTGGCGCATTTCTCACCTGTACTCATGACATACAATGCACCATCTATGGTGAGAGTTTTCTTAGATCAAATTTTTAGATTACATGGAGCACCTCATCATATCATTTCTGGTAGAGATTCAGTATTTACTTCAACCTTTTGGAGAGCCTTGCAGCAGGCATTGGGCACACAGCTCAACTTTAGTTCTGCTTATCATCCTGAGACTGATGGACAGACAGAGAGAATTAATCAGGTTCTCGAGGATATGCTCCGAATGTATGTCATGGACCATCAGAGTAGATGGGAGGAGTATCTATATCTGGTTGATTTTGCCTACAATAATGGGCATCACAGCTCATTGGGTATGCCTCCTTTTTAGGCTTTATATGGAAGACCATGCAGGACACCATTCAGTTGGGATCGGATAGAGGACAGGGTTTCCATTGGTCCAGAGTTAGTTCAGGATATGGAGCAGCAAGTGACATTGATTAGGCAGAGAATTTAGGAGGCATATGATAGACAGAAAAAGTATGCCGATGCTAAGAGAACTGATCAGAGCTTCTCAATGGGTGATAGAGTATTTTTGAGAGTGCAACCGCACAAGAGTCTAATCTATTGTGGAAAGGGCTCTAAGCTCGTACCTCATTTTGTAGGACCTTTTGAGATCTTGGAGCAGATAGAACCTACAGCCTATCATCTAGCCTTGTCACCTAGCCTGTCGCATATCCATGATGTTTTCCATGTTTCAGTTTTACGATGTTACATATCTGACTTATCTCACGTATTGGATTGGAGTACTCTTCAGGTAGAGGTAGACGGTCAGCTGGCTTTGGAACCAATTCACATATTGGCTCATTGGACGATGGGCCTTCGAGGTCGAGAGCTGGACTAGGTTAGGGTCCAGTGGGACAGGTACGATGAGGTCATGGCGACATGGGAGGATGCAGCAAGATTGAGGGCCCTTTATCCTCACCTCTTTGAGCACATCCAGGAGGAAGTACAGTCTTGCGGGGGACGATGTGAGTCCTACCTTTTTGATTCCCTTACATTGGACTATTATTTTACTGTTGATGATACATTTAGACTTGTGGGACTGTTGATCCTGAATTTCCAAACTATTAGACTTTATGATGTATGTGGATTGTTATGCTTAGTATGTTTACGATGTGTTAGACCTAGATATTACTTTACAGGTGATGTTAGATAGATGCTTTATATTATGATGTTATGGGAAAACTAATTGGGTGATGTTAGATAGATTTTTTTTTTGTGATTCAATCTTGGGAATGGATGTTTGAAATGCAGAATTTATAATCTAAATTGTAATGTGACTTCCTTGATGCTTATGTGAACTTGTGATATTTTATGTGAGTGTATGTTATAATTTGCTTCAGCTATTATACATATATGTGGAATTAACTTTGCAATTGAGTGCACAGGTATTTCTAACAAGCCACAGGAAATTAGAGATCATACCACACACGATGTTGTTATCCCTTGTGAAGTCGATCTAGTTCCACGAGGAACCAAGATCAACTTTGTGTATGATGAAATTCTGTAATGCTGATTGCATGTTGTTAATCAAGCTAGGTATACCCCTCTTTTAATTTGAACTCTAATTTGTGTTGTATGAATTTTGTCTTTGAATTTCATTTTTTTAATTTTAAATTTTGAGACCCCTTTTCATGTGCTTTAACTTAACCCTAGGTGCTCAAAATGAGCTAAACTTGACCCTGGGTTGTAACCCTTGGTAAAACTCTATTTGGTCACCTTAACTTCACCCTAAAGTTAAGTCACGAAATTGGAGGCATGGGAGGGAGAGGATGAGTGACTCAAACACTCAACCCCATCCTTACCACTTCCCAAGGTTGGAAATGTCTCCAAGACCCCCCAATTGTGGAGGACTTTACTCCAAGTCTCTATCAAAATTGGTCAGGGTACCTTGGAGTTGTGTGGTCCCTCTTAGGAGGAAAGGAATGGAACATGTGTCACCCATTCCCTCTTAAGCTCCACTTTTCTCTCCCACATGTAGGAGAGAGGACAAGTGAAAGGGTGAGAGAGACTTGGGGATGGGTGAGTGACATGTGTCATCACCCATCCCATGGGTCTTGCTTGTAGTG
Organism: Cunninghamia lanceolata; assembly: GCA_027924645.1. Taxonomy (NCBI): domain Eukaryota; kingdom Viridiplantae; phylum Streptophyta; class Pinopsida; order Cupressales; family Cupressaceae; genus Cunninghamia; species Cunninghamia lanceolata. Next base: position 10,590,859 of record BSBN01000391.1, on the reverse strand, counting down.
GGGAGGAAGAGTGAGGAGGTGACAAGTGTCACCTCCCCATTCCTCAAAGCTCATGGGTTGAGCTTATTTTAATCCCACTTGGAGAAGGTTATGGGTGGTTGATTTTTTGGAAAATTTGATTTGTTTGGAATTTACTTTGGGGAAAAAGTTAGAGAGAGTTTTGTGGCTTGTGTTGGAGGAGGATTTGGAGAAGCTCTACATCAACCATCTACCATAATTGGGATTTTAAAGGTTGGCTTCAAGGCTAAGGCCTTCCCTTTGTATTTTTGTTTTCTTGTTTGATGCTATGTGTGAGATCTATTTTCTTGAGTTTTTATTGTTATTGTGGGGAAAATTTGTAGGGTGTTGTAAGAGCCTCTCCCACTTGGGAGAAGATGCTCAACAAGTGTGGGGTGGGGTAGGAGTGAACCTCCTTGGGGTCATTGCTTTGTTTTTGTAGTGTTGTAAGCCTTGAGGGCAATATATGAGATTTTTGAGCAATATCTGAAATGGCTTGAGAGCCAAAATAGAAGCTTTGTGGAAATTGTGTTTAAATGTGTTGGCTAGATGCAATATGAGGTATTTGTTTTGGGATATTTGTAGGAGTGGCACTCTTGAGTTGAGTGTGTCCACTCCCCTACCCCTTTGAACTCATCCTAGTTGAGTTCTTGTGTTGTGCTATCCATGGGTGTAAAATTGTGTTTGGTTGTTTGAATGCCTTGTTGTGAAGCGGAATGAGATTTCAAGTGTGTTGATGACCTCCCTAACTCAGGGGTGACCATCTTGCAAGTCTATGGTAGGGAGGAGAGCAAGATGTGTGGTTTTCTTTCCCCTTGTTGTGATATGCAGGTTCATTGGAGCTAAGTTGTGAAGTTGGAGTAAACACCTTGTTCTTGGAGTTGATATTTTATTTTGCTTTACTCTTGAGAGGGAGCTTGGCCTACTTAGGAGATTGTATCATTTGTTAGTTTCAAGGAGGAGGACATTGTCCTATCTCTTGTTGTAAAAATGCATTTTCTTATGTTGTGTGTAAGCCATTTTCATTGTATTAGAAAGTTAAAATTTGATGATTTAATTCTTATCATTCAAGAAAAGTTGAAGGAAGAAAGTTTGTTTTAAAAGTTATTTCATTTGTATGTAAATTTTAAAATTATCAAATATGAATGTTGTGGTTTCATTATGGAGACAAAATATAAAATTTGTATATTGTTTTTATGAAAGAGAAAGTTAGATGATGTTAAGTAATAGAAGTATTTACCTATTTGTATTTATTTCTTTTCTTTAGAAATGAACATATTAATCATATAATGAATATATTTTAAAATGAGTTCCTTGTCTTGTAGAAGATTTGATTTTAAAAAAATGGATATATATATCTTTGTGTATTGTTTATAAAGTAAATTTGTATGTGGTTGAAAAGAAAAAAATATATATTTATTATGAGTATTTGAATGTATACATTAAATGTATTTAAATATAAATTGATTTCATTATTTCTGCCAAACAAATTTGACTGTATTAAATATACTCATATATATATATATATATATATATATATTTTATTATAGCATTAACTGTGAATTTGAATTATAAATATGGGCTGCTGTGTACATACTTACATGTGTATATATATATATATATATTTATATATATAAAAATGTAAATATATATATAAATATATATTTTATATTGAATGAAACTTAAATATAAGAAAATATTAATAAATATAAAATGCCGAATATTGAGAAGAGACTATTTTTTTTACAGTTGTGGCTTTTACAGAGAGTAGTTTTAATGTTAATGGTGGGGGGTTCAAACCCGCCCACCACTGTGCTTTTCTAGTTTTAGGTGTGGGGAGGGGGGCGGAGCCCCTACCCACACCCCATCATATGGGATGTGAGTGGGGGCTTCGTCCCCCTTCCCACACTCCCCTCCTCCATCTCCCATGGCCTCTGCTGTTTACACCACTGCGATCTCCCCTTTAACTCTGTCCCTTTGCACAGTCCACCGTGGCTCCTCCTCCATGGCCCCCTCTTAGTACCTCCACCATTTTGCAACCACCACACTCCATAGTTCTACCCTCTGCTCAATGGCCTTCGCCAAACCTCCACTGCCAACATCTCACCTCCACTGTAGCTGGCCTCCTCACAACTCTTCCTCCCTGGCTATCAAAAGATTAGGGTTTTTAGTAAAAGAAAAATAATATATATTTATTCTTAAAAGAAAACTAGAGTATAAATTAATATATACACAATCAATATATATATATGCCATCATATGCATTTCATATTTATCCTCCATTACAACTTGCAACACAACACAAACACAAGAGCAACAAAATGAGAGAAAGAGAGAAAGATAAAAGTGAAAACAAATAGGAGAAAAAACATGAGTTTCAAAAATAGGGCTAGGTTTTTGCCATAAAAAAAATAATATTTTAAGGTTGGGGGAATTTAGGGCAAAGAGAAATTAAAAATTCTTTTTTAAAATTTAACTTCCCCTCTTTTAAATATTTTGCTCATTTGTTTTAAGTTCTGATTTTATAAAGAGAATTTTGAGATAATTTTATTTAATGGGTGAACTTTATTATAATTGTGGATTATTATTTTTATTTGTTAGTGAATGTTAACTAATGGATTAGATCATGATAGAGGGAATTGTTTGATTCAACTAAATTTTATACAATTAAAATATTGAGAGGTATTTATTTTAAACAATCGAGTTAAGAAATCTAACTCTACAAGGTTGATTTAAACCACATCGTTATTAATTAAAATTCAATATTCCTTGTACTCATGATGGTGGCAATTTAACTAACTAAATTAAATTAAATGTTGTTTTAAACCTGACTCAGAAATGTAGTAAACTTTTTAAACGAAGTTAGTAAAACCTGTTTCCGAGATCTGATCTACCAAGAAATTAGGAATAATGTAAATGATGCAAAGATAACTCTGGTTGATCGAAAACATGAAGGAGAACAAATTTATCAAGCTTTGTAGAAAAACATTTAAAATTATAGAAAACGTGATGGAGAACAAATTGATCAGACTTTGTTAAAAAATGTTCAATTAACTTATTCAATTGTTTTACTAATTCAACTAGTGAGACGTAGGTAATTTAACACCAATTAGTAAACATTTTGATCAAAATTAGTTTTAGTACAATAAACCCTATTCACGCATGTGAGGCGTTATGCTACCAGATTTTTCCAGAATTTAGGGTTTAGCTAGGTTAGTGAAGTTTAACCTTGTTAGAGAATATAATATTGTTTTTTGCTGAGTATCAACATTTGATTTTTATATTTTATCATCCTCTCATGCATTTGACTTTTGGCTATTGATTTTGACTTATGTCAAAATCTGTTCATTCACATTGGTTAACTTAGGGTTTCAATTGTTGATCCTAGCCCTATTGGCAACATTAACCACATCGCAATGACCCCCTAGTTGGCCTTCATTGCGATTGGTATGCGCACATGAATGCATTAACCCGCATTCATCTCTAATGTGTATGCCTTAAGCATAATGCCATCGAGCATGCTTATGCGTGCGAGGGGTTTTTAGGGAAGTGTGGAATTTTTCTTGATATTTCATGTCATGACCACATGACAAATGTGGACATGACATGTGTGATGCGTGTCGTGACCGCATGGGAAATGTGGGCATGACAATATTATTAATGGAGATTGTAACATGCAATAGAAACTATGCAACACAGAAACATCAAAACAAAAAATTAAACACACAACATAGTGTTTACATAGAGAAAACCCTTACGGGTAAAAAACTTCACAAGGAAAGAGGCACAAGTTTGTATTAATCTATAAAATATTGTACAGTACAACAACTCAACAACTATCTCCACCAATCTTCAACTTGACAGCATTTCGGCAGCATCTAAGTACCTAAAATATGTAATGCAACAACAAATACGATGGCAAATATTTATAGAGAAGTTTTCCCTCCATTCTAGGCATCCACTTTCTCTCTCCTCCAATAACCCCACATGCAAGCATTAAATGTCGTCATACATATGACCACCAAGTGGCAAAAACATACCCATGCAAGGTGGGGTGCCTATGTCCAAGAATAGCATGTAAAAGTATCTTATGACATGTGATAACCATCATAGATACCAATAGGGCTTAAATTTGATAGTCGACCTTGCCTGTCAAGGAATTTTTTTCCTAAAGTCTAGTTTCCATTATTGCCTTTCAGATGACAATCAAGTTTTTTAATGCAAGTCAAATTTTATATTTTAGGCTGGTGTCATGGAGCTTTAACAACATGTAAATAGTGTAGGATATCTGGAAATAGAGCCATCCAACAATAGATATGCATGTAAAATGTGGAAGTAATAGTCATGGTATATAAAATGTTAAGCAATAAAAGAATAAGGAAACATGCATCATGCAATATTACCTCTAGTCACACCCCTAGGCTGCAGTTTTAATCACTTCCTTATTTTCTTTTCAATTACTAACATGTAATACAAAAACATATTCTTCATGATTCTCCTCCAATGCAAAACCAAAGAATTTCAAATTGCAGTGACTTATAATACTTGTTCAATTACAGGTATAATATTTAGTTGAAATCTAGTAAGATTTTGTTCTCTTTGAACTATGATGGAATTGATTGGGTTTGAAACTTTAGCTTATTCTGAAAGCATGGTTCCAAATTCCAAATAAAGGGCAAAATCATAGATATATAATATATTTTAAAAATGAATGACATATGAACATTGGACATATTAATAATTTAATATTACTATTTCCAATTGTTTCTATTTCACTATTTTTTATGTGCAATAAAAAGCCTAAAAAATTGTGCTAAAAATACCAAAAATGAAATAAAATATTTTTAAAAAAAATAAACATTTTTTTTAAATAATAGAAGTTCCTATTAAAAAATTTAAAAATAAAAGGAATATATATATATATATATATATATATATATATATATATATATAAAGCCTAGAAAGTTGTGCAGAAATTTAAAATGAATATATTCTATAAAAAACAAATCTAAAAATTTGGATTTTTTTAAAATAATATAAATTCCTATTAAAAAATTAAAGAATTATAGATATATATATATACACACACACACATACATATACATATATACAGTCATATTTTCATATTAATTATTTTTTTTACAATTTTTTAAATAAATTGCATGTATGTTAATACAGTGAAATATTTAAAAACATCTATACAATTGTCAAATTTAGGCCCTTGATACCACCAACAATAAATCTTCCCAATATGGGCACCTAGGACTAATAATAGCAACCATAAGTAATAATGGGTGTCATATGCATCATACATGCATGTAATCTTATGACAACTTGTAGCTTCCATAAATCCACTTAAGCCACATTATGACAAGTTGTCATACATGCCAAAAATAGTAGATTCCTCAAGGGGAACACCTACCCTCATTTAGCTCTGAGTTTTTACATTGCCAACAATAAATATCACTCTTTAACTTCCGTCGGTAACTCTGAAATTACCACTGTCAATGAGACTACCTCATTCCCTTATGGGTAGTTACAAATTACAAATAATAAATAGAATAAATACAGTATTGGAATTTACAAGGTTAATGATACCTTATTCCAACATTCTCCCACCTGACATTATAAATTGTAAATCAACCCATAGGAAAACAAATGAAATAATCAGGCACTAGAAACAAGGCCCATGGCCTCTCTGCACCACATGAACTTCTCTATGCTCACAGGTTTGGTCAATGAATTTGCAACATTCTCCTGAGTGTTTATCTTCTTCAACTCAATCTATCCATTTGCAACCAACTCTTGAACAAAGTGATACTGAACATCAACATGTTTAGTCTGAGCATGATACATAAGATTCTTGGCCAAATAGGTAGCACTCTAGCTATCACAATCAATCTGAATGATCTTGCAATCAAAACCAATACCTGTACACGATCTCCTCAACCAAACTACCTCCTTAGAGACATGAGTAGCAGCCATATACTCTTCTTCTATGGTGGACAAAGCAAATATGGGCTGCCTCTTACTCATCCAACTCACTGCTCCTCCAAGCAGAGTAAACACATAGCCACTAGTGGACTTTCGACTATCTAAGTCACATGCCCAATCTACATCAACAAAACCCTTTATGTCCAAAGATTTATCAGCACTATCAATACCAGAGGAAACCAAACAATAATCAAGAGTACCTGCAAGATATTTAAGCACCTTCTTCACATAATTCTAATGTTGTCTACCAGGGTTAGACATAAATCTGCTCAAAACTCCCACTGCTTGGGTAATATTTGGTCTAGCGCAGACCATTGCATACATCAAACTCCCTACAACACTAGCAAATGGCACATTAGACATATTCTCAAAATCATCCCCAGTGTTTGTACACATATCTAATGAAAGCTTATTACCAATGGGTAAAGGAACTCTAACTGGGTTATAGTCCTGCATAGTAAATCTCTGTAAAATAGTATTCACATACCTACTTTGTGACAACCAAAGCTTTCTATTACCTCTGTCCATTCTGATCTCCATTCCTAGGATATACCTGGTAGCTCCAAGATCCTTCATATCAAATGTACCTAAAAGTTGGGCTTTAAGCTCACTGATCATACCCTTGTATTGCTGAAAAATAACATATCATCAACATACAATGCAATGACCAGTATAGAATCATTAACATAATAAATGTAAACAAGGTGATCCTCCTCGCTTCTAACAAAACCCAATTTCAACACAAATGAATCAAACTTTTGATACCACATTCTGGGGTACTGTTTCAAACAATGGATAGACCTCTTTAACTTGAAAACCTACTGTTCTTTTCCTTTTACCTCAAAACCTATAGGATGTTGCATATAAATTTCTTCCTCAAGATCTCCATGCAAGAATGCAGTCTTAACACCCTTTTTCTCAATCTCTCAATCATAAGTTACAGTAATGGATAAAAGAAATCTAATAGAAGTCAATTTAGCAACAAGAGAGAATATCTCACCAAAATCAACTCCCTCTCTCTAGGAGTAGCCCTTGGCTACCAATCTAGCCTTGTACTTCTCCAATGAACTGTCTGCTCCAAGCTTTTTCTTAAAGACCAACTTACAACCTATGGCCTTTCTTCCTTTGGGAAAATGATCAAGATACCAGGTGTTACAAGAGTCTAAAGCCATCATCTCCTCCTACATGGCTAACTTCCAAGACTCATTATCATATGAAAAAATAGCTTCCCTATAGGATCTAGGCTCAACGTTAGTACTCAATAAAACAAATACGCAATGGAAATCTAGTAGGCTATACCTGTCAACTAGATTATGTTATCTTATGGATCTCCTCAAGGGTGGAGTAAGAGTCTCAACTTGTTCTTCTACATGATCATATGTACCAACTTCTTCTATAACAATAGATTCATCTTCATCAAAACTACTCGAATCTTCTTCTTCTTCTTCACCCCCAATCCATCATTTTGTTCTTCTTGAGGTACATCTTGCTCCTCTAAATCAAAGTACACTCTCTTTACCTTTTAATCTTTTTCTTTTGGCTGCTTAGGTTTAGAAATAGCTCTAAGTTCCCTGAAAATAACATCTCTAGAGAATATAATCTTATGGGTTGGTGGATTCCAAAACTTATATCATTTGACATTATCACCATATCTAATGAATGTACACTTTTTAGCTTTTAGATCCAACTTAGAAAGCTTTTCCTTAGGCACATGAACAAAATCCTCATAGCCAAAAACCCTTAAATGTGAAATAGAAGGTTTCTTACCTGTCCACACTTCATAAGGTGTCGAATCAAGAGCCTTACAAGGAGATCTGTTTATCAAGTAGCAAGTAGTACACACAGCCTCTGTCAAATTTTTTTTATCCAACTGTGCATGTCACTCAGCATACTTCTGGCCCTTTCCATGATTGTTTGATTCATCAGTTCTACAACACCATTCTTTTGTGGTGTATACAAAGTTGTCTTTTGTTTGATAATACCTGCATGCTTGCAAAACTCATCAAATTCCTTAGAGAAATATTCCCCTCTATTGTCAGATCTTAATATTTTTATCTTTAATCCTAATTGGTTCTCTACTGAGACTTTAAATTCCTTAAACTTAGTGAAAACTTTGAATAGATTTGTGTTTCATAAAATAAATCCATGTAAATCTGGATACATCATCAATGAATGTAACACAATAACAAGATTTTCTGATAGAATCATTATCCACAGTTCCAAACACATGCATATGAATAATTTCAACATGTGTCAATTAGAGGATGATAACTAATTGCACATGTGGAGGATAAGACAACTTACTCCAACTATCAACAACTCAACACACAACTAGACTCAACTAGACATCTAGAAGACTCACTAAGTCAACTTAATATGTGTGAATTATGTGTTCACACCAACACCCCCCCTTAAGTGCAACTTAGGGAGTAGTTGACTAAAATAAAGATGCAATGATGGATGGGTCTCAACTACTAGGCCATGTTAGATACCCATGTACAACAAATCTCAAGTGGAGGAAAGGAGAAAACCTCATGGGACAAAACTCCTCTCCAAAAGTGAGAATGCATAAAACAAATGAAAGATGTGATGGAAGGAGGACTCAAGACCCCCCAAGGATTACATCCAACACATATAAAATCAAGTACCCCCCATAGGAGAGAAAATGTGAGACTATATGATGCAGAGGCATCCACACTATAACCTTCGCATATAGCATGGATGTCTGCAGCCCATCCTCGTCATCATCATCATCACCATCATCGTCATATTTTGCTTTACTCTGTCAGCATCATCATATTTCCTGTACACACCAACAGCATCATCATATTGCGGACGATCGCAATTGTCCTCCTGCCGACTACTATTCACTTCTTCCGTCTTCCGCCTATCATCATCACCATGATGTTCGACTAGCGCAAACATCCTCCTGTTGCACTGTTCATCAGGCGCCAAGCTCCATCGGCATCATCATGATATGCAACACCACCTTCGTCAGCAGGATATTCAATATCCGGTTGCTCCAAAAATCCTGATGACGACCACTTCAGCACCTTCCCTTCGATGCTCCGCTAGCCGACGACACAAGCAACATCATCATGATCTGCTTTATCCGGTTCTCTCGAAACCTCCTGATGATGTTCATACAACCTTCTGCCACGGACTTCCGCCGATACCTAAGCACTTAATGACAGCAGGATAAACTAACGTAGGGGGATATCTCAATATCCTGATGACGATGACGTCATATCCTGATGACGATGACGTCACCCAATATCCTGATGACCTCTTCAACACTTAGTAAAAAAAAATGAACTTTCACTCCCGCATCTGTTAGCGATACGCGGATGATGGGCTCTCCCGAGAGATGATCCTGACGGCGATATATACACTTAGTATATGTCCGACTTAAAACATCCTGATGCACTCGCAACATGCAAACTCCAACAGTTTCATGACCCGATCTTCTACCTGATGCCGATGCACTCCTCCTCGGCTCCTCCAGATGATGATCACCCCGACGCACTTGCACTTCATGCACTCGAAAGCATCATGCTCTCCTCCACTTATCTGGATGACGATATCCAAACTGACTGCAGGATATTCACCAAGATATCCTGATGATGCCATTTTGACGAACTTTCAGCCTTAGCGAAATTTCACTTCGCCGATCCTCCAGGGATGACCCGATCCACTCTTAGGGTGATCTTCCACACTTTATCTTATCAGCTCGACCTAGCACATACCCATGCTAGGGTCTTCAACATCTCTCGACGGCGATCCTGCACACCTGCATGCAAACAAACAAACTACAACCTAACCTACTGTACATCGCCATTCCACCGGTCAGACGGATCAACCAGTGGAATGGATCAGTAAATCCATGAAACTGCTCAAACCAGCAAATCGATTTAACAATGGAATTCAACCAGAGAAAGAACACAAACAGGATCACTTTATTTGATTTCAGAAGATGTAAATACAATGATCAATCTCTCTCTCAGTCTCACTCTCTGCAACCTAGCTCGATCGATGATATCTATCTGTATATGCAATATCAACCGATCCTCATGTTTAAATAGATTTGCCTTCGAGTACTACTGACCCGACTCCAAGCGGCTGGGAACTCTCCAAGCGGCTGGGAGATCCAACCGAACATACATCATGACAGCTGTTCTAACAAACTTAACTAAAAATAGTAAAAGCCTGGTCAGCATGATCTTATCATGATCAGCGTGACCTTATTACATGCATTGGTCTTAACAGACCTTCTTGGAAACATAAACAAGACCTAAAACAACTAACTGCCTTATCAAGACCAGCTGTCAGGTAGGTGCTCCTACACCATACTCCCCAACAGAAAAGAACTCATGTCCCATGAGTTTAGTATGTGGAAGTCCTCCACCTCTACACTTTGCCTGTGCAATGTTCTGCCCTGTTCCAGCTGTGTCTGCTGCTGTCTCTTGGCTGCTCCAAGACTTCGGAACTGTAACTTGCTTTCTGGCAAGTAAATCCTCATGCCTGTCAATGTAGGCCTTTTTCTCACATACCCTGTGTTTGTCAGGTTGTCTGACCAGAACCTCTGTCTGAACTACCTCTTGAACTGCTGAAATGTTCAATCCTATCTTCCTGTCAATCTTTATAGGACAAGCAATAGTCCCAACGATGACAACATCCTTGTCATTCTTCTGAACTGGTTGCTGTGTGCAAACCTGTTTCTGAACCTGCTGCTGACCTCTGTCAGTCACAACTGAAACTTTCTTCAGCTTGTTGTCTTTAACAACTCCTTTCCCTGCAGTGTCCTGAACTGCCTTTATGCCTGCTCCTCTAGGCATCTGCACAAATTCCTTCTTTCCCATTAAAATGACTTTGGCTGCCTTCTGTGCTGCAGCTGCTTCCTGTAATGGCATCAACTTAATAGTCTTCCCATCTTTCTTGATGGTATAGGTATTAGAATACCCATCATACAGTACTCTTGTGTCAAATTGCCATGGTCTACCCAATAGTAGGTGACAACATTCCATGGGCAATATGTCACACAAAATTCTATCATGATATGCTCCAATCTGAAAATCCACATATGCCTGTTCAGAGACAAAAAGTGATTGACTATCACTCACCCAAGATGCCTTGTAAGGGTGTGGATGTGGAATCCTTTCCAAATGCAGTTTATCCACCATTTCCTGGGATACCATGTTGTCTGTTGAACCAGTATCAATGACAACCTTGCATACTTTACCTTTACTCTTGCATGTGGTCTTGAAAAGATCTCTTCTTTGCATCATATCCTTTGATGCCTGCAAACTAATTCTCCTTAACATCAATGATTCTCCACTCTCTGGATATCCATAATTATCAGGATCTCTGTTTAAACTCTGCGCACTTTCTTCTACTTTCTCTTCTTGCACAAGTTGTACTCTCTTGTCATTAGTTCTATCATTTCTGGATGATGAACCTTTGTTTTCTGGACATTTGAAAGATGGATGACCAAACTCTCCACAGGTGTAACATTTTCCTGAAAATGTAGTAGAACCTCTACCACCTCGAAATCTTCCTCTATTACCTTTCCATCCACCTCTGAAATCAGACTGTCCCTGTCCTTTACCAGTGTCTTCTTGACCCTCATTGATTTGCTTTTGTGCAGGGGCTGTTCCTCTTCCCCTATGGTTTCCTCTTCCTCTCATGGACTTATCATGTCCTCTATTCATCTTTTCTTCAATCCTGATTGCCATTTGATAACAATCCTCCACATTCTTAGGGTTAGCTAACACTAACTCATCCTGTATGTTAAACCTCAAACCAGCCAAGTACCTAGCCACCTTTTCTACCTCATTCTCATGATGACCAGATCTCATGCTCAACTTATAAAATTCTTCAGTATATGTCTTCACATCCCTTTCCTTCTGCTTTAAAAATTACAGTTTCTTAAACATCTGGATTTCATAATCCCTTGGCAAGAATTTACCTTTGATCCTTGCTACCATCTTATCCCATGAAATGATCTTTGACTTCCCTTGTTTCCTTCTCTTAGATTGTACATAATCCCACCATACCAAAGCATGACCTCCTAACTTGGTCTTTGCAATCTTTACCTTCTGATCCTCAGCAACATCTTCACATTCAAAGTGATTATCAAGTGCAGCAATCCAATCCAACAACTCATCTTCATTCAAGCTTCCAGTATACTTGGAAACATCAACCTTTACCTTAGGTTTATCATTCTGCACTGCCTTTAACAGTTTTACAAATTTCTGGTCTTCAGCATCCAAATCTTCAGCTACCTCTTCATACTCTTCAACAGTATCTTCATCTTCTTCAGACTCACTGTCTTCCACTTCCCTCTTTTTGTTCTTTTCCAGGGCTGTCAGCCTGGCTTGAAGTGCTTCAGCAAGCTCCTTCATCTTCCTCATCTCTCTAGCATGTTTCTTCTTCATCTCCTGCAATTCCCTTGCAGTACCACTACCTTTCGGAGGCATTTTGTCAACCTCTCATTCTACACACAACACACAATTCAACTCTACCTCTGCCCTTTCGGTGACAGAATCAACACACAACAGCCCAGACCTTTTGCTGAGCTCTGATACCACTATGATGCAGAGGCATCCACACTATAACCTTCGCATATAGCATGGATGTCTGCAGCCCATCCTCATCATCATCATCATCACCATCATCGTCATATTTCGCTTTACTCTGTCAGCATCATCATATTTCCTGTACACACCAACAACATCATCATATTGCGGATGATCGCAATTGTCCTCCTGCCGACTACTATTCATTTCTTCCGTCTTCCGCCTATCATCATCATCATGATGTTCGACTAGCGCAAACATCCTCCTGTTGCACTGTTCATCGGGCGCCAAGCTCCATCGGCATCATCATGATATGCAACACCACCTTCGTCAGCAGGATATTCAATATCCGGTTGCTCCAAAAATCCTGATGACGACCACTTCAGCACCTTCCCTTCGATGCTCCGCTAGCCGATGACACAAACAACAGCATCATGATTTGCTTTATCCGGTTCTCTCGAAACCTCCTGATGATGTTGATACAACCTTCTGCCACGGACTTCCGCCGATACCTAAGCACTTAACGACAGCAGGATAAACTAACGTAGGGGGATATCTCAATATCCTGATGACGATGACGTCATATCCTGATGACGATGACGTCAACCAATATCCTGATGACCTCTTAAACACTTAGTCAAAAAAAACGAACTTTCACTCCCGCATCTGCTAGCGATACGCGGATGATGGGCTCTCCCGAGAGTTGATCCTGACGGTGATATATACACTTAGTATATGTCCGACTTAAAACATCCTGATGCACTCGCAACATGCAAACTCCAACAGTTTCATGACCCGATCTTCTACCTGATGCCAATGCACTCCTCCTCGGCTCCTCCAGATGATGATCACCCCGACGCACTTGCACTTCATGCACTCGAAAGCATCATGCTCTCCTCCACTTATCCGGATGACGATATCCAAACTGACTGCAGGATATTCACCAAGATATCCTCATGATGCCATTTTGACGAACTTTCAGCCTTAGCGAAATTTCACTTCGCCGATCCTCCAGGGACGACCCAATCCACTCTTAGGGTGATCTTCCACACTTTATCTTATCAGCTCGACCTAGCACATACCCATGCTAGGGTCTTCAACATCTCTCGACGGCGATCCTACACACCTGCATGCAAACAAACAAACTACAACCTAACCTACTGTACATCACCATTCCACCGATCAGACGGATCAACCGGTGGAATGGATCAGTAAATCCATGAAACCGCTCAAACCAGCAAATCGATTTAACAATGGAATTCAACCAGAGAAAGAACACAAACAGGATCACTTTATTTGATTTCAGAAGATGTAAATACAATGATCAATCTCTCTCTCAGTCTCACTCTCTGCAACCTAGCTCGATCGATGATATCTATCTGTATATGCAATATCAACCGATCCTCATGTTTAAATAGATTTGCCTTCGAGTACTACTGACCTGACTCCAAGCGGCTGGGAACTCTCCAAGTGGCTGGGAGATCCAACCGAACATACATCATGATAGCTGTTCTAACAAACTTAACTAAAAATAGTAAAAGCCTGGTCAGCATGATCTTATCATGATCAGCGTGACCTTATTACATGCATTGGTCTTAACAGACCTTCTTGGAAACATAAACAAGACCTAAAACAACTAACTGCCTTATCAAGACCAGCTGTCAGGTAGGTGCTCCTGCACCACTATAAGTCCCCCCCCCACAATGAAGTAGCTTATGTACCTGCAAACAACATTCCTCCCCTTAGGAAGAAACAAGTCCAAAGGCTGATGTCAAAGAAACTCCATCTCAAGGTATGAGGGAAAAAGCCTCATGATGTATGATCTCTTTGAAAAATGCTCAAGTGTCCACATGTCACAACCAAAAGATGCCACATAATCAAGTGACAATCCAAGACAAGATGAAAACTCAAGATCATCAATCTCCAAAGACTAAGAATCCTCCGAACAATTCTCAACATACTCCAACTCAGTGCCAAACTGTCACAAGTGAAGAGGAGAAGATGGTGCCTGCTCATCCGAAGTAGAAGAATCAACTCCAAAGAGGAGATGAATGTCATCAAATATGTCCTCCAAGTCATCAAGATAGGACTCACAAAACAAGTTTGAAATACCTGTCAAGTACTAATCCCACAAACCTGTATCTAGAAGAAATAAAATATCCTGCTCAACTGAAGTGGATGAAACTATGTCAGTGCCAATCTCTGAAGAAGCAGGGAAAGGAGGAAGCTCAAAACTAGTCTCAAGAACCAAAGTAGATGCAAGAACACCAAGGTTCAAGTGACCAAACTTCTCCTTAGAAGCATGATTCACACTTGATGCAGGAGTGTGAATAGAAAATAATGGATCTACATCATCATCAGAAACAAAATGGGAGAAAGTATACAAGCAAGATGCATGATCATCCATCCCAATAGCAATGATATCTCTGCTCTCCAAGTCCCATATGATCACAAAATTAAGAGCAAACTCAACTGTCTTCCCTGCACCAAAATGAGTAATCTGGTAGATGGAAAGGAGATTGGTTGTCAAGGAAGGTACACACAACACATTGTTGAATGTATTCTGACCAACATCAATAGTTCCTTTTCAAGTTGCATGCATGTATGTGTTGTTGCCCATCAAAATAGGTGGTGAAGTACATGACTAAAATGAAGAGAACATCCCCTGTGAAGATGCCATATGATGAGAAGCTCCAAAATCAAGAAGCCATCTCTCTGATTGCAAACTTGTTGAAGCAAAGAGTGCTTGTCCTTTTCCTTTATCTGTCCCATGTGCAAATCTTTTTGTTCCTGTGTGTGTAGATGATGATGGTGGTGAAGAAGAAGACTTGGGTAAAACTATTGTTGATGGAGAATACTCAATGTTATGTTTTTGAAGAAGTTGTGACATCTCTTCAAACTTTTTCTCATAACATTTAGTCTCATCATGATCCAATTTCTTACAATAAGAACACTTTGGCTTCTTCTTCTTATTGGACTCCTCTTTGGAAGAAGAGTTGGGGGTTTTATTTGATTCTTTTTCTTGCTTATTAGATTTTGAATCCTTTTGTTTCTGTCCCTTATTATGTGAAGCCTTAGGATCTTTTGTGCCTTGTGTTGCAACTAGAGCCTGTTTTCTAGGAGACTTCAATGTGCCCATGTGTAGTAGCTTGGCTTGTTCCCTAGTGAGTTGTGCAGCAAACTCCTCAAGTGAAGGCATAGTAAACTTACTACCAAAGGCATCCATTGTAGCCTAAAAGATAGAAACATAAACTGAATATACAGGACCCAATTTTGCAAGAATGGATAGAATCAATTGTTCATCTTCTTTCTCAAGACCACTTTGTTTGAGTTGCAACCTGAGAGACTTAAACTTGGTGAAGAAGTCTTCGATTTGATCAAAGTCTTGAGGATTAAGTGTAATTAGCTCATTTTCCAATTTGAACCTTCATATTTTATCTTGCTTGCCAAATAGATTGTCTAGTGTTGTTCATATCTCATTTGGTGTAGTACAAGACTCAACATGAAATCTCAAATCTAGAGAAATAGCAAGACAAAGTGTGCCAAAAGCCTCATCTCTTCTATCTAACCATTTTCTTCTCTCAGTAGCACCTGTGGGTTCAGGATATGTGCCTAAAGTTATTCTATGTAACTTTTGTTTATGCAACACAAACTCTATGTTTTTCTTCCATTCAAGATAATTATATGGAGTTAAAAGTGAAAATTGAGGCAAATCCATGATGAAAAAGAGAGACAACAAGACAACAACACCCTTTATTATGTAAGAGAGCCGCCCCTAATTTGTTGTGGCACTTTATACTTAGTGCATTTTACAATTGTCCTCAAGGGATCAAAATTGGGAAAACAACAAAATCTCTTAAAAAAAGAGATCTGAGTGAGATTACAATCATTCACAATGATGTATTACAGCAAACAAATCCTCTCAAAACAAATTTCACCCTTTCAAGTATCAAATTATCTAAGTGATCACTCAAATGCCAAAAAATTAACAAATGAAATAAAATAAACCTAGAGCAAAATTTGAGAAAAGTACATTGATGGTTATGTAGAGCTCCTGAATACCTTTCTAATGCCGTAAGGATTGCAAAAAATGGAGTTGGTGGCAAAACGTTATGAGCTCAGAAGCCAAAAAGGAAGATTTTTCTTCAAACTGCAATAAATGCTATCAAAACGAAAAACCTCTGAAAATGATTGATACCACTGCGAAGTACTCTCTGTCAGCTTTCTGTTGATATATAATTTGATTGATTTTAATACCGTGGGCAAAAGTTGTGTAAAAAAGAAAAAAAGCCCTACTTTAGGGCTTTGAGGGGCAAAACAAACCCCCTGTCAACGGAATATTCTTAGATTCGATGAAATATTCTCCTGGTCTACACAACCACCTCTATCTATTGGAAAACCACCTAGGCCAGCGGGGCACAAGACAAAAGGCTCCCGCCTAAACCGCTGATGAAAAATGAAGCAACCGCCACTAGTGTGTAGAACGGCATGGGATTTTTATGGCATAAAACAATTTTGAGCACTCAATGCTAATGAATCTGTCAGTACACCATTGAGATCTGCTAATGGATAAATGACTGCCTAAGAAATGGATTGAACCACCGAATAGACACTCCAAAGGAGATTGTCAACTGTGTTTTAGAAACCGCCACTGCTTGAAGTGGATTGACCGCGGTATGCAAAGGATGTCGATGAGTTTGGTATATACCAATAGATCCAATGATGTCGTCATTATTTTTTATAAACGCCATTGATTTTACAGACCAGTGGTTTCAATTGCAGAGTCTGCTGGTAGAAACAACCGTCAATGTCTTTAAACACTTCTACTTTTGGCAGTTTTAAAACTGCAACCCGTGAATAACTCCTGGCAATGTGGCACCGATGATACAAAAGATCGAGAGATAAGGAGTAGACCGCCAGGTTAAAAACTGCGACCTCCTCTTTGAACATGTTGACCATGATTTTCCAAAGGCCGAGGACTGGAATTTGGAATCACAGACTGATTAATGAAGTGGTCGGTGAAATCCTATCGATTAGAGGTAAGACCACAGTCAAAAAAGGTAAAAATATCATAGATCTGGAGATGAAACCACCAATAAAGACAATTGATGAGCTTAGTAAATTTTTTGGCATGGCCTTTTAATGACGTGAGGCTGACTGCGGTTTAGATGACCATCGACTGCCAAAAGACCATCAATCTAAACTGTTGACTGCAGGACTCGCCAAAGTTGGAGATGCCGACTGGGGAAGCTTTAAAGGCCACCGACAAAAAAACTCTCATCGAATGTTTGTGAGATCCGCCGAGTGGAAAGAATCTGTAGATTTTAAATGCCACGAGGGCAATGATAAGGGTCTATGCCTGCTTAAGGTGCTATTGCTACACTACAGTGTACCAAATGGTATGGGGGCCTGACATAGTTCGGGTACCCTCTGTACCTTAATTTTTTTTATTGCCCAAAAAAAACTTTTACAATGTAGTCAATGCCATTGGCAAAAATAAATATAACTAGGAAAAAATTTATTTTACCTGATAGTGATGTAGGCAGATCTAGTTGGCTGATGCATAGATGATGATTCCTTCTATGCAGGGAATATTCTCTACTGTGGAGGGGCAAAGACAAAAAGATTTTTCCCTTTTCTTTTAACTTCTCCAATTTGGGCGTTTGAACATCTGATCTATATAGATTTGGGCCTTCTGATCACAATGGTGATGTCTATTTTACTCCAAGACACGTCTAACACACAACTCCAAGCAAAAATTCTCTAATGATGGAAGGAAATTGCTGATTAGGCTCTGATACCATGTAAGAGTCAATGTGACTTAGCAAGATAGGATCACTTGCAATCAAGACAACCTTCCACACAAAGATGACAAGAGAAGATGCTAAAACAATGAAGCAATGATTCTATACAAAGATCATATGAAGCTGTATAAAATACAATGAGTGAGCCTTGCTTATAAAAGCAAGGTGAGAGTTAGAAGGGTGGAGTGGAAAGTGGAGATATTCCTACAACATGTGTTAATTAGAGGATGATAACTAATTGCACATGTGGAGGATAAGACAACTCACTCCAACTATCAACAACTCAACACACAACTAGACTCAACTAGACATCTAGAAGACTCACTAAGTCAACTTAATATGTGTGAATTATGTGTTCACACAAATATATTGTTTCCTAAAGGAAATGATTTTCTATTTTGTTTACCAAACACATAATGCTCACAGAAATCAAAGTGATCAGAATAAGAGAAATCATCTAAAAAATCTGTATTCTTAATAGTTTTCAAAACATTATTACTTGTGTGACCCAATCTACGGTGCCACAACATACATGTATGTTTAGTACTAGCCTAAGATACATAAGAGGCATTACAAACTGTAGTGGCTTCAAGCTTGAACAAGTTTCCCAATCTCTTCCCCTTCACTACCACCAAGTTCCCTCTCACCAATTTGCAACCATGCTCGTCAAAAGTCACATGCACTCTCAAATCATTCATCTTTGAAATAGAAATCAAACTTCTAGCTAATCCAGGAACATGATAAACATACTTGGAAGGGTTTCAATCCTCCCCTCACTGAAACACAACAATACCTTACCTTTCCCAACTATCAGATATGCAGAGTTGTCCCTAAGGTACACATTATCTCCATCATATTCTTCATATGTGAAGAACCATTCGTTATGCAGGGTCATATGAAATGAGCTTCCTAAGTCAACCAACTAGTGTTCATTAGAAACAACATTACATGTAGAAAGTAAAACATCTTCACCTGCATTCGAGGACTTATCCGAAGCACTCGCCCACTATTTCTTTAGGTTTTTACACTCCTTCACAGGTCCCCTTTTACCATAGTTCCAATACTTAACTCTGTTCTTCTTCCTAGGAGCCTTAGAATGGCCCTTGGACTTGTTCTTAGCCCCTTTCTGATCTTCTTTCAGTCCTCTTTCCCTAGACCATCCATTGACACTAAGAGCATCCCCTAAACTATCAGAACTCTTCTTCCTCAATTCCTGTGACAACAAAACTGAAACAAGGGCATTCAACTTGGGGTCTGCAAGGTTAGCAGTGATAGACAAGATAACATTCTCCCAAGACTTAGGTAAAGAACAAAGAAGTAAGATACATTCATCTTCCTCACTAATGTCAACATCTACTAAAGCAAGCTGACTCAACAACAAATTAAAAGAATTTATATGCTCGGCAACTGAATCACCCTCTCATTTTCATGGAAAATAATTTTATTTTTAAATAGAGTATATTTACCATACTCTTGTCTTAATAGATCTCACCCAACCGATTCCACAATTTATGTGTGGTCTCTTCCTTTGCGACATTCAATAGGACAGAATCTAAAAGACACAAACGAATGGTTCCTCATGCCTTCTTATCCAATCCAGCCCACTCATCCAGAGAGACATCATCAAGTATCTTCTCTTTTTGAATAGTCAATCACTAGTTTCTTTCTTCCAATAAATCCTCCATTTTCAGCTTCCACAACTCATACCCCGTTCCATTGAACTTCTCAATGTCCAAACGAGAGGTTGATGCAACGGTGGATCCATCCATAATATTAACACAAGATATACAAAACAAACACAACCAAATCTCCCACTGTAGTTGCAGCTTCCACACTACCACCCAAGAGTCAAAGTTGGCCAATCTCTAATACCAAATGTTAGAAAATGAAAGCACAACTACTCAATGGAAATCTAATTCAAATAGAAATTTCTGCAATCTTGAACTGTGTATTACCAATGGAGATTGTAACATGCAATAGAAACTATCCAATATAGAAACATCAAAACTAAAAACTGAACACACAACACAGTGCTTACGTGGAGAAAACCCTTGTGGGCAACAAAGTCCACCAGGAAAGAGGCACAAGTTTTTATTAATCTGTAAAATATTCTACAATACAACAACTCAACAACTGTCTCCACCAGTCTTCATTTTGACACCCTTCCACAGCACCTGAGTACCTAAAATTTGTAATACAGTAACAAATACAATGGAAAATAATTATAGATAAGTTTTCCCTCCATTCTAGGTGTCCACTTTCTCTCTCCTCCAATAACCCCACATGCAAGCATTAAATGTCATCATACATGCAACCACCAAGTGGCAAAAACTTACCCATGCAAGGTGGGGCACCCAGGTCCAAGAATAGCATGTAAAAACATCTTATGACACGTCATAACAATCATAGATACGACCAACAATAAATCCTCCCAATATGGGTGCCTAGGACTAATAATAGCAACCACAACTAATAATGGGTGCCATATGTGTCATACATGCATGTAATCTTATGACAACTTGCATCTACCATAAATCCACTTACACCACATTATGACAAGTTGTCATACATGCCAAACTTAGTAGATTCTTCAAGGGGAATGCCTACCCTCATTTACCTCAGAGTTTTTACATTGCCAACAATAATTATCACTTTGTAACTTCCATCGGTAACTCTGAAATTACCACTGTCGATGGGACTACCTCATTCTCTTATGGGTAATTACATATTACAAATAATAAATGGAATAAATACAATATTGGAATTTACAAGGTTAATGGTACCTTATTCGAACACTCCCCTTATAATATAGTGGTTTAGGTAGTGATTGAATATTAGGAGAAAAAATTGGTTTGTATATGATATATTCCTCTAATGATTACAGGGAATGAACTATGCTACAGAATTAGATGGCAACCAATTTACCAAAAATTCCTTCAATTTTGGGAAGGGATTTTAGGATGATTGAATACAAAGATGACAAATTAGAAAAATAAATTAAATTAGAAAGATAATTGGGTCTTTTTTTGGGTCAAATTTAAAGAACCTTTTAATTTGTTAGACCCTTTGGAAAAAACAAAAAAGGATAGTAAAAGAATATGGTATAAATGGTGTAATAATTAGAAGGGAAGTAAAAAAGATATATTCTAAGGCCCAACCATTGTTTTGACCCTAGTGATATTATTTGTGATTAATGACTCAAAAATTCTAGCTAGATTCGACCTTGCATGTAAGCTTATATCTCTTGATTCATGAATTCAATGTGACAATGTCTCTAGCATTAGGAATTACTATGCAATTGATTGATTTCCTATTAATGATTAGTTTGATTCTAATGAATAATGGAATTATATATGAATAAGAGGACTTAATTTAAATTACTAGGTGTGATTTTAACTCAAGTTGATCACCATCGATTTAATTCAATAAACTTTGATTTTATGTTGATGCTAAATGATAAATTTTGATCATACTAATCTATACAATCTATTTATGTCTATGTTGGTGATACATGAATTTTGGGGCTGGATTGTATTCTAAGGTATATGAACTTAATTGAATTACTAATGAGTAAATAGTACAATTTAAATCATGTTGCTCGAGCTATATACTCATATCTTTGATGTATTGGTATGTGCATTGAGTGTGCAACTATAGGTTAGACAATTAGAAAATAAATGATAATCTTAAACATTAGTTACCCTTTCGATTACACTTGGTGAAATAATAAGAACATGAATGTGATTCTAGTTATGTCAATTATCTTAGTCCATGAGAAGACTTGGACCCCTTATGATGAGCCTTCTTATCCCTATGTAGTTTTATTTTATTGTGTACCTTCACATTATTTACTTTGCATTGGTCTTAATGTTTTAAAATTACTTTATATCTTTTTTGGTGTAAAATCGGATGGACACAAATGGCTAACCTTAAAGTGGTGTAAAATTGTGATTTTTATGTATTTTATGTCAAATTTTGTCACTTAGGCTAGTACCTATGAAATAGGTACATCTTTGGGGACTCATTTCGAGTGTTATGCAAGATAAATATCACCAAATCTTCTCGGAATGGGCTTGTCTTAATGAGGTATCATAAAACATGGAGTTTCTATTTCATCCATGTCAAGTATATGAGAAGGTATGGAGTTGTCAATTCACATGTGTGGGAGACGAAAAGGTATAGAGTTGTGAATTCACACTTGTAGGAGATAAGAGAAGGTATGGAATTGTCCGTTCATAACTTCTTGTTGTGATTGTATGGATAAAGGAAGTCGTGTGTACTAATCCCATTGGATGAGGATGAGTGACATGGCACCCACATATAAGTCTTCCTAAGTGACATGGCACCCACATATAAGTCTTTTTTCTTGGCTTAGGAATGCAACTTTAAGTCCATTCTTGTTTTGATTGGAATGAAGGAAGCTCTTGAAAGGAACTCCTCATTATATTGCCTTGAGTAAGTGTATAGGAAAAGCAAAAGACGACAAGATGTGAATTCTTGGAGAAGGAGATCCTCCAGGTAAAAAAAGTCTTCTATCTCATTAAAGCTACCTAGAAAAGTAATCCCTTTCCCACTTGTATTCATGCTTCTTCTTTTTTCATGATTAAGTGTTTGGAAGATGAAGAAAAGCTTTAGTACTAAAGATAGATATTATGTGTGTAACCCTATCATCTTATGAAATATTCTTTTAAGGTGTTTTTTTGAATTCTTCTAAACTCCACTCTATTTTTTTTAATGGATTATACAATTATGCATGAGTGATAAACTATCATAAATATAGGAGCACCTATAAATAGTCCTAAATATAGAAGCAACATCTATTTATAAATAGAAATAGCAATTGGTCAATCTCTCTCACTTATCAAGAATGGTGCTCTGTGTGTTAGGATTAGCCGGCAGAAGATATCAATTAACAGATGAATGGAAATACACAGAACTAATAACAAAAAGAGACAAGTTTTAACGTGGTTCACCCAAACTTGGGCTACATCCACCAAACAGAGAGTCCAATATTATAATCCAGTAAATCAAACTGATTACAACCAACAATCCCTGCAACTCAATACCATTGTAAATACTACAATACAATATCAATGGATACCCTAACCCTTAGCTGCTTTTATCAAGCCTTATGTCGGTTACAAAATTAGGGTTTTTTATGTCATCTACTAAAAAAAACTCTTGACGCCTTTATAAAATAATAGGCAATTTTTTCTTTAGGGGCACTGCCCCTAGCAACCCCCACTGGGGGTGTTAGCCCCAGACCCCCACTGTTGGCTCTACCCCTAGGCCCCCGCTAGGGGGATAAGTCCCTCGAGCCCCACAGGAGGGGCTTTGCCCCCCCTGCACTCCCCCATTAAATAATTTGGGGGGAAACTGTGCCAATAAAAGTGGGGTAAACTTAACCTCTGAGTCTGATTAGGCTCCATATAACAACAATCTCCCACTTGGAGACTGATTAGACTTGACACCATATCATCTCCCACTAGGAGACTGATCATAACACTGTTGACCCAATAGCTCACACTAGAAATAAGCACCCTGGACTCTGTTGTTCTATTTTTGTTATTTTCAGTCTAGAAGACTAACCGACCCTGAAGAAGAGCTCAGCTTCTCCCTTGTCACTGCCTTTGTAAACATATCCACTGGATTTTCATTTGTATGTATCTTTTCTAGCCATAACTATTCATCATCCAACACCGACCGAATAAAGTGATACCTCAACTATATGTGTTTGGTCTTTGAATGCAAGGTAGAATTTTTTGCAAGTTGTATGGAACTTTGGCTGTCTATAAACAAATAACTATTAACCTATTGTTTGCCCAATTCTTCAATGAAAGATTGCAGCCATATCATCTCCTTGCTTGCCTCTGTTGCAACTACATGTTCTGCCTTTGTGGTGGATAAAGAAACCACCTTTTGCAACCTGGAAATGCAACTCACCACTGTCTCACTTACAGTAAAGACAACCTATAGTACTCCACTTGGTATCAATATCCCCTGCCAAATCTGAGTCTACATAACCTGATAAACTAGTATTAGAGCCCCCAAAGCATAAGTGTTTATTGGATGTACCTCTCAAATATCTGAGAATCCATTTTACTGCATTCCAATGCTCCAATCCAGGATGACTCATATACCTTCTTACCACTCCTACAACATGTGCAATATCTGGTCTCATGCATACCATGGCGTACATTAAACTTCCTACAGCTGAAGCATATGGTACCTTGGACATTTTGTCTTCCTCCTCTCATGTCTTTGGACACATTTCCTTAGTCAATTTTAAATGACTAGGCAAAGGTATGCTGACAGCTTTTGCATTCTCCATATGGAATCTTGAAAACACCTTTTCAACATAATCAACTTGAGATAGAGTCAATTTTTTGTTCTTCCTATCTCTGTAAATTTTCATACCAAGAATTTGTTTTGCTGCCCCCAAATCCTTCACAGAAAATGACTATGCTAATTGTTGTTTTAACTCTCTGATGTGATCCATGTTAAACCCCGCTACAAGCATGTCATCAACATATAAACATAAAATAGTGTAGCTGTCATTATCCAACCTCTTAAAATAAACACAATGGTCAGAATTATACCAGTTGTAGCCTTGCTCAGCCATAAAACTATCAAATTTCAAGTACCATTGCCAAGGTGCTTGTTTTAGGCCATACAAACTCTTCTTCAATCTGCACACCAATTTCTCCTTGCCTTTGACCTCAAATCCTTGGACCTCTTCCATATATATCTCCTCCTCCAAATCAACATGGAGAAAGGTAGTTTTCACATCTAGCTGTTCCAAATACAAATCTTCAGTAGCCACAATACTTAAAACAGTACGAATAGAAGTCATCTTAACAACTAGAGAAAAACTCTCATCAAAATCAATGCCCTTTTTCTATGCAAATCCTTTTACAACTAACCTGGCTTTAAATATTTTCTAACCTCCATCTTCCTCTTTCATCCTATAAACCCATTTGTTTGGTAAGGCCTTTTTACCTGCAGGCAACTTACATAATTCCCAAGTCTGATTTTTCAGCAAGGAGTCCATTTCTTCTTTCATTCCAAGATCCCACTAAACTTGTGTATCCACCTGCATAGCTTCATCATACTCTTCCGGTTCACCAGTAATTGTTAACAAAATAGAATACAAAGAGGGAGAAAACCTTTCTAGAGGTCTACTTAGCCTTGTTGACAGACTAACATTCACTGGAGTTTGTGGTATTTCTTGTTGTTGTTGTGGAGCATTAGGAACACTGGAACATCATTATTTGGAGTGTCATCCAGCACCACATAATCCTTTTATTTCTTCTCATGTTGCTACAACTGATCTTTGTACAATACCTTCTCATTGAATATAACATCTTCGCTTCTCACAATTTTCTAATGTTTAAAATCCCAAAGCCTATAACCAAATTCATCAATACCATATCCAATGAAAGTATATTTTTTTTATTTTTCCTTCAGCTTGGTTCTATTTTCAAAATCTACATGTACAAATGCTTTACATCTGAAGCTTTTGAGAAAAGAATAACTCACCTTCTTACCTATCCATGCTTCCTCTGGAATACCACAGCACAAAGGAACTGAAGGACCTCTATTAATTAAATATATAGCAGTGTTGTCAGCCTCTGCCTACATGTTTAAAGGCAGCCCAACATGCAATCTCATGGTCCTTGCACACTCCATTATTATCCTATTCATGCATTCAACCACTTCATTTTCCTGTGGAGTCCTTGGAACTATTTTTTGCCTACAAATTCCATTAAAGGAACAACAATCCTCAAATTCTTTGCTGTAATACTCACCACTATTATCAGATCTGAGACATTTTAATCTTTTACCTGTATCATTCTCAACCAAGATTCTCCATTTCTTAAATGTTTCAAATACATCAAATTTCTTCCTAAGGAAATAAATCCAAACCTTCCTAGTTGCATCATCTATAAATGCAACATAATACTGAGAGACACCAAGAGAAGATACCTGAGCCAGTCCCCATACATATGTATGTACAAGCTCCAACTTTTTATCTTTCTTTTGCTTCCCATCCTTGAGAAAACTAACTCTCTTTTGTTTTCCATACACACAACCTTCACATAAATCCATATTAATACATTTCAGACCTGGTAAAAATTTCTTAGAATGAAGTACCTTCATACCTTTTTCACTCATATGCCCAAGTCTGTTATGCCATAGTGTTGTCTTAGAACCTGTAGCAACTATTTTGGTCTCTTCCTGCAAACCTGCAACAACTGTTCCTAAACCTGTTTGTTTTTTCTCTGCAATAGCTGAAGTAGAAGGAACAGTATGACCTGTACAAAGATATAAGGTGCCTACTTTCACACCTTTTACTACTATTAAGGCACCTTTTGAAACCTTCCAATTTTTATCAGTAAGTGTAACAATGCAACCTTCTTCAGCTAGCTGCCCTGCTCAAATTAAATTCCTACTAAGCCTTGGAACGTGGCTTACCTCTTGTAGTAGCCAATGATTCCCATTCTACAACTTAATCTTAATTCTTCCCTTTCCAACAATCTGATAGGGTTTCTTATCTCCCAAATAAACAAGCCCAAAATCCCCTTGGACATAATCAAGAAAATAACTTCTATGAGGTGTAGCATGAAATGAGGCCCTTGAATCTAAAACCCATGAATCATCAGCATTATCTAGGGAAAGAATCAAAGCATCATCTTCATATTTATTACTTACCACATTTGCCTCCTTATTGCCTTCTTGTTTATCTCCTTCTTTATTCTTCCAAGACCAACAATCTTTCTTCAAATGACCTGGTTTCCCACAATACCAACAATCCTTCTATCCTCTAGATTGGGATTTCTTCTCCTTTGATTTTCCTCATGACTTCCCATGACCTCTAGAACTTTTTCCTCTCTCCTTTGGTCTACCCCTACTTTCTAAATTAAAAACACTGCCTAATGTGGATCCACCTGAGCTTTTCTTATGAATTTCCTCACTCAGAATAACACAAACAATATCATCAAATTTTAGGGTATTTGAACCAGAAATAGAGTTACTAATTGCCATTACTAAACTATTCCAGCTTTTAGACAAAGAACATAATATCAAGAGAGCTCTAACTTCGTCATTAAATTTTATATTTACAGAAGTCAATTGACTAGTAATCATATTAAATTCATTTAAATGATCTATCATAGATCCACCTTCAATCATTTTTAGATTAAATAAACACTTCATGAGAAATATGGTGTAGGAGTGCCTCGAGACCTAAGAATCAGGAAGATTCCATGCATGCTCTGTTCTATCCAAAGTGTCATGTTTGTAAGGCCTTAGCGCCATATTGAATCATACTTGGCCAAGTAAACGGCATAATGTTGAGTCTGTATACATGTCATTAAAGATTGTAACCGAATGGCAGAAGTGGTTGTAGGGTGATTCACCTTCCATCTTGTGTAACTACCGATATGAGATTCTATATAGTAGGGTTGTGTTCATTAAGAGACACATAGCGAGGGAGAGAAAGAAGAACAATCACATAAGGAGGATCGATTTGTACGTATATTTTATGAGGAATTAGAAATTATGTTCTGTCTTGTATATATGAGTAAGGCTCTATTACATAGAATGTAGATCGGAAGCATTCCACTAGTTGAGATTTATTCAAAATTAGTGGAATGGCTTAGGAGTAGATCATTTTCTATTCTATTGAGATTTTGTTGTTTCTATATAAGTTGTTCGGTTGAAGAGCAGGCGAATCATGAAGTTGCAGAGCTACTTAAGTTCTTATCAATGAGACTAAGGCCATCGGTAAAACACTCCTCGCATAGAGCGATAAGGTTAGTCTGGCCGAAGAGAGGTTCAAATCACCGTCTAAAGATTCATATTAGAGTGACAAGAGATAAGTAATTCTGATGGGAGATTCATCGGTGTATCGGCCCAATGAAATTAGAGTTCGCCAATGTTTGGAGTCTCACCGACGACGAGTAGTCATTGGCGTATTGGTAAAGCTAATTCTACCATGGTTGATGGAAATAGTCTTACCGATAAGCGAAAGTCAAAGTTGATGTCAAGAATGGATGGTCCATCGGTGCATCGGCCTAAGTTTGTAGGTGTTCGCTGATGACAGGGGTCATAGTGAAGGCAATAATCGTCAGCATATCAGTGAAGCAGATCCTGCTGTGGCCGATAATAATCATCTTGCCAATAGATAAGGGCATTGAGTCTCACATCGGAGTAAGACTTTGGTGTGAAAAGTTATAAAGTCACCAATAACAGTCTGTCTAGCCGATAGTGAGTCAACAATGAGGTGTCTATCAGAAACGAGAAGATGGAGTCATGGTGGCATTGGCCTATCGGTTGACAGAATTTTAAGCTCACCGATGATATGTTGTCTCGCCGATAGTGAAGAATGTGTGTGTGTTTTAGTGTTGTTTGGACCTTGAGAAGGGCATTTAAAGCTGATTAAGTGTTAATCTCTTTGTATTGTGGGTTTGATGGATATTCACCCTATTTTGAAGCATTTTCACTGTGCGCTCTGCATCAAAATACCTTATTTGAGGCTGAGGGTTTTTCATACAATTTAGCCAAAGATTTCATCAGACCATCTATTATCTTCACTTCCATTATATTGAATGCCAACAATGGTGCTAGACACAACCGAATGGTTCCCAGTGCCTTTCTGTCTAGAAGATTCTAATCCTCATTAGTCATTTCTACCAGCTGCTTGGCTACTCCTTCCAACGGCCTCCATAAATCCTTTTGATAGAGATAATCATCCATTTGCATCTTCCATAATTGATAGTTCTGCCCATTAAATTTGTCTACCTTCAATTTACCCTCGTCTTCCATTGCTCCCACTCAACTGTGAGACCTTCTTGTAGATGATAATCAAACACAACTCACTCTGATACCACTTATTAGGATTAGCCAGTAGAAGATATCAATTAAATGCAAATAAAGATTAAATAGAGGAATGGAAATACACATAAATAATAACAGTGAGAGACAAGTTTTAATGTGGCTCCAAACTTGGGCTACATCCACCAAACAGAGAGTCCAATATTATTATCTAGTAAATCAAACCGATTACAACCAACAATCCCTGTAACTCAATACCGCTGCAAATGCTAAAATACAATATCAACAAAAACCCTAACCCTTAGCCACTTTTATCAAGCCTTATGTTAGTTACAAAAATAGGGTTTTGTATGTCGACTAATAAAAAATAACTCCCGGCACCTTTATAGAATAATAGGCAATTTTGGCTTCAGGGGTGCTACCCCCAGTAGCCCCCACTAGGGGTCTTTCCCCCAATACCCCCACCGTGGGCTCTGCCCTTGGGCCCTCACTGGGGGAGTTAGCCCCTCGGGCCCTGTAGGAGGGGCTTTGCCCCCCTACACTCCCCTGTTAAATAATTTGGGGGGAAACAACATTGATAAAAGTGGGGTAAATTTAACCTATGTGTCTAATTACTCCATATGACAACATTGTCCCTCTGTACTCTATGCAATGATGGTCATGCTGATAGTCGCTCTGCTGACCATGCTGCTCACCTGGGTTAAAATTATCGTAATGCTCACGTTTGTCAGGAAGCAGATTATCAAAGACATGCTTTGTTCTATGTGTCTGATACAAAGATTCTCATAGTCCATAGTTTTATTAGTTATTGTGATCTATATCTTGATATTACTTCTCTAAAGTTAGTTATCTGATATCTCAGAAAAATTGCAATAGTAGTCTTTCTCAAGTCTAACTAATGTTCAACAAATGTCTCTCAATATATGCAACTCTATTTTTCTCTTTTCTATCGTCTGAACGGTTCCACTTCCTATCATCGTCAATGCTTATTACTACAATGTTCTTTGTTTTAGAATAATATCATTGCATTTAACATCATATGTTCATTGTTTTAGAGTAATGAATGAAATAAGAATAACTTGAGCACAACTACTAGGAAAACTAAGATTTGTAATTGTATAACAAAGGAAGAAATAACCAATACAATCTCATAGAGGTATTGATGAGAAAGGTGGTGCCCTAGAGCTAGTTGAGGAAGATTACTACTCATCCTCCATGAGAGCTCTTGGACCTCACTTTCACATACAATTGAATTTGATTAGTCTTTGATTAGTCTTTTTGTTGTTTTGATGTTTTGTTAACTTTAGCTCTCCTTGGTTTTATTTGCACAAAATTTAAAATTTCAAAGTTTTCTTTTTTTGATGTGTGTGATGGTTTACTCATAATGTTTTTTTGTTTCTAATTGTTTGTAAGTACAAGTGAGCTATTTGTTAATATGAGTGCCCATATATTGCCAGTCAATGATTTATGTGGTGGTAGATTATGCTCAATTGGGGGGTTTAAATGCTTTCTTTCCTTGTAAAATGATGGTCACCAAAGAAAGGACTTCTCTAGAACTATAAGAAACCCTAATGGTTGTAATAATGAAAATACTACTCTCCTCCCTTTGAATAAAATGTAATAATTGTTAGGATAGTGTTGGAAAGGAAACCATAATTAAAGAAATAGAGGCTATGGAGGAAATATCTTGCAAGAAAAAGTAAATCCTCATCATTGGAATATATTGTGGAATATAATGTTATTCTTGTTGAACCTCCTCCTATTGAAAATGGTAAATATTAAATTGTAAATGAAGTTGAGGAAAACCTTAAGACAAAACAATCCTAAATTTTAATTAATGAAACTAAAAATAGATGTAAAGAAAGTAATACTCTTCAAGACTCCCAAACTATACATGTACAAAATGTTGGTCTAGTCAAGAAGAATGATCAAAGTCATACATTTTTTTATAGGGAAGTATAATAGACAAAAAATACTTTGTAGAAATTCTAATGGGGAGAATATTTGCAAGATTCTAAACCCATGAAAATAACCCATGAAAATTGAAGTGGTTAGGAAAGAAGTTGATAATTCATTTCATGAGTTAATGGATAGAGTTTAAAAAATTAAATAGAGTAATCTCATCTTAATTCTATGTTCAGAAAAAAAGAGTAACGAGGAAAAATATCGTTGTTAAATGATTGGCTATATAATAAAACAACCCCTACCTTAACTTTAAATAATCTTTAATCATGTGAGCTAGAATGTAAGTACTAGTTTGGAAGTACCTAATAAGAAACAAATTTTAGGTTCATTTTATAACTCTAAGAATGACTTAGACTTATTGTTTCTACAAGAAGTTAAAGATGTTGACTTTGTGTCAGAATCTAATTTCGGGTTTGTATGAAAAATATCAAATGTTGCTTTACTAATCACGAAAAGGGTAAAGGATGGCTTGTTATTACTTTATCCCCCAAATGGTCTTCATTGGTGATTAAATCATGGTGCTCCCCTTATAATAGAGTGGTTTAGGTAGTCATTGAATATTAGGAGAAAAATTAGTTTATATATGCTATATTCATATAGGGAAAGAACTACGTTACAAAATTAGATGGCCACCAATCTACCAAAAATTTCTTAGATTTTGGGAGGGGATTTTAGGATGATTGAATACAAAGATGACAAATTAGAAAAAGAAATTAAATTAGAAAGATAATTAGCTCTTCTTTTGGGCTAAATTCAAAGAACCTTTTATTTGTTAGACACTTTGGAAAAAACTATAACATCACATTCCATAATGCTCAAAAAAATTAACATAATTATTCATCTTAATCAAGAATTAGATTAAATCATGATTATCCAAATTAGAATATAACAAAGCTTACAATTTCAATATCCAATTACATATCATTAGTGAATAACTTTCACTATACATGTACAAAGCTATGCTCAAGGCATCAAATATCAAATTATACATGATAAATGACTATCAAGTCATAAAATGAATAGCACTGTATCTGGAACACATGACATCCATCTTCATAAGCCTCAGCTTGTCTCATGCTTGGGAAGGAGAGCATCATCTAGGTGCTTTTCCTCCAACCACAGACTGGTGATCCCCTGCACAACTTCCTACCTAGAAGTGGCTCTACCCTTCATGGAAGGGATAGACATAAGGAACCATTAGGTTAGCCATCTGAGTATCTGGTATTGTGTCCTTCATAATGCCTCATGATCACACAACTATAGATCCACTCTAACTATGTATGACACTACTAGAGACATTATACCTTCTAGAGCACTGTGGACTGATAATGCATGCAAAGATGGATACATTACTTTGGCCAAAGATTTACATACATGTACATTACACAATGAACATCATTGTATGTCCACCACCCTGACTTGACTTAGAAGTTGGCTCATCCTACAATATGCTTAATGTGACCTCTCTGGGTCTAGTAAAATGTGAATTTAGTTTGATTCATGGTCCAATACAAAGACAAACGACTCCTATCTTAGGAGTTCATCAAATATAATAGGTTTCTTTCGCAACAAGGAACCTGTGACTCCTCGTCACCCTGTTCCATTTTCTAAAATGTCAAAACAAGTTTCCCAACTTTTGATCTTCCTAGGTTCACAGTTTCATGTTGACCTATCATAAGGTTTACATTTAGTTCGTGTCATTTAAGACTTATATCATAATAGTCTAAAAAGATGGTCTTACTATAGGACTCTATCTGAAGTGTCCTCATGGGTTTTAATATCATATACCTCATTCATGAAGTATGGCCATTCAAAAAGAGATGCCTTTCATTTATGTTGCAATACAAGTGTTTCATAGTAACCATAGTATTTATTATCATAACTATATAATTATCCAGGAGAATTAGTTCCTCCAATAAACCTGGCATGCAGTTAATGTTGTCTACTTGAGGCAATACAACTTACCTCTTATCTAGTTTCTTCTTCTTCAATAAGGAGTCAACATATCTTTTAAATACATAAGATGCATCATAGTTATCATAATAACTATCACTAACAATCAAGCACTGTTATAGGGAATATGTAACTCCATGTCACTCTATCCTACATTTCATAAAGAAACAAGTACGTTCATGGTTTCAACACTTAACCCTACTCGGCCGGTGTTCACTTTGTTTACCTATTTCCAAGGTTTAGGCTCAAATAATAACATCTGTGAAATGCTCATAAAGACTTATAGAGTCAATCTCTTTTATAAGTTCTTCCTTAAGAGACTTTCCTAATGCCATATATAAAAATAATTGTCATTCACAAAGTTAGCGTTTACCTTCTTTAGTACCACTAGTTTATAGAATAACTAGGGTAAGTTCTTGTAATCAAAGAACCTATCAAGATATTACTTGCTCATTAGGAATATGACATGCAATCGTGGCTACAAAGAAACAATATTATATCTGTATAAAATAACCTTCTCATCTCCATGAGAAGTCATTATGACTACAATATACACAATATACATAAATAGTTGAGGTTCGACATCATTTACCATTGGGTTGGTAAGATAAAGAATCAAGTGCACACATCACCAACTTAGTTGTACCACTGAGTTTAAAGTGTTTGCATCTATCATGTTTGCAGCCATTGTTATTATGGCATATAACAATTATGTGGTATCAATTCCATAGGCCGATACCCTCAACCTGCCTTTAACAAATGATTATTGCCCTATCAAGCTCAGTAATAAACACCATGTTTTCAAGTCTTATTGATTGATAAGTAATTGAAAGCAAATATCTTCAACAAATATCTTCAGTTAGCATGTGCATCCATCTTTATTGACTTCTATGTAATTCCCATTGGGCTCATTAAGTTTGTAGCTATCCTTCCTTGACTTTCAGGTTCAGCATTTAGTTTTTTGGTTGAGTTGTTGGCATTGTCGTTGTGTGCCATAACTCCTTTGTGTTTCTCAATCTCTATATATTGATGCCTTGCCTCTTCATCTCTAAGGCAATTTGGGCTTTTGTAATTTGTTGTTTTGTGATCAACAGATCACTAGTTTTATCTAATTTGCCTTCATCTGGTATCAGAGCCATCTGGTTCAGACATTTAGAGATCTTAAATCCAAAGTCCAGTGGAGATCATTTTGATTGTTTGGCTCCATTAACTAATGTTTGTGCAGATATATAGGAGGGCTACTTGTAATCTACTGATAGAAGAAGCATTTGAAGAGAGAGAAACCAAGCAGCAGAACGTGTGAAAAGGTGACTATTTGAAAGTTTGAATTATTGTGTAAAATAGGTGAGCAAACTAGCAGTGGAAAGAGGAGCCGTGAAGACTTTGTGCACAAAGAAACATGTGAAAGTTTTCAAAATATCTTCATGTGCTATGCAGAGCCATGTAGGCTGTGGAAAGAGAAAGGCTGAGTGAAATTTTTCTCCCAAATATGTTGTTTTAATCCTTTTCTAAAGCTAACTTCTTTTACATCATACTTTTTTAAGAGTTTAAAGCTTTAAATCCTTTTAAGACCCACGTGAAAGCATCACAAAATTCATTTCTATGTAAAAGTTTTTTTTTACCTTTAAAAAGGTGAAAGTAAAAGCTTTAATAGAATATGTAAAAGTTTTTAATTTTTTTTAAAATGAAAAAGTAAAAGTTTGGAAGGAAAATTGTATTTTTTAAGTTTTAAAAAAGGTATTAAATATTTATACATTGCATTTTTTATTCTTAACAAAATAAGTGTATAGAAAGGTTGGTTAAGTGATGTTTATCATTGTAATTTGTTCTAAGCTCACAACCTTTCAAGGTGTAATCATTTTGTAAAATGATAAATGAATACTTTGTAACTAAGTGCACTATCGGTTGAAACCGACACTTTTTCACAAGACAAAATAATATAAAAGATCATTTTTTGGTGTGCGTCCTATTTGAAGGGACAAGGAGAGTATCTATTTGCATAGATCTCTTAGGGATTTTTTGTGTTGAGCCTTTGGGATATTTTGCATAGTTCTCTTATGGCAAATATGGTAGGAAGTATTATGTCTAACATGCTAATTCCCATGTTTGAAGGAGACAACTTTACATATTGGTGTACTAGGATGTAAACCCTACTCAAATCCAAAGATTTGTTAGAAATTGTACAAATAGGGTATGTAGAACTAGATACAACTGCATTTAATGCACTAAATGATCAACAGAATAGAGAATACAAAGTAAATGTAAAGAAGGATAATGAAGCCTTATTTCTAGTTCAAGGTGCAATTAATAAGGCTATTTTTCCTAGGATATGTGGTGCTAGTAATTCTAAGCAAGCTTGGCAAATTCTAAATAATGCCTATCAAAGTGCACAAATTGCAAAATTATAGATAATGAGGAAAATTTTTAAAAATGTAAAAATGGTCAATAGTGAAAGTGTAAATGATTTTCTAACAAAGGTAGAAGGCCTAGTTAGTCAAATGAAAGTTCTAGGAGAAACTGTGGATGACAAGCACGTCATTGAGAAAATCTTAAGGAGTTTAGTTCCTAAATTTGATGGTGTGGTTTCTACAATTGAGATTTCCAAAGATCTCACAACTATGCAAATATATGAACTAAGTGGAATATTGTTAACTACCAAAGAAAGAATGAAAAGTAATGAAGAAGGTCTAGAACAAGCATTTTCCTCTAAAGCAAGCATAAAAGGTAAAAGAAACACATTTTTTAGGAATCAAAATAAAAATGAATACAAAGGTGAATCTAGAAATTCTAGAGAAGAGGTAATAGTTTCAAAGGAAGAAGTAGCAACTTTAGAGGAACAAGAAGAGGAAGAGGTAGAAATAATGGGGGAGATAAAAAGAATGTCCAATGCTTTTATTGCAACAAGTTTGGACACTATGCATCTGAATGTCAAAGTAAACAAGATGAAGAAGAAAAAAGAAATGCTCATAATACTATTGAAGATAAACAAAATTTGTTTATTTCTTGTTTCAATACAAATGTTAGTGAGAATAATGTATGGTACATTGATTTTGGATGTTCATTGCATATGACATCTAATGAAAATTTGTTTATCAAATTGGATGAAAACCATCATAGTACAATGGTATTAGGAGATAATCAATCTCATGGAACCAAAGGCAAGGGTACTATTGTAGTTGCAACAGAATATGGTGAGGTAAAACATATCAATGAAACATTATTAGTTCTAGCACTCAAAAAGTATTTGTTGTCCGTTGGACAAATGCTAGAGAAAAATTATCAAGTGATCTTTGATGTAAAGAGTGCATAATTAGAGACAACCTAAAAAGAAATGCATTTGTTGCAAGAGAAAAGATGATAGGTGATAGGATGTTTCCTCTCCATTTCACCCATGTAAACCAAGCATTAAGGTCTAGTGAAATGAATGAAAGTAGAATTTGGCATCAAATATATGGCCACCTCAGCTTTAGTGGGTTAATTTTACTCAAGAGATTTAAAATGGTTGAGGGTCTACCATTCATTGAAAATACAAAAGAAGTGTGTGAAGTATGTGTTGTTGGCAAACAACACAGAGCTAGCTTTCCAATTGGTAAATACAATAGAGCTAAGCAACATCTTGAGATAATCCATACGGAGTTGTGTGGTCATATGGAAACACCTTCTTTGAATAAATCAAAGTATTTTCTAACCTTCATTGATGATTACTCAAGAAAAAATTGGGTATATTATTTGGTTTCAAAATCAGAAGTGTGACAAGTTTGTAGAATTCAAGAGGTTGCTTGAAAAACAAAGTGGTAAGTACATCAAAGTGATAAGGTTAGATAATGAGGGTGAGTACAAATCAAATCAGTTTCTAGATTTTTGCAAAAGTCATGGAATCAAGAGAGAGTTCACTACTTCTTACACTCCACAACAAAATGGAGTTGCTGAAAGAAAGAATAAAACCATTGTTAAAATGGCAAGGAGTATGATGAAAGAGAAGAATTTAGATAAGATGTTTTGGGCAGAAGTAATTTGCACAACTATATATCTTCTCAATAGGAGTCCTACAAAAGCAGTTTAAGGGGATGACTCCTGAACAAGCATGGTTTGGGGTAAAGCCAAGTGTTG
The DNA here is from genome assembly GCA_027924645.1 of Cunninghamia lanceolata. Classification (NCBI taxonomy): domain Eukaryota; kingdom Viridiplantae; phylum Streptophyta; class Pinopsida; order Cupressales; family Cupressaceae; genus Cunninghamia; species Cunninghamia lanceolata. The sequence continues at coordinate 10,553,625 of BSBN01000391.1, read as the reverse complement.
AACATTTGAGAGTATTTGGGTGCATTTCTTATACACACATACCAAAGGAAAAAAGGTCTAAACTAGATGATAAAGGCCTAAAATATATTTTTATTGGGTATGGATCAGAAAATAAAGCATATAGATTGTATAACCCAATAGGAAAGAAGCTTGTTATAAGTAGAGATGTGATATTCAATGAAGCAACAAAATATACCAAGGAAAATGAAACAAAGGGAAAAGAGATAATGATTGATGAAGGTGAAGAAGAAGGAGAAGAAGAAGAAAATGAACCTGAGTCTTCTAGTACAAGAACAAGAAAGTATCAAAAATATCAAAGGAGGATAGAAAAGAATCATCCATCAACCCTTATGTTGGATTCAAATTTTGAGAAAATGACAACAAGATCACAAGCAAAAGTGAATTATGTCTTGATGACTCAAATCATGGAAAGTAATGAGCCACAAACATTTGAACAAGCTCAAGAAAAAGAAGAGTGGGTTGAAGCAATGAATAGTGAGATAAAAACAATTGAAAGGAATGACACATGGGATTTGGTTCAGCAACCTCGTGGTAAAGAAATTGTTGGTACAAGGTGGGTGTATAAAACTAAGTATAAATCTAATGGAAGCATTGATAAGCATAAGGCTAGATTGGTAGCCAAGGGATACACTCAACATGAAGGTATTGATTACACTGAAACATTTGCACCTATAGCACGAATGGATACTATCAGATTGGTTTTGGCTTTGGCGACTCAGCAGAGTTGGATAGTTTATCCAATGGATGTAAAGAGTGCTTTTTTGAATGGATATATTGATGAGGAAGTGTATGTTTCTCAACCTAGAGGTTTTGAAATACCTTCTAAACAACAATATGTTTACAAATTAAAGAAGGCCTTGTATGGTCTTAAGCAGGCACCAAGAGCATGGTATTCAAGGATAGACTCATACCTACAGTAGAAAGGTTTCTTAAGAAGTCAATCAAATCCAAATCTTTATATTAGGATCTCAGCTAAGGATATTTTTTTCTTAGTTCTCTATGTTGATGATCTTATCTACACTGGGAACAATTCATATTTATTTGCAAAGTTTAGAGCAACTATGGTTGCTGAATTTGAGATGACAGATTTGGGGTAGATGCACTATTTTCTTGGTATAGAAGTATGGAAAAATGAAGGTGAAATATTCATGTCTTAGAAAAAATATGCTTCAGACATCTTACAAAAATTTTAGATGAATAGTTGCAAACTAGTTGCAACACCCATTAAAGTTGGACTTAAGTTGTCTAACTTGGATGTGTTAGATCTAGTGGACCCCACTATATATAGACAGTTGATTGGTAGTTTGATCTACTTAACTATTACTTGACCAGATATCACATATACAGTGAGCTCGGTATCTACGTTCATGTCAGAACCTAAGAAAACACATTGGAGTGCAGCTAAGAGGATTCTTAGATATGTCAAAGGGACATTGAGTTATGGTCTTAGATTTCAACATTCAAAGGATAGTAAGTTGATTGGCTATATAGATTCAGATTGGGCAGGTTCCATAGATGATCAGAAGTCTACTTCTGGTTATACTTTTAGTCTTGGTTCTGTTGTATTATCTTGGAATTCCAAGAAACAGTCGATTGTGTCACTTTCCACAGCAGAGGCAGAGTATAAAGCTGCAACATTTGTAGCATGCCAAATAGTGTGGTTGAGATGAATATTGGAGGATTTGCACTAGATACAGAATGGACCTACTTTGTTGTATTGTGACAACAAGAGTGCTATACAAATGCCTAAGAATCCAGTGTTTCATAGCAGGACCAAACATATTGAGATTCAACATCACTTTATCAGAGATTTGGTTCAACAGGGATTGATTAAGATTGTGTACTGCAATACAAATGATTAGATCATAGATATTTTGACAAAGGATCTAGCTCATAAAAGGTTTGAGACACTTAGAGATCTACTCCAAGTTCTTCCCAATGGTCATTAGGGGGGAGAATGATAGCAAATAACTTCAACAAATATCTTCAGTTAGCATGTGCATCCATCTTTATTGACTTTTATGTAATGCCCATTGGGCTCATTAAGTTTGTAGCTATCCTTCCTTGACTTTCAGGTTCAGCATTTAGTTTTTTGGTTGAGTTGTTGGCATTGTGGTTGTGTGCCATAACTCCTTTGTGTTTCTCAATCTCTATATACTAATGCCCTGCCTCTTCATCTCTAAGGCAATCTGGGCTTTTGTAATTTGTTGTTTTGTGAATAGAAGATCACTAGTTTTATCTAATTTGCCTTCAGTAATTAAAAGAAAACATTATTAAAAGATACATGACTCAACAGGGATAACTGGTATTTCACAGGTGCACATGCATGCATAACGACCGAATGTATTACAGCCTCAAGTTGGATGAGTGCCACTAAGACACAATAGCTTCAAAGAATCATCACAAAAAGAATACAGTGAGGCTTCAGGAGCCTTCAACAATCAAAGATAATCATCAAGATATACATATAATTATATTCATGACTTAGCATGTCATATACATACATGATTAGTTCCCTCAAGTCGACACAGTTGACGTCCTCCAAAAACAAAGGTTTAAAACTATATTGGAAACCATTATATGTATGAGCAATGAGCTCTAAAGTCATCATACCTATGATGTGACACAACAATAAGTGTCTTGCACGTTGGGATCAAGCCTCCTCACCCTTTCTCTCGGCTGTGACAACCTTGTAGCCCATTGTTAATGACATCTCTCTGTTATTCACCACCTTGCTCTTCTTTTCTTCCATACACAAAATAATGAAAGATAAGAATGAAGTCTTTTGATAGCCTACGATAACTATCAAAACATGGTTCTTTGCATGCATTTCCTACATGCCACCTCATGGGATTTTTTGTTCCATGCAATCCACTCTTTGTTGGTTTGCGAGGAGGGATGTAACAAGCCACCACTCATCCTAAAATCTCTCTCCCCACTCCTTGTGGGTGATGGATATCGGGGTGGCAAGAACATGGATAAGATAATACAGCTATAAGCATAGTCAAGATACTATTGACATTGACCTCTAAAGAGGTCCACACACACAGAGATATATATATATAATCACCCATAACTATATAATAAGGGTTAAATAACTTCTATAATATCAAAGATCATCATGATAATGAAAACAAAGGAAGACACACTAATAGCTTAGGGTTTTGGGGGTCGAGTAATACTCCCCTTAAATCAACTATTGACCTTTGTTGAATAAAAAGGAATAAAGAAATAATATCCCAAATTGGAAATTTATAAGGAAAACAAGAGAATTCTTTATCTCTTCACAAGACTATCTCTTGACTTCCGACGATGTTTAAGGAACATCATTTAGTTGTCATAACCATTGTCAAGATAACTCCACCAACAAGACGACCCAAAAAGGAGATCGATTTCCTAGAAAGAAAACATGACTCAAGATAACTCATAGAGGGTTCATAAAGATAGAATCTGATACTCAGATGGCTATTTGGCCCATTTCCTGACATCTATCTCTTTCTCCCAGATGATACTTTCCTTCCATCTTTGAAGGATAATTTCTTTCCTGATCAAACTCACCACCAGAAATTCATGATTAGTGTATCATCATATGATCAATAAATCATAATAATTAAATAATCATTTCAATCTTGAAATCTCATATCTAACTAGCATAAGTTAGTTTCCTCATAAATAATGATTAATCTGATGTTTTCCACAACATCTAATCATTTAGCTCTTAACTAATCATCCTGATTACCATACAAAAGTAAGATTAAACTAAATCAAAAGTTGGGGATGTAACAAAAACAAAAAGGATAGTAAAAGAATATGGTATAAATGGTGTAATAATTAGAAAGAAAGAAAAAAAGATATATTGTAAGGCTCAACCATTGTTGTGACCCTACTGGCATTATTTTTGAATAATGACTCATAACATTCTAGCTAGAGTGGAGCATGTAAGCTTATATCTCTTGAGTGATGAATTCAATGTAACAATGTCTCCAGCATTAGGAATTACTATGCAATAAAATGATTGCCTATTAATGATTAGTTTCATTCTAATGAATAATGGATAAAATATGAATAAGGGGACTTAAATTACTAGGTGTGATTTTAATTCAAGTTGATCGCTATCAATTTAATTCAATTTAAACTATAATTGTATGTTGATGCTAAATGATTAATTTGGTCAACCATACTAATCTATACAATCTGTTTATGTCTATGTTGTCGATACATGAATTTTGGGCTGGATTGTATTCTAAGGTATGAGAACTTAATTGAATTACTAATGAGTAAATGGTACAATTTAAATCATGTTGCTCTAGCTATATAGTCATATCTTTGATGTATTGGTGTGTGCATTGAGTGTGCAACTATAGGTTAGACAATGGGAAAACAAAAGACTAATATTAAACATTACTTACCCTTCCCATTACACTTGGTGAAATAATAACTTGAATATGATCTGAGTTATGTCAATTTTCTTTGTCCATGAGAGGACTTGGACCCCTTATGATGAGCTTTTTTACCCCTATGCAATTTTATTTCATTGTGTGTCTTAACATTATTTAGTTTGCATTGGTGTTAATGTTTTAAAGTTACTTTATATCTTTTTTGGTGCAAAATCGGGTGGACACAAAGGGCTAACTTTACAGTGGTGTAAAAGTGTTTTTCTATGTTTTTTATGTTAAATTTTGTCACTTAGGATAGTACCTATGAGATAGGTACATCTTTGGGGATTGATTTGAAGTGTTATGCAAGATAAATATCACCAAATCTTCTTGGGATGGGTTTGTCTTAATGAGGCATCAAAAACATGGAGTCTCCATTTCATCCATGTCAAGCATATGGGAAGGTATGGAGTTGTCAATTCACACGTGTTAGAGACGACAAGGTATGGAGTTGTCAATTCACACTTGTAGAGACAAGAGAAGGTAAGAAATTGTCAATTCATATCTTGTTGTTGTGATTGTATGGATAAGGGAAGTCATGGCACCCCATTATCATATAAGTCTCCCTACTTGGCTTAGGAATACAACTTTAAATCTATTCTTTTTTTAATTGGAAACAAGGAAGCTCTTGAGAGGAACTCCTCATTATGTTACCTTGATTAAGTTTATAGGAAAAGGAGAAGATGATAAGGTGTGAATTCTTAGAGGAGGAGATCCTCCGTAAAAGAAGTCTTCTATCTCATTAAAGCTACCTTGAAAAGTAATCCCTTTCTCACTTGTATTCATGTTGTTTTTTTTTCTTGATTAAGTGTTAGGAAGATGAAGAAAAACTATAGTACTAAAGATAGATATTATGTGAAATATTCTTTTTAGGATTTTTTTTTTGAATTCTTCTAAACTCCGCTCTGTTTTTTTAAATACATTATGCATGAGCGATGTACTATCCTAAATATAGCAGCGCCTATAAATAGTCCTAAATATAGCAGCACCATCTATTTATAAATTGCAACTTATTTATAAATAGAAATAGATATATAGAAATTGCAATTGCTCAATCTCTCTCACTTATCGACAATGGTGCTCTGTTTCTCCGTACTCTATGCAATGGCGTTTGGCTTTCTGGCGATGGTGGCCATGCTGGCGGTCACTCTACCGACCATGCTGCTCAGCTGGGTTACAATTATCGTAATCCTCGCGTTTGCCGGCAAGCCCAGGGACGTGCTCGTTTTGGAAGGGAAGCGAATTATCAAAGACATGCTCTGTTCTGTGTGTCGGATACAAACATGCCCATAGTCCATAGTTTTATCAGTTATTGTGATCTATATATATATATATATATATATATGAAAAAGGTGACGAGTCACCCATAGATTGCATAATAAAAAGTTTTTACTGCTCTAAAATTAGTTATCTCAGAAAAACTGCAATAGTAGTCTTTGTCAAGTCTAACTAATGTTCAACAGATGTCTCTCAATATCTGCAACTCTGTTTTGCTCTCTCCTATCGTCTGAACTGTTCCACCTCCTATCACCGTCAATGCCTATTACTACAATGTTCATTTGTATTCGCTTGCATGGTATAATCAAAGTTTTCATTAAACTTCAAATAACACTTAAATCAGTATTGTAGCATTACACTGGAAAAACCCATGATTAATTCTGAATAATCACATCCACTGCATTTATCGTGACAATAACCTTGAAGAACCATACTTCCAAACAGCAATAAAATTAATTTATGTAAATCAAGAGTTTGGAATTGATAAATTAAATGTGAATGAAAGATGTATTTAGTTTTTGAATTAAAGATAGAGTATGAATATTACAGATTAGAGAATTAATTTGTTACAATACAAAAATCAATGTCCTGGAACTTGTGTAGATTTGGAGTCTTTTGTAGGTCAATCTTCTTGCTCAAACCCGATCCTGTCAAATATAAATTTGATCTTTGGAGCATGGTTTTGATCTAACCAAATGTAAACTTTTGGAATCAAATTGTAATGATGGGTATTTTGATACACACTTGGCTATAAGTTAAGTTAAAATCATAAGATCACTTCACCCTAACTTTTGGAATAAATCAATCCACTCCAAGGTCTATATCATCATATTATGTGGTGCAAGATAACTCAATGATCCATGTAATTGTCTTCTTTTTTAGTGGCCTGTGATATGAAAGTCTTGGTATGCAATCAATTTACAACAAATTCTTCTTGACGAGTGGCTAGTTGTTCAAATGATAGATATTTAATTTGATAAGTATCAACAAATAGATCAAAAGCTTTTTGATTTTCAGATCTAATGATTTTCGAATTTTATAGCCCTAGATCTGATCTTTGCAAAAGTTTTTTAATAAATCTGCTTCAAATTGATTAGTGTTTTAAATTTCACAAGTTTTAAATGATCTAATTAAGATGATTGTTGTCTTCTAGAAACTATGATGTTAATCTTTTCTAGTAGCCCAATCATTTGCAAATCTTAGATCTAAGCATTTTAGTAGTAGATTTTCAAGTTTTTTTAATTTCTTTATTTGAAATTAATCCTAATTTGATTTTTGAAGAAAATGTAAAAGAGTTAGAGTTTTTAAAAAAAATGGATTTGTTTTGTAATGAATTTAAATTCCAATTTTGTTAAGACAATGAAATCTAGTTAAACAACTTTGTTTGATTTGAATAACACAGAATCATTAGCACAAACTAGTGTAAATATCTAAGAACTTAAAACAAATGAGTGGATCATATGAAATCATTCTACTATAGATATTTAAATTTATACATCACCTCCCACAGGTGATTAGTTTGAAAGATTGGCCCCATAACATGCCTTGGATTCCATTCTTCTCATTTAAATTTCAAAAAATGTTCATTACAACATGACCCAATTTGGAAAACCTTAACCTACAATGAAAATTCTAATATAAAAATTGACTAACTTGCTTCTCTATTGAGTTTGCTACCTCCCAAAAATTTTCAACCCATTGTAATGTCTTCAAAATTTGCATAGCCTCTTGGGTTCCAATTCCAAAATTCCTCAAGCCTAAAACAATTTTTGAAAATTAATTATATTTGTCCCAAGACTTGTTTGCCTCTTTGGGGGCAATTAATAATTAAAAATAAGCATTCCACTATAAGGAGTGAAACTTATTATGATCACCCAAAATTGAATAAAGAATTATTTGGATCAAATATGTGTTCATGCAACTCCTTCTACTTGCTATCACTCTATGTTGCTTCATTGTTGTTCAAGTTTACTCTCTTGTAGATATACTTGTAAATTGTCAATGGCCTCTCTTAATACCTTAGAGATGTTGGCAAGAGACATTGTGTGGCTTCATGAGTGTTGTCATTGATGGCAACAAAGTCCATCCCACACATCTGCAGGACATGGTATGTCTATACCGGAAGTCAGATTGAAGAGTATTTTGGTCCGGTGAGCAAGAACAGAGCATGTAGCAAGGTCTAACAATCAAGTCTAGATCTCTCAGAGGAAGTATCTCAACAAAGTACAGACTTGGGGAAGTCAAGAGGAGTACCATGACTGATAAATTCTAGAGATTGAGCCTCCGGTGATGAAAGAGTGAAAAGATATGAGCACCTAAGTGTTGGGTTCCTGTTTGGCAGAGTAGACTAAGGAAGAACTGACCAACAGAGCATCAGACCTTAATCCGGATGAGAAATTGATGGTAACCAAGTTTCTTGAGGGATCATTCATGGTTGGCTGACATGATTGATGACTTCTATAACTATCTTTTTGATACACATCACTTAGCAAGCATAGATTCAGCCGACAGACCAGAGTTTAGAAATATCTTGAGTTTTCTGGATGTTGACTAGAAAGATGTTGAAATCCTTAATGCGGATATATATACTAGATTAATTTTTGTGTGAAAGGAAGAGTAGTGTGTTGTGAAGTGCAAATAAAAGTAGAGAGCAGTGTGGAAGCAGTAATACATGTTCGGTATGTGATAGGATAGCAGCACTAAAGAAGAGGAAGAATGAAGTGTAGTAGATCAGTATATTGAGCCTAACCGGAACTGAACCTTAGCATATGTATGCTTCTCATCAGTTCAAGTACCTAATTACTTTCTATATACCTTGTAGACAGTGAGTCTCTTGTAAGAAGTGAGCCTCTTGTGAGCAGTGTGCTCGGGCAGTGAGCCCTAATCGGCAAGTGCCATTTTGTACTTGTATTCTTTTAATAGAGAATACATTCTTGGGTTAGTCACCCCATGATTTTTCCCTTAATAGAGTTTTCCACGTAAAAATCCTTGTGTTATGTGTGTTGATTTCTTTTTTGCTCTCATGTTCATGAATGCTTATTTGTTTTGATAATGCAATAATCATAAAAGAAGAAAAGAAAGTTAAATAATTAAGATAACTGATTCACCCCCCTCTCAGTTATCAACAATTGGTATCAGAGCTAAGTTCCTCCAAACGGAGCCTAACAGCTTGAGGAAGATCTTAGAATCTCAATGGATATGTATGGTATGAGGGAACAACTTCAGTCTGCCCTAGTTGATCTTGAGCAATCTCACTCTGAGGTCAATAACCTGAGGGAAAGACTCAAACAAGCTGATGACTTCATAAATGAACTAAAAGAAAAACTGAGTATCTCTGTGAAAAAGAGAAAGGAACTTCTTCAACAATTAGCAAGTCAAAGTGAAGCCAATGATACTAATGAAGATCTGAATGAGAAAAACAAGCTATGTGAGAAGCTTTCAAAAGATGTCATTATGGTGAGACATGAAATGAAATCAAGGGTTATGAAATTCACCCATGAAATTGAGGAGAAAAAAAAAATTAAAGATAATCTAAAGCAATCTCTTAAGGAGAATTCAGAAGACTACCACAAAATGGATAGAATAATCAGGCATCTAGAATCTGATCTTGAAGAAGCTAGAGATAATGAAAAACAACTTAAAAATTAGATAGACTCTCTTAAAATGGATCTTTAAATAGCAAATGAATACAAAGAAAAATTCAAGATAAGCTCTGCTCAACTTGAAGTTCTTCTTGAAAGCTAAAAGAGGGTAGATGACAAGCATGGCTTGGGGTATGAGAAAGGTGAAATCTCTAGATCCAGTCAGAAGAACTCTGGATCAAGAAATCCAAGGAACAGACCTAGAAGACCTCCGGTAAGGCAACCAAATGCTCAAAGATATCCATCCTTTAATAGATACTACTACAATTGCAATAACTTCAGTCATAAAGCAAATAAGTGTAGAAGAAGAATGAATCAGACTAATTCATCCTTCTCCAGATAATGTTTCAACTACAAAAGGTATGGTCACAAATCTCTTGAATGTAGAAATAGGCAAATAAATAATTCATTCAATGGTAGATGCTTTGCATGCAATAGAATGGGACATATGGCTAATCAATGCAGATCAAGAGGATATCATCCAATTATGCAAAGAAATGTCATTTGCTACAACTGCAATAGATCCGGTCATATTGCCAAGTTTTGCAGAAGTAAGAATCAGGATAAAAGTGGTCCGGTGCATCATAATGAAAATCAAGACAAAGGAAAAGGAAAAGTAAATGCGGATGAAGTTCAAAGAGAGATGAACAAGATTTGGGTGAAGAGAAGTACAAAAAATGTTGGGGATGAATCCGCACCAGAATCTGGTGCTGATATTCCTTTCAAAAATTGATTAGATGAGCTCTGGCTCAGGGGGAGTCATAAAGGAAAATAAAATTCCCCCAGCTAGTCAATTGGTGCCTGAAATTGGCACATGGAAAGTTGTGGATTAAAGGGTTCTCAGAGAAATATCTAAATAACCCCTGGTAAAAATATGAAAGATCCGCATATCTTGCTGAAACCGTGATGGCAAATGCTAATTTGTCTTAGTTACATTGGGGTGAGAAGGGATAATTGATACCGACGGAGATCCATCAAGAGAAATTGGCTAGCGGCAAGAGATCTTAAGGTTTGGTTGATAGAATTCATCTGGCTGATAAGTGATCAAAGTGACTAATGTATCAGAGACACAAAAAGGAAGTTCGCTGAAGGTTGAAGTCAAGCTGATGAGTGGTTGGTCCATCGGTGCATTAGCTTAAGTTGGTAAGTGTTCGCTGATGATTTAAGGGTCACAACGAAGAGAGAAAGTGATCGTGTATCAGAATTAACAAAATGATGGTTGCCGATAATGTAGTCTCACTGAAGAAAAAAGTCATTGGAGTATCAGTGAAGTAGAATCTAAAGTAGTCTATAGCACTTTTCTTGCTGATAGGTTTGACAATCATCTGGTAAAAGTAGGACTCTCACAGTTAGATCTGGTATGATTCAAAATGTAAATATCTTGATCTGCGGATAGATGAAATGATTGGAGAAAGGAAGATAGATTGTCAACAATCATCGAGAATAACTCTAAGTGCATCTCAGTGATCCAAAAAGATCTCTCTCAAGACAAGAAGAACAAGGCAACCAGAATGACTTAAGTTGTGCATTTATTGCAAAATGGAATTAAGGTTTGTGCGTAAATAAAAGGGTTCTTTTGTTCATCATTTGCACATTTGCATTCGAGAAGAAGAAAGAAAGAGCTTTACAACAAGATTTCTTCAACTCTCTCAAGGATCAATCGTAGAATTTGATTCAACCAACAATCTTTTTGGGGCCTATCATGAACCCTAGAAGTGTAAAAAGGTATTTCTACTCTTGAATATTCTCTCTGAATCTTTGAAAGATGGCCATTCCAAATGTTGTTAAGATCACTGATAGGCCACGCCCTAAGTTCAAGAAACATTCTTACAAATCCCTAGAAGTTGATCCCCTAGGTGCATTCTCTAGCATTCCACATGGGGTTCTGCATGTAGAAGATGTTAGGGCATACATTCATGCGAATATTGAAGAATTTAGGGAATCCAAGCTTATGGATGTCTATCACAAGTAGTTAATAGATGAATCATTTGAACTCAAATCTTAATACAAGGCCATCTAGGATAAGCATTTTGGACATTGCATCCATTTCCCCTATTTTGCAGAAGATGAATGGGTCTGGTATGTTCTAAGTAGAATGCATGACAACTTCATGTGGTTGATGAGGTTGTTTAAGATCACAAAAGATGTCATTAGGGCAGTAACCGGATTGCACTCATCTAGTGGGTTGCCTGCTCTCAAATCAGTCAAAAATCAAACTATAAGTGAGGCTACCAGATCAAAATTTGACAAGAGGGCAATGACAATAGAAGACATCATTGATCCAGATATCAAATTTGCCTCTATGATAATTGGTTACAAAATCTATCACTCCAGCAGGGAGAATTCAGTATCTAGAACTACCATATATACTGCATAGGAAATGCTAAGGAAAAATGCTGACTATGACCTTTGTGAGCTTCTCCTAAACCAACTATTAGAGAACTTATAGAAAATAAAGAAGGATAAGAAGAATTCATTTAAGTACGGTGGCTTGATTCTATGTTTATTCTTTTACTTTATGAATGAGCTACCCGGATCCAATGGTTGGGTATGAAAAAATTACAGACCGGTTGCCATACAAATCAAAGATTACATGTATGGGCTTGGTGATGCAAAGGCTCAAAGTACAGTACTCTTGGGATACTTCAAGAACTTTCAAAGTATGATGCAGGCCAGAGAAAGAATCCCTCAATCATTGGTTGAGAAGTACAAGAATATAGTGTGCTTTATGGTAGACACTAATCAATGTCTAATGGAGGTAGTGGAGCCAAGGATAGTCTGGATTATGCCAATGGGGTATGAGGTTGATGAGAAAATCCTAGAGCTGCATATGCAACACCTATTGAGTCAGCCCATGGACCCTGAGGCAGAAAGGTTTGGAACCTTTCAAGAGTTAAGTGTGAAGATTCATGTTGAGCTAAGACAACCGGAGATGAAAAGAAAAGTAAGAAGAGAAGTAAAGGAAGTTGCCAAAAGATTTGGCATTTCTAAACAAGTAGTTGATGCAAATAGAGAGAAATTAGAAAGAGCAGAGAAAGAGAAACAAGAAGCAGAAAGAGAAAGTGATCCAATGCAAGCCCCCTCACGGACCACATCCTCCAAGAGCTCTACACTTGCCACCTCTGAGAGCCAAAAAGCCTCGAAATCATAAGCCAAGACATCCGAAAAGGGTGAGAAGAGAACAAAGAAAAAGGCCACAAGGTCATATACAAGTCAAAAAGATGATGAAGAGACAAAAACTGATGAGGAGGTTAAGAAAATGAAAAAGAAAAAGAAAACTTCTATGGAATCCTCTACCGGTGAAAACAAGGAAGAAGAAATAGAAGAATTTGTTGAAAGGTCCACTTCTTCTGTTGATAATGTTGTCAAGGCAGTCACAGTGGATGGAAATCTACAACCATTTATAGATTTCTATGATGAATATAGTGACACAGACAAAAGGATCTTGGAAGAAGCTACAGTTAAGTACTTAAACTTATACAATAAAGCATTTAATGAAATCATCTCTCTAATCCCCAAGAGTTTAGAGAAAGTACTTGAACTCAGAAAAGACAATGCCAAAGAAAAGGATTTGGAGATCCAGGAACATATAGCTATCCAACTCTATCCTTCCATTACCTCTCAACAAATGAACATGATCTTCCAGGACTGCAAGGATGAGTTATGGAGCAAAGCAAGAATGAACCAGCTTATGCTTGGAGAGACTGACCAAGTGGCAAAAGAAATAGAAGATATCCTCTAGAATGCATTTAAAAGATTCAATCTTCCTATTATAGAGGACTTAGGCGATGAACCTTTTGCCATGGATGACAAAGGACTAAGTACATCAAAAGAAGAATCTACTATGAAAGATGGAGAAGAGCCAAAGGACATAGGTGAGGAGAGGACTCAGGACTTGGATTCCTCTACTCTGGAAGAGGAAGTCCCTGAAGAAGTAAAAATATCTCTTCTAGATCCTCCTGCTAATTCTAGAACTGAAGCAGAAGTAAGAAAAGATGAGAAAATTAGTCAAGAAGAAGAGGTCAAGGAAAGAGAAAAAGACCAAACAGAGAAAACCCCAGAAGACAGTTCTGAGGCCACAAAAGGAAAGAAAACTTTGTCTCTAGCAAGAGACACTGCAGAAGCTGTTAAAGACTTCCTGACAAAAGAAATGATGGAATTAGATGAACTGGAGCTACTTCAAGGACCATTCAATTTTGATTCCCTCTCCCCGGTTCAAACAATGAAGATAGCATCCTTTGCCCAAGCAAAGGCAAAAGAAAAACTTCTGAAGTCTCACATGGAAGACTATGAGCTGATAGAGATTGCATCTAGTGTATTGGAGAACATCATGCCATCCTTCTAGAAGGATCTTTTAGCCTCTTCATCCTGTAATCTGAAATCTCCTGTTAATTCTGTTAGCACACATTTTGATGCTTTAGAGAATGCAGCAGAAGAGAAAGTCCAGAAAGAGTTTTTAGGTAAGAGATTCTCTGAGGTACAAGGACTTATAACAAATGATAGGAGAAATTTGGATATTGGAATAAAGAGCTTAGACAATGCTCTTAAAGATGGTGGAGATCTATACAAATTTTGTCTATCTTGGTCCACCGTGACAGCAGATATTACCAAGAAGGTGGAAGAACAAGAGAGCAAACTATCAAGTTTGTCCCAGAGTTTTGATCCTCTCACCTCTTCCATAATAAATCAAGAATGTCAGACTATTGTAGCTATAAATGAAATAAAGAAGATTGAGAAGGAGAAGAAAAATAGAATAAGTAGGCTAAGTGAACTAAAAGGGATAATTATCTCTAAGTTAGAGGCAATGCATGATGCCCTAACTTATGCCCAGACCACAGCCCGGACCAGTGATCCAGTAGACTTAAAGAGGGTAGAAGCTTTTGCATTTTTTCTAAGTGGTCACATTTATATCTTGGATAGGATGAAGCAGAGTTGGGCAACAGAATTTGTCCAGTTGAAAACAATGTTTGTAGATATACTTAAGTATATGTAAGTATGACTTGTATATATACTTATGCGACTATGTATAGGTTAAATTTTGCAAATTTTGGTGTGTGGATTCCACCCTTTGCCATTGATGTCAAAGGGGGAGTGAGGAGTAGTGTAAAATGAGGAATTTAGCTAAGCGGGAGCTCTAGAAAAGTGTACAAAAGAACAAAGCATCAGCTAAGCGGAAGTGTGCTATAACACTTAGTCATTTTTCACTAAGTGTTGCCATCAATGCAAAAGGGGGAGATTGTTGGCAAGAAACACTATGTGGCTTCATGAGTATTGTCATTGATAGCAACAAAGTCCATCCCACACATCCGCAGGACATGGTATGTCTATACCGGAACTTAGATTGAAGAGTATTTTGGTCTGGTGAGCAAGAACAGAGCATGCAGCAAGGTCCGACAATCAGGTCTGGATCTCTCAGAGGAAGTATCTCAACAAAGTGCGGACTTGGGGAAGTCAAGAGGAGTACCATGACTGATATATTCCATAGATTGAGCCTCTGGTGATGAAAGAGTGAAAAGATATCAGCACCTAAGTGTTGGGTTCGTGTTTGGTAGAGTAGATTAAGGAAGAGCTAACCAGCAGAGCATCAGACCTTAATCCGGATGAGAAATTGATGGTGACCAAGTTTCTTGAGGGATCATTCATGGTTGGCCAACATGATTGATGACTTTTGTAACTATCTTTTTGATATGCATCACTTAGTAAGCATGGATTCAGTGGACAGACTAGAGTTTAGAAATATCTTGAGTTTTCTGGATGTCGACTAGAAAAATGTTGAAATCCTTAATGCAGATATATATACCAGATTAATTTCGATGTGAAAGGAAGAGTAGTGTGTTGTGGAGTGCGAATAAAAGTAGAGAGTAGTGTGGAAGCAATAATACATGTCCGGTATGTGACAGGACAACAACACTAAAGAAGAGGAAGAATGAAGTGCAGTAGATCAGTATATTGAGCCTAACCAGAACTGACCCTCAGCATATGTGGATGCTTCTCATCAGTTCAAGTACCTAATTACTTTCTATATACCTTCTAGACAGTGAGTCTCTTATAGGCAGTGAGCCTCTTGTGAGAAGTGTGCTAGGGCAGTGAGCCCTAATTGGTAAGTGCCATTTTGAACTTCTATTCTTTTAATAGAGAATACATTCCTGGGTTAGTCACCCCGTGGTTTTTCCCTTAACAGGGTTTTCCACATAAAAATCCTTGTGTTATGTGTGTTGATTTCTTTTCTGCTCTCATGTTCATGTATGCTTATTTGTTTTGATACTGCACTAATCATAAAAGAAGAAAAGAAAGTCAAATATTTAAGATAATTGATTCACCCCCCCTCTCAGTTATCAACAAGAGATGGGAGCATGGGAATATGTGAAGTGTACCTTCCTAGATAAGAGTATTTTTACAATCTACTTTGGGACTTTCCTTATCTATGTTAGGAGTGCCTCAAACACATTGAAGTTCCCCTTTATTCTTGTCATATTTTCTATGGATTCTTCTATTAAATTCTTGTTTAAGGAATCAGTAAATTATTTAAATGTTATAGTAGCAAGGCAAACCTTGTCATTACTTTCCAAAAAATGTGTATGGGATAACTTGAACAAATTTTTTAATTTTAGTAATGATGGCTTCCCTTGTGCTTTTTCTATTCAAGAACTTCTTCTTGCATTCATGCAAGATCTCCATTCTCCATTTTGTGGCCTTTAGGCACTCAATATGCATTTCAGGATTTCCACCTAGAAGAATACCATTTGTTTTCCTAATCTGATAACAAAATTTGTGCCATCCTCTTAAGCATAGACAATTTGTCACTAAGAGATATTAATTTAGTGTCTAGGTTTTATTGAAATTCTTCCATATTGCTAATATCATCATTGACCTCATTATAGCACCTAAGTACCCTTTCTATTAGCCTCTTTCCTTACGCTAGAAGGGTATCCCTCCTAGTTCTAGTAGCTTCTACCACTCATCCCATGTCTTGTCTTATCTAAAAGATTTTATCTAATGTCGCCAAGAAGGTAGGAGTGGGGGCATTTTAGTCCATTAGACCTACAAGGTGAACTTAGGAAAAATTACAACATAAACATTTCTTCATAACCCCAAGAGAGACAAATATGTAGATACATACTCAAATTAACTAAAATCTACCATGCAAAGGAATAAACAAATATGTTAGGGATTGCACACAAAAGATATCAATTAAATGCAAATTATTAAGATTAAACAGAGGAATGCTAATCCACAGAAAAAATAACAGCGAGAGACAAGTTTTAATGTGGTTCACCCAAACTCGAGCTACATCCACTAACAGAGAGTCCAATATTATTATCCAACAAATCAAACCAATTACAACTAGCAATCCTTGCAACTCAATACCGTTGCAAATGCTATAATACAATATCAACGAAAACCAACACCTTTATAAAATAATAAAAACCATTAAATAATTTGGGGGGAAACCGCGCCGATAAAAGTGGAGTTAATTTAACCTCTGAGTCTTATTAGGCTCCATAAAACAACAAAATATACTCTCAAGATGACACAATATATACCCTAGGAGAACCCTCCATGAAGGAGAAACCTAGCCTCAATAAGCATCCACACTAATTGTATTATTCAATAATGAAAACATTACAATACACTTATAGAGTCTCCATGAATACTTTTAAAACATCAAGCTCCTCCAATGCATCCTCCATGTGTCCAAGCATAATGGGTAAGAATGCAACCACACATCCCATGCCATACTTCACATATTCACTCTGTAAGAGAGCTCAATTAAATGATAGCCAACCTCATCCACTTAACATGTGCCACACAAAACCCTGAAGTGGTATTGGCTAAACCACATGTGCACCAAAACTATGGGAGCAAAAAATCATTGACTCTAAAATTAACTATTTTCCACAAATATTAAATAGACATAAAACATCTAGCCAATGTTACAATACAACTTTACAAGGGGACCCAAATATATATTTAATGTAGCTAAACACATCACTAGAGATGCACCATAAATAAATATTTATTTTAAATACATAATTCAAATATTTTTTCTTGTGCAAGGTGTACAACACCCTTTTTCCTAACACAAGATAGTCCTCACAAGTAGCCAATTCACCAACTTGAGCCTTTATCTCTTCCTTCATTTATTCATCCTTACGCACCTAGCCTAGGATAGTAGAGGCTATAGATTGGAGTGATTTCTTCTCTTCTTCTCTTGCTTGGTGGCCCAAGTTCACCTTTTGGATTTCATAGTCACCCATTTTCATATGCCTTTCTTCTTTTTCACATAGTGTGGTAGCAATCTTTGTAGTTAAAGTAAATAATGTTCTAACCTTTTTGGATTTTGCTAGATCCTTGAACCTATCTGCTAAAATTTGAAAATCGTTTGAAGTTGGTCCATACTATCATTTTCTTTTTTAATAGTGGTCTCCAACCAAATTGGAAAACTTGAACCTACAACATTTGCATCCCTCTAGTCATAAAATGGGGGAGGAGTAAGTGTTTTGGATGGGGAACTTGGCTCAAGAGGTTGGGTACCAAGTGGAGGAGAGGGTAGATTTGAATGTACTAAATTGTGAGAAGAGGAAGATCCCAAAGGAGAAGGAGGAAGGATTTTAGTTGGAGTCCTCTATGAAGAAGGAGCCTCCTCCTTCTAAGAAGATATCTCCTGATATACAACTTCCTCTAGTTTCTATTATTTTTTCTTCCTCTTCTACCTTCTTTTCTTCTTCTTCAATAACCACTAGGTCCCTTGTTGTGACAAAAGCTCAAGTATCACTTTGGATTGGCTCATCTTGTTGTTTCCCATCCATTTCTTGTTGATCTATAGCTCTTTGTAATTCCCACCTTAGTGTTTGTCTAATGTTCTTTTTTATTCTAATGATATATGTTGTATAGATTTTATCATTGTATTACGTGTTTCTCATGTTATGAGTCATTGCACCAAACTTTCCAATGAGGTCTTTCATGTCATCAAGGGGTTCTGATACTATATTTTGGATGTCTATAAAGGTGTTTTGAATGGGGTTTTATATTTTCATTAGATTTTGAATATGCATATGTTGTGCCTATGTATGTTAGACCATTGTAGTGTTTCAACTTCACTATTTTCACTGTATCTATTATAGTTTGATTATTATATTTCTCCAGCATTTTGAAATCTTGATTATGCATTGTGTTCTTGGATCATGCTAGTCATAGATGATTTACAGTAGATGAGATGATTTTATATCATGTATGATTTACACCATGTTGGGGTGGATTAAGTTGTTGGCTATTATATGTGGAGCAAGTACATCTCATGTTTGACTTGAGTATGCAAGTACATGATTATTTCCCTAATGGTGGTTATATATTGGAGATGGTTGTCTTTAGATAAAACATGTGTATTAACCCCTATCTCACTTAGTTTGAGTGTGAGATAAGTATTGTGAATCGCTATGTTAACCTAGATTCAAATCAATGGTGATTCTAGAGTTTTCATGTTGTGAAAACCCGTAAAGCATGTATAAGTCTTTTTCATGTGTTTCTTTTAGATTTTTACATTACATTTTAATTTATCTTGAAAATTGTGTTTTTCATATTTTTAGGATATTTAATGGTTGAGTTGAAAAAGATGAATTTTACCTTACTGGAAAAGTTTATTGCATTGTTTTATTCTAGTGAAAGAAAACTAAAGTGAAGTTAATATTTTCTTCAAAATGAAATAATTTGTATTTAAAAGGTAGAATTGCATTTTATTAGAAATTTGGTTTAATTCCTTTGGTATTTGAAAAATATTAAATGTGATTAAATCATGTTGCCTTCTATTATGGAATAAAAAGTCTCCACTTGTGTTTTTACCTCCTTGTTTTCCTCCTAGGTCTCTTGATTACATTATAGCATCCAAATTTTTCTCCCGAAGAAAAATTGCCTGACACCAAGATGAAATTGGAATATGGGTCACCTAATTTGACTTACCTTGGACCTAAACAGGGCTAAAGGACCTAGGTAGTATTGCCCATGTCACTCCTTTTAGGTCAGGGCTAAATCAAGTGTGTTTTGGCATAACACCTCTCTAGAGGTTTTTCCTTGATGGATCTTTTGGTTCGGATTGATGATTATGAGCGGGAAAACATATATAAGTTTGTTTTTGAATTCATTATTAAAGAAGGATGGAAATAACTAACTTGAGATCTTGAAGTGAAGAAAGCAAGAGCATTCTGATGGGACTTTAGAATTTTTTAGTGACCTTTTGTGGTCTCTTTTCAAAATTTTGCTCATCATTGGTCCCCTGAGGGTTAGGGTTTCATATTCCATCTACCAGGGTTTGGTCTAAAGATTTAAATCTTCCAAAAACCCTAATGTTTCTTTTAATTTGTCATTGGCTTATTTTTCATTTTTACTAAGTTACTTAAGTTACAACTTAAGTCATTTGGAATTGTTGATGTGTTGGCCCCTTGCTCCTAGCAAGGTATTTGGTCGCATGCATTTTAATTTTTTTTGCCTATGTCCTAAATCTGAGCAAGCTAAGAGTCTTAATATTTTATGTGTGCTTTAGGCGGTGTCAAAATATTTTATCTAAGTGCCTAGGGGATCCTCTTTTAAGTTGCAACCTAAGGCACGTGCTTAATTTACCTCAAGTTTGGCGTCGCATGGTCCCACAGTTCAGTTTCTATTTGATTACCCACTGGCCTGTAGGATTAAAATATTTAGCGAAAAGATTGTGCTAGGTAGCAGGCGTACACCACATAGCGTATCCTTGTGTGAGCCTTAATGGTGTCAATGGTGGCATTCGTGGTGGGCACAAGCTCTAAGGGTCCCAATTATCTTTGACGATCAAATCTTAGTTGTTCCCCACTAGCCTACGGGTTATCTGTTTGTAGGCACTGGTACCTTGTAGTGCAATGGGCGATTGCCACATAGTTTCATCTGGGCCATCCGTTGATCCAACTCACTGAAGGGTCAATGGTTGGGTTTCAAACTTGACAGAGGGCACATGTTGATGGCACTTAGGAATTGATGATCTAGTGCATTGGGAAGTTTTTCAAACGTGCGATAAGTCTACCTCACTGCCACTGCGGAGAAGGTATGCTTGCGAGGGATTAGTGGCGTGAAGATTGATCCTTGGGGATCTATGTCAGTTTTGAGGGGATCTTCTGCTCGCTTCACGGCATGACTTGAAATGAATTTTTCTATAAAAAATGGAATGTGTACTGTGATCAAGGTGATGGGTCTGAATGTTTCATTATGAAATTGATGGTTTTTTGTTGGGGGAGATCAACATAATGCAAAGTGCCACCTCTTTTTCCTTTTTCTAGAAATGTTGGTGAATTATTGTCATCTTTCCATTTATGGTTGGTCTACCATGGTACTAAATTGAATTGGATTGATAGGGCAGATCAACAAGGAGTAATTATCATTGGCATGGGAAACTTTCATAGATTAGCAATAAGTAGGTGCATCCACTGTTATTTCATGCATCATCCTTCATATGCAGACATAATGGAGCTTTATCTTTTGAGTATGCTCTTTCTAGTGTCTTGTTCCTTGGGATTTTCTTCGCTATTCTCATGGCTGACGATATGTCCTTACAAGATTAAGGGATTAGAGTGGTTTATCTAAGGGATGGAAGTTCTGGTAAAATTGGGGAAGTTCAGTAATCTCTGATAGGCTATTGTAAACCCTTCTTCACCTCTTACTTTCATCTAGATGGGGGCTTTGTACCCCAGTTTCCACACTCTCATTGTTCCTTATTTTTGCAAGACTCCAAATTGAACTCGGAGGCAGAGAGGTGTCATTGCCTTCTCTTCCTTTCCCTTAGTATTTTAGGTCCTAGCAAAGCTTGGGTCATTGTAGGTGGTGTGTTGTCCCCCTGGATGAAGCGAGTGGGCATCTTGGAGGGAATTATGATTGTTGATTTCCCTTCCTATCTAGACTTTTGGTGTAGCCAAGACCAGCGATGAGAGGTATCCTTTGGTTCTTAATTGGTTGAGTTGGTTGGGAACTTCCCAATCAGGAGTGAGGAGTCACTTGCCCGCACCTAGAACTTGGCGTGGTGAGAGGGGTTCTGGTTTTTGGTGCTTCCTTTCTCTGTTGATCCTTGCGAGCACTCCCTTATCTACTTGTGTGGCTGGTGAAGTTTGGTGAAGGGTTCTCGTATGGGGAACATGTGTTTGCATGTGAGGAGGGGCTGAGCTATTAGAGCACCTTGTAATCCCCATTCCTTCAAATACATGGTTTGCCTCCACGTCAGTAGTGAGAGAGCATACAAGACAAAATCAGTTGTTTCAGTCTGCCTCAAGTGATGATTTGATGTAGAGGACGAGCTTTATTGGATGAAGATGGTTATTTTGGCATTATGTTGTATTTTGGTTGTCAAATGAAAATATGACATCTGTCGTGTGCAAGTGGTCTGATGCTTGTTTCTCCCTTCTATTATAAAAGGGATTTCAAGGCTATTTTGTAGGGGGTTGGTTGGTTTTTGGTTGATCTCTTGGTGTAACATTGGTAGAAACATAGAGGATAGAAGTCATGTTTAGCTTTAGTGTGTAGGGTTGTGATTGTATGTTCTCTACAAATTATTTGACTGTACTAGCATCTAAGTGAATGTAAATGGTGTTTTTCTAAAGCTGGTTGTTTTATGAGGTGTGGCTCATGCAAATTATGAAATGAATAAATCAAAGATTGTTCACTTGGTCTCCATAAAATTTCTTGTGGATGTATTTTTTTTATGAAATTCTCTTCTTCAAAGAACGAGTTAAAATTATTTGATAGAAATATAGATTTGTGTGAATGTATGCAAGGACATCGTAAGTATGACTGATTTAGAGATATTGAGTGTAATGTTGCAAGGCAGTATTATTAAGCTCTGTGATGTTCAGGTTGAATGTTGTCAGTAGCTTTTGTTGCAAGTATGGACCTAACTGGTGTTGTCATTGATGTCAACATACTCCTATTACATTGATGATAAGGATTGGATGAGATGTGTGCTAAGGATATTGAGAAAATTAGTCCTAATCGGGAATAGAGAAGAGCAGTGAAGATAGTGAGCTAAAGATTCTAGCTAAGATGAAGATCAGAGGATGCACATCAAAGGGTTTGTAGATATGTGCCTTAAGATGATCCATTAAATATTTTAGAGGTTTGTATGAAGATCTAAAGAAGTTGTGGCTGCTCAAGTAAAACCGGTTCTGGCAGATGTTCAGAGGTGACAGAGTGACACAAATAGGTCCGGTGAGATCTGGAAATGAAATATCTTGTTCTGTGCATTTGGTGAAGTGTTTAGGAAGTCAATGTGAATTGACAACTCAATTGGTTTGTGGTCTAGAGGTTCACAAGTATCTATTCCATTGTGATAGTGATGACAGATTGTGTTCTTAAGGTTTTAGATGAAGGAGATAAGGATTTCAGTAAGTAGATGTAGTGTGGATGTTCTTGGTGATTCGGGCAAGCTTGTAGAGGTCTTTGGATCGTGTCCAGTTCGTATTGGTGGTCCGCATTGGAGTTTGAGCTCACAATTGAAGAATAACTTCTAGATGATGATGTTCTTCGTAACTCTGGCCGACGGGATGAGTTACACATCCTGCAGATGATCTTGAAAATGTTATGTGAAGATTGGTGTGTTCCTAGAAGAAGATTGAAGTCTCAGATCTGTGTGGCCAACAGTGTGTTGATCCACATGAAGAATTTTGTAATTAGTCATGATGTATTTATGTATTTGCTCTGTAATGTTTGCCAACGTAGATGATCATTCCTAAGTTGATGTCTTATATAAATAATGAATTGTAAAGTCATTTCAAATGCATCTTGGGGAGAGGAGAATGTGGTAGAGAGGAGAGGAGTGAAAGGTAGAGCAAAATTATTGGGTTTAAATGGAACTAACTCAAGCATGGTGAAGATGCTATTCTTTAGTTCAAGTATGTAATACTTATTAGTCTGTAGATAGTGTGTCTCTTGTAGGCAGTGAGCCCTAATTGGCATGTTCCATTTGGTTCTTTCTATTCTTCTAATAGAGAATACAATATTGGGTTAGTCACCTCATGGTTTTTCCCTTAACCTAGTTTTCCACATCAAAATCTTGTTGTCTCATGTGTTAATGTGTTTCTGCTCTTGATTTAATGCATTGTATTTCCATGATTGATTTATTATTATGCTACTGAATTACAAAGTGGATTTAAGTGTTTAATTGGAAGAAAGTTTTGGACAACTGATTCACCCCCCCTCTCAGTTGTCTATCCTGAATCTAACAATTAGTGTCAGAGCTAAGTTCCTTTCAAAGATCTTAACCACTTGAGGAGGTCCAGGATGTTGTCATACAAGAAGGATAGTCTGAGGTTTGATGGAACTAATTACACTCTTTGGAAAAGTTGCATGGAATGCCACTTGCAATGTATGGGAATGCAATATTGGATTATGGCTTCAAAGAAGTATGATCCCTCCAGAATGGTCCATGCACCGTAGATGAAATGAGAGATGCTGAAAACAATCTTTGAGGTAAAGAAGCTCTTCTAAGTGCCTTATCTGATTTAGAACTGACAAATGTTGTTGGTCTAAAAACTGCACATGAGATTTGGCAAAAATTAGAACTTCTGCATGAAGGAGACAAGTATGTGAAATGTGCCAAGCTATAGAGTCTAAAGGGAAAATTTGAAAACTTGAAGATGAGAGAAGATAAAAATATCACTACATTTATGCCCAAAGTAAATGAGCTTATTTGTGGCATTAGATGTGCTAGTGGAGTCTTGGATGAAGATGAGATTGTTGGCAAAGTTCTTAGATCTCTTCCTAATTCTTACAAATACAAGGTTGCTGCCATTAAAGAATTTAGAGCCCATTCAGGTGTCACAAGAGATCAATTGGTTGGTAAATTGGCTACATTTGAATTAACTAAGTTTGGAGATGCACCCCCCCTGAAGAATGAATCTACATTCAAAGCTAGTACATCTATAAAAGGCAAACAAAGGTTTGATCCTGGAGAGAACTCTTCTAAGAAACTATCATGGTATGAGAAAGAAAGAAAAGACTTGGAAGAAGATGAAGCAAAAGCTGCTCAACTTGAAGCCCTTATTGCAAAAAGACTGCCAAGAGGATCCGGTAAGTATGAAGGGAAATTACCTTTTAAATGTTTTAACTATAATAAGATTGATCATTTTGCCTCAAGGTGTCCGGAAAGATTTTCAAGGCCAAATCCAAACAGATCAAGGTTCCTAAAGAATTGTTATTATGTTCATGAAGATGATGATAATGAAGCAGTAACAAATGATGAATCAGAGTTAGAAAATAAATCCAGAAGTGACTGGGTGTTTATTACCATCAAGGAAGAAGATCCAATGCCCTCTGAATCTGCTAATCATAAAATTGTAGAAAAAGCTCTGGCTACCCAAGTTGAAGAAAAGGATAATTGGGTCATTGACAGTGGATGCTCTCACCATATGATAGGTGACAAAAATAAGTTCATAGACTTGGAAAGGTGTGAAGGAGGAGTGGTAAAATTTGGTGATAATTCTGCTAGTAGAATCAGAGGTAGAGGAACTATTTCTTTTGATGGAAAGAACAAAACAAGTAATGTACTATATGTTGAAGGCCTGAAGCACAATCTTCTCAGTGTTGGACAGTTGGTGGACAAAGGCTATGATCTTCGATTCAAAAATAGAAAATGCAAGATCTTTGAAAGCTCCAGAATAGAGATTGCATCCGGTACTCAAACTAAAGGTAATATCTTCCACTTGGTTGGTACTGGTAAAAGTTGTTTATTTGTTCAAATTGATCAAGTTGGTTGTGGCATAGAAGAATGTGTCATGTAAATTTTGATAATATCATCAAGATAAGCAACACTCAGGCTATGAGAGATCTTCTAAGATTGGTGAAACCTTCTAATAGCCTATGTAAAGAATGTTAGTTAGGCAAACAAAGTAGGGTTACATTCAAAAGTAAGGAACAATCTTCTACCGGATTATTAAACTTAGTTCATACTGATTTATGCGGTCTAACAAGAATCAGAAGTGTACAAGGTGATAGATACTTCATGCTATTAATTGATGACTACTCCCGGATGATGTGGGTAACTTTTCTGAAGGAGAAATCAGAGGCTCTTGAGGAATTCAAGATATTCAAGGCTATGGTGGAGAATGAAACTGGATTGAACATAAAATGTCTAAGGTCTGATAGAGGTGGAGAACTCACATCTGGTGAGTTCATAGAATTCTATGAGAAGCATGGAATAAGAAAATAATTGTCTGCTCCTAGGACTCCATAGCAAGACTCCATAGCAGAATGGAGTAGTGGAAAGAAAGAACTGGACCATCCAAGAAACATCTAGAACCATGATGATGGAAGCAAATGTTCCTCAGATCTACTGGAGAGAAGTTGTGAGCACTGCAGTCTACACTATTAATCAAGTTCAAATTAGAAACAATACCAGTAAGACTCCTTATGAACTCTGGTTTGTCATCACTCCTACCATGAAGTATTTCAGAGTCTTTGGTAGCAAATGTTACATTAAAAGAAATGAAGATCTAGGCAAATTTGATGCTAGAAGTGATGAAGGAATATTCTTGGGTTATTCTACTCAAAGCAAAGCATACTGGTGTTATAACAAGAGACTGAGAAAGATTATAGAAAGTACAAATGTGCAGGTTGATGAAGGTATTGAAAAACCCTCAAGGTTTTATGAATTTGATGAAGATGATCAAAATGATGTTTTTGTTAAAGAAGTCCAAGCTCCCTCTGAAATTTAGATTCAAACTGATCTGGTAAATCAGGAAGAAGAGATAAGTGTGATTGAACCTGTTCAAGAATTAGAAGTGCAAGAAACTCCCAAAGTTCCCAGGTATGTAAGACTGAACCACTCTGAAGATCAGATCATAGGTGATAAAAGAAAAGGTGTACAAACAAGAAGAAGAATTGCTCAAGATTTAGAGAGTATTGTTTGATTTCAAAGATTGAACCTAAGATAGTGAATGAAGCTTGCAATGGTGAAAACTGGACTAAAGTAATGGAGGAAGAACTGATGCAAATTGAGGAAAAACACACTTGGGCTCTTGTTCCCAGACCTAGAAACAAGAATGTGATTGGAACCAAATGGGTCTTTCGGAACAAACTGAATGAAGTTGGTGAAGTAATCAGAAATAAAGCTAGATTGATCTGCAAGGGTTACTCTCAAATAGAAGGAGTTGATTTTGAAGAAACTTTTGCTCCGGTGGCAAGAATTGAAGCAGTCAAATTATTTCTCGCTTTTACTGCCTTCAAGGATTTCAAAGTATATCAGATGGATGTCAAGTCTTCCTTCCTGAATGGTGACTTGGAAGAAGAAGTATACATTGAGCAACCGGATGGATTTCAATTGTCTGATCATGGTGATATGGTCTGCAAATTGAAGAAAGCACTATATGGACTCAAGCAAGCCCCAAGAGCCTGGTATGAAAGATTGGTTTCAACAAAGGTACTGTTGACAGTAATTTGTATTTCAAAATTGATCATGAAAATATCTTGATTGTTGAAGTATTTGTTGATGATATCATTTTTGGAGGAAGAGATAGTATGTGCAAAATGTTTGCAAATCAAATGAAAAGTGAATTTGAGATGTCCATGCTTGGGGAAGTGAATTTATTCTTGGATTTGCAAATCATTCAAACAAAGAAAGGAATCTTCATTTCTTAGACCAAATATGTGAAAGAATTGTTAAATAAATTTGGGATGGAAGAATAAAAACTAATGAGTACTCCCATGGCAACCAGATGAAAATTAAGCAAAGATGATGAATCACCTATGGCTGATTAGAAAAAGTATAGGTCAATGATTGGAGGATTGTTGTATCTCACTCAAACTAGACCTAATATTATGAATGTTGTTGGTCTTGTTGCTAGATTCCAAGCTGATCCTAGAGAATCTCATGTCATGGCAATCAAGAGGATTTTTAGGTGTCTAAAAGGGACAGTTGAGTATGGTTTGTGGTATCCTAGAGATCATAATTTCTCTCTTCATGCATATACAGATGTGGATTGGGTAGGCGATGTGGATGACCGGAAGAGTACCAGTGGTGGAGCATTCTTTTTGGGGAAGAGATTGGTTTCTTGGCTAAGCAAGAAACAAGAGGCAATATCTCTGTCCACAACCGAAGCAAAATATATTGCAGCAATAGGTAGTTGCACTTAAGTTTTATGGATGAAACAGATTCTAAGAGACATCAAAGTAGAGTATGAGGAACCTATCACAATCTTCTGTGATAATTCAAGTGAAATAAATATATCTAAAAATCTGGTGTTGCATTCAAAGACTAAACTTATATCCATCAAGTTTCACTTTTTGAGAGAGCAAGTGAACAAGAATAAGGTCAGATTGGAGTTTGTGCCTTCCAAGGATCAGATTGCAGATATCTTTACTAAACCTCTACCTAAGGACTCTTTTGAGTATCTTAGGGAGAAGTTAGGGGTTATTACCCCTTCGGTGATGAACTAAGATGCACTTATGTGCATCCATCTGGTGGATATCACAATCATATCTTGTGGTCTAGATTGATGATGGGGAGCTGCTACTTAGGGGGAGCAGCTGTTATGATTCTGAAGTATTGGAGTTGCAAGTATGTGCCCTTTATCATTGATGTCAAAGGGGGAGAGAAGACATGTGAAAAACAAGTGGTTACTGATCAAAGGGGGAGCAGTAAAGGAAGAGAAGACATGTGAATGATTGTTAATTGATAAGGGGAGTTGTGTCAGTAAAGAAAAGTTCTTGTCTTAATGGTTAAAATAGTTTTTCACATCATATGTTGCCATCAATGACAAAGGGGGAGATTGTTGCAAGTATGGGCCTAACCGATGTTGTCATTGATGTCAACATACTCCTATTACATTGATGATAATGATTGGATGAGCTGTGTTCTAAGGATATCGAGAAAATTAGTCCTAATCAGGAACAAAGAAGAATAGTGAAGACATTGAGCTAAAGATCTGAGCTAAGATGAAGATCAGAGGATGCGCATCAAAGAGTTTGTAGATACATGTCTTAAGATGATCCAGTAAAGATTTCAGAGGTCCGCATGAAGATCTGAAGAAGTTGTGGCTGCTCAAGTAAAACTGGTTCTAGCAAATGTTCAGAGGTGATAGAGTGACATAGATAGGTCCGGTGAGATCTAGAAATGAAATATCTTGTTTTACAGATTTGGTGAAGTGTTTAGGAAGTTAATGTGAATTGAAAACTCAATTGATTCATGGTCTAGAGGTCTGCAAGCATCTATTCCATTGTGACAGTGATGACAGACTGTGTTCTTGAGGTTCTAGACGAAGGAGATAAGGATTACAATAAGCAGATGTAGTGTGGATGTTCTTGGTGATTCAGGAAAGCTTATGGAGGTCTTTGGATCGTGTCCAATTCATGTTGGTGGTTTGCATTGGAGTTTGAGCTCACAATTAAAGAATAACTTCTGGATGATGATGTTCTTCCTAACTCTGGCTGACTGAATGAGTTACACATCCTATGGATGATCTTGAAGATGTTATGTGAAGATTGGCATGTTCCTAGAAGAAGATTGAAGTCTCAAATCTATGTGGCCAACAGTGTGTTGATCTACATGAAGTCTTTTTGTAATTAGTCATGATGCATTTATGTATTTTCTCTGTAATGTTTGCCGACTTAGATGATCATTCCTAAGTCGATGTCTTGTATAAATAAGGAATTGTAAAGTTATTTCAAATGCATCTTGGGGAGAGGAGAATGTGGTAGAGAGGAGAGAAGCGAAAGATAGAGCAGAAGTATTGGGCTTAAATGGAACTAACTCAAGCATGGTGAAGATGCTATTCTTCAGTTCAAGTATGTAATACTTATTATTTTGTAGATAGTGTGTCTCCTGTAGGTAGTGAGCCTCTTGTGAGCATTGTGCTCGGGCAGTGATCCCTAATTGGCATGTGCCGTTTGGTTCTTTCTATTCTTCTAATAGAGAATACAATCTTGGGTTAGTCACCCCATGGTTTTTCCCTTAACCAGGTTTTCCACATCAAAATCTTGGTGTCTCATGTGTTAATGTGTTTCTGCTCTTGATTTATTGCATTGTATTTCCATGATTGATTTATTATTATGCTACCGAATTACGAAGTGGATTTAAGTGTCTAATTGGAAGAAATTTTTGGACAACTAATTCACCCCCCCTCTTAGTTGTCTATCCTAAATCTAACAGCTTTCAGTTACATTTAGTTTTGACTCTGTACCCTTAGGCTAAGGCATTGATTCCTTTCATCTGTTTGTTTTCTTCCACGCCAAAGTCAAGCAAGCCCAAACACCTCTAAAATTTTAAATATTTGTTATAAAAGTGTGTTGAAGAAAGATCTATTTCTGTTCTATGGTCTTGAGTGATGCTAAAATATTGAGAAACTTAAGCCAGGTCCTCATATTTTTTAATAATCCTCAAGCAAATCTACATAGAACACATCTGCTAGTTCAATATTTAAAATAAATTGATATAAAAACTTATTAAATAATGTTAAGGGATCACACTCCTAGGTTTTGTAGAGCTTGAAGTGTAGAGGGAAAGTTATTCTAACTTTCACCTATGTGTTGACCAACCCCTCATAATAGGTGAATATTCAATTTGGCTAAATCATAGGCTATTTCATGAGACAAGGTTGGGGCTTAAATAAAAGCTAGTAGAAATGGTGACTCTACTAGGGACCTTTGTTTACAAATGATGAGGTCAAATCAGTAGTTTGTCATGGGCATTTAGAGTTAGTATGTGTAAAGTGCAATATTATTCCCTGTAAAAGGTTGGTGACTTTGATATCCTCCTCACCAGTTGATCAAAGAAAAAGTTCTCAGATCTGGAAGGGGTGTTGTTGCAACAATTTTGATGATGTTTTATGTGGCTCTGTTATTGGAGAAAACCCATAAAGAAAGAGGGCTTTAAAGAGATTTATTCTATTTGAAGTTTGGTCCTCTATTGGTGAGGTGGCGACTCTGTGAGAAAGAACCTAACAAAAATTTGAAGAATATTTCAATACTCATAGTCTCTAGTCATGAAAAAAATTTGTAGCAACGATTACAAATTTCCAAGTTTTTTACATTTTCTTGTCCCTATGATGGATATTTTATGTTTGAAAGTTGTTTGTAGAAGACCTTGATAATAATCTAGTTCCTTATTTAGTGAAGAGTTAAGCACTAAGAAGAATGGAAAGAATAGTGATAGGCTTGCATACTTCTGTATCACTAGATTGCAACATCTATTCTAAAAGGAAGTATGTATGTTGTTGAGGAAACTCATTTAGAAGGTCTTGGGTAAGCCAAGATAAGATTATGCATTGTAAAGGCTTAAGATCCTATTGTAAATGAAGGTTGAGTTTCTATGGTGTAACTGCAAAGTTAATATGAGAAGTCTCTAAATGACTAGAGAGAGATTGTGCTACCAGTCTATATCCCTGTATGGCTTTAGATATAACAATGCATGATATACAACCCCATATGTGCCATCAAAGAGGTTTCATCAGTAAAAGGTATAAGGCCATAAATTTTTGCAATGTATTAGGCTTCCCAAATCATATACCACCTACAATCAGAAGTAAAATACCAAAGTTCAGTGGTAGTAAATCTGAATCAGCAATTAGGCATCTACAAGATTTCATTGATATAATAGATGATTATGAGGTTGATGCAGAAGATGTTGTCATGAGATTATTTGTTAAATCTCTGAAAGGAGATGCAAGAGTTTGGTTCTTTTATTTACCAGCATTCTCTATCTATTCTTGGGATGAGTTAAAAATAGTTTTCATGGAGCAGTTTGGTGAGAGGATCAATATAAGATCAATCATCAGCAAATTTATGAGTATTGAGAAAGATGAGGATGAGCTTGTTCTAGCTTTCAACTTGAGATTTACAAAGACATTGAGGGATATTCCTGAAGCTATTAGACCAAATGATGCAACAAGTTTAATTGTTTACTTGGGAGCTTTTGACAAGAAAATAAGCTATCGGTTGAGAGATAAGGACCTTGTGACCTTGCATCAGCCTTATGATATAGCCATAGACATTGAAAACAACTAGAAATATGGAATGCACAAGGGTTATTTATCTACAATTGTTTGTTGCCCTAAAGCACCCATTGTTGATGGAAGGTATGAGTTAGAAATTAAAAATGAATGTCAAAATAATTACATCCCTATTGTCCCAACTCATACATCAGTCCATAATACTGATCAAAGTAGCCCTGCTATGGGCTATGATTCAAACAAATATGCAAGTGTAGAGGGCTTATTCCAAACTAAGATTATTTCTCATTTTAGTGGAGAAAATGTTAGTGAGCATCCAAATAGTGTGGTGTGTGCTCTTGAGGATTGCATTCATGAAGATTCAAACGCATTACATGACACAACTGATGAAGAGGTGGATGCATTTTCAGGTATTTGGCATACTATACTATACAATGGAATTACTAGCTATTCCAATGATGAGATCATAGAGGAGGTTCATTTGCAGTCTTATGATTTAGATGATTTTGGTGATTTGTTCAATGATATGAGTGATGATGAGACAATATATTCACCATTGAGTGTGCAAGAACCATGTCACTTTTGAGGGCCTTATCAATAATGATCTTGGTATCATTAATCCTACTCATACATACCCAACTCATGAATTTGATCACCTTGATTGTTATTTTGTTAATCACAGTGGCTTGTATGAAGTAGAGTTGGAAAGTTTTATTCTAGATGAAGATAACATTGGCATGCAGGTGTTGATGACATGAGTTCACTCTCAAATGATCAGGTTATGCAAATGATGGAATGTCACCATTGTTGGTTAATAGTATCATGGAGCTTAATGAGCCTTCTGATTGTGTTGTCTTAGATTATGTTGATATGGCAGAAATTTTAGACATGTGTGCAGAACAATCAAAGTATGAGTTGAAAGATAAAAAATTAGAGCTTCATGTTGATATGATGGAGACTAAGGTTGGATATGAAGTTCATTGTCAAAAGGGTCAAGTTCTGAAGAGCTCATATGCTAATCTTCATAATGGGATAATTTCAAACTTGTCTAAGTTTTCTTATGAAGTTATGCATATGGATGTGAGTGACTTTTTTAAAATTGAATTAGACTATGTCATTGAACTAGAAATGTGTGCATTTGTGCAATTATGGGATGATGATGATGTAGATAAGTTGCATTTGCAAGATGCTAAAGCAAGTGGTGATATAGCTGAGTCGATATGCTTGGATGAATGTCCCTGCCAATATAATGTATTGCAGTTGCACAAGACACTTATGTATGAATGTTTCTCCTTCCATACACCTAAAAGTTGTTTGCATGGTTTGCAACAGTCTCTCTATGAGAAATTTGTGTTTGATGTGCAACCAAATGATAATGTTGAATATCATGATGCCAGTTGTTTGGTAGAGTATGAACACTGTCAGTTTTCAGTTCAGGCGGGAAGTATTTTGATGGAGCATGACAGTAAGATGAGAAGTGAAGAATGTTATTTTCAATATGAATAAATGTCATGTGATGATAACAAATTTCAATTTTTGCCTAGTTACATAATGTAGAATGATAGAAATAACATTGACAGTGGTTTACTCAAGAGAATTGTGAGAGATGTTAGTGATGGTGTTTGTAACTAGGCAGACTTAAGTGGTATAAATAGGAGGGATCTAGTGCAATCACTGGAGAATAGGATCTTTGACAGAGGCAGATCTCTTTTCCTTTTTTGGGATGGTTTGGGACCATCGTGTTGTTAATTTTTGTTTTCTATTGTGTTCTGTCTCTTTGCATCTGGTTTGCTTCACCAAGAGATTTTCTGGGGTCTCACCTTGTTCTTGTGAGCAAGCATCCCCAACTAGAGCCACTTATGGGACTTTGGAAATTTTTAGTTGTTTTGTGGTCACTTTTTAGAATTTTGGTCATCATTGGTCCACTGAGGGTTAGGGTTTCATTTTCCATCTGCTAGGGTTCGGTCTAAAGATTTAAATTTCCAAAAACTCTATTTTCGTAAAAACCCTAATGTTTCTTTTAATTTGTCATTGGCTTATTTTCATTTTTCCTAAGTTACTTAAGTTACAACTTAAGTCATTTGGCATCATTGATGTGTTGGCCCCTTGCTCCTAGCTAGGTATTTGGTCGCATGTGTTTTAATTTTTTTGTCTGTGTCCTCAATCTTAGCGAGCTAACAGTCTTAATATTTTATGTGTGCTTTAGGCGGGGTTGAAATATTATATCTAAGTGCCTAGGGGGTACTCTTTTAAGTTGCAACCTTAGGCATGTGCTTAATTTACCTCAAGTTTGGCATGGCATGGTTCCCATAGTTCATTTTTTATTTGATTGTCCGTTGACCCACAGGATTAAAATATTCAACGAAAAGATTGTGTGGGGTAGCGGGTGTGTGCCGCATGGTGTATCCTTGTGTGAGCCTCGGTGGTCTCTATCGTAGCATTCATCATGGGCCTAGGATCTAAGGGTCCCAAATGTCTCTGAAGATCAAATCTCAATCATTCCCTACCAGCCCGCGGTCTATCTGTCTACAAGCACTAGTACCTTGCAGGGCAATGGGCAGTCACCATGTAGTTTCATTTGGGCTATCTGTTGATCCAACTCACTAAGGGATCAATGGTTTGGTATCAAACTTGATAGAGGGCACAAGTTGATGGCACTTAGGAATTGATGAGCTAGTGCATTGGGAAGTTTTTCAAATGTGTGATAAGTCTACCTCTCCACCACTGCAAAGAAGGTATGCTTGTGAGGGATTGGTAGTGTGCAGATTAATCCTTGGGGATCTGCTTCAGTTTTGAGGGGATCTTCTACTCGCTTCATGGCAAGACTTGAAATGATTTTTTTTGTAAAAAATGGAATGTGTGCTATGATCAAGGTGTTGAGTCTGAATGTTTCCTTATGGAATTGATGGTTTTGTGTTGTGGGAGATCGACATAATGCAGAGTGCCACCTCTTTTTCCTTTTTCTAGCAATGTTGGTAAATTGTTGTTATCTTTTCAATTATGGTTGGTCTGTCGTGGTACTAAATTGAATTAGATTGATAGGGCATATCAGCAGGGAGTAATTATCATTGGCATGGGAAACTTCCACAGGTTGGCAATAAGTAGGTGCCTCTGCTATTATTTCATGCATCATCCTTCCTATATATAGACATAATGGAGCTTTATCTTTTGAGTATGCTCTTTCTAGTGTCCCGTTCCTTGAGATTTTCTTCTCTATTCTCATGGCCGACGATATTTCCTTACAAGATTAAGGGATTAGAGTGGTTTTTCTAAGGGATGGGAAGTTCTCATAAAATTGGGGAAGTTCAACAATCTCTGATAGGCTATTGTAAACCCTTCATCACCTCTTTCTTTCATCTAGATGGGGGCTTTGTACCCCAGTCTCCACACTCCTGTTGTTCCTTATTTCTATGAGACTCCAAATTGAGCTCGGAGGTAGAGAGGTGTCATTTCTCTCTCCCTTTCCCTCAATATTTTGTGTCTTACCAGATCTTGGGTCATAGTGGGTGGTGTGTTGGCCCCATGGATGAAGCAAGTGGGCATCTTAGAGGGAATTATGACTACTGATTTCCCTTCCTAGCTAGACTTTTGGTGTAACCAAGACCAGTGATGAGAGGCATCCTCTGGTTCTTGACTGGTTGAGTTGGTTAGGAACTTCCTAGTCAAGCGTGAGGAGTCACCTGCCCGAACCTGGGACTCAACATGGTGAGAGGGGTTCTGGTTTCTAGTGACATCTTTCTTTGTTCATCCTTACGAGCACTCCATTATCTTCTTGCATGGCCGGTGATGTTTGGCGAAGGGTTCTTGTATGGGGAACATGTGTCCACATGTGAGGACGGGCCGAGTTGTAAGAGCAACTTGTAATCCCCATTCCTTCAACAAAATGGCTTGCCTCCACATCAGTAGTGAGAGAGCATACAAGACAAAATTAGTTATTCCAGTTTGCCTCAAGTGATGACTTGCTGCAGAGGACACACTTTATTGGATGAAGATGGTTATTTTGGCATTATGTTGTATTTTGGTTGTCCAATAAAAATATGACATCTATTGTGTGCAAGTGGCCTGATGCTTGTTGCTCTCTTATGTTATAAAATGAATTTCAAGGCCATTTTGTAGGGGGGTTGGTTGCATTTTGGTTGATCTCTTGGTGTAAAGTTGGCAGAAATGTAGAGGATAGAAGTCTTGTTTAGTTTTAGTGTGTAGGGTTGTGATTGTATGTTCTTTGCAAAGTTATTTGATAGTCCTAGTATTAAGTGAATGTAAATGGTGATTTTCTAAAGTTGGTTGTCTCTTGAGGTGTGGTTCATATAAATTATGAAATGAATAAATCAAAGATTGTTCACTTTGTCTCCAAAAAAATTCTTGTGTATGTATTTTGTAATGAAATGTTCTTGTTCAAAGAATGAGTTAAAATGCTTTGATAGAAATATAGATTTGTGTGAATGTATGCAAGAACATCATAAGTATGACTGATTTAGAGATATTGAGTGTAATGTTGCAAGACAATATTATTAAGCTCTGTGATGTTCAGGTTGAATGATGTCAGTAGCTTTTAGTTACATTTAGTTTTGACTCTGCACCCTTAGGCTAAGGCACTGATTCCTTTCATATGTTTGTGTTCTTCCACGCCAAGGTCAAGGAAGTCCAAACACCTCTAAAATTTTAAATATCTATCGTAAAAGTGTGTTGAAGAAAGATATGTTTATGTTCTATGGTTTTGAGTGATTCTACAAGCTTGAGAAACTTAAGCTAGGTCCTCATATTTTTTCATAACCCTCAAGCAAATCTGCATATAACACATCTGCTAGTTCAGTATTTAAAATAAATTGATATAAGTTTTTTATTAAATACTATTAAGGGATCACCCTCCTAGGTTTTACAGAGCCTAAAGTGCAAAGGGAAAGTTATTCTAACTTTCACCTATGTATTGGCCAGCCCCTCATAATAGCTGATTATTGAATTTGGCTAAATCACAGGCTATTCCATGAGACAAGGTTGGGACTTAAATAAAAGCCAACACATTCATTGTGATTCTAGAGCAGATTTATATATTGTTATTATGTGTTATTGCAGATATGGAGCTATCATCTATTCTTCCTTAGGAGTTAAAGGATCTTCATCATTCTAAGGATTCATCACATAGGTGATATCATTGTTTGTTTATCATCATTTGAATCATCATATTATTATTGTTTTCAGCCTTTGCCCCCATGAGGGCATGCAATCTTTATCAATCAACGATGTTGGGAAGCTTGAATTTTCTATCCCACGATTTGACTAAGGCAAGTCCCTAAACACCATAACCCTCAAACCCCTTCTTATCTTCTTGTGTGTAGGTTATAGAAGTGATATCTAGAAAATACATAGCTATAGGAAGATTGGGTGGTACCAAAGTATTCACTCACAAAGGACTTGGGTGGTACCACCCATGTCCTTCTACCTTTTATGAGTTTAGATTAGGCATCAAGACAACATCTGGAACAACCTTTTAGTTTACACTTTCGACAGATTCCTTTAGTTGGGACCTGGACGGTCCCATCGAGGTCCTCTGACATGTCTGCTTTCTAGATATAGGTTCTATCATTCCTTTGATCATCCCTATGTAATCAGTTTCTAGGTTTCAGTTGTATTTCCTCCATTATAAGCAGATCATTATAGAACCAGGGTTTCATGCATTGTTAACCTAGGGTTTGAGGAAAAGATTAAATTAGATCTGATCCATCTATAGCATACATGAGCATAAGGTTAGTAGTTGAGTCCACCTTCATTTGGTAGCAAAATTTGGCTCAGTCTTGTCCTTGAATGTTATATGGAAAAGGGTTTTATCTAGTTTGCATAGAACTAGTTATTGTCATCTCCTTCTTCATACTTAACATTTTGGTGAACCCGTGCCTTCGAGCATTTTCATGTTATTGATTGTTCAAATCAGATCTTGCATTGATTTATTTCAATTTCTAATTATTCATTTGAAAATATTGCATAATTTTAGAAGAAAAGTGCATACTTAGGCATTCAAAGGCTTGTATTTTGGTAAAATTTTACATTAGGGTTTTAAAAATTCTCTTGCGTGATCATATTAGTTGCATCAAACATTCATCAAAAGTGATTTTGCATAATAATCTTGCATCATTTCATATTCTTAATTTGAAAATTCATGCTTTTGCAGTTACACATTATGTATTTCAACATAAGAAATTTGGCATCTCTTTCATATATCTTTGCAAGAAATCTTAAAGTTGTATATGTTGCATTTTTGCACGACACTTTTGACATTGTGATCATTTTGTTTGTAGTGACACTAGTGTGTTTTTTATCTTTGTAAAAACTTCAAAAACCCAATTTCCTCAAACTAGTGTCTTGGTGTACAAAAGTCTCACATATATGGCATTCAATCATAACAAGGGTGGTATGGCTCCTCCTCAATCTAACAAAAAAAAGAGGGATCCTAAACCCATCATATCCTTCACACCACATGAGGTCACTACTCGAGACATTGATGGTCCTCTTTATATAACAACAAGAATAAATGGAAATCCTACAAGAGTTCTTATTGATCCCAATTGCATGACAAATGTTATCATAGAAGAATATTTGTAAATGCACAATATAGCATAAGATACTTATGATCCAATGGATATAATGATAAAAGAACATAATGGTTATTTTCTTTTGGCAATTGGAAAGATAACACTTTGTATTAAAAGATGGTTGAAAAAGCCCTAGAAGCACTATTTTTCATCATTCCAACCTTAGATCTCTTTCGTGTGAAGTTAGGACATCCTTGGCTAAAATCCATGAAAGTCCCTCTACTATTCACAAGTGCTTAAAATTCCCTCATAAAGGTCAAGTACATGTTATCCATCACAGTGGAATTAAACCATTAGCCACTCATAGAAATTTCAATTTGGACTTTTTTGGCCATTACCTATTGATGCAAACCAACCAAGGCAAGATCAATTCTTCTTGGCATATCAAAAGTATAAGGCAAAGAAAATAGTTGAACTATCATATGGCAAGAATACTCCTAGACCCTCTTGGTGCTCTGAGGCTACAATTCTTCCTATCGAACAAATAGAGAGTGAAAAGTATCTTGAGCTAAAAGATTCACCTTGACCAAGGAGAAAGGGATTTTTTTTGAGGTTCCTCCTCCGCCATCCATACAAGGATCAGAAAGAAAACTTCAAGAGTGAAGCTATCCATCACAAAATCATAAAATCACATTTGTATCAGCTTTGTCTTCACAATTACCAAAAAATGTGAAAAATCATGAATCACTGATGGTAGACAAAGAAACTCCCTTGGGAAATATAACTAACAAGACTAGAAGAAATAGAAATGCAAGGGAAAGAAGAAGAAAATGCCAAGCCTTAGCTCAAAAAATGTCAGCGCAAGAAGAAAATATCCCACCAAAAGAAATGGAATCAAAAGAGGAACTAAAGGAAGAAGTTTAATGTTAGGCTATAGTGCCCTATGTACCACCCATTTCATATAAAGATCAAGACTGGGAAGAAGATGATGACTGCTAGTGTGGTCACATCTTGGAGCACCACATCCCTGACAATGAATCAGGTAATTATTTCTCTCTCATTTAGCCACACTTGATGTAGCACCTCTTCGAGTTGCTCTCAAGGGTGGCCTCCTCTTAAATGTTGTTGTGTTGTGTTCTCTCATGTAGTGATTAAATGTTTGTTTATGTCTCCTTGGATGACCCTTGATACTTTTGTAAGGTCAAGGATACAAGGTGACTACCTTTGTTGTGACATTCTTTCTATTTGTCTCTCTATTCTGCTAACATCTCTTGTTGCAATTGTTGTGTGTGTTGCCTTGGGAGCATAACATTGTGGAGGGTGATTTGGGGGCGTCCTTCCATGTTGTTGCCCTAAGTCACTTATGTCTCCTCTCTAATTTTTCATGATTTCATTCTTTTGTTGTACTTGTGGCTCTACTAGTCGATGGATGACAACAACAAATATACACTTCTAATAAGGACCATGTGTCCCTAAATAAGAAAACAAAAATGGACCTAGTGCATACATGAAGATGGAGGTAATTTGTTACTAACTTTTGACTAGTAGAATCACTTTATGTCATGATAAGATCATGTATCATGTTGTGAAATTGTTGTAACAAACCTTTGCCATACTCTAAATATGCTACTATGCACTTTGAAGCGTTTTTGTCTCACCATGTAGCTACACTCGGTTTTGAGATACCTGAAGTATAACCTAATGACTATACTTGGTTGTCAACCCATAAGTATAGCCTTGATTTGTTTGAGTGGTATGGTGCCTAATTTCTATATCAGTTTGATGAAATGATTTGGTTGTTATCTTAGCTTATATTTCTTAACCAAAGTTTGTTTTGATCTCCATGATCTTTCTTATACATGCATATCGTTGATCAATATTTCTTAGCAAATGATATTAATGTGTTTCTATTGTGATTGTTGGGAACAATTCGGCAATTGTAAGAACATGCCACTTTGGGGCATGGGCTTTGCAAGAGCTCTTGTTCCCTCACGTGTTTTCAACCTTACCTTAAACATGATTTTCTATCAACAAGTGGGAGCAACCACTTTAAGGTGGGGGCATATATTGTGGTAAATGCTTGGATATCTTAGATATTGTGTAAAATGTGTTGTATACTACCTTTTCACTCTAAGGCATCTCCGTGATGTAGGTGGGAATGTATACTTTTTTTTTATGTGTTGCATATACTTCCTCTTCACTGTAGGGTGTCTATGTGATGCAGGTGGAGTTGTATATCTTCAATTGTGTGTTTGTGTATACTTTCTTTTCACTATAAGGCATCTCCATGATGCAAGTGAGGTTGTATATACTTTATGATCACATGCTTCCTTTTCACTATAAGGCATCTCCATGATGTAGGTGGGGTTGTATGTTTTTGAAAGCCCTTCTGCAGAAGGCAGGGTTGTGTATTCCCTTGATTGATTGCACATCCTTTTCAAAAAGTCCACTCACGGGAGGTGGGGTTGGGTCTTGAGTTACTCACCCTTAAGCATGTTTTTGGTAGTCATTGTAGCATAGCTCGACCATTAGGTGTATTTGGCATGTCTTAGAAGGTGGAGCATAG
This sequence comes from Cunninghamia lanceolata, assembly GCA_027924645.1. Lineage (NCBI taxonomy): Eukaryota > Viridiplantae > Streptophyta > Pinopsida > Cupressales > Cupressaceae > Cunninghamia > Cunninghamia lanceolata. The sequence continues at coordinate 10,513,212 of BSBN01000391.1, read as the reverse complement.
CGATGAGCTCCTCCCTATCACCCGTATTTAAACAATGTATAAGACGTATAGTGGGTTGATGACACACTCTATGATGCTCATGTATTCCATGTGTTTCCGCATGTTTTGTGGTGGTGCATAGTGATGAGTTCCCACCACATCATGTGTTTTACATGTTTTTTGGTGGTGCATACACCAATGAGGTCCCCCCATGCCATGTGTTTTGCATGATTTGATGGTGGCGCATAGCAAGCTTCCCCCATCGCCTGTTAGTGCTATGTAATTGTTTAATCATGTTTTCTCTATTGGAATATAATGGATCACTGAGAGGGGGTGAATCAGTGATCTAATGAAACTAATTCATTCATCATCCCAATAGTTGTAAAAACAATTAATACCATCATGCCAAAGACAAAGAAAACAATAGAATCATATAGATGAAACCATAACACAAGATTTAAAGTGGAAAACTCTAAACAGGGAAAAGCCACTATCCAACCTCACCACAATTATCATTAGGTCTTGTTGACCAAAATCTCACTGATTAGATTTATGCCTCACTGGAAAGGATCTTACTGATCACATGGTCTCACTGATCATGCATCTTGATAGCAACACCAATCCTCATCAACTCTACACAATTAGGAGTACCAACTCCAAACACAAAACAAGAAGATATACAGAGTACTACTTTGTTTACATTAATACCATAGGTTATAGATGAGTTCTATAACTCTTTTACTCAATCACCTATTCTATCCGATATTGGCATGCATACACCTTTCTTTTACAAAGATTTCAAAGAATGATTCTTCAAGGATTCAACATCCACCTAATACAAATATATTGCTATGTTTACAACAACATTATAGCCTATATTAAAACATTTGAACTCAAGACATATCTACATCTTCTTGAACCCAAGACATATCCACATCAATCCCTTACACACCAAGAGCATCAACTCCAATAATAAAGAAAACAAATGATCAGAGTACTACTCTACCTGTGAAGACATAAAAAATCTAAATACAACTTATGCAGTCATTATTACTCTACCCCCTAGACACATATCTTATCCCTTCTTACACAAAGTATTCATCATGCTTTTCATTACAAAATGATTAACATTCATTTACTTTCAAAAACTAAAAGCAATCCTCTACAAATGCTCACCTTGTCTTTACTATCTTCAAACACCTGCATAGTCAAATGTAAAAAGTTCTACCCACAACATCATCAACCTCATTTTTCTGCTTGCATTACACACTTCAACCTTCTCTGTTAGACCAGTGTTATATGCTTGTCTACAATACATTTACCATCCATAAAATATATATATAATAATCTCACATGACTCATCATTTGATCCAAAACATTACTCCACTTCCAATTTGAAAATAACAAAGTGTCGGTACAAAAGGCAGTTATGAAAACTAACAAACCAACTGCTTCACATAAAATACGGTCAAATGCCTATCAAAAAACATTTTCAGAGTATGTCATTGCTTGTTTAAATCTCTACCATGGATTAACCCTTTCGTGTCGTTTGAAGATCAAATAAACACTGTTGACTAAAGGTTTGGTGCCTACATTCAAAAAAATACTTGGTTGAATTGGTACCTGCTAGGAAGAGGGGCCGGTTGTCCCATGAGTTTGATGACTTAAGTCATCACTTAAGTGGTAGACTTTAGGAGTTCATTAGGGTTTTAGATTGTAGGTTTTAGGTCTTTTAAAGGAGATAAAACCCTAATTTTTTCACATATTACTTAATGAAATATCAATGAACCTTAATCTCTACGTCAGTTGTAGAGAACACAATATCATCATGTAGATCCTTTACTCATAAAAAGAATTGCTTTAGAGAGAATTTAGAACACTAGGGTTTTAGGTCCTCTTAGGGTTTTAGAACCTTTTAGAACTTCAAATCAAAATCTTAACCAGCAGGATCAGCTGATAAAAAGATATGAGTACTTGGCACAAGTGTTATTCCAAAGAATCAAAGACCTCTTAATCATTGCTATGAACCAAAGACTTCCTAAACATTTAGCAACACTAAGATGCATACCTCCTAACCTTGAATCACTATGTTAATGCTTAGTCACACAAACAAGTCAACCACATAATACACATGAATCATAATTTCACATAACTGCACCCTGAGCAAACATGTCAATGAACCAAATATAGACATGTTCAATTTGTTCTTGATGATCTGATTGTCTGACTGATACACACCTCTAGCCTTATAGCGTGATGGCTTTAGTCTTATAGCCTAATGTCTTCTTATGGAGAATATCGATACCACACCTAAAACAAACAAACTATAATATTGATAAGAACATGATAAGAACATGCACACAATCATGATACTTGTCACTTGATCATTTGTTACAAACAATGAAAATAACCCAATCAATACAACTGAGTGCCTTCATCACTGACATGTACCATCATTGACATACCAAATCACTAAGATCTCCTGATGACAATGAATCTCCTAATGACAACAAAGAACAACAAATGCTCTTTTAGCATTAATGACAAACCTAATTCCAACATTCTCTTCATGTATGTTTCATGTATTGTGTGACTGCATTCATGTCTTCTCCATGTATTGCATGCTTTTTTACTATTTTCTTCATGTTTTGCATGATTGTCAAGTGTTTTATTATGTGTGCCTGAGCTTCGGGGCTAGAGATAGTCTTCCAAACTTTGGGTGTGTTATTGGCTCTAGTGTTTGATTTACTTGATGTGTTTTGACCGTACTTTAGTGCACATGTACAGATTGTAAGATCATACACACATTAAAGTGGGGGCTAAATGTTATGGAGTAAAAAGTGTCCACTTGTCTTTTTACCCCCTTGTTTAGCTCCTAGGTCCCTTGATTAAATCATATCATCAAAATGTTTCTCCCGAAGCAAAATTGCCCAACACCAAGATGATATTGGAATATGGGCCACCTAATTTGACTTACCTTGGACCTAAACAAGGCTAAATGACCTAGGTGGTACTGCCCATGTCCCTCCTTTTAGGTCAGGGCTAAATCAAGTGTGTGTTGGCTGAACACCTCTCTAGAGGTTTCTCCTTGTCAACTCTTTTGGTTTGAATTGATGATTATGAGCGGGAAAGCATGTATAAGTCTATTTTTGAATTCATTATCAAAGAAGGATGGAAATAGCTAACTTGAGATCTTGAAGTGAAGTAAGTAAGAGCATTCATTGTGATTCTAGAGAAGATTTGTATATAGTTATTGTGTGTTATTGCAGATGTGGAGGTATCATCTATTCTTCCTTAGGAAATGAAGGATCTTCATCATTCTAAGGATTCATCACATAGGTGATATCATTGTTTGTTTATCATCATTTAAATCATCATATTATCATTATTTTTAGTCTTTGTCCTCATGAGGGCATATACTCTTTATCAATCAATAGTGTTTGGAAGCTTGAATGCTATCCTAGGATTTGACTGAGGTAAGTCCCTAAACACCATAAACCCCAAACCCCTTCTCATCTTCTTATGTACGGCTTACATGAGCGAGATCTGGAAAATATAGAGCTACAAGAAGATTGGGTATAGATCAAGGTTTCAGGACCTTGAGACAGTTTCAGAGTATTCTCTCACCAAGGACTTGGGCAGTATAGCCCATGTCCTTCTCCCTTTTCTAAGTTTAGTTCTAGCATCAGGACAACATCTGGAACAACCTTTTAGTTTACACTTTCAAAAGATTCCTTCAGTTGGGACCTGGGTGGTCCCACCGAGGTCGTCCAACACCTCTACTTTCTGGAGACAGGTTCTATCATTCCTCTCATCATCCTTGTGCAATTAGTTTCTGGGTTTCATTTGTACTTCCTCTATTATAAGCAGATCATTATAGAACTAGGGTTTCATGCATTGTTAACCTAGGGTTTGTAGAAAAGACTAAATTAAATTTGATCCATCTATAGCATACATGATTACAAGGTTAGTAGATGAGTCCACCTTCATTTGATAGTGATTTGGCTCGGTCTTGTCCTTGAATGTTATATAGAAAAGGGTTTGGTCTAGTTTGCATTCTAGTTATTGGCATTCTCCTTTTTCATACTTAACACCTTACCTTGTGGAATCTATTGTATTAAATTAATTGTTTAAATTACCTATTCTCTTAAGTCATATTTTGAAAAGAAATAAGAATTAGAAAAAAAGGCTTTTGGAAAGCATATAAATAAAATAGACTTTTTATTTCATTTTACCTCTTCACTTTTAGATTTTTGCTCCAAAAACCCTCTTCTTGCTTCATGAAAGAAATTTGATTTTTAGAAAGGATTGAAGGGAAGGGAGAATAAAATTATTGGATGGGAGATTGCTTTGGTGTGGCAAGGTATTATATGTGATGTGTTTGTTTCAACAAGGATTCTTCTCTATTGTTTATGCTTGTATTGGGAGGTAATTTCCCTATTGTTATTCATTTTTAAATTTAAATTTTAAATAGATTTCTTCATTTCCATGCCACGAGAAGTTGTTTTCAGATGACCTCCTTGATTGAAGGAATGAACTTGGTTTAATTTAGATACTTCAATTTTGTGTTTTTAATTATGCTTTAGAATTTCTCAAAAGTGTCAAAAACAACTTTTAGTATGGTAAACTTTTATTGGAATGGTCTTTTCCATATTTTTATTAGCAAATATGGTTGTTGTGCATATTTGGTATAAGAGGGTGTATTTAGATTTTTGAAATTTCTTTTTTTAGAAAATGGAAAAAAAAGTGAGGTAGCAACCACTTCATTAATGGACAAATTCAGGGTTTTATGGTTTTCTTGAATTTAGACAATGAATGAAAATTGCATTATAGGCCTTGTATGGATGTTTTATAATACATGAGGAGTACTCTCCCTATTTATTTAATATTTACATCTTTTTGATGAATAGGTGTTTATATCATTAAAAATAAAATATTATTACACATATTCACAAAACAATTGGGTGGAAAAAGTCACACCCTGATGTCCAAACTGGGCCAAATCTTGAAAATATCAAAACAACATAATAAAAGGCCGCTACACAGAAAGAGATATGGCACTAGATGGAGGAGGAGGGTCTTAATTATTTGGCTTGTCCCATATATCAATGGGATCTAGAGTTTCTTCATGAGGGCCCCAACCTTCATCATTAGCTTCTTCATTACCATCATTATTCTTATCATCACCTTTAGACTAAGTGTTGCGAGTAGGGGAGATGGAAAGAGCTAGCCTAGGAAGCTTATCCGAAATCAGCCAACCTATAGAACCATAGCCAAGGGTAGGTGGAGAATAAGAACAGTGGAAAGAAGGTTGAGGCCACCCTTGAAGCACCATTTCTTCTTCCAGATTGATGAGAATACTGGGAATGAGCATCATGGTCACTATCAATGGAATGGCTAGACCGTTATGACACCCATGAGGTGGAGACCAACATTGACTAAAGGTAGGAGTTGGGAGAACTCTATCCATAGTACAAGGGGCATTTCCCTAGTGCTTGAGAAGAACCTATACATGTACAAACTCATGGGAAACCTTGTTAGCTTACACTTGTATTTGTATAAGAATATTGGAGTAAATCATGGCTTTATCTAGAGTAAAGTGAGAAATTAGAATCAATTGCATTGCTAGAAAAGAAAATAGAATTTTTATCCTTCCATATGCTAAAAGTAATTTCCACCCTAAAATATTTATAGCTTGGGAAAGTCTGGAAGGGATTCAAGGTCAATCCCCTAATAAGACCATATGCCATGAGAAAGGTTTAGGCTAAAAAGGCTTTAAAAATCATGTATCCATGTCTAGGCTACCTAGGCCCTGGGATAAAACCAAAACAGGTTCTTAAGCATCTCTTGGTGACCACAAAAAGGACATATAGGGTCCTTAACTCCAAGATGAATAAGTCTTGAACCAATAGGAAGACTTTGAAATAAAAGACACCAAGAAAAATGAGCAAGCATGGGCATAATAATGGTTGACTAGATAATGGTAAATCTACATTGCCAAATAGTCAAATAGGACTAAAATAACTATCGCTAGTTCAATTCAAGAACCATATACAAATATGGTAAAAGCCATGAGTACCCCTTATGAGGTTTATAATTATAAAATGGTGTGTTAGGATATGATTTCCAATCTTTCTAGCATCATTTGAAACTATGAACCCTAATCTTATGAATAATATTTGATGGCATGGATGCAATAATCTCCTATAAAGTTTCGTGATATTGAGTGCTCAAATGGAATTTGTCTTTGACTTCAGGCTAGAAATAAAATTCTTTGTTGTTCTAGAGAACAAATTGGGAATAGTCTTGATTCCTTTCTTCAAAAATAGCAAGGCATAGATCCAAGGAATTTTAGCAAGTGGACGATCTTGACAAGTAATAAATAGGGACCACTAGATATAATGTTGATTAAGGGAAAAGCCATTGTGAAAGCCAATACTATTCCAAAGAATCCAAGGCTTCATGGTTTCTCATGCTTTATAAATACTTTTGATAATAAAAGTCCCCTAAACTTGAACATAATCCTTCATAATGAAGGGTGTGAAGCTTAATACCATTCCACACTTGTTTCCCAAGAGGAACACTTGAAGAAATGCAATGTTGCAGAATAAATCTCCATCTCATTACCTTTAAGGGATCGAATGATCCATTTGGTACAAAGAGCCATATCCTAGAATTGAATAGAGAGTAGGCCCAATGGTCCTGAGTCATGAGGGAGGCACCAATACTCCAATGAAACCCTATGAAATCCTTCATGATTCTTAGAGGAGTCTCAAAGAAAATCCATAAGAATCTTTTCAAGTTTTTGATAGGAGGCTTTTGAAGGAACCTAGTAGGACCTGAGTAATAAATATCAGTAGCTACCAAGCTTTTAGAACAAATGTGGAATTTCCCTGCAAGAGACAAGGGCATAATGATCTAATAAGCCAATTTCTTTTCACTTTAGTAAATGAAATCATGCCAAATTTTAGCTGGAGAGGATTGAGAAGCAAAACAAATGCCCAAAGATATGAAAATATCCCCGTGATCAGTCCACTTCTATCCAGAGGAGTCAAGCCAGGGAGGCTTGGGAAGAATAAATTGATGATAGCATTGAGTTTTCTACTATTGAATTCTAGAACTGAAAGACTTGAAGCAAATATCCAAACAATGGAGAGCCTATTTGATATTAGTCTCCTCTTCCAAGAGAATGATGAAAGAATCATTAGCAAGGTGCCCATTCACCAACTAAGAAAAAGAATTGGGAAGATAAATACCCTTGAGAATCCATTGGGAAATAGAATTTGGCAATTAGGAACCCAAATACTTTAGTAGCAAGGATGTAAAGGGATGGAGCTAAAGGGTAGCCTTGATGAATAGATCTAAAAAAACCAAAGGCTAGAGATTGATGGTCATTAAGAGTAATACAAGCTAAAGCATCTGAGAAAGACATGCACATAGATTGCATAAAGTGAGGTTCAAAGACAAGAGCTTGAAGCATAGCAATAATAAAAGACCATTTTAGATGATTATATGCTTTAGAAAAATCAACTTTGATGAATACTATTGGTTTTTGGGACCGACAAGCCTATTCCATGCCTTCCCAAATGGCAATTATGTTATCCAAAATAAACCTAGATTTAGTAAAACTAGTTTTCTTAGGACAAACAATATGCAGGAGGAGATGGCATAATTTGAAAGCAAGTGCCTTTACAATGATCTTATAGAACACATTAAGCAAAGTGATTAGATGCCAATTATAAATTTTCCCACAGTAGACTTAGGTATGAACCTTATATTTTATTTATTGATAATTTTTCCTAAGGATTTAGAATGAAAGGCTTCAAGATACACCTTGTGAAGATCTTTTCCCATTGAGTCCCAAAGTGTCTTATGAAATTCACAAGGAAACCTATCACAACCAAAAGCTTTATCATCAAGGCCATGGTGAAGACAACTTCACGAAGGTTAGCAATAGAGAGAAATCAATCACAAAAAAATATGTTGAGTAGAAGAGAGCCAATAAGAGACAACAACAAGGCACTCCTACAAAGCATGCTCATTTTAAGGAGAATTCTCTTGGGCTTTGAAAACATGTTCATAATGGAAAACAAAGGCCTGGAGAACCTAGTAGGAATTGAGTAATAAATATGAGTAGCTACAAGGATTTTAGAACAAATTTGAAATTTCCCTATAAGAGACAAGGGCATAGTGATCTAATAAGCCAATTTATTTTCACTTCAGTAAATGAAATCTCACCAAAGTTTAGTTGGAGGGGTTTGAGAAGAAAAAGGAATGCCCAAAGACATGAAAATATCCCCATGGTCAATCCCCTTCCATCCAAAGGAGTCAAGCTAGGGAGGCTTACGAAGAATGGATTGATGATAGCATTAAGTTTTCTGCTATTGAATTCTAGAACCGAAAGACTTGTAGAAAATATCAAAACAATGGAGAGCTTGTTTGATATTAGTGTTTGTATATGGAGCCTAATTAGACTCAAAGGTTAAATTTTCCCCTTTTGTTGGCACAGTTTCCCCCCAAAGTATTTTATAGGGGAGTGCAGGGGGTAGAGCCCCTCCTGTGGGGCCTAAGGGGCTTATCCCTCTAGCGGGGGCCTAGGGGCAGAGCCCACAATGCGGGTTTGGGGGCAATGCCCCCAGTAGGGGTTGTTCAGGGCAGCATCCCTATAGCAAAAATTGCCTATTATTTTATAAAGGTGTCGACAATTATTTTTCTATTGGCCACCATAAAAAAACCCTATTTTTGTAACTAACATAAGTCTTCATAAAAAGGCTAAAGGTTAGAGTTTCCATTGGTATTGTATCTACAGTACATTGTATCAGATTTGGGTTGCATGAGATTGCTAGTTGTAATTGGTTCTATTTGTTGGATAATAATATTGGACTCTTTGGTGGTGGATGTAGCCTGAGTTTGGGTGAACCACATTAAAATTGTCTCACTATTTTATTTATGTGTATTTTTCATTCCTCTATTTAATATTTATCTGCATTTAATTGATATTTTCTGCATGCTATTCCTAACAAGTGGTATCAGAGCAGGTTGTGTTCAATTATCATCTGCAGGAAGGTCTCACAATTGAGTGGGAGTCTCACGGTTAAATGGGAGCAATGGTAGACGAGGGCAAATTGAAAGTAGACAAATTCAATGGGCAGAACTATCAGTTATGGAAGATGCAGATGGAGGATTATCTCTATCAGAAGGATTTATGGAGGCCATTGGAAGGTAAAGCAAAGAAACCAGCAGTAATGACTGATGAAGATTGGGAACTTTTGGACAGAAAGGCACTGGGAAGCATTCGTTTGTGCCTAGCACCATCTATGGCATTCAATATAGCAGATGTGAAGACAACAGATGAACTGATGAAAGCTTTGGAAAAATTGTATGAAAAACCCTCAGCCTCAAATAAGGTATTTATCATGAAGCATTTGTTTAATATGAAAATGATTGAAGGTGGATCTGTGATAGATCATTTAAATGAGTTTAATACGATTACCAGTCAGTTAACTTCTATAAAAGTGAAGTTTGATGAAGAGGTGAGGGCTCCCTTGGTTTTATGTTCTTTGCTAGAAATATGAAATAGCTTGGTAATGGTTGTAAGTAACTCTATCTCTGGTTCAAATACTTTGAAATTTAATGATGTTGTTGGTGTTATCCTTAGCGACGAAATGCAACAAAAAAGCTTAGGTGGATCCACATCAAGTAGTGTTTTGAATGCAGAAAGTAGAGGCATACTAAAGGAGAGAGGAAAAGGTTATGAAGGTCATGGGAAGTCATGAGGAAAACCAAAGGACAAGAGGTCTCAATCCAGAGGAAACAAGGATTGCTGGTACTGTGTAAAACTAGGTCATCTAAAGAAAGATTATTGGTCTCGAAAGAATAAAGAAGGAGACAAACAAGAAGGCAATAAGGAGCCAAATGTGGTAAGTAATAAATCTAAAGATAATGCTTTGATTCTTTCCATAGATAATGCTGATGATTCTTGGGTTTTAGATTCAGGGGCCTCATTTCATGCTGCACCCCATAGAAGTTATTTTCTTGATTATGTCCAAGGGGATTTTGGGCTGGTTTTTTTGGTAGATAACAAACCCTGTCAGATTGTTGGAAAGGGGAGAATTAAGATTTGAAGAATGGGAATCATTGGCTACTGCAAGATGTAAGGCACGTTCCAAGGGTGAGTAGGAATTTAATTTCAGCAAGACAGCTAGGTGATGAAGATTGCATAGTTACTTTAAATGATAAAATTGGAAGGTTTCAAGAGGTGCCTTAATAGTAGCAAAAGGTGTTAAAGTAGGCACCTTATATCTTTGTATAGATCATATTGTTCCTTCTACTTTAGTTGCTGTAAAGAAAAATCAAACAGGTTTAGGAACAGTTGCTGCGGGCTTGTAGGCAGAGATTGAAATAGTTGTTGTAGGTTCTAAGACAACATTGTGGCATAACAGACTTGGGCATATGAGTGAAAAAAGTATGAAGGTACTTCATTCTAAAAAAGTCTTACTAGGTTTGAAATGTATTAATATGGATTTCTGTGAAAGTTGTGTATCGAAAACAAAAGAGAGTTAGTTCTCATAAGGATGGGAAGCAAAAGAAAGATGAAAAGTTGGAGCTTGTGCATATAGATGTATGGGGACCAGCTCAGGTATCTTATCTTGGTGGCTCTTAGTATTATGTTACATTCATAGATGATGCAACTAGGAAGGTTTGGATTTATTTCCTTAGGCAAAAATTTGATGTATTTGAAACATTTAAGAAATGGAGAAGCTTGGTTGAGAATGAGATGGGTAAAAGATTGAAATGTCTCAGATCTGATAATGGTGGTGACTATTGCAGCAAAGAATTTGAGGATTGTTGTTCCTCTAATAGAAATCATAGGCATAAAATGGTTCTAGGGACTCTGCAGGAAAATGGAGTGGTTGAGCGCATGAATAGGAAAATAATGGAGCATGTAAGGAGCATGAGATTACATGTTGGGCTACCTTTACACATGTGGGTAGAGGCTGTCAATACTATTGTATATTTAATTAATAGAGGTCCTTCAGTTCCGTTGGACTGTGGTATTCCAGAGGAAGAATGGACAGGTAAGAAGGTGAGTTATTCTAGTGGTTCCTCATGCTCCGCAATAGCAACAGCAAATACCACAAACTCCAGTGAATTTTATGTTGGAATTAGTCTGGACAACTAAGAGGGGGGGTGAATCAATTGTCCCTTAATTTTAACCTTTTATGCACCTTTAATCTTCTTTCTTAATTTATAAACAAATTAATGATGTAAACATTTAATCATGAATCAACACATGAGCAGAAACAACATGAACACTCAACACTAAAATTTTTGACATGGAAAACCCAATTAAGGGAAAAACCACGATGGGGGTTAACCCACAAAAATGTGTACCCTGTTAAAAGTACTTAAGAAAATAGAAGGAACATGCCTTCGGGCGCACTACCCAAAGCTCACTGCTCAAAAGAAGGCTCACTGCCTATAAGAAATTATGATTTACATAGAGATAACAAATGGAGAAATAGCATCTACATTCATGCCTGATTCAGTCCCTTTGAAGGCTTACAAAACTTCTACTTCTATCTTCAAATTCTTCTTTACTGACTCTTCACTCTAAACTCCTTTAACTCCTCTTCTTCTCTGCTCTGCTTTAGATCCTTTCTTCAGATTTAATTCATTTTGTACAAGGATGATTTTCAGCAACTCTTCAACAAGTATTTATATGCTTCATCAACCTTGGAATGATCAACAAGGTTAGCTAAACTTAACGTAGATCATTACACTATTGGCCAAACATAACTAAGGCTTGAATCTTCCTCTACTAACTCGCCACACTTCATAAAATGCTCTTTAGATCATCTACAACATGCTAGGAACATCCAGTCGGCTAATATTGGGAAGAACATCAACCTCAAAAAATAAATCTTCAACAACAAGCTCAAACTTCAATATGGACCTCCAACACAATAGCCACACAATCCAAAAACCTCCACAAGCACATTGAATTCACAAATAACATCCACTCTATACCAAATTACCAAAATCATTTGCATCTTCCTCTGGAACCTCAAAAACACTGTCTGTCATGACTGTTAAACTAGAAAGATAGCTTGCAAACCTCCAAATCACAAACCACTATAGTTGATGATACACACTAACTTTCCAAACATGCCTTCAGATCCATAGACCATAATATTTCACTGCGGGGCAATTTGTAGCAACTTACTATCACTCTGTCTCTTCTGAATACTACAAAAACTGGTTCTACTCAGATGGCCATAACTTCTTCAAATCTTTATGTGGACTTCTCAATTCTTGACTGGAGCACCCTCTGACAATCTTCTACATGGCCATATGGTCCACGAGCATTGAATCTTCATTAATTTTCTCAATATCTTCAACATACCAGTCTCTTGAACAGGCAACAAAACAAGAGTATGTTGACATCAATGATAACACCGTTTAGGCACATATTTGCAACAATCTCCCCCTTTGTCATTGATGGAAACATATGATGTGAAAAACTGATTCAACCATCACAACAAGAACTTCTCCCCCTGACTTCTGCAACCACTTTCTTCATTGCTCCCCATGTCATCAACAATTAGTTTTTCACATGTCTTCTCTCCCCCTTTGACATCAATGGTAAAGGGTACATATTTGCAATCTTTACTCCCTCTTTTTATTTTAGACTGATCTCCAACATTTGCATACTAACTACTCCTTAGAGTGGTATCTTCTCAACATCAATCTGGATCTAAAGATATGACTGAGAATTCCACCAGACTGATGCACATAAGTGCATCTTAGTTATAATAAGGAGGGGTAGTAACCCCTAACTTCTTTCTACGATACTCAAAAGTATCCTTGGGATGAGGCTTAGTGAAGATATCTGTAATCTGATCTTTGGAAGACACAAACTCCAACTTGACTTCATTCTCATTTACCTTCTCTCTCAAGAAATGAAACTTGATAGATATATGCTTTGTCTTTGAATGCAACAATGGATTCTTTGAGATGCTTATTGCACTAGAATTATCACAAAAGATTGTGACTGGCTCCTCAAACACAATTCTGATGTCCTTCAACATTTGCTTCATCCACAGAACTTGAGTACAATTATTTGTTGCTACTATATATTCTTCCTCTGTAGTAGACAGAGATATTATCTCTTAGTTTTTGCTCATCCAGGAGAACAATCTTCTTCCCAAGAAAAATGCACCACCACTAGTACTTTTTATGTAATCCACATCTCCTGCCAATCAACATCTGTATATGCATGAAGAGTGAATTCATTGTCCTTATGATACCACAATCCATAATCAATTGTCCCCTTGAGATATTTGAAAATTATTTTGATTGCCACAACATGGGATTCTTTTGGATCAGCTTGAAATCTAGCAACAAGTCCAACGACATTCATGATGTTAGGTCTAGTCTGAGTTAGATAGAGCAATCCTCCAATCATTAATCTATACTTTTTTTGATTTGCCTTGAGGGAGTCATCATCTTTACTTAACTTGCATCCGGTTACCATAGGTGTACCTACTGGCTTTGAGCCTTCCATTCCAAACTTCTTCAATAATTTTTTCACATACTTGGACTGAAATATGAAGATACCTTTATCTGAGTGAACAATTTGTAGACCTAGAAAAAAATTCATCTCTCCAAACATTGACATCTCAAATTCACTTTTCATCTAATCAGCAAATGCTTTGCACATACATTCATTTCCACCAAAAATGATATCATCAACAAAGACCTCAACAATCAGGATGTCCTCATGATTAATCTTGAAGTAAATATTACTATCAGTAGTACCTTTGCTAAAACCTATCTTAAGCAAATATTTATCCAATCTTGCATACCAGGCTCTTAGGGCTTGCTCAAGTCCATACAAGGCTTTTCTCAGTCTACAAACCATATCTTCCTGATCAGACAACTGAAATCCTTCCAGTTGCTCAATATAGACTTCTTCCTCCAAATCTCCATTCAGGAATACTAATTTGACATCCATCTGATACACTTTAAAATCTCTGAAAGCAGCAAATGTAAGAAACAATCTAATTGCCTCTATCATTGCCACCAGAGAAAAAGTTTCTTCAAAATCAATTCCTTCCACTTGAGAATAGCCTTTTCATACCAACCTTGCTTTGTTTCTTACAACTTCACTATCTTCATTTAGTTTATTTTGGAAGACCCATTTGGTTCCAATCACATTTTTGTCCTCAGGTCTGGGAACAAGATCCCAAGTGTGGTTTTTTTCAATTTGCATCAATTCTTCTTCCATTTCTTTTACCCAGTTTTCATCATTACAGGATTCACTTATTGATTTAGGTTCAATCTTTGAAATCAACCAAATCTCTTCTTGATCTTCAGCAACTCTTCTCCTAGTTTGAACACCTTTATTTCTATCTCCTATGATTTGATCTTCAGGATGATTCATTCTTACATACCTGGGGGTTTTGGGAATTGCTTGAGCTTGTTCCTCATCATCTGCACTAACCTCTTGAGTTACTAGAGTTACTGGATCAATCTAGATCTGAGTCTAAGTTTGGACTTGCCTTCCTTAACTTTGGTTTTCATCTTGATCATCTAAATCATATCCATAATACCTAAAATGTCCTTCTCTACTCTCATCAACTCTAACATTAGCACTTTCAACAATCTTTTTCAACCTCTTGTTGAAGCACCGATAAGCCTTACTTTGAGTAGAGTATCCCAAAAATATTCCTTCATCACTTCTTGCACCAAACTTGCCTAAATCCTCATCTCTTTTGATATAGCATTTACTACCAAAAACTTTGAAATATCTCATGGTAGGAGGATGACCAAACAATAGTTCATAAGGGGTCTTACTAGAATTTCCTTTGATCTGAACCTAGTTAAGAGTGTAGATAGCGGTACTTACAGCTTCTCTCTAATAAACTTGAGGAACTTTTGTTTCCATCATCATGGTCTTGGTAGCTTCTTGAATTGTTTGGTCCTTTCTTTCCACAACTCCATTTTGCTGAGGAGTCCTAGGAGTAAATAACTATCTTTTTATTCCATGCTTTTTATAGAAAACATCAAACTCTCAAGAAGTAAATTCTCCACCTCTGTCAGATCTTAGGCACTTTAATTTCTCACCAATCTCATTTTCAACCATCACCTTGAACACCTTAAACTTGTCAAGAGCTTCTAATTTTTCTTTTAGGAATGTTACCCACATCATCCAAGAGTAGTCATCAATTAGCAACAAGAAATATATGTCTCCTTGCACACTCCTAATTTTAACAGAACCATAGAGATCAGTATGTACCAGTTCCAATCATCCACTTGAAGCTTGTTCCTTACTTTTGAATGAAATTTTGTTCTGTTTGCCCAATTGACATTCTCTACATATGCTATTAGGTTTCATAAGTTTTGGAAGATCTCTTATAGCCTGAGTGGAACTTATTTTGACAATGTTATCAAAATTCACATGACACATCCTCCTATGCCATAACCAACTTTTTCTAGAACTACTTAAATGAAAAATGTTACCTCTAGTTTGAGTACCAGATGCAATTTTAGTTTCGGAGCTCTCCAAGATTCTACATTTTCCATCCTTGAATCGAAGATCATAACCCTTGTCAACCAACTATCCAACACTGAGAAGATTATGTTTCAGTCCTTCCACATACAAAACATCATTGGTGCAATTCTTACCATCAAAAGAGATGGATCCTTTTCCATGGATTCTACTAGCTGAGTTGTCTCCAAATTTCAAAAGCCCACCTTCATATTTTTTAAAACTCACAAAATTACTCTTGTCACCAGTCATATGATGAGAACATCCACTTCAATCACCCATTCATCCTTTTCAACATCCTAAGCAGCCAAGGCACTTTCCATAATTGCACAGGTAGTAGATTTAGTAGACACCAGATCTTCTTCTTTGAAAGCAATGAACACCCAATCACTTTCAGTGGAACCTCCATGATTAGATTCATCATCTGTGACTCCTTCTTCTCCAGCTTCTTAGACATAGTAACATTTTTTCTGACCTTTATATCTATTAGGGTTTGGTTTTGAAAACCTCTCCAGACATCTTGAGGCAAAATAACCAATCTTATTACAAGCAGAACATTTGAGTGGCAAACTTTCCTTCATACTTACTAGATCCTCTTGGCAATCTTTTGGCAATAAGAACTTCAAGATCTACAGTCTCAATTTCATCATCTTCAAGATCCTTCCTTGTCTTCACAAATCTATTTGATCTCCCTAAAGAACTTTCACTTGGGTCATATATTTGCTTTCCATACACAATAGCCTTGAATGCAGATTTAGACTTAGGGAGAGAATCACCAAACTCACTCATTTCAAATGCTAAAAGCTTACCAACTAACTAATCTCTTGTGACAGTTGTTACTGTCCTAATTTCTTGAATGGTTGCAGCTTTATGCTTGTATGCTGCAGGTAAGAATCTAAGCATTTTGGCAACAATTTCTGATTCTTCCAATACTCCACTTGCATTTTTGATACCGGTCACAAGTTCATTTACTTTCCGCATGTAGGAAGTAATGTTTTCATCTTCCCTCATTACCAATCTTACATATTTACCCTTTAGGCTTTGTAGCTTGGCACATTTAACATATTTGTCAACTTCATATAGATTTTCCATCTTTTTCCATATTTCATGGGTAGTTTTCAAATCCAAGACATTTGCCAATTCTATATCAGACAAGGCACTCATAAAGCTTCTTTGGATCGAATATTGCATTTAGCTTCCCTGAGTACGTCTAGAGTAGTAGGGCCATTCTTCAGAATCTTATACTCATTCTTTGTTATCATCCAAAATTTATTACCAATACATTCCAAAGGGAGTAATTTGTTCCATCAAATCTCAGACTTTCCTTCTTATAAGTTGACATCTTGGATCTCCTCAAGCGGTCAAGCTTCTTTTAGAGGATCTGGATCTGATACCAATTGTTGGAATTAGTCTGAACAACTGAGGGGGGAGTGAATCAGTTGTCCCTAAATTTTAACCTTTTCTGCACTTTTAATCTTCTTCTTAATTTACAAACAAATTAATGATGTAAACATTTAAGCATGAATCAACACATGAGCAGAAACAACATGAACACTCAACAGCTAAATTTTTGACATGGAAAACTCAGTTAAGGGAAAAACCACGGTGGGGATTAACCCACAAAAATGCATACCCTATAAAAAGTACTTAAGAAAATAGAAGGCACATGCCTTCGAGCGCATTGCCTAGAGCTCACTGCTTAAAAGGAGGCTCACTACCTATAAGAAATTATGATTTACACAAAGACAATGAACTGAGAAATAACATCTACATTCATGCCTGATTCAGTCCCTTTGAAGGCTCACAAAACTTCTACTTCTATCTTCAAATTCTTCTTTACTGACTCTTCACTCTAAAGTTCTTTCACTCCTCTTCTTCTCTACTCTGCTTTAGATCCTTTCTTTAGATTTAATTCATTTTTTGCAAGGATGATTTTCAACAAGTATTTATACGCTTCATCAACCTTGGAATGATCAACAAGGTTGGATAAACTTAACATGGATCATTACACTGTCAGACAAACATAACTGGGACTTGAATCTTCCTCTACTAACTTGCCATGCTTCATAAAATGCTCTTTAGATCATCTGCAAAATGCTAGGAACATCTAGTTGGTGAAGACTAGGAAGAACATCAACCTCAAAAAAGAAATATTCAACAACAAGCTCAAAATTTAATGTGGACCTCCAACACAGTAGCCACATGATCCAGAAAGCTCCACAAGCACATTGAATTCACAAATAATATCCACTCTATACCAAATTACCAAAATCATTTGTATCTTCCTCTAAAACTTCAAAAACATTGTCTGCCATCACTATTAAACTAGAAAGATAGCTTGCAGACCTCCAAATCATGAACCACTGTAGTTGATGATAGACACTGACTTTCCGAACATGCCTTTAGATCCATAGACCATAATATTTCACTACGGGGCAATCTGGAGCAACTTACTATCACTCTATCTCTTCTGAATACTGCAAAATCTGGTTCTACTCAGATGGCCATAACTTCTTCAAATATTTATGCAGACTTCTCAATTCTTGATTGGAGCACCCTCTGACAATCTTTTACACAGCCATATGGTGCGTGAACATTGAATCTTCATTAATTTTCTCAATATTCTCAACATTCTAGTCTCCTAAATAGGCAACAAAATAAGACATAGTTGACATCAATGACAACACCGCTTAGGCACATATTTCCAACATGTTAGATGGTCAACAATGACAAGTAGACCTCTCAACAAGTTTTCTCCCTCTTTGTATTCTATTTTGTTAACAGACACTCATGAACTAGAAGGGTATGGTGAAGCCATGCAAGTGGATACAAAGGTTCAGTGGGAACATGCAATGGAAGAAGAAATGGGCTCCTTGCTAAAAAAATAGACTTCAAAATTATGCATGTTGCCTGTGTTGGGACAGGAAAATTTAAAATTTTCCCATCTTTATACCCAATCATGTCTGACCAAACAAAAAATATTCTGCCCAAAACTAGAATAAACAACTGATATATCCCATAAAATCCTATGACTTTTATCACAAATAATGTAAAGGGCCTCAAATTCTTAACATCGGCAAGACCTCATGTTAGTCATAGCAATCCATGAAGAAACTTGTTGAAATGGCTATTGACATGAGAATAGGGGTTGAGGAGAATATTTTAATGATCATTGATGGAGAAAATGATACCGATGGCCTTTCATCGGAGAGAAAGTTACCAGTCACGCCGATCGGTATAAGATGTTACTATCGATGAATACTCTACAAGCCCTTCCGACAGTATAAATCATGCCGATGAGAGAAGTTATGATAATGTGACATTTCACAATGATCAATAAAATTGAAATGATTGAACAATTAATTGTAGATGAAGAAGAAATTCTCTAAGATAACATTCAAAATGATTGCAATTAAGTTTGACAAAATTGTTTGAGAAGAGAAAGCAAGTGGAGACTTGAAGCAGAAAATAGAGGAATTCGATCAGTGCCACTGATAACAGAGTGTCAAAGCTCTACATTTTGTTTCAGTCGCAGCAAGTTCACAAGTCGTTTTTGCTTCTATGCGAGTTTCAAAGGAATCGCTGCGTGAAATAATGCACTGCACGGAAGCCGCCAAGTGTCAAGCCACAGTTAAAGCCGCTGAATATTATTTTTTGTGTGGAGCGCGCCACATAGCAAATATTTTCAATGTTTCAAGTTTCAGCTTTGCTGCAGGTGTTGCCACGTGTGGCATGCGGAGGCAATCCCTAAAGTTCTTTGTTTTGTGCAAATTTTGCTGTGTGTCTCTTTATTTAGCTGCGAAAGTTACCACATGTTTCTTTCCACATCATGTTTGATGCTAGTAAAGAGGATGGTGGCCACAGTATGTTTCAAGTTCCAAGCTACAGAGAATGCCACGTGTTAGTTGCAGAGATAGAGTTATTTTGTTTATGCCCCTTTTCAGTGAGAAACTTAAATATTTTAAAGTGATGCAGGTTGCGCCAAGTGTCAGCTTCCGCGGGGAGTTTCAAAAGCACAGTATGTTTCAAGAAGTAATGTGGGTGCCACCATGTGTTAGCTGGTGATGCCATCTATCCCAGTTTATTCCTTTGAAAGCTAATGTGCGATGAAGGTTGTGGGTCCCATTTTTAATGTGTTTCATATTATAAATGATGTAGACTGCGACAGATGTCATAGGCAGACGCCACCCGAGCATAAAGACACAGTTTTGAGGGCTTTGCAGAGGAAGACATGTAGATACTTTTGAAGGCTGTGGAACATGACAAGTGTCATTTTCCTATTGACTTCTGAGAGATAAAGGCGTTTCTCATATTGATACGGATGCTACCATCTGTCACAGTAAAGTTTCAAGTTTCAAGTGCGCGGGTCTCACCATGTGTCTGTGTCTTAATGAAGGAGCTGTGCCACATATATTTTACCCCAGCTAATGACCATATAGGAGGAGACGGCCATTTTAGATTCGAAGGATCGTAACCATTGGGGACTTCAAGTTATCTTCAATTCTGTTGGGCCATTGGAGATTCAGTTGTTACAGACAATGTAGAGTTAGATCTTAGGTTATAAATATGTAATATTTATAATAGATCAAGACACATATATAAAGAGAATGATTATTTAAAAAATGTTAAGGGCATCTTCAGGAGATCAGTAAAGAGACTAACTCAGGGTGAAAGCTCACAGAGTGTCTAATCTTTATCCAGAGATCAAGTAGCTCAAATTCAGATGGATACACTTGTCACAGTACTCTAGAACATGCATACCAACATGATGCATTGACTAAACCAATTTTGGGATAATTATTCTCAAAATTATAAAGCAATCCAAGAGCATGAGAGGCTTGACAAAAGGTTGCACGAGAAACTCAGTGAGACACATGGCAAAGATACTTCTGATGTTGCAGCCTCTAAGGCAGGAGTGCCCACATTGTTGAAGAGCGATAAAGAATTAAAAAGCAAAGAAGAATGGAGCAGAGACTATCACGCAATATTGCATGAAGCTTTAGGAGCTCTTAAGGACAAAGACTCTACATCCAAGGAAGCCTGCAAGCATTTGGAGAGGATGGTTATAATGGATGTGATCACAAGGAACGCCATTGAATTTACTCATTCACATCGCAACCAGGAGTACTTATACCATATTGCTTAGTTATACTTGTGGTTGAATAGGGCCTAAGCATTGTTGTTTTATGGTTGTTATGTTAATCTTGTCAATTCCCAAAAGACTTCTTGGAGAGTTATGTCTCTTCACAAGCATTTCTATATAAGTTCAAACACTTGATGCTGAATTATCATCAGCAGTAGAATAAAATACATGAAATTTATAATGTTTCTCAAAGACTATGTTGCAAGTATATTATTGAAGAAGTAAATTGGAGTTTTCTGATCTTCTGGTTTTATTATGGCATCAATTATTTGTTAAGATTACTTAATTGTGTGGTTGTCTCCAGTTCAGTATTTCCTTGTTATTCAAATTAATATATCAAGTATATAGTTAATTTGTCAATGCACATTTGTTGCATCTGTGTGATTGAATTAATTAGTTTCCATTAGAGGAATTAAGAATCCTTCTGATCAATCACAGTAACCTGGAAGTGTTAGTTTGGATTACTAAGAAGAACCATATAATTAGGATTTCCATTCTATCTCCAAGTTGATATTATCTATTAATCTTGCATATTTCATTCAATTGGTTCCTTCAAGAAAGGATTAAATTACCTTCTAGTGAATAACAAGAAATCTGATTATATTGGTTGGATTATTAAGAGGAGTTTGTTAGTCGTCTCCTTGCATGTTTATACAAGTTATAAACTAAAATATTGTGCCAAACAGTTAGAATTATTACCCACTATAAGCCACTAGTCTTAGTCCTCCATTTGACTCTATTTATCCAACAAGGCACTGGTCTTATTTCAATCCATTATTTAAAATCTTTTATTTAGTTAAGCACAGTCATAAAAATTCACCTTGATATTGCTTATACAATTTATACCAACCATTCATTAGATATTATAATTAGTCAATAAGCTCTCATCTAGCCTACACCATTTGCCACTGTAGGAAGATCCATTTTCTTAGTCAAAATAGTTACATTCAAATCTGCTTTAATCTCCAAGGTTTACCCACCTAGGTGTAGCAGGACCTAAAGTGTAGGAAATCATCAAACCCTAAAGGTTGATTTCATTGAGTTAGTTCAAAAACATTGTAAGTCTGATCATAGAGCTTGGCATCCTCTTAGGGCTTGAAACTTGTATTTTTGAGACCTAACAAAATGGTGACTCTACTGGGGACACAAATAAAAGAGCTTAGTAATAAATCATTCCTTTTATAGAGTCATTTCAGAAAGTTTAATTTGGTAACTCTGCTGGTAATAAGAATCCAAAAAGATAAATTATAAACTTTTCCTATTTATAAAATAGGTGGCGACTCTAGTGATTGTTATAACAGAAAATTGATACCAAATGGATGGTAGGAGATCCAAGATGGAAGGCAAGAAATTGCAATCATCTCCACCAATTAGAAACATCTCTAAAAGAAATGGAGCTTCAAATTATTCGCACCAGGATAATAACCAAGAGGCTCAAGAGGATAATGTAGAACAAACTATTGCAATTCACAATAAGTTTACACCTCTACATGATTCAAATGAAAATATCAATGGGGTAAATGATGACATATTGGCAAAATACAGACCAAGTCCTCAAGAACAACTTGAGTGTGAAGCACAGGCCAAGAGGGAAATGGAGAAAATACAAGCTGAATATGATTTTAAAATGTCATTACAGCAAGGAGAAAGGGTAAAACATGGATTCTCAACTCAAGAAAGCCCAAAGAATTTTGGAGGTATGAATCAAGCACAACAGGATCTGTTTAGGCTCCAGGAAGAACTTGAAAGTGTCAAGATAGAGGAAACTAAGAGGTTGTTGCAACAAAAGATTCAACAGATAAAGAGTAGGGCTAAAATAGCCCCCCCAAAATATGTAACTCCACATAGGGGAAACACTTCAAGGAATCCACAGCCAAATTTACACCAAAATACACGTGGTGCTTCAAATTCACAAGTATCCGGAAGCCATCAAAATACCATTCTTAAAATTCCTAGACCACCTCCCATGCACAAACACCCATCAACAAATGACTAATCCTTACCCACCTCCTGGCCAACAATATTATAGACCACAAAATCCTTACATAAATCCCCACATAAGCCCACAATAGCAATATGCCTATCATCAGCCTCCAGGTGGATATAATTACTATCCTAATCTACCACCCATGAATTTTCCACCTCAAAATCTCACAAACACATGTAGCCAATTTGATCTGACTGGATATCAGTTGTATCCATATCCTATGGATAGTAATTGGAGGAATATAGTTCCCAAATTCACTGGGAACAGTGCAATATCAGCTGAAGATCACATCAGAGCCTTCAATGCTTTCATACAAGATATTGGTATGAACTATGAAGATGTGAGAATGAGGTTATTCATGATGTCCCAGACTGAAGATGCAAGAGACTGGTTCAACAGTTTACCTGATGCTTCAATCAGTTCAATAACTAATTTCCACAATCAATTCAAGGAACAGTATGACAATCAATATTCCCCTGAGTTTGCATTGCATGAATTGATAAGCAGCCAGAAATACTAGAATGAATTAGTGTATGAATTCAATCTAAAATTTTCCAAATTACACAACAAAGTACCACATGGATCCAAACTGTTTGACCCAACAGCATTGAGCATTTATATGAAAGCATTTGATCCCAAGACAGGGTACAAACTTATAAATCGATGCCCTACGACCCTGGCTGAAGCACAGAAAGTGGCATTAACTATTGAGAACAATAGGAAAGTTGCAGGTATGGTTAGCAAGAGAGATAACCCTAGAAATCCTTAGAATCCAAACATTTAGTAGACTAAACAAGAAGGTCAACATAGGCATGAAAGGCCTAGGTTGCGTGATATGCCGTATAATACAAATTGGAAAGATGGGAGACCCATTGATAATAGTAGAAAGCAACATTATGGCAAGGATACCCCTGACCCTCTAAAAACAAATATGGCACATATGGTAGAAGATAAACCTTGGTGTCTGGTGTGCAATTTACCACATTCACCTGAGTATTGTGAGGTGGCTAAAATAGTACAACAAGAAGAAATATTATACAATTATAATAGAGATAATCACACAATAAACATGATGCAAGATACACCATATTTGCTGACTGAAGACTATTCTTCTACAGAGGAAGAGGGATATGAATATGATGTGGGAAACCAAAGACATCATATCAATATGGGAGAACAAGAAGTGTTCTCAGATCAGGAGGATGGTTATGAGGAACCTACTTATTATAACAATCAACCATATGATCAATGGAGAAAGCCCACTGAAAATGAAAGAGAGGCTCTTACAATAGCTGCAATAGCTCAAGCTAAAAATGCCCATAACTTAAGGAACTGGACAGTGAACGTTGAACAAGGAACACCTAGGAGTGTATTTATAAAAGATCACAATTACAAAAAGAATAATGCAAAGTCATCATTTAAAGAACTAGAAATATGTGGTAAGAATAAAATGAAAGAAAAATCACAAAATCAAGAAAAAGAAAATATAAAGATAGAAAAGAATGACCAGACTATGGCCCATTCTTCTGACATTGCTCATGCAATATCTCAGGTAAAAATATCACTTCCACTTTTAGAAATGATGAAGATAGACAAATATAGGAATACAGTAGTTAAACTGATTTCAGACACACCAAGTCAAAAACATAAAGGATCTAAAAATAGAACAAATAATGTTCATCAACATTCCAAATGCCTGAGGTATACCTAGGTGATACATTGACAAAGAATCCCTCACAGGTGGACCCTTTCTACACTACATTATTGATCAAAAACAGGATAGTGAGGAACTGCATGATTGATTCAAGTGATGCCATGAACATCATGCCAATAGCAGTTATGAAAGAACTGGGAATGTGGGTTGACACTGCATTTGGTAGGTGTTATGCAATGGATAACAGATCCATCCCAGTCATTGGTATTATGAGGGATGTGGAGATAAAACTTGCCTCATACCCTAAAGCAACTTATAACATTGATATTATTGTGGTTGACATCCCACCATATTATGGAATGCTTCTATTGAGACAATGGGCTACCATGGCAGGAGGGAATGTCCAATTGGACTTATCATATGCCACAATACCAGTGGGAGGTAAAGAAATCAAGCTATGTAGGGAGCCAAGGTATGAAAATATTATAGAACACTTGGATCAACATCAAATGAATTTCTTCTGTGATACAGATTTGGGAGCCTTTAAGGTTGAGGAAAATCAGCCAGAATTGCAGAATACCGATCCAATACATATTGAATCTAAGGAAGAAAATGATGTATGGAAGATGTATTTTGATGGTGCATTCAGCAAAATGGGAAATGGGGTTGGAGTAGTATTTGTTTCACTAGGAGGTAAAACTTTCAAATACTCTTTTCTATTAACATTTGAATGCACAAACACTATGGCAGAGTACGAGGCTTTGCTCATTGGTTTGAATAGAGCCACAAAGCATAAAATAAAAAAGTTAGCTATATATGGTGATTCTGAATTGGTTACTTCCCAAGTGAGAGAGAAATGCCTGTCAAAAAACAAGAGGTTGAAATAGTATAGGAATGCAGTATGGGATGATATTGAGTTATTCGATGCCTTTTCAATCAACTGGATTGATAGGTCAAAAAACATTATGGTAGATTTTCTAGCAAACATCACATTAAAAAGGGATGATGTCACATTAGGAGGCATTATAGAGGTTGAATTCAAAACTAGACCCACCATCCTAGATAATATACATAACTGGCAAGTGTTTGATAATGATGCTGATATAATCAGCTTCCTGCATTGTGCTCATCATTATGAAAGTCAAGAGATTGATTTTAATGCATTTGTAGAAGAACATGATGGGAAGGAAACCCTTTTTGGTCATGAGATAGTTTAGTTGAAAACAAATAAAATAGCTAAGGGACTTATAGCATTAGAAAAAGCATTTGATGGACATGATAGATTTAAAATGAAAGACACACCAGTGGTGCAAAATGATCTTCAAGAGATTAATTTGGGGACATAGGCAGCCCCAAAGAATGTATATATTGGAAAGAATCTTAACCCCAAAATCAGGAGCAGGACCATCAACTTACTTAGGAAGTCTAGGCATGTATTTGCCTAGTCATATGATGATTTAAAAGCATATAGAGAGGATCTATTTCAGCACAAAATACCACTAAAACTAGATGCTAAACCATTCAAGCAAAAATAGAGGCCTATCAATCCTACATTAGCTCCTAAGATGCTAGAAGAACTTACAAAATTAAGGGATGGAGCTATAATTAAACCCATCAGACATTCCTCTTGGGTTTCTAATTTGGTGCCTGTCAGGAAAAAGAATGGTGATATTAGATTATGTGTGGACTTTAGGAATTTAAACAAGTCTTCTCTTAAGAATAACTATCCCCTCCATAATATGGAAGGAATATTACAAAAGGTTACTAGATGTGAACTATTGTCAATGATGGATGGCTTCTCAGGTTACAATCAGGTGAAAGTCAAAGAATCAGAGCAATTTAAGATTGCATTCACCACTCCATGGGGAACATATGTATATTTAAGGATGTCATTTGGACTCACTAATGCTGGAGTAACATTCCAAAGAGCAATGGATGTTGCCTTTGATGACTTGATTAATAAAATCATGATAGTATATCAAGGTGACTTGATAGCATATTCAAAAAGGGCTAAGGATCATTGTGCACATTTAGAGCAAATATTTATTAAAGCCTTCGAATATGGGATTTCATTGAATCCTAAGAAATGCCATTTTGCAGTGACAAAGGGGAAGTTGCTTGGTCACATAGTCTCAAAAGATGGAGTGAGAATAGATCCTAAGAGAGTAAAAGCAATTGACCAAGTCCCTATCCATAAAAGTGTGAAAACTATACAATCATTTTTTGGCCAAATTAACTTTGTCAAGAGGTTCATATCAAATTTTGCAGAAATTGTTACTCCCATATCAAGGATGTTGAAGAAGAACTGAGAAGTAAAATGGAAAATAGAAACAATAGAAGCATTTGACACTATCAAGAGGGAAATTAAAGAAGTGCTTGTCCTAATATCCCCTGATTTCAATAAACCATTCCAACTATTTTCATTTGCCTCATATCATACAGTTGCAGCAGTATTATTGCAGAAAAATAATGAAGGACATGAACAGCCCATTTTGTTTTTCAGCAAATCCCTTCAAACTACAGAATTAAAATATGACATTCTTGAAAAATAGGCAAATGCATTAGTGAAGGCAGTTAAAGCTTTTAGGCCATACTTGGTGGGAGCTGAAATCATAGCATATGTGCCTAATGCTACAGTAAAAGATGTATTGGTCCAAACTAAAGTCACAGGTAGAAGATGTAGATGTATCAATAGAATTCAAGAGTTCAATATTGAAATCTAGATCACTAAACTATTGAGAGGACAGGGTCTTGCTAGGTTGATGGTTGAAAGTAATCTTGAAGCTTCCCAGATATGTAGTACTAATGATGTTGATAATACAAGTTCTAGCATTGAGCATATTCCATGGTACATTGACATTATATACTATCTAAAGCACATGAAATGTCCTGAGGGGTATGATGATAACAAAAGGACACTCAAATTATAAGCCTCAAAATATGTATTTATTTATGGAGATCTTTATTGGAAGAATAGAGATGGAATTCTACTATTATGTCTAGATGAGCATCAATCAAAACATATCATGAAAGAGTTACATGAAGGCATGTGTGGAGGTCATTTTTTGGCAAAGACTACAGCCCACAAGATCCTGAGGGCTGGATACTATTGGCCTAAAGTTTTTAATGATTCATATCATTACACTAGGAAATGTGAATCATGTCAGAAATTTTTAGGAAAGTTGAAATATCAGGGAGCATTGCCCTTAAAACCCATGCAAGTGGAGGCTCCATTCTATCAGTGGGGTTGTTGGTTCCTGCATAAACATTCAAGTTTCAAGCATTTAAATATGCACGTACCTTTCCAAAAAATCCAAAAAGTTCTAAGTCTTTCGGCATCTGCAGTTGTAAAAAATGCAAAAATCTGTTGTATGCATGTCACTTTGTATATACAAAGGGGTTTGTATATACTAATGCAAATATACCTTGGCGGGCTTACAGAAATCTCAATCGCCTTCAAAAATGATGAAAAAATAAGTTATATGCATTTTGAATGCATATCGGGCTTGCATATACAAGGGGGAATCTTTCGCAGATTCCCAGGGATATTCACTGCTTGTATATCGGGCTTGTATGTCAAAACATACATCAGCTACATGCATTGGAAATGTGCAATGAAAAATATTCAAAGGGCGCACATACATTTGTTACAGTGCGGTGGAGATTCATTCGGTGGGGCTCGCAGACATATAAAGGCGAATGTATGTGAAAGATACATTCGCGATATGCAGGAGAAACATGCATTCCTTAGATGCAAGAGTCAGACCCAAAAAAGCATGTGATGTAGTTAATTCAAATTTGAGGTCCGTTGTTTGTATGTTTGGCTTGTATGTTCACATTGTATATGCGACATACAAGCAAATATACAAAGGACCAATATGCAAGCCGGACCCGATGCGAAGATCAAATTCAACAAATTCAGGGTTGGCATCCTCAACTTGTATGTTTGAGTGCTTGTATATGTGCCGATATACAAGAGGTTAGATACAAGCTGGATTTCAAAGCAATTTCAAAATCCTTCATGAAAATTTGAAATCTGTGCCTTGTATGTAAAGGCAATGTATATTCAGATATACATTGAGATGTGCAAGGAATCACATGCAAGGCCCAGACCCAATTTAAAATTCCAATTTGCTCTTTACAGATTTGGGGTCCGCCTTGTGTGTTAACTGTTGTATGTATATGCATCTTGCATATACAAAGATTTAAAAAGTGATTGTATATGCATATACAAGGGCGAAAAGGGCAAAATGAGGAAAAGGAAAAGTCAGCGATAGAAGCATGAAGTGCCTACGTGGCACATTCTCACTGGTTGGCAACTTTTCAGAGTATTTTGAGGTCGTTAATCTCAAACGATGGAAGAGTGATCGACAGCTATCTTTCGAATAAGCAGCAACGATGGATTTCTTTACATCTGAGGCTGCGTTTAGGTAGGAAAGACTTCAACTGGCATGTTGTTGCTGCGTCTTCTGAGGCTGCTGGTAGCTGAGGCATTGATAGTAGAATTGTAGAGGTATGAGCGATGGAATGACATACCAACCACCATTTTCAATGGGAAAATCTATGGTCAGCTGCATGAATCCCCATTTTACTTGCTCTTGTTTCTCGCTGCTGCATTAATTGTTTTGAGCACCAATATGAAGATGCATTGTATCTGGAAATTTTTTTATTTGCCGTGTAAATTTTGCTATAAAAGGCAAACTGTGTTACTCATTTGTTGGTTGTTGAAGACCTAGGCATTTTTGTGTGAATAGCAAAAAATAGGGCATTTCCTTGTTGTTTTATCTCATTTTTGGAGTTTATGAGTTGCATTATGAATGTAAATTACAGATATCTTCAGTTTCATTGTCGATTCTATATGAAAAATGCTCTTATGCATGTGTTTAACTGCTTGCCTCCATGTGTTGCATGCTTTTCCTTCTTTTGAATCTGGCTGCTAAGGGTTTTTGTATCACATGCTTCATCTATAACTTCCATTCAAGGAGTGGATTAAATTTATTTAGGTGGAGTATGGAGAGGGTTGTGTGTCAGCCTAGATATGTGTAAGTAGAGGTAGCTAAATACCTATTCTTGGGTGATGTTTGTAAGGCAAGCATCAATCTAACCCCTTGAAGCTTGAATTCAAAATGCAATCCATTCTCTTGTATACGTCTAGTTGACTCTTTGCCTTGAGATAGGTACTGGTCTGCTCCTGGGTTAGTAGTTATGATCCAAAACCCCTTGTCTTGCATCGAAAACATAAAACCCATCTTTCCATTATTCCAACTTGTTAGTTTGTAGGAGTAGGATTAGGACCCCTGCATACTCTCATTCACAACTAGATAAATATGTCCAAGAATGTTTCCAACCTTGTGATGTATCATGCACATCTTGGTCCACACATGAGAGTATTTTGCCTGTTGCTGTCAAGCTAAATCTTTTTGTCATTGGGCTAGTCAATGTTACATCTTTAGCTATAGGGATACCCCCCTTGGTGCAGCAAAACCAGAAGTGAAGGGGAGGCAGCTCACACAACCTCCTGTATTCATTGGCTGAATCTACCTGTACATTGGAACTGGCAAACCCTCTGCCGATTCGAGAACCAACAAGGGTATTGACTTCATAGGAGAAATTGCAGAAAAGTCAAGTGGTGGACACAAATGGATTTTAGTGGCAACTAATTACTTCACAAAATGGGTGGAGGCAATTCCAACCAAACAAGCAACAAGCAGGGTGATGATTAACTATCTGATGGAAAATATTATATTCAGATTCGGCACTCTAGTAAGGTTAATTATGGATAATGGAATGTGTTTCAGATCTGATGAATTAAAAAATTTCTATAGTACACATGGCATCACTGTGTCCTATGCTACCCCTTATCATCCACAAGCAAACGGACAGGCAGAATCCAGTAGCAAAAGCCTTTTGAAAATTATAAAAAGAATGTTGGATGGAAACAAGAAAGCATGGGATTCAAAGTTAAGAATGGCGGTATGGGCTGATAGGATTATTGTCAAAAGAGAAATTGGAAGATCTCTTTTTGAATAGTATATGGAACACAAGCAAGAATACCATTAGAAAATCTACTACCAGTTTACAAGTTTGTTCTTTAGGAAGACTTAAACATTCCTGAACCAATGGAGGAAAGGCTAGAATAGCTTGCAGAACTTGATGAAACAAGGAGACTAGCCCAAAGGCAAAATGTCAAGTTGCAAACACAAGTGAAATACCTTTTTGACAAAAAGGCCAAAGATAGGAAGTTTGAGATAGATGACTTAGTACTGATGTGGAATGCTAGGTTCCAAGAGAAAGGAAAACATGGAAAGTTTGAAGCTTTATGGCTAGGTCCTTTTGTTATAACTAGAAAAGGAGGTGATGACTCTTACTATTTGTAAAACATGTCCGGAGAAGAGCAGGAACTACCTGTGCATGGGCAATATCTGAAGCCTTTCTTTTCATAATCATGCATGAAGAGGATTGAGTGTTGCCAGTGCATGGACAACCCTTAAGTAATTTTCAAAATAC
Source organism: Cunninghamia lanceolata (assembly GCA_027924645.1). Classification (NCBI taxonomy): domain Eukaryota; kingdom Viridiplantae; phylum Streptophyta; class Pinopsida; order Cupressales; family Cupressaceae; genus Cunninghamia; species Cunninghamia lanceolata. The sequence continues at coordinate 10,482,389 of BSBN01000391.1, read as the reverse complement.
TTCTATTCCATGCACAGTAGTCTAGGAAAATCAAAAGAGATTAGGATCTGCTAGTACATGGACAATCCTTAGAATCTCTATATTAAAAAAAAAAATTCCATGTACAGTAGTATAGGATCATCCCAATTCCCCATCATGTTCGCCTCCACTTCCCATTCTCATAAAACTGTCATCCCAAATAAATAAAGCATATGGTCTACTTCCCCAAGAGATCTAAATTCTTGTTATACTCACAAGGAGTATACATCCCAGACAGAGCCACTGTTGGGACAGGAAAATTTACAATTTCCCCATCTTTATACCCAATCATGTCTGACCAAACCAAAAAATATTCTACCCAAAACCAGAATAAACAACTGATATATCCTATAAAATCCTATGACTTTTATCACAAATAATGTAAAGGGCCTCAAATTCTTAACATCGGCAAGACCTCATGTTAGTCATATTGATCCATGAGAAACTTGTTGAAATGTCTATCGACATGAGAATAGGGGTTGGGGAGAAGATTTTAATGATCAGTGATGGAGAAAATGATACCGATGGCCTTTCATCAGAGAGAAACTTACCAGTCATGCTAATCGGTATAAGATGTTACTATCGGCGAATACTCTACAAGCCCTTCTGACAGTATAAATCATGTTGATGAGAGAAGTTATGATGATGTGACATTTCACAATGGTCAAGAAAATTGAAATCCTTGAATAATTAATTTCAGATGAAGAAGAAATCCTCTAAGATAACATTCGAAATCATTGCAATTAAGTTCGACAGAATTGTTTGAGAAGAGCAAGCAAGCGGAGACTTGAAGTAGAAAATAGGGGAATTTGATTAGAGCCACCAATAACACGGTGTCAAAACTCTACATTTTCTTTCAGTCATAGCAAGTTCGCGGGTCTTTTTTCTTTCTATGCGAGTTTCAAAGGAATCATTGCATGAAATAATGCACTACACAGAAGCCACCAAGTGTCAAGCCATAGTTAAAGACACTAAATATTAATTTTTGTGTGGAGCGCGCCACATAGAAAATATTTTCAAGTTTCAGCTTAGGTGTCACCACATGTAGCATGCGGAGGCAGTCCCTAAAGTTCTTTGTTTTGTATGGAGTATGTCACATGTCTCTTTATTTAACTGTGGAAGTTGCCGCATGTTTCTTTCCATATCAGGTTTGATGCTAATAAAGAGGATGGTGGGCCACAGTATGTTTCAAGTTCCAAGCTGCGAAGAATGCCACGTGGTGGTCATGGAGATAGATTTATTTTGTTTATGACCCTTTTCAGTGAGAAACTTAAATATTTTAAAGTGATGCAGGTTGCGCCAAGTGTCAGCTTCCGCGGGGAGTTTCAAAAGCACAGTATGTTTCAAGTAGTAATGTGGGTGTTGCCACGTGTTAGTTGGCATGTGTGCAGAAGATGCCATCTATCCTAGTTTCTTCCTTTGAAAGCTAACATGCGATGAAGGCTGTGGGTCCCATTTTTAATGTGTTTCATATTATAAATGATGTGGACTACGACAGATGTCATAGGTAGAGGCCACTCGAGCATAAAGACACAGTTTTGAGGGCTTTGCAGAGGAAGACACATAGATAGTTTTGAAGGATGCGAAATGTGACAAGTGTCATTTTCCTGTTGACTTCTGAGAGATAGAGGAGTTTCTCATATTGATACGGACGCTGCCATCTATCACAGTAAAGTTTCAAATTTCAAGTGTGCGGGTCTCGCCATGTGTCTGTATCTTAATGAAGGAGTTGTGCCACATATATTTTGCCCCAGCTAATGAGCATACAGGAGGAGATGGCCATTTTAGATTTGAAGGACCATAACCACCGGTGACTTCCAGTTATCTTTAGTTCCGTTGGGTTGTTGGAGATCCGGTTGTTACAGACAATCTAGAGTTAGATCTTAGGTTATAAATATGTAATATTTGTAATAGATCAAGACACATATATAAAGAGAATGATTATTTAAAAGATGCTATTAAGAGCACCTTCGAGGGATCAGTAAAGAGACTAACTTAGGGTGAAAGCTCACAGAGTGTCCAATCTCTATCCAGAGATCGAGTAGCTCAAATTCAAATGGATACACTTGTCACAGTACTCCAGAATAGGCATACCAACATGATGCATTGGCTGAACCAATTTTGGGATAATTATTCTCAAAATTATAAAGAAATCCAAGAGCATGAGAGGCTTGACAAAAGGTTGCAGGAGAAACTCAGTGAGACATGTGGCAAAGATACTTCTGACGTTGCAGCCTCTAAGGCAGGAGTACCCACATTGTTCAAGAGTGATAAAGAATTAAAAAGCAAAGAAGAATGGAGTAGAGACTATCAAGCAATATTGCATGAAGCTTTAGGAGCTATAAAGGACAAAGACTCTGCATTTGGGGAAGCCTGCAAGCATTTGGAGAGGATGGTTACAATGGATGTGATCACAAGGAATGTCATTGAATTTACTGATTCACATCATAGCCAGGAGTACTTAGACCATATTGCTCAATTATACTTGTGGTTAAATAGGGCCTAAGCATTGTTTTTTTATGGTTGTTATGTTAATCTTGTCTATTCCCAAATGACTTCTTGGAGAGTTATGTCTCTTCACAAGCATTTCTATATAAGTTCAAACACTTGATGCTGAATTATCATCAGCAGTAGAATAAAATACATGAAATTTACAATGTTTCTCAAAGACCATGTTGCAAGTATATTATTGAAGAAGTAAATTGGAGTTCTCTAATCTTGTGGTTTTATTATGGCATCAATTGTTTGTTAAGATTACTCAATTGTGTGGTTGTCTCCAGTTCAGTATTTCCTTGTTATTCAAATTAATATATCAAGTATATAGTTAATTTGTCAATGCACATTTGCTGCATCTATGTGATTGAATTAATTAGTTTCTAGCAGAGGAATTAAAAATCCTTCTGATCAATCACAGTAACATGGAAGTGTTAGTTTGGATTACTAAGAAGAACCATATAATTAGGATTATCGTTCTATCTCCAAGTTGATATTATCTGTTATTCTTGCATATTTCATTCAATCAGTTCCTTCAAGAAAGGATTAAATTACCTTCTGGTGAATAACAAGAAATCTGATTATATTGGTTGGATTATTAAGAAGAGTTTGTCAGTCATCTCCTTGCATGTTTATACAAGTTATAGACTAAAATATTGTGCCAAACAGTTAGAATTATTATCCACTATAAGCCACTAGTCTTAGTCCTCCATTTGACTCTATTTATCCAACAAGGCACTTGTCTTATTTCAATCCATTATTTAAAATCTTTTATTTAGTTAAGCACAGTCATAAAAATTCACCTTGATATTGCTTATACAGTTTATACCAACCATTCATTAGATATTAGAATTAGTCAATAAGCTCTCATCTAGCCTACACCATTTGCCACTATAGGAAGATCCATTTTCTTAGTCAAAATAGTTACATTCAAATCTACTTTAATCTCCAAGGTTTACCCACCTGGGTGTAGTAGGACCTAAAGTGTAGGAAATCATCAAACCCTAAAGGTTGATTTCATTGAGTTAGTTCAAAAATGTTGCAAGTCTAATCATAGAGCTTGGCATCCTCTTAGGGCTTGAAACCTACATTTTTGAGACCTAATAGCCTGTAGGTGAAAAGGCCTTACCAAACAAATGGGTTTATAGGTTGAAAGAAGAAGTTGGAGGTAAGAACAGATTTAAAGCCAGGTTAGTTGTAAAAGTATTTGCATAGAAAAAGGGCATTGATTTTGATGAGATTTTTTCTCTAGTTGTTAAGATGAACTCTATTTTTATTGTTTTAAGTATTGTGGCTACTGAATATTTGCATTTGGAACAACTAGATGTTAAAACAACCTTTCCCCATGGTGATTTGGAGGAGGAGATATATATATGGAATAGCCCCAAGGATTTGAGGTCAAAGGTAAGGAGCAACTGGTGTGCAGATTGACGAAGAGTTTATATGGCTTGAAACAAGCACTTTGGCAATGGTACTTGAAATTTGATAGTTTTGTGGCTAAGCATGGCTACAGTCAGTGTAATTCTGACCATTGTGTTTATTTTAGAAGGTTGGATAATGACAACTATATTATTTTATGTTTATATGTTGATTACATGCTTCTAGCGAGGTCTAACATGGATCAAAAAAAGTGAGTTAAAATAATAGTTAGCAAAATCATTTGCTATGAAGGATTTGGAAGCAGTGAAACAAATCCTTGGTATGAGAATTTGTAGACATAGGAAGAACAAAAAATTAACTCTATTTCAGGCTGATTATGTTGAAAAGGTGTTGTAGAGATTCCATATGGAGAATACAAAAGCTATCAGCACACCTTTTCCTAGTCATTTGAAATTGACTAAGGGGATGTGTCCAAAGACATAAGAGGAGGAAGGAAAAATGTCCAAGGTACCATATACTTCAGCTGTAGGGAGTTTAATGTATGCCGTGGTATGAATAAGACTAGATATTGCACATGATGTAGAAGTTGTAAGTAGGTATATGAGTAATCCCAGATTAGAGCATTGAAATGCAATAAAATGGATTCTCAAATATTTGAGAGGTACATACAATAACCATTTATGTTTTGGGGGATTTAATACTAATTTAGCAGGGTATGTGGACTTAGATTTGGCAGGGGATATTGATACCAGGTGGAGTACTATAGGCTATGACTTTACTATAGGTGGGACAGTGGTGGGTTGGATCTCAAGGTTGAAAAATGTGGTTGCTTTATCCACCATGGAGGCAAAATATGTAGCTGCAACAGAGGCAAGCAAGAAGATGATATGGCTACAACTTTTCATGAAAGAATTGGGCAAACAATAGGCTAACAGTTATTTGTTTACAGACAACCAGAGTGCCATACATCTTGCAAAGAATTCTGCCTTGCACTCAAAGACCAAACACATATAGCTAAGGTATCACTTCATCTAGTTGGTGTTGGAGCATGGAAAATTAAGGCTAGAAAAGATACATATAGATGAAAATCTAGCAAATATGTTTACGAAGGTGGTGACAAGGGAGAAGTTGAGCTCCTCCTCAACTTTGGTTGGCCTTCAAGATTGAAAACAATAGAATCATAATAGTAGATTCCAAGGTGCTTATTTCTAGTGGGAGATATAGGGGCAGCGGTGTTTGATCAATCTCCAAGTGGGAGATGATATGGTGTGGAGTCTGATCAGTCTCCAAGTGGGAGATTGTTGTTATATGGAGCCTAATCAGATTCAGAGGTTAAATTTTCCCCACTTTTGTCAGCGCGAGTTCCCCCCAAAGTATTTTAAGAGGGAGTGCAAGGGGGCAGAGCCCCCCTTGCAGGGTCTGAGGCGCTTATCCCCCCAGTGAGGGCCCGAGGGTGGAGCCCATGGTGGGGGTCCGAGGGTAATGCCCCTAGCAGGGATTGTTGGGGGCAGCACCCCCAAAACAAAAATTGCCTATTATTTTATAAAGGCATCGATAGTTATTTTTCTATTGGCTGCCATAAAAAAATGTTATTTTGTAACTAACATAAGTCTTCATAAAAAAGGCTAAGGGTTAGGGTTTCCATTGGTATTGTATCTATAGTACATTGTAGCAGATTTGGGTTGCATGAGATTGCTAGTTGTAATTAGTTCTATTTGTTAGATAATAATATTGGACTCTCTGATGGTGGATGTAGCCCAAGCTTGGGTGAACCACGTTAAAATTGTCTCTTACTATTTTATTTCTATGTATTTTTCATTCCTTTGTTTAATATTTATCTGCATTTAATTGATATCGTCTGCATGTTATTCCTAACAATTAGTCTCTTCTTCCAAGAGAGTGATGAAAGAATCATGAACAAAGTGCCCATTCACCAACTAAGAAAAAGAATTGGGAAGATAAATACGCTTGAGAATCCATTAGGAATTAGAATTTGGCAATTAGCTACCCAAATCCTTTAGTAGCAAGGATCTAAAGGGATGGAGCTAAAGGGTAGCCTTGATGAATAGATCTAAAAAGACCAAAGACTAGAGATTGATTGTTGCTAAAAGTAATACAAGCTAAAGCATCTAAAAAAAGCATGCACTAGATTGCATAAAGTGCGGTCCAAAGCTAAGAGCTTGAAGCATAGCAATAATAAAAGACCATTTTAGATGATCATATGCTTTAGAAAAATCAAATTTTGATGTAGGATCATCCCTAGTTCAAGAACAATCTTGCATCAACCAAAAACCCTTGCATTTCAGTTTGTTTGCAGTACAGTTTATTTCATTTCATTTTCTATTTTAGTTCAGGCAATTCAGTCAGAAGCAGTTTCTGTATTTTGGTCTACATTCTACCACAGTTGTATTTCACATCTTGTAGAGCTAGATTTAGTATCTAGATTCATTCATCTACATCATATCCATAATTCAGAGCATTTGGATCAATCACTAGAAAGTTATCTCTATCGGAAGATCAACTATTTTCTTAGAATATAGCATCCTGACAATCTCTGATAATCAGCTAAAGGAGAAGACTTGCAGAGCATTCCTCAACTTGTGGAGACTAATGACACATCATTCAATGATCTTTGGTTCATGACCAACTTTACTCAAGATCCGCACATCATTCCATTCATTTGCGGAGGTGTTCTGCATGATTAGGTCCAACCTATCTGTGTACACACGTTACAGCTCTTCATCAGAGTTTGTGACCTTCCTTGGCTAATGCAGAGGAATCTTTTGTACTGGGGATGATATATAAAGATGTAATAGATCTGTAGGAAAGTAGTTAGCATAATTCTCATGATTTAGAAGATAGATAGTTTGGCTCCCTTGCGAGGGGACTTCAACGCTATATCTTGTGCATATTTCGATATTCTGTAATCAGGTCTTTGAGCCCCAGTTGCAAGCCCGCATGATGTCAGCTAGATTATATTTGAATTATATTATATACTGAATGACTGAATATCTATTTTGTTTCATATCTTTGAGTTTTTTCCATTGTGTTTACTCTTGTTGCATGGCTTGGATAGTTCACTCTGTGAACCCTCCTACCGTGACTGCACCAAATGAAATCAGAGCGAAAGTTTGAATCTTTGGGAGCAAGTTGAGTGAAGTTGGTGAAGAAATTTCATAAGATCTTGTTGTGGACAGATTGCCAATTTGAGGTAGGTTACTTGTGTCACAACTGATCGGTGATTGTAAGGCAATTGTCACCTTGTAGCCCGATCGCCAAACTTGAGGCAGTTTACACTTGATCCTAGGAAGAATGCCACTGAAGAGAATTGTTGTTGTTGGAACGATGGCTGGTAGAATGAATGAAATGATGGAGATGATGAAAATGATGTAAATTCAATTAGATGCTATTGAAGAAGATAGATGAAGAGAATTGACACCGAGACCTAATGTTGAAAGTGATGATGAAGAAGAATTTCAATCTATTGAACAAGTTGGTGAAACCCTAGGAGGTGATGAAAAAGAAGAATAAGATCAAGTAAAGATGTTGCAATCTATTTCAAAGATTTGAAAGAGACCTAGAGTTGATGTGCCAAATTATACAAGTAATTTGAACCCTAAAGAATTGATTGACTAGATAAATGACATGGAGGAATACTTTGAATATGAAGAAGTTGAAGATCCGGAGAAAGTAAAGTCTACAAAGACAAAATTGAAAGGACATGCTATTATATGGTGGAAAGAAGTTTAGTTGGAAAGAAGTAGAAAGGGAAAAGAAAAGATTACCAAGTGGGATAGGATGGTGACAAAAATGAAGAATCAATTTATACCTGTTGACTATGAGTTGGAACTATTGAAAAGATTACATAACCTGAAACAAAAGGAGAAATTTGTGGAGTATACTAAAGAATTTAACAAGATGATTATAAGGACAGGACATAGCGAAGCGAGTAAGGAGAAAGTAGCTAGATACATCAATGGACTGAGATTGAATATTCAAGAAGAACTAATCTTTGTAAGGATGACATCTTTGGAGGAAGCATATCAGTTTTCCCTGAAGGTTGAAGAGAAGTTGAGTAAAATATATGATCAGAGATAGATAGGTAAAGGAGGTAAATTTTAGAGAGGTAGAACATTTTCCAGAGGAGATAGATCATTTTTGGAGCAGAACAAGCCTGACAACCCATTCAAGAAGAATGACATAGATAATAATGCTTACCGAAGAGATGACATGAATTTTTATCAAAGAGGAAACCCTAGCACATATCGGAATGAAGAATACAGAAGAGAGGGAAAAGGATTTGATAAGAGGACATTCAGAGGCACTTGTTTCAAGTGTGGAGGTGAAGGACATAGAGAGTTTTAATGTAATCAGGGTAGTACAAAAAATAAGATAGAGAATAGTGTAAGAGTAGCCTATGTGGAAGAAGAACCTATTGGATCACCTAGTTCAGTTGGTAAACCAAAGAAAGGAGAATCACTTGTGATGAGGAGAGCACTATTTCAAGTAGAAATAGATGAGGAACTATTGTAGAGGAAGAGTTTGTTCAGAACCAGATGCAAATCAGGAGGTAAGTGTTGTAAAGTTGTGATTGATAGTGGTAGTTCAGATAACCTAGTTTCAGAGGAGATAGTGACTAAGTTGAAGTTGGAAAGATTGAAACACCCTAAACCCTATCAGATAGCATGGATTCAAGATGATCATAACATACTGGTGAGTGAACAATGTTTGGTAAAATTTCATATTGGATCTTATCATGATGAAGTCTTGTGTGATATTATGTCTTTGGATGTTTGTCATATCTTGTTGGGTAGACCTTGGTAGCATGATAGAAAAGCTATACATGATGTGAGAAAGAATACATACACTATAACAGCAAATGGAAAAAGAATTACTTTGATTCCTTTAGAAGATGATCCTAAGAGTGAAGTATGTGGTAATGCTAGAATCTATTTGGTAGATGGAAGAAAATTTTTAGATGGTTTGAGACATGAGAATATGTGTTATGCTTTGATTCCTAAGAAAACTAAAACATTAAAGAAAGGGATTGGAGGAGAACAACCAGAGGAGATAACAAAATTGCTGACAGAGTATGAAGATATCATATTAGATAATGTGCCTGAAGGATTGCCACCTATAAGGAGTATCAGTCATCACATGGACCTCATACCTGGAGCTAGATTGCCTAACAAAGCAGCACATAGAATGACACTAGCAGAGAAAGTTTGAGTCCTTGTGCAGTACCTGTAGTGTTAGCACCTAAGAAAGATGGAGAATGGAGAATGTGTACTGACTCTAGAGTGATAAACAAGATCACAGTTAAGTATAGATTTCCTTTACCTAGGATGGATGTGTAGACACCCAAATTTGTCCCAAATTTGTCCATGTCCTACAACACCTTGTTAAAACATTATCCTAGACATCATGTAACATTTTGTCCTAATCCCATCCCATTTATCCATTAAGCCAATTAATTAAATAAATTTTATTTATTTAATTAAAATCTCATTTAATCCCATCTTTATCCTACTTAGCCAATTAATTAAATAAATTTTATTTATTTAATTAATTTCACATGCATAATCCCATTTATCTTATCCCCATCCCAATTAATTAAATAAATTTTATTTATTTAATTAATTTCCACATCATATATTATCTCATCCTATTCAACTTCTCAATTAATTAAATAAATTTTATTTATTTAATTAATATCCAACTCATATCCCAAATAATTCAAATATTTTATTTGAATTAAACACTCATCTTTCATCACATTCCAACACTTGTCTAGTCAATCATATGTTACAACTTTTATCTTTCACATGCACAACTAATGGGACCTAATTTTAGTATTTATCTGCACAAGCACACCTAAGCCTCATCCTCCTTTGCCACATGTCATATGACTACAATTTCTTGATGTGCAAGGAAACCTAACTTAATCCTATCCATCCATTTCACCTAAAGCCCTAATTGATCCTAGCCATCCATTGGAACCAAGCCTTTCCTATAAATCAACCCCCTCACAAGCCATTAGAATGCATTGAGCCTTAAGCACCCTTATTCTGTCAAATTTTCTAAAAGGGCATTGATCCTCAAGTATCCACATGCTGTTGAAATATCATTAGAGCCTTTGCATCCATCATCTATCTCCTTATCAACGTTATGCTGCGGAATCGAGCAATCAACACAACAAAGCGATCAATCAATCAAGCTCATTTTGCATCTTCGAGGTATTGAATTATTTGGGTTTAGGTTATACATTTCAATTGTTTGATCATTTCCATTTATAAATCCAAATTTTTCGATATACATTTTGGCACGCCCGGTGGGACTCACGTCCCTGATTAACCCTCTTGTTTGAGTTGTTTTTGTGAAGATCAGATTTCTTGGAGCGTCAATCATTCATTTTTGCAGGTTTATGCACTTTGATTTGTAGGTTGAAGATATTTTATATTGCTGATTTTTTTTTAATTTAAGACCAGATCTGTTGTAGAGGGTTTTTTGTTTTACACAGGTCCTGCAAAAAGAAGATCTTAGATTCATTGGAAAGAGGGCTTCGAGAGCTTTCCAAAAAGTGGTTACATTAAAGATTTGGCTCAGTATTCAAAGAGTTATGACGATTTGAAGTTGACCCTGCGATTCTGATTTTTCAGAAATTTTTGACGCGCGACTTTTTGCTGATTTTTTTAATTTATGACCAGATTTGTTGCAGAGGGTTTTTTGTTTTGCACAGGTCCTGGAAAAAAGAGATCTTAGATTCGTTGGAAAGAGGACTTCGAGAGCTTTCCGAAAAGTGGTTACATTAAAGATTTGGCTCAGTATTCAAAGAATCTGTTGCAGAGGGTTTTTTGTTTTACACAGGTCATGTAAAAAGGAGATCTTAGATTCGTTGGAAAAAGGACTTTGAGAGCTTTCCGAAAAGTGGTTACATTAAAGATTTGGTTCAGTATTCAAAGATGACTTGTAAGTGAATCAAAGGAGCTGGAGCAACATTTGGATCAATCATAATAGCAACTTGGAAAGCAATTTTTATGAGGTGCACTCATTCTAATCTCTCATCTCTAATCATTATTTGATCACACATTTAGATTTTGGGCATAAAACAAACAACTTGTTTGTCATCACACTTGGATTTGGGCTTTAAAATAAATAATTGTTTGCAAATTCACATCAAAAAAATTGGGCTAAAACAAACCATTGTCTTCCATCACATTTAGATTTGGGTCTAAAAAGAACAAGTGCTTGAACTGTTTGTTACACATTTCAAGTTTCTAAGGGGAAATTAACAACTGCGAGTGTGAATCAAGTGACAGCTCACTTGGTTTGCTTTTGTATACCCTATCTAGGAGGCCTGCTTGGAGACACACCACTCCAAGGGACGACCTCAATCGAGGCTGAATCGAAAGACACCCTCATTGGGAGTTGGAATCTTATCACTCTTGGCTAAGCCCCAAAGAACTTTATACCTTTGGGAAGTGAAGGTGAAGGGTGGGTTACCCCTTTCTCCTGGCTGTGTGGCAGGATTTCACTTTCAATTCCATAGTCAACCTTGTGCAATAGATAGCCTAAGACCTAATTGGCTATACCCACTTGACTACACATTAGGTTTGTTGATGTGTCTTCCATGTGTGCTTGCATAATTATCACATTTCATTTTCAAAGTCAACAACTTGCTTATGTGTCTTGCTTGAGTGATTCATGTGTGTATATGCATAATCATTTGTTTGAATATTGCCATATCAAGCTCTAAACACCCAAACACATAAACAAATCAATCCAAACACATCATCCAAACAATCCACATCATCATCCAAATCCCTAAACAAGCACTTGCTAAAAGGACTTAAGACAAACACTTGGTGACAACATGTCTACACTAGAGGACCTAGAAATCAAATTCCAAAGATTCCTCCAAAATCTTTATCAAGGATTACAACCCCTAAACCAAGACGCCATTGAAATAGTACAATTCTTCCTCCAAAGAGCTCAACCCCATGCAAGCCAATCACCTCAACTACAACACTTCATAGCCCAAGTCCAATACCTTTTAGCCGCTAGTCAAGCTCGACAAGTACAACAATCCTTAGCCACTCCATACCAACCTAATCCACCTCATAGCCACATGTCATATCCATCCACTGCATATCAACTTAATCCACCTATCCACCAAGTCAATACCACATCAACCTATGAACATCCACCTCAAGCTTATCCAATCCCTCATACCACCATTCCTATGCACTACCAAGCCTATCCACAAAGCAATCAAGTGATATTACAAGAACAACATCTAAGTCCTAATGGCCTTTTGTATATAAATCAAGTAAGTCCAAGTACACCTTTTCAACAAGACCACCAAGCACCATTAATAGATCTAAATCCACCTTTGCAACAAGAACCATATTCAAGTCCAAGTAGTCCCTTGTACATAAATCAAACAAGCCCAACTTATCATATGCAAGACTTAATTACCTTTGACAAGGGAGATACCAATCTAGAGTGGCCTCCACCATCTAATCACATGCCAACACATGAGCCAACTAATCCTATCCCAACACCACCATGTGATCCCAATCATAGTCCATTGATCCCTTTACCTTCCAAACCACCAAGCCCCTCATTACCTTCCTCACCATATCATTCTAATCGTTCACCAAAGGATGCGGCTGAGAGAGTTTTACAAAGGATGCTTGAAGCAAAACTCATTGAACTTCCTAAAGTCAAACCATGTGAAGAAAGTCCATATGATGAACATGATTATTGTGCATACCATAGGACCAAAGGCCATAATACAAATCAATGTCCAATATTTGTCTCAATTGTTTACAAGGTGTACCCACCTATAATGGGAAATTGTGCCACATCATCACCCCCATCTAGTCCAAATCCTAATCCATCCAATCCAATTAGGTCTCAACCTAATCCTAGTCCTAATCCTAATCCAACACCAACTACCATTATCATACATCCATTATATTTTCCATCCACCCATACACTTGCAAAGGATGTGATCCATTGGCTACTAGCTAGGAATAAACTATCTCCATGTCAAACACTAATTCATGAGCCTACCAATGAACTTCCAAAGGTCATGTCCAATCCTATAATCTCATCATGTGGTTCACATATCCTTGAGCCTCTTCAAGAGGCTTCCATTAACATACCTAGCCCTTTAAGCCCATCATGTGACCTACAAGCCAACAAGTCTATTCAAGAGTCTCCAACCACAAGCCTAAGTCAAGAGCCATCATGCCTTCATGTTGATAACTATCAAGAGCCTATCAAGTCCACTCAAGAACCTTCCACTTCCATCCAAAGTCAAGAGGTATGTCAAGAGCATAATCTTAAACATGTGGAAACATTAAGCCCTAGTCCAACTCAAGATCAAAACACTTCCATGCAACCCATCCATAACATTTACCTTCTTTATGATCAAGATGATACCTATGAAGAAGCTATCCATGAGCACCTTGATCCTATCCATAATCCTATATCTATCCATGACCAAGATATCCACATTGCTCCTAGTCATCTACCATCTAGCCCTATCCATAATGAGCAAACATCAACTTGTCATGATGAGACACTTGTCCCCCAAGTAAGCATAAAAGATCATACCAATAACTTGGATCAACATGAACATAAGCAAGATCCTAATGATCCTCCTTTCACATTGACCATCGATTGCACTTCAAGTCCACCATCATGTCCTATTGGTTTTACCACCTTTGTCTATGAATGTTCTTCCTTAGGACAACAACGACCTTTATCCACTTCACCTTCTTCATCCAATAATGAGCTCAAGTCTAATGTTCACAGCACATCTAGTCCCATTGTCCATCGCATACTCCAAAACATGAACTACCAAGGCAAAGGTCTAGGCCTTTATGAACAAGGTATTTTGGAGCCAAACCATGTCAAAATCCCTCCATGCTCATATGGCCTTGGATACACACCCCAAGGTAAAAAAGGCCAAGATGTTGGTAATCCTTTCATGCATCCTAAACCTACCACTTTCCATCACACCCCCCATCATATACCCAAAACATATGTAGCCATTCCATCTCCATCATCCTATAAATGTCAAAAGCATGTGACCATACACCTTCCGCCATCCACCTTGCCTCCACTTTTACCAACTCCAAATATCCCTCCATCCACCTTGCCACCATTGCTTCCAACACCTAACATACATATCATTCATAAGTATCCTTACATCCCTAATCATGGCCAACAAAAGCACACATCACCTAAGCATAAAGCTTCCAATCATTTCATCCACTCCACCCATGCCATGGGATTCAAAAGCAAAAATTTTAATGCCTCTACCTATAAAGCTAAAAGTCCTACCAAAAATCCAAAGAACTATCATGCCTTAGGGCACAAACATGAAAAATCAATGCAAAGAACCAAATCAAAGCAATCCAAAAAGCTATCCAAGCCCATACCTCCAAAAGCAAAGCCCAAAAGCAAAATGGTTTGGGTTCCTAAGCAAACAGCTAGCAAAGCGAATGAGGCATCCTCATCCACATCTAAGCAACCATCCAAACCCTTACCTCCAAAAGCAAAGCCCAAAAACAAAATGGTTTGGGTTCCTAAGCAAATAGCTAGCAAAATGAATGAGGCATCCTCATTCACATCTCAAGAATCCCAACCACCTATCTCCATCCAAAAGCCTACTTCCATCCAAAACTTCCATTTCCTTCAAAACTCCCACAAGAAAAGTAAAATCACTAAAAATACTAAATCTATGTGGGTTCCTAAATCACTTCATCAACCATCTCCTAAGCAAACATCTCCATTGCTTCCTACACCACTATCTCATCAAAAGCTTCAATGTTTATCACGGTGTGTGCAACCATTGGTCATGGTTCCCTTCCACTTCGCAACACCTCCACACAACTACATCTCCCCATCTTCCATCCATTATCCTACATATCTCCCCCATGCTATCCCTATGGTCCATGCTTTGGCATAAGCTTTTCGTCCATCTTCATTCCATAAGCCTATATAAATCCACACCATAAGCCACTAGCCTACCCTACCATAATTCCACATCATCATCCACTATCTACCTAATCCATCTCCCATCCATGCAATCCCTTATCAACATCAATGAGCACACTTGACATGGTCCATGCGAAGACATCATCTATCTCTAATGGGACTACCAACATCCATTGAACTAGCCACTTGAGTCCCTCCTATCCATTACGATGGTGAAAACCTGGCAAACAGGCGCCATGTGTAATTGTCAACTCATCTAAAAGCAAAAAATTAAAAAAAAAAAAGCAAAAAAAGTAAAAAATAAAAAAAAGCAAAAAAAAAGCAAAAATCAAAATCAAAAAAAAAAAAAAAAAAGAGAAATCCCTTCGTCCAACGGTGAAAACCTGGTAAACAGGCGCCTTGGATAAGTACCATGATGAAAACCTGGCAAACAGGTGTCATGTGTAGGTTGATCTTCTATGTCACTTACACTTGGGGGCACATTGTCTCATCCAACCTATCCATTTCCAAACTATCTATCCCATTATATCATTTACCATCCTACCATCCTTAGCCATTACATAAACAAGCCTATCCTATTGAACCCATTTATCCATTCATCCATCCTTCTGCCTTTTGATTTTGATGAAGACATAGGGGCAAAATCTTGAAACATGCTTTGGATATCTCTTGGTATACCTCATACCTTCCTCATCAATCCATATTATCATTATCCACCTATCATACACCTTGTCATGTAAAACCTATCATGTCATCCCATGGTCATGAACTTTGTCATGTAAAAATCCTAAGCATTACCACCTAGAATGGGGGCAAGTTCTTCCTATGCAACATAGCCTTTGAAGATCACATCCTAGCTCCCTTATGATCCATCCACTATGGCATATCCTTATCATAAGCTTTCCATCTTATAGCTTATCCCCATCCATTTATCATGAGCTTTCCACTATAGCCTACCTATTTGTTCATCATGAGGCATGCATCCATCCCTTTTATGGCCTATCTTTTTATCCATCCATATATCATGAGCCTTCCATCCCTTATTGCCCATCCTTTTATCCATCCAATCCCATTCATCCATCTTTGCACCTAGACTTGGTTTTCCCTTGTCATTGGTATCTAGCACAACAGCTACCTAAATTGTAAATCCATTGACATCCCAAAACATTTCAAAAACTACAAAAAAAAAATCAAATATGTCCCAAAATCCAAAAAAATCAAATATCCAACAAAAAATCCAAGCAATAAGATCAATTCAATCATCATCCAAAACAATCCACTCCATCAACATCAATCAAAATCAAAATCATCATCATCAATTCTTCTTATCAATAACATTCATTCATCCATTTCAATCAATCACTTCTTCCAGTCATATCAATCAAATCAATCTAAGCAATGATCTTAAATCCATGTCACACTAATCCATATCAAGCAAGCTAATGAATCAAGGAACATTATCCAATCAAATCAACAGGTTTTGATCCTAATCTTGTCATGAGCCAAATCAATAATCATCAATCATTATCAATGGGATATAGCATTCCCGCATCCTTGTGTTGATCTAGGGATATAGCTTTCCCCGCAATGACAACACTATCTATCAAAACAATCAAACAATCAATCATTGGTTTATGACTTGACAAGGGCAATACCTTGTTGTTTTACATCATTTGAGCACACTAAGAACACTTGCTTAAGCTTAGATTGAGTAGATACCCTAATCATTACACCATCACTATCATCATTCAAAACAATCCAATCATCAAACAAATCAACCTAGCAATAGCAAACATCAAAACCAAAACACATCAAGCCAAACATCAAGACAAATCCTATCAATCATTAGCATCAACACCAAAGCAAATTAACTCAATCCCATCAACTCCAATCAGAACAAATCCAATCACTTCAACAAATTAAAAGCAACTCAATCCACCATAAATCATCCATCCTTCATCAAATCAATCTAATCAGCATTTCATCATCTTCCAATCATTCCAAGCAAAGATCCAAATGCAAGCCCATCTTTAATCCATACCAATCAAGTTAATCAATCAAGCCAAGTTATCCAATTGCAATCAATGGTCTTGATCCTAGCCTTGTTGTAAGCCAAATTAATCAATCAATCAGCCAACCAACTCAGCCAACAACCTTGTGTTGATCTAGGGATATAGCTTTCCCCACAATGACAACACTCTCAACTATCATCAACAAAACAAACAATTAATCATTGGTTTACAGCTTGACAGGGGCAATACCTTGTTTGTTTTTGTATCATTTGTGCATGCTTGCTTGCTTGCTTGTGTGTGTTATTATTTTATCTTGCATTTGTATCAAATCCTTATCATTTCCAACTAATATTCATATCTTGTGTATGTTGGAATAGCTTCTTGCACTATCCTTTGCATCTAAGGTCATATCATACCTTTTATGCATTAGGACTCAATGCTCTAAGTTTTCTTCCTCATACGTTAGACAAGGTTGTATTATGTTGGGGCACAAGACACATCGTCACCCTGGTCCTTATACCTTGGTGCATAATGTCTAGTGCTATATCAAACATCATGGTTGCTCACCTTCCTTGCAGCATAACACATCATCCATTTCTTTTATCCATTCCCTTATCTTTCTTTTGTAGCCAAGCCATTTCTTTTCGAGAGCCTACCCGTGTTTGTCCAACCCGCCTATCCTCTCAAGGGGGCATCATCATCATATCTTTCCATCATCATTATCCCCATCCTCTATCTATACCTTATCTTCTTTGAAATGATTTTACTCGACATAAAGCTCATCATCTTGAACATCATCTCAAAGAGGGGCAAAATGTAGACACCCAAATTTGTCCCAAATTTGTCCATGTCCTACAACACCTTGTTAAAACATTATCCTAGACATCATGTAACATTTTGTCCTAATCCCATCCCATTTATCCATTAAGCCAATTAATTAAATAAATTTTATTTATTTAATTAAAATCTCATTTAATCCCATCTTTATCCTACTTAGCCAATTAATTAAATAAATTTTATTTATTTAATTAATTTCACATGCATAATCCCATTTATCTTATCCCCATCCCAATTAATTAAATAAATTTTATTTATTTAATTAATTTCCACATCATATATTATCTCATCCTATTCAACTTCTCAATTAATTAAATAAATTTTATTTATTTAATTAATATCCGACTCATATCCCAAATAATTCAAATATTTTATTTGAATTAAACACTCATCTTTCATCACATTCCAACACTTGTCTAGTCAATCATGTGTTACAACTTTTATCTTTCACATGCACAACTAATGGGACCTAATTTTAGTATTTATCTACACAAGCACACCTAAGCCTCATCCTCCTTTGCCACATGTCATATGACTACAATTTCTTGATGTGCAAGGAAACCTAACTTAATCCTATCCATCCATTTCACCTAAAGCCCTAATTGATCCTAGCCATCCATTGGAACCAAGCCTTTCCTATAAATCAACCCCCTCACAAGCCATTAGAATGCATTGAGCCTTAAGCACCCTTATTCTGTCAAATTTTCTAAAAGGGCATTGATCCTCAAGTATCCACATGCTGTTGAAATATCATTAGAGCCTTTGCATCCATCATCTATCTCCTTATCAACGTTATGCTGCGGAATCGAGCAATCAACACAACAAAGTGATCAATCAATCAAGCTCATTTTGCATCTTCGAGGTATTGAATTATTTGGGTTTAGGTTATACATTTCAATTGTTTGATCATTTCGATTTATAAATCCAAATTTTTCGATATACAGGATGATATCATGGATTGTTTGAGTGGAGCAAGATATTTCACAAAGATAGACTTGAAGAGTAGATACCATCAGATCAGAATCAGAGAGGGAGATAAATGGAAGACTATTTTTAAGACAAATGAATGATTGTATGAGTGGTTAGTGATGCCCTTTTGGATTGACAAATGCACCAAGTACTTTCATGAGATTGATGAATGAAGTCTTGAAGAAATTCTTGGGTAAGTTTGTGATTTTATACTTGGATGATATTCTAATTTTTAGTAAGACAAAAGAGGAACATTTGTGGCATATTAGACAAGTTTTGCAAAGGTTGAGAAAGAGAAATTGCTTATAAACATCAATAAATGTAATTTCATGAAGGAAGAGTTGCTATATTTGGGATTTGTGATTTCTACAGAAGGATTGAAGATGGACCCTGAGAAAGTGAAAGCAATTGTTGAATGGGCTACATCAAAGAGCATTGGAGAGGTTAGATCATTTCATGGATTAGCTAGTTTCTACCAGAAGTTCATCATAAATTTTAGTTCAGTATGTAACCCTATGATAGAGACAATGAGAGGTGAGAGGAAAGACTTTAAGAGGACATCAGGAGCAGATAAAAGTTTTGAATTGTTGAAATAGAAAATGATAGAGCAACCTGTGTTGGCATTACCAGATTTCAATAAGGTATTTCAAGTTGATTGTGATGCAAGTAGAAATGTGATTGGAGCGGTATTAAGTCAAGAAGGTAGACCTATAGCATATTTCAGTGAAAAGTTGAATGATGCAAGGAGAAGATATTCAATTTATGACCAAGAGTTCTATTCCATAATTCAAGCCTTGAAAAAGTGGAGACATTACTTGTTGCCTAAGGAGTTTGTACTATATACAGATCATCAAGCTTTGCAGTATTTCAATAGTCAAGGTAAAGTGAATCAGAGACATATGAGATGGGTAGAGTTCATGTAGAGTTACACTTTTGTGTTGAAGCATAGGAGTGGAAAATCAAACAAAGTTGTTGATGCATTGAGTAGAAGAAGAAACTTGTTGACAAAAATGAGAGTTGAAGTGTTGGGTTTTGATGAATTGGAGAACATGTATGAAGGAGACACTAATTTTGTAGAACCTTGGAAAGCATGTAAGGAACCTATTGTGACAGATAGGAGTAAGTGGCTAGATTATTTCATTTAGGAAGATATGTTGTTTAGAGGAAGTAAGTTGTGCATACCTAAGAGTTCAATGAGAGATAATTTGATCAAGGAGAAACATAGTGGTGGATTCGCAGGACATTTTGACATTGATAAGATAGTGGCTTTGGTAAGTAAAAACTATTTTTGGCCTCAGATACATAAGGATGTTAGGAAATTTGTGCAGAGTTGTAGATTTTGTCAAGTTGTAAAAGGGAGTAGTCAGAATACTGGATTGTATAGACCTTTGATAGTACCGGAGAGACCTTGGGAAGACATAAGCATGGATTTTGTGATGGGATTGCCTAAAACACAGAGAGGACATGATTCAATATTTGTAGTGGTTGACAGATTTTTAAAAATGGCTCATTTCATACGTTGTAAGAAGACAACTGATGCAGTGCATGTAGCAAACCTATTTTTAAATGAAATTGTGAGATTGCATGGATTACCTAAGAGTATAATTTTAGATAGAGACACTAGTTTTCTTGGATACTTTTGGAAGACACTTTGGAAGAAGATGAAGATAGATTTGAAGTTCAATTCAGCTTTTCATTCACAGACTGATGGACAGATAGAGGTAGTGAATAGGAGTTTGGGAAACTTGTTGAGATGTTTGGTTGGAGAGAAGACAAGACAAGCAGAGTTTGCATACAATAATTCACTAAATAGGAGTACCAAAAGAACACCATTTGAGATTGTTACTAGAAAAAATCCTAGAGGAGTTGTCGAATTGAGAGACATTGGTATGGAAGAAAAGTGAAGTGCAGAAGCAGAGGAATTTGTAGATCACATGAAGACAGTGCATAATCATGTGAAGAAGCATTTGGAGGATATGAATAGTAAGTATAAGGAAAAGGCAAATGAGAAGAAAAGACATAAGGAATTTGAAGTTGGAGATGAAGTGATGGTATACTTGAGAAAAGAAAGATTTCTAGTTGGGACATATAACAAGTTGAAGATGAAGAAGTTTGGACCTTGTAAGATACTTAGAAAATTTGATTCAGGAAATACATATGAAGTAGAGTTACCAGAGACATTGGATATATCACCTATTTTCAACATTACAGACCTATATCAGTATCATGAAGCAGAGTTCAATGACATCATGGAAGAAGAATTAAAGAAGTAGTTACAACAACAAGCACTGGAATAGATTGAAGACCTTTTGGATAGCAGAATTGGATTCAGTACTAGAGGAACACAATACAAAGAATATCTTGTGAAGTGGAAAGGTAGACCGGAAGAAGATTCATCATGGATTTCTTAGGCTGAGGTGGACCACCTTGGTTTTCTCTTGGCCCCAACAAAGTGATGGACTCACTTTTTCAATAACCCCAGATGTCTGATGCAGGAGCATCCCTAGTTCAAGAGCAATCTTGCATCAACCAAAAACACTTACATTTCAGTGTGTTTGTAGTTTAGTTTGTTTCCTTTCATTTTCAAGTTCAGTTCAGTCAGAATCAGATTCTGTATTTTGGTCCGCATTCTACCGCAGTTGCATTTCACATCTTATGGAACTAGACTTAGCATCTAGATTCATTCATCTACATCATATCCATAATTTAGAGCATTTGGATTAATCACCAGAAAGTTATCGCTATCGGAAGATCAGCTATTTTCTCATAATAGAATATCCTGATAGTCTCTAATAATCAACTAAAGGAGAAAACTTATCGAGAATTCCTTGACTTGTGGAGCTTAATGACACATCATTCAATGATCTTTGGTTTGTGGCTGACTTTCCCTAAGATCCGCACATCATTCCATTCATTTGCAGAGGTGCTCTACATGATTAGGTCTGACCTATCTGTATACACACATTACAGCTCTTCATCAGAGTTTGTGACCTTCCTTAGACGACGCAGAGGAATCTTTTGTACCAGAGATGATATATAAAGATGTAATAGATCCGTAGGAAAGCAGTTAGCATAATTATCATGATTTAGAAGATAGATAGTTTGGCTCCTTTGCGAGGGGACTTCAATGCTATATCTTGTGCATATTCTAATATTCTGTAATTAGGCCTTTGAGCCCTAGTTGCAAGCCTGCATGATACCGCCCAAATTGTATTTGAGTTCTA
This sequence comes from Cunninghamia lanceolata, assembly GCA_027924645.1. Taxonomy (NCBI): domain Eukaryota; kingdom Viridiplantae; phylum Streptophyta; class Pinopsida; order Cupressales; family Cupressaceae; genus Cunninghamia; species Cunninghamia lanceolata. The sequence continues at coordinate 10,460,443 of BSBN01000391.1, read as the reverse complement.
TTATATACTGAATGACTGAATCTCTATTTTGTTTCATATCTTTGAGTTGTTTCCATTGTGTTTACTCTTGCTACACAGGCTGGACAGTTCACTCTATGAACCGTCCTACCATGACTACACCAACTTTGGTGAAGACTATTGGTTATTGGGACCGAAAAGCCCATTCCATGCCTTCCCAAATGGCAATTATGTTATCCAAAATAAATGTAGATTTAATAAAACTAGTTTGCTTAGGACAAACAATATGCAAGATGACATGGCGTAATTTGAAAGCAAGGGCCTTTACAATGATCTTATAGAACACATTAAGAAAAGTGATCATATGCCAATTATAAATTTTCCCAGGATCACTAGACTTAGGTATGAACATTATATTTCGTTTATTGATAATTTTTCCTAAGGAATTAGAATGAAAGGCTTTTGATTGGATTAAACTATGGATTGATATTATAAATAAAACTATCCTTGTAATTATGTCTCGATTGGCAAAGGGATTTGGGTCAATCCTTGGGAATTTCCTCAGCTTACTCCTCAATGTCAATTTGGGAACCATAGACTTGTGAAGGGTGTTATGGTAGTTTACCAAAGGGTTGATACTAGTGAAATAGGTGGGGATGAAATGTAGCTAATAACTTCTGAGACAAAAATTTAACTTGGCTTCTATTTTTTGTGGCGACATGAAGTTGAAATGCGACAGGAAGTTCACAGAATAGTGTACAACATAATTCAAAATAGGAAATATAGTAAATAATCTACAAAGATAAATATATTCCTTATTTTCAGACTATGATTAAATTCCACAGAAAATTGATCACATTCGTTGCGGTTCTTTATTTGACACCCAATCAATTACATAAGCCAATTTATTAATGATTCTTAAACTCGAAAGGAAATCAAACCAAATTACAGCTTATGCATTCAAATGAAATTAAATTGCAGGAAATGTAAACTCTAATTAAAACACAAAACAATCTCACCAAGCTTCCTAAGAGGGGACCCTTCCTCCAGTTCACAAGGTGAGTAGAAAAAGACTCATTTTTCTAACTTAAGCCATGAACATTAGATTCTATTTCTTTCAAGAACAAAAATATGTCTCTGATTTCTATCTTCTATATATCATCTACATTTAGTCTAAATTATAGCACATATATATAGATATGTTCAGCATATCAAATATCATAAACTAAAAATAAGAGAAGTTATAGTTTGTTATGGCCGATGGCCAACAAACTGAACAAGTATAGTCTCTGGTTTGGCCGTAGGCCACAAACCCAAAATAGTCATTAAACAAGTTTTTTAAATGAAATACAAAATAGAAGTAGGTGGTTTCCACAATTTACCACTCTTCATGCCCTTCAAGACTTATCATCCACATGGCCAGTTCCTTCATCATATTCAGTTCCTAGACCAAATCATCCAAATTATGTCATTATTTCAGCAATTATAGTACGTTGGAAGCATTCTTTCATCCCTTAAAAACATATTAAATATTCTTTATTTTCCTAACAATTAATGGCAAAAAGGGACTTTGGAAGAAAGCAAGTGGAAATGGAGTAAAGGAAAAAAGGTCATAAAAATGGAACACATTTTGTACCCAACATTTCCCCCCAACTTTAGGAATTTGCATGTCCTCATGCAAATAATGAATACAAACTAGTTGAATAGATTGTGCTAGTAGTGGTTGTATCCCTACCGCATTATGGCTCTCTCGAAGATTTAGTTACCTAGCATAGCCCTTTTTTCCCTCCACCAATCTATTTCCTCTGTTGTTTACTCTGTGCAACAAGTTCCTATAGTTGTGTCCTTAGTTGTTGATTTTCTTTTTGTAACTATGTAATGACTTCGAAAAATTTGTTGAATGGAATGAGCGGCTGGTTGTAATCATCCTTTGGGGTTTCATCATGAAAGACAAAAAAGGCCTTTGAAACATCTTCAACAATAGTGGTCTCATTTTCCAACTAGGGTGGAGTAGGACATTTTGTAAGGTCAACATCCTCATGTTGGCATGGGCTTTCATCTTTTCCATTGTATTCCTCCTCCTCTGGGTTGTGTTCAGCATGACTCAAAGTTTTAACATTATCATCTAAGATTCCTTCAATATGTTGGACTTCCTCTTTAGGAGGAGTGCCTCCACCCTCTTCATATGCCCTCTCTATGTTAGCCCTAAGGGTTACATCCCTCCATATGTCCTCACATTTAGGGTCTTTTGCATCTTCAACTCTATCTTCTACATTGTATGTTTCCTAGCTGGAGGCCCCTTCATCAGGGTGCACATGTGGCTGCTCAGGAGTCTCTATATCCTTGAGAAGGAAGGGTATCCCTTTGTTCTTGTTTAGCTTGTTGTTTCTTCTTTTGTCATTTTTGACTCCTAAGTTCCCTATCAACCTTCCCTTTTCTTTTACCAAGGGACTTAGTTGTTACTACCTCTACATCAGTTATGGAGTGAGTAGCTTCTACAAGTTTATCCAATCGGCTAGAAGTCCTCCTTTTACTCTACCTAGTGAGGGGTGTGGTGTTTTTGGTTTGTGGACTGGAGGTAGCTATAGGGCTAATTTTCTACTTTTTGGGAGATTTAGCAACAAGGGATTCTTTCAATTTCTTCTTTTTGGAAGGTTCCCCAACTAGGGCTTCTTCTACTATCTATTTTGTAGGGTTGTTGACGGGTTCCTTCTTTATTTCACAATTCACAAAAGCATCCCATTCAAGAGGGGGTTTTGTAGAATGAAGGCCATGCATGACTATTAATTTGATTAACCCATGATGGATGAGGGAATTCTCATGACCCTTATGAAATTGACCACAGGAACCTTTCAATGAGCAATGCAGGTAGTAGGGAACATTAACGAGCAGGGCATTTCATAAATATAGCATGAGTCTAAAATGATGAGCATAAACATATATATCTACATTCACAACTAACATACTGGACCAAGAATTTATCTACCTCATCCCACGAAGATGGAAGGGACTTGTGTTTGGTACCATGACCTTGAACTATCTCAATAGGCTCCCCTCTTTCGAAGAATTGCTTCTTCTAGAGATTAAGGTCCGTGACCCTCATGGTGGAGTTAGGAAAGAATGAATCTCTCATATGTGGAAGGCTAGTAACCAAAGCAATTGTCTAAACTGTCATTGGAAACTACAAACCTCTTAGCGTAATGCTATTTTTATGAAACCCTGCAGCAAACTCCACAGCGACCCATTCTTCAAAGCCACATAATTTCTTAAAGTACTTTGTCCAGGCAGCCTACTTAAAAATCTTATACACTTCCTCACTGGAAAGAAACTTTTTCATGGACAAAGATTCATGCTTGGTATGATCACCTCCCATGGTGTTGAAATGCGGCAAGAGCTTCAATAACAACTATAGTAACAAACAGAATAGTAGGTAAATGGAGATGGTTAATAGAAGTTATTAATGACAGGTTACGGGTAAGAATAGGTAAAAGGTTATGATAACTGCATGAGGTGACAAGTGACAAGCTTGTCTAATGCAGATAATGATGAACAGTTAACACATACCCCCAGCTTAGAGGTGAACCATCACAGTCATGCCAATTAATTATTAAGAGAAATAAATAACATTTAATAAGTTTAAAAGAGAGAAAAAGTGTTCCCTGATACTAATAACTATGAGGCAAATGTATGGTGATGGGACGGTTGGAGAAATGGCAGCGTACAATTCAACCTAGAGATGTCATCTCAAGAAATCTGAAGAGCCATCAAAAATTTTGAAGGAATGGAAGCATGAAGGATAATAATGAAGCAGTATGGAAGAAGGATGACCATGAGTAGAGCTGATGTGGAAGAAAAGAAAGTGGTGGCAACATCCACATGGAGGAGTTGGTAGGTGGTGATGATGGCAATAGCACAAAATGAGGTGGGAAATGGGGCCCACATCACTGAACTAACCCGTAGAAGCAAGTCAAAGGCCAAGTGATAGGAACCAAGAAAACAGCAAGAAGAAAATGAAGCTCCCATCGTACCATAGAGTAGGTAGAGACAAGAACAAAGTGAAGCTCCTGTCGCACCATAGAAAAGGTATCGATAGGAGATAGTGCTGAAGTGAGTGTGGAGGACTCAGGGAAATTTTTTTTTTTTTTTTTTATTTTTTATTTTTTTTCAACACTGATAGATCGCCGGTATCCCAGTTTTCAGTCTACAAGCACCTAGAAGTGTTGGAAAACTAGTTTTCATCACCAAGTTTATTTAATAGTTAGTACCTATTGGAGTCTGGTTTTCAAGTATTAACTGGCCAACAATGCCTGAGGGTTTTCGTTGTTGGATGTTTTTTTTTTACTAAAGCACCTTAAGAGGCACTTGAAGAAGCAATAGGAACTCTATCAAGAATATTGAGTTCCTTTCACAGACTTGAGACAAAATCCACCTTTGAAATAGGGTGCTTGTATAGATTTAAATGTTGTCTATTAATGACAAGGGCCATGCAATTAGAGTCCATAGTGCAAATCTTGACTGCACCATTATTGTAGATGACTTCAATATCATAGGGCTTGAGCCATCGAGTGTGGAACTTGCCTTTGAAATCCTGAAATATGCTATCATACAATAGTGCACAGTCACTTGGCTGAAAGGATCATTGTTGAATGAAACGATCATGCCAGATGGCTCGCTACTTTTGAACTATCTCTGTATGGAAAAGAGCTTGTTAATGAAGTTCATCTAATGAATGGAGTTGAGCAATTCTTTCTTTTTGGGCATCGGTCAGGCTCATACCCAACTGGAGTGTGCTGTAAAGCAGTTTTACTTCAAACTCAATAGGAAGAACAACTTTCTTACCATAAACAAGTTCATAAGGGGTTAGACCAGTAGTGGTCTTCCATGTTGTACGATAGGCCCACATGTCTTCAGGAAGGCATGTAGCCCAATCATGCTTATGAAGAGCAACTGTCTTGGTAAGAATGTTCTCAAGTTCTCTATTGGTGACCTCAACCTATCCGTTAGCTTGAGGATGATAAGGCGAGGACTTGTGATGTTGGATCTCATACTCATGCACCAAAGTAGAAATGAGCTTTGATGTGAACTAAGGGCCTTAATCTATAATTATCTCTCTTGGAACAACAAATCTGATCTCAAAATAAAGGAAATTAGCTACCTTGGTATCCCTTGCATGTTTCAGAGCAATGGATTCAACCCACTTCATCACATAATTTGTGCAGATGAGGATGTATTCCTTGTTCCTTGATGCTGGATTGATGGTTCCAACAAAATCTAGGCCTCATTTCTTGAAGGGCTCAATAGATAGTTGAGGGTGTAAAGGCATTTCATCTGAGCACATGGGGTAGCCCATACCCTGACACTTGTTGCAATGATGAACATAGCGCTTGCAATACTTATGGATTGTAGGCCAATAGTAGCCTGTAGTCAAAATCTTCTGGGCAGTCCTTTGAGCAGCAAAGTGTCCACCACATGGTTCTGTGTGACATGCACAAAGTATATCAAAGACATCATCTTTAGGTACACAACGACGCATGATATTGTCAATACCAGTGCAGAAGAGAAATCAATTGAACCATGTGTACTGTCCACTGAGTCCAACTAATTTTTGGCATTCCCTCAGAGAGAAATGAAGTGGAATCTTGCAAGTGACCAGGTAAAGAAAAATAGACAAGGCAGAATGAGGAATGTTTTTAATAAGGCCATTCTCGTCAGGATGTGCAATTGGAAATTCAAAAGTAACTGGATTGTTTTGGGCCAATTCCCTCTCACCATTATTGTTGTCATCATTATTGTTGAGATCGGCCATGATGTCAATCACCCAAGGGGTATAAAAGGTTTTATATGGTTTTTGATGTCTGAAGGATGGACCAGCTCGAAGCTGGTAAGATTCTAGGAATAACTTTACAACCCTTTTATGTAATTCTTTTGAAGACTCTAGATGAATAACAGTAGGGGTCTCAACAATGGTAGACTCAATAACACATTTTTTGATATCGGGTTCAACACTATCTTTCTTAGGTGATGTGTGTACAATTAAGGGTTGTTTATTTTTCAATTTTTCTTGTTGTGTACTTTTTCCTTCAGTGGATGGTCTTAATTTGTTTTTCAATATTTCTTGTTGTGAACTTCTTCCCTCAATAGATATTTTTGGATTGTTTTTCAAATTTTCTGGTTGTGCACTACTTTCTTTCTCCTTTTTAACAAATCTACCTCTACTATCTCTACTTTGGTTCATGCACCTATATGATTTATGATAGATCAAACCAAGATCAACAATTGTGTGGACTTTCACCTTGACGCACTAGTCCTAACTTAGTTCACTAGGTTAACAGGCCTTTAATACTGTTCCCTAGAAACAATGCCAGAATGATTGGATTAAACTGTTGATTGATATTATAAATAAAACTATCCTTGTAATTATGTCTTAATTGGCAAAGGGATTTGGGTCAATCCTTGGGAATTTCCTTAGCTTACTCCTCAATGTTAATCTGGGAATCATAGACTTGTGAAGGGTCTTGTGGCAATTTACCGAAGGGCTGATACTAGTGAACTAGGTGGGGATGAAATGTAGCTAATAACTTCTGAGACAAAAGTTTAACTTGGCTTCTATTTTATGTGGTGACAGGAAGTTGAAATGGAACAAGAAGTTCCCATTATAGTGTATAGCATAATTTGAAATAGGAAATACAGTAAATAATTTGCAAAGATAAATATATTCCTTATTTTTAGACTATGATTAAATTCTACATAAAATTGATCACATTCATTGTGGTTCTTTATTTGAAACCCAATCAATTACATAAGCCAATTTATCAATGATTCTTAAACTCAAAAGGAAATCAAACCAAATTACAGCTTACCCATTCAACTAAAATTAAATTGTAGGAAATGTAAACTCTAATTAAAATGCAAAACAATCTCACCAAGCTTCCCAAGAGGGGTCCCTTCCTCCAGTTCACAAGGTGAGTAGGAAAAGACTAATTTTGCTAACTTAAGCCACAAACATTCGATTCTATTTCTTTCAAGAACAAAAAGATGTCTCTGATTTCTATCTTCTGTATATCATCTACATCCAGTCTAAATTATAGTACATATATATATAGATATGTTCAACATATCGAATATCATAAACTAAAACTAAGAGAAGTTAGAGTTTGTTATGGCCGATGGCCAACAAACTGAACAAGTATAGTCTCTAGTTTGGCCACAGGCCACAAACCCAAAATAGTCATTAAACAAGTTTTTAAAATGAAATACAAAATAGAAGTAGGTGGTTCCTACGTTTTGCCACTCTTCGTTCCCTTAAAGACTTATCATCCACATGGTCAATTCCTTCATCATATTCAATTCCTGTACCGAATCATCCAAATTATGTCATTATTTCAATGATTATAGTATGTTGGAAGCATTCTTTCATCCCTTAAAAACATATTAAATATTCTTTATTTACCTAACAATTAATGGAAAAAGGGACTTAGGAAGTGTTGATCATGATGTTAGTCATAAACAAACATAGAATAAAAGTTACACATCAACCTTTACTCATCTTGAAAGATACAATGAATTGAAAGAATTCGTGATCCCAAGTCTCCATGGATTAGTTATTAATCAACTGACGTTACTCAGTGGTTGATGTGTGTTGTTGTTTTCCATTTAGGGGCCTTACGGTCGCTCATCAGCAGGATTCTGTTTTAGTAAAGATGCTACATAGAAGGTTATCTACACAAGATATTTTCCACCAATAGTGTGTCTATACTCAAATCTTTGTATGATATTTGTCAATTATACATGCTTTAACTTCAAATATGCTATAAATCTTCAAGTATCTATGAGATGTCTACATATTTCATAGATTTTTCTTTTGATTATCTATTATTTGCAATTGTGATGGTGAACTATTCTGAAATTAAAAGAAATGTAAATGAAAACTTCAAATTATGATGAATCTTCAGCTATTGAGCCACATACACACTTGATACAGTCATGAGAAGGAAGAAATCAAACCATATTTTCACCGGGATGTTCCACAGCTAGATATAGATGATGCAAACTTCAAAGGATGAGGAATGAGAACAATATATGCAAACTGATGAGCACTCCAAGGGACGCAGCAAATCAAAGCATATATCAAGAATTCAGACACAGATTACTTAGAATTTACGATGATTTGTAATCAAACAGGTCTTCTCTTTCATTAAGTATGCGAAAACATGTATGCTTACAATAACTTTGAAATAGGCCCTGAATATTTTAGCAAACAAATTTCAATTAAGTTTTGAATATTCAAAATAAGGCATCCCTGCACCTTTTATAGAATAAGGTGATGGAGTAGTTACACATGATCTATGATCAAGATTTTATCTAGTAAGATCAATGGTGCACATTCTTTTGACTTGGTCAACTTCATCTCGTGGCACAGGTTGCCAGCTGGCAACCATCTAGGTAACTTATTTTCTGCTAAGTACCTGATGCAGATATTCCCTTTGTAGTGCATCTTCATCTACTCATTAGGTTCTTCTTCTTCATCTTCATGATCATCATTATCATCACTTTTCGTGTCTTCATCATCCTGATGAATGTCACCCTGTATATGGACCTGCATGGTTGTCCTAATATTTTCATATATTTCCACTATTCTTTCAATTTATCCACCATCCTGAGTTTTGGCTTTGCTGATGGCATGCTTATGTGCATGGAATTTATCCTTGAGGGTTTCCAATTTATTTTTCCTATTGCTTAATGTTTCATTGTAGTTCTCCACCATGATCTTGATCCTCATGATCTTATTCACTGCTTCTTCTGTCAGGTGGTTAAGAGGGTCATCAGCCATCGGCTAGAAGTTATTATGCAAAGCTTTTATAGCAAAGTCTGCTTCTTGATTCTAAATCTTTCCTTCTACTTTTCCCTCTAAAGCCTCTAGGATTTCTACTTCAAATGACATCATGTCATGCAACTTCATACTAATATCTTTTAATTTATTTTTGCACCTCTTCAATACATCATTTTCAAACTGGATGTCTTTATTCCAAATATCCACCAACATGGCAGTGTTATTATCCAGCACCTGATGATTTATTAGGACCTAAGGATTTATCCGCTTTATTTCTCTCAAAGCACTCAAGGCTTTCTCCAACTAGAATGACCTTCTCCCGGCCTCAGTCTGTAGTTTATCAACTTTTCTCCTTGAGATACCCTAAGAATTCCACCTCTGCAAAGAGGCTTTCACTACTCCTTCAGCTCCTATGAGTGCAGATGATATCCACTTTCTCATAATCACTGACTCATGCTTCATAATGTCTAATTTATTAACCTCTTCTTGAGAAATCGCAATCAATGGGACTGTCTGGTCTGATACTGTATTATCAGGGTTAATTAACCCTTTTATGTATGCATGCTGTTGGGCAATGTGCTCTTTATGTTGTTTATTATTCTCTTTTTCTATCTTCACCTTTTGGATTAAGGAATCAATTATATCTTTTCCTTACTGACCCTCTTGGTCTTCATTGGCAAACCCCAAGTCCACTGTTGTAATCTAGAATTCTTCCAGGGTGATCTTGCCTTTCTCCTTTTCAACTGTAGGAAGTGCTACCTAGGTGGGCCTTCTGCCCATAGCAGGATCTCTTCTGATGGCAGATGTTAATCTTGCCTTCCTATTTGGCTTCATAATGGTTTCTAAGAATAATGTCAAAACATCAAATTCTTGAATTTCAAAACTAGGTTCCGTACCTATCTCTTTCTCAAGCCATTGAGGTATTTGATCTCTAGATCCTTATTGTCGATCATCATCATCATGTCCACCCTGATCTCCTGTATCTGCATCTATTCTCAATGGAGAGGTTGACTTCCTCATTTCTTTATCATGATGATCTTCATGAGGGTGATCTTGTTCTACTTCCTCTTCCTGAGGAGTCTCTTCTTGCGGTGGAGGATCTTGTGGTGCATCCTCTTTTGTTTCATCCATCTTGGTAATTTCCTCATCCTGAGGCACATTTGTATCTACGGATACCATTGTATCTGACCTAGGTACATTAACCTGATCTTCGATCACATTCTGATCTGCACCTGTTGGATCTACCTCCTGAGTCCTTAGGTCATCATGCCCTGATATTTCTTCATGACCTAAGGTTTCTTGAGTCTGGGGGGCATCATCAGTTGATGTATTTTTATCTTCCCCACCCTTTTGTTGAACTTCTACTATTTTGGGCTCATCAAATATATCTTGTTGTTGTTGTCCCATATCTGGAGTGTTTCTTTCTGTCTCTGCCACCTTGGCTATCTCAACATTTTCTATCTTATTAGGTGCACTTGCTTGATGTTCAGGACTATCATCCTCCCTGTGTGTTATGTCAATCACTGCAGGGCTAGTCACCTGATCCACTAACTTATCAAGCCCAATTTGTTGGGCGGCCCTCTTTGGGCTATCTTCTTTTTCTTGCTCCACTTGCTTCAGCTCTTCCAATATCACCCTCTGTGAGGATGGTGTTCCTTGTGGAGTTATGCGAGTACTTGAAGCAAGGGCCTCCATTTTATGAGAAGTTACATTTTCTACCACTTCATCTTCTGATAAGTTCACAGTCTCCCTTAGTGAGACAAGACCACCATGACTTGCTCTAGTGGTCTCTTTTATTTTCTCTTTAGCCTTCTCAGTTTTAAACTGTATGATCGTAGGAAGTGGTACTTCATGCTGCAATTCTTTCCTGAACACTTCACTACCTGCTCCCCTTAACATTACAGGGTCATGTCTTATTTCACCCCTCATATGCATTCTTGGTTTCTTAGGGGTGGATGCCATTATGGGCTCCTTCCTTTTCCTAGCGACCATCATGGGGTCATCTTTTGCAGGCTCTTTAGTCACTGGGTCTTCCTTAGTAAGGATATCTTCTTCTTCATGTTGCCTTGAGGATTGGCCTACATCCTGTATTTCTGTAGTGTTTATAGTTGGCCTCATGATCCTTTTGGTCTTTTGCTTATGCTCTAGAGGTGATGCAAATGACACTAATACCTGTCCAGATGCAGATGTATCCTCATCTGGTATATCAATTCTTTCAATTATTACTCCCTTAGGTGTATCATCAGTTTTCTTCCTCCCTCTGGGAGTTCCTTTTCCTTGTTTCTGGGGTGGCAACCTTTCTCCATTAGATTTTCTCTTCTCTCAAAGAAAGTCATCATATTCCTCATCAAGAATTTCTTGCCTTTTCTTTTTGTTATCTACTGTGATGGCCATCCCCTTCTTCTTCAGTATATTTATTTGTGCATCTACCCATGCTTGGGTCAACCGTAGCACCCCACTTGTAAACCTATCCAATGAAATATCTTCAAGCTGTGTTAGGTCAGGGGCCGAAATGGTGTCATTATACACCTTCTCTTCATATTCATTTGATAATAACTTGCCATCATCTTTCTTCAATTGTGCAGGGACTGGAATGCAATCAAATGTCCTGATTTGGTTGAGGGTGAGCCTCTGATATTTTCTTCTTCTTACCTCAGCCTCATCCTCACAATCAGCCCAAAAATCTTCTAAATGCTTCTTATGTATAGGCTGGCCTAGGATCTTTTGCATTCTTCCATAGGGGTCATATGATCTGGCCAATGGGAATGGCTGTAAATTCATCAGATTCAGACCACCTAGGGCTTTCTTTATGTTTTTTGAATTAGGGCATATATACCACCCTATAGTCACTAGAAACAATACTGGAGGTATTTTATTGTTTTCTTTATATTCATCCATTATTGTTGATATTTGTCTTAGAAACTCCATCAGGATTACCCCATCAGTAGGGTACCTAGGTAACATTAAGGGTTGTCCCTCAAAACCTTCTACTCTGATGTAGGAGAATGTGGCAAACTAGATGAACTAGGCACCATGTCTGTATATCATTTCTTGAGCTTCCATGCTTAATCTTTTAGTTCTATCTTCCTCCATTGTTCTGACCAGATGCATGGAAAATGCATCATTCACTAATTTGTAATCATGGAGATAGTGTGCTCTTTGCAACTAAGGATAATGATCCCATATATGGGCATCATTCAAACTGCCACCAATCTTTCTGACTGTGGTGAGTGCATAAAATGTACCTTTATATGCACATGAATATACAATATATGAGGTCATATGAAATGAATAGTCCAAGCCTCCTTGGTTCATTAGTTGTTCATCTAGGGCATCACTGATGATCTTAGCCCATAGTGGCTTGTTTTCTGTATAGAGGCACATTATGATAACTCCATACATCCAGTCTTTGAAGCTTCCAGCATTAGGTTGGCCTATCATCCTGTTGAGCAGGGCAATCATATATTGATACTCATCATCAAAGTCAAACTTGTACATGTGCACTGGTAATTGGCAGTGGCAGTGTAAGGACTATTCTTTGATCTCCATTGATACATCCTCTTTCTCGTATTCTTCTTGTTGTTGGTATATTCAACTTCCAGTTTCTTCAGATCCATACTAACCACCTTTTTCCCAACTGGAAGGTTGAAAGTGGAAGTAATTCCTTTGATAGACAGGTCTGCATATACCCTTCCGTGTTTTTCTACCCTCCTTGTCTTAGGGTTATAGTTTCTAGCACACTCAACTACCAATTCCAGAGTTTCCATGGTGTAAGGAAATCCAGCTGCATACCACATTCATGATACGAAAACACTGTCCAGTAGAGAACTTTCTCTATCTTCGTCCATCTTGGCTGACCATGCTGCCAAATTTGTGTTTCCTTGGTGAGTATCTCCAATGACACCAAACTTGAACTGCACTCCTTCTGGTTGAGTAAACATAGGTTTGAGAAATTCTGCATCGAACTTGATCTTCCTGACGTCTGTCATGGCTTCCTGCAATAAACACAATTGGCCTTACGATAACATCCACTTGCCTACATATATAGCATTTAAATTTTATGACATCATGCATATTACATTTATTAACCTTTATTTCACCATGATATGCATACTTACAGAGCTAAATCATATGAAAATATACTACCTGGCCATGCAAAGAATGACAACAAGAGGATTTTAACTACTTACCTAATAATACTTATCTCCTGAATCGGCTGGAATCCACCTACTGCATTTATGTGCATTTAATGTCATGGGGCAAGATGAGGGGGTGATCTTCAGAAGATCAGGTGATATTCAAATATCAGTTCATGTTTTAAAGATTAGGATGACGTTTGAGATATGACCCCTCAAGACTAAAATGACCCCCTTCCGAAAGATCAGGATGACGTCACTGTCATATTATTGTAAAAGGGGAATCGCTTGAAACATACCTCCGTGAGGCAAAAGGATGATGATGTTATTGTCAAGGTGATTTTCTTTATTTATCGGGACTAGATGACGTCATCGACATATTGGTTGCAGGGTGATATTTTGCGACAGGGTGATATTCAGAATATCAGGTGATATTGGGAATATGACCCCCACAAAATATATTAAGCTGGCTGACGGGTAACTACCTCTATCACCTAAAATTGATGTCTGGATCCCTAGACAAATGATTATCGGGTGATATTGTTAGATCAGGGTTATCTTTCATAAGATGACTGATATTTGTAATATGACCCCTCCCTCGGAATATCAGGTTTGACTAGAACTTTGACTTGTCATAACTTTTGTTCCCTAAAGAATATCAAGGTGATCCAAAAGGCAAACCTGCATGAAATTTTGTACTCTTTCCAATCATGAGGTTTTTAACATGAAATATTAACTTTGACTAACTGACCTCATCATGATGACTTACCTAGCCCCTTATGCAAGATCACCTACATGACTAACTTTTACCAGACTGCTGAAAAGTAGGAAAACCCAAGCCAAGCCAAGCAAAAAGTTGGGTCCCTGTTTTGTCAAGTCAAAATGGGGCATGTTGTGTAACCACACAACAACTTACCACCAAAGTAAACACCAAAATTTCAATGATTCAAGTGAGGTGAACCCATTCATATATAGTATTCTAACTCTTTCTATGTATAAGCATCATAGTCTTTCTGTATGACAAAGTTTCGTCATGGCAACAATGCTAACAAAGGATCAGGTGTGTACAAATGATTAATTATCCTCATCTTGAAAGTAAGTTGAAAACATGAGTAACTGATGTTAAGCTAAATAGTTTGGGATCATCCCTCATAGCCAACCTAGATAGAGCCTTGCTGCCAACAGATGTCTATAGCCCCGGCAAGGTTATCTATACAATCCCCCTAAGTAGAGCCACACTACTAGTAGGCATCTATAGCCCCGGGAGAGTTACTTAGATGGCCTAATTTTATTATATTTTTGGATTTTTCAATATTTTATATACTTTATATATCTGATGTCATCATGTAAGCTCAGTGTGCAAGGTATGGTCACTTGTTGGTTTAGGTTGGAGATTGTATTGGTAGCAAGGGAGTCCCTTTAGATTTTTCACTTAACACCTATACTTGTGTGTTCAACAAACCCAAGGCTGTTAGGTGAGTCATTGTGAAAGAATCACTTTGGTTAAGAAAAGGCACCCTGATGAAAAGATATCACAAACTTGATCATAAGTACTTCTCAAAATAAGTCATAACCTATACATAAATATGTTCTCATCACTTGAATCTTAACAATTTAGTTATTCTCTGGGGTGATGAGCTGCATCATCTTGACTAACCAAAATAGAGACTCAACAAGCAAACAAAACAAAAACCAAAACAAAACTGTACAAACAACTATACAAATATACATTATGGTACACATGACTGTCTTGAAGCTAACTCAAGCTTGGAAATAATGTTTGAGGAACTGTCCATTAATTGGTAATGGAACATCCTCACCTGTCAAGTTTTTAAGCCTGAAAGTGTTGTCTCCTAATATCTCAGAAATTTGGAAGGCACCTATCCATAACTTGTCAAACTTACCATGGTCTCCTTTCCTCTCATGTACTTTGTCCCACATCAGGACTAAATCTGAGACCCTGAAGGCTTTAACCCTGGCTCTTTTGTCAAACTAGCATTTGACAACAGCCTGATGTTTAGCAAATTGATCAATTGCCTAACTTCTCTTCTCTTCCAGGTGCATCAACTGAAGCAACCTGACTTCTTGCTTATTGTTTATGCTTAGGTACTCTTGGGCAAACTACAGTGTAGGAATTTTTAGGTTCACAGGAAGGATGGGATCCACCCCATATACTAAGTGATAAGGTGAGTTTCCTAATGCAGCCTTGTTCCTGGTTCTGTCTACCCATAAGGCATACTTCAGAAGGATGTTCCACTCCCTAGGGTTCTTGTCTATTAACTTTTTTATGATATTCAACTAATTTTTATTGGTGGATTCTGCTAATCCATTCCCTTGGGGATAATAGTTGGAGGAGAACTTCAGTATGATCCCATAATCAAAAGCCCAGCTTGACATTTTTGTTGAAGCAAAAGTAGAACCGTTATCACTTACCAAAGCATAGGGAACTCCATACCTGGTGACAATATTACTTTCCAGAAATCTGATGACATCTTTAGCATTGCAAGTCTTGGTGCTGATAGCTTCAGTCCACCTGGTACAATAGTCAGTAATCGTTAAGACATACATGTGGCCTAGTGATGATGGAGGATTAATTGGTCCTATGAAGTCCATGCCCCACTGTGCAAATGGGTGCATCTCCATCACTGGCTGCAAAGGTTGAGCAGCATATCTCTCTCTGTTGGTAGCAAACTGGCATAAATGACATCATTTAATATGTTCTGTGGTATCCTTGAAAATGGCGGGCCAATAGTATCCTACCCTGAGGATAGTGTGAGTTGTGGCCAAGGGTGATCCATGTGCTGTTCCAAACTTGTCATGTAACTCTGATAACACTCTATCTGCTTCTGGTCTCTCTAGGCATCTTAGATATATTCATTCATAATTTTTCTTGAAAAGAACTCCCCCTTTCATCATATACTTCTGTGATCTTATTTTTAGCGCTCTCCTTTGTGAAGCCTGCAGTCTTGGAGGACATCTTTCAGTAATCAAGATGTGCCTAATGTCTGAGTACCATTCTCCATTGTCCTTTACATTAATTACATACTACTGACTCATGATATTGGGGTCAATCTCTGATATCATTTGGCTTAAAGCCTGTCCTCTCACTAGCTTCATGGGTGTAATATCCATGTCATATTCTTGTAGGACTGTGATCCACTTAGCCCTTTTTTCGCCTGGCTCGCTCTACATTAAGAGCATCTTCACTATTGCATTAGGCACCACAGCAATCACTTTACTTCTCAATATATAGTGCCTGAACTTCTTTACTGCTTTGACCAAAGCAAGTGTCTTCCTTTCAACATCCATGTATCTTAGTTTAGCATCTTTGAAAGGGCAGCTCATGAAGGCTATGGGCTTCTCTTCCTTCTCTTCATTTCTCTGTGTCAGCACTACTGCAGAGGTATGTTCTGAAGCAAATGAATAAATGTAGAAGTCTCTGGTGTAGTTTGGACTGATCAGGACTAGAGCATCAGATATAGCTTTTTTGATGTCTTCAAAAGCTGCTCTAGCCTCTAGTGTCCACTCAATTTTTGCATCCTTCTTGAGCATGGCATTTAAAGGTCTGACTATTTTAGCAAAGCCAGTGATAAACTTCCTAACAAAATTTATCTTACCGAAGTAAGACTTGAGCTCCTTTTTGCTTCCAAGAAGCTGTATTTTCATAATGGACTCCACCATGTCAGGATCAATGATAATCTCATCTTCAATTATCAGGTGGCCTAGTAATTTTCCTGTTGTTACCCTAAATATGCATTTCTTGGGGTTCAAGGATATCCCATATTCTTCACATTTTTTAAGCACATTTCTGAGATCTTCTACATGGTTTCTTCTATCTTTAGAGAATACTGTTAAGTCATCCATGTATATGACTATGCTTTTTCATATTAAGCCTCTGAAGGCTATGTCCATTGCTCGCTGGAATGTTGCTCCAACATTTATCAGCCCAAACGACATGTGCCTGTAGGTGAATATCCCCCACTTTGTGGTGAAGGCAGTTTTCAGTCTGTCTATCTTATCTACCATTACCTGGTTGTAGCCTAAGAAACCATCCAGAAATGACATCATTTTGGCACCATTTACAATTTGTAGGACCTCATCTAAGGAAGGTAGAGGATAATTATCCTTCTTAGACACTCTGTTCAAATTCCTAAAGTCCACACATAGTCTAATGTCTCCATTCTTCTTTCTCACTGGAACTAGATTTGCTACCCAGGTGGAGTGTCTCACAGGAAATATGATCTTGGCATTTAACAGTTTCTTAACCTCCTCAAAAATAATCGGTTCTAGCAAGGCATTGACAAGTCTTTGCTTCTATCTGAAAGGCTTGGCATCTGGCTTGAGGGGTATGGTGTGTGTAATGACTGATGTGTCATATGTCTTTAGCTCGTCATAAGTCTAGGCAGTGATGTGTATGTAATCTTTTAGAGCCTGGGTGATTCCTTCTAATTCTTCTTCTGTACAAACTTTTCCTATCAGGACATTTTTCTTTTCATCATTCTGGCCAAGGTTAACCTGTGAATATTGTCCTCCATCTGCTTTTGGAAGATCCTTCTATTTGAGCATGTTGTCCAAATCAAAGGATCTCTCTAGCTCTATCATTCCTTTTGGAATCTTATTGCTGGGCAACTCTAAGATTTCATCCTCTTCCCATACATGATCTTCTACATTGTTCTCATCTATGATTTGAGCATCAAATATATCTCTATTGGAGATGAAGTCTAGGATATGCTAATCATCATCAAACACTTGGAGGTTGGTTACATTGTCAGGCACAGAGGGTACTAATACCAGCTCTACTAAAAATCTTTTCAAACCAGAAATAGATAGTGGCTCCAAAGTACTAGAAGCCTGAGCCAAAGCATCCGCCCTATGGTTCTGTTCTCTGGGTACGTGGGTGATATTAAATGCATCAAAGGATTTTATCAGATCCCACACACTATGTCTGTAATTAGATAGTTTTATATAATTGCAAGAGTAAATTCCTCTTACCTATCTCACTGCTAATTCTGAGTCCCCATAGACATGCAAAATTTTTACTTTCTTCTTAAGGGTAAACAGTATCCCATGAATCAGAGCTTCATATTCTATTACATTATTGGTACATGAGACCTGTAATCTGTATGCTGCTAAGTAGGATTTTCCTGATGGATCAACAAGATCTATCCCTACTCCAGCTCCTTGTTTGGACTTGGATCCATCAAATATAAGGATCCATGGTTTGTCTTTAGT
This sequence comes from Cunninghamia lanceolata, assembly GCA_027924645.1. Taxonomy (NCBI): domain Eukaryota; kingdom Viridiplantae; phylum Streptophyta; class Pinopsida; order Cupressales; family Cupressaceae; genus Cunninghamia; species Cunninghamia lanceolata. Next base: position 10,442,287 of record BSBN01000391.1, on the reverse strand, counting down.
CAAAGGTTTTCTTGAGCCTTCCTTTTTCCTTGTAGCTCTGGTAGCTGCACCACTTGATATCCACTTTAGCTTAGGTATCTCAACTTTCTCAGACTTCACCTTTTATATTTTCTGTGAAGCTGAGGCTTCTTTCTTTCTGTCACCAGGAGTTAAATCCTCTAGACTAGGTGATGGTTTTCTTTTCAGAAGATGTAAACACAAAGAACATGCAGTCTCTAAGTGAGGTGCTTCATGTAACCTGCACCAACCTTTGATCAAGACATCTTGCAGAGGTCTCTGCTATTGTGTCATCTTCTAGATCTCCTCTTTTAGGAACTCTTCAAATTTAGATAGATTACTACCTCTGTCTTCATAAGACAATTCATAATCTGATTCAACTAAGAAATCACTCCCTGGGGTGATTTTCCCTTTTCTCTTAACATTACTCTAGTTGCATACTAGTATCTCTTCTTTCGTCTGATCATGACTTTCATCCTGCTGTATAGCTTCTTTTGTTCCTATAGGAAACAAACAGCAATCAGTGTCACTAGCATTATCACTCTCTGATCAACTTACCTCTAATGATGATAATGATGATGCTGATGCATCACTGCATACCTATTCTGGCTCCAACATGTCTATACATGCTTCACATGTCTTCTTGGAATGTGACTCATTATGCAACCTGCACCATCCATCAATTAGAATATCACTAACAAGTATTTCTAGTAACTGACATCATCTTACCTCTCCAAACAGGTGCATCTCAAAATTCCTGAAGTGATCTACCTCATTGTCATTCTCATTCTCAAGATTACCATCAGATTCTACAACTATTTTGATATCCTAAGGATCATCATGATGATGATGAACATCATACATCAGGATTCTTCTATCGTGACTGTCTGAGGTGTTATGGAATAAACTCCGGGTTCCACATCCACATACATGATCTCATTAGTTTTGTTATACTCAGTGATCATGTGCTTCATTCTAGGCTTTGCATCTATTCTTATCTGGTTTGGTATCCCCTTCCATGGTAACCACATGTGACTGAAATCTGTGGACATGTATCCATTGAGGTTTTTAGACCAGTCCCTACTAAGCAACATCCCATAGGTATCAGGTATATCAACTACCTGAATGTCAATATAATATTGGATTCTGGGATCAGATGTGAATTGCATGTGAATGTGCATTAGTTCTCCTACCACGCTTACTTCTGTTTTGTCCAGTTTGTGACTTTCTTCAAAGATTTAGCAGAATGCAGTCCTAAAGCGTTGCATATAGATAGGGGCATCACATTGGTAGATGCTCCTAAATGTACTAAACAATTGTGTAGGTTTTTGCTGAACATCCTTATAGTCAGTAAGAATGGGGTGACTCACTCTTATCCCTATATAAGGTCATGTGGGAGGTCTCTACAACTTGAACAGTAGCTGGCACCTTGTGTTTAACATTAGGATCTCTAGCAGCATGATCCTTACTACCAGACTGACCTGAGGGATGGCTATCCTCTTTGGAAGTAGGATCATCTAGTGATTTCATAAACACTTTCTTGATGGCAGGAGTTTTGAGCAACTCTGACAAGGATAGGCTGATTTTGATCTTCTTCATTTCGTCAGCCAGATATGTGACTAATTTGTCAGATTCATGAGGCAGACTGGCAGCCTTAGGCACATTATTTTGGGGTGTTAAATATTAAGAATTCACCTTGGGAAAACCAGGGTTATTACTTGCCTTGGGATCTGGAGGTGTATTGAAATTATTCAAAGGCAAGGATGAGGTCAATGGACCAGAAGGTCTGTTGGCATTACTCCTTAGATTGTAGTTATGATTACCCTGATACTGTTGTTGGTAGGCATGCACTTCCTCATGTTCATTTGAAGGCTCATTTTCATCCTCAAAAGGGAACACATAATTTGACTCAAATGCCATGGCTGATTCTTCACATGCCAAGGTATAATCTTGGTGAGTAGGCACTATTTGCTAGTAAGGATGATGAGTCTAAATCTCAAGCACTAATGCAGAATCATATCCGCAAGGAACAAGTTCATTTCCCTCTACCTGAAGCTGATTTCCTGAGGTATTGAACACTTCAGTCTAAAAAATGCTAGCAGCAATTCTAAATTGAGGACAGTCTAACTCTACATGTGCATTGATGTTATGGATTCTACACCAGTTAGTGAGGGCTGCCTCTGCAAGATTGACTTTAGTAGTTTGTTTGGGTTCACCAGGAGGCAAATTGTCTACAGGTGATGGCAAGGAACCATTGTTTGGCCTAGTGTTCTGTTGGGACAGTAAAAATTTAAAATTTTCTTGTATTTTAACATCTCCCTATCTGACCAAATCATAAAACATCCCGCCCAAAATCATAATTAAAATTGACACACCCCACAAAAAGTCCATGACAAAACGGTGTAGTGAGCTTAAAATTCATACTATCGGAAAGACTCTGTGTTACTTATGCCGATCCATAAGAAACTAATTGAAATGACTATCGACATGAAAACAAGGATCAGAGAGAAGAATGTTAAAGTCACCAATGGAGGAAACAATACCGATGACCTTTTGTCAGGAAGAAAATCTATTAGTCACATCGATCGATATGACTAAAGGCTATCGGGTAACACTTTGAAGATCATCCCGACGATATACATGATACCGATAGAGAATTTTGGTGAAACACTCACCGAGCGTCCCGTGGAATTAAAAGAAATAGTGGTCATGGGCAAGAGATGAACATCAGAATGAAAGATTTATGAATCCCCGATACCCCGATGTCTTAGTGAATAAAGGTATTTCGGCATATCTCACACTGATGTATGTGATAGAAAGAGTCATTAACAAAGCTAGACAGGTCGAGACGAGATTTATATGTCTTACCGACCCACAAGTCACGGTGATAAAAGTGTTGGTGACACCTCGTGAGGTTCTCTCTAATAAAGAATACAAAATGGCCATCAGGGAGATAACCATGATCAGGTAACTTAAAAAGTTTACCCCGATGACATGTCTCACTCCGATAGAAATGAGGATTACACTCACTAGTAAGAAGTCTAACTAATAGGCATATCGGTAACACATTATGAAAGTCCTCCTGATCCATGATATAAAGGGCTATCGGGAAGACGACGACACTCAGGTAAACATAAATATGTTATCTCGATGCCATAGATCACCCTATAACATTGGTAGTCATATACATCGACAAGACTCTCACCGATAGTCATATCGGTAACACTTAACATGTCAGGAAGGAATATCAATCACATAGCGATGAAAGAGGTCATGTCGATGGCAATTGTGCCCACTTTCACATTGGATAAGGTATAGACATCTCCTGCCGATATGATTTAATATAGCGTCGAGGAGACAATTGAAGGGTTACAGCGATTGATTGTTCACGCCATAAGGAGATATTAAAATCGCCCAGACTTTATGAAAATCATGCCGATGAAAGGAGTTATGACGATGTGACATTTCACAACGATGAAGGATATTGAATTGCTCAAACAATTAAATACAAACGGTGATGAAATCTTCCAAGATCATTATAATTAAAATCAACAGAGTTGTTTGAGAAGAAACTATAGGGGAAACTTGAAGCGCAAATAGGGGAATTTGATCACAGCCACTGACGACAGGTACATACATACAAACCTTTGTGTTGTAGCCTGTATTTTGATTTTCTATCAAGAATTGAAAATGGAGACTCCAAGAAAAGGAAAGGGCAGAAAATTACAAGGGAATACAAGTAAACCTAAGAAATAGAAAATTGATAAATCCCATGAAGAGAAAACAAAGGATAGAAAGCTCAATCAAGATTTGATTGATCAATTACCAGGGTCAACCCCTAAAGCCAGAAGATTTACTCAACTTAGGGTAGAAGTAGAAAAATTAGAGGACAAATGTAAACACCTAGGGAAAATTTGGACCCCAATCAGAGGGTATGAACTTTTCAAATTCCACCAAAAAAGAAGATTTAGGAATTCTCCTGTATCAAACCCATGGCATTTGAATTTAGGTAAATTAGTTGTACCTGATGTGTTCCTGAATGTTGAACTCCTCCAACTTCTTGCTAAACAATATAACCCAAGTCTGAAGGCTATATGTAATCCACAAGGGGAGCTTGTTATACACTTATCAAAAAATGCCATCTGTGAAGTGTTCGATTTGGATGATTTATGCACTATCCCCATTATTTATGAGGATTTAGAAAAGGAATACTAGAGAATGGATACAACTTACAGTGGATGGAGGTTGCCTATTCATAGGCCTAGAGGTGAGGGAGAATTGGTGCCCCTCAATGAGGATGATGATCCTCCTTTTCATGTATCAATATTTGAACCCTACATACAACATACCTATTATTCTATGGGCCAGGTCCTAGGATCAGAGGTCCCTAAATTCATGACAATCCCTTTGATGGTCATAGCTACTGACATCCAATGTCACAATGCAAGATCGTTCGATTATGCTGCTTATATTGTTAATAGAATGGATTTTGGTCTGACTGCAATAAAAAACAATGCCCCGGCCTATTCTTTTGAGCATTACTCATTTCTTATGCACATGGTGCTATATTATAGCCAAGAAGTGGGGTTGTGGCCAAGTGAATTTAAAGTTGTTCATGCAAATCATAAGGGACATAAGTTACCAATACAAATATGGACCAGGATATGGGATAGAAAATATGCCCATTCTAGCTATGTGTAATTTGAAGAATATTGTGTAAAAGTGTTGTATAGATATTTTAGTCACCCTTGTGAATATTTAATCTCAACTGAGATAAAGAGGTTCCTTAGACTGAAAGATTTTGGTGGTCCCCCTATCGTCATTCATAATTGGGGAGATTGGTATTGTTTTGAAGATGCCACCATGGTTAGAGTGTATGGTTTTGAGGACACTCCGTTCATCTTACCTAAAACTGTCCCTGACAGAATTGCTTACCTAGAAATAGTTACGTAAATGCACTATTCAAATGTAATGCATTTGAGTTCTCATGATAAACAATCTTTTATGCCCAGTACTTTGTGTTTTGGAGATTTCATTGTGGTTCTAAAGAAGGTTATAAGCTCATTCTGGATAAATTGATGCACTACAATATGAGGTGTGCTGAGGTGAGAAAAGGGTTTGATCCTGAAGGCTTTATTGACTCTGCTCGAAGGAAGCAAAACCTCAATGGATACACACACATCCCTTATCCGCACGATGATGTCATCAGAAACCTGGAAGAGGCTGAGGTGGAATTAGTGGTGGAACAGTACAACAGGGACCTAGATGAGAAAAGAAAATAGCTGGCAGAAATTGAGGTATTATCCTCTGGAGATGAAGAACTGACAGGGCAAGAGGAACCACAGGACAAAACAATAAAGATGTCCAAAAGAAAAATGCAACAATATCAGCCTTCTATCATAGCACATGATGAGGAGGGGTCTGCCGATAAAGATCCACGTCAAATAGCTTATGATTCTTTTATTTCTAATGACAAATTCATTCATTCAAAAGAGTTCAAATCATTTTTGTATAAATGCAAAGGGAAGGAAATCAGAGAGTCAGTAGATGATGTCTCTGGTAACAATGAGAGACAATTACTTGATATGCTGAAAACAACAGTGGATAATGAGCTGCAGGATATGACCCCTAGCAGGTGTAGACAATTGTTCAAAGATGCAGGGGTAATGATCTTTCCTGGCCTTGATTTAAATTATGCTCTAGTCTTTGACAATTTTTTGAATAATACAGATGATAAATATATGCTCACTCCAGAAGGTGTCAATGAAGTATACATGGGCACCAAATATAATAATGATGAAAATTCATTAATGATATGGGCCCTGTACCCTCCCCATAAAAAGATAGCTATTATAGACATTGAAAAAACTTTTGGCCATGTCATGACCTTAAAAGCAGGGGAGACTAACCCTTTTATCACTGCAAACATTGGCATCAATGTTGTAAAGCTAAATAAAGCACAGGCTCAAATGTTGATTAAGGAAAGAGATACATATAAACTGAGCTGTGAAAGGTTGACAAAAGAAAATGATTATTTAAAAGATGTTGTTAAGAGTACCTTTGGAGGATCAACAAAAAGGTTAACCCAGGGTGAAAGTTCACAAAGTACTCAAGCATTATCCATAGATCAAGTAGCACAAATTCAGATGGATACACTTGTCACAATGCTATAGAGTAGGCATGCCAACATGGTGCATTGGTTAAACCAATTTTGGGATAATTACTCTCAAAATTATAAAGCAATTCAAGAACATGGAAGGCTTGGAAAAAGATTGCAGGAGAAATTGAGTGAAATACAAGGTAAAGATGTTACCAATATTGTAAGTGTCTCCAATGCAGAAGAGTTGATCAAGCAACATCAGAAATACTATGATCAACTTAAAACGGATGCCAAAGAATGTGCTAAAGCTTCGAAAGTAGGAGTGCCTGCATTATTCAAAAGAGATAAAGAACTAAAGAGCAAAGAAGAATGGAGCAGTGACTGTCAAACTATACTACATGAAGCTTTGGGAGCCCTTAAAGACAGATTTTGCGTCCGGGGAAGCCTACAAACATTTAGAGAAAATGGTGACGATGGATGTGATTACAAGGAATGCCATTGAATTTACTGATTCCCATCGTAGCCAAGAGTACCTAGACCATGTGGCTAAAATTTACTTATGGTTGAATAGAGCCTAATCATGGTTATGTTATGATTGTTAATATTGTTAACTTCTCAAAAGACTTATTGAAGAGTTATGTCTCTTCACAAAAATATCTATATAAGTTCAAACATTTGGTGCTAAAAGGGAATCAGCAGTAGAATATAATATATACAGTTTACAATGTTCTTAAAAGACCATGTTTCAAGTTTATTATTGAAGAAGTAAATTGGAGTTCTCTGATCTTGTGGTTTTATTCTGGCATCAATTGTTTGTTAAGTTACTCAATTGTGTGGTTGTCTCTAGTTCTGTATTTCCTTGTTATTCAGATTAATATATCAAGTATATATTTAATTTGTCAATACACATTTGTTGTAGTTGTGTGGTTTGATTAATTAGTTTCCATAATAGGAATTAAAATCCTCCTAATCAGTAACAATAACTTGGAAGTGCTAGTTTGAATTACTAAGAAGAACCATATAATTAGGATTGCCATTTTGTCTCCAAGTTAATATTACCTGTTATTCTTACATATTCCACTCAATTGGTTCCTTCAAGAAAGGATTAAAATACCTTCTGGTGAATTATAAGATATCTGATTATATTGGTTGGATCATTAAGAAGAGTCTGTCAGTCATCTCCCTGCACGTTTATACAAGTTATAAACTAAAATTGTGCCAAACAGTTAGAATTACTGCCCATTATAAGCCACTAGTCTCAGTCCTTCATTTTGACTCTGTTTACCCAACAAGGCACTGGTCTTATTTCCATTCATCATTTAAAATTCATCTTGATATTGCTTATACAATTTATAACAACCACTCATTAAATTAGAAAGATTTCATCTATCCTACACTATATGCCATTGTAGATAGATTTAGTCAATACATTTACATTTAGTCTGCTTTAATTCTCAAAGGTTCACCCACCTAGGTGTAGCAGGACCTAAAGTGTAGGAAATCATCAAACCTTGAAGGTTGATTTCTTCAAGTTAGTTCAAAAAACATTGCGAATCCAAGCATAGAGCCTGGCATCCTTTTAGGATTAGCAACCTGCATTTTTGAGACCTAACATGTTCCACACTCTAGGCTATCTCTGAGGATTGTTATTGCCATTGTTGTTGTACCCCCTATCAAGATAATTTGGTCTATCATTGTTATAGCCTCTATTTTGATTAGGCTAAGAGTAGAAGTTTTGACTCCTTAAGTGAGTGATCTCAGTTGTAAGCTTCCTTACCTGAGCTGATATTTCTTTAATCTCTTCTTTCTCTTCCTGAACCTTAGCCACTATGTTTTCTGTCAAAGGCTTGAAAAAGGAAGATCCATTATTTTGATTATTCTGTCTACAACCTAAGGTACTTGTATTTGTCCAGGATATTGCATCATCTAGCCCTTTCCATTTGGAGGTGGCATTATACTCAATGGAAGTATCTGCAAAGGTGCTAGCATCAAAGGTAGAGGCATCATGGCTCCATTATGTTGTGGTTGGGTAGGATATCCTGGATAACCAGGAAGTGTGGGAAATGCTATGTTTGGTGTAGGAGCAGGAACTAGCTGCTGATTAACTTTAATAGCCTCTTGAAAAGCTCCTGTTAAAGTTGTGATTTCAGGATGTGCTCTCCTGATGAACATGGATGTTAAAGGATCTAGACCTGAATAATAAATGCTCCTAGTAGCAACATCTGCTACAACATATGGGGCAACTAACTTGGATAGCATTTTTAGGAACCTAGTATTGAAATTGGCAATAAGTTCTCCTTCAAACCATTTAATTGTGGCAAATAGGTGATAGTTATTTGAAGGATCAATAGGTACCTTGAACCTATCAGTGAAAGCTTTCTCCAGGACATCCCATGATCTGACAGAGCCCTGACCTAGACTAATATACCAATTATAGGCTACTTCCCCTAAGGAAAGGAATTAATCTGCATACAACATCTTGATGTTCTATTCTGGCTCTACAACAAGCTTCTTTGAAAGTCCTGATGTGATCATCCGCATCCTAATATGGATGATATTTTGGACAAACTTTGTCAGGATTCTTCGGCAAAGGATGATATGCATTAAAAGTTAAAGGTGATTCCGCTGCAAAGAAAGACATTACGACTAGAGGAGGTTGAGCCTAAGGTATGACTGGCTGAGGCTGAACTTGAGGCATAACTAGTGATCCTGTAGGTGATTGTAAACCAATAGGAGTCACAGGAGGACGTTCTGGTGATGCTCCTAAAGCACTAGAATCAGGAGTATGATGGATATCAATAGTTCTAGGTCTAAATCCTCTGACATGCAATTCTTCAAATATCCTGGTGGATCAGGACCTGGTATTTATCCTATGAGCCAGGATTTCTCAATTTCAAGGAAAATTGGTTGGTTGACTATAAAGATCAGTTGGAATTTACTAGCAAAGGCAATATTTATAGTCAGAAAGTGAGAATGACTAGATATTGACAAGATATTTGCATAAACCATGCAAATATGAGGTGATACTGAGGTCTAGTGACTCTTGCAACTGGATATCAAGTTTATAAGGTGGATTACCTCAAATTTTGGACACATTTACTTGAAATAAGCTGATCTTTGCAAATTTACGATGATCTACCTTAAAGCTTGCAATATTTATGGTTAATCTTGAAAACTTCACAAATGATTATCATGTACAAGCTTAAAACAACAAATCTTTGTGTATTACTTGAAATCTGGAGGTATTTCAGTGTTACCTCGCGGTCTGCATCATCAAATCTGATTTACTGATGATGAACTTTTAGCTTCAAGCCCTCCTTCTAGCACCAATTTATGTTCATCATGATGTTAGTCATAAACAAACATAGAAAAAAAGTTACACATCAACCTTTACTCATCTTGAAAGATATGATGAATTGAAAGAATTCATGATCCCAAGTCTCCGTGGATTAGTTCTTAATCAACTAACGTTACTTAGTGGTTGATGTGTGTTGCTATTTTCCATTTAGGGGCCTTACGTTCGCTCATCAGTAGGATTCTGTTTCAGTAAAGATGCTACAGAGGATATTTTCCACCAATAGTGTGTCTATACTCAAATCTTTGCATGATATTTGTCAATTATACATGCTTTAACTTCAAACATGCTATAAATCTTCAAGTATCTATGAGATGTCTGCATATTTCATGGATTTTTCTTTTGATTATCTATTATTTGCAATTGTGATGGTGAACTATTCTGAAATTAAAAGAAATGTAAATGAAAACTTCAAATTATGATGAATCTTCAGCTATTGAGCCACATACACACTTGATACAGTCATGAGAAGGAAGAAATCAAACCATATTTTTACCAGGATGTTCCACAGCTAGATATAGATGATGCAAACTTCAAAGGATGAGGAATGAGAACAATATATGTAGACTGATGAGCACTCCAAGGGACGCAGCAAATCAAAGCATATATCAAGAATTCAGACACAGATTACTCAAAATTTATGATGATTTGTAATCAAACAGGTCTCCTCTTTCATTACGTATGCAAAATTATGTACGCTTACAATAACTTTGAAATAGGCCCTGAATATTTTAGCAAACAAATTTCAATTAAGCTTTGAATATTCAAAATAAGGCATCCCTGCACCTTTTATAGAATAAGGTGATGGAGCGGTTACACATGATCTACGATCAAGATTTATCTAGTAAGATCAATGGTGCACATTCTTTTGACTTGCTAAACTTCATCTCGTGGCATAGGTTTCCAACTGGCAACCATCTAGGTAACTTATTTTCTGCTAAGTACCTGATGCAGATATTCCCTTTGTAGTGCATCTTCATCTACTCATCAGGTTCTTCTTCTTCATCTTCATGATCATCATGATCATCGCTTTCCATGTCTTCATTATCCTGATGAATGTCACCCTATATATGGACCTGCATGGTTGTCCTAATATTTTCATATATTTCCATTATTCTTTCAATTTCTCCACCATCTTGAGTTTTGGCTTTGCTGATGGCATGCTTATGTGCTTGGAATTTATCCCTGAGGGTTTCCAATTTATTTTTCCTGTTGCTCAATGTTTCATTGTAGTTCTCCACCTTGATCTTGATCCTCATGATCTTATTCATTGCTTCTTTTATTAGGTGGTTAAGAGGGTCATCAGCCATCAGTTGGAAGTTATTATGCAGAGCTTTTATAGCAAAGTCTATGTCTTGATTCGTAATCTTTCCTTCTACTTTTCTCTCTAAAGCCTCCAGGATTTTTGCTTCAAATGACATCATGTCATGCAACTTCATACTGATATCTTTTAATTTATTGCTACACCTATTCAATACATAATTTTCAAACCTGATGTCTTTAATCCAAATATCTACCAACATGGTAGTGTTATTATCCAGCACCTGATGATTTATTAGGACCTGAGGATTTATGCGCTTTATTTGGCTCAAATCACTCAAGGCTTTCTCCAACTGGAATGACCTTCTCCTAACCTCAGTCTATAGTTTATCAACTTTTCTCCATGAGATACCCAAAGAATTCCACCTCTGCAAGGAGGCTTTCACTACTTCTTCAACTCCTATAAGTGTGGATGACATCCACTTTCTCATAATCACTGACTCATGCTTCATAAGGTCTAATTTATTGACCTCTTCCTAAGAAATCATAGTCAATGGGATTGCCTGGTCTGATACTGTATTATCAGGGTTAATTAACCCTTTTATGTATGCATGCAGCTGGGCAATGTGCTCTTTATGCTGCTTATTCTTCTCTTTTTCTCTCTTCACCTTTTGGGTTAAGGAATCAATTATATATTTTCCTTCCTGACCCTCTTGGTCTTCATTGGCAAACCCCAAGTCCACTATTGTAATCTGGAATTCTTCCAGGGTGATCTTGCCTTTCTCCTTTTCAACTGTAGGAAATGCTACCTGGGCAGTCCTTCTGCCCATAGCAAGATCTCTTCTGATGGCAGATGTTAATCTCGCCTTCCTCTTTGGCTTCATAATGGTTTCTGAGAATAATGCCAAAACATCAAATTCTTGAATTTCAAAACCAAGTTCCATACCTATCTCTTTCTCAAGCCATTGAGATATTTGATCTCTGGATCCTTGTTGTCGATCATCATCATCATGTCCACCCTGATCTCCTGTATCTGCATCTATTCTTGATGGAGAGGGTGACTTCCTCATTTCTTCCTCATGACGATCTTCATGAGCCTGATCTTGTTCTACTTCCTCTTCCTAAGGAGTCTTTTCTTGCGGTGGAGGATCTTGTGGTGCATCCTCTTTTGTTTCATCCATCTTGGTAATTTTCTCATCCTGAGGCACATTCCTATCTGCGAATACCATTGTATCTGACCTAGGTGCATTAACCTGGTCTTGGATCACACTCTAATCTGTACCTATTAGATCTACCTCTTGAGTCCTTAGGTCATCATGACCTGATATTTCTTCATGACCCGAGGTTTCTTGAGTCCGGGGGGCATCATCAGCTGATGTATTTTTATCTTCCCCACCCTTTTGTTGAACTTCTACTATTTTGGGCTCATCAAATATATCTTGTTGTTGTTGTCCCATATCTGGAGTATTGCTTTCTTCCTCCGCCACCTTGGGTATCTCAACATTTTCTATCTTATCAGGTGCACTTGCTTGATGTTCAAGACTATCATCCTCCCTGTGTGTTAGGTCAATCACTGTAGGGCTAGTCACCGGATCCACTAACTTATCAAACCTGATTTGTTGGGCTGCCCTCTCTGGGCTATCTTCTTTCTCTCACTCTGCTTGCTTCAGCTCTTCCAATATCACCCTCTATGAGGATAGTGTTCCTTGTGGAGTTATACGAGTACTTGAAGCAAGGGCCTCCATTTTCTGAGAAGTTGCATTTTCTACCACTTCATCATCTGATATGTCCATAGTCTCCTCTAGTGAGACAAGACCGCCTTGACTTGCTCTAGTGGTATCTTTTATTTACTCTTCAGCCTTCTCAGTTTTAAACTGTATAATGGTAGGAAGTGGTACTTCATGCTGCAATTCTTTCCTAAACACTTCACTACCTGCTCCCCTTAACATTACAGTGTCATGTCTTATTTCACCCCTCATATGCGTTCTTGGTTTCTTAGGGGTGGATGCCATTGTGGGCGCCTTCCTTTTCCTAGCGACCATCATGGGGTCATCTTCTGTAGGCTCTTTAGTCACTGGGTCTTCCTCAGTAAGGATATCTTCTTCTTCATGTTGCCTTGAGGATTGGTCTACATCCTGTATTTCTTTAGTGTTTACAACCGGCCTCATGATCCTTTTGGTCTTTTGCTTATCCTTTGGAGGTGGTGCAGATGAGGCTGATGTCTGTTCGGATGCAGATGCATCCTCATCTGGTATATCAATTCTTTCAATTATTACTCCCTTAGGTGTATCATCAGTTTTCTTCCTCCCTCTGGGAGTTCCTTTTCCTTGTTTATGGGGTGGCAACCTTTCTCCATTAGATTTTCTCTTCTCTCCAAGAAAGTCATCATATTCCTCATCAGGATATTCCTGCCTTTTCTTTTTGTTATCTACTATGATGGCCATCCCCTTCTTCTTCAGTATATTTATTTGTGCATCAACCCATGCTTCAGTCAACTATAGCACACCACCTGTAAACCTATCTAATGAAATATCTTCAAGCTGTGTTAGGTCAAGGGCCGAAATGGTGACATTATACACCTTCTTCTCTTCATATTCATTTGATAATAACCTGCCATCATCTTTCTTCAATTCTGCAGGCACTGGAATGCAATCAAATGTCCTGATTTGGTTGAGGGTGAGTCTCTGATATTTTCTTCTTCTGACCTTAGCCTCATCCTCACAATCAGCCCAAAAATCTTCTAAATGCTTCTTATGTATAGGCTGGCCTAGGATCTTTTGCATTCTTCCATAAGGGTCATATGATCTGGCCAATAGGAATGGCTATAAATTCATCAGATTCAGACCACCTAGGGCTTTCTTTATGTTTTTTGAATTAGGGCATATATACCACCCTATAGTCACTAGAAACAATACTGGAGGTATTTTATTGTTTGCTTTATATGCATCCAGTATTATTGATACTTGTCTTAGAAACTCCATGAGGATTACCCCATCAATGGGGTACCTGGGTAACATTAAGGGCCATCCCTCAAAACCTTCTACTCTAATGTGGGAGAATGTGGCAAACTGGATAAACCAGGCACCATGTCTGTATATCATTTCTTGAGTTTCAATCTTTTAGTTCTATCTTCCTCCATTGTTCTGACCAGATGCATGGAAAATGAATCATTCACTAATTTGTAATCATGGAGATAGTGTGCTCTTTGTAACTGAGGATAATGATCCCATATATGGGCATCATTCAAACTGCCACCAATCTTTCTGACTGTGGTGCGTGCATCAAATGTACCTTTATATGCACATGAATATACAATATATGAGGTCATATGAAATGAACAGTCCAAGCCTCCTAGGTTCATTAGTTTTTCATCTAGGGCATCACTAATGATCTTAGCCCATAGTGGCTTGTTTTCTGTAGAGAGGCACATTATGATAACTCCATACATCCAGTCTTTGAAGCTTCCAGCATTAGGATGGCCTGTCATCCTACTGAGCAGGGCAATCATATATTGATACTCATCATCAAAGTCAAACTTGTACATGTGCACTGGTAATTTGGTAGCAGCAGTGTAAGGACTATTCTTTGATCTCCATTGATACATCCTCTTTCTCACATTCTTCTTGTTGTTGGTATATTCAACTTCCAGTTTCTTTAGATCCATACTAACTACCTTTTTCCCAACTGGAAGGTTGCAAGTAAAAGTAATTCCTTTGATAGACAAGTCTGCATATACCCTTCCATGTTTTTCTACCCTCCTTGTCTTAGGGTTATAGTTTCTGGCACACTCAACTATTAATTCTGGAGTTTCCATGGTGTAAGGAAATCTAGTTGCATACCACATTCCTGATATGAAAATGCTGTCTAGTAGGGAACTTTCTCTGTCTTCGCCCATCTTGGTCGACCATGCTGCCAAATCTGTGTTTCCTTGGTGAGTATCTCTGATGATGCCAAACTTGAACTGCACTCCTTCTGGTTGAGCAAACATAGGTTTGAGAAATTCTGCATTAGACTTGTTCTTCCTGATGTCTGCCATGGCTTCCTGCAATAAACACAACTGGTCTTATGATAACATCCACTTGCTTGCATATATAGCATTTAACTTTTATGGTATCATGCATATTACATTTATTAACCTTTATTTCACCATGATATGCATACTTACAAAGCTAAATCATATGGAAAATATACTACCTGGCCATGTAGAAAATGACAATAGGAGTGTTTTAACTACTTACCTGATAACGCTTATCTCCTGAATTAAGCTGATGATTATGAAAAGGGCTCAAATGGTGATGATGATCATGCGTTCTGTTCTATTGTAGGTTGTATGGGTCCGCAGGTAACTCGTATGAGGATTTGAACGTCCTGTGCTCTGTAAATTCTCATTTTATCACAAGGTAAAATGAAAATAACCTTATAAACTCACTTTTATCCTCATTATTAGGGCAAACTTAGGGCAAAGCAAGGTAAATTCGATCATAACCATTGATCTTCTGCCAAAAATCTACGGACCCTACTAGGTGTTTAGATCATTTTCATAATCGGATGGATTCCACCTACTGCATTTATGTGCATTTAATGTCATGGGGTAAGATGAGGGGGTGATCTTCAGAACATCAGGTGATATTCAAATATTGGGTCATGTTTTAAAGATTAGGATGATGTTTGAGATATGACCCCTCAAGACTAAAATGAACCCCTTCCGAAAGATTAGGATGACGTCACCATCATATTATTGTAAAAGGGGAATTGCTTGAAACATACCTCTGCGAGGCGAAAAGATGATGATGTTATCATCAGGGTGATTTTCTTTGTTTATCAGGACTGGATGACATCATCGGCATATTGGTTGCAGGGTGATATTTTGCGACAGGTTGATATTTGAAAGATAGGGTGATATTCATAATATCGGGTGATATTCAGAATATGACCCCCACAAAATATATGAAGCTGGCTGACAGGTAACTACCTCTATCACGTAAAATTGACATCCGGATCCCCGGACAAATGATTATCAGGTGATATTGTTGGATCAAGGTGATCTTTCATAAGATGACTGATACTTGTAATATGACCCCTCCCTCGAAATATCAGGTTTGACCGAAACTTTGACTTGTCATAACTTTTGTTCCCTAAAGAATATCAAGGTGATCCAAAAGGCAAACCTGCATGAAATTTTGTACTCTTTCCAATCATGAGGTTTTTAACATGAAATATTAACTTTGACTAACTAACCTCATCATGATGACTTACCCAGCCCCTTATGTAGGATCACCTGCATGACTTACTTTTACCAGATGGCCAAAAAGTAGGAAAACCCAAGCCAAGCCAAGCAAAAAGTTGGGTCCCTATTTTGTCAAGTCAAAATGGGGCATGTTGTGTAACCACACAATAGGAAGAAGGCAAATGGAAATGGAGTAAAGGAAAAAAGGTCATAAAAATGGAACACATTTTGTACCCAACAACTTCAGGATAAACCTTGTGAAGAAATTCTCCTATTGAGTCCCAAAGTGTATTATAAAATTCTCAAGGAAACCTATCACAACCAGAAGCTTTATCATTGGCCATGGTGAAGAGAATTTCATGAAGCTTAGCAATAGAGAGAAATCGATCACAAAACACATGTTGATTAGAAAAGAGCCAACAAGAGACAACCGTGAGGCACTCCTACAAGGCATGATCATTTTCAGGAGAATTCTCTTGGGCTTTGAAAACATGTTCATAATGGTGAACAAAGTCCTGGAGAATGTCTAGGAGCTTCTTGAGCACATGTTGACCCTCATAAATTTGGTTAATGGTTTGAGAGGAATGAAGAGCTTGAAAAAATTACTTGGAAGCTTTGTCACCAATTTTGAGCCAATGAAACTTAGTCTTACTATGAGCACCTCAAGTTGTATAGTTATTAGTAATCTATTTCTACTAATGAATCTCAACCACCCGCCATTGAATTTTAATGGAAAAGGGATTGGCTTCAAGCATAGTGGTGGCTTGGTGAAGTTTTGAGGTGGTGGCCTTGTTTGAATGATGGTGAAAGAAAGATAGTTGGCATCCATAGATATAGAAAAATGAGACATGCATTTGATGACATATTTCAGCGAATCCATCCATCCTATTTGCTAAGTGGGCCTTAGTTTAAGATTCCAAATCTATCTAGTATGAGACAACATGGGTTGATGAGTTAGCAAGGATGTGTTAATAAAATTTGAGTCTTTCTAACCTTGGGAAGAGAATACTATCATTCAATGTGAAATCAAATAGGCCAGTGATCTCTCACCATGTGCCATGATATAAATAGATCATTAGAAATCATGGGTAGAGATTTTAAAATTAAGAGATAATGTAGATTTTAAAATTAAGTGATAATGCAACACAAATAGGGATGATAAAATGTATAATTAATCAAGAAATCTACACAATGATTTGAATTCTCAGAAAGGTTACATCTTGGGCATAAAGTGCATGTTGCAACTCAATGAGTTGGTGAATACTAGATTATTCCTCATATGAGAATCAATTTTATACTCAACCCCTTCATGGCCATCAAGCTATTGAAATGGCACTCCTTGTCTTATTTCTAGGATCCTCTTATTATTATTAGCTAGAGGGAAGATTCTCCACTCTCTCTCATTCAATCTCCATCATTCATCCACTATCAAATCTTAACTGTTCACATCCTCAACTAGGCATATATAAATTCCTCTTATCAAATCAAACATCAGCACTATATATAACTTGACTTAGTTATAAACCTATGATTTTAACATAATATGATCATAGGAACTCGTGTTCTAAAATGAAAACATAATTTTTGTCTTTCCTCTGCATTTGCATGATAGCTATGAACTCATAGTAATGTATTTTCAGCTAATAGAAAACTAAAATAGCTTGAGTAAACATGGTTGAAGGATAATTTTTCTATAGACCAGAGTCTCTAATAAGATCAAAGATAAACATAACATTTACTATGCTTTCTATGTCCTAACAAGCAACATAGTTTTGCTATGGGTTGTAGATACAACACAAAGGCACAAAAAAGATAATTGCATGGTATTCCCATTGTTAACAACATCATTCTAATGTTTAAATACTATAGTTTCCAACTATCATTTGAAGACAAAAACACTTATCAAACAATTGGTCTCCATGCCTTTTACAAATAGAGTGCAGTTTCAAAACTAAAGAAAATAATTTCCTTACTTTCCATGTAACTATGATGGCTTAGTTTCTAGGATCACAAGATCATTGTTTGGATAATCCTAAATACTTTACTCTATGTAAAACATATTTGGAAGCTTATATCGAATATAACTATTTGCAAGTTAAGAATGAGATAAAAGCTTAACGTGATGATTTCTGAACTTGCACTAGTTTCTTCCTTTCCACCTAAACTAGGATATGCTTTCTTGTGCATTAGACTCCCTTCTACATATTCTCAAAGATCACAACTTCTATGGATATAATATCTGAGTTCACTCTTAGTGCTATCCCCACAGGTATACAAGATCTCAGAGCTCTATCTTTCTCTGTGGATACAGTATGATAACCCCACTCTTGAACTGCTAAGACTGATATTCCCCTCCACATACTCCTACCTCCTTGCATAGCTTCTTAAAAAGGCTTTATTCAATTCCATCCCCCATGGTTTGTCTTCTCAAAATCAAGCCTATAAAAACTCTCTACGATGGCATGCAGGTATTAAAGAGGTTAATGGTCATCACAGATCACTTCTCAAATAGTTTGAAACACTCTTCCATACTCTCTAAGCCATCATGGAGTATAGGAAATTAACTTTCCATAAGGTCACATAGTAGTTGGCATTAAATATGCAAATTTACCATGTAGCCTCTAAAAATTCAACATCTACCAAGTATAAGCGTATAATATTATACTTATAGATCATATTAAATATAGGACTATATATATATAGTATACAACATATACTAACATTGTTTTTATCACTCAACATGTTATGAGAATGGGGTCAAGGTATTCTCCCCATCTCAATCTTGTGTAAACACAAAAATAGATAGGTTATCATAATGAAATTTCAATCAGAAATTACCAATAATGAAATAGTTTAACAACTATCGACCATTCCTTGTCAACAGTCATACTATCCTGACTTAGTTCTCGACAAAACCTACGCTAATGGATCTTGACAACAAATTGATAATTGTCAAGTTGAAACCAAACTTAGACCAAATAGGTTGAACATAACTTACCAAACTCGACGAAGGTTCCCTAACTGTGAAAGCACGAAACTTAGATGGTAACAATTTGTTCTTATCTAAAAATCTATTCTCTTCTCTCTGATGATGCTCTCCCTCTCTTTCTTAGAGGGTGGAAAAACATGTTTCCTAATTACAACTTACAATCATCAAACTAAGATTAGTGTATCATTAGCCAATTCATAAACCTTATGAATAAATAATCATGACATCATATAATCACATGTCTAAATTCTAAACATATAAACACAATCTAATGATATCATTGATTTATCCTGACATTTTCACATAAGGTCAAATCATTATTTCATGCAAAATTATCTACTAATTACATACAAGTAAAAAGTAAAACATAGTCAAAATTTGGAGTGTGACAAATAATTAAACTAAATCTATTGATGTTAGTATTTTTTTTTGGTTAAGTGTTGTGGAATGGGGCCATGTTTCAACTTGTAGAAAATATGTACCTTCAATCATATGGCCAACAAAGCTTGATCTTCATCAACAATGAACATGTTATCATTGAGATTGCACCCTCTTGTTTCCCTGTGATACAATGGGAATAGCTTCTAAGTGTGGGACCTTATAAAACTTGAAGCTAAACCTCCAGATGAAGGGATGGTTTTGTTAGAAATGAAAGAAACACTACTTCAATGGAAATCTAATTCAAAATAAATTTTGGCAATCTTTAAATGTGCATTAACAATGGAGATTGTAACAAAACTTAAAACCCACTACAGAAAAGATGTCAAACATGAAGAACTCAACACAAGACAGGGTGTTGCCATAACTTTCTAGGACATCTTGATTTTTGCTGAAATCACATATTTTTAGAAAATATAATGATTTAAGCCTTAAAATGTTCCATTTACAGGATTTTAATTGAAGAAGGTTTGATCAAACTCCCTTAGATTCAAACCCCCTTGGATAGAACCTCTCTAGTTTTAAACCATACCTATAATGGAGTCTCATCTACACCTATCAAAATGCTGATAAAACACCACTTTTGATTTACCTTTTGGGGGATCAAATGAATTCATTTAAAATTTATGTTTTGTAAGTATGTAGTCCTTATTATAAGCTTCCCAAAAAGTATAATTTTAAATATATTTAATTTGATTATTATATTTATTTTTTATTTCTTGTGAATGTAGGTTTTTCTCCGAACATCAAGTTCTATGTTCTACACACATGGAAAATTAGTAAATTAGTGAAAAAAAAATCTAAAAAATATCTATGCCCTAGGTATTGATGTCCCTATTTCAATAAAAAAAGAAAAATTGAATTTTGACACATATAGAAAAAGTTATGTTTTATGGAATACGCCTATGTCTAAATTATAATTGGTTTGACTTCAAAACTTAAATAAAAAAATATTCAACAAAACATTATGAAACTAAATGTATTCTTTATATATTGGTGTTACCAATCTAAATTCAAAAGAATTAGAATTTTATCATTTGTAGAAAAAAGGTATGTGCTATGGAATACACATCAATTTAAAAAAATGTTGTTTGCTATTAAAAACTAGTTATCAAAGGAGATGCAAAAAAATTTACAATTTAACTCCAATTTTTTTTAAAAATATATATTTAGAATCTACAAACAAAATCTCACAAATCTCTAGTTCACATCATCTTCAATTTCCTAACGGTTTAGCGGCTATTGGTGTCAAAAAGTGAAGATTTAGTTCAAAATGTTGATTTCAATGTCAAGTTTGGCCAAAAAGTGTAACCCATTATTGTGGGATGACACAGTGTTTAACATGGAGAAAACCCTTATGGGTAAAAAACTCCACAGGAAAGAGGCCCAATGTTTGTATTAATTTACAAAAGATTGTACAATACAACAACACCACCAATCCCTCCTTCAGTCTTCAATCTGACAACATTCTGGCAGCACCTGAGTACCTAAAATCTATATTGTAGCAACAAATACATGGAAAATACTTATAGAAATGTTTTCCAACTCATCTTAGGCGTTCACCTTCTCTCTCATGAGATTCCCCAACATGAAAACATTAAATGCCATCTTACAAGCACCTTCCACTTGTCCAAAAACAACCATGCAAAGGTTGGGTGCCCAAGACTAAATCTGGCCTCTTACAACATCTTATGATGTGTCATAACTACATCATAGATTCCACAAAAGAGTATCTTTCCAAGATAGGAACCTTGGGCTAAACATAGCAACTTACAACAAATAAATATCCGTCATATGCATCATAGTGTCATAGAATCTTATGACAACTTGCATCTGTCATAAATTCTTTACATGCACCCACCAAACATTATGATGTGTGTCATACATGCTGAAAATAGTAGATTCTCCCAAGGTGGCACCTACACTCATTTACTTTGAGTTTTTACATTTTCCAATAGTAAATGTCACTCCATAATTACCTTCGGTTACTCTGAAATTACCCCTGCCAGTGAAACTAGTACGTCTCCTTGTGGATAATTACAAATTACATATAATAAATGGAAATAAATAAAATATTGGGATTTACAAGGTTGATGATACCTTATCCCAACATTCTCTCACTTGACATTATACATTGTAAATCAACACATAGGAAATCAAATGAAAAATAATCAAGCACTAGAAATAAGGCCCATGGTCTCTCTGCACCACACAAACTTCTTTGTGTTCACAAGTTTGGTCAATGAATCTGCCACATTCTCTTGAGTGTCTATCTTCTTCAACTCAATCTCTCCATTTGCAACCAACTCTCAAACAAAGTGATACTGAACATCAACATTCTTAGTCTGAGCATGATACATGGGATTCTTGGCCAAACAAATAGCACTCTGGCTATAACAACCAATCCGAATGATCCTGCAATCAAATCTAATACTTGTGCACAGTCTCCTCAACCAAACTGCCTCCTTAGAGACATGAGTTGTATCCATATACTCTGCTTCTATGGTGGACAAAGCAACTATGGGCTGCCTCTTACTCATCCAACTCACTACACCTCCAAATAGAGTAAACACATAGCCACTAGTGGACCTTTGACTATCGAAGTCACCTACCCAATTTGCATCAACAAAACCCTATATGTCCAAAGATTTATCAGCACTATCAGTACCAAAATAAACTAAATAATGGTTAGGAGTACCTACAAGATATTTAAACACCATCTTCGCATAATTCCAATGCTGTCTACTAGGGTTAGACATAAATCTGCTCAAAACTCACACTGCTTGGGCAATATCTGGT
Organism: Cunninghamia lanceolata; assembly: GCA_027924645.1. Taxonomy (NCBI): domain Eukaryota; kingdom Viridiplantae; phylum Streptophyta; class Pinopsida; order Cupressales; family Cupressaceae; genus Cunninghamia; species Cunninghamia lanceolata. Next base: position 10,420,122 of record BSBN01000391.1, on the reverse strand, counting down.
CTAGTGCAAAACATTGTATACATCAAACTCCCTACAACACTAGCATATGGCACATTAGACATATCCTCAAAATCATCTTTAGTCTTTGGACACATATCTAATGAAAGATTAGCACCAATGGGTAAAGGAACTCTAACTAGGTTACAGTCCTGAAAACTAAACCTCTGCAAAATAGTATTCACATACTTATTTTGTGATAACCAAAGCTTTCTATTAACTCTATCCCTCCTAATCTCCATTCCCAGAATATACTTGGCAGCACCAAGATCCTTCATTTCAAATGCACCTAAAAGTTGGGCTTTAAGCTCATTGATCATACCCTTAGTATTGCTGAAAAACATGTCATCAACATACAAAGCAATAACCAGTATAGAATTGTCAACTCAATGAATGTAAACACAATGATCCTCCTCGCTTCTAACAAAACCCAATTTCAAAAAAAATGAGTCAAACTTTTGATACCACATTCTAGGGGACTGTTTCAGACCACAAAGAGACCTCTTTAACTTGCAAACCCAATGTTCTTTTTATTTTACCTCAAAACCTATAGGTTGTTGCATATAAATTTCTTCTTCAAGATCTCCATGCAAGAACACAGTCTTAACATCTATTTGCTCAATCTCTCAATCATAAGCTACAATAATTGATAAGAGAAATCTAATAGAAGTTAATTTAGCAATAGGAAAGAAAATTTCACCAAAATCAATTCCCTCTCTCTGGGAGTAGCCCTTGGCTACTAGTCTAGCCTTGTACTTCTCCAATGACCCATCTACTCTAAACTTCTTATTGAAGACCCACTTACAACCTATGGACTTTCTTCCTTTGGGCAAACGGACAAGATCCCAGGTGTTACAAGAGTCTAAAGCCATCATCTCCTCCTGCATGGCTAATTGCCAAGACTCACTATCATCTATAGAAATAGTTTCACTGTAGGATCTAGGTTCATCGTTAGTACTCAATAAAGCATATACACAACATAAATCTAGTGGGCTATACTTGTCAACTGGATTCTGTTGTCTTGTGGATCTCCTCAAGGGTGGAGTACTCATTCTTCTGCATGATCATCTACACCATTTTCTTTTGTAACAATAGATTCATCTTCATCAAAACTACTCAAATCTTCTTCTTCTTCTTCATCCCCCAATCCATCATTCTATTCTTCCTGAGGTGCATCTTGTTTCTCTAACTCAAAGTGCACTCTCTTTACCTTTTCATCTTTTTCTTTTGGCTACTCAGGTTTAAAAATAGCTCTAAGTTCCCTGAAAATAACATCTCTAGAAATGATAATCCTATGGGTTAGTGGATTCCAAAGCTTATAACCTTTGACATTATCACCATATCTAATGAATGTACACTTTTCAGCCTTTGGGTAAAATTTAGATCACTTTTCCTTAGGCACATGAACAAAAGCCTCAAAGACAAAAACCCTTAAATGTGACAAAGAAGATTTCTTACCTGTCCACATTCATAAGGTGTCGAATCAAGAGCCTTACAAAGAGATTTGTTTATCACACAGCCTCTGCCCAAAAGCATTTATCCAACTATGCATCACTAAGCATACTTCTGGCCCTTTCCATGATTGTTTGGTTCATCCTTTCTGCAACACCATTCTGTTGTGGTGTATACGGAGTTGTCTTTTGTCTGATTATACCTGCATGCTTGTAAAACTCATCAAATTACTTAGAGAAATATTCCCCTCCATTATCAGAACTTAATATTTTAATCTTTAAACCTAATTAGTTCTCTACTAAGAATTTGAATTCCTTAAACTTAGTGAAAACTTCATATTTATGTTTCATAAAATAAATCCATGTATATCTGGATACATCATCAATGAAGGTGACAAAATAATGAGATTTTCCAATAGATTCATTATCCGCAAGTCCAAACACATCCGTATGAATAATTTCTAATTTCTCTTTTGCTCTATTACTTCCCGAAGGAAATGATTTTTTGTTTTGTTTACCAAACACACAATGCTCACAAAAATCAAAATGCTCATCATAACAAGAGAAACTGTCCAACAATTCTTTATTCTTAATAGTTTTTAATACATTATTGCTTGTGTGGCCCAATCTGCAGTGCCATAACATACAAGTGTTTTCAAAAGCCTCAGAAACATAAGAGGCATTACAAACTATAGTGGCTTCAAGCTTAAACAAGTTCATGAATCTCTTCCCTTTCACTACCACCAAGTTCCCTCTCACCAATCTGCAGCCATGCTTGTCAAATGTCACATGCATTCCCAAATCAATCAACTTTGAAACTGAAATCAGATTTCTAGCTAATCTAGGAACATGCAAAACACTAGGGAGGGTTTTAATCCTCCCATCATTGAAACACAATAATACCTTTCCTTTCTTGACAATCAGATATGAAGAGTTGTCACCAAGGTAGATATTACCTCCATTATATTCTTCATATGTGGAGAACCATTCCTTATGTGAGGTCATATGAAATGAGCATCCTGAGTCAACCAACTAGTGATCATTAGAAATAATATTACATGGAGAAAGTAAAACATCTTCACCTGCATTCGAGGACTTATTCGAAGCACTCTCCCACTATTTCTTGGGGTTTCTGCACTCCTTCACATGTCCCCTTTTACCATAGTTCAAACACTTAACTCTGTTCTTTTTACCAGAAGTCTTAGACTAGCCCTTGGACTTGTCCTTATCCCCTTTCTGATCTCCTTTAGGTCCCCTTTCCTTAGACCTTCCCCTAATACTGAGAGCATCACCTGAACTATTCAAACTCTTCTTCCTCAATTCCTGTGACAGTAAAACTACAACAAGGGCATCCAACTTCAGATCTGTGAGGTTAGTAGTGATAGCAAGGGTAACTTTCTCCCAAGACTCAGGTAAAGAACAAAGAAGTTAGATACATTTATCTTCCTCATCAACCTTAACATCTACTGAAGCAAGCTGACTCATCAACAAATTAAATGAATTTAAATTCTCTGTACCTGACTCACCATCTTTCATTTTCAAGGAAAATAATTTTCTTTTTAAGTAAAGTTTATTTACCATACTCTTGGCTTGATAAATCTCACCCAAACTTTTCTACAATTTGTGTGCAGACTCTTCCTTTGCAACATTCAATAGGACAGAATCTGACAGACACAAACGAATGGTTCCCCATACCTTTTATCTAGTTTTTCTAATGCAGAGCCACACAACAACAACTTACAAATAGGGTGAAAAACCCATTAAACCCACCAAATAGATAATACTATTTCCTATCGGCAACACATCCATTATCAGCCACCTTCAAAATCCTCATACCGATCGCCACCCTCTTACCGATGAATTATCTCCCTTTCACCTACCAGTAGTATCATCATATTTGGTGAACACAATTATCCTCCTAATGATAACTATTCACCTTACCGCCAAACTTTATCTGTAGCATCATGATGTTCGTCATCATCTGCACCTTTTATCAGTAGGATATAAAATATCAGGTTCCTCCCATATATCCTGATGATGACAACCTCATGCACCTCTCTTCTGATGCTTACATCACCCTAATATTCGACCCACTTACACAACCAGCATCAGGATATAACTTATTAGGTGATATTTGGAATGTCTTGATGACGATGACGTCACATGCACTGTTACTTCCTTCGATGTCTACGTCACCCGGATATAAGACTCATTTATATACTTCGCAGCATGATGTGAATTGTCAGATTATACTGTAATATCCTGATAATGATCCTGAGATCTATGTGATCCTCAGCTACCTGATGTTCAAACAAAAGATGATCCTCCTCCTTTCTTTGGCAAATGTGACTTTGACTCACTGTTGACCTATTTGATTGTACCTTCACTTGCGTGTATGCTCCAGCATACAACAATGATATGTGGATTATGGATACACATGAAATGATGATCTTGAAGATGATATATACAAGAAATATATATCCAAACTATTTTATCCTGATGCCTTCAAAACAGGCATTCTCCATAAGTTTCAAGACCCGATCCAGACAACGATATGCGCATAGATGCAAATGCGATATACACAATCTGTAATGTCACATGCGAATGCTATATATCCGTCAAATGTATATTTTGACAAAACTCTCAGAACTTCACAGTTTCACAGAGAAAGCATGTCAATCAGGCCAGATCATTTCCTGAGCAATTCAAGCTTAGAATTTATCCTTCTAAACCCTAGCACATGAGGATGCTAGGATAATTCACAGCATGCTAACAATCGATCCCATGAACATGAAATGCATAAACAGAGAAACAAAAATGTAAACTAAACTATGATACATGCCCATTCCACTGATTCAGAGAATCAACCAGTGGAATGGTTGGATGAATCCATTTGCCCGTAACCAAAAAAGAATCAATACACAGATAGCTTGTAAACCAGACAAATGAAACCAATGGGATCTCTTACTTTCAAATTAGAATTGCATACAGATCTCACAGTCCCACTATGTTACAATGTCGCTAATTCTTCATAGAAACTAACAGTTATCAACTATTCATTGTCTCCTATCAATTCCTCTATATCTAAAACAAAAAGAACTAGGGTATAAATATCTATGTTTTAGGAGTACTACCAACTCGATTCCCAGTGGTTGGGAGACTTCCAAGTGGCTGGGAGAAGATAGCTAAGACAACTGGCATAACAAACTTCTAACTACCAGTACATCCTCCTAGATCGATCTAAAACATAAGAATTGGTCCAATGGACCTTATTACATCAAGAAGTCAAACATACTATAAATAGACTTATGTTCTGTTTTGCAGGGGTGCTCCTGCACCATACTCCCCAGGAGAAGAAATCTCAAGTCCTCTTGAGATGAGAGTATATAGATCTGCACCATGTTTCTAGATTTGCTCTTCAGTCATCCACACTACTTCTGAATCAGGTTTTCCCTGCCAAGACACCAAATACTCCAAATAGTTTTTGTTCCATGTCTTCTTGATCACTCTTGTGTCCAAAACCTTCTGCAACTGTGGTGGATCATGTTTGGGAATGTCATCAGCTGCTGTATCCTGTAGGAGTTTTTGTTCTTCATCTGGATTATGTTTGTATGGAGTTAAATCACATACTTTGAATATAGGTGATAAACCAAGCTCTGGAGGGAGTTGTATCTTATAAGCATTATGTCCATGCTTTCTCAAAATCTGACATGGTCCAATCTTCCTTTGCATGAGTTTAGTATATTTTCCCTTAGGAAGTCTTTCCTTCTTCAAATGAACCCATACTAAATCTCCAACATCAAACTGTACATCCTTCTTCTTTTTATCAGCATATTCTTTATACTTCAAGGTAGTTTGTTGTAGCTGGATCTTTACTTGATCAAGAACCTTTTTATGGCTTCTACAAAAGCTTCTCCCTCTGCACTAACAGGGTCTACTATAGGTAGATCTCTCAATTCCAAAATTCCTCTTGGACGCATACCATACACTATCTGAAAAGGTGATTTCCCTGTACTCCTATTGACAGTATCATTATAGGAAAATTCTACCTGAGATAGGATATTATCCCACTTTTCTCCATGCTATTTTGTCAAACATCTGAGCAAATTCCCTAAGGAACGATTTACTACTTCAGTCTGTCCATCCATTTGAGGATGATATGCGGATGAGAGACAAATTTGTTCCAAGTTTCTTCCACAAAGTTCTCCAGAAATGACCAATAAACTTCACATCTCTATCTGACACTATGCTCAATGGCAACCCATGGATTCTGACAATTTCCTTGAAAAACAAATCTGCGATGTATGAAACATTAGCAGTGGTTTTGCATGGCAAGAAATGTGCCATTTTGCTGAATCTGTCCACTACAACAAAAACACTGTCAAACCCTTTCCTTGTCCTTGGTAAACCCAAGACAAAATCCAGACTTATGCTTTCCCATGGTCTGGAAGGAATGGGTAATGGCTGATATAAACCTACATTAGTTGATCTTCCTTTTGCTTTCTGACATATCACACATGTCTCTACAAACTTTCTGACATCTAATTGTAACTTAGGCCAATAGTAATGTCTTCTAACAAGATCAAGAGTCTTATCCAAACCAAAATGACCTACCATAGCTCCACAATGTTTCTCTTTAATGATGTTCAACCTCATAGAACACCTTGGAATACACAACTGTCCACCTTTGAACAACAATCCATCCTGGATCAAAAATTTAGAGAACTCAGCATGATATTTATCTCCAAAAGAAATACATACCTGAATATCTCTCCAAAATCTTCATCATCAGCATACATGGTCTTCAATGAATCAATTCCAACACTTTCTAACTGAATCTGGTTGACTGTTAGAGCTCTCCTACTCAAGGCATTTGCTACCTTATTCTTGACTCCTTTCTTATGCTTCAATGTAAAAGTAAAAGCATGTAAAGTTTCTACCCATTTCATGTGTCTGTGGTTCACCTTTTCCTAGCTGTTGATAAAACTTAAAGCCTGATTATCTGTGAATACTATGAATTCCTTTGGCATCAAGTAATGCCTCCATTTCTTGAGTGACTGGACTAAAGCATACATTTCCAAATCATATGATGAATACCTCCTTTTAGCATCATTGAGCTTCTCACTGAAAAATGCAATTGGCCTTCCTTCTTGGCTGAGTACTGCTCCAATGGCCATGTGACTGGAATAAAATTCTACCTAAAAGATCTTGTGAAAGTCTAGAAGTGCAAGGACTGGCTGATGTGCCACCTTCTTCTTCAATGTTTCAAAAGAATCATCTGCTCCCTTAGTCCAAGCAAATCTGCACTTCTGTCCTCCTTTTATGGTATCAAGCATGGGTGCACAAATATGACTAAACCCTCTTATAAACTTTCTGTAGAAGGTTGCTAACCCATGGAAACTTCTGACATCATTCATAGTCCTTGGAGTTGGCCAAGACAATATGGCACTTACCTTCTCCTTATCCATTTGCAGCTTTCCTTGTGAAATGACAAAACCCAAATATGTGATCTTCTCTTACATGAACAAACACTTGTCCAAATTTATCATCAACTGCTCTTCATGTAACCTCTTGAGAACCAAATCTATATGTCTGAGATGTTCTTCCTTTGTGTTGCTGAAAATCAAAATGTCATCTACATATACTATGACAAACTTTCCCATGAATTCTCTCAAAACGTCATTCATCAATCTCATAAAAGTACTAGGTGCATTAGACAAACCAAAAGGCATAACTTTCCACTCATATAACCCTTCATTGGTTTTGAATGTTGTTTTCCATTCATCTCCTGGCCTAATTCTGATCTGATGATAACCATTCTTCAAATCTATTTTTGTAAAATACTTAGCACCTCCCAAACAGTCAAGTAAATCCTCTATCCTAGGTATTGGAAACCTATACCTGATTGTGATCTTATTAATAGCTCTGGAATATGTGCAAAGCTCCAAGTGCCTTCTTTCTTTGGTGCTAGTACAACTGGTACTACACATGGGCTTAAACTTTTACCAATCAGACCCGTGTCTAACAATTCCTCAATTTGTCTTGCTACTTCTGCATTTTGTTCTAGAGTAAGTTTATATGCTGCTTTGTTTGGAAGTGTAGATCCTAGGATTAGATCTATGTAATGGCTAATATTTCTTATAGGTGGTAGGGATCTTGGCATTCCATCAGAAATGATGCCTTTATACTTATCCAATAACTCTTGGATAGCTGGGTCTATGAACCTCTGCTTTTGCTCTTTCTTGACTTCTTGCTGCTGTTCTTTATTCACTGTGAGACATGGAATTAGGGCATATGCAACTGTACCTTCTGCTGCTACTTCTTTCATGAACTATTTTCCCATCAACATTACCTTCACCTTTTTTCCTTTTGATTTCTCCTCTTTCTCTGTCAATGGTAGTAACTCTGTCACTATACCATTCTTAGTGATTGTATAGGTGTTTCTAACACCATCATGGTATGCCTTCAAGTCATACTGCCATGGTCTACCAAATAAAAGATTGCAAGCATCCATCTTGGTAATGTCAAACAACAACCTGTCTTTATATGCTCCAATCTGAAATTCTACCCAAGCCTGTTCTTCTACAACTGTCTGCTGACCTTGGGTAAGCCATGATACCTTATATGGGGATGGGTGAGGCAATCTTCTAAGCTTAAGCTTTGTTACCATTTCATCAGATACAAAATTTTCAGTAGAACCAGAATCAATTAAAACTTTACATGCCTTATCTCCTGCTTTGCAAATGGTTCTGAAAAGAGACTTTCTTTGTGGGGGTTCTTTGTCAAGTACCTTCATAGTAGTCATTGTTCTTCTCATCATCAGAGATTCTCCACTCTCTGGATATCCATAATTGTCAGGAGCATTCACACTTTGAAAAGCATTAGAGCCTGTTGCACTTTGATTATCAGGTTCTTGAATCAGATTCGTTCTCCTTTCTCCTATTGAGCTTCTTGCCTTCTTTGTTACAGTTATAACATCTGATAGATCCTCTACCCTGGGATCTTCCTCTGAAAGGTCTTCTACCTCTGAAGTTTCCTTGCTGGTTGTAACTTTCTCTCTGGTTTTGGTTGTTATTTCCCTTGCTATTGTCATGACTAGATTCTCCTTGATATCCATGTCCATGTCCTCTGCCTCTAAAAGGACTTCTTCCACCTCTTTGTTGTTTACCTCTTCCTCTATTGTTCTGTTCTTGTCTTCTCTTTAACTTCTCTTCCACTTTCAATGCCAACTGAAAACATTTTTGAACTGTATCTGGATTATGCAAATTCAAATCTTCCTGAATGTTGAACCTCAATCCATTAAGGTATCTGGCTACCTTTTCTTCCTCACTCTCTTTTACCTTTGTCTTCACACAAAGTTTCATGAATTCCTCTATATATGAGCTAACATCTAGCTCCTGCTTCAGGTTTTGCTTCCTCTTATGCAATTGGATGCTGTAATCCAATGGAACATAGGCTTCCTTCACTAAAGCCATCATCTTCTTCCATGTAGCAACTCTACGCTTTCCTTCTTGTACTCTGTCATCTTGGACAAAATTCCACCATGTCAATGTAGCTTCTTTCATCTTTGATTGGGCTATCTTCACTCTCTATTGTTCTGGTATCTCCTCTGTCTCAAAGAAATTGTTTAGGGAGTCTATCCACTCCATCACCGAATTAGGATCCATCTTTCCTATAAACACTGGCAAATCCAGTTTCACATCCATGGTTCTCCTCTCCATGGATTTGAGGGCATTAATCAAGGGTCTCTAGTCTGCAGGAACGACTTCCTCGTTCCACCTAGGGATCTCTTCTTCTTTACCAGAACCTACTCTGTCCCTCAACTTCTCCAATTCATCCTTCAATGCCTAATTCTAAGCCTTCACCGCTTTGCTCTTTGCAATTTGTTTCTTCACCAGCACAGCCAACTTAGCATTGGTCATCCTTGCCGGAAACTCTGATGTTCCTTCTTCATCTGACATCTTACTATCTTCAAATCTTTTCCTGAAGATCCTTCCTTTTCTCTGATACCACTATGAGGCAGAGCCACACAACAAATGCTTACAAATAGGGTGAAAAACCCATTAAACCCACCAAATAGCTAATACTATTTCCTATTGGCAACACATCCATTATCGGCCACCTTCAAAATCCTCATACCGATTGCCACCCTCTTACCGATGAATTATCTCCCTTTCACCTACCAGCAGTATCATCATATTCGGTGAACACAATTATCCTCCTGATGATCACTATTCACCTTACCGCCAAACTCTATCTGTAGCATCATGATATTCGGCATCATTTGCACCTTTTATCAGTAGGATATAAATTATCAAGTTCCTCCCATATATCCTGATGATGACAACCTCATGTACCTCTCTTTTGATGCTTACATCACCCTGATATTCGACCCACTTACACAACCAGCATCAGGATATAACTTATCGGGTGATATTTGGAATGTCCTGATGACGATGACATCACATGCACTGTTACTTCCTCCGATGTCTATGTCACCCGAATATAAGACTCATTTATATACTTCGTAGCATGATATGAATTGTCAGATTATACTGTAATATCTTGATAATGATCCTAAGATCTATGTGATCCTCGGCTACGCGATGTTCAAACAAAAGATGATCCTCCTCCATTATTTGGCAAATGTGACTTTGACTCGCCATTGACCCGTTTGATTGTACCTTCACCTATGTGTATGCTCCAGCATACAACAATGATATGCAGATGATGGATACACATGAAATGATGATCCTGAAGATGATAAATAGGAAATATATATCCAAACTATTTTATCCTGATGCCTTCAAAATAGGCATTCTCCATAAGTTTCAAGACTCGATCTAGACAGTGATATGTGCATAGATGCAAATGCAATATACACAGTCTGTAATGTCGCATGTGAATTCTATATATCTGTCAAATGTATATTTTGACAAAACTCTCAGAACTTCACAGTTTCACATAGAAAGCATGTCGATCAGGCCGGATCATTTCCCGAGCAATTCAAGCTTAGAATTTATCCTTCTAAACCCTAGCACATGAGGATGCTAGGATAATTCACAGGATGCTAACAATCGATCCCACGAACATGAAATGCATAAACAGAGAAATAAAAATGTAAACTAAACTATGATACATGCCCATTCCACTGATTCAAAGAATCAATCGATGGAATGGTTGGATGAATCCATTTGCCCATAACCAAAAAAGAATCAATACACAGATAGCTTGTAAACCAGACAAATGAAACCAATGGGATCTCATACTTTCAAATTAGAATTGCATACAGATCTCACAGTCCCACTGTGTTACAATGTCACTACTTCTTCATAGAAACTAATAGTTATCAACTATTCATTGTCTCCTATCAATTTCTCTATATCTAAAACAAAAAGAACTAGGGTATAAATAGTTGTGTTTTACGAGTACTACCAACTTAATTCCCAGCGGCTGGGAGAAGACAGCTAAGACAACTGGCGTAACAAACTTCTAACTACTAGCACATCCTCCTAGATCGATCTAAAACATAAGAATTGGTCCAATGCACCTTATTACATCAAGAAGTCAAGCATACTATAAATAGACTTATGTTCTATTTTGCAAGGGTACTCCTGCACCATTTTCCCACTCATCCAGAGAGACATCATCGGGTTTCTTCTGTTTTTGAACAGCCAACCATTGGTTTCTTTCTTCCAACAAATTATCCATTTTCAGCTTCCACAATTCATACCCTGTTCTGTTGAACTTCCCAATGTCCATTCAAGAGGTTGATGCAACAGTGGATGTAGACATAATAACAACACAAGATCTACAAAATAAACACAACCAAATCTCCCACTACAGCTACAGCTTCCACACTACCACCCAAGAGTCAAAGCTGGCTAGGCTCTGATGCCAAATGTTAGAAATGAAAGAAACACTACTTCAATGGAAATCTGATTCAAAATAAATTTCAGCAATCTTTAAGTGTGCATTAACAATGGAGATTGTAACAAAACATAAAACCCACTATAGAAAAGATATCAAAAATGAAGAACTCAACAAAAGACATAATGACACAGTGTTTAATGTGGAGAAAATCCTTGTGGGTAAAAAACTCCACACAGGAAAGAGGCCTAATGTTTGTATTAATCTACAAAAGATTGTACTATACAACAACACCACCAATCTCTCCTTCAGTCTTCAATTTGACAACATTCTGGCAGCACCTAAGTACCTAAAATCTATATTGCAGCAACAAATACATGACAAATACTTACAAAAATATTTTCCAACTCATCTTAGGCATTCACCTTCTCTCTCATGAGATTCCCCAACATGCAAACATTAAATTCCATCTCACAAGCACCTTTCACTTGTCCAAAAATAGCCATGCAAATGTTGGGTGCCCAAGACTAAATTTGGCCTCTTACAACATCTTATGACACATCATAACTATCATAGATTCCACAAAAGAGTAACTTTCCAAGATACAAACCTTGGGCTAAACATAGCAACTTTCAACAAATAAATATCCGTCATATGTGTCATAGTGTCATAGAATCTGATGGCAACTTGCAGTTGTCATAGATTCTTTACATACACCCACCAAACATTATGACGTGTGTCATACATGCTAAATATAGTAGATTCTCCCAAGGTGGTGCCTACACTCATTTACTTTGAGTTTTTATATTTGCCAATAGTAAATGTCACTCCGTAATTACCTCCGGTTACTCTGAAATTACCCCTACCAGTGAAACTAGTACATCTCCTTATGGATAATTACAAATTACATATAACAAATAAAAATAAATACAATATTGGGATTTACAAGGTTAATGCCACCTTCTCCCAATAGGTGTCCTTGGCTTTCTCACCTAAACTACTCTAATCTACTATTGTTCACGGAGGAAAAGGGTAGGAAATGACATAAAAGAAGCCTAAATACTAATGGAAGTTGATGCACCAAACATTTATGACTTGTAATACTATTTAACATACACAATGCAACCAATAAACTTCACTAGAGTATACACAACCCAAATTTGACATGTATTACATGAGTATTTCATAGAGAGGCCTTGGAGTTTAGGACAAACACTCGGGTGGAACAATAGATGACCTTCTTGGAAGCTCAAATGACTGATTTCACAGTTGAATCTTACATGAAACTAATAGGATACTAACTATGACTTGTAAGATACATGTACTTATGCATAAAGGTAATGAACATTTAGATTAAAACCAAGGACAAACATTATTATCACAAGGAAAGATGAATAATCCCATACTATCACAAAATATATAGTATTGACAAGGCAAAATAGCTTGATTTTTATAGATTGAAAGGTGTCATAAACTGATGTACAAGTCTGGTGTTTTGTATGTTTTCTCCAAAAACATGAAATTACATTGTTGTTCTTGAGCTTCTCAAGCCTCAAAACATGAAATAACTACTTGAAAAAGTTATCCTAATGGTCTTATATCTCATCACAAACATTGGAGAGAATATAGGAACTAGAAAAGACTAAGTTACAAGGCATAAAAAATAGCTAACCAACTTTTGATGCCCAAGAAGAGTCCTAATTTGATTTGGTCTTCAAAAGGTAGTTGCTTGACTTCTTCATCTCCTTGAAATGCTCCACTATTGCTTGAAGAGTGCAGAGGGTTAGGATGTGCATCCTTAAGAAGTAGAACTACTCCTCAAAAGGCTCCAACAACTATCCATTGCCTTCCTAGATGCTTGCATGATGGTCAAATTATTGGTAGTGATGTCATTGCTTCTTTAATGGATGCATTCATTGCCATTACTACCTAAAATGACCTTAACTTCTCTTTCCATTACACTTGCACATTCATAAGACATGTGTTCCTTGATAAGTTTAACAAGGAATAGGCTTCCTTAAGGGCGTAATGCAAGGGTTTGACTGATTTCAGGACCTTAAACTGCATTAGGAATGATCATTTCATACCTTCTTCATGTTCCTAGACTATTTGATAGTCTCCACTAACTCTTCCCTTACTGACTGTTACCCATCCTTGTCAAGTTTCTCTTGTGGACAAACTGGTGCAGGGGCACCCCTTCTAAATACAAATTAGGTCTAAATATAGTATGTTTCATGCATTATGACGTAATAAGGTCCATTGGACCAATTCTTATGTTTGTAGGTCAATCTAGGGTTATGTGCAGTCTGTTATAGTTTGTTATGCTAGCTATCCTCCCAGCCGCTTGGAAGCTCCCAGCCACTTGGAATCATTCCTTTACTACTCATGAGGAGTAGATATATTGCCCTAAATTAGTTTGTTTCAAGGCATTGAGAGTTGAGAGTTCATATGGTTGCATAGGAAAAATAGAGACAGTTTTTTGGAGATTTGACAGAGCACTGTGATACAGTGTGACTGGAATATTTGTATGCATTTTCTGATATTGAAATAAAGGAGATCCCATTGGTGCTATCTGTCTGATTTTGATTTATCTGTGTAATCATTTTTCCCATTTGTAGGTGAGATGGATCTATTTATCTATTCCACTAGATGATTTGTAGAATCGGTGGAATGGATCTGTATATTAGATTAGGATTCCTTCTTGTTTGTTCTATTTCTGTATTTCATGTTTCGGGATCAAAGTGTTGCATGCAGTGATCATTCCTAGCATCCTCATGTGCTAGGGTTGGAAGGACAAGTTCTGTGTTAAAATTGTTAAGGAATCAGATCGGTTGATATCAGGGTTTTCGGCGCAAGCTTGTGAAGACTTCGGTGAAAGAATGCCCATTGGATAAGGTTTGGGAAGTCATAACGATGTTATGTGTCACCCCGACAAAGGAGTCATCAGTGTGAGGATAGTGATCGGCTGAAGGAGAAACTTTCATACTGAAGGTGAAAGTCTTGGTGACAAAGATTTGATATCGACGTAGGATATCAGCGTGAACATTGATATCAGTGAAAGGGAATTGTGTTCACCCGACGGTGAAGGTCTCACTGAGGAGGTATATCAGAGACCACTGGCGAGTGTCACCAAAGTAAGTTCATCGGCCATCAGTGTAAGATTCGTAGTGTCTTCTGATGGGTTAAGTCCCACCGATGACAGAAAATACCAAAGGCATCGGTGTGAGGAAGATTATCAGCGGAGGAGTTGGGAGTCAGTCTGACGTTAGATGTTTGGCTGATGGAAGAACGAATGCAAAGTGTTTCGGCGTGACACTCAACATCGGGGAATGGCTAAGGAGTCAAGCTGATAGCATATGTTTGGCTGATGGTGAAGCTGGCGCTAAGGCTTCTACGTGACAACTAACATCGACAAATGGGTGGAAAGTTAGGCTGATGATTCAATGTGTTGCCGATCAGAAACCTACGGTGAGTCTAGTGGCATCGGCGTGAGGTGACCATCGGGGAAACTCTACGTAGATCGGCCGATGGTGGAAGTGTTGCCGATAGGCAACTAGATGATAGGGGATATCGGTGGAACTTAAGCGATCGGCGAGAGGTTTAAAGTAGCTACCGATAGGCTTTATCCTACCGATAGGCACATGAGCGAATACCCATTGGTGTGAAAAGGGGTGTCAGAGTAAGATATATTAAAAGCGTCGATAGCTGTTGTTTGGCTGATAGGCCACAAAGCAAAGGATAACCTCCATCGGTGTAAGGGAAGACTTTGGCATGGTAATTCCCTTAGTTGTCAATAGTCATTGGTCCCGCCGATAGGTGAAAAGGAGATTCTTCGGTGAGAGTTGATGAAGCATGTGTCACCGATGGTGAGGTGAATACCTATTTCGGTAAGACGAGAGAGACATCTTGCCGATAGGAAATAGTATAGCTATTTTGTGGGTGTTAATGGGTTTTCCACCCTATTTGTAAGCTTTTGCTAGATGCTCTACATCACAAACTCTGTAATATTCATCAACACTCATCATTTTAGGGTTTTACATCAACACTTCCACATACTCATCATTTTAGGGTTTTACAAGGCTTGGGTGTACAAGTTCTTAAAAGATCTTTGACATACCTGATCATAAGTCTTTGACATATTATGTAGGCAGAATAATAAGTGTTGAAATTGTGGCTCTAAAATAGTGACAGTCCTCCTTTTTTGACTGTTGCTTCATGACTGCTCTCAAACTTACATTATTTTCTTCATCTTATCACTACATCTTTCCTTCAACTTTGCATAGGTTGTTCCTAATTCTTGTGGTGTTTTAAATGACACCTTTGAACTATGTACCTAATACTTTTAACAATTTTCTCTATATCTAATACAACCCTTTCTGCCATCACTCCTAAGTGATTCTTCATTAGCACTTAATAGTCCTCTCTAGGTGTGACTGTTGCTGCTGTCCTCTTGACTCTTGTTGATGTCCTCTTGAGTCTCTATCATGTTGTTACTAACTCCTCATGACTTGCCTATAGAGACTTGAATCCACTATATCTCACTTATGGTAGTTCCATGGCCATCTCCCTCATCTTGCACCTCTCATATCACTGGTTGTATAACTGTGCATCTACTCTATGCAATCCTTTTGCATCCTTATCTAATCATGACTGTTATTTACGACCATGTCACTATATCTTTACTACTTGTTCACACTAATCCCTTCTAACATTGTCTTATGATATTTTTCCTTTTAAGGATCCTTGATGTTGTCTCTCATGGACTCCTTGAGATCTCAGAAGTGACACAATCCCTTTTAACATGTGTAGATTTTTAAATTCTTTTGACAGCCCCTAAAGTTGCTTGACAAAAACTAAAACAGAGATGCAATCAAAACAAGCATTAGATCATGACAAAGACACTAAAACTATTTGAAAAACCTCTGAGACCCTTGGAAGATGTTTGCTTTTGCTTGGTAGGAACTAAAAACATCTAGCATACCTCTGTAGCTCCTTGATGGGCTTCAAACTACTGCTAAGACACCCATGTTCCCTATGTCTCAATATGCAGTCTTCATATTGCACCTTCCTACATTCTTCCTATCTTATTGGCTACCTCTTATGACACCACTGCCTCTTTATGACTGATGGCATGCTTGTCCTCTGTCTCTATAACTTTCCTAGAGTCTTTCTATGTTGACTGTCATTATAATTGTTGTCTAAAAGTCTCTTGGTTTGCTCACTATTTGCTTGAGTTAATGTTCCTTCAAACATTGTTTCTACATCATCAATGATACCAAATTGAGTAAATCTTTTATCTACAACTTATTTGAATCCTATCCTATTACACAAAATGTCTAACCAATTTCTATTTACTGCTTCCTCTTGGACTATCAAGTCTTCAATGTATTGTCCTCTTTATATCTGCTATGACTTCTCCATTGTTGTTTGATAGTCTTCATCTACTGTTTCTTCACTATTTTAACAGTCCTACACTCACTATTTCTTCATGACTGCTCCTACCTTTTTTCTATCTTCTAAAGACTGTTCAATACCTTTTAATCACCTTCAAACCTAATCTTTTCCTCTTTGAAGACCCAATAAGGGTTTGACTATCCCTGAGAAATGATTCAGGCCTATTAATCCATGGTGACCATTCCTTGTTGGACTAGACCACTAAAGTGAGCCCTAAAGACTTGAGACCTTTATGGGTTTACTACTATATCCTTAATAGTTCCCAATATGACGTGCACATCCCTAAAACTATCCATATCAATATTTCAAGAACGTTTAGTCTCCTTGAATACATACCTTATGTACACATTGTCCATACAGATAGGCACATAAGGATGGAAGACCTCTTGTGGTTTCACATCCTCCTGATATGATCTTGGCAAAAGATTAATTATTCATGACCCCTGTGTGTTGAATCTTCTCACTGTCACTGTCCTTTAGACTGAAAACAAAATTGTATTTTTAGTGTAGAACCTTCACTGTTTGTTATGCTGCACCTTTATCATGTGCTTTACTATGTCTTAGGTTCTCTTCATTATTAGTTTTAGATGATATTGATTGTCTCTCTCAACCCTTCACATGCTCTTTCAACCTGTCACCATCTCACTCATTAGGTCTTTGTGAGCTCAAAATACCTTTGAAAAGAATCTATACGTGATTGTTACTTCTCAATCTATTAAGCACCATAATTGTCTCTTCTAGTTCTTTTCCCCTGTCTGAATACATGCATGATGAGAGTCCTCTAGATTTTTGACAGACCTGTTCTTTTACTATTGAATCTCTATATGCATGATGTAGATCTCTCTGTACCTAAGGACATCTACCTTATATCTCAAAAGTCACTACATGTTGCCACAAGAATCTCCTCTATCAACTTGCATGCTTCCTGATAGCTGTTAAGGTGAGATATCTTTTGGGTATTCTTCAAGACTGTTAAACATAGCTTATAACCTTCTATACCTATTAGACCTACATTGACCTCAAGTTTTTCATGATGCTTTCCATAATATGAATTTTCTTTAATATGAGGACATGATGGGATGAAGGCACCCACTATTCACAAACCCTATTTTCATAACAGACCTACAAACCAGTGTATATTCTCACTGTCATGTGAACTATCATCATTGTGGACATAGGACTCTGAAATATTCTTAAATAAAAAGACCATTAACAGAGCCTAAGATGCTTCTGAACTACAAGACTCCACAAACTCTTCTCTTCTTTCATTGCTATGCCTCATTTACATGTCATTGTACACAGTCTTTTATATGAATTATCTCAAACTTATGTTTGAGAATGCACTTTGAAACTGCATACTCTTGTATCTTCATCAGTCCTATGACAGAGTGAAACTTGTTTCTTCTTTACTTTAAACTACTTGAAACATTAAGATACCTCTAATAAAAGGCCCATCAAAATTTGCTTGCTACAATGATCTTCTCCCTTTGTCATGTCTACATAGGCCTTATATGGATGACAGAAAAAGCTTCAAGGGATCCTACTTACCTCCAGAGATCTTCACTGTATAGAGGCATATGCATTTTGTTAAAAACTGTAAAAATAGTTGAAAATGAAACCCTAGAACCTTCTTATGGTTGAAAACCCTAAACTTACATGAGAATTCCTCTCAATCTTGACTTTGTATTTCAAATAGCATTCCCTCCACAAGGTGTGCATGTATTTTGACAAGAATAAGGTTTTCTAGACATGGAAAACCCTTATATTGTCAAAATGAAAGAAAAAGATGATCTAGTCATAAGACTTAAATTTTTTTTTTCTAATCAATCAAACTTGAAAGATCTTTTATGTCTCTTGGGAGGAAAACACTTCTAAGACACCCTTGATGACTTTGACATTCAAATGAATCATGACTTCAGTTGACTAAGGCTCATTCTAATACATAACTGAAAAATGACTTCACCTACATTGCTATAAGTGTGATCATTTTAAGAACTAGCCTCACATAGCTTGACCTTTCACAACTAGAACTAAAATCTCATTAACATCCAAAGACTGGTCACCTATTTGAGTCAAAGAGTGAAAATAGGCAACATTTTAGTGACTTCTACTTGAGTTTTTCTTGCTAAAACTGAGAGACCAGTTGACTTAGTATCCATTGGACAATAGAGTCAAGACAATACCTAAAACAACTTAGAACAAACTTGAACAATGCTATGATTACCTTTCAAAAAGATAAGACACAAACTAAAACACACTCAAAAATTACTAAAAACATGACTGAAAATGTGCATCAGCACATGGAGGAATGGAAAGACTCCTAAAACCTATGTGCAACAACACTTATTGACCCAAAAACTATACTACTAAACTACCCAAGTGCAAAGGCTATTTAAACAAAGCCATTCACTGGCTCCCTAAAATAACTCCCTTTCCTGATTAATTGAGAACATTTCCCATGCTTATGAGTAGCCAAGAAAGGGGTAGAAAAAGGGTGGGTAATTGATCAGCTACTTAAATACTTCTCCACGAAAGAAATCGAATCCACTTGCCAGCTCAAATGGGCTACTATCACAACTACCTTGAGGTTTACAAGTAAGTTCATGATTATGTCCTACATGATGCCCAACCTTGTTCTTTGGATCAAGCATACCATATGCCCTCTCCTCCTTGTTAGCCTTCAACTGAGCTAGATGTCTAATAGGACAACCTTTAGACAAGCCAATGTTCAAACCATCAATGCTGATTTGATGTTCATACTCTTTTGATTTACTTGGAATAGTGGTCATCCTCTCCTTATGTTCATGATGTTCCTGATGATTAGAAAGTGACTTATTTGGAAATATGACCACTTCTATCTTATGTTCATGTTGTTTGGGAACTTCTTCCTCAAGAGATGTTGGTTTGATAGCCAAGTTAGAGCAAAATTCTTGTATGATATCTAAGAAAAGGTCTTCTTAAAAATCATATTTACTTTTCTATATGAGAAGGCTTACTTCATCTTTATGATATATCTCTTTTTGTTTTGAAGAAGCATTAGTGTCATTCTCCTAGAGTGTAAGATCTGATTCAACATCTTGTTTGGCTTGATAAGAAACTTCATGAACACTGTAGTTAGGGTAAAATTGCAAATCAGGGCAAATAAATACACAGCAATGATAAAAACCCTAGCAATGCACAATGAAGCACAAGACAACATGAAAATCAAAATAACAAATATAAATGTAAACTAATCTCCACGCTATGCTTGATTTATCTCCATTGCTCTTCTCCACCTCGCATGAGCATGCAAGATTTTGAAGGATTATTGTTGGAGGAATGTTGGATGCTCACTTCTGCAGCATAACATTAAGATGAAGATGATATGAGGATGATAGTTGAAGGATGCAAAGGCTCTAATGATATTTTGACAGAATAATGGTACTTGAAGCTCAATGCATGTTAATGGCTTATGAAGGGTTTGATTTATAGGAAAGGCTTGGTTCCAATGGACGGATGAGATTAAAAAGCTAATTGATTGATGTGGACAGCTAGGATTGATTCGGTTATCCCACTCTTCAAGGGAGTTGTAGTCATTTGACAAGTGGAGGGAGGACAGGGCTCATGTGTGCTTGTGTACATAAAAAGTACTACATCTAAAAGATATTAAATAAAAGGCTGTAGTACCACTTATCTTTTTTAAATGAAAGAGGCACACATGTCGGCTTAGTGATAAGATAAATTAATTAAATAAATAAAATTTATTTAATTAATTGGAAAGTCGGCTTATGATGAGAACTTAATTCAAATAAAATATTTGAATTAATTGGGATATGAGTTGGATATTAATTAAATAAATAAAATTTATTTAATTAATTGGATAGTGGGGAACTTAATTCAAATAAAATATTTGAATTAGTTGGGATATGAGTTGGATATTAATTAAATAAATAAAATTTATTTAATTAATTGGCTAAGTAGGATAAGGATGGGATTGAATGGGATTTTAATTAAATAAATAAAATTTATTTAATTAATTGGCTAATGGAATAAGTGGGATTTAGGACAAAATGCTACATGATGTCTAAAATAATGTTTTTGACAAGGTGTTGCTAGACATGAACAAAGTTGGGACAAATTTGGGTGTCTACATTTTGCCCCTCTTTGAGATGATGTTCGAGATGATAAGCTTTATGTCGAGTAACATCATTTCAAAGAAGCTAAGGTATTGATAGAGGAAAAGGATAGTGATGATGGAATGATAGGATGATGATGGAAAGATGATGGGATGATGATGCCCCCTCGAGATGCTAGGTGGGTTGGACAAACACGGGTAGGCTCTCGAAAAGAAATGGCTTGTCTGCAAAGATAAGATAAGGGGATAGATAGAAGAAATGAAGGATGCGTTATGCTGCAATGAAAGTGAGAAACCATGATGTTTGATATAGCACAAGACGTTATGCACCAAAGTATTAGGAACCAAGGTGACGATGAGTCTCATGCCCCAGCATAATACAACCTTGTCTAATGTATGAGGAAGTAAACTTAGAGCATTAAAGTCCTAATGCACAAAAGGTATGATATGACCTTAGATGCAAAGGATAGTGCAAAAAGTTATTCCAACGTACACAAGATATGAATATTAGCTGGAAATGATACTGATGTGATACAAATGCAAGAGAAAATGATAATGCACACAAGCAAGCAAGCATGCATGCACAAATGATACAAAAACAAACAAGGTATTGCCCCTGTCAAGCTGTAAACCAATGATTGATTGTTTGATTGATGATAGTTGAGAGTGTTGTCATTGCGGGGAAAGCTATATCCCTAGATCAACACAAGGTTGTTTGCTGAGTTAGTTGACTGGTTGGCTGATTGATTTGGCTTACAACAAGGCTAGGATCAAGACCATCGATTGCGTTTGGATAACTTGGCTTGATTGATTAACTTGCTTGGTATGGATTAAGGATGGGCTTACACTTGGATCATTGCTTGGAATGATTTGAAGATGATGAATGATTAGATTGATGTGATGAAGGATGGATGATTTGTGGTGGATTGAGTTGCTTTTGATTTGCTGAAGTGATTGGATTTGTTTTGATGGTTGGCTTGATGTGCTTTGGTTTTGATGCTTAGATTTTTCATTGGATATTTGATTTTTTGGATTTTTTGACATATTTTGATTTTTTTTGTGTGTGTTTTTGAATGTTTTGATTTTTTTGTGTTTTTGGATATTTTGGGATGTCAATGGATTTACAATTTGGGTAGCCTTTTTGCTTGATACCAATGACAAGGGAAGAAAACCAAGTCTAGGTGCAAAGGATGTGGGAGGATGGATATGATGGATGGATAAAAGGATGGGCTCATAGTAAATGTGATGGAAGGTTCATGAAAGTTGGATGGGATGGAAGGTTCATGAGAGTTGGATGTATAGATAGGAGGATAGGCCATATAAGGGATGGATGCATGCCTCATGATAAACAGATAGGTAGGCTATAGTGGAAAGCTCATGATAAATAGATGGGGATAAGCTATAAGATGGAAAGCTCATGATAAGGATATGCCATAGTGGATGGATCATAAGGGAGCTAGGATGTGATCTCCAAAGGCTATGTTGCTTAGGAAGAACTGACTCCATTCTAGGTGGTAATGCTTAGGATTTTTACATGACAAAGTTCATGACCCAGGGATGACATGATGGATTGGTTTGAATGGGATGGATAAATAGGACTTGGTTTGGTAAGAAGGTATGTTAAGATATATCCAAACATGTTTCAACATTTTGCCCCTATGTCTTCATCAAGATCAAAAGGTGGAAGGATGGATAAATGGGTTCAATAGGATAGGCATGTTTATGTAATGGCTAAGGATGGTAGGATGACAAGATAGGATAAGATAGGTTGGTTGAGACAAGGTGCCCCCAAGTGTAAGTGACATAGAAGATCAACCTACACATGACGCCTGTTTGCCAGGTTTTCATCATGGTACTTATCCAAGGCACTTGTTTACCAGGTTTTCACCGTTGGATGAAGGGATTTATCTTTACTATTTTTTCTTTCTTTTTTTCTTTTTTGGATGGGATGACAATTACACATGGCGCCTGTTTCCCAGGTTTTCACCATGGTAATGGATAGGAGGGACTCAATTGTTTAGTGCTATGAAAGGTGATAGTGTCCCTTTAGAGATTGATGATGTCTTCACATGGACCATGTCAAGTGTGGTCAGAGATGTTGATAAGGGATTGCATGGATGAGAGATGGATTAGGTAGATAGTGGATGATGAAATGGATTATGAAAGGTTCATGCAAGGATGGATGGATAGAAGGCTTATGCAAAAGCATGGACCATAGGAAGGTGATGGGAAAGATTTGTAGAATAATGGATGGAGGATGGGGAGATGGAGGCATGTGGGAATATTTTGGAATGGAAGGGAACCATGACCAATGGTTGCACACACCGTGATAAACATTGAAGCTTTTGATTGGATGGTGGTGTAGGAAGCAATGGAGATGTTTGCTTAGGGGATGGTTGACAAAGTGATTTAGGAACCCACATAAACTTAGTATTTTTAGTGCTTTTGTTTTGCTTGTGGGATTTTTGAAGGGAATGGAAGTTTTGGGTGGAAATAGGTTCTTGGATGGATATAGGTGGTTGGGATTCTTGAGATGTGGATGAGGATGCCTCATTTGCTTTGCTAGTTTTTTGCTTAGGAACCCAAACCATTTTGCTTTTGGGCTTTGCATTTGGAGGTATGGGCTTGGATAGCTTTGTGAATGTACGTTGCTTAGAATATGGATGATTTAGAGACTTTTCACATTGATACCCTAAGGCATGAGGGTCCTTAGGAGTTTTAGTTGGATTTTTGGCTTTACAGATAAAGGCATCCAAATGTTTATTTTGGAATCCCATAGGGTGGGTGGAGTGGATGGAATGATTGGAAGCTTTATGTTTAAATGATGTGTGCATTTGTTGGCCATGATTAGGGATGTAAGGATACTTATGAATGATAGATATGTTAGGTGTTGGAAGCAATGGTGGCAAGGTGGATGGAGGGATATTTGGAGTTGGTAAAAGTGGAGGCAAAGTGGATGGCGGAAGGTGTATAGTCACATGCTTTTGACATTTATAGGATGATGGAGATGGAATGGCAACATATGTTTTGGGTATATGATGTGGTTTGTGATGGAAAGTGGTAGGTTTAGGATGTATGAAGGGATTACCAACATCTTGGCCTTGTTTACCTCAGGGTGTGTATCCAAGGCCATATGAGCATGGAGGGATCTTGACATAGTTTGGCTCCAAAATACCTTGTTTATAAAGTCCTAGGCCTTTACCTTTGTAGTTCATGTTTTGGAGTATGCGATTGACTATAGGACTAGCTGTGGTTTGAACACTAGACTTGAGTTTGTTATTGGGTGGAGAAGGTGAAGTGGAGGACAAAGGTTGTTTTTGTCCTAAGGAAGAACAATCATGTATAAGGGTGGTAAGACCAAGGGGATATGATGGTGGACTTGAAGTGGAATCGATGGTGGATGTGGAAGGAGGATCATTGGGATCTTGGTTATGTTCATTATGTTCGCTAAGATCCAAGTTATTTGTTCGATCTTTTATGCTTACTTGGGGGACAAGTGTCTCATCATGACAAGTGGATGTTTGCTCATTATGGATAGGGCTAGATAGCAGATGACTAGGAGCAATGTGGATATCTTGCTCATGGATAGATATAGGATTATGGATAGGATCAAGGTGCTCATGGATAGCTTCTTCATAGATATCATCTTGATCATAAAGAAGGTAAATGTTATGGATGGGTTGCATAAAAGTGATTTGATCTTGAGTTGGACTAGGGCTTAATGTTTCCACATGCTTAAGATTAAACCCTTGACATACCTCTCGGATTGCTTGAATGGAAGTAGATGACTCTTGGATGGACTCTTGGTCAACAACATGAGAACATGATGACTATTGACTTCGATTAATGATAGAAGGTTCACAAATAGGCTTGATGGCTTGTAGGTCACATGATGGGACTATAGGTTTGGACATGACCTTTGGAAGTTCTTTGGTAGGCTCATGAATGGGTGTTTGACATGGGGATAGTTTATTCCTAGCTAGTAGCCAATGGATCACATCATTTGCAAGGGTATGAGTGGATGGGCAATATAATGGATGGATGATAATAGTAGATGGTGTTGTAGGCTTAGGACTAGGATTAGGTTGGGGACTAATTTGATTGGGTGGATTAGGATTTGGATTGGATGGGGGGATAATGAGATTGGATAGATTAGGATGTGGACTAGATGGGTGTGACACATGGGATTGGGATGATGTGACATGATTTCTTATTGTATGTCCATACACCTTGTAAACAATTGAGACAAATATTGGGCATTGATTTGTATTATGGCCTTTGGTCCTATGGTATGCACAATAATCATGTTCATCATATGGACTTTCTTCACATGGTTTGACTTTAGGAAGTTCAATGAGTTTTGCTTCAAGCATCCTTTGTAAAACTCTCTCAACCGCATCCTTTGTTGAATGATTAGAATGACATGGCGAGGAAGGTAATGAAGGGCTTGGTGGTTTGGAAGGTTGATGGACCAATGGACTAGGATTGGGATCACATGGTGGTGTTGGGATAGGACTTGTTGGTTCATGTGATGGCATGTGATTGGATGGTGGAGGCCACTCATAGGATGAACTAGCTAGGTTGGTATCTCCCTTGTCTTGCATAGGATAACTTGGGCTTGTTTGATTTATGTACAAGGGGCCATTGGGATTTGGATATGATTCTTATTGGAAAGGTGGATTTAGATCTATCAATGGCGCTTGGTTGTCTTGTTGAAAAGGTGTATTTGGACTTACTTGATTTATGTACAAAGAGCCATTGGGACTTGGATGTTGTTCTTGTAATATCACTTGATTGCCTTGTGGATGGGCTTGGTAGTGCATTGAAATGGTGGTATGAGGGATTGGATAAGCTTGAGGTGGATCTTCATAGGTTGATGTGGTATTGACTTGGTGGATAGGTGGATTAAGTTGATATGAAGTGGTTGGATATGACATGTGGCTATGAGGTGGATTAGGTTGGTATGGAGTGGCTAAGGATTGTTGTACTTGTCGAGCTTGACTAGTGGCTAAAAGGTGTTGGACTTGGGCTGTGAAGTGTTGTAGTTGAGGTGATTGACTTGTGTGGGGTTGAGCTCTTTGGAGGAAGAATTGTAATATTTCAATGGCATCTTGGTTTAGGGGTTGTGATCCTTGATAAAGACTTTGGAGGAATCTTTGGAATTTGATTTCTGGGTCTTCTAGTGTAGACATGTTGTCACCAAGTGTTTGTCTTAAGTCCTTTTAGCAAGTGCTTGCTTAGGGATTTGGATGATGATGTGGAATGTTTAGATGATATGTTTAGATTGATTTGTTTATGTGTTTGGTGTTTATAGCTTTATTTGGCAATGTTCAAACAAATGATTATGTATCTACACACATGAATCACTCACGCAAGACACATAAGCAAGTTGTTAGTTTGAAAGAATGTGATGATGGTTAAGCAAGCACGTGAAGACAATTCAACAAGTCCTAGTTAAGGCAAGGCCACTATCACAAGGAGGTTCTAGTGAAAATCCAGGGGACCGGCACCCCACGAGCATCCAGCAAGCCACTTAAGACTTTAACTAACCCTACTAGGAGTTTTAATATACACAAAGGTACACCTCCTTTCGAGTTAGCACTGTATGGTGAGCACTAATACTGGTTAGACTTGGCTTTCGCCTTATCCTCTAATTTTCATAGCGGACCGGATGAAAGTACCACTTGAGGTCATTCCCTTGGGGTGGATACTGAGGCAAGCCTCTCTAAGGCTAAACAAAAGCAACACAAGTAAATGTTTTTGATCTCCAAGTTCGTGTTGGGACGCGAGGAGAGAGCATACACATTTACTTGGTCACACTCGCATGGGGTTCATTAACCTTAGAAATTTAATGTGTGATCAAACAGTTCAAGCACTTGTTCATTTTAGATTCAAAGCCAAATGTGTGAAAGACAATGGTTCATTTTAGCCCAATTTTTTTGATGTGAATTTGCAAACAATTGTCCGTTTTATGCCCAAAGTCCAAATGTGTGATCAATCAAGATTAAGAGATGAAATATTAGAATGAGTGCACCTGATACAATTGCTTTCCAATTTGCTGTAGATGTTGATGTCAATGTTGCTCCAGCTCCTTATGATCACCTACAACATAAAAAAAAAATTGAGATTATAATGCAGGCATAAAAAATAGGCTCATCAGGCAAGGAAAATTGTAATTTTAGATGCATAGCCGAATTAGATTTGATTATTTTGATATATTTTTGGTTTGAAAAATAAAAAATCAAAGAAGAGACCCACATTAATTTTCAAAGAGCTTTCCGAAAATGTAAAGAAATCAGAAAAATTTCCTGATTTGCGCCCAAAAATGTCGATTTATGAAAACAGTATAGTCGGCAAAGATCTGATTTTTTCACACTGTAAACGACCTCCAAATTAAATTTGTAAAACATATACCCCCATTAAAATTTTGAGAGCTTTCGAGAAATGTAAATTTTTTTGAAAAATTCACTGATTTGCACCTAGAATTGCGATTTTATGAAAAAATATAAAAACGTGATAAATCTCGTAAAAATCATGATAAACTCAAAATTTTTCTGCTGTAGCTTCCTTATATCATGGACAAACTTTTGCTAAAATCTTGTAGAAAAATGAATAGCCATTTGGAAGATATGATGAAATCTTTAAAACCTAGGGTTTTGTCCAAAAAGTAGCAGATCTGCAACAAAAAATTAATTAAACCTGCAAAAAACAACAATGGGGGTTATATGAATACAAATTTTTACTACAAAAACCTGCAAAAAAAATCAAGCGAAGTGAGTCCCACCGGGCGTGCCAAATGTAGTTAGGGTAAAATTGCAAATCAGGGCAAATGAATAAACAGCAATGATAAAAACCCTAGCAATGCACAATGAAGCACAAGACAACATGAAAATCAAAATAACAAATATAAATGCAAACTGATCTCCACGCTATGCTTGATTTATCTCCATTGCTCTTCTCCACCTCACATGAGCATGCAAGATTTTGAAGGATTATTGTTGGAGGAATGTTGGATGCTCACTTCTGCAACATAATATTAAGATGAAGATGATATGAGGATGATAGTTGAAGGATGCAAAGGCTCTAATGATATTTTGACAGAATAATGGTACTTGAAGCTCAATGCATGTTAATGGCTTATGAAGGGTTTGATTTATAGGAAAGGCTTGGTTCCAATGGACGGCTGAGATTAAAAAGCTAATTGATTGATGTGGACGGCTAGGATTGATTCGGTTATCCCACTCTTCAAGGGAGTTGTAGTCATTTGACAAGTGGAGGGAGGATAGGGCTCATGTGTGCTTGTGTACATAAAAAGTACTACATCTAAAAGATATTAAATAAAAGGCTGTAGTAACACTTATCTTTTTTAAATGAAAGAGGCACACATGTCAGCTTAATGATAAGATAAATTAATTAAATAAATAAAATTTATTTAATTAATTGGAAAGTCAGCTTATGATGAGAACTTAATTCAAATAAAATATATGAATTAATTGGGATATGAGTTGGATATTAATTAAATAAGTAAAATTTATTTAATTAATTGGATAGTGGGGAACTTAATTCAAATAAAATATTTGAATTAGTTGGGATATGAGTTGGATATTAATTAAATAAATAAAATTTATTTAATTAATTGGCTAAGTAGGATAAGGATGGGATTGAATGGGATTTTAATTAAATAAATAAAATTTATTTAATTAATTGGCTAATGGAATAAGTGGGATTTAGGACAAAATGCTACATGATGTCTAAAATAATGTTTTTGACAAGGTGTTGCTAGACATGAACAAAGTTGGGACAAATTTGGGTGTCTACAAATACTAATCTCTCCAATCTCCAAAATAGGACTGCTTTGGTGTTTTTCTTCATAAATTAAGATTTCATCATCACCCTAGTATTCTTGGACCAACAACTCATTAAATTTTTCAACATCTTCTTTCTACTCCAAATCTATTATTGATGTGAGCATGAGTATTCTTTCCTCATCCTTGTCAACAAAGCCAGGTAGCTGATCAAACAAAAACACCAACTCTTCCTTTCATTTAATTCTTGCTCCAATGAATCCTACACAAGTCATCTTTACAACTAAAGACTCTGACCCTATAGCCTTTACATCCTACTTTCATTCATCTCATGAAAATCATTAGAAAAACCATCAAATGAATCAAAATGTAAAGGATTCAATGCCAAGCATGAACCAACATCCTCTACACATGCATTATGTTCATAGTCGGCTAGGGACACAGTACAAACAATAGCTACCTCTTGTTGTTCTTGCAATAGGTTTTTATTTTCATACATACTTCCTTGTAAAAGGTCTGATAGCTATGAACTCATAGTAATGTATTTTCACCTAATAGAAAACTAAAATAGCTTGAGTAAAAATGGTTAAAGGATCAGTTTGATATAGACCGAAGTCTCTAATAAGATCAAAGATAAACATAACATTTATTATGCTTCCTACGTCCTCACAAGCAACATAGTTTTGCTATGGGTTGCAAATACAACACAAAGGCACAAAAAAATAATTGCATGGTATTCCCATTGTTAACAACATCATTCTAATGTTTAAATACTATAGTTTCCAACTATCATTTGAAGACAAAAACACTTATCAAACAATCAGTCTCCATGCCTTTTACAAATAGAGTGCAGTTTCAAAACTAAAGAAAATAATTTCTTTACTTTCCACTTAACTATGATGGCTTAGTTTCTAGGATCACAAGATCATTGTTTGGATAATCCTAAATACTTTACGTAAAACATATCTAGAAGCTTATAACAAATATAACTATTCGTAGGTTAACAATGAGAAAAAAGCTTAACGTGATGACCATACCTCTTTGTCGATGGTTTCCAAACTTGCACTAGTTTCTTCCTTTCTACCCGAACTAGGATAGACTCACTTCTACGTATGCTCAAAGATGACAACTTTTATGGATATAATAATTGAGTTCACTCTTAGTGCTATCCCCATAGGTATACAAGATCTTAGATCTCTATCTTTCTCTGTGGATGCAGTATGAAACCTTGCTCTCAAACTGCCAAGATCAATATTCCCCTCCACATACACCTACCTCCTCACATAGCCTCTTAAAAAGGATTTATTCCATTCCATCCCCCATGGTTTTTTTTTCACAAAATCAAGCCTATTAATGCTCTCTATGGTGGCATGCAGGTATTAAAGAGGTTAATGGTCATTAAAGACCACTTCTCAAATAGTTTGAAACACTCCTCCATACTCTCTAAGCCATCATGGAGTATAGGAAATTAGCTTTCCATAAGGTGACATAGTCATTGGCATGAAATATGCAACTTTATCACGTAGCCTCTAAAAATTCAACATCTACCAAGTATAAGTTTATACTTATAGATTCAATATTAAATATATGACTATATATATCAACATAATATTTGAGTATACAATGTATACCAACATTGTTTTTATCACTCAACGTGATATGAGAATGGGGTCGAGGTATTCTCCCCCTCTCAATCTTGTGTAAACACCAAAATAGATAGGTTATCATAATGGAATTTTAATCAGAAATTACCAATAATAAAATAGTTTAACAACTCTAATGGGTGATTTTTAGATGTTAGGATTTTGGTAGTTTTGGTGTATATCCTCCTTTCACGCTTACATTCAAGGACCTAGGGGCAAGTTACAATGTACTATCATACCCGAGGTCACTATTGAGATGTAGGGAAACTTTGATTTTTGTGATTAGATTGACAATTTCCTTCTCTTATGCTCAATTATACCTTAAAACCCTAATTATGCAAATGTGACAGTAAATGGATGAATTAAGGCAAAATGCTTCTACAGAAAGATGTAAAATAACAAATAATTGTACACCTATTTTCAGAGTTCTAAGGTGGAAAAGTTAGGGACTAAAGAGGGGGCACCCAAGTCAAGTACCCTACTTTTTGTCGAGATCCAGAAACAAGGTTTGCAACCTATATCTACTGTATCAGAGATTTTCCCATTGTGGAACTTTGAGGACTAATGAGCAGGTACCCTTGTCTAGGTAGCTATTTCTTTTACTAATCTACAATCTTGACACTTTGTTGTACCCTCCTGTAGCTTCACTTTGTCTGCAACTCCAACCTGTAACCTGCAATCATGAAAACTTTGGGAGGGGTTTGTGGTGTTTAGAGGCTTGCAAGCCCCAGAGAGACATTCAAGCCTTTCGAACACTGTTGTCAGATAGAGAGAGCATGCCTTGGGAGGCAGAGGCAAAAACCAAATGATAAATACTCAATAAGCACAATAGCTATCACCTTGTAGTGAAGATCTCATGAGAGGAAGAAGCTCTTCATTCCATGAGGAGATGGATGCTCAAATCTACAAACACAAATACATAGACAATACGAATCTACTCTTGCAACATAATGAAAGCCTTCAATCACCTTTAGGATGCATACAGTTCACAATAACAATCTAGTTGAAATCTAGTTTACAAATGAATACCTAAACATGCTTTTATATGCAACTACAAACACTCCCACCAAGATTTCGTAAATTCAAACTTACCATGTTGGCCTAAGGATGAAATAATAGTCATAAACTGACACTAGAAATTTGGGCCTGACCCAAAATAGCGCAGGGGCACCCAAGTCCTCCCCCCTATTTTGGGTAGGGTTAGGTTCAAGGGGTCCCCATAGGCCCCACTTGTCATGATACCCAGGGTTCATTCCATCAGGATGTTGAATTATGATGTAAGATGTCCTAAATGGACACTAAGGACCCAAGAGCTAAACCTTGTGAGGGAAAATCTCCCAAGGGGATAT
This sequence comes from Cunninghamia lanceolata, assembly GCA_027924645.1. Taxonomy (NCBI): domain Eukaryota; kingdom Viridiplantae; phylum Streptophyta; class Pinopsida; order Cupressales; family Cupressaceae; genus Cunninghamia; species Cunninghamia lanceolata. Next base: position 10,388,439 of record BSBN01000391.1, on the reverse strand, counting down.
TTTTTGACATTACATTTAGCCCCCACTTTAATGTATGTATAAATGCAAGGCCAATACATGCATTGAAGTATGGTCAACAAGCATAGCAAACATGCCAAGCACGGAGAAGACACGCCAAGCACATTGAAGATAATGACAAGCACGCAAAACACATAGAATATAGTTAGAGTCACACAAAACATGGAGAATATAGTAAATGCATAGAAGACACATTAATGCATGGAAGATAAAGATGATTTCTTTTCTTTTCTTTTTCTCATATATATGAAATGCAGATGCAAGTACAGGAAAGTAAACAAACCTCCCATAATATAGGATGCACTCATCGCGCAGGTCTTTAAACTGTATATGGGGCAACACACATGCAAGACACACAAAACCTCCCAAAATGCTAGATGCACTCATCCCATAGGTCTTTAGACTACATATGGGACAACAAACATGCCACACAAATCAAGCATGCCAAACACACACACTTGGAATACATAGAGAAAACATGGCAGACAAGCGATGGAGTGTTCCTATTTCTAGGCTCAACACCATCTCAGGCACATTACAAACACACACCAACAATTGGGCTTCACCACAACAATCACTGAAGACACGCTTAAGGGTTGAGTTAGTCACAGAACCACTCACCACCTCCGTAGAGGACTTTTGAAAATGATAGGATGGTGCAATCTGCTCTGAGAAATACACCACCTCTGCCTCCGTAGAGGGATTAAGAAAAAGGATATGCCCAATATCCCACCTCCGTAGAGGGCTTAAATGATTTGATTGTGTTGGTGCCTACATGAGCAGTCAAGTTACAAGCATAAATTTTGCAGGCACCTTCCCAAAAATAAAAAATTTCCATGTCCATCGGTGTGAGTTCACCTTTGTTTTGGCAACCATGTTCTTCACTGTGGTATTTTCTTCCATCACCAAGGCTTTATCCATCGGTAGCAGTGTTACGTGTCCCATCGATGATGATGGTCTGGCCGATGAGGGTCATTCGAAGTGGTCATCAGTGGGAGTATTGCTATCGGTGAAAGAATTTTGGGATTCACCGATGTGCTTGGGTCTTACTGATGGATAGATGCCATCAGTGTAATGTGTGCCATCGACCTGACTGATGGAGGTTAATCCGATGAGGCTAGTCTAGCCAATGGCGGATGGTTTGAAGTTTTCAAAGGATGGTTGGTCATCAACATGATGAAGTGTATCGGTAGAGCAGGAAGACATTGCTCTGATGCATCGGAGTCACGTTGACGGGATAATCATCGGAGAGAGTTGATGCATCGGGGGATAAGGAAAGGTTTCACTGATGATTAGGGTCTGGCCGACAAAGGCTATGTGTTCATCAGGATGACCGAAGGTGTTGGTGGGAGGAATTTCGTGTTGGCTGATAGTGTAGGTGTCACCGATGGTTAGTCATCGGCGTATCAGGTGAGCAAGCAGGTTGTTCGCTGATGGTGCATGTCTTGCCGAAGGTGGGCCCATCGATGAGAGTGGTTGTATCAGCGAGGGAGTTTTTGATTGTGCCGATGGCATGGGTCTAGCTGATGAAGGTAGTTAGGGTGTGTCGATAGAGGGATTTTCGGTCACCCTGACGGTCTGTGTCATAGCAACGGGGTTTGGTGTCGGCAAGAGTCAAGGCAACGGGCTGTTAGCGATTTGATTGCGAGTCGTGCGGGGCAAAAGCACACGACACTATGTTTTCTCATGGCTTGGTTTATGAAGTAGTCAAGCAAGCGTTGTAGGGTGAATGTGGGATAATAGATCTCACATTTTTGAATGGTCAGCTATGGTTGCACGGGGTGCCCACTTGGCATGTTTTCGTTGGTTCTTAACTTTTCAAACTATTTTGGCACCGCAAATCTCTATGATGGGAAGGAGTTCAACAGTCATGGTTCAAACTTTCATCGGTGATGGATTTCCTATGCTTGCTACGTCCTTTCTAGCGAGAATCTTCAAAGCGCGAGCCGTTGCTACATCCTGCAGGTTGGTGTGCCCTTAATGGCAAAAGAACTGCAAAAATATGGTCTGATTGACAGGTCAACTGCCCGATCATGGATGAGGAAAATCTTTAGGTGATGGTGCAATGCCTCGAGACCTCCTCTGTCTCCTCCCCTACCTACTGCATTCATTTTGATGAGCGCCGTTTTTCTCATGTGTAGTGTATCTGGTGAATTTTGAAATCTACCATGTAATTAATGCTAAGGACCTACCTTGCTGTATTTAGCAGGTTGTGTTTCTTATTTTGTGTTGTTGAAAACTAGACATATTTGGCTCTGTAATAATACACAACTAGTTTTGGTTGCTCTGTGCAGGAGGTCTTGTGACTTTATGTATCTCTTGTTGTATGTCTCATGCATGAATCTATTGATTTCATGATTGATTTTATATGAGTAATGTTGTATTTGCATGTGTTTTGTTAATTCTGTCTCCAATATCGCATGTGTCCTTCTTCTGAATCTAGATATCTAAGGGGTGTCTGGTATTCTAGAATATATAATTCTTGTATTGAATGCTTGATCTTTCAACTTCTACTCAAAGGGTAGATTAAAGTGTTTTCAGATTAAGTGTTGGGAAGGATATACTGCAATAGGGATGCCATAAGTAGAGATAACTTAACACTCTATATTGGGAGGTATCTCTAAGGCAGATACCATAACATCCCCTTGAAATCTAGTTTTAGTGTGTTCATGCTGATTATTCATAGGTGTATGTCTACTGACTCCAAGCCCTGGATAGGCACCAATCTAGCTTTGTGTTGAGATTACACACCAGGTCCTAGTTTTGCATCCAAACATAAATCAAATTCAAACTTCCAAAACAACCTTTAGGACTATAGAAGTAGTTTAGGACCAAGATCCTCTAATTCACAACTGAACATAAGCCCAAAGCTAGCCCCTTTGCACTTATCCCACAGTTTTGGTCTTCATATAGGAGGATTTATCTGCTTTGTGTCAACATCCCAGTCAGTTCATAGTCATATTCTCATGGGTGTTGAATAGGGAATACCCCCCTAGGTTTTGCAGAGCCTGAAGTAGAAGAGGAGATAAAAACAGAGTCTATCTCCTACACTGTTGGCCCCTGGCCCAAAGATCCTATTGATCACTGATGGCTACCTTGTAGGGAAATCTGGGAATGAGCATCCAGTCAGGGAGAAAACCAACAGAAATTGGCGACTCTGCTGGGGAGACAATGTCATATCCATGAAGGTGCGAGTCTAAAGGATTGAAGAATCATACTTAGAAAGTGTTATGTTGTAGCAAACAAAGGAAAAAAGTTGTATGTGTGACTCTGCTATTGGGGGACCCAGAAAGAAAGAAATGCATTTTCAGCTTCTGCCTGTTTGAAGGTCATTCCTCTGCCAAGGAGGTGGCGACTCTATTGAATGAACCTATCAGCATCTGCAACATATCCAAGTATTTGTACAAGTTTTTGAAAGATTCCCTATTTCGTGAAATAACACTGGTTAAAAGAGAAACATTGGTGAAAGTAGAGCTTGCATGCTTTTGTTAGAACCTACTTTGTATTTCAAAAGAGCATGCAATATTGTTAAAAGACTCATTTAGAGGACTCTAGGCGAGTTGAAATAGCAGTCTGAATTTTAAATACCTAAGGTCATTGTTTATAGAGAATCTGAGTTGAAAAGAGGGTTGCAGAAACACACAATGATGTATTATCAGCCCATGCACCCTTGTGAGGTGTCAAATTCAAAAATGTATAATAATCAGTCCTGACCATGTCATAGAAAAAGTTTTAGTATTGACAGATATAAGCCCATCAATTTCAATGACATTTGTGGCTACCCAAATGCTTTTCCACCTAAAATCAGAGAGTATTTGCCTAAATTCAATGGTATAAAGGATGAATCAGCTGAGAGACACTTGCAGCGGTTTTTAAATGTGGTAGATGATTTCGAGATTGACCATGAGGATGTAGTTATGAGATTATCTATTCAATCTCTAGATGAAGATGCAAGGAACTGGTTTTCCTACCTTCCAGCTCACTCTATTAGCTCTTGGCAAGAATTTAAATCTACATTTCTAGAACAATATGGTGAAAGAATTTCTGAATATGCAGTTATCAGTGACTTCATGTACATCCATATTGAAGAAGATGAGTTGATCCCAACCTTTAACCTCAGATTTATGAGGACATTGAATAGAATGCCAGAGTGTATGAGACCTAATGATGCACTGTGCTTAGTTGTCTATTTGGGAGCCTTTGATAAGAAAATGAGTTATAGATTGAGAGATAAGGAGCCCACCACATTGCATCAAGCGCATCAATTTGCAATAGACATTGAAAACAATTAGAGGTATGGAATACAAAAGGGTTATTTTTCTGAAAACTTTTGTTGTCCTGCGGTCCCCAATGTTAATGAAAGATTTAATTCAGGAGTTGACAATGAATGTCAAAGTACTCACACCCCTGCTGTCCCAATTTTTGCATCATTCCAAGTTGATGTTTCTATTATAGAGGAGGATGTCCTATTTTGCCCAGCAAATGAAGTTGAAAACAATGGTTTTTCAAGTAATATTTACATGCCAGCCCTTATCAAAGAGCATTCATGTTTAAATGATCCAGTTGTGTAAAGTTGTGATCATGCGGATCAACAGTCAATGTCAGTTTCATCAGGAAGTGTTGGAGGACTGGAAAGTGATATAGATGGTTCAACTTCAGAGTGCATTGAAACAATAGAAATCTTGTATGTGGGGCAATCAGATGATAAAAATGATATCCATGACTAGTGCATGGATCAGGTTTGTTCTTCTTATGACTCTGGATCTGATAATAATGAAGAAGAATTGGACTGTCATGAAGAAGAAACAGAGACCTTTGCAATGAGTATGAATCCCCTTTATGATGAGCTTGCAGATGCATTTGATATTGTGAGTCCTGAACTTCATCGGTACAGAATTAACCCTCTTTTTGAGGATGATGATGAATATGAGGAGAGAGTTGACCTAGGTGCTACATCAGTTTGTGAGGAGGGGACATATGAATCAGATGTCTTCAGTTCTTGTGAAGATATTATGGATTTGCAAACTGTGGATAATGTATATTCATCATCATTTGACCCAGACATGTGCAATTATGGGTGTGTGGATCAGGATTTGTTTTCAATATCAATAAATATTGGGGGTCTCATATTTTCTGAATGTATTCAATTTTTGGATCAGCTGGATGAATGCCTTATGATGTGCAGCAGCCAGATAAATGATGAAGAGTGCCAAGAGCAATATGATGTACTGTCTAAAGAATATAACATACATATGTTACTCAATGCTGAAGAATATTATGATATGTATGGTTATGTGTCTAATTTTGAAATCCAGAGTGACAGAGGCAGTACTACAAGTGGCAAGTTGTCAAAAATGGTGGAATATCTAATTCAGCAGATGACCTTGTGGGCAGACTATGCTAATCTTTTCAGTTGGGATTGGGATCTTTCAATTTGGAATCAGGCATTTGACAAGAAAAAGTTCTGGTTCTTCCTTTTTGGCTGCCCTGGGCCGCCAAAATAATTTTTGAAATCTAGTTTGTGATGCAGGTTGGTGGGGGTTTGACTCTATAGCCCAATGGATAGGGGACTGGTCTGCATCCCAGAAATCTGAGGTTCTCGCCATGCCTGTAAGAGGCATGCATCCCCAGACAGAGCCATTGTTGGTGCCTGCATGAGCAGTCAAGTTACAAGCATAAATTTTGTAGGCACCTTCCCAAAAATAAAAAAATTCCATGTCCATCGGTGTGAGTTCACCTTTGTTTTGATGACCACATTCTTCATTGTGGTATTTTCTTCCATCAGCAGCAGTGTTATGTGTCCCATCAATGATGATGGTCTGGCCAATGAGGGTTGTTCGAAGTGGTCATCGGCGAGAGTATTGCTATCGGTGAAAGAATTTTGAGATTCACCGATGTGCTTGGGTCTCACTGATGGAGGTTAATCCGATGAGGCTAGTCTAGCTAATGGCAGATGGTTGGTCATCGACATGATGAAGTGTATTGGCAGAAGGAAGACATTGCTCCGACGCGTTGGAGTCACGCCAACGGGATAAGCATCGGAGAGAGTTGATGTGTCAGGGGATAATGGAAAGGTTTCACCGATGATTAGGGTCTGGCCGACAAAGGCTATGTGTTCATCGGGATGACCGAAGGTGTCGGTGGGAGGAGTTCTGTGTTGGCCAATAGTGCAGGTGTCACCAATGGTTAGTCATCGGCATATCAGGTGAGCAAGCAGGTTGTTCGCTGATGGCACATGTCTTGCCGAAGGTGGGCCCATCGGTGATAGTGGTTGTATCAGCGAGGGAGTATTTGATTGTGCCAATGGCATGGGTCTGGCTGATGAAGGTAGTCAGGGTGTGTCGATGGAGGGATTTTTAGTCGTCCTGATAGTCTATGTCATAACGACAGGGTTTGGTGTCGGCAGGAGTCAAGGTGACAGGCTGTTAGCAATTTGATTTGAGTCATGCGAGGCAAAAGTGCACGACACTAGGTTTGCTCATGGCTTGGTTTATGAAGTAGTCAAGCAAGCGTTGTAGGGTGAATGTGGGATAATAGATCTCACATTTTTGAATGGTCAGCGATGGTTGCACGGGGAGCCTACATGGCACATTTTCATTGGTTCTTGACTTTTCAAACTACTTTGGCACCGCAGATCTCTGTGATGGGAAGGAGTTTAATGGTCATGGTTCAACCTTTCATCGGTGATGGATTTCCTATGCTTGCTGTGTCCTTTCTAGTGGGAATCTTCAGAGCGCGAACTGTTGCTGCATCCTGCAGGTTGGTTTGCCCTTAAAGGCAAAGGAACAGTAGAAATATGGTCTGATTGATAGGTCAACTACCCGATCGTGGATGAGGAAAATCTTCAGGTGACGGTGCAAGGCTCGAGACCTCCCCTGTCTCCTCCCCTACCTACTGCATTCATTTTGATGAGCGCCATTTTTCTCATGTGTACTGTATCTGGTGAATTTTGAAATATGCCATGTAATTAATGCTGAGGACCTTCCTTGCTGTATTTAGTAGGTTGTGTTTCTCATTTTGTGTTGTTGAAAACTAGATATATCTGGCTCTGTAATAATACACAACTAGTTTTGGTTGCTCTGTGCAGGAGGTCTTGTGACTTTATGTATCTCTTGTTGTATGTCTCATGCATGAATCTACTAATTTCATGAATGATTTTATATGAGTAATGCTGTATTTGCATGTGTTTTGTTAATTCTATCTCCAATATCGCATGTGTCCTTCTGAATCTAGATATCTAAGGGGTGTCTGGTATTCTAGAATATAGAATTCCTGTATTGAATGCTTGATCTTTCAACTTCTGCTCAAAGGGTAGATTAAAGTGTTTTCAGATTAAGTGTTGGGAAGGATATACTGCAATAGGGATGCCATAAGTAGAGATAACTTAACACTCTGTATTGGGAGGTATCTGTAAGGCAGATACCATAACATCCCCTTGAAATCTAGTTTTAGTGTGTTCATGTTGATCATTCACAGGTGTATGTCTACTAACTCCAAGCCCTGGATAGGCACCAATCTAGCTCTGTGTTGAGATTACACACCAGGTCCTAGTTTTGCATCCAAACATAAATCAAATTCAAACTTCCAAAACAACCTTTAGGACTATAGAAGTTGTTTAGGACCAAGATCCTCTGATTCACAACTGAACATAAGCCCAAAGCTAGCCCCTTTGCACTTATCCCACAGTTTTGGTCTTCATATAGGAGGATTTATCTATTTTGTGTCAACATCCCAGTCAGTTCATAGTCATATTCTCATGGGTGTTGAATAGGGAATACCCCCTAGGTTTTGTAGAGCCTGAAGTAGAAGAGGAGACAAAAATAGAGTCTATCTCCTACACTATTGGCTCCTAGCCCAGAGATCCTGTTGATCACTGATGGCTACCTTGTAGGAAAATCTGGGAATGAGCATCTAGTCAAGGAGAAAACCAACACATTGATTGTAAACAAACTTAGGATGCGGGATGCACTCATCATGCAGGTCTTTAAACTGACCTGAGGACAAACACATTGCTAACATCTACAACAGATAGCTTACCTTATATATTCCCTCACCTTAAGGTGGTTAATATTATGCATTGATATCAAGCACATTAAGGTAGGAAGAAAACACACAAGGGAACATAGACTTTCACAAAGCCCATGCCCATCGGAGGTGACATGTACTTTACGATCGCCAAATGTTCCCACAAACACATTCCTACAAGAAACATGTTAGTGTCTACAAAATCATGATAATCACCAACATCGATGCATATGAAATCTGAGACATGCAAGATTCAAGATAGACAAAGTGCACGGAGCAGCAGTATTGTTATGATTTATAAATGAGATAGAACACCATCAAAATCACTACACAGAAAGTATGAGTACTTCCACTAGCCAAGCATCGGATAAGATATACAACCCCATCATCATATTAGGAACTAAGTCCATTTTTTTATTGCTCTCGAAAGGGACACTAGGTCTACATCAGTATAAATGTTTTTCGTCATCCACCTGCTAGATAGAAACACTAGAGGAAGGGAAACAATAAATAAGAGAGGAGAAACAAGTGTCTTAGGGACAGTCACATAGGAGGGTGCCCCTAGGTCACCAACCATAATGCTATGTCCACAAGACACAACACACAACAATGAAATGAGAGAGAGAGGCAATATAGAAGAATGATGATACAAATAGAAGAATGTCACAACAGAGGTAGCCTCCTGGTATCTTAGACCTTACAAGAAAATCAAGGGTCATCCTAGGAGGCCTAAACAACACATAACACATCACAGGGGAAGCACATCATGAGAGAGATGAAGGGTTAGAGATACTTAACTAGAGGGTCCTCTGGGCCAAGTCTTGTCATCAAGTAAATCATCGTCATCTTACCATTCCCAGATTTTAGAGGAAAGTGGGACATGAGGTACCATAGCCCAATTCTCATCATTATTAGGGTCATCTTTGTTTTGTTCAATGTTTGGATCAATGCTTTCTTGTTGAGAGGCAAGGTTTATGGCATAAGCTTGTCTTCTTCATCTTCTTTCTCTTTCTTTTCTATTTCTCTTTGTTTTACCACTTATCTCTTGTAAGATAGGGCTTTTCTCTTTCATAGATTTTTGCAATTTAGAAGAGGAAGCACCAGGATCAAATCTCATTTGTCTAGTTGGCATATTTTGTTATTGACTATTACCTCCTGATCCTTGTAAGGATGACAAGGGAGGAACCTCAGCATAGGGACCTTGTCCTTTTAGTTTGTGGTTCTCTTTAAATGTAGGTTGTTTGTCTTTTGTCATTTCTTGCATAGAGGGTCTGGCTATTGGATGTAATAGTTTTGCTTTGTAATTTCTATAGCCCGAGAAGTTAAAGTCTATTCATGGTTCAAGTTTCCCTCTAGATTTGTCCCAAAAGTAATCCAGTGTAAGGTATTGTTGTGTAATCAAAGGTTTGTATGTATTTTGATGAATAGCATGCACTTGCCCGTTCAAAGGAAATTTCACATTTATAGATTGTTGAAGGGACAACTTTCATAGCTTTTAACCATGGATGTCCAAGTTTTATTTGAAATATGTCAGAATCAAGGACAACATCAAACCATTGTTCTACATGTTTCTCAAATACAGTTACTAACAATGATATTTTACCCAAAGGATTTATGAAGGTTCCCTTATGTGTTTTAATCATTTTATCCAAAGGGTCATAAGATCGTTGCATTAAATTATGTTCAAAGAGGAGCTCTTCCGTGGAGACATTAGTCATGCAATTAGGATCAATAAGAGTTCCATCCATAGGGTTTCCCATTATTTTCACAGTAATTTAGAGAGGTCCGTCAGTGTCTCCGATTGTTCTATCATGAGGTGTAATTGCAATTTCAGGTTTAGGGACCTTTCTCTTCATGTAAGGCCTAGGAGGGAACCTATTGTTATTTTTGTGATTAGAGGCCATGTTTATATTTTCAAATCAGTGCCAAATCAGATTTTGAAAGCTTGTAAAAGGCAAGTGCAAAGGTATATGCAACAATGACCTAAATGCTTGATTTTTTGTACTTTTTCAATGTAAATAAGTGAAAGCAAAAGTGTTGTAAGGATTTTGATCAGGGGCAGCAAATTATATGTCTACTATTAGTCCAATATAGTAATAAGATCCATCACAACACACTGTTGATGCAAATCTATGATGATGCCAAGTCAAAATATAGTGAAAATACACTAAAATATGCGATTTTTTCACCAAATCTCAATGCAAAAGAGAATGACAAAGGTTGTTGTGAGGAAAATGATGATGGACAAAAAATTATATCAGTAATGACAGCCACTGAATGCCAAAATATCTATCACAACATGCTTTTAGTGCCACTCAAGGTCAACCCCTAGTGAAAATATAGCAAAAATAGGCAAATTTTCATGGTTTTTCAATTCCAAGACCTATCAAAAGGGGTGTTGTAAATAATTTTAGGAGGTGCAAAAAAATAATACTGATGATATCAGTCACCTCAATTCATAAAATTTGCTACAACACACTTGGAGTGCAAACTAGGCCAAACCCTAGGGCAAAAATAGCCAAAATGTGTAGTTTTTCACCAAATTTTCAATACAAGAGCCCAATAAAAGGATGTTGTCAAGATTTTTAGGAGAGGTAGCAAATGATTACCCTGATAAAAACTAATTAATTCAAAAATATCCTTCACAACATGCCTATGGTGCAAATTTAGAGAGTCAATAAGGCCAAATCTAGTGAAAATCAATGTTTTTGAAGCCCTAGGTTTAAGATCTTGACACAAAATGCTATATGAATGTTTTGCAAGATGATATATGATGAAAATTATATGCTTTCAGATCTAAAAATAATTTTCATGCTCTAACATGCAAAATGCAAGTGCAAATCTAATGAAAAATTAATGAAAATGCTAGTTTTTTTTACTTACAGCTAAATGTAAATTTGTATGAGTCTCTAAAATCAGTAGAAAAATCTGAAACAAGATTTTCCCTACAAACCCTAGATTTTGGAATTACTAGGTTATATGCAAAATTCACAATTTTTGACAAAACCCTAGCAGTTTTATGATGAAAATGTAATGTAAACTAATGAATTTTTGTAATTTTCTGCAATTTAAATCAGATCTAATGCAAAAATCAGAAATTTGATGAAATTCAAATTAATTCATGCAACATGCAAACCCTAAAATGCTATTTTTTTCAATTTTTCTAATTTTTTTTTTTTTTTGTAAATTTTCCAATGCAATAAGATGATTGATGATATGAATGAATGAAATCAATGAAAATCGAAAGCACAACACTTAGCAAGGTGCAAACAAGTCCAATAACACAAGTTCATCAAAATGTAATGGGTGATTTTTGGATGTTAGGATTTTGGTAGTTTTAGTGTATATCCTCCTTTCACCCTTACATTCAAGGACCTAGGTTCAAGTTGCAATGTACTATCATACCCTAGGTCACTATTGAGATGTAGGGAACTTGGATTTTTATGATTAGATTGACAATTTCCTTCTCTTATGCTCAATTATACATTAAAACCCTAATTATACAAATATGATAGTAAATGGATGAATTACAGAAAATGCTTATGCAGAAAGATGTAAAATAACAAATAAATATGCACCTATTTTCAGGGTTCTGAGGTGGAAAAGTTAGGGACTAAAGAGCAGGCGCCCAAGTCTAGTGCCCTACTTTTTGTCGAGATCTAGAAACAAGATCTACAACCTATATCTGTTGTATCAAAAATTTTCCCATTGCAGAAATTTGATGACTAATGAGTGGGTGCCCAAGTCTAGGTAGCTATTTCTTTCACTAATCTGTAATCCCAACACTTTGTTGTACCCTCCTACAACTTCACTTTGTCTGTAACTCCAACCTATAACCTACAATCATGAAAATTTTGGGAGGGGGTTGTGGTGTTTAGAGGCTTGCCTCAGTCAAGCCCTGGAGAGACATTCAAGCCTTCCAAACACCATTGTCAGATAGAGAGTGCATGCCTTGGGAGGTAGAGGCAAAAACCAAATGATAAATGCTCAATAATCACAATAGATATCACTTTGTAGTGAAGATCTCATGGGAGGAAGAAGCTCTTCATTCCATGAGGAGATGGATGCTCAAATCTGTAAACACAAACACATAGACAATATAAATCTGCTCTTGCAACACAATGAAATCCTTGAATCACCTTTAGGATGCATAAAGTTCACAATAACAATCTAGTTGAGATTTAGTTTACAAATGAATGCCTAAACATGCTTTTATATGCAACTACAAATAATCCTACCAAAATTTTGTAAATTCAAACTTACCGTGTCGGCCTAGGGAGCAAATAATGGTCATAAACTGACACTAGAAATTTGGGCCTAACCAAAAATAGGGTAGGACTAGGGCATAGGCACCCAAGTCGTCCCCCTTATTTTGGGTAGGGTTAGGTTCAAGGGGTCCCCCTAGGCCCCACTTGTCATGATACCTATGGTTCATTCCATCGAGATGTTGAATTATGATGTAAGATGTCCTAAATGCACACTAAGGACTCGGGAGCTAAACCTTGTGAGGCAAAAGCCCCCAAGGGGAGATTTTATGATGTTACAACAACTAATAAATATTTTCTCTTGAATATAATTTATATTCATATCATACAAGAACTAACGACTATCAACCATTCCCTGTCAATAGTCATACTTTCCTGTAGTTCTCGACAAAACCTACACTAATGGATCTTAACAAAAAATTTACAATTGTCAAGTTGAAACCAAACTTAGACTAAATAGGTTGAACACAACTTACCAAACTCGATGAAGGTTCACTAAATGTGAAAGCACAAAACTTCGATGGCAACATTTTGTTCTTATCTAAAAATCTATTCTCTTCTCTATGATGATGCTCTCCCTCTCTTTCTCGAAGGGTGGAAAAACATGTTTCCTGATTACAACTGTAGACACCCAAAATTGACTCATTATCATTAGCATTCAAACATCGCATTATCACATCATCTGCATATGTCTAACACACTTGAGCAATATCCCTAACCCATCTATTTCTTCTATTAATTAAATAAATTTATATTTATTTAATTAATTCATTAGCTATTTCCTCTAAGCTATAATTAAACAATCTTTAATTATTTAATTATCTTCTTTCTATCTATTTTTAATTAAATAAATCTTATTTAATTAAAATTCCTTTCACAAACCCACTTCCCAATTAATTAAATAAATTTTATTTATTTAATTAATTTCCCTTATCATTTATCTCATGAGCCGACGTTGTGTGCCTCTTTCATTTAAAAAGATAAGTGGTACTACACCCTTTTATTTAATATCTTTTATATGTAGTACTTTTTATGTACACAAGCACACATAAGCCCTATCTTCCCTCCACTTGTCATCTACACATTCACTTATGTTTATCCTTCAATCTTAGCCATTCACATAGCCATCGTATCTCCACTGTTGATTGATTTTGGTTGAGTTCTATATAAACACTCTCTCATTTCATACTTCATCTATCCAGCATTCGTATAGTGTCTACATTATCATCCTGAGCATATTGAGCACTTGAGTATCTATAGCATCCATCCATCATGGTAGCTTTTATCTTCATAATTGCTCATTGTTGAAGAAGCAATCCACATCATAAATAAGGAATCATACAATCTAGGTGATATTGTGCTTGAATTAAAGTACTTTTGATTTCATTTAGATTAGATTCTTTGATGATGGTAGGGTTAGGTTTTCATGGCTATGCTTGATCTTATTAACCTACTTTTTTACCTATCACATTTTGGCACACCCGGTGGGACTCACGTCCTTGATTAACTTTGTTGTTTGAAGTTGTTTTTATGAAGATCAAATTTTTTGAGCGCTTACGGCAAGTTCCAGTCGCTTTTGAGCAAAAAATCGTCACTGTCTGGATACTTGCATCACTTTTGAGCTGAATTCTACCACCTGTAGCATTTTTTGGATCACTTTTATACTAACAGTGATCACTTTTTGTTTATTCTGAATCACTTTTATATTAATAGTGGTTGCTTTTGCATTTAACTGAATCACTTTTGATCCTACAGTGATCGCTTTTAGCTAACTGCATCGCTTATTGTAGAACTAGGGTTTTTGTTGCATACTGTTTGTTTTGCAGATTAGGTTCACTTATGAGTTGTAACCAGCCGTTTCCTAATTTTTTGCATTGCTTGTGAGCTTTAACAATTTGCATCTGGATCTCTTCACATAGCTTATGATCTGTAAGACTTCACCTGTGATAGAATAGAGATCACTTTTGACTGATAGTGGATCGCCTCTGGTAAACTGTGTTGCTTTCAGTCTGTATCATTTGCAGTTTGTTTTTCTTGGCTACTAATTGGGTATTTGTGCAACATCTTATTGATTGTCCAAGAAAAGGAGGTTATTAAACTACTAACATAACTGTTGCAGCTCCGATCGGTCCAAGACTTGTGTTTTTTCACTAAATTAGGAACATTTGGGCTTAGTGCTTAAAATGAATCATTGCTTGCTTCATGCTTGATTTATCTTTTTTGATTGCTTGCATGTGATTGATTGTAACCCAAATTTAATAACAAAATTATCCTCTCCCCTTTCCTATCAAATGGATCATGGGTGTATGAGAACTTGTTATTATCTTTAGAGGGCATGCCTTCTTATTGTGAGAAGGGATAGGACCCAAGCGGTAACAGGCTAAAGCCAAGTCCTTATGAACTACTATATAAGAAAAGTGTTTGTGTCGAAAGCCACAAACAATGGGTGTTATTGCATTATACCGATAGCCAACCTCCTCTAAAACCCTCCAAGGTGTAACCCTTGAAGGCTAGGAGACTCCACAATAGAGAGTAGCATTGTCGCATGTATAGCCACCCAAACGGATGCCCTCATTAGCAACTTTGTGTAGTAGCCAAAAACCCTCTATTTGTTGACGCAAAAGGTGGGACCTTTGAAGCTGCCCTGATTCACATGGTTCTTAGAAGAGATAGCAGGGATAATCCTAAGGTTTGGTGAGGGACAGGCCTTACAAGAAACCTGGATCTTGGTAAGCATGAGAAGTGTGTACCGTGGAGGGGAGCCAATGCTACCAAGATCTTGAAGCTATCCACTTTGAATAAGCACGACCAGGGGATTGAACAAATACAGTCCTTTCCTAGCCTAGGTTGTACAAGTTTGTGATTGTTGTGAGTGTGACTGACTGTAATTACTATTTTCTTGTCAAAAAATCACAAAGCAGACATCTTTCCTGACAGACATAGTTTCTTTTAAGCCTAAACTGCCCGCATACAGACAACAGAATCACTTTTAAACTGTAGTTAGCCACTTCATGCCTAAATAGAATCACTTTTAAACAGCAGTTAATTGCTTTTGCCTAAAATAGAATCACTTTTAAACTGTAATTAGCCTCTTTTTGCCTAAACAAAATTACTTTTAAACAATAGTCAGCCACTTTTTGTCTAAATCAGTTCACTTTTAAACAATAGTCTGTCACCTTTGGCCTCACCTACGTCGCTTCCAATCAGCAGTAAATCACTTTTGAGCCAACAATTATCACCTATGAAAAATTGGATTGCCTCTGGTTAACACTGTAACCTGCTGTCAGAACCTAAACCAGTCCGCATTTGAGCTATTACCAGTCACATTTGGTCTTTTCGAAGTCATATATGAGCTATCAGTTGTCGCCTCAGGTCTAATACCAACAAATCTTAGTGACTCAACTGAATTAGCCACAAACCTAGCTTGCTCAACTTCAGCATTAGCTTTCAGACCTGTCTTTGATCATTAGTAGATACCTGGACCTTGTCTCCTGCTTTGAGCTTACCAATCAATCATATTTCATGAGCTTTTCATCTTTTTGAGATCCCAAACCTACAAACCAAACATCAAACCAATTGTTTTGATCCACCAGCAAAACATTAGCTTCAGCTTCAACAAACATCAGCAACATAGCAACCTTTAGCAAACAACCTTTTCCCTTGAGTGTGTGAGCTATTCTCTAGGGAAAACCAAAACAACAAAGCAAACCGGCCAAACAAAAAGACAACAAAGCAAGCAAGCAACCAACCAACCAACAAACTATCACCTTTCTTTTGGGTCTCAAAACTTTGACGAGCTAAACTTCAGTTTTCAACATCAACATCATGCCTCAAACCAGGAGTCAATATAGAGCTGAAATGGAAGCCATGGAAGCTAAATTACAAGATGAGATGGGAACTAAGATGCAACAATCTATATCAACACCTCTTAAAGATCCAACTCAATTCACGACTGGTATGCTTCCTGATATGTTTACACCTCATGGGTATATCATTGGAGAGTCATCTTCACAACAAGTGCAACCTCAAACATCTTTCGAGACTTTTGAAGAATAATCCCAAGAAGACTTATCAGAATTTTAGGACACCCATGTGTGGGATCAAGTTGAGAGACTTGTTTTATCTAAGCCTAATCACTATTTCTTGCAATTTACTCGCATGGGCACTAAATTACCAAGAGATTTTGACATATCCGTTATTAGAGAGCATGATCCAAACACTCCCGCTGTTGTTGCAAAGGGACCATCCACTATAGTCACACCATCCCCCACCATATCACAAGCTCTATCTTCCACCACATCTCTTTCATTGCCTATTGTTACTTCATTTGATCTACCACGCTCAGAGCACACTTTAGAACCTTTGATAATACCAACCAATGTGCTCCCTCTCATTTCACAAAATCTGAACATTCCACCTTTCCATGTTCTTCAACATACACCTCCTCCTACCATGACTATTTCCATGCCTCAAGTAACACAAGCTATCCATGTCACCCAAGCACAAACGCTCCAAACATCACAAGCTATTCCCATATCCCATAGTGTGCAAGCTTCCCAAACTATCCCAACAACACCAATAGTCCAAGCTTCATGACCATCACAATCTACCATATTCTACCATATCTCATATACCAACTACTAATACACTTTCCACCATTTCCACCAATCCCTCCATTACACCATATAATCCCAATGTTAGTCTTATTGATATGAGTGACCCTCCTATCATTTCTCAAGCCAATCCTAGCTCTACGATCACTTATGTTGACCAAATTAAATCCATTCTGTCATATTCCTCCAATCCTTCACACACCATCCATCCATCTTATGCTACCCAAGGCTTGCCAATTGTCACCCAACACATGACACATATCAATCCCCATGTTGTCCAAAATACAAACCCAAGTGTCTATCCTTCTTCCATATCCACCAATCCTTCCATCACTTACCATGTCATGAATCCAACTCCAACTTCCCAACCATTAACTAGTGTCAATCCATCTTCCACTTCGCATGTGATGCAAAATCTTGGTGCTCATTCATCACAATATACCCAACCACCGCTTGTGCCTCAAGGACAACAATCCTCAACCACATATGTGTCACATCCCAATCCTTTGACATATATTGTGAGTACACAACCTCAACAAATGGTCATGGATTCATATATCCCACAACAGCAACCTCAATATACATCATACCATGTTTCACCCCCTTTGTAACAACAACAATTATCTCTAGCAGATGTTTAATAAATGATCAACCAAGCAGTAGGACAAGACAAGAAGACATTTTCTCTAGAAAATATAGGCACTTATCCATTTGACAAGTCTCTTCATATGACACCTTTTCTGCCACACTTTGAAATCCCACAATTTGACAAGTACAAAGGAAAAGGAAATCTGGAAGACCATCTTAAAGCATTCTTTATGGCATGTCTCAATGTTGCTTATGATGATACATATCTTTTGAGACTATTTCCTCGAAGCTTAGTAGGACAAGCTCTTGAATGGTTCTCTCATTTGCCTCCCAAAATTAAGTCTTTTTCAGAGTTATCAAATAAGTTTCGATCACACTTCGCTTTTAACATTGACCATGACGTAAACATGAATGACCTTGTCAACAATAAATAGTGCAATGGTGAAGCCTTTTCTTCATTTACTCAATGATGGTGTAATATGGCTAGCAAACTATCATGGGAAATTCCTGAGAAGCAACAGCTCGATATCTTTGTTCAAAATCTTCATCTCGAGCTGTCATTCCAATTACAATTACAAAGTTCTAGCACCTTTGATGAACTTGTTTCCAAAGGAACCATCATTAAATGAGCTTTAATTGCTAAAGGAACTATCAAGATCTTTCGCGATAACAAAGATCATCCTCAAAACTCCAATGATAAGTCTCTCTTTTGGAACAAAAAAAAGAATGTTGTCAACAACGGTGTTGTAGACGTAAAGAACATACAAAATATGAAAGCTCCCATCAACATCCAAGTTGCTTCTACAACAACACAACCTTTTCAACGAATGCAAGAACGATAAACTTCCAATCCGCGTCGACAATTTACACCATTAGCAGAACCTATGGAAGTTGTCTTTCGAAAGCTTTTCCAAGCAGGAAATATTATCTTACTGGATGTACCACCCAATGGTGAACTGCTCTTCAAAGCTCCCTGGTACAAAGAAAATGAGTATTGTGATTTCCATAGAGTTAAAGGACACAAAACAAATGGTTGTATGCATTTAAAACATGTCATCCAAGATTGCATCGATCAAGGTTTAATCAAAATTACTCGAACAACTCAACCTACACAACAATCAACATCGAACTATGATCTAGACGCTTTCAAGAATCCACTTCCATCTCATGACAAAACAAGTAACCCTCATGCTAGGAATGACATTCAGTACAACTATGAATCATCTACTATTGGCCACATTGACCATGCTCGCATTTCTACCATTACTATTCAAGGTAAAGCACCTGATTGCACTGTAACCACTCAAAGAGGTTGAGTCACCATTCAAGGAGCACCTGTTCATCATCCTCAACCATTCTCTAATTATAATATCTTGGATCACCTTGGAAAAACACCTGCGCACATATCCATTCTTGAGTTGCTTCGCATATCTCCTGCTCACAAAGCTATCCTTAACAAAGCCTTACAAGAATCTTCGGTGCCCAGTGATATTGATATCACACAATTCTAATCTATGGTCGCTAGCATTGCAGCCCCTTGTCATTTAACCTTTGTTGACAAAGATCTTCAGCCCTCCATTCATCCTTCCCACAATGAAGCCCTCCAAATTGAAGTGTTTGTTAAACAACACCGTATCAAATGAATATTGGTAGATGGTGGAGCTGGTGTTAATATATGTTCTTTGAAATTGATAAAACAACTAGGATATTTTGAGAAAGATGTTGACACCTCTAAGGTTATTACTATCAGAGCATATGATGATGCCAAGCGAGATACTAAAGGTTGCCTATCCAAGTTGGGCCAGTTACCACAGAAACCTGTTGTCAAGTTCTTGATATTGACCTTCCTTATAACATCATCCTTGGTCATCCATGGATACATGCTCTCAAGGTAGTTCCTTCCACATACCATCAATGTCTTAAATTTCCACACAATGGTGTTGAGTTTACTATCCAACCTGATCCCAATCCATTTGAATTGTGTCATGCCTTTCAAGCTAAATATCAGAGTCCAAACTACATTCCTATCAACACCGAGGCATATCTATCTTCATCCTATGTAGTCCTTTATGACCTACTTAAGCCATCATCTATCAAAACTGCTTCCAATCTCTGTATCAAGTACACCAAACATGGCCCTGGTGAATACACACTGCAAGAATCTTGTTGTGTTGACACTCTTCCATTATCTCCTAAATCTTATGGTAAACCTTCTACATCCAAACCAACTTTAGCCCTCGCTGTCATCAAAGCTCCACCCACAGTATTCATTAAAGGCGGATTCCTAGATGATGAAGACATTGATGATATAGACTCTTGGATATTCTTTGATGAAAATGACCAAGTCCAACTAGGAGTAGAGAGATACAACAATGGGTTACAAAGGACATGGTGGATTGGGATCATAGGAACTAGGACCTATCGAACCCATTATTGTGTCTAAGAAGTTTAATAAGGAAAGGCCTTGGTTATCAGTTAGAGGTACTACGACTCAAAGAGATTAAGTATATTTTCGATATTGACGCTAGCCCTTCCTCGGTAGGAGAGACTTCTAATTTTGATACTATCAATGACTCCCCCCTTCATATTACTGACCTTTTCCAAGAACACTCCATCTTCATGATTTCCATAGCCTCCTCTAGCCACAACCATTCCTCCATTACCCTTTCACTTGTATATCCTAACCTCATCGATTGGGACCAATAGGGGGCAATGATGTTAGATACATTTGAAAATGATGAAGCTATTACAGAATTCATGGGCTTATGACAAGGTATTCCATTGGGTGATCACAAAGCAGGTTTAATGATGGATCTACCTAAACTAGCATATTTTGGTGGAAGTATCAAATCCTTCAGTCACAAAAGTGAAATAAACAAAATCAAACAAAATAGGTCACTAGGTGAAAACTGAAAGGTGCCTCTTGACTGTGAAAAAGTAAAAATAAAGGACATATCCGAAGGTGAAAACCTCTCCGAGGCACCTAAGGATGGGGGATTTGATCTTCCTGTTGCCACTAATTATCATGAGAAATCAATAGTGCTAGTTGAACAATCACAAGACATGAACTTGGGTACAGAGCAGAATCCAAAGATCACTTTTTTGGCAGCATCACTATCAGAGCAAGAAAGAAGAAACTTCACAACATTTTTTATGAAAAGAGCTATCAATTTTGCATGGACTTATGCTGACATGCCGTGTCTAGATCCATCACTTGTGGTACATCATCTAGTAGTATCTCCTAATGCAAAACCTATCAAAAAAATTGCACAAAATGCATCCACAGGTAGCTTTATTGGTCAAGGCAGAGATTCAAAAACTGTTAGAAGAAAAGTTCATAAAACCTATTGATTATCCAGAATGGGTTTCAAATTTGGTACTTGTAGCAAAACCTGATGGGCGAGTTCACTATTGCACAAACTTTAGAGATCTTAATAAAGCATGTCCTAAGGATGACTTTCCACTACCAAGCATAGACAACATTGTAGATCTTACAGACGGACATGAAATGCTATCTTTGATGGATGGATTTTCAGGGTATAATCAAATCAGAATAGCAGAGGAAGATCAAGATAAAACATCTTTTATTTGTCCATGGGGTACATACTGTTGGGTTGTAATGCCTTTTGGTCTCAAGAATGCTGGAGCTACTTATCAACAAGCCATGACAGTTATTTTTCATGACCTTTTTCATACTATCATGGAAGACTATGTTGATGATATCCTAGGAAAATCTAAGACAAGAGAAGGACATCTACAGGTATTAGCACAAAACTTTGATCGATTATAAAATTATCAAGTCAGACTGAACCCAAAGAAATGTGTATTTGGTGTAACATCTGGGAAATTATTGGGATACATTGTGTCTCAATGAGGGATAGAAGTGGACCTAGCTAAGGTCAAAGCTGTCATGGAAATGCCTCCACCAACAAATCTCAAGCAACTCCGTAGTCTACAAGGTAGGTTACAGTCCATCTGCAGATTTATCTCACAACTAGTAGATAAATGTCATCCTTTTCAGCATCTTCTTCACAAGGGTGAACCTTTTAAGTGGGATGAAAAGTGTCAACAGGCTTTTGATAAAATAAAGGAATATCTGGCAACACCTCCTGTGTTAGTACCTCCCATCCTTGACTGCCCATTATTGCTCTACATATCATCAACAACAGCAGCATTGGGTGCCCTTCTAGCTCAACATAATGATTCAGGAAAAGAACAAGTCATCTAATACATCAGCAGAACTCTTGTGGGATATGAACTCAATTATTCATCTATGGAAAAAACATGTTTAGCATTAGTGTTTGCTTCCCAAAAGTTATGACACTATATGCTAAACCAAACAACCAAGCTCATATCTAATGTTGATCCACTCAAATATCTTCTTTCTAAAGCAATCCTCACAGGGAGATTAGCAAAATGGGTCATGATCTTAAGTGAATTTGACATACAATATGTGGATTGAAAAGCCATCAAAGGACAAGTCATTGTTGATCAATTAGCTATAGCACCCATCATAAAAAATTAACCCAATATATCTAGAATTCTTGAATGAAGGATTGTTCAATTTAACTTCTCCAACACGATGGCATCTATATTTTGATGGATCATATACACAACATGGATCAAGAGTAGGCATCTTGTTTGTTACCCCTCAAGGAGATTGTATACCCAAATCATACAAAATTGCATTTCCATGTACCAATAACATAACAGAGTATGAAGTTTTAATTATAGGACTATGCATGGTAGTACAATGGGCTATCAAATAGTTACAAGTCTTTGGTGATTCTCAACTGGTTATCAAATAGGTCTTAGATGGATATCAAACAAAAGATGAGAAGCTTCTTCCATACAAGCTAATGGTTGATGATTTTAAAAAGGATTTTGACAATATCACTTTTCAACAAATCCAAAGACTACATAACAAAGCAACAGATGTTATGGCAATGATTGGGTCTCTTCTAGACATGCCATATAATACACATAAATGTGAGTTTTTGGTCGAATAGCTTTTGATTCCAGCATTTGAAGTTCCACAGTCTGAGCTTATATGTGACATTATTGGTCCCAATTCACCATGGTACAAGGATTTATACAAGTATCTCCATAACCAAACCTTTCCACTTCAAATATCAAATAACCAATCCAAAACCTTTATCCGTCGAGCCTCTCGTTACACTATTTTGGGAGAGACCCTTTATTGCTGGAGTCTTGATGGTATCCTTCTTAAGTGTCTTGATTCTGAGGAAGCAAAAGTGGCCTTATGTGATGTACATTGATGCAGAGGTGTCAGGTCTCCAATGGTAATCTAACAAGATCAAAAGATTCAAATAACTTGTGGCTTCAACCAATAAGGCTTCTCTAGTCTTCTCCTTGCCTTAAACTCCACCAAACGGCTCAAATTTGGATTCCAACTTCTCAGATGAATTATTTTACCTTATAGGGTCTTAACCTACCCCAACCAACAAGATTCAATAGATTTCATGCACCTTTCTGACCGGTTCTTGACAACTCCCCTTAACCAGGCCTAATCCTTGTAACCCTGTTCAGCGACTAATTTGCACTTTTCTCCAAACTTTCCCAAAGTACTCCAAAAAATAATGACTGATCTGAGTACCCTCTATTGAGTTCTATAACATACTTCAAAATCATATACTATTGTTTTGGACAAAATATGACTGTCCTAACAACCCGGTTGTCTTCCTACAGGGCCTAATCCACCCACTTTACAAAGGAACCCTATTAAATACTTATCCCCCTCACTCCAAACCAAAAAAAAGTCTTAGGAAAGGATTAAAAACAAAGGATTTTCAAGGTTTCAACCAGTGGTTTGCTCATTTGCATGTTTAAATACAAAACCCCCCTTTCTAGGCCTCAAAACCTAGGGCTTGCTAGATCTCTCACTTCCAATCACTTCCAGACCTCATTCAAAGATCTAACACCATGTTCTTGACCATATTAACCCTCAGCAAATATAAAACCATCACCTTATTAAGGCCGATCTCCTGCTGCTATAACTGAGCCACCATTTCAATGCTCTTTCCACATGCAATCTCTGACTTTCAACGGTGATCACCTGCCAATTTGCACTCCTCCTACTTTGTTAGGGTTAGAAATCATATTATACATACAATCAAGGACCTATTCCATGAGAACCAGGATCATACATTCATGGAAAGGTCCTATGAGACATTGAAACTTCTCAAAATGCTCAAGATAGCATGCTGTTTTTTGTAACAGTCAATATAAGCAGAGATAAAAACTAATCTAAAAACCTTCTCAGAGCATGAATAAGGTCTGATACTATTAAATGAGGATCTAAGACATTAAACAAACATCCAACAATCAATAGATCAATAGAAACAAGAAGGAGATGCAAGAAAACTAAATTTTACTTGTTATTTACAATCTGCCGTACAACTCAGACTTCCAAAATGACTCCTCTATGCCATCTCACACCTTAGGAAGGCTTATATAACTTTTTCCTAACTCCCACAATCAATTCCCAAAGGTTGGAGATGGTTAAACTTCCAAAACCATTCATTTTTTATTTTCCCGCCCAAATGTATTATTTAAAATTTGAATATTAAACTTTGTTTTAGGTGACTTTTACTCTCCCAAATTATCATGGTTCATCATGGTTGATCTTATTAGGATCATTATTCCTTATTCCTAGCCTTAGACACTTCTAATCGACTCTTATTTGACCCTAGAGGCACTATTGGCCCACTTACATTATTTTTTGGTCCTAGGGTCCTTACCAGGACCCTCAGGACATTTGATTATTACATCATTTTGCCCATTACAATATGCCATAATTAGTTCTAGGATGTTCCATTTGATTTGATTTGATCCATGGGCTTCTCCTTTGATCATTTGTGTCTTCTTGCTCCAGGGTGTTCTCTTAGGTGCTCCTGCACCATACTCCCCAGCATGATAAAAACTCTTGTCCCAAGAGTCATGTGATCTGCTCCAAACCTCCTGCAGTCTTTTGGAAATGTTCCTCTGATTTTTGACAGGGAATATGAACTCTTCAAGAGTTATCGTCCTCTTTCTCCCACCTGCATGACTCTTACAAAAAATGTTAGCATCATAAAACATGTTTTGCTGTCCTAGTCTAGGACCTTGCTGCTATAATGCTCTTGCACTCTCCATCTTAGAATTCTGATTTATTCCTTCTTGTACTATCTACTATCTACCTTCTTTCTTCAGCCTCCTTATAGGGCTATCAATGTCCCCAATATTGATGCAACTCATGTCCCAAATTTGTTGCTCTTTAGGACTGTCATAAAGCTTTCTCTGCTGCAACTGTTCCTGTTGTTCAACCTGCACATTCAACTGCAATTTCTCTCCAAAATAGACAATAGCATGTTCGTTCTTTTCTTCATACGGTAAAGGCATTAGTTTATACTTTTTGCCATCTTTTTGCACCAAATGACTATTTGTATAACCATCATGAACTGTCCTTCTCAAACACTGCCATGGTCTTCCCAAAATTATATGCCCACATGTCATTGAAATAACATCACATAAAACAGAATCATGATATGGACCAATTGAAAAATCAACATTTGCCCTCTGAATAACCCTTACTTGTTGTTCTTGACTTACCCAAGTGGCATTGTAAGGACTGGGATGATCAAAAGTCTTCAACCCCAGCTTATTCACCATTTCCCAAGAAACTAAGTTATCATGAGAACCTGAATCTACAATCAACTTGCATATCTTTCCATGGCATAAACAATTAGTTCTAAAAATAGATACCTGTGGTGGTTGCTGCATCTTACCTCTTTCCACCATGAGCATTTCTCCGTCCATTACTGGAGAGGCTAATGACATTTCATGTTCTTCTTTCTTTTCCTCTTCTTGTGCCAAATGAACTCTTCTATCCTTGCTCTTATCAGCATCATCCTTCTTAGGACATTTGAAAGATGCGTGTCCCACTTCATTGCAATGATAACATCTACCTGTGAATACTCTTCTACCTGATCCAAACCTACCTCCACCTCTATATCCACCTCTCTGTTCTGTAGACAACTCCTTACCCTTCTCATTGTTGTTCTGAACTTCATTAGTAGGTCTCCCCCTACCTCTGTTTCCTCTTCCATAACCTCCTTGCCTTTCTTGCTTCCTCTTCACTCTCTCTTCAACCCTGATGGCTAACTCAAAATACTCTCCAAGTGTTTTTGGTACTGCCAACCCAATCTCATCCTGTAAGTTATACCTAAGCCCATTAAGGTATCTTGCCACTTTCTCTTCTTCATCTTCTAATCCACCTCTAATACTAAGCTTATGAAATTGCTTAGTATAGGACATAACATCCATGTCCTTTTGCTTCAGATTTTGTCTCATCCTCTTTGTCTGAATGGAGTAATCAGATGGAAGGAATTGGTCTTTCATCATATCTTTCATCCTACTCCAAGAAGTGAT